>CM020979.1:38393500-39673500 GCA_010134655.1 Fragaria nilgerrensis
GATGTCGTATGAGGATACTGAAGTGCAACATAATAATTTTTTTTTTTCGATTACTGATAGCACGAACTCTTTGTACCCTTCATCTTAACAAACTAAGGGGGACGGGGAATGGTCACACATTGCTAAACCATTTTACTAAGGGATTTAGGGTGGTTCAATGTTGACAGAGATCGTCTCGGATATGCCTAGTGCTTCTTCCTTTATTTTCTTCAAAGAAAAAAAAAAATCAAACAATCCAGTCCAATCCAGTAGGACTGAAGGAGAGTTCATAAGTAATCATAACTTGCTGTTTGAAAAAGGTGGCTTGCATAGTATATCTTAGATTTCACTCAACTGTTGGAACATGTGATTGAGCTTCATTCGATTCTACCATCCCATTAAATTATCATCTTGGTGGGTGTAGTAAAGTTTAGAAGTACAAACCTTTCTTATTCAGGACTCGGCTTAACTAAGAACTTATTCAAACCGGACTTGATGCGCTTATTATGAATTATATGTTGGATATCTAAACTCTCAACATACCACATTGGAGAATGAGTAGAACAGACAAGAGTGGGAGAGATAAGTACGGATGGTGGTGCGACATTGAAACATACTTACCTGGACAGGGTCAATGGGTGATCATGAAGACTCATGGCCTAGGCTAGTGACCTCCATTGCACTTTGGAGGGGTGCTCGCTTAAGATCTCCCCAAGAGGGAGAGTCTACGTCATAATTTGTTGCAGGGGGGTTTGCGTCCGCGCAGCCCCTAAAATCCAAGTTTAAATTTCTATCCAGTTTTGAATTTTTTTGTAGTACAAATTATGTTTGTTTCATAACTGATTATTCTTAGTCATTGTTTTACGATCTAATTTTTATGTCTGTATTGATGTATCTCTTTAATGTTGGAGAAATTTTTCAGTGCTACAAGAGGACCACGTGGCAGTATGACGTGGTTCTACTGACACTTGGATTTTACTAAGAAAAAAATTACATCAGCTATTTTGTCAAAGACAATTTTGGGTATGTTGTTGCTTTTTAAACCCTAAACTATAAACTCTAAACTCTAGACCCTAAACCCTAAACTAGGGCTGGGTATAAAGCCCGCGGAAGGGAAAAAAACCTGACAAATTGACCGGACCGGCCGGGCCGGGCCGGGCTTGCTATGAGAAAAGTTCAGTTCGGGTCGGTCCCATTCTATGTCGGGCCGGTCTCGGTCCCTAATATTATAAAGTTACAAAAGCCCGACAAATGCTCAGCCCTTATTTTATAAACTTCCCAAATCCTTATTCAGTTATTCTCTCTTCTTCTTCTTCTTCTTATTCTTCTTCTCTGCTTTTCTCTAAGGGAAAATGCCCTAATGCCCAAATATTTGAAAACTAAAGCTCATTCCAATGATAATAAGATTCTTGATCCCAATTAAATGAAAAAGAGACTTATTTGTGCCTAAATACATAAATCTTTATTAAATTCATAATAAAATAATATTTTAAGACATTTTTACCCTTGGTCCTTATATATATGCTTAGAGAGAAAAAGTGTAAGAGAGAGAGAAAAGACTTTGCCGGCAGCTTATCGGATCTCCGGACACCGGCACCCGGACTCGATTACTGACCCCTAGTAACTCGGTTACTCCGGCGACCGATCGCCGGAACTCGGTTACTGACTCCAGAAATTTAGTTACTGACCCAATAAACTCAGTTACTGACCCCCAGTAACTTGGTTACTTCGGCGACCGATCGTTGGAACTCAGTTTCTGACCCTAGAAATTCAGTTACTGACCCAAAAAACTCGGTTACTGACCCCCAATAACTTGGTTATTGACCCATAATAATCAGTTACTGACCCCCAGTAATCGATTACTGACCCCAATAACCAGTTACTGATCCTCAATAATCAGTTACTGACCCTTAATAATCAGTTATTGACCCCCAATAACTTGGTTACTGACCCCTAATAATCGGTTACTGACCCCTAGTAATCGGTTACTGACCCCTAATAACTTAGTTACTGACCCATAATAATCAACTTATTTCAGCTTATTGTAATAGAAAGGAAGAAATATCAGAACATAATTGAGTCAAAACTACAACACGAATAATCGAGCTACCTATCAGCTAAAAAAATACAACTACACCTACCGCAGAGCCATGCACCCTCACAACCGGATACTCCCTTACCGTGCGCCCTCCCTCACCGTACCTACTCCTCCCTTCATCAAAATTGCTTCACCTCCCTCATCGGATCCATTCCACCTCCCTCACCACGGTCCCGACACCTTCGATCTGGCCATGGAGGCGGAGGTAGAGGCTGCCGATGAACCTTGGTCTCATTGGCCCAGTCAAGGAGCAGATCCAAGACGAGTACCGTCCTCGACGTAGCCGGAAAGAGCTTCGCTACATCGTCACCAGAGAACACTGGAGAAGGACGACACCGGAGAACCTTGATTTTTGGATCCGAAATAAACGCTGGATTCTTGAGGACGATGGTGTCGTCGTTGGTGATGGCGAAGTTTGCAGCGAAGGATGATGCAGACGACGTCAGAGACGGTGCGGACGACGAGGAGCGCGGTGCGGCTACTATGGTTGTCATCGGAACCCTAGTCGGCGGTGAGGAAGAGATTACACTTCAAAATGGTGGTGGAGGTCTAGAGAGAGAGAGTGTGTGTGTGTTTTTCAGATCGGAGGAGAGAGAGAGAGAGATCTCATCGGTGGGTGAGATGAGAGATGAGATGGTTATTAATAGAGTTAAAGATATTTTAGTTTTTGTCTTAAGATTTATGTAATTAAACATAGTAAACAAATTTTCATTGCAATTGACAATTAATCCTTATATTAGTATTAAATATGCATTTTTCCATTCTCTAATTCGTTATTTCTTCTTCTCTCTTCTTCTTCTTCTCTTCTTCTCTGCTTTTCTCTAATTTGTTATTTCTTCTTCTCTTCTTCTGCTGCTTTTCTCTGATTCGTTATATCTCTTCATTTCCTTCCCTTTCTCTCTCATCCCCCAAGAGCATCGGAGAGAGACTCTCTCATCCCCCAAGAGCATCGGAGAGAGAAACGAGTCCTGAGAGCCAAGTCACCGGTTCAATTTCTAGAGAGAGAAAGCGCCGCCGATCTAGAGAGAGAAGAAGAATGGGGACGCGTGGAGAAAAACCTACGGTGCCGTGGATCTGAAAAGCTCGTCGTCAAAGGGATCTGAACTGGCTCGCTACGACTTCGAGTGTTGGTGATAGAAATTCCAATATTGAGAGGCTCGCCATCATCAAGCCGGAGCCGAAATCGTCCAGCAGTCTCCGTCATCAAGGTGAAAGTCCTTCATCGTCCTACTGAAACCCATCAATTATATGATCGAAAACACAAACCCATCAATTCTGTTCTTCTTCTTCGTTTGATAGAACACGAATTTGATTTGAGTATGTTTAAAGAAGATAGCACGAATGGATCTGAGTTCTATGTGTTGTGTGTTATGTGATTTGTGAATTTGATTGGCCTTTTACAATTCGGAAGATTGCAGATTTGCAGATTTGTGAATTTGATTGGCCCGAAGGACCGGCCGGTTTTTGGTCGGTCCGGGCTTTGACCGATCCTAGAAATTTTAAGGTTAAAACCCGGCCCGGTCGAAGTGCAGCCGGTCCGGTCTCTGTCCCGGTCCCACTAAAATAGTGGTCAGGCCCTACCCTAAATCTTAAACCCTAAATCTTAAACCCAAAACCTTAACCCTAACCCTAACCCTTAAACCTTAACCCAAACCCCAAACCTTAACCCTAAACCCTAACCCAACCCTTACATTCTAAACCCTCTTTTCATAAAAAATAGAAAACTTTAGTTTATCTTTTAGTTGTAATAAATTCACGTGTCAATATTTGATTAGAATGTAAAACCACGTCATACTGCCACGCCTCCTGTAGCTTCTAAAAATTTCTCCTAATGTTGGAAAGTGTGGGCCTATGGGGAAACAACTTTTCCCAAATCACAGGTGATGAAAACAGTTGAAGTCAAGGACGAGGTCTTTTATGATTTCTCTAAAAATGGCTACTGTGAAACCTATCAAGAGCAGTGGATTCATGTGAGATCCTTCAATAATTCAATGGAGAAGGTTGCAGATGACTATAGTATTCCACGACGGCCGACTGGTCTAGGAACTAACTCCGGTGATGGCTTAAGGCTCTTGCTGAGTTAGATTGGACTAATTCAATACGTAGCCACCGTAAGAAGACTACAAAACGACTCGTACATAGATAGGAATTTGCCTATACTACGATGTGATGATGGCTTAGAGAACAGTGATCGAAATCCTTTATTTTTTTTAAGAGTGAAAGATTGGGGATTTTGCATTCCCGGCTCCAGTAACTTTGAGTTATGACTTATGAGAGATTTTTCAAATGGAAGTTCTGAATTGTTGGTATTGTTTCATGCAAGTAGCAATGTAGCATAAAGTCGAACTAAGATGGTGAGTAGATTAGAGACTGGCAGTACTTGTCAGAAAGTTAGAACCACATCGTTATAGATTGAATGATGTATTTAGTCTCATCTGCATAAAACAAAGCAGCTGTGACCATAACCAAATACGGAGCCATGCGTTGAGCACATAGCGAACTATTCTTTCGCCTTTACTAAAGAATACCGTGTGCACGGCGCTTTTAGTGGCATACGCCAATTTTGAAGGGTGCACCTCTGTGGGTGTCCCTAGAAATTTAGTTGACAAATTTCACTTTTTACATCCATATCCTTGTCTGTGATAGTGTTCAATTCTCATGCTATGGGAATCGTGTGTCATAATTTGCTTGTCTCATTGCTTCATGTAATATTTGATATTTTTTTAATTCTACAATTGTTATTTGTTAGCAAGAAAGAAACATTTTTCTTGTTTATTCGTAGAAATTGCAAACCATATACAGTCCTGAGATCTTCAGTACAGAGACACAAATATATGTAGATAACGTGATCTCTATAGAGGAAATTATTCATGAACACACACATATGCAGCCACAACACTAGTTGTTGTCGGTCTAAATTGTTGAAACACGTAGTGCCGCTGTGTAACGTACAAAGCTAGATGAGCAGCCTCGCAAATCGTATGGGAGATTGAGAGATGATGTAAAACGATAGTAGTTGATCATCCCATGTTAGGTCTTAAATTTATTTTACCTCACCAATCATCAGTTTGTAGAGCGTTCATAGTCTCACATTGATCATATGAGAAAAAACAGAAATAAAAGAATTATAAAAAAAACAAGGGGTTTAACTTAACAATCATATATTTCTCGGTTTTTTGGCTAAGATCAAGTGTAGTATCTGTTCTTATCAGTTTAATATCTGATATGTGGACTAATGGTTCACATGATATTAAATTAATTTTTTAAATGGATGAGTCCATCACAATAGCTTGCTATTAGGGCTCACAAGTGTCAACCTTGTGTTGCACTACAACAAGGTTTGACGCATCCTACCAAATCAAGTTTCATGGTTAAAATTCTTAAAGCTACATGAACCTCCCCGCAAGCCATGAGTAGAGCATGTAGCTTTATTTATTTCCTCCTTTTTTGGGGAGAGAGAGAGAGAATTGATTCATGTTGGTTGCAGAAAAGAGAGAGAGAAGGGCAAAACGTAATCGCTCAATTCCTCTTTTTTCTTTATATGTTCATCTCTGATTTCAATTCATTTCTTAGGGTTTTGTGATTCGACTCCATTTTGCCCAACGAAGAAATTCTCAGGTGCTCAATACGACGACCCCAGTATTAGTGATTTATTTTAGTTTAATGTAGTTCCTTTGTAACCATGTTTGATGAGTGATCTTTGCAAATTTATATCAACACTTAGAAGTCTCTATATGGGTGCTCTGTCATATAACGTTGTAGTTTGTACTGAGCAGGTGAAGCTGATCATGTCTTCGCGCACGAGAAGTCATATATGCTTTAAACAAAACATGACTTGTACTTTCGTTTCTCCGTATCTGCAATACTGAGAGACATGAAGACATAGATAAGTTAACACCTACACAAGAAATCCTTCTCCATGACAGATCGTTTATGACAAAAAATAAGGATTCGCAGCAGTACAAGGATTATAGCGAAGTACATCAATTATCACTATCTAGTGTTTGTAGAGCGTTTATAGTTCCATATCGATTATATGAGAAAAACACATAAATAAAGAATGTATAAAAAAACAAAGGGTTTAACACGACACTCATACCTTTCTCGGCCTTTTGGCTAAGATCAAGTGTAGTATCTGTTCTTATCAGTTTAATATCTGATATGTGGACTAATGGTTCACATGATATTAAATTAATTTTTTAAAGGGATGAGTCCACTACAATAGCTTGCTATTGGGGCTCATAAGTGTCATCCTTGTGTTGCACTACAACAAGGTTTGGCGCACCCTACCAAATAAAGTTCATGATTGGCAAAAAATGCCACACAAACAAGCTAGTGATATACTGGTTCCCTTGGATGTGGCTTCTTGCCAACATAGAGTTGTTGCCGTAGCACCATAAAGACCCGAGCCGTCGTCTGGAACTAAACCGTCCCACACGAACAAAGTCCGCCTACCAACAAAAAATGCTTCATTATCATCTGACTACCATCCCGTTAAGTAGTGCTTTTGTAGGAGAATTCTAGCTACCATCTCGTTAAGTTTTCATCATGGTGGGTAAGATCATAAGTTACAGACCTTTCATAGTCAGGACTTGGCTTAACTAGGAGCTTATACAAACAGGACTTGATGCATTATATGTTGGATATCTAAACTCTCAACACATCGGAGAATGAGTAAAATAAACATAAGTGGGAGACATAAGTATGGATGGTGGAGCGACATTGAAACATACTTACCTGAACGGGGTCAATGGGCGATCATGAAGACTCATGGCCTAGGCTAGTGACCTCGTCACTCATGGACGGGGTCAATGGGCGATCATAAAATTATGTTTAAATCACTGATTATTCTTAGTCATTGTTTAAAATTATGTTCATAACTCTGATTATTCTTAACTCTGATAATTATGTTCATAATTCTGATTATTCTTAGTCATTGTTTAAAATTATGTTCATAACTCTGATTATTCTTAACTCTGATAATTATGTTCATAATTCTGATTATTCTTAATCACTGTTTTACGATCTAATTTTTAAGTCTGAATTGATACATCTCTCTAATGTTAAAAAGTGTGGGGAATAGCTTTTCCCAAATCACAGGTGATGAAACAGTTTAAGCCAAGGACGAGATCTTTTATTTTTTTGAAAAGAAAAATAAATTACAATAAGAAGCCTCTAACGTTTACAATATCAAATAATAAGGCTCTCAAAGCTTCATGAAGAACCCTATCAATCCATCCAATCCAGAGGTGAATTACAAGCATGCCTAAGGTCTTTTATGATTCTGCTAAAAATGGCTACTGTGAAACCTATTGAGGGTGATGCCTTTCTGTTCTTCAATCTTCTTCCTGATGCGTTGACCAAAAAATCTTCTTCCTGATGCAATAATCAATCCAAACAGTATGCATGGGAGCTGCCCTGTCATTGAGGGTGAGAATGAGCTGCAACCAAGTGGATTCATGTGAGATCCTTCAATAATTCAATAGAGAAAGTTGCAGATGCCTATAGTATTCCATGACGGCCGACTGGTCTAGGAACCAACTCCGGTGATGGCTTAAGGCTCTTGCTGAGTTAGATCGGACTAATTCAATATGTAGCCACTGTAGGAAGACTACAAAACGACTTGTACATGGATAGGAATTTGCCTATACGAGGATGTGATGATGGCTTAGTGAATAGTGATCGAAATCCTTTATTTTTTTAAGGGTGAAAGATTTGGGGATTTTATTCCTTGCATTTCCGGCTCCAATAACTTTGAGTTATGACTTATGAGAGAATTTTCAAATGGAAGTTCTGAATTGTTGGTATTGTTTCATGTAAGTAACAATATAGCATACAGTCGAACTAAGATTGTGAGTAGATTAGAGACTGGCAGTACTTGTCAGAAACATAGAACCACATCGTTATGGATTGATTGATGTATTGAGTCTCATCATCATAAAACAAAGCAGCTGTGACCATAACCAAATACGGAGCCATGCGTTGAGCACATAGCGAACTATTCTTTCGCCTTTTACTAAAGAATACCGTGTGCACGGCGCTTTTAGTGGCATACAACAATTTTTGAAGGGTGCACCTCTGTGGGTGTCCCTAGAAATTTAGTTGACAAATTTCACTTTTTACATCCATATCCTTGTCTGTGATAGTGTTCAATTCTCATGCTATGGGAATCGTGTGTTCATAATTTGCTTGTCTCATTGCTTCATGTAATATTTGATGTTTTTTTAATTCTACAATTGTTTATTTGTTAGCAAGAAAGAAACATTTTTCTTGTTTATTCGTAGAAATTGCAAACCATATACAGTCCTGAGATCTTCAGTACAGAGACACAAATATATGTAGATAACGTAATCTCTATAGAGGAAATTATTCATGAACACACACATATGCAGCCACAACACTGTTGTTGTCGGTCTAAATTGTTGAAACACGTAGTGCCGCTGTGTAACGTACAAAGCTAGATGAGCAGCCTTGCAAATCGTATGGGAGATTGAGAGATGATGTAAAACGATAGTAGTTGATCATCCCATGCTTGGTCTTAAATTTATTTTACCTCACCAATCATTCAGTTTGTAGAGCGTTCATAGTCCCACATTGATCATATGAGAAAAACACAGAAATAAAAGAATTTATAAAAAAAACAAGGGGTTAACTTAACAATCATATATTTCTCGGCCTTTTGGCTAAGATCAAGTGTAGTATCTGTTCTTATCAGTTTAATATCTGATATGTGGACCAATGGTTCACATGATATTAAATTAATTTTTTAAATGGATGAGTCCATCACAATAGCTTGCTATTAGGGCTCACAAGTGTCATCCTTGTGTTGCACTACAACAAGGTTTGGCGCACCCTACCAAATCAAGTTCATGCTTAAAATTCTTAAAATGCTCTACTCAAGGCTTGCAAGGTTCGTGTATGCTCCTCTTCCCTGCCAACGTATATAGCCGCTGCAGCTCAAAAGTCACTTAACGTAGTCGAGTGGAGTCATATATTCAGGGAATTAAATTGACCATGAAATTCATGGACCGGAGGGGAAGCGCTTATAGTGCTCTTTGCATCTAGCGAAAATGTTTTGATTGATTTGCATTCATATAAAAGATTTTAGTTCAATGTAGTTCCATCCATGATGTACTAAAAAGATTTTAAGTTGGTTGCATCCCTAACATGTATGATGAGTCTTCTTTGCAAATTCTTATCAACACTCATAAGTTTCTATGGGTGTCTCTGGCCTATCAGACCATGTGTGGAATAAGTTCCTTCATCTTTGGTGATGTTCTGGAATAAGTTCCTTCATCTTTGGTGATGTACTGAGCAGGTGAAAAAAGCTCATGTCTTTGCGCACGAGAGGTCATATTGTCACGGGATGAGAACTTCACCTCTCTACCAACCGTGCGGCCTTAGAGTTGTTCACCTCCTTGAACTCTCTAAGTCAGCCTCGCCTTCACGCAACGGAAACAAAGAGCAACAGAAGAGAACAAGAATGCTAGAAAGGAACACTTAGACAATATGGGAGAAAGAAACTTTGTATTGAGTTGAGAACTCTTACAAGACTTTTCCAGGATGGTTTGGCTAAGAGCCTTCACCACCTATTTATAGCCTAGCACCTCCTCAATGGATGGCTAGGATTCATTTGATCTAATGGCTATAATTACATGTTCTAGAATATACATGAAGTATCTACAAGAAAGTATCTAAGCTAGGGAATTCTAAAGTGTTCTAGAATTCTCTAGGAGGTCCACCATGTTCTTGAATGTCAAAGTGCTTCTCCTTAGGCTTGGGCCGTGCATGATGGACTTGGACTTGTGTCATGGACTTACTTCACTCAAACTTAGTCCATGACATTCTCCCCCACTCAAGTCGGCGACGTCCTCGTCGCCCTTGCGAGCTCCTCTTGCTCGAACTCGGCAATCTTGTCCTTGAATTGCCACAAGGACTCCTCTTTCTCCCAACTAGCCTCGGACGCGGGAAGCCCCTTCCATTTGACAAAGTATTCAGTATACCTCGGTATCCGCTTCTTCCGCACCTCGCGCTTGGCCTCAATACTATCCACTTCTTTGTCAAATGAAGTGATCATATAAGCGGGAACTCGATGGGACTTACCTCGTTCGGGTGCTTCGGCATCTTCATGATAAGGCTTCAAGTGACTTACATGAAATACCGGATGAAGCTTGGTGTTAGAAGGTAGTTCCACTAGATATGCCGCTTTGCCTACCTTCTTGAGGATCGGAAAGGGACCTTCATACTTCCTTAGCAAACTCTTGTGAAGTCCCTTGTTCGCCTTGTGTTATGTTGGGATAACTTTCACGAACACTAAGTCGCCAATTTGGAACTCCAAGTGTCGCCTTTGCCGGTCCGCATACTTCTTCATCTTCTTTGAAGCCTTCTCTAGTTGCGAACGAGCGAGCTCATTGGCTTGCTGCCACTCCTTGGCTGTTTTATATGCAGAAGGGCTACTTCCCGTGTAGCCGGTCACCAACGTGCTTGGAGTCAAGGGTTGTTGTCCGGTTGCTAGCTCGAACGGACTTGCTCCCGTCGACTCGGACCGTTGTAAGTTATAAGAGAATTGGACGACATTAAGCAACTTTGCCCAATTCTTTTGGTTAGCACTCACGTAATGCCTTAAGTACAGCTCCAACAAGGCATTCTTTGCCCATTGGTTTGCGGATGAAAGGCCGTGGAGAAATTTAACTTTGTCCCGAGTAACTTGAAAAGTTCCGTCCAAAACCTTCCGGTGAATCGAGCATCTCGATCGCTAACTATGCTCCTTGGAACTCCCCAATACTTCACCACATGCTTGAGGAATAAGCATGTCGCTACCTCCGCGGTACACTCCACGGGTGCCGGGATGAAGGTGGCATACTTGGTGAATCGATCTACCACAACGAAGATGGATCCACAACCATCGGACTTGGGTAGATTGGTGATGAAGTCCATACTTAAACTTTCCCATGGTCTTGAAGGAACGGGAAGGGGTTCCAACAACCCTCCCGGATGCTTTTGCTCTACCTTGTCTTGCTGGCACACAAGGCAAGTCTTCACATACGCATCCACATCGTCCCGCATATGTGGCCAATAGTAAGTGTCGCTAAGCAATGCCAAAGTGCGATGAGTGCCGGGGTGTCCCGCCCACTTTGAGTCATGGCATTCCTTCAATATCTCCCTCCTCAAGTTGTCCCATTTTGGAACATAAAGCCGCTTCCCCATTGTGTATAGCAACTCATCCTCGAGCCAAAATCGCCTTGTCGTTCCGCTCTTGACAAGCTCCACCAAGTTCTTGGCTTGAGAGTCATGGGATAGTCCCTCCTTGATTCTTCCCATGAGATTGCTTTGAGGCGTAAGCACGACGGGTGCTAGCTCGGCTTTCCGGCTTAGGGCATCCGCTACCACATTCTCTTTGCCTTGCTTGTATTCCAACTTATAGTCAAACTCGGCAAGGAACTCTTGCCACCTTGCTTGCTTCGGGGTAAGCTTTTGCTGTGTTTGAAAGTAGCTTGTGGCGACATTGTCGGTTCGGACTATGAAATGGGAACCAAGCAAGTAATGCCTCCAAGTGCGCAAGCAATGAACTACGACAGTCATCTCCTTCTCATGCACCGAGTATCGTCTCTCGGTGTCATTAAGCTTGCGGCTTTCAAATGCTATCGGATGTCCCTCTTGCATAAGTACACCACAAATGGCAAAGTCCGATGCATCGGTGTGTACCTCAAATGGCTTGCTAAGGTCTGGCAGCCTTAGCACGGGTCCCTCCATGAAGGCTTTCTTTAAGTCTTCAAAGGCTTGTTGGCATCGGTCCGTCCATTCTCATGTCTTGTTTTTCTTCAAAAGGTTCGTTAAGGGTGCTGCAAGGGCGGAGTATCCTTTGATGAACCTTCGATAATAATTAACCAAGCCAAGGAAAGATCGAAGTGCGGGTACCTTGGTTGGCGGCTCCCAATCTTGGATGGCCTTCACCTTGCTTTCCTCCATCAAGAGCTTTCCATGCTTGATCTTGTGGCCTAGAAAATCCACTTCCTCTTTGGCAAAGGAATATTTCTCCTTCTTCACATAGAGTTCGTTCTCCCTAAGGGTTTGGAACACTATGCGAAGGTGCTCGACATGCTCCTCCAAAGTTTTGCTATAGACCACAATGTCATCGATATAAACTACTACGAACTTGTCAAGGTAAGGATGGAATACCTTGTTCATTAAGGTGCAAAAAGTTGTCGGGGCATTGGTGAGACCGAATGGCATGACTAAGAACTCGAACGATCCGTATCTTGTTACACACGTGGTCTTCGGATCATCTCCGGGTGCAATCCTTACTTGATAGTATCCCGAGCGAAGATCTAGCTTGGTGAAATATCTTGCTCCTCCCAATTGATCAAATAGGTCGGCAATCAAAGGAATGGGATACTTGTTCTTGATGGTGATCTTGTTAAGCACCTAGTAGTCAATGCACATCCTTAATGAGCCTTCCTTCTTCCTTTGGAACAAGACGGGGGCGCCGTATGGACTCTTGGACAGTTGAATGTAGCCGGCCTCAAGCAACTCCTTAAGTTGCTTCCGGAGCTCCTCTAGCTCGGGTGGCACCATTCTATAGGGGGACTTTGATGGTGGCTTTGCTCCAGGTTCCAACTCGATAGCATGATCCACCTCCCTCCTTGGTGGCAGCCTCTTTGGCAACTCCTTGGGCATTACATCTCCAAACTCCTCAAAGACTACCTCTATTGCTTTTGACAAATGTTCGGACTTTCCTCCAACCTCCTCGTCCATCTTAAAGGTTGCTAGGAATGTAGGCTCGCCCTTCTTCCAAGCTTTGGCGAGTTGCATGGCGGATAGAGCCTTTGTCTTCTCCCTTGCTTGTCTCACCACGGGCACCACGCAAGGCAATTCTCCATCCGCTACGATGCAAAAAATGTTATAGAATGGAATGGAAAATGCTCGTACCTTGTCCATGAATTCAAGGCCAATTATTACGCCATAGTCATCCATCTTAACCACGGTGAAATCGACTTTTTCCTTCCAAGCGCCGATGTGAACCTCCACATCGCGTGCTACTCCAACAATGGGCGTGGCAGGTGTATTCACCGTCTTCACGTTGCCCGATTCCTTCGTGACTCGGAGGCCAAGTTTCCTTGCTTCTTCCGACGTCATGAAGTTATGAGTTGCTCCGCAATCCACCAGGCACGAATCATTGTGTCTTTTGCCTTGACATCGATATAAAGCGATCCACCTTCCGCTTGTCGCCTTGGTTGAGGGACGCTAGCCTTCACGGCATTGAGCAACCGGATGCATCCCATCCTTGCTTCATTATCTTCCTCCGTCTCGATCCTAGACTTTTGCAAGGTCATGGCTTTGAGTGCTTTCTTTTGAGGGCAGTCGCGCATCATGTGAGGGCCGTCGCATAAGTAGCACTTCACTTCCCAAGTCTTGTTTGCGGACTTGTCATGCCTCTCGATCCTCTTCACCTTCGGCTTGTAGCTTGACTCGGGCTTCTCCTTCGGCTTTGGCACGTCTCCCCCACTTTTCTCATAGTTAACCTTCTTCCCCTTGAACTTGGTGTCGCCTTGGTGGCTAGCTTTGAATTCAATGAGGGACTCGGCAGCGGCAATGGCTTGTGATAAGGTCTGCACTTGTCTTCTTTGCAACTCAAGCTTTGCCCAACTTTGTAATCCACTCATGAAGTAAATGAGTTTTTCCTCCCCCGTCATGTTGGGCACTTCGAATAGTAAGTTAACAAATGTGTTGACATAATCCTTGACGCTACCCGTTTGCTTTAGCCACCTAAGCTTCTCCTTGGCTTCATATTGAGCATTTTGAGGATAGAAATGCAACTTGATATCATTTTTGAATTCTTCCCAAGTATCGAGAGAAAACGTACCTTGCTCGATTTTCATGCTCCTTCGATGCCACCACATAAGGGCATTGTCGGCTAAGAACACGGTAGCCGTTGAAATTTTGAACTCGTCATCCTCAAGCTTTAGATACTTGAAGTACCTTTCCATATTCCATAGAAAGGTGTCAAGCTCTTTAGCTTCCCTCTTCCCACTAAAGGATTTGGGTTTGAAAGAGTCCAATGCCTTCGTCTCCTTTGGCCCTTGCAACTTATTCAACGCAGCCTCTTTGCATAACGCTCAATCTCCCTTGACCTCCTTGGCAGACATGTGATCAAGCTTTTCTCGGACCTCCCCTCGGATCTTTTCTGCCATAATGTTGAGAGCGTCATGCATTTGCTCTCGCAACTCTTCCACCATAGCTGCGAGATCCCCCTTTGTCACGACGTCATCGTCAAGTCGAGTGTCAAACTCGACCACGGCCGATTCCACCTTTTCGAGCCGTGCATCCAAGGCAGCAAGTAATTCTTTGTGGCTCCTCTTAGTGCCAACAATAGCTTGCTCCACCGAAACTTCTTCTCCGGACATTTTCCTTCTCTTTGTGTTGTGCGCGAGCAACTAAGCTCTGATACCACTTGTCACGGGATGATAACTTCACCTCTCTACCAACCGTGCGGCCTTAGAGTTGTTTACCTCCTTGAACTCTCTAAGTCAGCCTCACCTTCACGCAACGGAAACAAAGAGCAACACAAGAGAGCAAAAATGCTAGAAAGGAACACGTAGACAATGTGAGAGAAAGAAACTTTGTATTGAGTTGAGAACTCTTACAAGACTTTTCCAGGATAGTTTGGCTAAGAGCCTTCACCACCTATTTATAGCCTAGCACCTCCTCAATGGATGGCTAGGATTCATTTGATCTAATGGCTATAATTACATGTTCTAGAATATACATGAAGTATCTACAAGAAAGTATCTAAGCTAGGGAATTCTAAAGTGTTCTAGAATTCTCTAGGAAGGTCCACCATGTTCTTGAATGTCAAAGTGCTTCTCCTTAGGCTTGGGCCGTGCATGATGGACTTGGACTTGTGTCATGGACTTACTTCACTCAAACTTAGTCCATGACAATATATGCTTTAAACAAAACATGACTATTACTTTCGTTTCTTCGTATCACCAATACTCAGAGACAGAGACATATAGATAAAATAACACCTACAGAAGAAATCATTCTTCATGACAGATCGTTTATGGCAAACAATGAGGATTCGCAGCAGTACAAGGATTATAGCAAAGTACGTCAATTATCACTATCTAGTGTTTGTAAAGCGTTTATAGTCCCACATCGACCATGTGAGAAAATCACAGAAATAAAGAATGTATAAAACAAACAAGGGGTTTAACTTAACACTCATATCTTTCTTGGCATTTTGGCTAAGATCAAGTGTAGTATTTGTTCTTATCAGTTTAATATCTAGTATGTGGACCAATGGTTCACATGATATTAAATTAATTTTTTAAAAGGGTGAGTCTATCACAATAGCTTGCTATTGGGGCTTGCACGTGTCATCATTGTGTTGCACTACAACAAGGTTTGGCGCACCTACCAAATCAAGTTCATGATTGGCAAAGAAATGCCATACAACCAGCAGCAGACGATGATCTGCTGGAGATTGTAAATGATCTTCATAATGCCTGGTGGTTGCGCTTTTTAAGTTGCTGTACGTATTCGAGTCATTCGTTTAGTTAAATTGGAGGCAAATATTTGGATCTGCTTAAACCTAAACCGGATCTGGCAAATATGTTTTGATTAATTTAGTACACCTGTACGATCAGTGCATGTTATATAATTTTCCATATTCAGTACCATCCTAGAGAATCATCTTGCGACTGACCAGTACCAAGGCAATTAGCTAGTAAAAGATTTATCTAGAGATGGTACACACCAATAGCAAGTTAACTACTTTTAGCTATATTTCATATTTTGCACCAAATTGGCAGAATTTTATTCATTTATGAACCAAATTGTTTTATGTAGACATGATTGAATCAACAAAATAAATACTGAAATTTAGATATGATGGCTGCAAATTCTTTTGGTTCTTTTATTCTTTACGGTAACCTTCATCTTGTGCCAAGATTATGATTGATTGAAATCAGCATCGTGGGTTAAAACTATGGTACACGGCACTCCTCTATCTTCCAGATTTCCTTGGCATACTGAGCAATTGTTCGGTCGCTGCTGAACTTGCCGGACCCTGCAGTGCTCAATATGGACGACTTAAGCCACTTCTTCTTATCCCTGCAGGTGAAACAAGAAATGCAAGCATTAATATTGTAAGCTTGTGATTTTCCAAAATCACAAACATCTAATATATTCCTTCTACGGGACTAATCAGTCCGATGTAGAGGCTAGAAGGTCTGGAATCTTACTTGTAAGCCTCATCAACTCTTGCTTGCGCATCTAAATAGCCTGCAAAGTCATGGCCAACAAGAAAATAATCAGCACGACCAAAACCGCTGTTTCCCTCCAAAGAGTCGAGAAGTGGATTGTAGTCGTAGCTCCCAAATGCTCCACTCCTAATAAACTTCTTGGCTTCTTCGAACCTAGGATCTGGTTTGAACTGAGTGATGCACAAGAAGGTTAGAAAGTCAGATAAGAAGGAATGTGGTCGATTACCAGTTAGCACCACCAAAGTTGCTGTTTCCAACTAAGATAAATTTCATACCAGTCCATTCTCTCTATCTTTCCGGAGATTAGGGACTTCATCTGCTGTTGCACCGAAAAGGAAAAAGTTTTCCTGTCCAACTTCCTCACGGATTTCAACATTAGCTCCATCCAGTGTTCCTATTATGAGGCAACCGTTCAGAGAAAACTTCATGTTGCTTGTGCCACTTGCCTCCATGCCTGCAGTGCTGATATGTTGCGATAGCTCACTTCCTGGGATAAGTAGCTCAGCCACAGATACATTGTAATTTGGAACAAAAACAACCTGCACAATTTTCGAGATCTTAATCTTATATATACAAAAATTCATCTTTCTCAAATAATATGAATATTACAAAGAGATTCATACTAGCAGTATAGCAATACTGCAAGCCACATATTAGTAACCAAACGACTCTGATATTGAACTAACCTTCAAATAGCTATTGACCTCAGGATCAGTGTTCACCACAGCACCTACATCATTCACCAGCTTCACTATTCTTTTCGCATTTGTATATGTTGCAAATGCTTTTCCTCCAATCATGACTGTGCGTGGAGTTGCTTTCTTCCGCTCTTCAGGGCTCATCTCCTGTCATAATTCAATTCAAGTTTTAAACCACAACAATAGAAAACTTTTAAAAAGAAAAAGCAACTAAAAAATAAGAGATTTTTTATCAAAATTCCTATTTATTCAGTGAAATAATATTCTAAAATTCTTCAGGTTAACATGAGGCCGAAAAACTATATAGGATAACAAAGCATGTGCAAATTATAATGAAAAGGTTCAAACATAATATACAGAGATCAACTTGGAAGGTAAATTCAATGGGTAGTTAATGCCTATGAAAGAAAAATAGACTCATTTAATCAAGTATTAAGTAATATGTAAATCCCTTTGTACCTTTAGCTTCTTATATCTGTAAATTGCACCCAGAATATTAAGCAACTGTCTTTTATACTCATGAATCCGCTTCACTTGTATGTCAAAAAGACTGTTTGGGTCAATCTCGACACCTGTCACATGCTCTATGTACTGTGCCAAACGCTTCTTATTAGCCATCTTGGCTGATGCCCATTCCTCTTGTAATTTTGCATCATCAGCTAACTATTGGAGAAAACATGAACAAGATTTAATATTTCAACTGCAACAGTCCTACAACCACAAACAAACATTGAAAAACATAGATCATACCTTTCGAAGACCGACAAGTAGGTCCAGGTTGGTTGCCCATTCATCCGTTTTTAACCATTTGGTGATTATATTACTGAGCTCCGGACTGCAAAACTTGAGCCACCGCCGAGGAGTAATACCATTGGTCTTGTTTTGGAACTTGGATGGCCATATAGAGACATAGTCTGCAAATAACTCGTTCTTCAAAATATCACTATGCAACTCGGCAACACCATTAACCTACAACAATATGAGCAAAATACGTTTAAAACATTTATAAATATCATCAGCTCAAATGTTTGCAATATGTGGAGGGAAAAGGAAAATAATTGCTGGCAATTCCTACATGGATTTCTTACCGTATGTGCAGACACCACACATAAATTAGCCATTCTCACAACAGGCTTTTGGGGATTGTTATCCAGGACACACATGGTGGGAATTTTACTCTCAAGATCTTTCCGCGTAGCACGCACCATTTCAATGAACTGCAAAGATGAATCTTTACACTTGGAATATAAAATTGAAATCATAAACAGAGTAAAGAAACATGTGAGAAGTATTACCCTTTTGTCAATTTCTTGTATGATTTCCATATGGCGAGGAAGAAGCTTCCACATGACTGTCTGTGACCATTTCTCAAGTGCTTCCGGAAGAACTGTGTGATTAGTATAAGCAACAGTCCTGTTTTGATCATTTAAAGTTAGCACTTTCCGCTCATTGTATCAAAAGCACTAGAAAATAAGCTGAAATTCCACAGAAGAAGAAGAAGCTGTGGAAAAAGCTATTAGGAAGAACAAAATGTAATGCACCTTGATGTCACGTCCCATGCTTCATCCCACCCAAGTCCTTCCTCATCCAAAAGCAATCGCATTAGCTCAGGAATTGCAAGTGTAGGATGGGTGTCATTCATTTGGACAGCAACCTTGGTTGGAAACTCGGACCATTTCAATTCCGCCCCTTGTTTCCTCTCCTTGAATCTGAAAATAAGTCCTGTAATTTCAAGATAAGAGGATATCAGATTGCAACTTCTTGATTGGCATGATAAACTAGAAACTGAAAGTCTCACAAGAGCAGTTTTGTATTTGTCCCAGCTTATTAATAATAATCAGATTGCTTACCTTAATTGTGCGGGAAAACAGAAAACAAAAGATCTCTCTACATTTAAAATTGTCTATTACCTTTTCAACTTTTTTCAAATTCAAAGTTAAGTGGTCATCAGAAACACCTAATCACAAAAGTTTGGAAAGAAGATGCTAATAATCAATCAACCTGAAGCGATGCACTGCAGAGGAAGAATTGTTGCTTCAGCCGTAAGAGTTTCCCTTCTTCTGTAGCATCTCCAGGATATAAAACAGCACAAATCTGCAATGCAAAATTCCATACAATGTAATTCAAATAAACACTTGAGCATGTTGATCTGTTGGATACAAATCATTAACTAGATTTGAATTCTTATACATTCTACTTTGCTTCAAAAGGGTTATGAATAGAGATTGATTAATAATTTGTAACCCAACATATTTAAATTCATGATTTTCGGTTATCCCTTCATATTCTTACAGCTACAATCTTCGCAAAAACAAAAAAAAAATGTAGATGAGAAAGATTAGACAGCATTTTGTGTGAAAGACATGGAAAGTTCAATACTACCTTGCTAAGTAGCTCTTTAGATTTTACCAACCTGTTGAGCTCGAGAATGAAGCTGAGCAGCAGATTCGTATTGACCATCATTAAATTGAAAGAGGTTAAAATCCTCGGAACATGCTTTGGCGTCCCATAGACGAAGACTTATAGTGTTCTTGGTTTTGTATCCCGGAATCGGAACATCATAAGCCAGAGCTTGCAGAATCTCTCCCTCAACCCACTTTCGCCTGTAATACAACCAATTGCAGTTATTTTCTGTAGAGATGTAAAATAATGTGATACATATTTTTTTTTTTTTTACAAATTTTTATATTCTGATAAAAAGGATACTTGGAGTGCATTGTAATCTTTTTTAAAATGCTTCATATTGACATAAATTCAATGTCAGACAAAGGAAATCCTAATCTGATACTTACGATCCATCAGGATTAACATGAACACGACCAAAGAATCTGACCGGGTATACAACATCATGCCTAACTACTTCCCACGGGCTAAATTTCTGTACAAATTCAAAGTATCAGTGACAAAATAGGAAATATACAAAACTTTTACAGAACTCAAGGTCATTGTAATCCTTACCTCTAGCCAATCCTCAGCAGTTTCTTCTTGGCCATCCTTGGCAATCCGTTGCTTGAACAAACCGTATCTGTACCTCAAACCATACCCCCAAGCCGGTAAATTTAACGTTGCCATGGAGTCTAGAAAGCACGAAGCAAGCCTTCCCAGTCCACCATTTCCAAGTGCAGCATCTTTTTCCTACAAAGAAGTACTTCCAATGGTCATTGAACAACCTATTGCACAGCCAAATCAACCAGTACAGCTCATTTCTATAAAGAGTATGCCATACACAAACACTCAAATGCATATTTTCAATCACACAAACTCGACACAAGTACATAAACAACAACATTTCGAGGCCAAAGATCACATGTTACTGATTTCATTTTTGCGAAACTCGAGATTACCTGCTCGGTAATGTTCTCGAGGTCATGGCCCAACTTGTTCAAAGCTTCAGCATAGGCACTCTGAACGTTCAAGTTGCCAATGGCATTGGTCAAGGCGCGTCCTTGAAGATACTCCATGGACAAGTAGTAAGTCTGCTTCGGATTCTTCCTGTGGAAATGCACGTACGTCTCGTTCCAATTCTACACATAATCAACCAAACCAAAACAACTTTCAACACTAATTCAACCGAATCAAAATGAAAAAAAAATCAATCCAACGGCTGGCCGGTGCTTCACCTGGATCAGACGGTCACGGACGCTCTCGGCGGTGGCGTAGTAGGCCTGCTCCGGCTCGAACTTGAACGGCGAGAAGTGAGGGCTGAAATTCGCGTGGTAGTTGATATTGGACGCGATCTTCGTCGGTTCCTCCGCCAGCGGATTCGCCGCCGACGGAATCTTCGACGCTTCGCCGTTCCGTTTCGCCATGGCTAGGCAAGCAGAGCCTCTTCAATTGTCTCTGAAATCCAAAGCAAAATATACAAAAAGTTAGCAACAATCACAAAAGCTGT
The DNA here is from genome assembly GCA_010134655.1 of Fragaria nilgerrensis. Taxonomy (NCBI): domain Eukaryota; kingdom Viridiplantae; phylum Streptophyta; class Magnoliopsida; order Rosales; family Rosaceae; genus Fragaria; species Fragaria nilgerrensis. The sequence continues at coordinate 38,414,435 of CM020979.1, forward strand.
TAACGAAATCAGTGATTGATGAGTGAAGCGCATTACGTTAGCGAAAGTGATTTTCTGAGGGCTTGAGAGTCCTCAGAGCGACATGATTAAGCTAGAAAATAAGGGAATATAAAAGAGAATATGAGATATTTTGAGGAAAGTCCAAGAGAGTTATGGAAGTGGAAGAGAAATATCAGAGAGATTGGAGAAGAAGAAGAAGAAGTGATTGGAGAGATTGATAAAGGTGGTGTTGAGGTGAACGTGAACGATCACATGGAGAAGGAGCCAAAAAGGAGAGAGCGGGGACTGAGGCTGTGGAAGTGTGTGAGAGAGAGAGAGAGAGTGAGTGACGCTAGTGCCACGCTTCCCTTGTTTAGGGGATCAGGTTTTTGATATTTTCTCCTTTTCCCTTTTTTTAATCTCACTCTGTTTTAACTCGATGAGAATCTGACGCGTGGCTTCTTACAAAACCCTGAATTTCTTACCATATGCCTGCATTTCTTACATTAACCTGAGTAACATTATTGTCCACCATATTTGAAGTGCATGATGTGTAAATACACGATATTATATAGATGATAGAGATCATATGACCTTAGTACAGTTGCATGACAGTCCTCGTATATGAAAGGGGTAAGATTACACTGTCTACTCACACTACCGTTACAAGAATATTTAGATTTTCACAAGTTATTTTACGGTCTTGTTCATGGAAAATGCTAAGATTAGTTACGCTAGTTGTGAATGTTGAACGCTGGTGTATTGAGACAGATACTACACTTGATTTTAGCCAAAAGGCCATCAATGATATGAAACATATACCAATATGAGCAATGACGGAGTCATGATTTTATTTAGCGGTGGGCTAGTTTTTTTTTTTAATGTACGCGAACTAATTGATGTTAGAAATGGACTAATTTTGACAATATGTGTGCTAAATTTATAGATTTAGGGTGGCTAGGTTGTAATTTTTAACGTTTTGAACTTAACTTTAGTTAGAAATGAATGTTTTTTCAAAATTGAAGTCTGGGTGTAGCTACACCTTTGAATATGAGTGTGTTTTTATGCAAGTGCTACAATGAATGTAGATTTGTAGAGTAAAATAAATACACTATCACGTAAATTGGTGAATAAAATTGACTCGTATAATATGGATCACCCTCACATGCTAAGGTACCTTCAAATATAAGCCATTTACATTTACCGGAAAGTGCCTTCCAGAAAATGATGAATGAATTGAATGAATCACAATCGTTTGTCTTAAATCTTACCGCCATCAAACTCAGGATGATAATACACAAGACTTTACATAGGGGTATCAATCCATGAACGAAAGACGTATATATTGTGCAAAAGTAAATTCCTCTCCAAGTTCTCGATAGTTATGCAGAGACAAACTTATAGTTGTCATCATCTTCGATTCCAAATGTGTGCTGCCTAGTCATCTTAGGATCTCTCACAGGAAAATTGGCAGAGTAATGAGAAGTTGGGGGAGGAGGGAAGGCTACCTGTCTATATTCCTTGCGAATCCCCCATAATACCTCACCACATTTTTTCATGGAGGGTCTTGACTGTCTTAAAGGTGCAAGGCACTCGTGAGCTAGCCTGAGGATTTTCTCCATTGCCATGGTTGATGCTGCGTTTCTCCGTAGCCTTGGATCCATGACAAGTACAGCTTCTCCTCGTTTTAATGTTTGGAATGCCTGCAGAGGTAAACATCAATTATTTGATTTATTTCTGCTTGATAATCTAATTAATGGAAGCTTCTTTGATTGATGTACTCTCTTTTATCCAATAGTATTAGGTAAAAATAACTGGATGGACTTGGGCAATTGATGCTAAACAAGTACACAACATATGCGTTCCATGTTTACATGAAATTTGTCCTATATGTTTCTAACATGGTTAGGCTGATTTTTGGTTCATACACTTTCAATACCTAATCTTTTGTCAATCATACATGAGTGCAAGCCATCTGAAGAGGAACATGACAGACCATTGCTATGCAGTACAGAAGTTTCATTTGATGAATCTTTCATGTGCAACTGCAACAACAGGAGCAAGGTGGTTGTTACTAGAGCTGGACCAATGTGACTTGATCAGCTTTATGCTCCACATTAACATGTGAACACTCTCTAAAAGTAAAGGAACTCCAGGAGGGGTCATTTGTGAGACTAAAAGCAATGATTAATGATCTACCTAAGATGGGGGCTTGGGGGCTAAATATCTAAAGCAATGTACATCTCACTTAATCTGCAGTATTGTGGTCTTATAATTTCAGGATGCTCAGACAGATACTGAATTCTTACCCATCTAGTTGTTAATCTTTCGTTGTTTGGCTTGTTGGGTTCGATCGGTCGTCTTCCTGTCATCAGTTCTACAAGCAACACACCAAAGGAGTAAACATCACTCTTTTCGGTAAGCTGGTAAGTCTTGAGGTACTCAGGATCCAAGTAGCCTGCCGTTCCTTTAACCTGAGTTGAAATATGAGTTGCATCAGAGTCTGCCGACAACCGTGCAAACCCAAAGTCCGCTACTTTCGCCCGTAATTTCTCTGTGATGAGGATGTTTAATGATTTTATGTCTCTGTGGATTATTGGAGGATCTGTCAAAGTACATGAGACTGTTTTAGGATTTCAAGTACCATACAATAATAAGAAACTGTGTTACAAGGAGTTGTTTCGGGACTAAGATATACACATGTTAGAACAGGTCCCCTTTTACTTGTTTTTTTCACCATACTATAACAAGAGGAAAGCTATGGGTATATGCTCCCCAAAGTGAACTCCATAAACTGAAACGAAAAAGGTCGAAGAAGATACTAACATGTCCTTTTGGCCAATATATAGGTCCGACCGTCCCAAGTACTTTAGAATGACAATGAAGTGCATACCTGTGTACATGTGAAGATAGGTAATTGCATGAGCCACATCAATTGCAATGTCTAAACGTTCTGCAATTTCAAGTCCATTTCCGCGCGTACCTTCATAAATACGAACTGGAATTATCAAATATCAATGCCAGTATCAACACTATTTTCTAGAATTTTATTATAATTAGAACTTCCCACAGTGGTGGACTGGTGGTATTTAGAGTAATCAAAATTTTAGAGCAACACGGAAAAGAAGTATAGAGCATCCACAGTCAGAAAGGTATTCTATAGTTCATCTGAAACTCGAAACTGAGAAAACTAATTCAAATTAGGAATACAGGAAGCTCAGTTGAGTAGGATTATATTTCCAGGTTCTCAGTAGAAATTCCAAATTCTGCCTAAAGTTGGCTTTACCAGATACTCAAATACTTTCATGTCCGCTTAGTTTCTGGCTTCTACTGCCTAACACTATAGATTTTCATAACTTATTCACAAGCTTACCATCTAGATGTTCCCGTAGTGTTCCGTTGCCAACATATTCGACCAAAATAATCCGCTCGTCCCCATGCTCCAAATACCCATATAATCTCACCAAATTCAGATGCTCAATCATGGATAAGGTGAGTATTTCATTCTTGAACTCCAATTGTAAGAGCTTGTCAGATGCTGTCTGCAAATGGTTTCGAGTCATTGTGCAAACCATTAGCAAATGATATAAACTACTGTCAAAAATATGCTCAAGGATTTTCAAAGAGTTGTATCTGTTTCCTTTAATGCTGTCATTTACTCATTATATCCATGATTCTACTGATACATTCTCTCAAAAAAAATGGGAAATTTAAGCAATGGATGGTACTATATCTCAATATTTTGTAAAATTATCAATCATTAACTGTCTATACCTTCCTGGCACGCTTTACAGCAACAAGAGATCCATCCCCAAGCCTTCCCCTGTACACTGTCCCAAAACCGCCCTCACCAATTATATTTGCTTGAGAGAACTTTTCAGTTGCCTTGGAAATCTCTTCGTAGGAGAAATTTTTCGTCTCAATTATCCCACTCAGAGTAGTAGAAGAACCATAAGACCCAGATGACTTGAACTTTGATGAGTTCTTAGTGTCTGTACTCACTGATGAACGATCGGTTGAAGCTGCAGAACATTGAAAAATGTTAACAAACACAAATTCTCAATGCAATATATTTGACTATTGAAAGAGTCCCACCAATTCTATCACCTATATATAGCATTTCTAAGCAACCTGCAATACATATGGGGATATAAGATCTATGCAGAACCAGAAGCAATAGTGAAACTTACAGGAAACTCCTCTGACCCTATTACTGTTTCTTCTTGGATCAATTACAGAAGCAGCAGCCTTTGAGTTGACCTTTCTTCGAAAGAGAAGAACTGTGAAAACTTTCTTCACTGCAGCCTTGATATTCTTCAGGGCAGAATAGCTTCCACTTTGTTGCTTGGTTTTATTATTCCTGTCATTTTCAAAGTGAAAATTGGAGAACTGATTCCTCTGGTTGTAAGGACTCTGTGCTTTCTTCATTTCCTGAGGTTTTGGCCGGCTGCTGCCGCTTTGATCATATCTCTTGCTGAAAACTGAAACGAATGATGATGAATGGTTTTTGGTTGCAGGGACCCCTCCAACATTAATGCCCCTCACCTATATATTATTGAATGATTGCCATTGGTTATTATAGTTTACAATTCTTGGACTTACCCTATTTCTTGTGCTGAAGAATAATTCAAGCTACGATCCATTTCAAACAAGGGACAACTGGAAGCAGGACTAGGTTTCAATTTTGGTTTATATGAATCAGTCAATGGAAGAATCTTATACGGCTTAGTCAAATATGGAAAGCATGTTCTATTAATATGAAATTTGGGCAGCCCAAGAGAGTGGGCCGACTTAAGAGCACATGAACCTATACGGCTCATTCCCTCAATTTTTCTTCATTTTGAATTATATCCTGAAATTATAGGTTCTGTGGCCAAAAAGCTGCTCAGATCAATGCCCGTCGATTTTCATACTGACATAGGGGGGCTACACATATCGAAAAGCAGAAGGAAGAAGAATGAATGCAACATCGTACCTCTTTGAAACACATTTACAGATATCTTTTACAAAATTTGGTTATCAGGATCCCCCATATGCACCTGAAACAGATTGTTGATGCATGAGGACCACTAATAACATCCACTATACAAGCTTCAGATTCAGTTACAAAATGACGAAAGAGTTTATTTATGATACAACAGATGATTTCCAACGGTCTGTACCATCCTCTCGACTGCCTTCCTTTCTGTACCATCCTCTAGTTACAGTCGAACACATCTAATCATCAACAAGCAATGCTGGTGCCGTCAGTCTTAGAATCTCATACTAGAGCTGTGAAGCAAAAAGGTATTGTTAGGGATATAAAATTATGATTACTGCTCAACAGGCATTTCAATGCAATAACAAATTTACCAGAAATAGTTAAATCTCCCATATCTGATGCATGAAACACATTTAATAAAGTCGATCATGTTCCAAAACAAACATTTCCCAAAAAAAACTGCCTCAAGAGTTGAACATATTCCAAAATCGAAGTATCTCCTTAAAACACTCCCTAGAAAGCTAATAATGTCACATACGTTACCATATAATATAATAATCCATATCACAGACATTGTCAAATTACAATCCTGCAAACATCCAAGTAGGACAAGCTTTTAAAGCCCACCAGAAAGGGTGGGTTATGCGTATATACAGTTCACAGAAAAATAAAACTATACTTACTTGGTTCATCAAAATTTACTCTCTCTCCAGTAGAAAATAGGATGTAGAAAAGGGCAGCAAGAACATATAACAGTGACGTGAACAACAGAAATCCTTGGAAAGAACCCACCAATTCGACAAAAAAACCAGCTCCAACTGTTCCCACAATAGCAGCAAATGTACCGGCAGTATTTGATATTCCTATGATGAAAGAAAGGGGGTCACTACCATATCAGTAAATATGGACTGGTAATGTCACAAAATGAAAAGAAGAAAAAAAATGTATATTTAAAAGAATTAGTTTGATTAACCATACCATGTAAAACACCAGAGTACTGTGGAGCGATCTCCTGGTTAAAGAAAGAAACAATTAAGCTCACTTATTATTGAACAACCAATTATGATATTAATTTTTTATCTGACTGAAGCATATACACAAATGCTAACCTGAAGATTCACAAGAAAGCCAGAGTGACTGAAGGATTTAAGCCCAACTGCTAAAGTAAGCCAAGCAGAAGCAGCTGATGGGCTTTTTGCTGCAGTCAAACCTACAAGAGCAATCCCAGGACCTAGGAAACCGATCGACTGCAAGAACATCAACACTACATAAGCCACGACCAGAAAGTTATGTCATATGGTAAACAGAGTTTTCTCTTAAAAAAGATTACTTTGCAGGGTCCCATTCTTTTGATACAGTAGGTTGCTGATGAAAAATCTTATACTGTAACTTAACTCCTCGATTACAAGCATACAGTGTACCATTTCCAATTAAGCTCATATTAGCAAAGTGTCTTTCCCACCTATCCTATCAATTAATTGGTTTATATTTGGAGTGAGATCATTCAGAACCCATCCCTCTCAGTTGGACTTCTTACAGTATACACCGCTATAATTAAATGTAATTCTTTCATATACCTGCATGATCTTTCGAGTCAAAGTGACACTTGTACCATTTCGTATCATTACGTCTGACCACAAACCACCAATATATCCCATGACTGCCATGACAGTCCATGGAACAGCACTAAACCAAGCTGCTTGTCTGAGGTCAACATGATACACCTGTAATAGAGTCACAAGCTATATAAGTCTCTATCCACACAACAGAAATACAGAAAAAAAAAAAAAAAAAAACTAAGATATTGAGCCTCACAGAGTTGAAGTAGATGGGCATCCAGGAAAGAAAAACAAAAAAACCCTGCAACATGTGAAAAATGAAGATGAAAATTAGTGACCCTGTTGGCGGACAAATACTTCTCATTCAAGGCTCCAGACAAACACGAATAGACAAAACAAACATATAGATCATTTTTCCCCTGACAACATGATAATTATTCAACATATGCTAGGGACATTAACAATATGATGCTCAGAGTAGAATATCCTGGCATGAGGTATGTATGCATTACCCAGCTATGCATCGCATTTGCAACTATTATGGCCCAGGTTGGCAGTTTAGAAAGCAAGCGTCTGAAAGGAGGGATCACTTTGGTTGTCTTAGGTTTACTTTCCCCCAGAAAGGATTTCTGCCTCCCGCTCTGTATGTAATCCAGTTCATATTTTGATATCTGAGGACTGCGGTCAGGAGTACTTGATGTTGCAGATAACCATACCAAAACCCAAAGAAATCCAGATAAACCAAAAATCACAAATGGTCCAAATACACCACCTTGTGACATGAGAATCGGAGATAGCATCAGTCCTACTGAACTTCCAAGCTGAAACCCAGCCATTGCAATTCCAACAGCCCTGGACCGTTCTGTCTTAGGAAACCATCTGAAAAAGAAAATGAAAGAGAAAAAAAAAATTGTTTATACCGTCACTTTAGGTTTAGCTTTACCAACTACTAGCTGAAAAATAAACTATTCAAAAGCACATATTGACTTAATGTATTTAGTAACTGAAAAACAAAAGTTGTAGACCATATTTACCTTGCTACCATGTTGTTCATGCAAGGAAGTGCAACGCCTTCCGCAATGCCAAGGAGAGCTCTCATTGCGAGGAGAAGCCATAGAGAAGTTTCAGCTGCCCATGGTGTAAGGAAGGTAGCCATAGACCACAAAGCCACTCCCCAGGCCATGACTACCTTACCACCATAGTAGTCCACAAGTGTCCCTCCAGCTATCGGAGACACAAGGTAACCCCAAAGAAAAGATGACTGCCATGATTAGAATTTTCCAATGAGTCTAAAGTTTCGATATGAACAAGCTCTTGAACTACTGATCAAGCATTCATCAATAAACTACTTCAGCTCAAAAAAATGACAACACAAGATATAGAAATAGAAATCTGAAGAGATTCTTCACAAGAAAATTGCTCACTAAATTTACTCTAAATACAATGAGCAAATTTAGTTTTCGATACTGAATGTTTCTTTACACAGAGTCACTTAAATACCTCATTTTCATTCAATTCTATGCAAATTTCTTCAAACTTTTTCTAAAGACTTGTAAGCTCATAATTTCAAATACAAGAGAAATGAGTGATCAAACCACCTGAACAATTCCGGCGAACGATCGGCTCCAACCGTTAGAGAGCGACAACGGCACAATCGCCACCGACATCACAACCCGGTCAGCATTGCACAGAGCCAGAGCCAGAGCAAGCATCGCCACCACTTTGACTCTCTCCGACGTAATAAACTCGCCGAAGCTCGGCGCCTGAGCTTCACTCCCGTCCGAGAACGAGCCGAACTGAGCGCCCCTGGAAGAAACCCTAACACGTCTCGATTGAACGCCGCGGAGCTCAGCCGAGTCATGCCGGAGTCGAGTTCTCAGCGGCGAGTTGGCCGGCGAAACGTTGAGGAAACCGATGAGACGGCTCGGAGAGTTGAAACGAGGAGGTAGCTGCGGAAACGGCGATTCCGGTAAGGGGATATTCCGGCGGGGAGGAAGAGAGAGATAAGAGGTGCGGATTGTGGAGTTCATGGTGGCAGAGAGAAAAGTCACAGTGAGTCGTCACCGGACTCACGCACCCACTGAAAGTGACGACGAGAATCGGGTGCGGGTGCAATTACCGGGACTACCCTCTGAGGGTATGAAAGTGTGAAGGATCCTCGAGGGTTGAAGTGGAATTCAGTAATGATTATTCAATTTTGAATTTTATATAACCACTTAACCAGGTACTTATAATAATGTTAATTATATTAATAATTAATTTTTTAAAATTTGTAATGAATCGACTCACAACACGAACGAACGGTTTGTAGCATTTGAGTTGTTATTGTAAAAGGCTCTTAGATGGAACGAACACACCGTCGAAAAATTTAGCTCCATAATCTTTTGTTCATTTAGCTCCAATTGCCAAGAAGTTACATATGTATACAATCCAATAACTAACTACAAGAGTCTAATCTAAATGGGGAATGCCCCCAAGAGCTTAGACTTCAGTTATAGGTCTCTCTGTATGAATAGGAAGGACCGAGAGTTGGGGAACAAAACTAGAACGAAACAATGAATGTCGACCTTCAGCAATAATCTCCCCAGTTGCTTTGTTTCTCATAGCACCATTGTTCCTCCTCTTTGTCCCAACCGCTTTGAGGTGATCTCTAGTTCATCCTGCAATACGACACCAACATATATTAACTGTTATATGATTCTTCGGAAAGTCCATTTCTAACTGAACGTAATTTCGGTAACATATCTAGGAAAGGTTGTTATATAAGGTTTATAAGCATATAAATGTATGACAATGACCAACTCTGAGGCTGCAATGGACCACACAGAAGTTCAAACAGAAACGAGGATATGAAGAGGAAAGCTTCTCACATTGATCTTTGCCTCTGAAATATACGAGATGGTCATGTCGACTGAAACATTCATAGTTTGACCCAGAGAATAGACTGAAGAATTACCAACTACATCAACAAGGCTTGCAATTGCACCACCGGCAAAATTTCCATCTCTGTCCTGCAATAAACCTCATTACTCTGAGTGGAGCCTTGAAGAGTTCTAATAGAGTACGTCGCCACGGTTCCATCAGTCATTCAGTTAAACCAATATGAAATACAACGCTTAGACACATACATTATCACATAATGGCATCCAGAGCGTGGCTTCTTATCATCCTCAAAAAAAATAAAAAGCTTGGCTTGTTATGAATAAGCTGTGACTCATCACTGTATATTCTTGATTACGGAATCTGTTTTTTTTTTTTTTAGTGAATCCACACTCTATACGTTCTTCTCTAGTACATTATATATATATTTCTTGGTTAAATTTACAATAAAGAAAATGAAAGAATGACCTAAAAATTCAGATAATGTGAATTCATTCTTCCTCTTTTTCTATGAAATAAAAAGAATTTCTGTACTTTGGAAGATGTTCATACTCAAAACTTAACAACATATTCTAGTTATAAATTGACCTAGATTTGAAGTAAAAGAACCAGTAGTTCCCTTCATTTGAGCATCAGCGTTTTCTTCAATTTGGGGATGAAGTTTTATCTTTCAAGTTAAAGAACTCTTATATAAAACCAAGAAATTTAAATTGACCAAAAAGAATATCAAGAAACTTGTGAAGCTAGTGAGAGACAGAGAGATGTAGAGACTCACGGTGAGGGACCTTGAAAGTGCAGACGACGAGTCCGGGTTCGACTCGGTCGACTCGGATGCCTCTAAGAGCGAAATCCTCGTAGAAGCAAGACTCGTCCCCGACTCGTTTAGCTGCAATGTCGAGTTGCGACACGGCCTCCGAGTCTTGGTCTGTTAGACCCAAGTGCTCCTTCGCCTTCTGCATATCGGGATCCGTCTCTGATCGACTCGCTCACTCCGACATGAATAGTGAAGGTTGGAAAATCCGAAAATGTAAAGGGCATGCTGCCTACAACCTTGTACATCAATTTATGAATTGACAAATGAGCAACTGTCTTGTAGCCTCTATTTTATCTAACCAGAGGGAAGCATCCAAATAGCCACTGGTAGTAGTCTGGTACGTCGGCGACCAAGCTTGTCCCTCTATTTCATCCCGCTTGTTATACAGATTGTGATCGGTGTGATAATCTCGTGTATTCAAGGTGTTCTTAATCGGCTAGCCAACACTAAAACACAAATTTTGTAACATTATGGTAATGGGGGTAATAATAACTATATCTTCTTCTCAGCATTTCTTCATTTGGATCCAAAATAACCCCTGCTACTTGATACCTAGTTCTGAATCCAACCAACAGTGAAGACTTTGAAATTGAAAAGAGAGAAATAGTAGCCCAATGAAGCTTTTGGGGAAATTAAGAGGTAGAGGTTAGTCACTTGCCCGGAAGAAAGATTGGAAAAGAATATAAAGCCAGGCTACTGATGAACTTCATTGTTAAGAATCCAAATGTAGCTCAGTACAAACAAATAATCACAAAAAAGAGGAACCGAAGAAAGGAACTGCATTGGGGTTCAATGTCAACTCGGAGTATGCAAATGTTTACTGAAGAATGACTGGTTTGTGTCAACCTTCAGCAATGACCTCCACGGCTCCACAGTTGCTATGTTTCTCATGAGCATTATTTTCTACAATACCGTCCTAGTTGTCTCGACAACTTTGGGTGCAAGGTTTTGGTCCTTGTGAAAAATATGTTGCTCTTTTCACAGTCCTTGCTCCCTAATGACAAATCAAGGTCGGATGCTTGATGCTGATCATGTAACACACAGTGACGCAGATGAAAGTTAATTACACACGTCTAACCTAATGGGATTCAACTTATTCTCACCCAAGAGCTTCCATCATATAGAGTTCCAATATGTAAGTGTCTCGATGGATAGGACTACGGAGACTCAGAGCTTGGGAACAACTTTTGAAAGAAATACTGAGTGCCGACCTTCAGCAATGAGTTCCCCAGTTGCTTTGTTTTTCAGGCACACAAGTATTGCCGAATAACGTCCTCTTTGTCCTAACCACTTTGAGGTGATCTCTAACTCATCCTGCAGTTTCACATCAACACATAATTAGCTGCCATATGCTTCTTTGCAAATGTGTCACCACTGGAACGATTGGGAGATCATAAGCATACCACAGACGAAACTATCAAATCCAAATGCAGACCATATACCAATCACGACAAGTAACAGAAACAAATGCTGCAACGGGAATACATAACAGTGATAATACTTGGGACGAAAGCTTCGATTGCTTACATTGACCTTTGCAGCTGACACATAGGAGATGGAAATGTCTACTGAAACATTAGCAGGTTGACCCACAACATAAATCGGGGAGTGAGCTACTATGTCAACAATGTTCGCAATTGCACCATTGGCCAGATTTCCAGCTCTGTCCTGCAATCAACTTTCCCATATCAAAACTCATCTCTTCTTTACCAAAACTCAAGAAATAAAAGCTACACCCCTTTCACATTTTCATACAAACAATTTAAAGAAACAAAACTTCCAAGCTTCATGAAATATTAAAAGTCCAAAACCCAACTCAAAAGCTTGAGAGAGAGTGAGAGCGAGAGTGAGACTACTCACGGTGAGGCGGGGAGGGACCTTGAAAGTAGAGACGACGAGTCCGGGTTCGACTCGGTCAACTCGGATGCCAGTAACAGCGACATAATCATAGATGTTGAACACGTCTTCGTGTCGTGACAGGGTATCCGACTCTTGCTGGGTCTTCGGCAGCTGCTGCAGAGACTCCTTGACCTGCGTCTCCATATTCTCATCCATGTCTCCTCGTCCAGACTTTCACTGCCACTAGTCAAATTCGTAGTAAAGCAGGACGGAAACTGGGCCTTATGGGCCAAATTGTTGAGGCGTTGGGCCTGATTGGACCTTCTTTTATTTCTTTTTATTCTTCTCGAAAAATAAAACTTTATATAAAAATAAATAAAATCAACGTTACAACCATGAAAATTTCGGTGATGGACAACAAGTCTCCATCCCTACGCTTCTTCCTACCAACACACCAGCGATTACAATGAACATGAACTGAGTGGGTCTAAATGTAACATACCTCTAATCCTATCTAGAAGCCTTGATACATCTTTATAGCCGATCTCATAAAAAAAACAACCCCACTAAGCACTATACACCAAAACCATCAGCATATATGCGTGAGCAACCTCCCCATTACATTGATAACAAGAAAACACCCATATTAAAACCGATAGTCTCTTAACATGACACCAAACATGACCCTATCAAAACCACCAATAACAATCTACCAACACCCTAACTCGACGACAAAACAACCAACACCAAAACCAAAAAACAAAACTAATAAAACCAAGAAAAAGAAAATAAAAAACTAACCCAGGCCCAACCAAAGCCCATTGGACCTCACGAGATGACCTTCAAGACCCGGCCCAAAGTTGATGTATTTAAGAATGTGTAATACCCTGATAAATCCCCGTCCCAAACCCAAACGGCTTCGCTCTCTCTCGCCTTTGCACTCGTATCTCCTGAAACCCTAAACCGAATCTCATCCGCGATGGTCCAAGGCTTCGAAGTCGGCGGCGTCCCCTTCAACCCCGACGGTTGGGGCCACCGGATTGCACCCTCAACAACGTCCCCTACGCCCCCTTCTCCCGCTCCGAGAAGCTCGGCCGGATCGCCGACTGGACCCGCACCTTCAACAACCCCTCCCGCTCCAAAAACCCCTCCGACGCCGTCTTCGACTTCTCCAACGACGAGTCGTTCCTCGGCAACGCCGACGACGACTCCACCTTCCGCCTCGTCGACGGGAAACCCCCGCCGCGTCCCAAATTCGGGCCCAGGTGGAGGTTCCAGCAGCAGAAACAGCTCCCTCACCGCCGCGACGAGGAGGTTGAGGCCAAGAAGCGAGAGGCTGAGAAGGAGAGGGCTCGCCGTGACCGCCACTACAACTCGAACCGATCCAATGTCCACATGCCTCGCCGTGAAGCCGCCGTGTTGAAATCCTCAGTGGATATCCAGCCGGAATGGAACATGCTGGATCAGATCCCCTTCTCCGCCTTCTCGAAGCTCTCCTTCACCGTCGCCGAGCCTGAGGATCTTCTCTTCTGCGGTGCCCTGGAGAGCTATGACCGCACCGTGGATCGAATCACACCAAAGAATGAGCGCAGGCTCGAGCGGTGGTTCAAGAACCGCAACTTCTCCAAGGCCACAATCACAACCTCTGATGATCCAGTCATCCGTCGCCTCGCCAATGAAGACAAGGCCACTGTTTTCGCCACCGATACTATCCTCTCCACCCTCATGTGCGCACCCAGGTCTGTTTACTCTTGGGACATTGTTGTGACTCGAGTTGGAAACAAGTTGTTCTTTGACAAACGTGATGGCTCTCCGCTTGATTTGCCTTCGGTCCATGAGACCTCTCAGGAGCCACTGCCCGAAGCCAAGGACGATATCAACTCTGCTTATTCACTGAGTTTCGAGGCTGCTTACATTAACCAGAATTTCTCTCGGCAGGTTTTGGTTAGAGATGGGAACAAGGTCACCTTGGAGGAGCCTAATCCATTTGCAAATGAAGGGGAGGAAGCTGCCTCTGTTGCTTATCGGTACAGAAGGTGGAGGCTTGACAATGAGGTGTCTCTGGTTGCAAGGTGTGAGGTTCAGAGTGTTATGGAGGTTAACAATCAGAGGTCCCTTTTGACTCTGAATGCGCTCAATGAATTTGATCCTAAATATTCTGGTGTTGATTGGAGGCAGAAATTGGAGACTCAGAGGGGTGCTGTCTTGGCCAATGAGCTTAAGAACAATGCTAACAAGTTGGCTAAATGGACCGCACAAGCTCTATTGGCGGGTGCTGATATGATGAAGTTGGGTTATGTTTCAAGGGTTCATCCTCGTGATTCCTTCAACCATGTGATTTTGGCTGTAAATGGATACAAGCCCAAGGAGTTTTCCTCACAGATTAATCTGAATCAGGCCAGTATGTGGGGAATTGTCAAGTCTATTGTGGACTTGTTTATGAAACTGAAGGAGGGTAAGTATGTACTGGTGAAGGATCCATCTAAGCCACAAGTTAGAATATATGAGGTGCCACAAGATGCTTTTGAAAATGACTATGTGGAAGAACCACTACCAGAGGACGAGCAAGCTCAACCCCCTACCGAAGATGGCAATGGTGCAGAGCCAAATGTTGCTGCTACTGATGTGGAGGATACAGAGGTTGAAGCTCAAACTTAAAAGGTTAAGTTTTGATACTTGCACATTTGCCGGGAATACTTTGATTGATCAGTGGCATGTAGTACTTCCAAAGCATTTGTGCTTGCTATCTTTTATACTGGCTAGTTTGGCATGGGAATGGTTTTTGTTTGTCTGTTGGATTCCGTATGTTTTGTTCTATAAAACTTGACTAATTTTAATTATGCTAAAAAATACTAGTATATGACCATCTTTCTAGCTTCATTAGGAAATTGGGTTCAGGGTTCGGTCTGATGCTTGTTTCGAGTAATTTGTTAGTAACTCATGTTTGTGTCATCCATGCTATTATGAGTATACTTGTTTGAGAAGCAAGAAAATAAGTCTGGGAAAACTATGTTGCACCCGACAAGAATGTTCATCAAAGTTTACAAGAATGTTCCCTCTGATTGCATTTGGTAACATCATGATGGGGGTAAATACTTCTTCCGACTTCTTCCGGAGGATCCCAAATAACCTCTGCGCTATTGATAAATTATTATTCCTTTTCTGGGGGTAAATACTTCTTCCAGTTGGATAGTTTTGTACTAAATACATATATCACAAACAAGGTGATCCATATCTTTGAAAAGGACTTTGAGTTTGGGAGTATGCTGTGGATGAAACATTGAATGACGGCCCTCAGCAATAGTCTCCCCAGTTGCTTTGTTTCTCAGAAGCACTATCTCACTCCATAATATGCACCTTTCTGTCCTAACCTTTTTGAGGTGATCTCTAGCTCATCCTGCAATTTGGCATCAATGATATCATGAGATGTTGCAGGTTTGTTTGTAAAACCCCTAAAATAAATGGGAATGACAGATATATCGATCTGAATGGGATCGAGCTAAAGAAAACATATTTACATTCGATTCGAAGTTTCAAAGTGCTTATGAGACGCTTTGAAGAAAGCTTGTTTGATTGAACATTGACATGTATAATGACTGATCAATTCAGAGGCTGGCAGCTACAAATCACCAACAAAATGTCAAAGAATTGAGAGTTGCTTACATCAAGCTTTGCAGTTGACATATAGGAGATGGACATGTCTACTGAAACATACATTGGGAGACCCTGAACATATATCACACAACCACCAACCACATCGACAAGATTTGCAATTGCTCCTTTTGCCAAATTTCCAGCTCTATCCTGCAAACAAATCTCAACAAAACATTTTATTACCAGAGTTTAAT
Source organism: Fragaria nilgerrensis (assembly GCA_010134655.1). NCBI lineage: Eukaryota > Viridiplantae > Streptophyta > Magnoliopsida > Rosales > Rosaceae > Fragaria > Fragaria nilgerrensis. The sequence continues at coordinate 38,430,335 of CM020979.1, forward strand.
CCTCTAAGGCAAATACACAACAAATATAAGAACATTAGAAGACTAATGTGGTTCATCCACATTACTATATACAATCAATCAATCATGAAGAAGGTTAGAGGACCATCTCAACAGTAATGGATATTAGACTCACATTTCTTTTGGATTAATTACAAAACACCACCCGAACTATGATGCTATTTTCATTTCTATACCTAACTATCAAAAACTTGCATTTTCATACCCAAAATTTCATTCCGTTAGACTAATGGATATGCTGACCACTAACACCGTTAAATTTTGAGGGCATTTTCATCATTTCAATAAATATATCATTTTTTACATTTACTTTAACAAAATAATTATTTTTTGAGGTTATTAAATATAAATAAAACAATTTACTTTAGCAAAAATATTCACAAAAAAAAAACTCGACATTCGATATTCAAAAAAAAAATTAAAAAAAACATGTTTAATCTATTTTTGGTTAAATATATCATGTTTATATAAAATATAATAAAATTTCTATCGATATTCGATATTTTCTCAATATAATTTTTTAGTTATATATTTTAATTTATTTTATTTTGTTTTGCTTAACATGTAACTCTAAAAATATATATACATACAAGAGTTCTACTAACTTTTATCACTATTGTTGCAAAAATAAATATTAATTTTAGTTTCTGAATATTTTTGCTAAAGTAAATTGTTTAATTTGTATTTAATAACCTCAAAAAATAAATTATTTTGTTAAAGTAAATGTAAAAAATGATACATCTATTGAAAAAATGCCCTCAAAATTTAACGGTGTTAATGGTCAGGGTATCAAAATGCTAACGGAATGAAACTTCGGGCATGAAAATGTAAATTTTTGATAGTTAGGTATAAAAATAAAATTAGTATCATAATTGGGTAATATTTTGTAATTAATCATTTCTTTTACCAACAAAACGAATGCAGAAGAAGACATCTTTTCGATAGAGATTGCAGATACATTTCAATTTTAACAGATTTATGTACCAAAACTAAATCCAAGGCAGGACTTGAGTGAAACTTAGCCAAAAAAATATATGATTAGTAATAATACAAGATGAAAGAATTTGAGTGGGACTTAGCCTAACAATCTTACAAACACACATAAGATTAGTCTTAACTATATGTAGTAATTTTTATTTTTTTTTCCAAAGAATTTGGGTGGGACTCGAATCCTATGTTGCTATATGCTAGATCCGCCCCTGTTTGCACCTTAATTTGTCTTGGTAGTGTGTTTACATAAAGGTGTTCCATTCGCCCCGACCTTGTACTCACGTGGTTAATTTCGTTGACTAAAATATAGTCGGTTGTGGACTTGTGGATGTATGGATGGTTTGGGAAAGAAAAAAATGATAGATATATGGAGAAAATATAGATGAAAATTTTACTCATATTTTATATAAAAATTGTATTTTCAACGAAAAATAGACTAAATATAAAATATTTGAAAATATATGAAAATTATTATCGGTATTTCTGAAAAAAATAGAAATTTCGAGAAAATATCAAGAATATTTTAATCCTTGGGTTAATTTTCAAATCCGGTAGATGGTGTTTCATATTCAAATCCTCAAATTTTCAATAGATGAAGTCTCCCAAGTCCCAAGTTACCTTTAATTTGTTTCTCAAAAGGTATCTCCAACACATTCTGTAATTTGATCGTGATAAAGTTGGAAGAGACAATATTGTTCACCCGATCACTAACTAAGCAGAGAGAATAATTAATTTTCAATCACCATTAGATTCACATCCAATGGTGGTTGGCATGAATCTCTTGGTCCGTTAGTAACCAAATGATCATGGTTAATCTCTTACCTAATTTACATTTTTGTTTCTAATTCACATCTTAAACTACTAGTTGGCTGAGGGATCAACAACGATCTAGTTGACTTTGATCGATGACTGAAGTGTAGACAATATGCACAAATAAACATGTTTGTAGTCCAAGCAGATCCAAGCACTTCATTTTCCAAGCAGAGAAGCCATGTCCTTGTAATAATATACCACATATATCTCTCAAGTGCATCACTTATTTGTATGCATCTTTGGTTTTCTACAGAGAGTTAACTGATTCGAGGAAGAATTCTTATGCAGTTTTAGCCTTTTAAGAAACGAAATATAAGCTGGTCTACAGGATCTTTAATTTTTTTATGCCGATACCTGTTTCCTATCAAGCTTAAAATACATATGAATTTGAAGTGTGTACTGAAAAGAACAGCTACCGTGTGCTCATATATATAATATTAATCAGTAGGGTGACAGAGCAAATCAAATTCAAGATATGATGCTTACATGCTTGTAGACAAGATGCACGAAATATGGAACTAACAGAACGATATCAAACATGCATCTGTAAATTTACATTGTGGTTTTAAGTGATCTGTTCCAAGCTACCTCATTCCTTCTTGAGGGCGTTTTTTCTTCTGGTTATTTGGTTTCTGTTCTTCGTCTTCATTTTCAGTATTGGGGGCCTATTTCTATGATGTCTACTGAAGAGTTTGAAGCATTTGAAGCAACAAGACAAGCCATGGATAAGCTCATGGAGGCATTTGGAAATGATGAGGTGACTGCCATTGGGGTCTATGGAATGGGAGGGGTTGGGAAGACAACCATGGTGAAACATGTTGGTGAACAAGCACAAAAAATGGGGCTGTTTCATCATGTGATTACGGCTGTTGTGTCCCGAAGACCTGACTTGAGAAAAATCCAAGGCACATTTTCAGATCTGCTCAACTTGAAATTTGAGGAGGAGACAGAAATGGAAAGAGCTGCCAGGTTGAGGGAGAAGAAAACAAGAGGCAGCAGGATCCTCATAATCTTGGATGACATTTGGGACAGAGTAGACTTGTCGAGCATTGGAATTCCTAGCTACAACGAGCTTCAAATATGCAACTCCAAAGTCCTACTAATCACACGGAGATTGAATGTTTGTCATTCCATGGAGAGCCAAGCAAACATTCAACTCAATATCTTGTCAGAAGAAGATGCTTGGAACCTGTTTGTGAAGAAAACGAGGGCGCTTAATATCTTAGCAGTTGCGAGGGCGCTTAAAGATAAAGGTTTTGAAGAATGGAAAGAAGCAGCTCGACGTCTTCAGATGTCTCAACATTCGAACGTTGATGATGGTGAGAGAGATGTGTATGAATGTATAAAGTTATGTTATGATTACTTGGACTGCAATGATGCCAAGTCTTGCTTCTTGCTTTGCTGCTTATTCCCCGAAGATTATGATATCCAAAGTGAAGAACTGATGAAGTTTGGATTCGGAATAGGATTGTTTCGACATGTCAACAGCACAAGAGAAGATGCAAGAGTCGTAGCAAATTCAGTGATGAAATACCGTAATGCTTCTTGTTTGCTTTTGGATGGTATAATGGATGGATGCGTAAGGATGCATGATGTGATTCGGGAGATAGCCATGTCAATTGCATTGTCTGTTGATGGCCACAGGGTTTTGGTAAAAAATCGTTGTGAACTAATAGATTGGCCGGTGGATGCAGACGAGGGCTTCTCAGCAATCTCACTTATGGAGAACGACATATGCAAGCTTCCTCAAGAATTGGTATGCTCAAAACTCCTTTTATTATCATTAAAAGGGAATAGTTACTTAGAAGAGATCCCAGAATCATTTTTCCAATGTCTGAATGCATTAAGGGTACTAGATCTTAGAGGTACTAGTATTTCAGTACTTCCTCTATCATTCAGTCTCCTAACCAACCTCCAAGCTTTGTATTTGGATTATGGCAACAAGAGAAGAATTGACATATCTATACTAGGCCATCTGAAGAAACTTGAGATTCTTAGTATGACAGAATGTCGTATTAAGGAATTCCCAAAAGAAATAGGAAATTTGACCAATTTAAGGATGTTTAAGTTCAGCAGTAGATTTGGTATTAAGAGAATTCCATCTCAAGTGATATCAAGGTTGGAAAAATTAGAAGAACTTTACTTGCAATGTAAGTTTGGGGACTGGGGTAGAAAAGTTGGAGGACGCCATTCCTCTTCTTTCGGTAAGAATGCTGAGTTTCATGAGGTAACTGGCTTGTCACGTTTGAATTTGCTGGAGGTCTCCCTATCTGATGCACAGTGCTTGCCTCAAACTGTTAAGTTTGCTCCAAACTGGGTATCTTTTGTTATATTTATAGACAAGTCAGCTGGATGGCCCATGCCATCCAGTTTGGAACATGACTTTCCTCATCCTCGTTCAAGAGCATTGAGTCTTAACACTGCCATCAATACCTTACCAGATTGGTTTAACAAAGTGGTGACAGAGAAAGCAGAGAAACTAGACTATGTCGAGTGCAGAGGCTTAAACAACATTATTGAGGAGTATGACCATGGGAGATTACATGCATTGAAGTATCTCGGATTATATGGGAGCCATGAGAACTTGAAAGAGCTGATGAACACAAGAACAAGGGTTTCAAATAGACCCGTGTTCGAGAACTTGGAACAGTCGAATGTGAAAAAAGCAGATTGCCTTGAGGAGATGTGTGTTGGTGAATTACAACCTGGTTCTCTGTGCAATCTTAAGTTATTGGTGGCGGCATATTGTCATAAAATTGTGAATGCACTTTTACCACTAAACTTGTTGCAAAGAGTACAAAAGTTGGAAACTCTAGTTTGCCACCATATGAACAGAATGGAATATGTGTTTGAATTTGCAGCGCTGGAACCAGAGCAAGTTATCTTAACAGAGATGAAAGAGATGAAGCTGCTCGTTCTAGGGGCACTGATAAGCATATGGAGAGGTCCTGCTCCATATGCAATATTTCATAATCTCAAAAGTTTGGAAGTTTATGAATGCACAAAACTGAGAAGTCTCTTCACATTGGATGTAGCTGAATGTCTTCTGCAATTGGAAGACCTATCGGTTGGGAGCTGTAGTGGCTTGGATAGAGTTATTGAAGCAAGCAACGAAATAGAAAACAAAAATATTGTTCTTCCAAAACTCAAGGACCTACTTGATAAGCCTAAAATAGACTTATAAAATAACCCTGCAATCACAATCAAGTTATCGATGGTAGTATAGAAAAGTAGGGTGTCTCCCGCAGAGGATTGTGACTTAACAATTGCAAATATGACTCTGAAAAACTGAACAGACACCAGACAAAGACGAAAATAAAACCTATAGCTAGACCCAACTAAAATTACGAAATTAAATCTGGAGAAAGTAGACACACTGACGAAGATACACACAAAATTTGGGGGAAAACTGTGTAGTTTTGCTATGCTAACAAAATTCAGAAATATGACGGACAGAATGCTCAAAAACAGAAAACTAAATTTGGGGATTTTGGTTTTGGAAATCAAATAACAAAAACTAGTTAGGAACTACTCCTCACCACTAGACAATGATTACACCTATGATGTGTTTACTAACATGTTCAATTCATTCGGATATCCTTACTCAAGCTAAGCCAATGATGTGTTGAACTTAACTTATCAATCTTTCTTACTTGGTATGTTAAGAGAATGATGTTTTCAACTTAACTTAGCATCTAGAATGGAGCCTAGAGTGATGTTCTCGCATAGCTCTCACCTAGAAGTCATTAAGGTCTAAAAGATTATGAATAAGGCTAGACAATGTCGGTACTGATGTTGTCCTAATCTACCTAGACATTGATTTATATGAATGGGCTCAAGTCACTCACTCGCTACTCTAGAATGCAAGTAGACATGATGATCATACAAAACATTCATAGCTTTACAACCTAGCATGCATACTAATGTTGGCCACCATCAATAAACATACAAAGTTGATCAATGATATAACGATAAACCAATGAATATCCGAAATCCATGGAACAAATTAAATAAACGCCAACTTCATAGTTACACCATGTCTAGGGCTTGGAAGCAGCCCCTAACTAAGGGAAGATTAGTTACTCATCATCTTTGAAAGCACACCAGAGAATTTCATAAGATTCGGGAAGAAAAGAAAATACGAAAGATGAAAAACAAGGGAAAAGATCGATTTTCTGAGTCGAGAGATCGATCTCTTCTGGGCTCTGAACTTTACTTCTTCTCCTTGAGTTCTTGATGGCTCCCTCTTCCCATATGATGGCTTAGAAAAACATTATGGTATTAGGGTTTTGCCTTAAATAGTCTCCAAGTCTTCAAAGCTTCCTTTTCAAACTATGTTTCCTTCTTTGATTAGAATCCATGTTTGGGCTATCTTTTGAATGTCTTCCATATATACTCTGGGCTTGGCTTTTGGGAAAATTATATTAATGATGTCACTCTTTAAAATCGTGCAAAAACCCCCAAGAAATCTTCTCAGAATCCAGCCCAAACACTGCCTCGAACTTGACTGCTGCACAGCTTTTCCGGAACTGCTGATTTTCTGTCCAACTTCGACGCTTCATAACTCCATGATTTCATCACCGATTTGGACGATTCTTGAGTCCAAATTGATCTACAAACGCACCTCTACAAATATGGGTAGTAATCTCAGTGAAAACATTCTCGGAACCTCATGGAAATAGGCCTTGAAAACCGGAGAAAATAAGCATAAACCAGTTTTCAGCTTTTTGCGTTTACAGCTTCTATTTTGGTGAAGTGGTTCCATCGCCTTTCCTTGATATTTTTTGACCATGTGAATGATCAAACTCCATCCTTGACATCTCTACTTCGTATTGGAAGCCTTGCTCGCATCAGTTGAACACATATTTGCATTATCTTACTCCACGAAGTACCTAAGAAAATAACAAAGTTAAAACAATCTTTTTAAAGGAAAATAGCTAAGTTAAATGCAAAGGTTAAACTATAAAATCATCGCATTTTATGCTCTTATCACTACTCTTGAAAGATCTTCCAGAGCTCACAATGTTTTGTGGTAGTACAACTGGAAGTGTAATTATTGAAATCCAGTGCCCTTCATTGGAACACTTGTACTTGAAGGAGTGCCCCCAATTCTCAACCTCTGCTTGCGATTTCCACAGCAAGAAAGAAGCCCAAGTCAATGATGAACATCACTTTACTAAGTGGTAGTGAACATGATCATATGTTATTAAAACTTCACTTGCTTTTCTTTTTTTAAACAGCCATGGCCATCCATGTTAAGATTGATGATGGCTAGACTTCTTTTAATACCTATGTTAGAGTTCTAGGAATAATATAAAGAACAAGAGAAAGGAATTCTGAATTGTACTTGATCTTATTACAGTATAGAGTGGAAAAGAATTCAAAAACAGGTCCTGGTGAATTTGTGTTTCATTTAATTCAGGATCAAGCTTGTTTTTTGGTTTTCCCTACGGGCATTGTCACTTTAGGGTGTAAAATTTACTACCTTCTGCCTTAATGTTCGATTGGAAAGCTGCATTTACTTGATCAATGTTGGTTTCTAAAAGTTCTGGTTTTTTGCTGGTTTTGAGTTGTTTAGGTTTATTCTGAGAACTTCTCGTCCTCTTGTGTACTTTGATCTTTTTCTAACAAAATTTCTGTTTATTCTAAGAAGGAAAAGCAAAAGGCTTCTTGTTCACATATAATGTACCTAGTCTTGATCCATATTTCTTATGAAACCTAGGATCCAGTACTTTGTAACATAAGAGACTTGCTTCCATTACTCACCAAAGAAGATGCACTTAATTAAACTTGATGTCAAACAAGTACTCAATAAGGCCTAATTTCTCATCAAGATTGAACATCATTATTTGTCCAAAGATTCAAAATCACCTAAGTTATCAATTGTTACATGTGCAACTTACATGCATGAACTACTCTAATCAATAGCATATTACATATACTAGATAGTGCTAATTACTCTCAAAGATTGGATTTTGTATAAGTAAATATAAATTGAATTGTTATAAGAGGTCAAACTGGATTACCAACCTATACCATAAGGACTCAGAGTTTGGCAGCAGGACGAAACATTGAATGTCGGCCTTCAGCAACAACCTCTCCAGTTGCTTTGTTTCTCAGAAGCACTACTGCTCCAGAATAACTTCCTCTTCGTCCTATCCTTTTTGAGGTAATCTCTAACTCATCCTGCAATTTGACACAAACAGAGAAATATGTCACAGGTTTCTTCAAAAATATCTGGTTGCAATGATACAGATCATATCTGGTTGGAATGCTAATTGATTGAAAACCAGATTAAAAGTGACTGTTGGGTACATATTCGAGAAAGCCTGGTAGGCGTGTATGACCAATTCAGCGAATGCTATGTATCACCATATATGTCGGGAAAGGGTTGCTTACATCAAGCTTTGCCTTTGAAATGTAGGAGATGGATATGTCTACTGAAACATTCATAGGGAGACCATTAATATATGCTACAGAAGCACCAACTACATCAACCAGGTTCGCAATTGCACCTTGGGACAAATGTCCAGCTCTATCCTGCAAACAAAAGAAATAAAGCTCAATTATATCTCTCAAACATGAAATAGTACTAGTTAGGCACTTGGTTCAACTAATCCGATACCTAAGCTAAGTTACATGAATGCACCAGTGAGCTTTCTTTAAGAAGTTGTTGTCGGTAGTAAGAAACTACCTTCTCGGCCCATAGACCAATCAGAAAACTTGTAGATACAATGTATATCTTATACCACCAAGCATAAACAATGACCTCGTAGACCGTGCTCCGGTCATGGCAGGCCCCGTCTCTGACATACATCCGGTAGACCCCGTCATGGTGAAGGATCATCAATGCCACAACGGGAAGGTGCTCCTCCAAGCTCCACAAGTAGGCACCATGAGAATATATATGTGTAATTAATCTCGCATCGAAAGTATAATATATGAGGGAACCTTCCTTAGCTATAAAAGGAAGGCTTTCCATATGTAGAAGAGAGAGCTCTCACGATTGATCCACCTCCATCCCAACTCAGCTCTACACTTGTAACACCTAAGGCATTGATGCCTCATGATAGTAGATTCAAGTGGACGTCGTCATGCCCTCCAATGGCATGGTGAACCACTATAAATGTTGTGTCCATGTGTGTATGTTTATGTTCTACCGTGCTTTTACATAGCCTACAAGTTCTTGCAGAAACAACATAGCCTACGGGTTCTTGCAGAAACAGTTGTCATGGACTCTTCACTGTGGTCTTTGATTCTTTGTCTCCCCTAAAATACACGACATCATCATATAGAAGAAACTAACAAACAATCCTTGCCCCCAAATGAAAATGTAGTCACTTCTCCTAATAACATTTGAGATGGGAAAATTGTCAATGAACAAGCAACCATCTACAATGAGGAATGACTTCTCAGATAACCAAAACAAAGGATAAAATCAAAGGAACAAGTATGACCTAGATATAGCTTCGTGGTAAAAAACTAAAAATACATCTACATATTCATGGGAAAACTCATTGCTCCCAGCCAGAAACTAAAGAGCAGCAGTATTGGTAGCATACACACAACAGTTGCACAATCCTATCCGCAAACCAAGAGCTACATTTCATGAAATTAGAAATAAGAACCAATTCAGGGTTTAGGGTAGAGCTAATCTAAAAGATGGTCATATGCTACCACTTCAAGTATTTGAATTTGAAACTAAAGAACCCGGTTAGAATATTACAGAACCAATATTGGTGTTCTTAGAAATATATAAAAAATTGGAGTGATGGATTTACGAGATGAACAGCACTCACGGTGAGGCGGGGAGGGACCTTGAGAGTACAGACGACGAGTCCCGGTTCGGCCCAGTCGACCGGATGCCTCTAAGAGAGAAGATATCGTATACGCTCGCCTCGCCGGGCCGCTGAGCCGGAATCACGACTCTCGACACGGCCTCTGACTCGTCCTGACTCAGCTCCAGACACTCCATCACCTTCTTCTCCATTTTCACTTTCTTGTCTTCTCCAACCGAACACATCTCCCAAGGCCCTACACTTCCAATGTGGCAATGCCATTGGCCGTTTCTTATACTTCTTTTTCTTGCGGAGGTACTTCTGGGGTCGGTAGTTTTGTTTTTTCGACCGGTTTTCTTTTACGGTCCACATGCTATTTGTAGATACACGTTATGTTATGTACTGAGGACTTTTTCTTTTCAGTCTCATTTTTTAGTCTACTGATCGCTGAGTCTATTTCCGGTAACATTCGTGTTTTGAATATTCGAGAATCAACCAGTCGTGCGTGAAAACCATGAGTTTGAACAGTTGTAGTGTCTGTTTGAAGTTGTTTCAATGTTAGATTACATTAGGACGAACTTTGCTTTTGGTCTGTGTTAGATCATGTTGAACTTGATTTTTCTGCATTGTGTTCAGTTTTGTGACTTTGTCCAATTTACTAGGCTTGGTTTGAAGAGCAACAAAACCAAAATGGAGACTGCAATTAACGGTTTGGATAGATTGTGACAACGGAATGAACCTCCAAGCATGAAAAGCAAGTTATGTCGAGCTATGTAGATACTTTGAACTGGTTTCTGTGCAACATTAATCGGAAAACAAAGTTTGGCTTCAACTTATTAGGTTAGTCGAAACAGATGCAGAATTTTCAATAATTCAAAACTCTAAACATGAATTGTTGCCAAGAAACAAGACAGTACCGCACGAATTTTTCATTATCTTGAGCTGAAAGATCAGCTGATCAGGTCAAATTTGCAATGCTTGAAGTTTTATCTACACATTCGACTTCAAAGAAGCTTTTATAACAGAATCCTGATACAACTTTAATACTAACTACAGATATCACATACCATATAAGTTGGTTAATATTGGAGATCTGAACCAGAGTAATCTATACCATATCAGATAAAAGAACACAGCAGTAATCCATATGATATCACATGTATATGCTGTTGAACTGGAGTACCAACCTGTGCTCCTTCATATATGTGGCAAGGTCTCAAAGTTTGGAAGCAGAATCTAAACAAAACATGGAATGTCGACCTTCAGCAATGACATCCCCGGTTGCTTTGTTTCTCAGGAGAACCAATATCCCTGTGTAACCCCCCTTTTGTCCTAATCTTTTCGAGGTGATCTCTACCTCATCCTGCAATTTGACATTAAGAGATATCAGATGTTTTAGTTTAGCATATCAGATATCAGATACATTTGGAATGATACAGATCATATGCCTCGGCTGTTCAGACAAAAACTATAATAGCCTCATAGCATAACAGAACTCTTACACAAAGAGATATCAGATGCGACAACATACAAGGGAATGACTCAAGCTTACCAACCAAAGTCAGAAAATGAGAAATTCGATTTAGGGAACATATAGGACGTTTTCTCTACATGTATGACCTAACCATTCAGAGTGCTACGGACCATGGTGTCAAAGAAAGGTTGCTTACATCAAGCTTTGCCGTTGACATGTACGAGATGGATATATCTGCCGACACATTCCTCATGAGACCACCGGTATAAGTTACATATGATCCAACTATATCAACCAGGTTTGCAATTGCCCCGTTGGCCAAAATTCCAGCTCTATCCTGTAAACAAAAGAAACACAGTTCAACATTTCAGGTATCAGACTCGTCTTTCCTCTATCAGAAAAGAAACATATTAATCTTGCAATATATATAGAGTAATGAAGAGGTGGTGAGATACTTGAGCGATTGAGGCTTGAGAGGACAGGGAAGAAGAGAGATAGAAGAAAAGAAATTCTGGTGAAGAAAACCGTCGAGTTCTTCCTCCAATCAGCCTGGCTTATGTTTGATTTTAGGGTTTATATCATTCTTTATGTTAAAATGCTCTTGATCAGAGTTCTCCAATAATATCAAGTGAATGTTGATTAGAGTAACCCCAGTTGCAGCTAGCAAAGATCGATAGATATTGCAAAGTGCAGTAGTTGTGGCTTCATACGTTTTCCTTCAGTCTTTGGATTTCCTCTTATTTTATATGATCAATTCAAGAAAGTTAAAAAGAAAAACAATGAATTTTGTAATTAAGAAATATAAAAAAAAAATAACAAAATAAAAAATATGATTTGATGACGTGGTACTACGACATCAACCACCGTGACATAAGGTGGGCTCTAGGTGGTTCACCTAACATTACTCATGTATATACAAACTGTACTGTTTTCAAGTTTTCAAACTGAAAAAGAATTGAGATATGAGTATATAGTCCTCACAGTGAGACGGGGAGGAACCTTGAAAGTACAGACAACCAGTCCAGGTTCGGCTCGGTCGACTCGGATGCCTCTGACAGCAAAATTCTCATAGAAGCTCGCCTCACCAGGTCTCTGAGGAGGAATGACGATTCGCAACACAGTGTCTGACTCGGGCAGGCTCAGCTCCACACATTCATTCTCCTTCTTTTCCATACTGGCTTTCTGGTCTTCTCCTCCATTAGGCTCCATCTCTTAAAAATAACACTCCTTTCCCAAACGTGGTCATTTGAATACTGGAATAAAGGATTGTTTATCTTTTGTTCAGACAACAGATCTTTAGTCAAAGTAAACTAATGTTGAACCATTATTCTACAATTTTGCATCTCCGGTCTTTTCTTTTCCACTTTGGTTAGAGCTCATATCCACCAACGTTTTGGTGTAATAATATTTTTCTCTGGAATGATAAACGAGGTCTCGAATTCACATTACTATTCTTAAGATTAAATAAAACAGTAAGTTATGAAATAAAAGCAAAACAAAAGCAAAACAGTAAGTTATGAAATAGGATTCTGCCAGTGAATCAGGCTGGAACTGAGGATAGCACTTGCACAAATAGAACCAAGGTAGATGGAAAAATCATTTATGAAACTGTATCTCTTATCCTGGGAGTGTATAACAGTGCAAGTTATCGAAGCAACATAAAGCAAACAAAACGATCCCTTCCTATTATCTGATGAATGAAACAATAGTTAGATTTCCCTTATGTATAGGTTGCGACCTGAGGCTCGTAAACAGCTTATATCATTACATATATGCAGCCATAAGAAAAAGAAAAAAAACAATTATAGAGAAATCATTATTCACCCTAGCAACAGGTAATTCAGATTAACAATTATAGAGAAATCTTCTGATGGGTCAGTCCCTCCTTAATTGGAGGTTGAAATTCATGTGGTGTTTTACTACATGGGAAAAGCATTAATTGCAGCTTTCATGACCCATTCAATAAAAGAAGACCGGTTGCTAGAGGAATAGCAAAGTGGGTGCAGTATATTTTGAAAGGTAAGAAACAAGGCTACAATCCTAGGATGGTGGTGGCATTGAATCATAAAATGAGGAAGAAAGCTTGACATTGCTCTCTTGTGCATGTCACGTAGCATGAAATTGCATACAGCCCCTTGCCTATATAAGGCACCAAAGATTGCACCAAAGAAAAAAAAACCCAAGGCAGAGTCACAAACAAAATAGAGAGAGTTTGTGATAGTTGTAGTGTGATCCTCACTTGAGTGATTAGTGAGAAGAAAATTCCTCTTGAGAAAGAGAGAGGTGTGTTACCACTTTAGTTAGTCTAGAGTGAGTGTTTTTGTAATCCCATTATTTAGTATAATGGAAGAAAGTACTACTGCTGCCCCGAGGACGTAGGCATATTGCCGAACCTCGTTAAATATTGTGTATTCTTTTTTGTTGCTATTTCCGCAAATCACACGAGGGGTGGGAAAGTCAGATCCTGGAATAACTAATTATCCGTCGGCCTTGTATTAGGCAGCCACTTCTTTCCCAACATCTTCAGCATAATCTGATCCAAACTCGATTACTTATCCTTGTTTTCCAGTATCTCAGAACCATCAGGGTCAACCACAAGCGTATACTGCTTGGAGCCTTGGAGCTTTTCATCACTTCAAGGCAGCCTTTATACAGAGCCTAAATCAACTTTAATAGTAATCTATCAGGCTCCTAACGGTAGATATTGCATAACATCCAAAATTACTCCATCGTCAAAATGATACACAGCCCTGTAATAAAATTCACATGCTAGAGATCGAAAGATACTGGAAATGGAGACAAACTTGTAGTTTACAAAATGCACTGCAGATTGATTTTGTAAAATTATATGGCGTAATGATTATATACCATGTGTGGAATAAAATAAAATAAAAGAGTTTTTGTAAATTGGATTATTTTAAATCCTTACATGACTCCTGAACTACTATGTCAAGTTTGATACCGAGAGCAAGAGATCACCCAATAAAGGTTTGGAAATAAGCATTGAAGATTGAGGAGAACTTGAGGGGGGAAATATACAATACTGGGGCAAGATAGTAGAGCAGATATACATCGTTTTACTAGACTTTTATTGCCAAAGATTCTGAAACTTTATTTCATGAAAGAACTGTAAAATACTACAAGATGAGATCCAACCTATTCATCCAGGAGTTCCCTCTAGGTATAGTTTATATTTACAAGTCAAAAAGTGAAAAGGATTTGGACTTAGAGTTTGCTAGGATGTCTACCGAACAAGGAATGCCGACCTTCTGCAATAACCTCCCCAGTTGCTTTATTTCTCATAAGCACTAACGTTCCAGAATAACCTCCTCTTTTTCCCAATACCTTTGAGCTGATCTCTAAATCATCCTGCAATTCAGCAAAAGAGAGCACACATTATAGATAGAAATGTAAAATTCCAAATCGCATACCATAGATCGTGACAACCAAACTAGTCTTTCTTCCCATGCTGAGTGAATAGAACTGATCACAAAATATTGTTGGGAATTGATCATCATTCTAGTACAAATTATGCAAATAAAAAGGGGTAAAAGCCACCATTTCTGAAAAATCGAAAACAGAGTTAAAGAGGCAAAGTCGATTATAAACTAGACAAGTAGCTTCGATTCAAGTAGAAACAATCCCAGCAGCATCGTTTCAATAAATCTATCAAAGTTAACCCATACATATATGCAAAACCACAGAATTTCAGAGAGAGATGGGTATATTAAACTCTGTTTACATTAAGTTTGGCGGTGGACATAAAAGAAATGGACATGTCAACTGAAACACTCATAGGCAATCCCTCAACATGAACTACAGCACCACCAACTTCATCCACAAGATTTGCAATTGCACCGTTTGCCAACTTGCCACTTCTATCCTGCAAACAATCACAAAATTCCACACATTCAGCCAACAACTTCCCTCAATCTCAAGCTAAAGAACCAATTTTGATGCTCTCTCACTGCGTCAAATCGAGTTGGGATGGACTTACGGTGAGGCGGGGAGGAACCTTGAAGCTACAGACGACGAGTCCGGGTTCAACCCGGTCGACCCGTATTCCTTTGAGAGCGAAATCCTCGTAGAAGCTGAACCCGGAGCCGACTCGGTGACCTGGAACGGCGAGTCGCGTCACGAGGTTGGACTCCTCCTCGCTTATCAGCTCCAGTGACTTCTTCGCCTTCTCCATATTTGGCTTTGCCGACAAAACTAAAAAGTTTGTTTCTTTTTGTCAATATATAAATGACATTGAGGAAACAAAAAGGTTAAAAAAACATAACGAGGAAACAAAAGGGTGAGAGAGCATAAAGAAAAACTTTGAAGATGATGGGCAGCACAAGAGGTATGGTTTTTGGTCTTCCCTCTACTACTCGTGTTGTTTCCGTCCCCAATTTCATGGCCTTGTTTCATTCTAAACCCTCCAAGCCAAGCAACTCTAGAGAATCCCATCCAGAAAATCATAATGTTGAGGATGCCTGAAGGTGTTCGACGAAATGCTTCAGAGACGTCCTCTGCCTTCTGTTATCCCTTTCAATCAGATATTGACCCAACTTGTCAAACTCAAGCACTATCCAACTGTCCTCTCTTTGAATTCACAAATGCTTCTCTCCGGAATTCGTCCTAATCATTATACTCTGGCCATTGTCATCAACTGCTACTGTCGTTTGAACCGAATGGACTATGCCTTGTCTGTCTTGGCCCACTTCTTCAAATTGGGTCTTCAACCAAATGTCACCACCTTCAACACTCTTATCAACGGCTTTGTTCTCCGAAATCGAGTGGCTGATGCAGCACGACTTTTCAGCAAAATGGTGGTGGGAGGTCACTGCCAGCCGGATGTAGTTACTTTCAGCACATTAATAAAGGGCTTTTGCGCAATGGGAAACAACACTACGGCTGTTCAATTACTTGGCAAGATGGAAGCAAATGGATGCCAGCCTAACATATTTACCTTTAACACCATCATTGACAGCCTGGGTGAAAATACAATGGTTGACAAAGCATTGAACCTCTTCTCGGAAATGGTTGGTAGAGGTATTGTTCCTGACATTATTACTTACAGCTCTTTGATTCAAGGAGTTTGCAGTATTGGGCGGTGGAAAGAAGCTTGGAGGTTGTTGAATGAAATGGCGAGTCAAGGTATATTTCCAGATGTTTTCACCTTCAGTATCCTGGTTGATGCGCTTTGTAAGGAAGGGAGCATCGGGCAAGCCAAAAGTGTGGTTCAGATTATGATTCAAAGAGGAATTGAACCTAACACTGTAACATACAATTCAGTTATGTATGGTTTCTGTTTGCAAGGAGAAATGGATGCGGCGAAACAGGTTTTTGATCTAATGCTTAGCATAGGCTCCATGGTCAATCTGCGTAGTTGTAACATACTGATTAACGGATACTTAAAGCAGAAAAAGATGGATAAGGCTTACAGCATTTTCAAGGAAATGGCTCTTAGGGGACTTGTTCCTGATACTGTTACTTATAACACTCTTATTGATGGCCTGTGTAGCAACCAACAGCTTTCCATGGCAATAGAATTGCTTAGAGAGATGGAAGCCACCAAGTTGCAACCAGATATTGTAGTTTACAATACTATCGTTAAAGGTTTGTGCAAAGCTGGGAAATTGGATTCTGCAATCGATCTCTTCTCTGGTTTGTCATCAAAAGCAGTCAAGCCTGATGTGAGGACATACACTATAATGATTCATGGATTTTGTAAAAGGGGCTTATTAAGTGAAGCAGAAAATTTGCTGAGAGGAATGGGAGAGAAAGGCTGCTCTCCGAATGTTTGGACCTATAACATCATTATCAGAGGGTTGTTAAACAACAATGAGGCATCAAGGGCTGTGATACTTATTCAAGAAATGGTGGAGTGCGGTTTCTCTGCAGATGCATGGACTATGGAATTGATAGCTTATTTATTGTGTAAGGATATAGTAGATCCCGCTTTGTTGCCGCTATCAAAAGATCCTTGATAAAATTGATTTGATTGTGGAAAAGAACAAATGATGTGGATCAGTTACATCTTTTGGTGATGAAAGAGGCGGATGGGAAATCCCTTGGCGGAGGGCAACACTTGAACCTTGTGACCAACTGATGCATGAACACCAATATCACTACCCGAGCGTACTGATTCCTGGACACAGTCTAGGTCCTCCACCAAATGGAACAAATGTGTAAGGTGCTGGTCCCTTTCCTTCGAATCTTGACGGTTCAAACTTCTCCGGCTCAGGGAAACAATCGGCGCTCTTGTGTGTCCAGTTTGCGCTCCAATACAACTTCCACCCTTTTGGAATGGCGAAACCATTGTAAACAAAATCTGTTAAAGCTTCCCTGAAGTTTCCTTGAACAGGTGGTGTCATCCTCGTCACTTCTTGAGCTACTTCCACGAGTATTTCATCTTCTGAAGGTCTTCCAATTTCAACGGCTTCCCAATGGTTTTTGAATTTACAATCTCCGTTTGCTCTGTTTTCATTTACACCGGGAAAATAGTTATGAACACTAAAAAATAATGGTCATCTATATTCAATTATACGACTCCATATGCTAAGGGAGAGCATTGTAGTTTAAAATTAACTCGATCATATATGAAGCACTACGAGCATACCTTTGTAAACTGCGTCATAGATACGAGGAAGCTCGGCAAGATACTTGACAATAAAAGTCAGTGCAGCACCAACTGTGTCGAATCCAGTAACCAACATACCAAGAATCTTAACGGCGATTTTGGATTCCTTCTGATATGATCCATATTCATCGCAGGTCAAGAGCATTTGTGATAACATGTCCTGTGTGGGGGATGCATTGCCCTCTGCTAAGTCGACCTTCCTCTGCTTGATCATCTTGTACAAATCCTTCCTGATCAAGTTGACGGCCGGCCTCGATGGCTTTATTACGCGGAGTTCCTGGCAAGTCGATGAGCAACGATATGGTTCCGGCATTCACTAAACTGAACGGTTTCCTGAGTTTTTCGACGTCTGCTTGATCGTCAGGGCTAACGAACAAGCGTGCAGCAAGCTTGAAGGTGTGGCTGTAAATGACATGTACGTAGAGAATTTGATAAGGATACTATAGTTACACATTAATTCATATATATATATATATATATTTATAGTCCCTATATATGACCGAACTGGATGAAACTTTGGAGTAACTGTAAAGGGGGCTGCTTATCGTTTGCACACCGAATCAGATAAAATAAAGTAGAACCGTTGGAGTAAATCATGATTATGGAGGCTTAAACAGTCACCAAACTGGATGAAACTTTGTAAGGATGATCATACGATATGTATCTAGACACTGACCGGGTATGATCGAAAAATATGACCGAAAAGTGAGTCAAATAAGGACCTTCGCACGTTAATTCCAGAGCGAAATACATATATATATATATATCTGATCATGGACTTACTTCTGACTTTCTGAGCGAGTTCAAAGGCATGAACTTGGTTTTGATTTTCCCAGCTATCTGCAAAGTGAGATTGGGTGCACTGGTTAATGACTCTAAAGTATCGTTGCAGAGCGTCGAGCTTCAAGAAATTGGGTAGCGTACTTTTCATCTTGTTGGACTCCTGTGCGGCGGAGGTTTCGGTAGAAGAAGGGAAGATCTTGTTGACACAGATGGGAAACCAGGCTCGGACAAGCTTGTTCTCAATGGAGAAGGCAGTTCTCTCCCCGATCAAGGAGGTCTTGAAGACTTGGGAGGAGTGCATGCATGCTCAGTTGCTCACCCTGTCTAAGATGAACTTCTCGGGGTGGCCTTTCTGACCCGAAGAGAAGAACTCGTAGGTCTCTCCGATCACAGGGTAGCCGAGGTTACCCTGGGGTTGGTTGTTGCCGGTGAACTGGGATCTGTGCCTGTAGAAGAGCAGCAAGAGAGTGCCAGAAACGAAACAAACCCTGAGAGGAGGCTTAATTCGATCAATTAACATGAACGCCTCCATTTAAAATTAAACTTAATTTGAACCCAATGCCTCGAAAAGCAAATTAACTTGTTCCTAGTTATTGAGAAACATCTTCATCGACACCAAGTATATACAGTAGTTTTCATTTTTTCTGGAAGATTAACTGTAAAGGGGTGACAAACAATAAGCAGCTCTTAATTTCAAGAACGAGTTATATTTTAACAAATCAATGATGCTTTACCTTCTTGGGTTCTTAATTTTTTCATTGGTTTTGTATGAAATCCACGTTATGTCTGAAAATGCTACGTGATAAACTTATTGTAATTGTTGATTGGTTCTTAATTTTTTCATTGGTTTTGTATGAAATCCACGTTATGTCTGAAAATGCTACGTGATAAACTTATTGTAATTGTTGATTTCTATGCTAAGCTAATTGTGGTTTGTCCTTTCTGAAGTTGACTTCAATTTTGTGCAGTTCGGCAAGTTGGAATTTCCATGAAAATCTATGCAAAGTGAATTAAAATTCTGGCGAGGATTTTTTTTTTTTTTTTTTTTCTAAATCCATACTTATCACTCTTTCATATCCAGGAACTCTCTAGCTAGGAAGCACGGAAGCTTGGCCTCACTCACGTTTCCCGCTTCCGAAGCGGAAGTGCGTCGAAAGCGCGGGGAAGCGTCCAGAAGCGCTTCCGGAAAAAGTGGTTTTGGAAGCACGAAGGAAGCGCGACGGTGGTCATAGTGTCGGAAGCGCAATGACAATTTTTTGTAATCAAATCTGTATATGAATAAATTGATATGATATGACAATCTATTTGTTCAGTTTCATTATAAACAAAACTATGATTGAAAATTTTCATTGATAATCTATGAGTTAGCACTTACCAGCCACTGTTTTGAAACTAGAAAGAAGAGAGATAGAGAGATAAGAAAGATGTATAAGGAGCATAATAAATTAATAATAAAGACATGTAAAACTTTCTCTATGTAGATTACATTTGTAAATACATATTTTATTTCTTATATTATAATATATATATATATTATTTATTTTATTCCGCGCTTCCACTTTCAAGTATTTTTAAAAAAAAAAATGCTTCCACGCTTCCTCTTCCACTTCCGATTCCATGTAGCCTAGCTCTAGACATATCATCTATGTCAATGGTAGATACTTCAGACTATTTTGTCAAATGAGCTAACACTACATCAAGATGTGCTCGTCAAAGCATTACATAAAAAAGAATGGACTAACAACTATGTGACACGAAGATTAATAAAATCTCTGAAAGTATATACAAGTTTCCCGTTTCTCTACGGGTTCCCAAATGAAGTTACTCATGTAGGTATAGCGGTTCATCATCAGATATTCAGATTCACGATCATTACCAAGATCATGCATCAACAATTGTTAATTTCTGATGTTCAAATAGTTGACAAATCGATAATGCAGGGAAAAGAATTATGCATGTCAACTTGAGACATACATAGATATTAACAAGTTATGGAAAATTTTAATAATTGTCAAGTTCTTAGAGATTGGAAAATATAAAATATAATTGAATGAAGAGTTGTATACGATAAACATTTTGTCTCACTTGTTCATACATTTGATGACATCTATACAATATTGATTTACAATGCTTTTCAAAAAAAAAATAAAAAAATATTGATTTACAATACTCATGCAACATCAAAGTGATTATTTGGTAGGCTCTGTTTCATAAGTTATTCATTTATAGTCTTGAGACACCATAAACTTATATTGAGCTTGAAAAAGACAAAACTTTTTTTTTCTCGTTAAACAAAGCCAAAACTTAAATATTAGATAAAGGTGCGTTTAGTGCACCCAAGGTTTACAGAATCAAAGAACAAAGCAAGAGCAGCTTCCGGTGGAACACACTCCCTCCAAAAGCATACATTGTCAAGTCCTTTGCTTGAAACTGATGAAATCAAAGGAGTTCCTTATGCTTCTAATGTCTTGTACTAGCTTGAGGATCCTTCAAGGTGTAGCCGATGTACCATTAACAACATCTATAACGAGCTTAGAGTCTCACTCCTTCCACCTTCATTCTAGAAAAACCTCTCTCCGCAGATAAGGCTATTCCGAAGCGAAATGGCTTCTGCAACTGGTATAGTAGACATTTCAGAGTTGAACTCTAGCTAACAATAATTTGTAGAGCATATAACATTATAACATGATACTAAAATGAGGTCCGGACAGATCACTTCTCTATTTATCTTAAGTTTTTACGTCATATAGTTAAATGAGATTATGATCTCTAACCAATTTTTTTGTTGAAGTGGAAACAATCTACATTGTAAAAGTGATAGATAAAATATAACTATGAAGTGAGTACATCATACCCAATGATAATGATCTTTTACGATTAATACTCAATACCTAACATGAAAGATGATACTTATTTTTTAATCATCAATTTATTTTTCTCAGTATCTTCACTTACTTGACAAACTGAAATTAGTAACAGTAACGAGAAGAAGCACATGCACGCGCTATAGTGTCTCACTCAACAGAAGCTACACTAGAAAGATACCCGTGCGTTGCTACGGGATTTCTTGTAAACAAAATTTGTATTCTACATAATGGAATAGACAGAAATTTAAGAATATGGTTACTGAAAATAGTTCATTCTAAGGAATCAAAAGAAGAGCCACTATCGTATCATGTTCAGTTAAAATGATGAATCAATATGTTGTTTCACTTTATACGTATATGAAAAACAATTGGAGTTTCAGAGTGATACTACCTAGTTGAGTTTAACTAACCTATATACATCTATACATGATGCAAGCCTAAATCCAAATCCAAGGACATATGTTCATTCTTTACTTCTCTATGCCCATCATAAAGTATGTATCCACAATGCTAGTCTACCTTTCTATCTGCACATATACTGATAACCAGGTGAATACATTATACTGGAAGCAGCGTTGATCATTATATAAAGTGAATGTAAATCATATATTACTAGAAACCAATACATGTTTTGAGGAGACTATGACATATCTTCATTAAAGCGAGTGCACCACCATTAACTCAAATGCAAAGTATATTGTATTGAGTAAGCTATTCAAACCCAACAAAAACAAAAAACAAAAAACAAAACAAAGAGCAATAATCCCATTTTACTATATATTCTTAATGTTTGTCACAAACCACACTAAAGAGTAAACCATATATGTGGCAAGAAACATTACTACTCTAGGACACAGGTCCTCTTGTTATATATTTTAATTTATTGATATATGTGTATCTACTTTAGCATTTTGACCAAAGCCAGCTAAGTTACATAAAGAAGCAAAAGAATTAAATGAGATCTATTAAGGAATTTATATTCATATGTTCAATTATCTACTGTCTCGGTATCTTTAATTATTTGTCATCTCAATACCCCATCTCTATATTGTTGTAAATGTATTTCTCATTCTAGTGTTACACCTTTAAGATTTAAGATTTTATGATAACTTATAATCCCCATAGTCCCGGTCTATCTATGAAATTATGAACTTTATCAAAAAGTCCTTCAAGTTCTAGCAAGTTCTAGCAGAACTCGATCAATCTTTTGCTTATCGCAAAATGCAAGAGACTTCAACTGAAAATCAATGGAAACCCTACAGATCTATATATAAACTCTACATATCTATATATAAAAGAAGGATACATAAGAAAAGACTAATAAAAGTGCATATATACCAAAGAAAGTCAAGCAACCACAAAAGCAACAAAACTGAGACCAATAGTCAGTAAGACTCCACATTTTGTTTCATTTTGAATAATCAAACTCCACATAAATCTCAAAACCGATAATTTCCTACAGTAAACATACATAATAAAGACTTTACCTCTGTTTTATTTGCAGTATTTAGATCTTTCTGCAAGAGTCCTTATGACCATTTTTGGATTGTTGCAATTTTTTCTCACGAATTTGATGAGTCAGTATTGTATTTATTTTTCAGTTTTGTATTTATTTCTGCAAGATATCAAAAAAATTCATAAACATTTTCACTGGAGATAAAAATTATCAAATGCCATATCCACAACTTATTGTTTCTATTTAACAAAAAAAAATAATCTAATACTATTTCTAATGGCTGGTCAAAAAACACTCAAGTCTGAGTTATGTCTGAATATCCCCTAAATTCAAATTATGGTGAGATCTTCTTATCCATTTGAGGACCTTAGGTAACTGCAAACGATTCCTGGTGAGATTTTTTATCATTATAAAAGTCTCAATTGTGTAAACATCTTCTACAATTAAAAAAAAAAAAAAAACCCAACACCCAGGCCCAACACTGTTCACGTGAACAGTATTTATGAACAGTGTACGAAAAATAGATATATGTTAAATTGGTTTTTGTGTATTTTACTATTTTAAATGACATCAATTATGGTGAAAACTCTAACTTGAAATTCAATAGCCAAAGACCCAATTCTTTTGGTTAAAATAAAAACATGACCAAAACACATCCAAAAGATATCAAATACTAACCATATTTAAATCTCATACTTCGCTATATTTAAATCTAATTTATCATTCATCTTCATGAAAATCAAAGATAAATAGTGACAAAAAGAGAGAACATTAGTATAAAGAGAGGGGAAAAAAACATCATTATGCAAAATTTTGATGTTTTAGTCCTAATGCTTATAGACCCAATTCAATAGAATGAGCAGACTTAATTACGTCTTAATTAATGTTAGATCAAACCCAATTCTAAAAAAAAAAAAAAAAAAATTTAGATGTGAAGAAACACACTGTGAACAGTGCTGTGAACAGTGAATTTAGTTATATGAACAGTGGACAACAAATATATATATAGTAAATTACAAAACGATACAAAAAACCTATTGCCTAGTTGAAGAGGTTGGCAAATTTATATAAAAGAAGAACGTGCTAAGATATATATATGTTGGTCTCACATTTATATGATCGTGATGAGAAAAAGGAAGGTCAATACAACATTCGTTTACATTGCTCATGAACATTCAGTGTCTTTGTTAGGTAGGATAACTTTCACAAGTTATTAACAGGTGAAACACCATGAACATATTGAGCATTTTCAAAGCCAATTAATCTTATTACTTGCCTTTTCAAACTCTATTAATATGTCGATGATATATATAGAGGAGTAAAATTTACACTCACTACCAGGACAAGCACTTTAGCCGACGAAAAAGTTTCGTCGGCCTGTTAGCTTAATTCATCGGCTAAGATCTTAGCCGACGAGCCTTTATCGGCTATAGTTTCGTTGGGAAAGGGTCGTCGGTGATGACTTAAGCCGACGACACTAGAAGTCGTCGTCGGCTATTGTCCCAGAATTTAGCCGACGAAAAAGACGTCGTCGGCTATTCTCCCAGAATTCAGCCAACGAATATCTTAAAATGTTTCGTCGACCATAGTCTGAGATTTTAGCCGACTAAACATTTAAGATATTCGTGGGCTAAAGTATGTAATAAAATATTAAAAAAATAACTATAACCGACAAAATATAGTTTATTTCGTCGGCTTTAGAAGGGTTTAACCGAAAAAACATGTCATAATTCGTCAGCTAAACCTTATAAAAAAAAATTAAAAATACTATAGCCGACGAACCTTTCGTTGGCTATAAGTCCATCCTAGTAAAAAGAAACCCGAAATTTAGGCCAGCCAAACCAGAAAAAGTGGTCATTGGGCTTCACAAGCAATAACATCTGCACAAAAATACACCAAAACATATGAACATTGCTCACATATCTACTGCCATGCTAAGTATATGCAAATAACATTTCTCGTATCGTAATAACTAGATCGAGCATGCTAAGATTGAGTCAATTTGAGTTACTTATCACTAAAGGAATGAATGGTACCCATAGATAATTGTACAATCCTGTAGAGACACGATGAATAAGCGTTAGCTATCCAAATCAGAATTACATTTGTTTACTAAAAACTGGATCTGATTGAAAAAAATAAGAGGATTCAGAGCATGTTACCATGTGCATTCAAGAATATGATGAAAACTGAGTACATCCAAATCCACCAGCTGTAAGAATGAATAAGATATGTTAGTGTTCCAAAATTAAGCTCTAACAGAGAATCGAGAGACCTAATTGAGCAGTACCTGGCGAGGACGGAGAGGCGAGGAGCGGCGGTGGAGGGCCGATTGGGGACGAAATTGTCCGGGGAGGAGCAGCGGATCTCGGAGAGAGGAGTGGCCGGAGAGCCTTGGTCGCGGCGAGGGTTGGCGTTGGCCCGCAGAACGGAGATGGCTCGAGGAGGAGGCTCGAGGAGGCGGTGGAGCGCGGTGAGGGCTCGAGGAGGCGGTGGTGGGTTTTTTAGGGTTTTTTGGAGCGCTGTGGAGGCTGTCGAGTGCTAGGTTTAATTATGTACCCTATACCTTTAGCCGACGAAATTTTTATTTCATCGGCTAAAGTAATGAAATTCGTCGGCTAAATTAATAAAATTCGTCCGCTAAAGTAATGAAATTCGTCGGCTTTAGTACTTTTTATTTAATATTTTCAATTTATTTGTTTTATTTTATTTATTAACTATAACTGACGAATTTTCAATAATGTCGTCGGCTATAATACTTTTTATACATTCGGCACATTGTGATTGTGATGATCAAACTTGAGAAACGAAAATCCAACAGTCAGATCTGTCCATCATGATAAAATACATGCTTGAGAAAAAATTCAACTTGATCCGACAAGGTTAAGGACTCGATCCGGACGGTCAATCTCGTAAGTCAAACCCCTAAACGCACGGAAAAGGTCATTAGACCATCTAAATTACGTATTTTGGCCGGACCTTCAACTGAAAATAGTTTCAAATTAATGAGATGCAACAAGCCGTATAAAAATTTTACTGAAAATAACCACCGAAGATAGGGCTACCCATAGGGAGAAAGAATGAAAAATTGCATTGACTACAACTATCGGCACCGAGACTTTACCGGAATACCGTGATTTTTTAATCGTAGACGTATTTCACCATTCTGGTCATATCTTATTTCACGACTTTTTGCGTTTGAAGATTCTACGTATAGTTTGTTTTTGAAACGGAACATTTACAAATATAAGACACTTTAGCCGACGAAATTTTACTTTTTCGTCAGCTAAAGTTGACCTGAGCCGACGAAAATTTAAATTAGCCGACGAAAAAATAGTTCGTCGGCCTGGTTTTTTTATTTTCGTCAGCTAAAGTCTTTATTCTGGTAGTGACTCTTCATTTTACAATTCACACTTCATCTTTTTTTTTTTAGTTAAAATTTTGCACCAATGTATCTGTGATCATTGGTCGACTTCAGGTACAAGCAATATATAGTGTGATCCTCAAGAACAAATTTAGTGTAAGATAATCAAGAACAATGTAAAGGATTAAACTTCCTATACAAAATCATTTACTCCTCACTGACCCAAAATCATTTACTACATGCCTTACAAGCATGCATTGTAATTAATTCTTCACGGGTAATTCACCCTTGGTGTAGTCTATCATTTAGCATGGCTCGTAAATAATGTATTAGCACTTGATGTACGTAAGGAAGGGATAGTTGTTGGGTGATAGCAATATTGAATATTTCAGATCATGTACGTGCATTTCTAATCTCTTTAAATTCTGCTTGTGTGTACATAATGGACAAAGTTCATGCATCATTCATTTTAATCTATTACCACTTTCATGTATATAACATACTTGAAAGAATTATAGAAGGTGCTACGAATCTTTGTACAACATTGCTTCACCATTAAAGTTTAAGTTTGAGTTTTGATTAAATAATGAATAAGTAGTATGAAAAAATACTCTTTTGATTTTTGTTCTTCCTATAATTTTTAGTATCTAAAATATAACTATAAATCGACAATCGAAACCTTTTTAATTAGTCGGACTTTCAGCTCTCATAGCTAGAGTCCTTGAACGATAATTAGTTCATTTGTGACTCACATTAGACTAACAATTCTGTTGAATTTTAGCTGTTTATTTTTCGTAAGGTTAAAAAAATAAAAATATAAATAAAAAAATTGTAAAAAAAAGAAACTGACGGCTGCTTTCATAGGATTCTTCTGTGTTTCTGAGATACAGATCCTCCATCTCAATGTGTGCATAATTTAATAGCCAAACAGGTAGAGAAAAACTAAATGAAATTAATGAAACTTCCCAAAATAACATTTGTTTTGTAACTGGGTCGGGTCATGGATACCATAAAAATCCCCCAATTTGGGGGTTTATCCGGGGTTTCCATTTCCATCGCTTTCCCAAACTTCATCTCACTCTCACTCTCACTCTCACTCCTTCACTTCCTTCTTCTATCATGCACACCACCACCGCCCTATAACCACCACCACCACCACCAGCCATGACCCAACACCGCCAACCCCAACCCCACCGCCGCTCCACCTGTCACCGCCACCCCACCACACCCATCACCGGATTCTGCGCCCCTTGCCTCAGCGAACGCCTCGCCGGCCTCGACTCCGCCTCCTCCTCCTTCGCCGCCGCCGCCGCCGGAGTCACAGTTCCCCCAACTTCCCAGACCGCGCGTTCCGGGCCTTCGGAGCTCCGCCGCAGCAAATCGTGCTGCGGGACCCGACCCGAGTACCCGCCGGAGCCTCCGCGGCGGAAATCGTGCGACGTCAGGAACAGGAACACTCTCTCGGAGCTTTTCAATATCGACGACGACCGCAAGGGCCTGCCCAGAAACTTCGGGATCGAGCCGAGCGGCCATGGCTTCGAATTGAAAGAAGCGCCGCCGGAGGAGGATAATGGGGACGAAATTAGGGTTTCGGACGCGGAGTTCAAGACGATGAAGGAGCTGATAGATCTCGAGCTGCAGAGGAAAAAGGGTAACGGCCGAGATTTGAGAGAAATCGCAGGGACATTTTGGGAAAGTGCCTCGAACAAAGTGAGGCAATGGCGGCGGAAGCAGAAGGCCAAGAAGCTCGGAAGCGAGGGTTTCGGGTCGGAGAAGAGGAGCACACGGCGGGGGCTGAGGGAGACTCAATCGGAGGTGGGAGAGTACGCATTGGGCCGGAGATCCTGCGATACGGATCTGGATCCGGGTCGGATGTCGCTGGATGAGCCTCGGGCTTCGTGGGACGGGTACTTGAGCACCAGAGCTTACCCGAGGATGACTCCGATGGTTGCGGTGGTGGAGGATGTGAAGATGAGTGAGGAGGAGGGTTTGGAGAGCTTGGAGAGGAGTCCGGGAGGCTCGGCGCAGACTAAGGACTATTATTTTTCTCAGACGAGGCGGCGGAGGAGCTTTGAGAGGTCCAGTAGTTGTGCTCATAGCAAAGGGGTAATGGCGGCCGAGGTGGATGAGTTGAAGCTGGTTTCTAGTGGCGCTACGGAGTTATTCTACGGGGCGAAAGTGCTGATTACGGAGAAGGAATTGATGGAGTCGAGTTCTTCGAATTCAAAGTCTGTGGAAGATGATGGTGCGGCGGGTGGTTGTGGTGTTGGGATTGAAGGTGTTTGTGGGAATGTAGGTGCTGTTTCGTCTGATAGGGCTGATCAGAAGCCGCAGAAATGGCACAAGAGATGGAAGTTCTGGGGGCAGAGGAAAAGCCAGCGGAAAGTTGATGATGAGTCTTGGAAGAAGCTGAGGAGGGTTTCTAATGGAGAAGCCAATGCCACTGTTAGCCAGAAGCTGATTCGAAGCTACAGTGTGAGCTGCAGAAACTCCTGCAAAATGGTGGGTTTGTTTAGTAATGTGAGCACTGTGGAGAGCAAAGGGAATGGCTTGAAGACGCTGCAGAGGAACAGAAGTGCGCGATACTCACCAAGCAATCTTGATCACGGCCTGTTGAGGTTTTACTTGACGCCATTGAGGAGCTATAGGAGGAGTGAATCAGGGAAGAGTAGGCTGCCAAACAACCACTCCTTGCAGACTTTGGCCAAGAATATGTTGTAGTAAAGGTGCACCACCATGTCTATGGATGTCATGATGATCAGGTCATGTTGTAAAGCCATATATAGTTGCCTTTCTTGTTCTTTTGAGAGAAAATCTCTCTCTAACATGTCTTTCCTAAGTCCTAACATTGCCAATAATCAGAAACCGCTACCCCTTTTCCTATTTGATGTCTAATCTGTCTGTAATCGAGATCTCAGGAGTTAATGTTATTTCCTATGTAAATTTCTCTAATTTCTCAGAAGGATGTTTGGTAGTTCCCTTTCACTATCTAGTTTACGTAGCTGCATATGATGTTTAAAGAGTCTGTAATACATTGCAGATTCTGATCTCTGAATCCTGGGTTGGTCCATGTTTTGTTATAAGAATGCAATTTAGGGTTCTTCATTGGGTTCCTTAAGATGAAGGGGTTCATTTGCTTATTCCCCAAAGGAGCAAAGAATTTTCATGAATGAGAAAGCTTGTATATAAAGCTTTCCCTAAAAGCCCTTCTACCAGCTCATTTGCTGTATTCCCCTAACAAGACAAGTTTCAGAAGGGAGAGCAAAAGCTTGTATGGAATGCTTCTCTATAAAGTTCTTTTATTTGGTAGCAGTTTTATGCAGCTTGTTTGTTTAAAAGCCATGCGCTTCTATCTTGCATATATTATGTGTATCTCACACAAATGTCCTCAGTAGGGACCTAATAATTGCCTTTACGCAAAGAGACAGTTCTCTCTGGTTCAACCCAAGCTGTAAAGAACCAAAATAGTGAGTGGGGAAACAAACAAACTTTAAACACAGCCCAAGTAGATTGTCGCAACTTTTACTACATTCTCTGTATCAGAAACATTCCAAGGCGAGCTTTTCCGAGTTAACCCTTTCAACCGAAAATCGAAAACAAGTTTCGGGTGACGAACATCTCAGTTCATCAAATCAAAAAACTTCAAAAACATGATAAAATCTAATGCAACTTTGTTCCAGAAACCCACAATTTCGATCATTATTATAAACAACCTGGATTACTGAAACGTCTGCACAAAAGCATACACTAATTCACCTCCTTACATACATTCACTCAACATCATAGCCTTCTCTTGAAGCTCCGAAATGACCTCATTCCTCATCCTGATCCACAGCTTCTGCGCTTCCTGCTCAAACTTCTTGTTCTGCAGCTCCTTCTGATAGTTCAGCGCATCTTTATCCGTCTCAATGAACCCTTTCGGGCCAATCGTCGTGCCGATCATCCCACCCTTCGCCACAAACTCTTCCATTGCTTCTTCGTCTCCCGGATACGGAAACTCTCGCCGCTCATACAAGTGAGCTAGCTCTCTCTCTTCCTTGGGACGAGGCTTCAGCGTCCACCATCCGAGTGGCGATTTCTCATTGTAGAGCCAAGCTGCTCCACCCAGTGTGTACGTGCATAGTAAAGCCTTGCCGATTTGCTTCCAGAAGTGGTAGTCCTCCTTGCCGCATCCAATTTTCTTCAAGAACTTCTGGGCATTCAACGATTTCGCCGCCTCGTAACCTGAAATGTCAATATTCAGAACAAAAAACTCAGGACATTTTGAGTCAAGCATTTCATCAAACACTTGGTGTGCATGCTTAAAAAGATGAACCAGCAATACAATCGAGAAAATATAGAAAGCTTGGATTTGGGCTTTGATTGCTTGCTGGGAATAATTAGATATTTACCTGCTTGAGCCTGCTGATAGCGCTTCCAAGTCATTGGCGATCAGAGACGGAAGAACAGCGTTTCTGATATTTTTTCAGTTTTTTTCCTAACGAAAAGCTTGTTCTCTTTAGGCCTATTTTGGACAAAGCCCGTTGCACTTGCTATAGAAACAAAGTTTTTTTTTATTTTTCTTTTCCCCCTCCTTTAGTTCACTACTCTAGCAAAACTACTCAACTTCGAACCACATGTGGTGTAAAGTTGGTTGAGCGATTTAGTCATGTTTAGAGTTCGAGTCTCAACTACCACAAACTTCTTACCAGCAAAGATGCGTCTACCGCAGAAGATTAGTATGGCTTTGATATGACACTCTCGTGGATATCGGTCTGAATACTAAATATGTGGGTATGCTACTAACTTGCTAATGTAACTAAGATAACTTGACACAAAAATCCCAAATGTTAGAGGTGGAGGGATTCGTTTAGGACAAGACAACCGGAAACCAAAATGTCATATTGTTTGGGAGATGATTTCTAATTAGATTATCTGTCAATGTAATGGTCTGACCACCTGATAAAAAAAAATATTAAAAAAAAAAAAAACCTTTGGCGTTATAAATAGTATTTAGTGGTGAAATCATGAATTAAAGGTACTGTGAATGTATTGTAACGCTGAACCGGCAAGAAAGAAATAAGCACATCAGAGCACTGCACAAAAATCAGCAAGCAATGCTCATTAACTCTGATGCTTGAGACTTGAGAGTGGTAGATATGTTGGAAGGTACTTGAGAACAAAGACAAATTTTAACTTTATCATACAAACTTGTGTCTCACTTCTTTTCTACCATTGTGCTTAATAAACAGTTTACCACAACCATAGGAGTAATTTTTACCACTGCTGTCTTAAAGCATTGCATACACAAGCTAAAATGCTCCTTACATAGACTATGTACAAGTGTTCAATTTTCAAACCACAAGTAAAGGACTAAAGGCTATAAGCCTGTAAGGAACAGTGTCATTTTTCTTCTTAGCCATCAACGGATAGATCCCACCGTCTTTTTATAGGTGTACCACTTGGAAATCAAGAGAAAAGCTCCAAGATTTAGAATACTCAGCACTGCCAACATCCAAAAGAAATAATCAAGGTGACCGTAATTCAGATTGTCTGGTATCCACCCTGGCTTGTTGTTCTTTGTGGTCACATTAGTAACAATGGTCACGAGCAGAGAGTTGAAGTAGTTTCCAAGTGCAACAGTGGAGAGTGAGAGAGCAGAACACAAGCTTCTCATTGCATCGGGTGCTTGATCATAGAAGAAATCCAACTGTCCAATGAAAGTGAATACTTCTGCAGCACCTATGAGGAAATACTGAGGCGATTGCCAGAAAACTGACATGGGCATGTGTTCGTCATCATAGTAGTTGTTCTCTTTAACTTTTCTGAGTCTGATGAGTTCCAAAATCGCAGCACATACCATGGAGAAGATGGAAATGAAGAGACCAATTCCCATTCTCTGCAGTGTAGTTAGGCCATTCCTGTGACCCGTGAATTTCCTTGCAAATGGGACAATGAGTTGGTCATATATTGGGACCCATATAATGACACTAAGAGTGTCGAAAACTGAGAGGGACGCTGCCGGAATTTCAAAGGAGGACTTGCCAACATGAAGATCCATAAGAGTGCCTTGCAACACAAAGAAGTTGCTCATCTGATTGTAGACTGCAGCAAATATGATACCAGTGGCCCAAACGGGAAGTAACCTTATGATTGACTTTAGCTCCTCCACTTGGGTAACTGTAGCAAGTCTCCATGGGTCTTTCGAGTCCTTTATATGGTCTGTTGGTTCCACAACAGCTGCTTTGTCAAAGAAGCTGAACAATAAAAATACAGGTCATTACACAACAAAAACAATGAGACTAAAACTGCAATCCAATCTTGTAACTCGAGTAAATAATCTAAAGCTTTTTCTGTTCAGAAGCAACCTGAATTCATTTGTGTGATCAAGCTTGCGGCTTCCTTTGATGGCGGACTCTGCATCAGTGGTCTCATACAAAATAGACTTGTCCTCAGGTACTTTGACTTTGTATTTTCTCACAGATGCCACCAGCACTTGAATTATTCGGGTCAGCGGGCTACCTCCTGGCTTCTGATTCCTATATAACCGAGTACCCGAAAAGAAACTTACTACAGCAATTGCCATGGCAACTGCTGGTATGCCAAAACCCCATGACCAACCTTCATTCATTTGAATCCACACCAGCACAGAACTCGCAATCAAAGCACCAACATTGATGGAAAAATAGAACCAGTTGAAGAAAGATCCCTTGTGCTTCTTCTCAACCTCATCATCATCATCAAACTGGTCTGCACCATAGGATGAGACACAAGGCTTAATCCCACCAGTCCCCAAAGCTATAAGGTAAAGCGCTATGAAGCATGCTGCAGTCTGTCCATTGTTTGCGTAGCAATCATCTTTTGAAACACAGGTTGGCTTCATGCCTGGGACTGATGCTGACAATGTCAAAAGGGTCATCCCCTATGCACATCAACACAGAATCAATAAGCGCCTATTTGAGGGAGAAAAACAAATTCAACAGAAACATTCTCAAATGACTGGGGGAAGGTGTTTGAATTAGCCATTTTTTGCACCACTAAAGGTTTACCCTTTATACGAGCCCTAAGAATATAACCACCAATTAGTTCAGGACTAATAAAACTCTAACCTGTTCAAAATTTAGGTTGTCTTACTTATTTCCAGTATATATATATATATATGAGGGTCAAAATTTAAAAACATTAAGGCCATCTCTACAATTTTAAACCTGAATCCAATTCTAATGCTAAAAGGGCAAACTTGAAGACTCCCATGATGGAATGCCATCAATACGGTTTTCATGCAATCATTTTACTCCATCAAGTTGAGGTCAGATGCATATATCCCAAATTCCCAACAAGTTAATATGTAACTGAAGGCAAAGGAAGCTTACAATGACATAGATGATTGAGAAAGAGGCAATAGTCTTATATCTTCCCAAATAGGCATCAGCCAGAAATGCTCCAAGCAAGGGAGTAAGATAACATGTTCCACTCCAATTGAATTGCTTTTAGCTGCTCTAGCACTGCTTTGGTGCAGATGTGTCTTGAAATAAATGACCAGATTTGAGCTCATCCCATAGTATGCCAATCTCTCACAACATTCATTCCCTATCAAAAATCAAACCCAAAAATCAAATATCCACATGTTATATCCACTAATTCCATTTTCGAAATCTTAATAAAACTGTACCTAAGATAAAAGGGCAGGCTTTCCAGGTTCCTGTGACCTTTTTATTAGCTGGGTCTCCTTTGTAATCGACTGTCCCATCTTTGGTGTATACATCATCATCTTCTGCAATGGGTTCAACCCTCCCATCTTTTGCATACACATCATCTTCTCCCATTGCTTTTAGACTGTGTCAATCCCCAAACCTCTTCTGGCTTTTGGGATTACAAAGCTGCAAACTTCAAACAGCTACAACCCTGAACCTGAATCAAACAGAGAAATCTTTCACTTCAGTAACAATTTTCTAGTTTCTACAGTACGAAAATGCATCAAGCAACAAAAAAAAAACAACAAATGTTCTGTACCAAATCAAGAACATGAATTCCGAGAGTGTGAAAGTTATGAGGATTTGAGAAAGTTTCAAGCTTTGGAGAAAAGCTGAAGCAAGAAAGGTTGGGTAGATTGGTCCAAAGCTGCTGCCATGGAGGAAAATAAGCAGCGTGGGACTGTGGGGCAAATCATTGACTTCAAATAGAGTGATGAGCAAAAATGTGGGTCCACATTTTCTTGTGTCTGTATCTGGCCGAGGAAGCGTGAAGTGTTAAGACAGATTCTGATTCAAAGATGCGTTGTCAGCACTAAATCGACGGTGGAGGATTCCAAGTTTTCTACCCTCTTGAACTCGTTGGTGTGAAGAACCGAAAATTTTTCTATGTAGTGAAACAATCGACTAATATATAGTATTTTGATCTGGTTATTTACACCATATTACATATATATATATTAATATTGTTAACAAAATTAAAAAAAAAATAGTCTCAAGTATTCCCAATTAAGGAGGTGAGAACACTAGATTGAAGAAGATATACTCTTATTATGAACATTGAATTTGATTAAATTAAAAATGAAATGAAAGTGAAGGAATTTAGGGTTTTTAGTCTTCATTCGACGATTTTAGCACTTACACATTAATAGCGTAAAATCTGCTCCCGTGAAGAACATAGTGAATCTGATGACACATGCATGAATAATTTACCAAGGAGGAGATATGGTTTTTTACCACTTAACTTGAACTAACATCTTGAATTATCAATTCAAGATGTGGGTTTTTTCTGCTTTTTACCCTAAGTTTTTCTTGGCTAAAGTTAGAGCACAATACTACTCTACGTCTCTACCCATTAATATCAAAAACTCGTCTAGAACTTATTTGGGCAAAATTGTGCTCGCTTTCACAAAGATAGTTCATGGTTAATTAACAAAAAAGAAGAAGATAATTCATGGTTTAGAAAACTTTACCATACCCAGGTTGTATGAACAAAGTACTTGGATTAACATATACATCATAGCCTATGTATAATTTAGAGTATTAAGAGTGATTAACTTACCAAAGGCATATGTAGAAGCAGTTGTTCTCTGAACTGCAGGCCGGAGGCAGTTCTGAAAATTCTCTTTGTTCCTTGGTTCAAATTCTTTTGGCAAATCCTGCCTTTTAAAGTCAGCTGCCTTCGGATGAAGCGAGGTCATTCTTGGCTGGTTCTTGTTGGAGCTTCGTTGAAGTCAATGCGAACCGTTTTAGCCTTCTTCTTCTTCATCTTCAGCTAGCTGTATTGAATCGTTTTATAATACTAGCTCATTGCTCTCATGCTCTGTAGAGAAGCGTTTAAACTATGCCATCAAGCCTATCACTCTCAGATGTTTTGTTATTGCTGTTGGCTTCACCAATTTAGTACCAGAAACGGCCATAACAGATTATCACTAGAATCAAAGATGCACATTATAATAAGCTCTGGTTCAGCTTCAAGTAGGGTTCATAATGTTATATAAAAAGCACGTACGTAATCTATCTTCTAAAAGATTGTATTCGAACAAAGGAAAAACAACAAACTAGTCAAAATAGCTACAAATCAGACTTCTATATTAGACTGAAGTGTGAACAAAAGAATAGCCAGCCACTTGTGTGTGGAATTCTTAAACAGAATGGTCGATAAAGACGTACATAGCTAATAGGTCAAAGTAAGAAGATTTTCATTCGGGCAAATTGGTTATCTAGCTCGATCAGGTTGCTGTAATATATAGCTACTTACAGATATTTTTCTTGAAAGGAAGGCTGCAGCTTGTTATTCATTACAAGCCATCTCCATCAGCACAACTTGCAAATTCCAAACTTATAGCCGAATACAAAACCAATCAGTTCATACCCATCATTTTCTTATATGATAAGGTTCCGTGACTTCCATCCACTAATGACCCTATAGAATATTAACACTACCTACATCCGATGCTAAGAAAGGGAAAATTTGATATCGGGTGGTTTTCTAAGACTTTGAGTTAATATTCAAGTTAAATGGAGCTTTTAACTTTGATATAACAACAACATGCAAACCAATCCAGTTATAATATCGTTTAAAATCTTATTTAAAAGGTGTGGCGCTCATCTTCTAATCGCAGAGGTCGGTCATGTGAATGTTGTTAACTACCTTTTAATAGATCAATGACTTGACGTCCCTCTCCCAAAAAAACCCCTCATTTCTATATATTTTTTCTCTCTTTCTATGACACTTGCTTTTAAATGTGATTTCAATTTAATTTCCTTCAATATCCCAGTTGAACAATCTATGAAGGATGACAACAATATAGGGAAAACTATTTGTGATCCAAGAGCTCGATACAACTTTGTATCTATATGGAGCAAAATATGTTTCAACATGATAATATATAATAAATAGAATAATCACGAACAAGTATGAAAAGATGGTTCATGTTAACATGGTGTTAAACTATGATCATCACCTTTGAACTTCACAACTCTGAACAAAATACATTTTAGTGTTTATCCCTTCGTTCAACTAAAAGCTAAAATACTAATTAGTAGTAAGGGTAGTGCTAGAGGGCATTAATGAGGCTTAAAATTTATGACATTAATCATATGTGTCATGTCATGTAAGTACATAAAAATATTTATTTTCAATTTCACATAATATATCTTGTCAAATCAAAACATTGCATTACCAATTTTACCATTTCTATTTTCTTTTACATTTTAAAGGTGAATCAATGATATTAATATACTTTATTAGGTAATGGAAACAAATATTACATATTATCAATAGCAACCACTAATTATGTATAATATAAGGAATGTTTCTTACATCAATATGAAGATTAACTATTTTTTAAATAATAATTAGTTTTGTCAAATAAACTCTAACTCTAACCCTAATTCGTCCAAAAAGCAATTATAATTCATCAAAAAGAAAACACTAATATAAGATAATTCGGATATAATTCATTAAAATTTTCTATAATTCGTCCAAAAAATAATTTATATACAAATAATTTCTCTAAATGATTTACATACAGATTATTTATATAATATACATGTATTATAAATATATAATATAATGTTATTTTTGTTGTAAAGTAAAGAAAATAAGAAGAGAAGACACAGAGACAATAGTTTGGAGAAAGCATAAGTCTGCTCATTCATTCTCATTAGCCTCTTTATATAGAAGTAGGGTTTACATCAGAGTACATAACTAATGAGTAATTACGTGGACAACCACATAGATTATAATATTTATAACACTCCCCATTGGATGTCCACCAATGAATGATGAAATTAGACGCGCTTAATGTTGTCTCGTTAAAAACCTTGTCAAGTAAGAAAAACCCAGTGGGAGAAAAAATAACCCTGGTCGAAGGAGAAAAAGAGTACAACGCGCATATATTTTAGGTAGCATACTTCTGGATGCTCCCTCTGATGAAAATCTCTCCATGAGCGTTGCAAGCTTCATGCGCCGTAAATAACGATTTAATTGTCCATCACTAAAGTGAGACCATGCATGCTTTGCATATAGGGGCTCATCATGAAATTTCAAACCTGCAAAGTTAAAGTAATAACAACAGAGCTAGACGATTATAAATAGGTCTTACCTCATTAAGTCGTATGACCAAATTCATACACCAAGTAATAGCTAATCAACATGAGCTAATTGACATTAAAGCATTGAAACATTATCATGGCGTATCCAACCATACACATCAATATCTTTGTGTATGATACGTCTCATATAAACTCTACAAGAGTTCTGAGTAATTCATAACTTCCCAAGAGTTAGAATATGTCACTACTAGAAGAAAGGCTTTCGCCGACGAAAAAAAAAAATCAGGCCGACGAAGCTTTTTTTCGTCGGCTAAAGTTCACAGACTATGGCCGACGAAATATTTAAAAGTTTAGCCGACGAAATTAATATGTCGTCGGCTAAAGTGCTTTATATTTGCGGATCTGGACAGCAGCAGCTCATCTGGGAAAAAAAACGGGAGAAGAAAAAACGGGAGAAAACGTTTAGGTGTTGTCGAAATCTGTCCATAATTAGTTTGTGGAGCCATATATAGGTACGTATATGTATATATATGTTGATTAATTGAGTTTTATTTGAGTTGATCGATTTTAAGTGTGATTGAGTTATTGATTTTGATTGTGATTGAGTTGATTAATTTTGAGTACATTGGATGTATATATATATGTGTTGATCGATTTGGTTGATGATTTGAATTGATAATATATATGAATTAATTTGTTGTTAATAAATAGTAGATATATATATATATATATGTTAATTAATTTATAATATTATTGTGTTGATATGGTATGAAGTTGTTGATGATATATATGAGTTCATGATGATTTTGTGATGATGTTGATATATAATATTGTTATGATCGAGTTGATTGATTTTGAGTATGTTGGATGTATATATATATATATACATATATGTTGATCGATTTGGTTGATGATTTAATATAATATATATGAATTAAGTTGTTTATAAGTAGTAGATATATATGTATATATGTTAATTAATTGATAATATTGTGTTGATGGTATATACCACAATGATGATTTTGTGATGATGTAGATATATATATATATATATATATATATATATATAATATTGTTATGTAATTATTAAGTATATATATATATGTGTGTGTGTGTGTTAATTAATTTATTATTATTAGTTGTAGTACGTAGAATATATAGTAAATGAATTGAGATTTTATATATAGCATGAAATTTCATTAATAATTAGCTAGCAGCGTTATAAATATATATTTTGTTATATTTTCAGGATATGGATAAGA
The DNA here is from genome assembly GCA_010134655.1 of Fragaria nilgerrensis. Classification (NCBI taxonomy): domain Eukaryota; kingdom Viridiplantae; phylum Streptophyta; class Magnoliopsida; order Rosales; family Rosaceae; genus Fragaria; species Fragaria nilgerrensis. Next base: position 38,469,278 of record CM020979.1, read on the forward strand.
GTTGGATTTCGCTTCCAAAATGAGACAAAAGATACGGTGCAGGAGTTATGAGTTTTATAGAATATGCGCTGGCTAATGCTAACGGGAATACAATTTTCTATTGCCCGTGCACGAAATGTCAGTGTCGCAGCGATATGTATCGATTTCTTATTGACAAAGTATGGCAGCACCTGAGGAGTAACGGGTTTGGGAGAAGTACACATGTTGGTTATATCACGGTGAAACATCATCAGGGGTCCGCATGATCATGGGCAATTTTGTGAGACGGGCAGTACATCAAACGATCCAACAACGGCATTCATCAACGACATGTTTCCTTATGAGAGTGGTGGGCACAGTGCTGAACTTGGAGGGGAAGACGAAAGACGATCCTAAGGCACGCATTGATCTAAAAAAAATGCAGTTAAGAAGACATCTGTGGTTGAAAGAAGGGAAGAAAAAAATGCCTCAAGCTCCTTACACCGTGAAGCCTAACCAGAAGAATGTAATTTTCAGGTGATGAGTTGTGTGAAGTATCCTTCAGGCTATGCAGGAAATATAGCCCGGTGTGTGAACTTCCGGGACAATAAGATGTACGGGTTGAAGAGTCATGACTGTCATATCCTGCTACAACGTCTCTTCCCTGTTTTCATTCGACCGTTCCTTCCCCGTCAGGTGGTGGAGCCGTTAGTAGCGTGGCAAGATTCTTCCAGAAGTTATGCACACGGGAAGTGACAAAATCTAACCTCCGGGAAATGCAAGAGGACATCATTTATATCATGTGTAAATTTAAGAGGATATTTCCTCCAAATTTTTTGACATCATGCCTCACCTGATGATCCATCTTCCCGAGCAATTGTTGCTTACCGGTCCAGTACACTACACTTGGATGTATCCCATGGAAAGGTACGTTTTTTACACCTGAATTCCTCAATATATATACATGTTCAATAATCATAACACTTTGCAACTTGATTTATAGGCAACTTGGAGACTACAAAGATTATGTGGCTAATAAATCCGCGCCTGAAGGATGTATAGCTGAAGCATATATTGCGCACAAGTGAGTCACCTACATGAAGTTGTATTTAGGAGCGTTGAAGGAAACAGACGAAGCCATGCCGGTAGATGTACCGAAGTTCACTATTTCCATACTCTCCAGTGATGTTGAAGTTTATGGAATTTTGCCAGACTCCTACAAGTTGCAACCACATGAGCTAGTCATTGCCCACTGGTGGGTATTGATTAACTGTCCAGAAGTTGAATACTGGAAAGACATCCATTATATTGTCCAGACATTCAAGGTGATCTCGAGTACCACAACATGGAGTTCGCAAACTATTTTGGCGGCTGGGTACGTAATTCAATATTTCTGTACGTATTTATGTTTATTGCATAATTATCCATATTTACAGTTGAATGGTTGGTTGCAGATGAACCATATTCAATTTGATGGTCACCCAAATTGGTCGCACGAACTAAGACTTCTAGCGATGAAGCCGATAATGTCAAGAGTTTATCCGATGTGCAAGGTGAATGGCGTGCAATTTATATGTGAACAGAGAGACAGCAGACGGAGAACACAGAATTCTGGGGTGATGGCGCATGGTGGGCGGAATGGAGTTGACTATTACGGTGTTCTTGATTCAGTGTGGTGGAACTCATTTACGGTAAAGGCATGACAGTGCACCTCTTCAAGTGTAGATGGTTTGATACTAGCCCGCAGAGCATGAAGACCAATCAGTACAGAATATTATCGGTGAACACTGCTACAAGTTCTTACGAAGATGACCCTTCGTTTTTGCCACATCGGTAAAACAAGTGTTTTATCTTGATGACTTGCTAAGGGTGACGCGTGGAAAGTAGTCAACCTTGTGCACCCTCGAAACATTTGCCGGGCGGCTACACTTGGAGAGGCCGAAGACCAGGAAGAAGATGTTGCGTATCAAGAGCCCAACGCAATAGGTATTCCTAACTCCTCTACCGTTCGCCTTAATAATTTTAAGCGGGTCGTTCGGTGCGAATTCGTGATGAAGAGCCAAGGCTTATTGATGTTGATCCAAATCAAGAAACAGACGAAGACTCTGGCGATGAGGAAAGGCATAGATTACCAGAAATTAATTCTGACACCGAAGAAGACTCATCGGATGATTCCGATTACGAGCCTTAGTTTTAATTTCTTCGGATGTAATACATTAATTTGTAATAAAAAAGATTGTATTACCTTCATTTCTAGTTTACATATGTTGAATTCATATTTCTGTTATTTTATATGAATTTTGGTGATATATGAACAGAAAATTAGTATGGTTTAAACCTTCTGTTTTATGGTTTGTATTTTTTTACTTAAGCCGACGAAATACAACATAAGTCGTCGGCCTAAACTCTCTTAGCCGACGAATTATATTAAAAGTCGTCGGTTAAACTCTCTTAGCCGACGAAGAATACTAGAAGTCGTCGGCTAAAAGAACTTATAGCCGAAGAATTGAAAAGGAATTCGTCGGTTACGGAATATTAAAGCCGACGAATTGAAATGAAAGTCGTCGGCTAAGATGGTTTTAGCCGACGAAGTATAGTAGAAGTCGTCGGCCAAAACCATCTTAGCCGACGAATACCCTAATATTTCGTCGACTTTATTAATTTTTATATTTTTTTATTACATTGTATAGCGCCGACGATATTTAGGGTATTCGTCGGCTAAACCTTAAACTTTTTCTGTTACATACTATAGCCATATCTTCGGTGATTATTTTACGTAAAATTTTTATACGACTTGTTGTGTCTCATCGATTTGAAAATATTTTCAGTTGAAGGTCCGGCCAAAATACGAAATTTAGACGGTCTAACGACTTTTTCCGTGCATTTAGGGGTTTGACTTACGGGATTGACCGTCCGGATCGAACACTTAACCTTGTCATATCAAGTTGAATTTTTTCCCATACATGTATTTTATCATGATGGTCACATCTGACCGTCGGATTTCCTTTTCTCAAGTTTGATCATCACAATCAGAACATGCCAACTAATTGTTGTATACCTGTTTACCAAGTGTTAAGTAAATGTTCCGTTTCAAAAACAAACTATACGTAGACCTTCAAACGTGAAAAAGTCGTGAAATAAGACATGACCATAATGGTGAAATACGTCTACGGTAGAAAAATCACGGTATTCCGGTCATGTCTCGGTGCCGATTGTTGCGGTCAATGCAATTTTCCATTCTTTCTCCCTATGGGTAGCCCTATATTTGGTGGTTATTTTGCGTAAAAATTTATACGACTTGTTGCGTCTCATCGGTTTGAAACTATTTTCAGTTGAAGGTCCGGCCAAAATACGTAATTTAGACAGTCCAATAACCTTTTCCGTGCGTTTAGGGGTTTGACTTAATGGATTGACCGTCCGGATCGAGCCCTTAACCTTGTCGGATCAAGTTGAATTTTTTCCCATACATGTATTTTATCATGATGGTCAAATCTGAAGGTCGTATTTTCGTTCTCAAGTTTGATCATCACACAGCAGCAGTCACAGTTTGACGAATGTTTAAAAAGTTATAAAGCCACGAATTTAAAAGGTTATAGCCGACGAAATTTTTGTTTAGCCGACGAATTTCATAGATTAAGCCGACGAATTTCAAAGTTTTAGCCGACGACTTTTACCTTAGCTGACGAGATTATTATCTTAAGCCGACGAAATTATTATCTTAAGCCGATGAAATTATTATTTCGTCGGCTAAAGTTTTCGGTTAGCCGACGAAATTATTACCTTTAGCCGACGAAATTATTATTTCGTCGGCTAAAGTGTTCGGGTATAACCCAGCTCGACTGGTTGTATGCCCTAGCCTCCTTTTCCTCTCCCTCTCCGAATTTCGCCTCCTCCTCCGCCTCCGCTCCCTCCTCGCCGCCCTCTCTCCTCCCCTCCCTCCCTCCCTCTCTCTCCCCGGTCTCCTCCTCCTCTCTCCTCCTCTCCCTCTCCCCTGGCCTCCCTCGGCCTCCTCCTCCTCTCCTCCCTCCTCCTCCTCCCCGCCCGGCCGGCCTCCTCTTCCTGCTGCTCCGGCCTCCTCTCCTCCTCCTCCTGCTGCTGCTCCGGTCCTCCCTCCTCCTCCTCGAGTACGTTTTTTGAGCTTTAGTTATATTTTGTGTTTGCTTTTATTTTACGGTTAATTATAATGTTGTGGTGTTGTTAGGAAGTGTATATTTGTATTTAGGAAATGTATATTGTTATTTAATAAGTGTATATTTGTATTTAGTATTTAGGAAATGTATATATTTGTTTTGTATTTTGTGTTTGCTTTGATTTTCCGTCAATTGCAATGTTGTGGTGTTGTTAGAAAGTGTATATTTTTATTTATGAAGTGTATATTTAGGAAGTGTATATGTGTCAAATTTAGGAGTGAAATTAGTATTTAGGAAGTGTATATATTTTTTACATTTTTTAAATGAGTTTGCATTTTTTGATTTTGTGGCCTTGATTCAAATTAATATTTTAAATAGGATGAGCGTATATTAGATCGACGAAGGGTTCGAAGGGCCAAAGGTCCGTATCGTCTGAGGGAACCTCTAGCAACCCTCAGACGTCGTTTCAGGGCCCTATGACAGCTAGACATGCGAGCCTTCTGCAGACGGCGCAGAGGCAGCCAGAGGTGCCCCCTTCATCGAGGCAGCGGGGCTTCCCTTATTCCGCGAGGCATTTGTTTGCTCAGCCTCAGACGGAGGTGTCTGCACCCCGTATGCCTGAGATACACCGGGTGCCCACTCCAGCTCCTACTTCTTCGGATAGTGGGTCATCTGGGGTACAGATGCCGCCGCCTCACCTATTCCTTCCGCGGATGATACCGGCCATACTGTAGTCGATGACTCAGGACGCCAATTTATCCACTGCCCCCGCCAGTGGCTCCATTAGCGGCGTACCGGTTCGTGCCTTTTGATACGCCTCTTATTTCCGCGAGAGTATCATCATCGCAGGCGGAATCCGTCGCGTCCGCGTCCTCGCCCTCAGGTAAGGAAAGATGAATGATTTGTTTTCTTATAATTCTCCGATTCCGATTTTAATAATCAATTTAGTTTATCATGTCATAAGCACCGTTGGAGCGAAGCCGGCAAAGAAGAAGAGAGGCCCCGTCACAGGGAAGGCTCTGGAGAAGATCGTCGGTACCTCAGGGATGATTGTCATCGGTACTGACGGGGATGGCGACGTAGTATCGGGCGGAAAGTCGAGGACGTACTCCGGCCGCGTGGGAGCGCTCATTAGGGATAGAGTCCCTATGTTGTGGTCAGACTGGGGCGAGGTCCCGCAGGAGGTTAAAGACATGGTCCACAACGCGATGTCGGTGAGTGTGAGTTTACAAAATGCCTGAATAATATTATGTATTACATTGTAGATTTCTGGAAAAACTAAACTAATAAACGGTTAAATGCAGGTGTGGTTTGAGGTTCCCGAGCCCTTGAAGAGCAGCTGGGCGGACTTTGTGCATGGGGGAAGGTACGTTGGGAAATTAATGAAAAAACAAAACTGTATGTCATATTAATAATATTTCTAATATTTTTGTTGTATCTGTAGGTACAAGGAGTGGAAGAACGAGTTGTGGACCCATTGGACTACGCACGGGAACGCACATTCTGCTACCTGCTGAGTTTCAGTACAGAGAGTACGAGTGGCGTTGGCTTCTGACATCAGAATTCAACAACCTCTGTAAACAGGTATTTAAATAAATTAATTAGTTAATTTATCATTAAGTACGTGCGTTTTAAAATATTTTACTAATAGTTTACTTTTTTCTTTGAAGGCGGTTTCCCGGGCGAACGCTCAGAACCGGCAACGCAAACAAGGAACCATCATGCCGGTTCTAAACCGTTCGCTGTCTTCATGGACGAGGCGGCCAGGGAACATCCAGAGGTCAACCAATACGTCTATACGTACGAGAAGGCATATCCTGACTCCCAAGAGGATATAGTAAGTAATCTTCCTTTTTACGGAATTTTTAATTTTATTATATATATGTTAAAATGTTAATTAATAATTTTTTCCCTATCCAATTAGGCAAGGGTGAGGGAGGCTAGTGACGAGGTGATGAGTGCTATAGTGAGGGAGACATGGCCGGACACGCAAGAGGAAGAGATGTCCGAAGCCATTTCCGGATCGACACTTCAGATCCGAGGGTTGGGGCGAGGATCATGGGCACAGCCTTCCCACCGCGAGAAAACAACTTCTACTGCTGGGGTCTAGGAAAGAAGGGTCAGGGGGTCTTGAAGACCACTCTAGGATTTCAACGAAAGGCAGCCTTGACTAGCAGCAGGACGACTCAGCTAGAGTCGGAAGTTGAGAGACTACGGGAAGAGCAAGCCACTCATGCTGCCGCTCAGGCTGCTCAGGCTGACGTTCATGCTGCTCAGGTTGCCGCTCATGCCGCCCAGTTCGCCGAATATAGAGCCTATACTAGAGCCCTACATGTCGCCCAGCAGGCCCAGCAGCAGCAGATGTCCAGTACTTCCAGGATTTGGCAGCTGCCCAGCTTCAGGGACTTCCACCTCCGCCTATGCCTGCGCCTATAGAGATACCTCAGCCGCCGCAATCTCCTCACCAGCAGGCCCCAGATTCGGATATTGATTTAGACCATTTAGATTTTGTGTAGTTGATACCTTATATAGTTTTATGTGCTTCTTTTGGTTATATATATGGAATTGTTTTGGTGTATTTTGCAGCTTGCTTGGAATGGTAATTTAAGAATTTTGTGTATTTTTTTTTATTACTGGAATGGAGTTATAGCCGACGAATTGTGGTCGGCTATAGTATTTTTATTTTTTTCAATATAGTTTAGCCGACGAATTATGGCATGTTTCGTCGGCTATAGTAGAGTTTAGCCGACGAAAGAAGCTCTATTTCGTCGGCTATAATTATTTTTTAATTTTTTAATTATATACTTTAGCCGACGAATATCTCAGTTCCGTCGGCTAAACGCTTGGAGTAAACCCAACGAATATTTATGTTACGTCGGCTTAAGTCTGGCAGTATAGCCGACGAAAGATAGAGTCTGTTTCGTCGACTTAAATTCATGAACAAAAGCCGACGACAAAATAGTTCGTCGGCTATTGTCTGGACAATAGCCGACGACGGTCTCTAGGGTCGTCGGCTAAAGTCAACGCCGACGACCCTTTCCCGACGACACTATAGCCGACGAGGCTTCGTCGGCTAAGACCTTAGCCGACGAGTTAAGATAACAGGCCGACGAAAATTTTTCGTCGGCTAAAGTACTTGTCCTGGTAGTGTGTAGCAACATAATTATCATAATTGAATTCGATTGTGTAGTCCGATCATAATACTCATTGACGAAATTTTGATCACGTTAGCTATAAGAGAATGAGTATATATGAGCTAGCTTTAGACTATTTGATTCCATGAATTAGCTTCAGGCTCTCAAGTATTCATGGATCGAATTACATTAGAATCATTCATGTACTTGAATCCTTTGAGGATTTGACCAGCGATACGCTGGTAATGACACTTCACTTCTGAGAATTTGGTTTATCAACGTGTCTTTAAAGGCCCTCGTAATATACGATGACAATATGTCATAAGTCTCTCGTCCATGTAACAGTTACATGTAACACTGTACTTATAGAAAAGTATCATTCGCATAAGGGCAGATTCATAATCTCATGTCTTTTGTAGACATTAAATCATAGTGATTTACTTTCACTGTGGTAAATACCTTTTTGTATTATGTAGGGTTAAAAGTCAAAGTATCTCATCACGTTTCAAATATTTAGTTTCATTGGAATTGCCTCTTTCCAATTTGACCAATAATATATTTTTCGACATGCATAATGAAACGTGGAATAACATCGATTAATACAGTCTTTAATGGTCTTTGGTAGCTACCATTTGTAAATTGTCATAGATAATCATCATTCATAGATCCCACACATTGTTTTATGCATGCATTTTTGATATTGGGTACCCATGCCACTTCTAGAGTAAATATTGTCACTTCTAGGACAAATATTATCTAGCGAATGTAGATCTTTTACTTGTAATATCATGTAGACCATTAGAGGACCTGGATAATCTTCCATTTTTAGGGGCTTAAAACTTTAGACCTAGTGGATACATTCCACTCAAATTCACGCCGTTATTCAAATGGCAATAGTCTTATTCTCCCTCTAACAGCGGGAAGACTGTCTTATTTTAACCATGAGCATATATTGCGTCTAAAGATCTATCACTTTCTTTCGAGTGAGATGTTCATTGGCTTGTGGCGAACCTAAACCAAATACGAGGTCAAAAACATTATATTCATTAATATCAACCAAGATATCATTCTCTAATTAATGGCGTACATACAACCTTTGTATGTGTAGCCGTATTAGGAACTCTAACATTGTATTATGACATTCTCTTCAGGAGAACCATGTCATTTGGATAGATGTGCATCCCACAAATCAAATGGGGTATAGAGTATTTGAGTTAATATGGATGATCTCATAGACTTAAATCCAAGTTGACGTCTATGCTTTTAGCATATACATTTGTCAAGATCTTTTATCAATCACTAACTGAGACATTTCTCAAAACCAAAATGAGAAGGTGGATAAACAATTCACACCACTCTACATCGTAATTCAGGAACAATCTCTCTCCTCCTCATGACAGGAGGATTAATGTCTCATTAAAGTGTCAAATAAACGATCGGTTATGAGTATGACTAGTGGTCATCAAAATTTGTTATTGATTCCAGGCAACATACACTATAAGTAAAATATGACATAACTTGTCATACCAAATAAACTTGCTATCCCAAATAATGTATTTGGTTCAATGAACTTTTGGTTCATGATATAATTATATGCCACAAGTTATTGGATAAATTTAGCACTCTATGTGCTCTTCTGGAGTCATCAATCATATGTGTAATCGAAGCTTCATGTTCGAATATTTACTATTAGAACTTCAGGTTCTACAATGCAATATTTTGAAATTTCTGGTCCAAAAGTATTACACTCGAAATTCATATGATCGAGATGTAGGGTTACTTGCCCAAATGAATAATAATAAAATTTAAACAATATGTAACGTAATGTAAGTACATAACAAAATAAAGAAAACTGTAAAGAGCAAAAAGTAAATAAAATGTACACATGAAACTTTTGGTTCCATGAATGAATAAAATACACAGATCTTCAGGTCTAGTTAACTTTCTCAAATATAATATTCTTGATTTCTCGTCTCTTCTAGTTACACAAGAACATATATAATATCAAAATAATATGAGGAACTTCCAGCCCTTGGATCACAAGATGTGATATTGATCATTGTATAACTATGAGGGAACTTTTGGCCCTTGGTAATTGCATAAGCTTTGAGAAACTTTATACCGCAATTCCGATTATATATTACTCTCGAGGAACTTCAGGCCCTCCATAGTTCGATCAAGAGACTTCAGGTCTCGATCTATAATCACAAAACTCAAACTAGCTGTAAACGTGAGTTTGTTCTCAATTCAGAAAAATAAAATTGTATTAGGTATTGTACAAATTGAATCCAAATGGTCAAAACATGACAAATTCTACCTGAAATAAAAAAAAAATTCGAAGGGCTCTGTGTTCTATATCATGGAGAAGAGGAACATGAAACTGTACGTCCGTATCATAAGGAGGAATATATATATTTATGAAAGAAAGAATTGTAATCATATGTATGAGATTGTATAGGCAAGACGAACTGAAATTATCTCCTATTATATATGTGTGCATACTAACTAATGGCAAAGAACATACAAGACAAGTTATGTTTACATATATTGGTGAGGAAAAACGTAAATAGCTTATCAAAGATAAAATCAATCGTTGATTACACAAACTAATTGAATTGCATTTACCAAAGAGGAGCTGATGCACACAAAGAGGATAATTAAAATAAAAGGTATGACTCGTAGATCATGAGTTTTGGGCAAAGATCAATAACCAAATACTCTTAGATCATCATAGAGTCTAATAAAAAGAAAATAAAATAAAGTATGATCGTGTGAGGATGAACGGCAAAAAGCATTTTTGGTTTTCTAGGGTTTGATCGTTATCAACTCAAAAATAGAGTCGTGCTGATAACGTGTTGTAAATAAAGAAAAGAAGAAGAGAAGACACAGAGACCATAGTTGGGAGGCATAAGTTTGTTCATTCATTCTCATTAGCCTCTTTATATACAAGTAGGGTTTACATCAGAGTATATAACTAATGAGTAATTACGTGGACAACCACATAAATTATAATATTCATAACAATTGATGTTATATTTTATATGTAATTAGATATTTAGAAGAATGAAAGGTAAAATAGTTTTATTTTTCAATGAAAAACTGAAATTATTAGAGTCATTGTTTGAAATGGACCAAATGCTAAGATGGTCTTTATACTTAAGTATTACATGGCATAAGATTTTTAATAAGTGATGTGTCTAAATGATTTAGCATGCCACATAGATTTAAGGCCTTAATAAGGCCTACAACCATTTTCCTTAGTGGTAATTAAAACAAAAACAAAAAAGTGAGTCTATGCTGGAGTTGAGGTTCTCTCTAGCCTCTATCGTTTCTCTACATTAATCATCATTCTCAACAATCGACATCATGGTTGGTTCCGTCATCTCTGCTGCCCATCTTGTTGCTTCTCTAGTCATCCTTAAGAACGACAAGAAGTTCTTCAGCCCTATCAACACCGTCGTCGTCTCAAAAATGACAAAGGGGCAGAGAAATGAATCCCGGTAAGGGGCTAAACAAAATAAAACAAATCAAAACATATCCCGGTAGAGCAATATATATATATACACATACACACATAGCCGTTCGAGAGCGGATGTCCGCAACTATGTTAAAGTGCGGACGCCGGCTCAAATCAACTCCGGCAGCACCGATCGACAGCTCTTCTTGCTGGTTCCAAACAAGAGGTCCATCTTGAGCTTCTTCTCGCCGGCAGACTCGACGGTGATGAGTTTCGAAGCTGGGATTGAGCTTCTTCAAGTTTTTGTAGTTTTTCCGGCACCAGACCTTCTTCTTCGATCACCTTGGCATTCAACTTGATGCCAATGGCGTCTGAGGATGGAAGAAGAGCTGTCGATCGGTGCCACCGGAGTTGATTTGAGCTGGCGTCCGCACTTTAACATAGTTGTGGACGTCCGCTCTCGAACGGCTCTGTATATATATATATATATATATATATATATATATATATATATATATATATATATATATATATACAGATTTTTTCAAGTGTGGATGTTCGCATTTATTCTTACGGTGCGGATTTCCACTTTACACTCACTTTTCAATCGAATTTTCACATCTCTACTGTCTAGTATTTAGATACTAATGTATAGATCATCTCTGCAAAATTTCAGCCAATTTGGTTATCATTAAGACACTCAAACTGCGTTTTTCTGTGGATGAACATAATTCTGTCGAACTTGAACCGTTCATGTTTATAACAGAAAAATGAAGTTTTGAGTGCCTTAATGATAACTAAATTGGCTGAAATTTAGTTTTCAATCGAATGATAACTAATGAAGTTTTCAATCGAATTTTCACATCTCTACTGTCTAGTATTAGATACTAATGTATAGATCATCTCTGCAAAATTTCAGCCAATTTGGTTATCATTAAGACACTCAAACTGCGTTTTTCTGTGGATGAACATAATTCTGTCGAACTTGAACCGTTCATGTTTATAACAGAAAAATGAAGTTTTGAGTGCCTTAATGATAACTAAATTGGCTGAAATTTTACAGAGATAATCTATATATTAGTATCTAAATACTAGATAGTGGAGATGTGAAAATTGATTGAAAAATGAGTGTAAAATAGAAATCTGCACCGTAAAAATAAATACGGACGTCTGCAGCTGAGAAGTGTTGTGTGTGTGTATATATATATATATATATAGTCTCCTTCCAGAAAGGGATCCCTCTTTGAAATTAAAGTGAGGGACTCTTTATTTCGCTCACTTTCAAGTCGTATTTCCACATCTCAACCGTACAATGTCTAAAACACAGTGTGTAGATCATTCCTGCAAAGTTTCATCAAATTTGAAGATCATTTGAGCTTCCGTGATCGTAATTTACACGAACGGTTCTGTTTGGACAACTTTTGTTCTGTTGATTTATTTAATCTAATTCGGTACCCAAATGATCTTCAAGTTTGATGAAACTTTGCAGGAATGATCTACACACTGTGTTTTAGACATTGTACGGTTGAGATATGGAAATACGACTTGAAAGTGAGCGAAATAAGGAGTCTCTCACTTTAATTTCAAACAGGGATCCCTCTCTGGAAGGGGACTGTATGATATATATATATATATATATATATATATATATATATGTATATAAACGTTCTGAAGCGGACGTCCGCACTGAGCTTAAAGTGCGGGTCTAGGCAACAACCTCCACCCAAAACTTCAGACAATATCGATCTCGGCTGCAAACTGGTATTCAGCGGACTCGCCGGCAACGAAAAGTGATCGGGGATGCCTTTGGTGTCCGCTCGGGTGGAGGCGCGCCGTCGTTGGAGCAATTCGGTAAAGAACGGAGGGACGTCCGCACTTTAAGCCCAGTACGGATATATATATATACACACACACACAGAGTCATTCAGAGGTGGACGTCCGCACAGTCCTCAAAGTGCGGACGTCCCTCCGTTCTCCACCCTCCAGCGCCGACGACGGCGCGCCTCCATCCCAGAAGACTCCAACAGCATCCTCGATCACTTTTTCTCACCGACGAGTCCGTTCTTTTTCAGTTTTCCAGCAAGATCGATCTTGTTTGAAGTTTTGGGTGATCTCGCCGGAAAACTAGAAAAGAAGAGACTCGCCGGGAAGGAAAAATGGTCGGGGACACTGCTAGAGTCTTCTGGGGTGGAGGCGTGCCGTCGTCGGCACCGGAGGGTGGATAACAGAGGGACGTCTGCACTTTAAGGCCGGTGCGGACGTGCACCTCTGATCAGGCATGTATACACTGCATAACCTATATATATGCACACATAGCTACTGTACATCAATGTTATGTATCATATGTTACTGAAGAAGAGGATCCCATTAACATTCAATTTTTCTTAGCATAATTTCTTTTAAGAATTGACTAACAGAATACATGATGAGGTTTAAAATTACTTCCAACAAGACAAATAGCTAGTTACAGTAACTGTACTCATGTAGATCAACGGTAACTTCAACTCCAGGTAAGGGCGGAAGCACATAGTTTACGTACACACTTACTTTTGACCGGCCGGTCAGCTGGTGAACGGTGGTTTTCAGAGCTAGCAACTGGCTGCTGGATTTCGTCTCGGAAGTAGAAGAAGTTTGGGGGGGGGGGGGGGCGCGGCAAAATGCAGAACCGTCCGCCCCTACAGCGTTTGATCCGCGCATAATACTGAGTCAGGCTCTTCACCTACCCCTATCGAATAGAACACGCTGAGCTAAATCTTCTTTATGCCTTCCATTTTCTTATTCTGTTGTAAACTGGATCGATACAAAAAAGTGCTCTTGAATTTAAGAAAATAGAAATGAAAAAGAGACGCACATTTTTACACAAGCTAACTATCGGAGTATCGGTAAATGCCTCAGATACATATATGCCGGAGCATTTTTTTTTTTTTTCGGTATAATCCTCTGATATATGTCTGATGATCTCAATTAAATTACAGTATGACAAATTTTGAATTAAATTAGACCAGTGTAGGTATCCTACAAAGATCTTTGCATGCAATTGACCGGTTCTCAAGGATGATCTAATAATAGCATAAAACACCTGCTAATTTCTGAATCACTGGCCAGAAAGAAAACTCTGTGAATCACTAACCAGTTTTGTCATTTTAGTTCTCCTTGTCAAAATATTACCACTTTCCTATCGTATGCCACTGCCCTACCCTACATTCCAGGGCCCTTTTTTTGATAGAATATTTGTTACAACATCGAGTAGTTGTGGTGTTTCCACCCCCGCCGGGGAAATGTTCCGGTTAATGGTGGCTTAAACATCGGAACAACAACCGTACGTATAGGACCATGCAAGAACCGGCAAAGACAGTATTGGTGGTGGCGGATCCGAACCGAGAATCAACGAGTGCTCTCCAATACGCACTTTCTCATTCAGTGCTCGATCACGACGAGTTGATCCTCTTTCATGTCGATAACCCTAGTAACTGGATACACGCATTCCATTTCAATACGTTCCTCAAAATCCCGCCGGCTAATGCCGGCGTCCATGCCATGTCTTCGGATCACGGCAGCGGGAGTGGAACTGCAAATTTAGAAAAAGGAACTGCCGTGAAGGATTTTCTCGAAGAAATGAAGAAGGAATGCAATCGGACAAAACCAAAGCTAAATGTGCGCATAGAGAGGGTGGCATTGGAAGCTGGAAGAGACAGAGCCAACACTATTTTGCATCATAGCGAAGTTCTTGGGGTCGACATCGTTGTTATAGGGCAAAAGCGAAGTCTTTTTGCCAAGGGACATTTAGGGTGAGTTACGTATATTTTCTCTTAGAATTTCCAGCTTCATTGCATTCACAATTTCACATATGCAAACATCTACTTGTTGTGTTGTCGCCTGAATTTCGATTTATGAACATCATGAATGTGCAGATCATATACTTGGCCTAGGCCTGGAGGGCGATCATCAGGGTCGTCATCGAAAGGGATAAACACAGCGGAGTATTTGATTGAGAACTGCAAGTGCACTTGTGTTGGAGTACAGAAGAAAGCCCTAGCTGGAGGCTACGTTCTCAACTCAAAAACCCACAAAAATTTCTGGCTTCTTGCGTAGTTCAAAACCATTTGCACCACACCTGAAGTGATCGATGTAATATTCTCATCTTTACTCGATCTTCTTTTCTTCTGTAATTTCTCTCATGGCTACGGAGTACTGAGTCATGATATGAAATGCATCACAAATTTTGAATTGAAAAAAGAATGGTAATAATAATAAGGGACATTTTTGAAAACCCTAACTGGCGATTTTTGAAAGCCCTAGATAGCATTCGTGGCAAGGACTCATGAATTGATATTGATATTAACGTGGCGGATATCAATGACAATGTAGGTTGTTTCGATCACGATGCCAACAAACTAGAAAATGACAAGAGGAGCCTTAATTAACTAAGCTGATTAATTGTCGATTTCCTTAATCATAATTTTTAGTGTTGAATGAGAGCCTTTGTAAAAGACAGCAACAGATTGATACATGAACTCATGCATGCCTATGTAAAGGTTGCCTAATTAGATGAGCTGTTACCCATCTTCAAAATCAATCTTTAACTTTCCGCTTGATTTGGCAATCCATGATAACTATCGCTCAACAATCTGATGAAAACAAATTGGTTGTGGGATAACATCGATCTCATCTCCTCCATCGGCTATCAATGTATCAATCATCTACCCACCACAATAATATTCAACTTCCACATTCTGCTTAGTGTTCTTCCTCAATGATCATGAAATGCATGCATAATGGATAGTTAACCATGATTAGTCGTACCATAATTATCTCTATTAATTAACTAATCAGTATAAACTTATAATCACAATGACAATTACGTTCTGATCCTAATTAGTTTGTTTAAACACCCGAGTCAATCTTCAAATGAGAATTACAATGAACTAATTAATTTGTACGTTCGGATTTTTTTGGTAATGAAAGGATTTCATTAAGGTACAAAGCTCAAACCCGCCCAACTAGGATCTAATCCAATTATAGGAAACTAAATGGAATAGTTAGCAAGTCGCAACTACTTCTCGATAGAAATAGCAAGAGCAAACATTATCATGAACTAAAATATAACTAAAAACTAAGGACTAAAGAACAAGCCCAAACCAACACAAAAAACCTAGTACCGCCCACGTGTCGCCCAAGCTACCGATGAGTAATAACGAAAAGGATTGGTGTACGTATACACACACATATGTATATATACCGGGATCATGATTCATGTTCAATACACTAATTACCCCCATATTGGATTCATTTGGACGCACAAGTACATAATTTGGTTAACATCGACAGTGCTAGAAGTTTTATTAAAGCAAAAGAAGAAAACGCTTGGACAAAAGGGGAGAATATTACCAAAAATAGCTAGCGAGAAAAGCTCAAGCTCTCCTAACCTAACAACTTTTTTCCCAACGAATCCAAGACTAATTTTGTTGATGACCAACAGATAGTTATTAGCTAGCTATGATCGATAGGATTGAGAGAGACATTTGATAATTTAGCAACTTAATTTTTTTTCTTAATTACTATTACAGTATCGCCTACAATAATAATTAAATTTGAAAATCAATACAAAATATCATGTTGTTTTTAGCGTTCGCTAAAGAAAATTGGTGAATGCTTCTCATTTCCAGCAACACAAACATAATCCAACAACGATAACCGGTCATTTCTTCTATATGGATCATTCTATAGTGATAATGGTTTGGTGAAAATCAAATTGAATAATATGTTCGAAAGCAAAATCTAGAACTGGGGCATGCCATTGATGGAAATAGGTATCTCATTAGTCAATGACAAGTTACCAATGCAAACTAAAACGAAAGAGATGGATCCAAATTAATCAAGTGATCAAACGGAAGAATTCTGTTTGAGATTGTGGGTCGTTTTCCATGTCATATTCCTTGACCATTTTTTTTCTCCTAGTGCTTTCTGGTTTGTTAGCTGGAGTTTGGGTGTACTTTACCCAATACGGGTTCACCAAACCAGTGGCTAACCAATATCAACTACACTCGTTGCTTAGTTTACATGGCTTCAATCCAATCCAAGGTGGTGGTTTTGTTGACACATAGCTACTACAATACTTTGTGTAATACACAAGATAATTAACTCATCGATCACCTTCTTCACCACTAGAATTCTAGAAAGGTCACGCTAGCCTGCTCCTATATATTATTTCTCAAGTTTTCTATACGGTACGTATAGGTTAGGGCTTCATTCGCAGGTACTCTTCCACATCTCTCTCTACCCGCCAAAAAAATTAAGCAAAAACGACATTGCAGCAGAGGTTTTATAGTCTCAATTCCCTGTTTATATATATAACAGCTTAGTTTCCATTGTTGTTTCATAGGCTTGGTGATCAATAGCAACTAGCTACTGCAATACATAGAAATATTCGAAAGAGTGAATCGATCTCAAAGAGCTTGCTTTTGGGGTCGATCGAATTAGAGAGAAATGGAGATGGTGCTGTGGTTTCGGGCATTGCTTTTGGTGGCTTGTATCAGTTGTTTGTTTCCGGCACCAGCCGAATGCCTGGAAAGACATTATAAGTTTAATGTAAGTACATCTGGGAAATGAGTGTTTCTCCATTACAAGTCCAGTCAAAGCTTTCTATCTACATGTTCTAAAAAGTCCGAAATCTTTGTTCGGTTCTTTTCTTTTCTTGCCTACACTGATTAGATAAACAAAGTATCCATTATCAATATGCATGTAAGCCAGTTTCACAAGAAAACTCAGTTGGCCTATAGAAGGAGCAAAACTCAGTTGGCCTCTCTTGGTTCCATCACTTCCATGCATTGCATGATCCGGCTTATTTTTGGTCTTTATTTTCTTGCTAAAACCTGGATATGAGGTGACTAGTCAGCTTTCAAAATTTGTTCCAAGATTCTTTCTCAATCAAGCTGGAATGTGTCGCACACAATTAATATCTTTTTATCAATTTTAGGATAAACTCCACCGTCACACGTGTTTCACGTCATCTAATACAATTCATTCACAAACTCAGCAAACATACTTAAGTCGCATATTCTTCTAAACAAAAAAAATTTAAGTTGCATTTGAGACACAAGTTGAGAAAACAAGTTCACGATAAGAACACTCTGCTTATCTTTTAATAATTTAATAAAAGTCAGTTTGCTCTTAAGATTAAAAATAATAATTAAACAGAATTGCTTAATCAAAGAGTGAGCGTTGAGAAAGCCACCAAACGACTGTTAGCGTTGAGCAGTAAAGTGATCTGTTACTAACAGCTTCTGTACTATAATCTGCCCTGGGTTGTTCAGGTGGTGCTGAAGAAGACCTCACGGCTGTGCTCAAGCAAGCCCATCGTCACCATCAACGGAAAGTACCCCGGACCCACCATATATGCCAGGGAAGATGACACCGTCCTCGTCAAGGTCGTCAACCACGTCAAGTACAACGTTAGCATCCATTGGTACGTAGTTTCTGATCATATTTACATAAAATATAAAATTACAAGATTTCGATGAAATGTCTTAAAAAAAATATATTAAAACATACAGATTTATTATATATTTTACTTGATTAATTCTAAAACATCCAGAAATCATTATTGATGACAGTTGTTAATAGGCACACTAGCTATGATTAAAGTCTATAATTCTCTAGCATCACTCCTAATTATGTTACCCTTACGTTTTTCTAATGCCTAATGATGTTGGCATGAAAGGCATGGGATCAGACAACTGAGAAATGGCTGGGCTGATGGACCTGCATACATAACTCAGTGCCCAATTCAACCTGGACAACAGTACGTATACAACTTCACCGTCACCGGCCAGAGAGGCACACTGTGGTGGCACGCACACATCCTCTGGCTCAGGGCTACCGTGTATGGCGCCTTGGTCGTCTTACCCAAGCTGGGAGTCCCATATCCCTTTCCTGCACCCAAGAAAGAAGTTGTGGTTATTCTAGGTGAGACTAGGAGTACCATGTCCTTTATATACCGGTTCAATTCAAGGGTGTGCTTTTAAAATTACTTATCGTTTAAATTGCAGGTGAATGGTGGAAATCAGATGTGGAAGCTGTTATCAATGAGGCTCTGAAATCTGGAGCAGCCCCAAATGTTTCTGATGCTCACACAATTAATGGCCACCCAGGGCCACTCTCACTCTGCTCCTCACAAGGTATTACCAAGAAATATCTTTAAAAAATTGGGTTTCGACAGTACAGCCTTTAGCATTACTGAAGCATAGCATACATTAGCACAAGTCTATCTAAATTGTAAAGTGTAAACTACTATGCTCAATATGCATGCATCCAAGTTTTTAACTAATCTAATGATGATCTGATGTGCCTGCAGGAGGGTACAAATTACCAGTACAACCAGGCCACACATACTTACTAAGAATCATCAATGCTGCACTGAATGATGAGCTCTTCTTCAAGGTTGCCAACCACAAACTAACCGTAGTTGAAGTGGACGCCGCGTACACTAAACCCTTTGAAACCACCACCATTCTCATAGCCCCTGGCCAAACCACAAACGTCCTTCTAACAGCAGACCGCAGCACAGGCAAGTACTTGGTTGCTGCCTCGCCTTTCATGGACAGTCCGACGGTAGCTGTAGACAACAAGACTGCAACTGCTACCTTGCACTATAGAGGCAGCCTTGCAAGCACCAACACCATTCTCACCGTCCCTCCTCCTCAAAACGCCACACGCCTAGCCACAAGCTTCACAAAGTCGCTTCGCAGCCTAAATTCGGATACCTATCCAGCTAAGGTGCCATTGAAAATTGATCACTCGTTGATGTTCACCGTAAGCCTTGGGCTTCAGACTTGTCCTAGTTGTGCCAATGGTAATAGAGTGGTGGCGGATCTTAACAATGTCACGTTTGTGATGCCAAAGATTTCACTCCTTCAAGCACATGTCTTCAACATAAGTGGAGTTTTCACTGATGATTTCCCCGGAAAACCTTTGATGCCTTATAACTATACCGGAGCGCAGCAGCCAACGAATATGCAGACCATGAAGGGCACTAGACTTTACAGACTTGCTTACAACTCTACAGTGCAGCTAGTGCTACAAGACACTGGAATGATTGCCCCTGAAAACCATCCTGTGCATCTTCATGGGTTCAACTTCTTTGAGGTTGGGAGGGGATTGGGAAATTTCAACTCCAAGACTGATCCGAAAAGATTCAACCTTATTGACCCTGTCGAGAGGAACACAGTTGGAGTGCCATCAGGTGGATGGGCCGCTATCAGATTCAGGGCTGATAATCCAGGTAAACCATCGTCAAATCAAACATACATTGGTAGCTTGCGGACATAACATGTGGAACTGTCCGGCAAAAACAAAGTGTCAATATAACATAACTTCCTATGTAACCATGTTTTTCATGTTTTCTTTTCAGGGGTGTGGTTTATGCATTGTCATCTTGAGGTTCACACAACATGGGGGCTTAAGATGGCATTCGTGGTGGACAATGGCAAAGGCCCCAACGAGTCTGTTCTACCACCTCCAAGCGATCTTCCAAATGTTAGCAATGAAGAACACCACTACACAAACTAATGCCAAATTGATCTGAATTTCTGATCAACTCGAAGCATATAAGGAAGTACAAAACAAATACAGACCCAAAAAATTATGGGAAGGTCAGGAGAGGTCATCAAAACAAACAAAACGAATAGGAAGAATTCTTTGTAGCATCCAAGCTAAAGGAAGCAGCCCTGCATGTTGAATAAGACCATTGGAATTATGTATTTGAATGTTTAGCTTAGTTGTGTTTGAGTGTCTTAATTTGTAAATCTGGAATTTTTGGTGTACTGCTAATTATCGAAACCAACAAGGGATTTGTTGTTCTTTTCTTTTGGTTAATGAAAATTAGTACACTGGTAAATCTTCCGGCCTTCCCTCAAGGGATCAAGGTGCACATAACTAGTCACACAGCTGGTAGCCCAACGACCAGATCTTCTTGTATGGGCTTCCTGGATAATAGTAGCCTCATATCTTTGTGCTTGGTACTAAAACAATACTAACATGCACAAAGTTGGTCCATCAATCAGTTATCGGTGTTACCGTCGTCGGTCGGTAACACTATATTGGCGTAATTCCCTAATTTCATTTAGTTTTATGGTGTGTCAATGTTATTCGTATAACTTTTATTACAAATTGAATGACTCATTTTACTATTTTAAGGAAACATTTTATTTTTTAAGGAAGCAAATCACCTATGCCTAAAAACTCAATGTCAAACATGTGTCATGAATGAGAATCTGACATATGTTTATAGACTTAACAGAAGTTAACACCGTTAAGTTAATTATTTACCAGTTATTTTCTTAACAAAATAAATATAACTTTTATTGATTATGATTATTAATGTTTCACTCCAACTCTTCCGCTTCCATATATTCACCGTGTTCTTCAAACACCTACATACCCAATTCCAGAATCTAGAACTCCCTTGATTCTTTCAGCCTCTCTCGATCCTAACTACTTCTCAACTAAGCACATCTCTTTCTATAATTTTTTAGAAGTCAAGTGGGTTTTCTATCTTTAATAATTCAGGGTCTCGTCTCCCCATTCTTTCCGATTGTCCGGCAAGTTTCTCTCTCTCTCTCTCAATCTTCACCCTTTTTATTTATGTTCATACAATTGCAAATTTTGACTATAATTAGTGTAATCCATGTGGTTTGCTCATTTGGGTAGCTACTGTTTAGCTCCATGGGTAAAGGCGCGATGTTTGGGATTATAGGGTCCATAGAGAGATTAATTGGTACCAATTTATGGGGTTTGTGATTAAGTTATTGATCTATTTGGAGAATCTGAAGTGATCTCAGTTCAATTGGCTAATTTGTACGTGGTCTAGTTTGACTATTTAGATTGTAGAGTATCTGGTGTTGTAGAGTTTTGATCTATAGAGACTTTTGGAGCCAAGGCTGATGGGTTTAAGCTCTGGTGGCGATTGGCGACAGAGATGAGAGGAGCCAACAAAATCAAGAAATCAATGATGATGAAAGGTAGCAACATTGATGAAGAAGCCAGACTTTGAATCACGAGAAAGAAAGAGAAAAAGAGAAAATTACCTTTTGAAATTATAAATAAAATGAGAGTTAACAGAGTTACCGTTTTGTTAGATAAATCAATGACATGTCAAATTCTAATTCGTGGCACAAGTTTGGTATTGGGTTTTTAGGTACAAGTGATTTGCTTCCATTTTTTAAAAAGAAAACACATGTTACCACTATATAAAGGACTTATGTGGTAATTAAGAATATTTACCACTTGTGTTATCACTTTGAGAACTAAAAAGTGCTATTTTAATTACTCATTTTACAACTTTAAAGTAAAAGATCAATAATTTTAGTTCATAAACATTGATAGTTCTTACAACTTGTGGCATTTCTTATAGGCACAACTTCAACTATAGGAATTATTTCTAACAATAATCTAATTACAAAGAAACCAACTTTCCCACAAATGTTTTAGCAAAGGGTAGTGCTAGAGGACCTTAATAAGCCTGAGATTTATAGTTTTAATCTTATGTGGCATGTCATGTCACATAGACACATCATCAATTTAATAAATCGTGTCATTTTATTTTTAGGTAAAAATACAATCTTAACCTCAATTAATAATTAATGGATGTTACATACTAATATGAAATATTTTCTTACCCTTTTAATATAGATGTGTAGATACCAAGTTAATTTATTTATTAATAATAATGACTAAGTTAATAATCATACCAAATTAGGTTTTTATACCATAAATCAATTTCGTAAATTTATTAAAAATTCCTTCTATATTGTGAATCGAATTTAGTTCCATTTTAATATTTTATTTTTGCAGTTTAAAATTATGATATTTATATATATATATCATATTTTGTTAAGAATTTGAAAATAAAATAAAAATAAAAAATCTCTATCGAATTTCTTTTGGATAATTACGTGTGTGTGTGTATTTCATAAGAATTCGTGCAAACTATTGAGGATGCATCATGCATGAATGTCACTGAATTTTTTCTCCTGGATGAAATTTTTTTTCTTTGGACAAATTATATATGTATATATATATATATTCATAAGAATTCGTGTTTTTGAACAAGTATATTCTCAAAAATATATGTATTTTCACACTATATTTTACATTCAATCTAAGCATGATAGTGATAAAAAAGAAAAAAGAAAGAAAATGCTAGAAATATATATTTTTTAATTATAAAAGAAAAACAAAAATCAAATTTTTCTCTTAATAAAAAGATAAAACAATATAGAGCCATTGGATTTGAAAAGATAAAATTGTATTTTTGCTTGTCACTGAATTTTTTCTCCTGGATGAAATTTTTTTTCTTTGGACAAATTATATATGTATATATATATATATATATATATATATATTTCATAAGAATTCGTGTTTTTGAACAAGTATATTCTCAAAAATATATGTATTTTCACACTATATTTTACATTCAATCTAAGCATGATAGTGATAAAAAAGAAAAAAGAAAGAAAATGCTAGAAATATATTTTTAATTATAAAAGAAAAACAAAAATCAAATTTTTCTCTTAATAAAAAGATAAAACAATCTAGAGCCATTGGATTTGAAAAGATAAAATTGTATTTTTGCTTAAGAACGACATGTCATAATCTTTTTAATTAGTGATGTGTCTAGGTGACATAGCATGCCACCTAAGATTAATGTCACAAATCTTAGGCCTTATTAAAGCCAAAAATCTTTTTCCTTTAACAAATCATGCTAGTTCTATTTAAAAAAAAAGTAAGACACCAAGTAACAATATTTCAATTATCAACCTTCATTTCTTTAATTTCGAATTTTTTTTTTTTTGCAGTATTTACCTTGAAAAACTATTCATTGAATTGAGAATTATTTAATAACTCACACACCCTACATATGTCAATGAGGTTTGAACCCATGACCTCAAAAATGTCAGTTATTAATAAAAAGTTTAAAAAAAAAATGGGAATTATTATCTATGTACATCAAATTGTATGAGATCTACAGCTAATTTCCTGTATAAAATAGGAGTTGGGAATGATTATTAGTGTAGTGGGCTCATATTTTAAAGGGAGATGAGGTAATGCAGGCGCTAATAAAACCAAGAGGAGGAGTCCGAGTTGCCACAAATCTCAATCACACACAGTGCGACTTTTTGACTTTTAGGGAAGGGGGGGGGGAACGTATGAAAGGAATCTTTCCTTTAATGGCAAGTTGGCAACAAACTGGTGGTGGGCGCCCACTGACCCGACCCGACAGCCCTTCTCATTATTTTATTCTATTCAATTCAATTATTGGCGCTACTCCATTTTCTTTGCTTCAGATTCGAAATTCATATGAGAGTCGGCCATCGCCATTCCCATTTCCAACCAACACCGTTCTTGGTAGTTTACCCAATTCAATTGGCTCCAATATACCCGGGCTGTTCAATGTGGCTATATTAAGTTCGGCAAGAGAAGAGGATTTTTTGGCATTAGATACAACACCATCTTCTTATATATGTTGTCTATATCGAGAAAAAAATTAAGTCTTATAACTTATTGTTGATATAAAAGTGTATTGAAAAGTAATTCGTCTTAATTCTGATCTTTTTATTTTGATGCGTTAGCGAACATATTAAGTGAGGGGATGATAAAGGTACGTGTTACGGTCCTACTATAGTCCCAACAAACAAATTAACATGCACACGTGATCACTTTTCATTAAGTACGTATAGTCATTATCTGTGATTTTATTAAACTAATTTCTTAATTCACACAAGTTAGTCTTGAAAAATGAGAATTGGCATGTAGTGTCTTCCAACCAAACCTTGTTCACTTACTCAACATGCTTCTAAACTCTTCCCATAAGAAATTCACAATGCCCACACTTTTAGTGCACTTTTGGTACTCATGACTACATTACTTTTCTTTATTTTTTAAGAATGTCTTAGACTCATACGAGCTTCCTTAAGTTGTATTAATATTAACTACGTTTGGTGTTGCATGAGATTAGAATGTAGTTTATTTGGTTTATGACAGGCTTACCAGTAAGTAGGAAAAAGAAGACGGAGTACGTTACAACGAGAACATTAGGCCAAAAAAGAAAACAACCGTCTTCTCCCTATCGTGTTGTGGCGTGGCGACACCTCCGGAAGGTAAGCAGATCCAAGAACAATTACCTCCTGTACTAGTGTGCTTTCTTCTTGTCTTTTGCAGATGACCTTATGGCTAAACATGTATTCCGATCCTCCTATAGCCATGCCGGAATCGTAACCAAACCCAAAATCAGAATACAAATTAGAACAGGGAGCACATGAAGTTTATCCATCTTATACTTGACGTGGGAACCAACATGTTTTATTATTAGTTGATTTGAATGTCGATTAGTTTAAAAACTCAAGAACATACAACTCTTACTTCAATATAGTATTCTTTTTGTTCTTGTTCCCCATGCTCTGTGTGCAACTGTGCATGCGCAAGGCTTATATTCAAATAATGAAAACGTGACAAAGGCACAGCTAGCTTTGTGAGAAATGATACTCAAATATATAAATTAGCTCAAAAAATAATAATTTCTGCCATCTAAACTATACTAATCTGTTTGTTCAGACTTCAGACTTCATAGCACCCTCGTACATTTCCAATGTGAGATCATAAGCATGCAAATAGCTATCACGTTTAGTTATATGACAGCCTTGATTTCATTATTACTTGTTCTATTCCTTGAGCCCAAAGTCAAGGTTTCTTCAAGTACAATATCATCAATCTTCTTGTTTGCATGTCTCAATAAGTAATCGAGTAAACTAGTTTAATTGATATAGATTGAGTGTTTGTGAAGGTGTTAAAAGACTTCATTTTAATCAAGGGTCTTTGGAGTCTGAAGTCCTTACATGATGTCATTAATTTGGATTTTAAACCGTAACTGCAGACTACATCAATGATCGACATTGGTCGTCCAAAATCTTGATAGCTACAGTTTCATTTGAACACAATGCTTTGGACATAAATGAAGCTTTACAACGAACAATTATGTTTAAAGATTATGAAATAACAATAATATTACTTTCAATTAAACATAATTTTGTCAAACGATTTAAAATTATTATATATCTTTTTCCGTTCATTATATTTCGGCCCTTCTAAACTTACAGTTCTGGCTCTGCTATTGATTGTGAAATAGTTTGAAAGTTACTGATTCTAAACTTTGCAGCTCGAAATGAGATGCTTATGAACGTCGATTCGAATGGTTTCAACTAATCGACATCATATATAACTAGTGGTTGGAACCAGAAGAGTACAAACAATCGATTTTGAATTCCGAAGTAGGTCAAATTTAGAGTTTCGATAGAGAAACGATAACAAATAGGGTTAGCTCCACATATTATTTCATTATCACATAAAAAAGAAAAACTCTTTGAATTGATAGCTACACCTTGAAAGATCTTATGAGAGGGTTATAATCATTTGGAAATGCTTCATCACACTAGAAGTCGATTTCTTTTAGCTTTTGTTGAACTCGTGGTGAACAAGTTGCGATTCTCCATCCAAAAAAAGAGAGTTGTGATTCTCTAACAGAAATGACACCAATGTCATGGGAGTCGATTTTTGAATTCTGAAGTAGGTCAATTTAGAGTTTCGATAGGACAAAGAAACAATGAAAAACATATAGGGTTAGCTCTGCATATTATTTCATTATCACATAAAAAAGAAAAGAAAAGAAAAATACTTGCATCCAAACTAGTATGTACGTATGCGTTCAGACTCTCTCTTGTTTATATATTTTTGTCAATATAAATCATGATCTTAACCATTTAGAAGCTGAATTGACCAATGAAGATCACCTCTGCAAAAAATCAATGTAAACAAAAATCGTTTGCTCAGCTGAATAAATCAAACAAATTGACGGCTGATCATGAGACTGCTAACTTTAACCAGAACTGTCCATTTGTTTAACACAATCAGCTGAGCAAACGATTTTTATTTACATTGATTTTTTGCAGAGTTGATCTTAATTGGTTAATTCAATTTTTAAACGGTTAAGATCATGATTTACATTAACAAATGTATGTAAATAAGAGAAAATCTTGTCGTACATGTACATACTAGTCCGGACATAAGTATTTTCTAACTTGAAATATCTTATGAGAGGGTTATAATCATTTGAAAATCAGGGACGGATCCAGGACTCCAAAACAACCTGGGCTAAACTTCCTTAATAAAAATTTCAAAATGTACGAAAATAAATAAATTAATAATACTTGTATATGAGTATCTAACATTAAGAAAATATTTTTCGCTTATTAGTCTGCGACATTAGGAAAATCGATCTAGAAAGGTAGAAGTGATATTGATAGACAAGGAGAATTCATAAAATTATTAGATTCACATCCCCAAATTCATAGACTTAGTAAGAACTAAGAAAGAGCTTAGAATTAAAATTTGAAATTAAATGTAACAAGCTAGAGAACAAAATACCAATATACAACATACTTAGAAAATCGAATAAAATTGAGAGAAAAACAATAAATTCAAAGAAGAAGTAGGAGGCTCGGACTTAATATGGAAAATAAAGTGTAAACAGCCCAGAGACCTGTTGGAAATGCTTCATCACCCTAGAAGTCGATTTCTTTCGGCTTTTGTTGAACTCGTAGTGACCAAGTTGCGATTCTCCAACAGAAACGACACCAATGTTATGGGAGTGGATAGAGGAAGGGGAGAGGGCTATTGCCGGAGATTGGGACCTTGGCTCATTAATGGACACGTTGTCTTATTTATTTATTCAATTTTAAAGGTGCGAGATTCGAGGTACCCTTTGAGATGCCCTACCACTCTAGTCAACAACGACAACATGTTTTCCACCAATTAAAAAGACAACCGTGTTGCATGTGATGCAATTTGCAACCGGCATCTTACCCAAAACAGTAAATTGATCATATTTTCTTTTACATTTTCCTATCCAAATTACTAATTATATTTCACAAAAGAAACAATAATTAGTATTAATATTGTGCCAAAATTCTATAAAAAAAACTAATAACATAGAAAACACCGTGTCACGGTCCCAAAATATAATACTTAACTATTTGAGTATGAACGTCAAAGTATGGTTTTTTCCTCTTTCCACCCTCGCTTTAGCATTTTCACCTATAGGGAGAATGGTGATAAGGAATAATCTTCTTTTTATTTGGTTACAATAGTCATTAAATTGTGCTACGTACATAGTGCAACACAGCTTATATGTTGTTAATCTCTTCATATTATGACTTATTAGTTGTTATCTGTCAATAGCATAACAATAAATCATTTTAATACCAGATATTTGTATCGGTGGTTTGGTGCATGTCCAATGTAGCTAATCTACATCATGTAGCAAAGATTTACCCAATGCAAACAACTTGTTATAGTTAAGTGATTTTTGAGCTTAAATTGCATTATATTATTTTGTAGAAGATCGAGATGGTTATTGATCACTATGGATCTGTATATTTCAAATAACTGAATTTATCTTTTCAAACCTAAGAAAGATTACAGTCATTACACTCAAGAAAAAAGAAAAAAAGAAAAAAAGAAAAAAAAAAGGGACCTATAAGAAAGAAGTAAATAAGAATCTTCCCAAAAAAAAAGAGAAGTAAATAAGAAGAAAAAAAATTGCAAAAGGTGGCTACCGCCTATGTACGTGGGCTTTGCTACTTGCACGATGTAATACAGCCCAGGGTGAAATCAACCCAAAAGATTAGTCGTGGGTTAACAATCATTAGTATGGATAATGACCCTGGTAATGATTTCATTGCCATTTGGATTTTGGATTATATCAAAGTACGCCCTAACTAGTAACTAAATAGGATAATAGGCCACTGCACAATCAAAAGGAAATGATGGACTATTATCACTAATCTACTCACCCCCTAATAATCATGATTATAAAGTGGAAGGCCCCATATAAGATATAGACATGCATCTAGGTGACGCGCATTGTCAAAAAGAAAGTTACCCTCAGCACATTATAGTTCTTGAAAAATTAGTCATTAGTCGCTAATGTACTCGAATGTAAATAGGAATATCGAAAGCAGGTTGGCTGAGTGACTATAGTCCTATTTCACATTCTTATCAATTCCAAATGCCTAGAGTGCTCATCAGTCGCCAACAGACATAGGTCGGACTAGTGGCTAGAGCAAAATCATCCCATAATAGTCCCACCAAAAGATGCGCCTGGATCAACCTACTTAATGTTTGGGTAAATACGAGACACATGCAACGGCTGATAGTTGCTCACTTACCTGAGAACCATGACATCACCTAAAATTTCACCCAAATACGATTTTTCGTGGTCGCTCACATTTAAATTTCACCTAAATACGATTTTTCGTGGTCGCTCACGTCCACGGATAACAAATGTGGGGTGCGTCCTATTAGATTCTTCCTAGAGCAAACTAGAGTGGGAAAAGATGAGAATGACATAGCAGTGGAGCAGTTGGTCACATCGGACGGGGACCTCTCGGCTGTGCTTGTTTTATTATAGAGAAATTCAATCACCAAGCAATATCCTCACCATACACGCGTGTATCACACGCGGCATGCAAACAACCGAGTTCCGGGCCTTCTATGACTATAAGCAGCTCGAGATTCTAGAGCAATTTCCACGCGCCGACGAGAGAGTGGACACGGCATCACCCTTTTTCTACTCGATTCCACTAGCCAGGCAAAGAAACGAATAATAAGTGAGCTGAGGGGCGGTGGTTGGCGGGAGGAGGCTGCGATCACCTACGATGGGTCACGAAAGACCCGGGTCCATGACTTGTGACACTTCTTTACGTGGATACAGCTCATTGGCCAGTCTGTAATATTAAAGTTTCAGTGGTGGACCCTCAGGAGTTGCCTCCTTTTAAAGCGAATGGAGTCATGACACGTGTGGATGCGGTCATCGAGTTCATCAACTTTGCAATTATATAGGAGAGTGGCCAATGAGAGTCTTGGCAGTGAGGTAAAGCCAGGATGTGGGGCCCAAACCCCCACTCGATGTTGCAACTGTAAAAAGAGTTTGAAAATGATTTATGGGAGCAAATCTAGTCATGTACGTGTAATCATTTCAGTTAATCTGAGTTCAGATCTGGCGGCTGGAATTTTGCCACAAGAGAAAAAGCAGGAATACAGCAATAGTTATTCAGTTTTCGACATTTAAATTGATTTATTTGAAATAATTTGTTTTGGGATGTTTTTTCACAAAGTCTGGATTTAAACTAGACACCGACTAACCTCCGCAACGTTCTTCTCACTTAAAACATCTCCAGCAGTGTGTTAGTTTTTAGCTAAGTCTAGCTTTAACTATTTTTTTTAGCAATTCATGACTCAATTAATAAATTTATAAATTTATTTTAGTAATAGTTAAACTTAACTTCCTTTTAGCTATTATGTTGAAGTTGAGTTTTGCTACAAAAATGCATATATTTGGCTAAAATTCATGTTTAACAAATGTGATGGAAATGCTCAGTCTAACATGTTTCTACTAAGCCAACCCATTAGGTAAATAATATTTTCGTTCATATACTATGCATTGAATATGTTCTTTTTTTTAAGCAAAAAGAAAGAATTGCTAGTTCGGGTTGATATAAGTTCAAAAAAAATTTCACATATAGAGGTGATTCATATAAATATGGGATATTGCATCTTAAACTTAGAGCATCATGAGCTAATATACGAGCCCAACTTTATTTGTTTTATGATCCTTCTTTTATTTTTGGTTAAAATTTATCAAGTACTTATTTTGAGCCTTTGAGGCTAATTCCGTACCTTTCAGATCACATGATATTCGTAAATTAAAATGTCAAATTTTTAACAAGCTAATTACATGACGATTTACAATAAGATCCGATGTGATGATCCAAGTGTAAGACGATATCTAAATTAAGTGAGACCCAAATATTTTTTTTTTTCAAAGTGCACACCTCATTTTTGTCTAAAATTACTAATTACACTCTTTTAAATTCATGGGGTGTGAAAATTATCTCTCCTCTCTAAACTATAAGTTTGTTTTCTTTTCTTTTATCAAGAACGGGGCAGTAAGTTGCCTCAGATAAGTTAGCAAGGTAGTAACATACCTATTCAATTACTATTCAGACTGATATTTACAAGGGTATCCCTATAAAGACAGACAAATGTACTGTCGTGTTTGTCCTGAAAACGTTTTAAATCCGTTGACTACAAACTGATAAAAGTTGAGAATTTAACGTTAAACATACAATTTCATAACAAGTCGTTCGTTCAACATTACCATACTAGACTAGACGGTTATAAAATGGTTTTTTATTCACTTATATTTATAGTGTCAAATATTTAAACACTATGCGAATATTTTTTATATAGAAAAATGTAATAAAGTGTGTTTTAATTAAGAAAAGAAAATAGAAACATAACAGAGCATGAGTGTTAGTATGATAGGAAACTCTTTATTTTCTCCCATAAATTTCAGTATCTACAAACTTCTTGCTATCCAATCACAACAACCCACCTCTGAGTCCAAACTCTGCTTTTCTTCCTCTTTCCCTCTTGTTCTTCAATGATTTTAGCAAAAATTTAGATTCATTTCTTCAAGCTTGGCTATGCTAAGCTTTGCTTTTTTGAAGCTTCAATATTTCCCTTTCTCTTTCCATTGATAGCTCAGGCACTCACTTTTTTCTTTCTTCTCTTTCTTTGTTGCTCAGGCCTCAAGGAAAACAGAAGAAAGAAGAGATCTTCCCCCTACTTTCTCCCATTCCATTCCTCCCTCACTCTCTGTCCCTATTGTCTTCTCTCCCCCATTTATTGCTTCTCTTCCTTAGTTTTCCTAATTGGGTTTCCAAAGAGGTACAAGAAGCTGCAGATACAACTCTGTTCTGTTTGAAAAAGGTTTATCCAGTTGGGTTTTATCCCTTTTCTCTGTTTGTGGTTTCCTGAGGCTTCAATGGGTTCAGATCCCATTATTGGTTCTGGGGGTTTATCTTGGAGTTTTGGGTTTTAATATTATTTTCAACACAATTCCTTTGAATTTCGGAAAGGTGGGTCTTTTGTAGATTCCTATACAGATAAAGGTATTCTGATTCCTTTTGTAAATGCCCCCTTGATTTAACACTGATATTATCATTCTCAAACCTCCACCTCTTCTTCTGCATTTCCTCTCGTACACTTTGTTCCTCATCTCTCCCTGCTCTGTTTCCAATCCCCAAAATTCTAATGCTGTGAATTCAGAGCTTACTTGATTTGGTGTTATGAAGTTGGAAATGGGAATTCTCTCCCCTTCATCTTACTTCTCTGCCTCCAATTGGCTCCTTGAGGAGACCAAGAGCGCGAAATGGACTCCTGCGGAGAACAAGATGTTCGAAAACGCCTTGGCCTTGCACGACAAGGATACGCCGGACAGGTGGCACAAGGTGGCGGAGATGATACCTGGGAAGACTGTAGGGGACGTGGTGAAGCAGTACAAGGAGTTGGAAGCTGATGTGGGGAAGATCGAAGCGGGGTTAGTTCCAATTCCGGGATATGGTACCTCTCCGTTCACATTGGAATGGGTGAATAGACATGGCTATGAAGTTGGATTCAAACAAACTTATGGGATTGGTGGCAAGAAATCTTCATCAACTAGACCAGCCGATCACGAAAGAAAGAAAGGAGTTCCTTGGACAGAGGATGAGCACAAGTAAGTTTCCTAATTTAGTTTTCATTTTTCGCTTTGATTGTAATGGTAAAGCATTAGTGATCATGCTGAATTTGTGAATAGTTGGTTCTTGAACTGATAACATTGTCATGTATGCAATGTCAAACATGAAGAGGGCTAGAGTTGTTTGTGCTTTAGGCTTCACTTTATATTTTGGCATTGTTGTGATGATTGCGTGCATACAGGCTGTTTTTAATGGGACTGAAGAAGTACGGCAAAGGGGACTGGAGGAACATTTCTCGGAATTTTGTGGTGACTCGAACCCCGACTCAGGTGGCTAGTCATGCACAAAAGTACTTTATCAGGCAGCATTCAGGGGGGAAAGACAAGAGAAGAGCTAGCATACATGATATAACAACTGTGAATCTCAGTGACACCTGCAGAACTCCATCTCCAGACAACAAGCCTCCCTCGCCGGATCACCACCATTCTTCTGCCTTCTCTCAGCAGCCGAATTCTGCTAGGATTCCGCCTTTCCAGTGGCAACAGGGCGGCAATGGAGCAAACATGGCTTTTGGTCAGGCTCATGGGAACTTGTTCATGTCCAATACTTATGGGATTGGTTCTTATGGACTAAACAAAAGTTCAGTTCATGAATCATACTATGCACCTCAGAATTTGGCTTTTCAGATGCAATCCGCACACCACTACCCGCATGGATGATGATCTAGCAGCTCGTCTACTAAATCATCCGCAGGATTTATGTCACATTATGGTCTTTTAGTTCATTAGTATAGCGGGGCGCGCTATATCTGAGTCTCGTTTTTGCTTTCATGGTTTCTTGTGAATATGTAATTCAGAACTTTGAGTTAGTCTGAAGTATTGGAAGGGGGAACAGGATCAAATCCTGGAATTTCAACTTATGGAATATAAATGAAAACTGAGTTGAAGCATCTCAGAAACCCTTTGTTGTGGTTTATTGCACCCTATGGATCTCATATTCCGTTATCTGATTTCAGATGAATATTTCTGTAAGGCATCTAAACTGAGCAAGAAGAGCATATATGACAGAAACTGCTGTACATTTCCAAGTCTGGTACACTGAACAGTTGACTGCCTCTTTATTTTGATACCTTAAGAAATGAAAGTGGGAATTCACCGAGATAATATGCATCTTCAATCCTCTGGCAGACATGAAATTCCAAGCTCTCCTGGAATATGAAATAAAAGGGGCATAATCAAGATAAGCATCTTCTTCTTCTTCACTGTAGCTTGGTTTGCGATATGTCCAAGTAACATAAACTATAATTTAACTGTAAATCTGTAATACTAATGGGATCTTCAGAGATTTACTATATATGAATTTGGAGTCAAATGACTAATGATTCTGCCACAAAGGCTTAGACTTTGCACCAGATTATAATAAGTTGATAACAGCAAAACCAAAATGACAAAGAAAAAAAATAAAAAATCTATAAGCGTCCCATATTCCCATATGACTGTTGGGTCAATCTAAGAGCCATTTGGGATTCTTTGGTGAAGGTGTTCTAACAAAAGGGTTGATCCCTTTCTGTAATTCACAAATCACTTGTAACTAATTTCTATTGAATCCTGTCAAAGGGTTTTTGACGGTTTCGGAAGCAATGCCAAACGAACCTTATTCGCTGTGTCGGTAAGTTACACAGTTAAACCAAATTATAAGTTCTATGTTAGCCTACTTTTAACTGTTTAGTCTGTGTCCCTAAACTAACTTTCACAAAGAAAAAAATGGCCAAGTTGACTAGGAAAGACCATGAAAGTTCAGAACTTTGATCAGATGCTGACTCTGCATGCACTAATGAAAGAATCATATGCTTCAGTAACTTTTTCTGGCTTGGTAATCTTCCTTTCTGTAAGAGATCCTCTTATAATTAGAAAGAAGAAGATCCCTCCTAGGAGTGATGATTAGTGACTTAATTATAAAACTATATAGCATTTAGAGTAAGATATTAGATTAGATTACCCTGGTCTTGTATTTTAATTTGTGGTTCTTCTCTTTCTGTAAAGCTCTTTCAAGATTTCCCTCTCTCCTGGATTTGGTTTTCTGAGCATGATTTTGCTGATTCCTAGTGTACGGCACCTACCCAACTAAATAAAATGATAGAAAGACTTCATGCCTTCATAGTGCTCTAATCAAATCTAAACTAGACCTGTGACACCAATTTTGGAGACAAATTTTGTGTTGCTTTTTCATTAACAGAAAAGACTTCTTTACCTTAGTGTTGGTCATTACATATTATAATTTGGTATTTCACTACTACAATGGGGTTTGAGATTCTCTTTGGTGGGGGAAATCTCATTGACTTGTATTCTTTCCTTCCCTCTTTTATTATTTGGAACAAGAATCTTCTTCATAATTGAGTGCAACTTTGAACTAGAATTTGACATCTAGTGAGTGAAGAGATCAGCAATTATCACCTACCAGTAAAGCTCCATACTTCTGTAGAGGTAATGAGGTATCAGGTTAGGATTAAGATCAAGGTCTTGTCATGTAATTAGTTGAAGCTTGTCACTTTGTCCAACAGACTAATGGTTTACTTGATGTTATTATCAAGTGCTTTTATTTTGTAGCTGTGTTATTGGATATGCTTTTGTTTTCTGGTAAATTTTCAGAATGCTTCATGTAAATGCATCTAAAAGTGACGTCCTTGTCATTATCAATGAAGATTATTGTAGAATTTATCTTAATCTCTCACTACAAAGTATACATTACAGTGTTTTAGATGATATATAGTTTCTTAGGATTAGTTTAAGACTTTAAGTTCTATTTATCCTCATCTTTACTTCCATCATCTGATTCATCTCTATCATTTATCCAACTCTATCTTCTCCCCCCACTTTCAACTGAAAAAACAAAGAACAAGGTCGTTATCAAACCAATCTCACTATTTCAGAGTATACTTGTTACTATGCAAACTGACAAACAATGACAGTGCTCAATTTGTACTGTGCTGTTTTTATCTACTTAGCTTGTATTTAATGCTCTTTTGCTTCTACCATGAAAAGAAAAACGCCCCTATCATTGGGACACATTTCTGTACAGTCCTCCCATCCCACTATATGCAAAGATTCCAGGCCAACCTGGGTAAAATTGTCATTCTAGTCATAATTTCCACAGCAAGTGACAAAACTGATCTACCATATATTTCAAAAGCCTTTCTGCAACTTGCATTTGAAAGCACTCTCTGTACCACTTTATTCCCAGTTTGATTAACACCTTGAAGAACAGTAGAACCACAAAGCTTCAACTTTCGGCTGGTCTTCTTTTCTCTGCAATTTCTGTGATATGTTCTGATTCTTATCTCTCAAAATGTTACTAGCTCAATGCACTTCAATATATATAAATTTCAGTAGGGAATTCAGTGTAGGAGTGGGTGTTGATTCTGTATGTTGCTTCACTGGCCCACTAGGATCTGGGAATAACTCTTGTGGGGGCTTAAGTTTTGTATCAAAGAAAAGAATATGGAAGGTCGGAAAGTAGAAGATGCATCATATCTGCATACAATAGTTTATGCAAACACAGAATCACATAATGACAGAAACAGTTGATTTGAACAGAAATAAGACAAAGCGAAAACGGTATAACAGATAAGACGTACCGTTGTGACAGTGTCAACAGTATTGGTTGGAATCTGAGGCTTTAGTTGAGACTAGAGATTACAAATCTTTTTCCTGGTGTCACTTTACTAACATGAGAGAATATGACAACTTAACTATTGTGCATTGAGGTGATCATTATACATTCTCAGCAAACATCTCACATATACACAGATGATCATGTACAAATTGGTTTACTTTTTATTAAATTAATACACATGAAAATTGAGCACATCAACATAGACATTCATTCAAGAACAGCCATTCTGCGTAATAGCCTTTTAAAGATTCAATGAACTTGGCTTACTCAATATTACTTGACAATGCCTCGGTCATCAAATCTATCTTGTGTGTAGCTTTATCCTTATTGTATGTCAATCCAAAACCGAGAGGATACAAAGGGTCATAGGAGTTGCTCCCAAAATTTAATGGCAGCTGTTTAATACTTCTAAACCATGTCACTGGTAGCTTGCCCTCAAAGTCATAATCTCCAAAGATGACATCTGTAATTCCCTCTCCTTCACTACCAGGCAACCAAGCAGCAATGAAAGCATCCATCTTTTTGAGGAGACTTGGCTCTAAAGTTAAGGGTCTTCCAGATATCAGAATCGCCAATGTGGGGATTCTGTCCGCAACTGAGCTTATGATATCAGGTCCATTAAAAGGAATCACAAGGTCAGCTCTGTCACCAGTGAATTCTGCATATGGATCTTCACCAACAGCTACAATTGCAAAAGAGATGTCTTGACGTGCTAAGGTGTCTGTTGATGGATGTGGTTCATAAATTATTTCTGTTTCTTCTCCAACTGCCTTCTTGATAGCTTCCAAGATGGTTGTGCCTACAAAGAGTTCAGAAATGAGAATATCCAATGAGTTAAATTTCCCTGTGTAACATGACAGTTCACAATCTATGAATTCTTGTCCTCTACAGAATTACAGCAAAAGTTACCAGGAAAACTTTCTTTGTAAGACTAATTTTCACTCCAAATAAAGTTTTGGTTTAAGGTCAAGTGACTACTGAGACTACAATGATTTAAGTAGTAACACATTGCTGAATTTAGCAGATACAAAAAAAAGAGGCCTATGCAACCTTTATTTTTTATTTTTATGATGGGCTTAAAAAATCTGCATACTTTTGGTTCTAATAATTCAAAATAAAAATTACTGCAAAATCCTAAGGACCTAGGGTCATGAAGTCTTCAACTAAGGAAATGTCAATAGTGATTATGAGCATTCAATAGAAACATTCCATACCAATTGTAATTCTGCCACTTTTCCCATCCCATGTAGCTGTCCATCCTCCACACTGATATCCAATATCATCAGCATGTGTTCCAGCAACAAGAATTCTTTTAGCTTTCCTGTCTAGTGGAAGAAAAGGTTTCCTTGGGTCCTTTCCATTCTTCAACAGAACCAAGGACTTGCGGACAGCTTCGCGTGCTAAATCTCTATGCGGCTACAAAACATATAGTGATTTCAGTAAAAAAATATATATCAAGTATCAAACTGAATGGGGCGTTTATGTAAGATGACCGGTAAAGTTAAAGCATCGGAATTACTGGATAAACGCCCCATATGGAACCTTCAAATGATATATGCAAAGTATGCGTTTCTGAATGAAGTAAACATAACACAGGCTGAGTTTGCAGATTTACCTTGCAACCAACTATGTCAAGCAAAGACCTATCTGCAAAGGGTTGCTCGAAAAGACCAGCAACAAACTTGACTCTCAGTATTCTTTCAACAGCATCATCTATTCTGGACATTGGTATATCCCCATGTTCGACTAGATAGACTAAATCCTCCACAAATTGTTCAAATTTAAATGGCACCATAACCTGCATATTTTCTCAATTAGAGAACATAGTGACACCCAAGGAAGCAACAAATAGTTTAGGCTTTCAAAACCGGGCTACAACAGGTACCATGTCAATTCCAGCATTAATGCCAGACAAAATGCAGAAGCGATTGTTTGACCCTGGAGGATCGCAAATTTTGTCAAGTGCTGCCCAGTCAGAGATCACAAAACCCTGCAGCAGAGCATACCATGGTATTTATCAGGACATATAGACTTTAATTGGTAATTACACTAATAGACTAATACCAAGGAAAAATGTGCCACTGTTGATTTATTGAAGTTTTCTATATCACTCTAATGTTAGCAAAATTGATCATGAACAAGCATACGAGGAGCACAGTTATCTATTATAATCAATCAATGTGTGAAGCAACATATTTTCTATCAAATGTCTGGTTCTGTTACTATGCCTACTATTAGAAAAACATCAAATACCAATACTAATGTACTTTGGAGGAAAGTAGTCAATTTCACAGTTAAGTAACAAAAACGTACTGCCAAAAAAAAAATGTACTGCCTTGTACTAATAGGGATGAGGAGGGTATGGGTAAATTCTTGGCTTCATATTCTTCACTAGATTTTTTTTTTTTAATGATCTGGTTTTTTACCTTAAAACCTAGCTTATTTTTCAGCACTTCTGTCAGGAGAAAACGATCAGCATGTAGTTTACTTCCATTCCAGCTGGAAAAAGATGCCATGACAGTTGAAACTCCTTGAGAGATACAGTCCAGATATGGTGCCATATGAATCCTCTCCAAGTCATCATAAGACGATATGGTATTCCCCTCATTCAGACCTTTATGCGTACCCCCATCCCCAACAAAATGCTTAGCACATGCAATTGTGCTGTTTCTGGAATAAAAAGAATGAAAAGTCAAGAAACAATTTCGGATACTTGAGAATAACTAGTATGACTTAGATTGGAATACATTATCAATTCACCAAGGGATGAATGCTTTGAGAGAGATGATGAACAAGAGTACAGAAGATCTCTGATGACATAGTTTACTTGATATCGGTATCTATGGAGAAGAACTTTCAGAAAACAATCTCATTGGTGTCTGAGTGCATCAATCTCCAGCAAGTATTCTATACTTCATTTTTTCTGTTTTCTAATTGACAGGAAATAGTATTTGAAACAAATAGACAATTCCAGTCTCTTTGAATGAAGATTACTAAGGATCCACATGTATTACTTAACATATTCAGACAAAATGGAAGTTATTTAGCAAATGAAGTACAGATAGACATGAATACTAATAAGTCCTTTCTACCTTCCCATTACAAAAGGGTAGCCATTTTCGTGTCCTTGGGGTGGCTTCCCCTGCAAGCCTGATATAATGGATGTCATTTTTCGAACAATTTCAGTGTCTTCACTGTAACTCTCATAGCATCTTCCCCATCTGGGATCTCTGCATACCTGTCATTCACATGAATATACTGATAATATCAAATGCCAAGTTTAATACAGTACTCCACATCCACATTAGTATTCTGTTAAATCAATTTAGTTTTTGAAAAAGCCTAATTTAATCATCAACACGAGCTGCATTTTAGTATTCTGTTAATTGTCACACCAGTACCACAGCAATCTTCTCCTGCTAACAAACATATTACAGAATTACATAGCAACCTAACGAACTGGTTACATATATCCATAATGACTTACAGCCACACAGGGGGCAAAAGTGTACTGAATGCCGCTCGCCCTGACTTCAAGAGCAGTTGCCACACCAATCCTCTCAGCCAGATCCGCATCTCTGTCACATAATTCAGAATTTTAGGGTCAAAGAAGGGGATAATCTCTCGAAAAGGTTGGATCATAATCAGTCACTGACTCACTGTAAATCCCCTTTGTTTCTATAACCATTTTACTTGACGTGAAAGCAAAGTATCAATAGGGACAACACCATAACACACCACACCAACAGAATGAAACCTGATCATCACACACTCACAAGTCACAAATAGGGATTTAATTTTTCAACTTGAATGATTCTCCCACATTTCTCTCACAAAACGCAAGAAAACAAGCAT
This sequence comes from Fragaria nilgerrensis, assembly GCA_010134655.1. Lineage (NCBI taxonomy): Eukaryota > Viridiplantae > Streptophyta > Magnoliopsida > Rosales > Rosaceae > Fragaria > Fragaria nilgerrensis. The sequence goes on from CM020979.1 coordinate 38,509,116, forward strand.
AAAAAAAACCATTTACTACAAACTGAGTGAAGAAGAAGAGTAAATTAACCTGGTAGCCCCAAGACCAACATTGTGAGGAAAAATGGTGGCACCATACACATTGTTGTTCCCATGAACCGCATCAATCCCATACACCATCGGAATCCGTAGCCAGGTTTCCATTGCGGACCTCTGAAACCCGTCCACCATATCGGCCCAGTCCGCTGACGCAGCATTGTCAAACGGCCCACTCCCTCCAGCACTCAATATACTCCCTAACACATCATCATCATCATCATCAATGACGTAATCAATATAAAACATTAGAGACAGAGAAACAGAGTTCGGATATACCGATGTGGAAGTCTTTAATGGCAGAAGGGGTGGCGACCCGACGCTCTATCTGGGTCATCTGGCCCACTTTCTCTTTCAAAGTCATCCGAGAAAGAAGGTCCTTCACTCGAGCTTCAATGGGTTCATTTGGGTTTCTGTATATGCAGTTCAAGTCTTCAGCTATTTCCATCCTTTTGAGTTCAAGAAAACCCAGGTAAGAGAATCTGGAACTTAGTGAAGTGGGTAGCTAGAGTTGCATTGCTCCATTATTATAGACCCAACATTTTGAACTGTGAAGTGGGTAGGTAGTAGTAGAGGGCTACCTTCATCATCTTCTTGCTTTGGAAAATTCAACCGAACTTTCTTGCTTTCTCCCCAAATGATTGGAGGTCAAAACTAACTTTCTGGAGGGTAATTTGGGCATTTTTTTCTCAATCATAGATAGATAGGGAAGGACTAAGAGCACAGCTTGTCTATGAGAAATTCTGGTTCTTTTTATAAATGGCAGTTTGAAAGTGAAAGCTTCATTCTTTGTCTTCTTATAGTGTGGGATAAAGTATGCCGTGGTACAAAGTACATATCTACAAAAGAGGGAAATGGAAAATGAATTTGTACATGTTACATTAGCTTTTAAAGCTTTCCTACTCTACTCTCTTCTTTAAATTCATATGAATCAGGTGAAACTGTGATGGCATGTCATATTTACTATCCCTCTACTGCACTTGCATGCATGGGGAAATTACTTTTTACTGTCCACTTTGAAGATGAATCAACAGCTTGTGCACAACTTCCATTGATCTTGGATTCACATTGTAGTATTGTACAGATTGGAAGGCTATTCCAAGTTGCCGATCTGCTTTAACTGGCTGTGATGAATGTGTGAAATCCACAGCTTCGCCTTCACTTCCTTAATAGGCTTTCTTCTTTCTGGGTACGTCTTCCTTGTCACTTGCTACTGAGATCACTAACTTCACTAACAAGTCAGGGACTTCCTAGGAGAATCTTCAGGTTCCTGTTCAAATAAACAAAGTTTGTATACGTTAGAGTGTGGTTGTTCAGAACGAATGAAATGTAACTATGTGAAGCAAAAGATAATGAAGTTTGTAAAGTGTTGCTTGCTTGTCCAAAAGTAAAATTGTTACTGAAATGTAAAACTCATATATCTTGCTTACCTTTCTGAATTTTGTCATACATTTCCAGTATCGATCTTCAAATAATTTCTTCGTCATGTTTTGATTTCTTCAACTGGTTTTTTCAATTCCGCAGGAGCCTCATGATTATTTTGCGATGCATTACTGATTTCTTCAGCTGATTTTTTCAATTCTGTAGCAGCCTCGTTTGCCTTCTGTGCTAAAGTTCCAATCTCGTCAGTTGTTTCTTTCATTTCTGCAGCAACCTCTGTTGCTTTTTGTAAAACATTTCCAGTTTCTTCAGCTGGGCTATTCAACATGGCCGCAACATCCTTGGCTTTTCCAGATACATTTTCACTTTTTTCAGCTGGACTTTTCAGGTCTGCAACAACCTCATATGCTTTATGCGACACTTTTGCGATTTCTTCAACAGTTTTTTTAAGTTCCGCTGCCGTCTCTACTTCTTTCTGTGATATGCTTCCATTTTCATCTTGTCTTTTCAATTCTGCGGTAGTATCTGGTTCTTTTTGAGACACAATTCCAATCTCTTCAGATGGTTTTTTCAATTCTGCACTAGCACCTATTGCATTGTTTAATACACTTCCAATATCTACAGCAGGTTTTTTCATTTCTGCAGTATCCCCTCTTGCAATTTCTGATACGCCTCCAGTTTCTTTATCTGAAATTTTCGATTCTAAAGCAGTCTTAGTGGCATTTTCCATTGACCTTCCAGTGTCATCAGCTTGGTTGTTCACCTCTGATAGACCCTCTGTAGTTTTGTTTCTCACATCTGCATTAGCTTCTGTTTCCTTTTTTGTCACGTTCCCACTTTCTTCAGCTGATGTTTTCAATTCTGATGGAGCCTCTGCTGATTTTTGTGAAACACTTGCTATGCCCTCAACTGATCTTTTCAGCTCTGCTGAAGGAGCCTCAGTTGATACACCAGTTGACTTTGGCAATGTACTCCCAACTTCAGTTGATTTTTTCAGCTCTGCAGGAGTTTCTGCTGTTTTTCCCGATACATTTCCAACTTCAGCTGGTCTTTTCAAATCTGGAGCGTCCATTGTTGCTTTTTGTGATACACTTTCTACCTGTTCAACTTCTTTTTTCAACTCTGCATGAGCCTCTGTTGCTTTTTTTGAATCACTTTCAATTTTTTCAGGTGGTTTCTTCACTTCTGAAGGAGCCTCTGATGCCTTTTCTGATATACTGCCAATTTCTTCTGCTGCTTGTTGCATTACACTTGCAATTTCTTCTACTGGTTTTTTTAATTCTAGAGCTGGCTCTGTTCCGTTTTGCTTTACATTTTCTCTCTTGTCTGTTTCTTTCAGTTCTGCATTAGCCACTGTTGCCTTTTGGGATAGACTCCCGACTACTTCAGCTGGTGTTTTCAATTCTGCAGCAGTGTCCATTCCTTTTTGTGAGACATCTTGAGCTTGTATTTTGAGTATAATGTTGGCTTCGTCAGTGGACTTCTCCGGAGGTTTACAATTTTCCTGTTGAATATGAAAATGCTAAATGAGTCCAACCAGTTTATATGAATTGCAATTTAAGTACCACACACTTTGAGATCTTATTAGTAGAGAATCAAACATAGAAGACATAAAATTTAATTAAACGCTTGTTTATTGATGTTTGACTGTTTGAGATTTATGGTTGACTAAGCTGAGTTATTAGAATAGATTGTAGTAAATTGTAAGAATTAAAAGAAATGAACCGCTTATCAATTTTTCTAATGCTTGGTGTTTCTTTCTTCTTTTCTTGGTGGTTTTTTTGTTTTAGTTTTTTAGTCAATATTGTTATATTTCTTATTGAAAAGATATATCAAGGTTCAGTAGCATCATTGAGAATTGACTTTCTGTCTAATAATGTAATTCAGTCATTTTGGAATCACAAACCTCTTGAGTCGCCAAAGTTTGCTGTACAGCTGATGCAATGGGATCTTTAGAAGTCTGCATTTTCTCAGAAACATCAATTTGTGAAGTTCTTTGCTGAGCTCTACTGTCTTGATTTGGATTTGAGGTCTTTATAGTGTCAATTGGGTTTAACATGTCTTTGCTGCCCTCATTTTTAGTTACCTTTTGAAGATCTCCTTCAGTATTATTCAAATTCTTATCTTCCTTTTGTATCACAAGATTTATAGAATCTCCCTCCTTGCTGCTCAATTCTCCAACAGTGCTCTCACTTGGTTGTGACAGCCCACTCTTCAGTTCACCATCTCTGTCTTTAATCTGTTTTTCATCTTTCAAACCATCAATCGTGTTGGCAGCCACAACATTCACCTTGGTCATTTCATCAGGAGGATTAGATGATGATTCCTGTTTTATATGCAAAGAGATCAGGAAGAGATGTCAGTAAAATTAATGACAGATACTTATGTTTATAAAGCTTTTATAAAGAAAAAAATGGATATAAGAAGTTTTTTTTTTTTTTTTTACTATAATACTTGGTTGCAGCTTAGAATTACTGACCATTATCAATTTTTCGACTTGATTTACAGGTGAAGGTGCATTTGACAAACCAGAAGTGCTAGGCTGCCCAATTTCTTCCACTACTAGCCTGACATCCTCTAAACTCATCGAATGGGTTCTACTGTCTGCTTGTATTCCTGTCATTGTAGATGACAATGAGTACGTGTCATCTAGTTCATCTGGCTGTTGCAAATGCATGGAGGATTCAACAACGCCCTTGGTGTTCTTACTGTTTCCCAAAGATCCTATATTTGCTAAGTCCTTCTCATTGAAGCCACGCATGTCTCTGAACTTCGATTCATTTTCTTCTGTTCTGGATGGTTGAGATGATGATGCTGCCCACATATACTCTCTCTCAAAGTCCCCATCTAAGTTCAGTGACTCTTGATCAGTAGGCGAATTGGCTCCATCAACTGTCAGCGGAGGTGAACCAATGTCTGAGACCTCCACTTGTAAATCAGATGCGATAGAGTAGGTGGGAGTGTGACAAGGACCCCTCTCTGCATAAAACAAACGGTCTTCCAATCTTCCCTTTTCATTTGATGGGCTAGGAAGTGCACAGTTCAGAGGTTTCGGTGGAACACGTCCCCCTTTTGATGCTGTATGTTGAGAGAATCCAGATTTTGTGGCAGGATACCGTTGCTCATCTTCTTCCGATGAGGTTGACTCATCATTGCTGTCATCAGTTACATGTTGCTCAATGTCAGTTTCACTTCTAGTAGCCATTACAGCCACATTTTGATCATTTCTCATCTTTCTCATTCCTTCAATATCATTCTCTCTTTCATTTTGTCTACATTTTTCGTCTTTGGATTCCCCTGAAGTTGTTGCTTGATTTGGTGTTGTAGCTTCACTGTCAACAACTTCAGAAATGCTGTCAATATGGGAGATGCTTTTTGCTTCTACTTCTGCCATAAGTGTTTCAACAAGCTCGTCATGCTCTCCTTTGTTTGACAACATTCTTTCAATACGCCTATCGTGAGGTCCCAAACCTGCAGGAAAAAAATTACAGCTATGAAGATTACAATTAACAAAGGCATTTCTGGAAGAAGGAAACTGATGAAAAGTTTGGATTACTTGTTTGCCTTCTGAATCTTGAAAACCCCAGTCCATCTAGTGCTCTTGACCTGGGCTCTAAGTGGTAAGCAGCACCATAACAGAAGCTCTCATGCCTACAATATAGCATGTCTCTTTGGGTGACTGCTGTGAATTCTTGCTGGAAACTATCTGTCTTAAGATCCGGCTTCTCCTCCAATGGATCATATGGAAGATCAAATGGGTTTTTCGCTGGGAACATTACCGAAGGAGCTGAACCAGGTGTTTCCATGCCGTCCATTTCAGCAATATATGGATTGTTTCTTGCAATATACAGGGGTGCAATTTGATTTGGTAGAATAGTGTCCAAGTCAATAAGACCTTTCTCAATCTGCATTTTGAATAACTTTCTTGCTCTTCTTCTGGCAATCAAACTCTCCAGCCGTTTGTTTCTTTCAATCTCGGAAAGTCCAAGATCCAGCAGATTCCTTTGATCATCATCCGTCCACTGCACAGCCTTAGTCCCATCCTGTTGCGCTGCTTCTTCTTCCTTCCTACCACCACCTTCAAATTTTTCAGACTCGTCATCGGATGAGCTTGATGATAAGATATCTCGATCAGAATCTAGGATCGAAGGGCCATCATCAAGCACAATGGAGTCAACCGAGGACATTTTTACATTAGAACTCTCTCCATGACTAAATGGTCTTTCTTTCTGGCGCATATTCAAAGCCCTTACTTCTTTCGCAAGCAAGACAGTTTTACTAACTAAATCATTAGGAGATGCCAATGAAGAGTTGCCTAGTCCCTCCTTGGCGCTCTTTGCATCCCATTCGATCTTTTTGACATTAGTTCTTCTACTCTTCTGCTTTAGTAAACAAGAGCTTTCGTCTCTATTCGCAACAGCAGCACCTCCTACAGTTTTTTTACATTGCATCTGATTACTCCTCTGTTGGCTTCTAGGATTATCAGTCCTCCAGAAGTCCAAAAAATTCTAAGAAGAAGAGCAACGCAGACGAGGAATGGAGAGAAGAATACAAATAGATTGAAAAATGCATAAAGGAGAAACAAGAATAACAAAGCGCCTGAAACAAAGGGGTAGTTCTGCGCGCACATGGAACTCGTCCTCATTAAAAAGTGAAGGAAACTCCATACACAAACTAGTATATCCTCTGCACCAACACCCATACCTACAATCTTATACAAGAACAGAACCAATACAAAAGCTAAGTGAATCCTAAGCACCTATGAGGTATACACACACATTCAAACCTAGCACAATTCGAGAAGTAGTACTAGGAATTTAGATATGTACAATCAGAAGCAAAACCGCATTCTGGAAAGAAACAAACTCTGGTTTTGGTGAAGCAAATAGATGAGAGGGCAGCAACAAGAAATCTAGAAATGGGGGATGATGTTTTTGGTAGAAAACCGTAAGAGAATGTGAGAAGCACAAACGGAGAGCTTGACAAGAAAGAAGGAGCCACAAAAATGGTGAAGTATCACAATCTATGCTTTGTTTTCCGGTGGAGCTCTGGATTTGGGTTTTCCAATTTTAGGAATTTTAATTTTTGCTTGGCTGATGGCTCTGTTAGATCCTTTATTGTAGGACTACTTCAGCTTCTATTCTACTTTCTTTCTCCTCCATCATTCATATGACACAAGAAGGACAAAATAGCAAACAGGTGTCTCCAAGAATTGGCGGTTATTGTTTGTTATGTTATTGCTTGCGGTCAAGGTCCATTAGGTTCAAGTTGAATTTCGGTTGTGATTAGGCAATCATATTTCTTTTATTTCTTCGTTTATATTTATATTAAATTCAGTTTACCCCCTTAGGTTTGGAGTTAACATCCTTTCAGTTTCCATACTTTTAGTTTTGAAAATTTACCCCTCTAAAGTTTTCAATTTTCAAAAATCATGTTGAAATTCCGTTTAATTTGGACGTTAATTTTAACTTCATAACTCACTTTAAGAGCTAAAATAGTCGTATAACATCATAAATCGTCTTTTAGACCATTTTTCTAAGATTTCATTCTAGCATTTAACGTCCAAATTAGAAGGAAGTTTAGCAATTGGGCTTGATTTATGAAAATTACAAACTTTATGAGATAAATTTTCAAAATTAAGAGTATATGAACTGAAATGATGTTAAGCCCAAATCTCAGGAGTAAACTGAAATTAATCCTTTATATTTTCTATCAACATATGAGTAATGAGATGGATTAAGCTTTGACGACCAAAAAATAAAAGGATTAAGCTTTGGTTTCATCTACTGTATATATCGTAGCGTATATGTTCTAAAAATCGGCCAAAGCGTCTCGATTAATTGACAATTAATAAAAATAAAAATTTCAAACAAATGATTAGCCTGCCACTAAGGTACATCTCCATGGCATGACTACTGTCAAACGATTTTAGAACATTGGTTAACAATAATACACATTTCCAGATATGTAACTACCTTTTTTATCCTCTAGATAACTACCTTTTTTTGCCTCCGGCTTTGAATAACATGATTTGTTAAACAACGATAGTAAAATGATGGATAAAATATTGTATAGTCCTTGTGGTTTGAAGTCGACATTTGTTTAGTCCTTATGATTTTATTTTAATCTGAATAATCCTTAAAGTAATGATTTTTCATCCAAATAGTCCTTATGGTTTTATTTTAATCTGAATAGTCATTAAAGTCATGATTTTTGATCCAAATAGTCCTTATGACCTTATGGCCTTTAACTGAGAAAATTGTCAGAATGACTATTTAGATGAAAAATCATGACTTTAAGGATTATTCAGATTAAAATAAAATCGTAAGGACTATTTGGATGAAAAATTGTGACTTTAAAGACTATTCAGATTAAAATAAAACCATAAAGACTAAACAAATGTTGACTTTAAATCACAATGACTAAACAAATTTTAAAATGATCGACTTAGTGTCACTTAACTTTAACGATCATAAGTTGTTGTTACCATAAGACTTGAAGATCATGTTGTGGTGCGTAAGTTCAAATTAGGAACATTAGTGATGTAGACAATAGCCTAATACAATGTGTTTTAGGTGGTGATCAACTGTCTTGATTATTTGAGAAAATCGACAAAAGAAATATTAGATGACAATATGCCAGATATGTCTTGCTTAGACGCCTAACCACTAGGTGCATCTTCACCGCCTGACTACTGCCAAATGATTTTAGAACAGTAGTTAACACTAATTTGCATTACTTGTTTTTCTCTTACGGAACTACCATTTTTCACTCTAATTTTGTATAACACAATTTATTAAATAACGATTATAAGATATAAACTGCTCGAGTCGCTGTCACTCCAGTTTTAACGATCACAAGTCGTTGTTATCATGATTCATGACTCATGAGACTTAGAAGAATGAAGATCATATTGCGCCGCTCAAGGTCGAATAAGGAACGAAGACAATACCCTAATACAAATCGTCACGTCCAAACTTATGAACGTAGTCCTGCGGTCCTCCTCACCCCGCCACAAAATCGACAAACACTGGTGGCGCAACATCACAGGTGTCACCCCTACACACCTCAAACCACACACCCCCTCCTGGCCCGCGACACAGACGATCCCATTTCACATTACTCACCAAAATGGATAGCGTTACCAGGTAGGTCCCCAAATCCAAAATAACCCCAAAACAAAACTCGACGGCTCAGATCTCCACCCCGTCCTCATCCAACGGCCCAAATTCCAATTCAAACCTCCTTCTTCTTTACCCCCCTCTCTGTGTGACAACCTTTACCTCAAGAAAAGCCCAAACCTTCATTCACAAATTGAAATTCTTTGAAATTCTGAAAAAGGGTATACAAATTTATAGCTCCGTATATATAAATACATGAACTTTTTGAATTTGGGTTTCTGGATTCGTTAGGGTTTTTTTTCTTCTTCTTCCGGCTCCGGGATGACGTCATCGACGGTGGAGTATTTACGTCCGGCAATCCATACTAGGTTCAGCTTAAATTCGAATCCGAATAACGGATTGGGCTTCTTCTTCCTCCGCGGGTTTCAATCTCAGTCTAGGGTTTTCAACCCGGACGCGAAACGCTTCGTTTCGGCGGCGCCGTTCCCGAAGGCTCTGACGGTGTCGGAGAAAAGGTTCGGGCTTTTCGGAGGCTACGGGAGGAGGAACGGAGGGTCCAGGACGGTTAGGGTTTTGGCGAGCGGGCCGGAGAGCGATTCCGGCGAGAAGAGCGAGGCGGGGGAAGGGCAGGGAGGTGTGAACGGCAAGACGCCGGCGGCGAAACCGAGCTCGCCGGCGGCGTCGAATCAGAGGAGAGGAGAGAAGCAGAAGAAGGAGAGCTGGTGGTTTTCGAAAGGAGGGAAATGGAAGTGGCAGCCGATTGTGCAGGCTCAGGAGATTGGGATTCTGCTGTTGCAGTTAGGGATTGTGATATTCGTTATGCGGTTGCTCCGGCCCGGAATCCCGTTGCCAGGGTCCGACCCGAGGCCGCCGACGACGTTTATTAGTGTGCCGTATAGTGACTTTTTGAGTAAGATTAATACTAACCAGGTGCAGAAGGTGGAGGTTGATGGGGTTCATGTTATGTTTAAGCTGAAATCGGAGTCGGCTAATGGTGAGGTGGAGAGTGAGGTGAATGGTGGTGGTGCTAGTAAGTTTCAGGAGTCGGAGGCTTTGTTAAGAAGTGTGGCTCCGACGAGGAGGGTGGTTTATACTACCACCAGGCCGACTGATATCAAGACGCCGTATGAGAAGATGCTTGAGAATGAGGTGGAGTTTGGGTCCCCGGATAAGCGCTCTGGCGGATTCATGAACTCTGCAATGGTGAGTTTCAAGCCATAGAAATGTTAATATATGTGAAGTTACCAGTCTGGTTAGTTACAAGTAGTTATCATAAGCTGTTATGATATGTATTGTTTGAATGCTCTGAAAATGAGTACCACAAGCTTTTCCACGATCCCACTAAACCTTAGGATGCTGTACAATTAGGTTACTTTTATCCTCAATATTTCATAATGTGTATTGTAACATAATTTTACGGTGCTTTATGCATTAAAGTTCTAATATATTGGCATTGGCTCTGCGTTTTGCAGATAGCTTTGTTTTATGTTGCTGTGCTTGCAGGACTTCTCCACAGGTTCCCTGTAAGCTTTTCTCAGGTGCGAGTCATGTGTTTCGACCTTTTGTTTCTTTTTGTACTTTGAAACTTGTGCCATATGGTTCTAAGGTAAATGTGTGCTTTGTACAGCATACAGCTGGTCAGATTAGGAATAGAAAAACTGGGGGCTCTGGTGGTGCGAAAACATCTGAACCCTCGGAAGCAATAACCTTTGCTGATGTTGCTGGTGTTGACGAGGCTAAAGAGGAGCTAGAGGAAATTGTGGTATGCAATTTGACACTCAATTAGTCATCATTTGACACTCAATTGTGGTATACAATGGGATGTGAAATCCACACTCCCACTTTCCATTTTTAGTCATCATTTTCATAAGAAGACAAAAGTGAAGTCACTAAGGACAAAATTTAAGTTACCAAAAATGGAAAGTGGGAGTGTGGATTTCACTCCCCTCAATTTACTGTAAACCAATAATGGATCATTGGTCTTGTGGGAGGAAAACTTTCTTACTGTTTTCTTAAAATCGTGCCGATGTTTACTTTGCCAGGAATTTCTTCGGAATCCAGACAGGTATATACGACTTGGTGCTCGTCCTCCCCGTGGTGTTCTGCTGGTGAGCTCTAATTAGGACTTGATGTTTGAATGCAATTATCATTATTTTTTCAATGGTCAATTTTGATTCCCGAATATGCTAGCTTTCTATTAGCATGTGCCCATGGTATAAGTGATTAGTATAGAGTGCTCCCTACTAAGATTATTATCTGGTCTGTATTTCGCTTCTGATATCCAATTATCATTTAGTTAAAATGTTATGGTGTGTAGTATAATTAGCGAGAAATATTTATGCGAGTAGGCTGAAATGTTGGGAATTATATGTACAAGAATCCTCCATTGTTTAATTAATGGTAAGTATGGCTTTTATATCTTGCAGGTGGGTCTTCCTGGGACAGGTAAGACTCTTCTTGCAAAGGCTGTGGCTGGGGAAGCTGAAGTACCCTTTATAAGTTGCTCTGCTAGTGAGTTTGTGGAGCTGTATGTTGGCATGGGTGCCTCTCGTGTTAGGGATCTATTTGCACGGGCAAAAAAGGAAGCACCGTCAATAATATTTATTGACGAGGTTTGGATTGTGATATGTGATCATGTTGCGTATATTTCCTGATTCTTGACCTATTACAGTGGATTGAAGTTCAAAATTCTTCTGTCTTGCAGATAGATGCTGTGGCAAAAAGTCGTGATGGAAAACACCGCATTGTCAGCAATGACGAGAGAGAACAAACATTGAATCAGTTGCTCACTGTAAGACTCTTGGTGCAACTTAGTTTTGAGCATTTCAGTAACTTTGGCTACATCAAAATCTTATTTAGGTTTATGAATCCGTTACTAAATTATATGAAATGAATATTACTTCAACTTGCAGGAGATGGATGGGTTTGACAGCAACTCAGCAGTTATTGTTCTTGGAGCTACTAATCGCGCAGATGTATTAGACCCCGCGCTTCGTCGACCAGGGAGATTTGATCGTGTGGTTATGGTTTGTATTACAGTTCTTTTACCTCTTTGAATGTCAATAATGATTTGAAAGCCAGCTTCACTTGGAGCAGGTTTTTCCCTATATGTCTGTATGCATGTATTTACACGTCTTTGTGTATATAAATGTTAGGTTGAAACGCCTGATAGGATTGGAAGAGAATCAATTCTCAAAGTGCATGTTACTAAAAAGGAACTTCCTTTAGCTAAAGACGTTTACCTTGGTGACATTGCTTCTATGACGACAGGCTTTACTGGGTAACTACATTACTTTCACTCTGTTTAGGTTTGCGCTGACCAACGAAAAAAATAAGCGGTTGGAGAAGAAGACATGCTTGTGACAACATTTCCACTAATTGTTTCAGTACAATTCTGCAGGGCTGATCTTGCAAATTTGGTGAATGAAGCTGCTTTGTTGGCCGGAAGACAAAGCAAGGTTGTTGTGGAAAAGATTGATTTCATTCAGGCTGTGGAGAGATCAATAGCTGTAATCTCTCTCTCTCTCTCTCTCTATATATATATATATATGTATATCTATTTATCTATCTATATATATTCACACACACACAATAATACACAGACACAATTGTAATGTTTGCTAACCCTATGCTCTCCTGGTTGAATTTGTTGTTATAGGGAATCGAAAAGAAGACTGCCAAGTTGCAGGGATGTGAGAAGGGTGTAGTTGCACGACATGAAGCTGGTCATGCAGTTGTAGGGACAGCTATTGCAAGTCTTGTTCCTGGACAGCCACGTGTTGAGGTCAGTTAATAGAGTTTTATTTCTTGTTTTTGTCTCATTGAATTGTTTATGGATCAAATGATGTTACATGTAGTAACTTAAGATTATATACTAGAGTTTGTTGATAAGTAATGTCCTGCTCATGCAATAGCTCATTTATTGACTTTATATAAAATATATAACATTAACTATATGTTGACAGAAATTGAGCATATTGCCAAGGACAGGAGGGGCATTGGGCTTTACTTATACTCCTCCAGCAACTGAAGATAGATATTTACTATTCATTGATGAGTTACGCGGACGTTTAGTTACACTTCTCGGAGGACGTGCAGCAGAGGAGTTTGTGTATTCAGGTCGTGTATCAACTGGGGCGCTTGATGATATACGGCGAGCCACAGAAATGGCATATAAAGCAGTATCTGAGTATGGTCTTAATGAGAACATTGGCCCTGTGTCTATAGGAACACTCTCGGCTGGTGGAATGGATGAGTCTGGTGGAGTTTTTGGAAGGGATCAGGTACTATGTTTTTTAGTTATGTTCCTTGTTGATTTATTTTCTGTAAATGCTGATCCTAGACTGATAATAACAGGGACACCTTGTTGATCTTGCTCAACGAGAGACTCAAGAATTGCTGCAATCTGCTATGGAGGTAGCCCTTTGTGTCGTTCGTGCTAATCCTGTTGTTTTGGAGGGCCTTGGTGCTCATTTGGAAGGTGATATTCTTCAGCTTTACTTGTCTTCTTTTCTTATTTGATTATATTATATGTTCCTAGTCTTGTAACTTTGAAAGAGCGTCATGGTATATACACATTTTAGTTTATAGGTTCTCAAAACAGTAGAAACCCGCATTAGATGCTGAATAAAGCTTTTATTTGGGTATTTTGGATATGCAGGCATGTTGGTTTAGATTTGAAATGTCTAAAATATATACATAAGTTGTAATCTCGCTGAAAGATTCTTGCTCATGGTTGTAATTCTAAACGATAAGATTCTGTGGCTTGTACGTGAACTTTTTCTCTTGGGATCTCAATATAATTTTGTGCTAATTTTAGTTGGCAACTTTTGACTTAGGAAGTGGACTATGTGCTCCTTCCATCTTAAAAGTAACTCTATGCAGTTGACATGGTTTTTGGTATTGTTTCTTTCTCAGAAAAAGAGAAAGTAGAAGGTGACGAGCTACATGAGTGGTTAAAAATGGTGGTTGCACCAGCAGAACTTGCTCTATTCATTAAAGGCAAGCAACAGACTCTTCTCCCATTGCAGTCCACCTCTGGTTAACATCTACCATCTTGGTCCTACTCCTCGATGCCAAGTAAATTATGGGGTCACATATATCCTTTTTGCCACTGTCATATCGGTGACTTCATCCTATTGATTGGCCGCGACTCACCATTTCAACTTTGTATATTTCTTATGGTGAATTTTGCGTTCATTTTCCGAAAGTTACAGCCTACTCTTCAGCTCTTGGTTTGAACTCACACTTTTCCCACCCAGCCAGCCAGCAAACCGGTGAGTAATATCTGCTCGAGCCTTCTCAAATGTGCCAGCAATATTAACTACGGTCAAGCGGGTCGGTAAATGAAACTATTGTACATTGACTGTTAATAACTACATATTATCAAGCTATTTGCGAAGTTAAGCAATTTTAACTGTTAATCACATTATCTGGCTATCCGCAGTTGCCATCAAGTTGTATACAGTATCTGGTTCCTTTTTGATGAACAGTATACGATATTTGTTATATGATAGATATATTCTTCATTTATTGGTTCAAGGAGTTGATGAATGGTGTTCATGTTTGTATTCGTTGTTATGGCCAGTTTTGGATTTGGTGTACCGGAAGTCGACGTACCACTACAGAAATTATATGATGGTTTGTCAGTTTGGCTTTTTCTTTGTTGGGGTTATCGTGTTTCCCTTTGCTGTGCTAGTTTTGTTTTCACTGTTTTAGTAGATATGATGTTTTTGTTGTTGTATCATCCATTCATACCTGGAATACTGGAAATATAATAGAATCTGGAGGAGAAAACTGAGTTGAACAAATTTAAGATTACTTTTCCATTTTTTCATTGTGATCAGAAACAGCATATGTAATGATGTAATCCTTGGTCCAAAGCAATGATGGATTGTAATTGCAGATGATATTGTGATTGTGATGCTTTGATATTTTGGAGTACAAAATATCAGTGTCCTTCTCTGAAGGCAACGTATGCATTTTCTTTCTTTTGGTTTTAACCAGGGAAGAATAGGAAAGCTTAACCTGCAAAAGGACCACTGTTCCATGTGGTTTTGTTTCTATCGTCCATTCACAATGTTTGTTCATTCAGTTGTTTTTAGTGAACTACTACATGTCTTCCATTTTGATCTCGTTATGGTAAGTTTCACACACACAAAAACGTTTCGAAGGGTATGAAGACTTGGAACAACTAATAAAAAATAGGAAAAATAGTCTAAATAGTGTCTCATCTTTAAAAAAGCAAAATTTTGATGTCTCAACTTTTAAAAACTTCAAAACATTATCTCACGTTTTTATCCCGATCAAATATTAGTATTTACAACCGTTATTTCTGTTAAAAAACTGACGGTTAAAGAATAATTTCGTCTTTTCAGATTTATAGATTTTTCTATTCTCTCTCTCAAACATAGAAAAGTAGAAAACAAAGTAAAAGCTTTGTTCTTGGCTTTAGTTGAACCGAAAGCGAATCAATCTATGAATTGATCAAATGGGGAGATGGACGCATTGCCGGAATCGCAGATTCTTCCATCAATAGAAGCTTCCAAAGCCAAACCCTTCACTCTCTCGGCAGAGAAGCTGGTTCGGCATCTCAACAAAAAGCGGTTCCGGCTCGAGCTCTGCAATTCCGGTAGCTCCAACGTCATCACCACCCTTCCTTCACCACCTTTCGACGCCCTCTTGGTTCGATTCTCTTCATCTCCATTCCCAGAGCGATGACAGACCATAATAAAGGTCTCTTCAAGAGTAAACATAAATTCATCTGTTTTCTCTATGGAATATTATACAAATTGATCTTTAAGGCTATCGAGTTTGCTGGTGATGTTTGTTAGTTTGGGTGTGGGAGATTTGGGTTCGAATGGTGGTGTGCGTTGCTGGAGGGTATAGCGGATTTGTTCTTTTTAACAACCAATACCAGATTTGAATCATGCTATTCTCCATGTGAGAAAGAGATGGACTATATATGCACTCTGCATAATGGACGGAAGAGCAAGACTCCAAATCAGAAACTGGGTTTGATGAGTATAAAAAAGGAAAGAGAAGAGAGGAGAGAAGAGAGTTCATTCTCAAAAAATAAAAAAATAAAAAGAGAGAAGAGAGTTGTCCTTCACAGACTAATTTTGCTTTTCTTTCTATTAAATAAAAAGAATGATTAAAATAAAAATTTAAGGGTAAATAGGTCATTGTATGATAATAAATGGCTGCCGTTAGATTTTTTAATGTGGATAACGGTTCTAGATACTAATATTCGGTCGGAGTAAGAACGTGAAATATTATTTTAAAGTTTTTGAAGATCAAGATATAAAAATTTTGTTTTTTAAAAGGTGAGACACTGTTTGGATAATTTTTTCTAAAAAATAATAAGGATTTCCGTTTAACATTATAGCAAAATAAAAAAGGATAGGCTAGCTTCAGAAAAAAAAAAAATATTGGCGAGTGGAATTCACATTTTTATTTTATTAAATACATCACATTCCATACAGACATTACGGTTTTATTTTACCGCAATAACGCACAGACATCATGGTTTTATTTTATCAGGTGAACTATTGTATCAATGCATCATAGTTTACCGCGTATTCCGGATGAACAGTGTACAATTTACAGCATTTCCCAGGTTGTCCTTCATGGCTGCTAATCAGAATGAGTCTTCGGGTTTTAGTATGCTGTTTATAGATAATTTCTTCACAAATCCCATGTCTTTGCCAAAAAAGAAAGAAAGAATCATGTTGCTCCATCATTTAGATTTCAAATTGACAAGTTAAAACAAAATGTACAACAGTCCAAATTGGGAAAGCAATTGACACAATGTCTTGAGATTCCTATTCTTTACTAAATTTGTCTCCATAATGATGCACTTGCCCAAGCAAATATGAGTTGCTTTATGTCTCCCATACCCTTAATTGGGAAGTGATTAGACAACTGATTTGTGGTGGAAGATTGTTAATAAGAATAAAAAAAAAACAACATAATACATACGAAAATACATGTGAGGCGCCTAGCGATAACGAGGAACACTGCTACATTCAAAAAAGAAAAACATACAAAAGTTCTTTTTGTAGAAAATGTTTTTTTTTTTGGTTGGTCAAGAAACTCAAAAATTACAAAACAATTTTTTTTGATGGAAATGTAAAAATTTCTAAGACAAATGCATTTGCATCCTGGTAAGGGAATTACAGAAATATCTAGAGAAAATGGAAGTCACGGGACCCAGGGTGGCATGCCCTTTTTGGTAGCGTTTGGATTGGCTTGCAGGGCGCATTTATCGTTCAACTCCCTATAAAATGCTGAGCGCAATGTTAGGCTTTACTCTCAGATAGTGTCATAGTGACCATTGAAACTTTCAGTAGAGTGAGAGACTGTGAGACACCTCAACACAAGATAAGATTCAACCACACCCCTTCTTCTCTTCCAGGTATGTCTTCTCTTTCTCTCTCACCTTCAGATCAAACACTTCACTCACTCTTTTTACAGCTTTATTTAGCGCACTTGGGTCTTGATTATCTGGCTCTTTTTCCCAGAAAATATGAGTGAGCCCCAAATGAAACCAGATTGTGATTATTGTTGTTTTAGTGATTTTGGTTCAACGTGCAAAATTGATATAAGACAAGCTATGATTTTTTTTATTTTATTTTGATAAAGATTGGTACTTTGAGTGTTGTTAGTTTCAGTTTGGTGTTTACATGTCTGATAATGTTTTGGCTGTAAAGAATTGTGTGTGGAATGCATTGTGATAAGATTTTTGCAGTTTCTGCGACAACTATTGTTGTTTGGTCTGTCATGCAGAACACAGTGTTAAAAGTAAAACGGAACAGATCAATCACATGTATTATGCTATGTTGTTTTCTTGCTTTGTTTCTAGTATATCTCAGATTTTGGAGCTCTGTATGTATTATCAAGATGGAATATTTATGGAAGAATATGCCTTTTTCAATATATTTGGTTTCTCTGTTTTTGTAAATCTCATATCTCGTGAAAAAAGTGAGTATGGTTGGAGACAAATTGTCTTTAGAAATTAATCTTGAAAATAAAATGAGTTGATTTGCAGGCCTAAATTTTTCATCTTAATTCTGTTTTAGCTGTTTGTGAATTGGGTTTTTGATGCTTCAATTCTTTGTTGGTTCAGAGATGGCATCAGTGCATAGTGCCTTGACATCAGTTGTGTGCAAGAATGGCAATCATTCTTCCCCTGCAAAGTTCCCGAGCACTTCCTTCTTGTCTGGCTTTGATGCTGTGGGGCGTCTTTCAAGCCCATTCAAGAAGGAGATATGTCTGAGTTCCATCAGCTCAGGTCCTAAGGCTACTTTAACTTTTGATCCCCCAGCAACCAACTCTGAGAAAGCCAAGTTACCCAACCTACCGAGGCATACACTCGATCCTGCTTCTCCTGATTTCCTGCCTCTTCCATCATTCGAAGAGTGTTTTCCAAAGAGCACAAAAGAACAAAGGTGTGGCTCTCCTTTGATTTGCAGGATATGGTTTAACTATTGTACATGTAACTTGTAACATCCAGTAACACAGTCACAAGCTACATTTTGGAAACGAGTTGTGATGTGCTGATTTGTGATATGATCTTCAGGGAAGTTATTCATGAAGAAACTGGTCATGTGCTCAAAGTTCCCTTTCGACGAGTTCACCTGTCTGGAGATGAACCAGCCTTTGATAACTATGATACTAGTGGTCCGCAAAACATCAACCCTCGTGTTGGTATGCACAACAAGCAACTTTCGTTATCTTTTGTGTTGGTAGCCTTTATTAAAGATTTCTCACATTAATGTCAGACTTTTTGTTGGCTCCGGGTTTACACTAACATTTTCTTATCCACTCCCTTGGTTGATATTGATAACAGGGCTCCCTCAACTAAGGAAGGATTGGGTTGACAGGCGAGAGAAATTAGGTACACCAAGATACACCCAGATGTACTATGCTAAGCAGGGAATTATCACTGAGGAAATGTTATATTGTGCCACCCGTGAGAAGCTCGATCCAGAGTTTGTGAGATCAGAAGTGGCTCGTGGGAGGGCAATTATCCCTTCCAATAAGAAGCACTTGGAGCTGGAGCCAATGATTGTTGGGAGAAAGTTTCTGGTCAAAGTTAATGCAAACATAGGAAACTCTGCTGTTGCCAGCTCTATCGAAGAGGAAGTTTATAAGGTCCAGTGGGCAACTATGTGGGGTGCTGACACTGTTATGGACCTCTCTACAGGTCGCCACATTCATGAGACGCGTGAGTGGATCTTACGTAACTCTGCTGTACCAGTAGGGACTGTACCCATCTATCAAGCACTTGAAAAGGTAGATGGAATCGCAGAAAATCTTAACTGGGAAGTGTTCAGACAAACTCTGATTGAACAAGCTGAGCAGGGTGTAGATTACTTCACCATCCATGCTGGGGTTCTTCTACGGTACATCCCACTAACAGCGAAGCGTATGACAGGAATTGTCTCGCGAGGTGGATCCATCCATGCAAAGTGGTGCTTAGCTTATCATAAAGAAAATTTTGCTTATGAGCACTGGGATGACATACTTGACATTTGCAACCAATATGATGTGGCCCTGTCAATAGGTGATGGGCTCAGACCTGGTTCCATTTATGATGCCAATGATACTGCACAGTTTGCGGAGCTCTTAACTCAGGGAGAATTGACCCGCAGGGCATGGGAAAAGGATGTACAGGTAATGAATGAAGGACCTGGACATGTTCCAATGCACAAGATTCCTGAGAACATGGCAAAGCAGCTGGAATGGTGTAATGAAGCACCTTTCTACACTCTTGGTCCTTTGACAACTGATATTGCTCCTGGATATGATCACATCACCTCTGCCATTGGTGCTGCCAATATTGGTGCTCTAGGCACTGCCCTTCTTTGCTATGTAACCCCTAAAGAGCATCTTGGATTGCCCAATCGAGATGATGTGAAGGCTGGAGTTATAGCATATAAGATAGCTGCTCATGCTGCTGATCTAGCCAAAGGTCATCCCCATGCTCAAGAGTGGGATGACGCACTGAGCAAGGCAAGATTCGAGTTCCGGTGGATGGACCAGTTTGCTTTGTCTCTAGACCCTATGACTGCCATGTCCTTCCATGATGAAACTCTGCCTGCAGAAGGTGCCAAGGTGGCTCACTTTTGCTCAATGTGTGGACCAAAGTTCTGTTCTATGAAGATAACAGAGGATGTTAGGAAGTATGCTGAGGAGCATGGTTATGGAACTGCAGAAGAAGCTGTGAAGCGTGGTATGGATGCCATGAGTGCTGAGTTTCTTGCTGCCAAGAAAACCGTTAGTGGAGAACAACATGGTGAAATTGGTGGAGAAATTTACTTGCCAGAAAGTTATGTAAAATCCGCAGAGAGGTGAAGGTCAGTGGATGTTTTTGGTCTTAGTTTTCCTTACGAATATACTGTTATATAGTATACCTGCTCTAAAAAGGTTCTGAAATTTGTTTGCTTTAAAGTACAAATGGTGACTTAACACTTACAATTTCTCCTAATTTCGAACCAAGGATACAATTTGCATGTCATAAACATTAGTCAAGTCTCAAGATCTATAAACTGGGCCAACAGAGTTAGGATGTGATTTCATGGGACATGTCACTCAACTAGAGCATAGGATATGATAATGTATTGTGCCGCAGCATGGATATATCGACTGCTATATGGATTGAATAGCATACCTAATTTTTTGCATCTGTCATGGATATCAGAAATTCTTTGTGGCTTCAATTTCTACTATCTTGCATTTTAGTATGTGTTCAACTGGGCAGTCTGTCTTCCAAAAAAAAAAAAAAAAACTGGGCAGTTTGATCCTGATCTATTCCCATTTTCTTATTCCTAAATGTGAATATGTTTTTTTATTTTTTCAGGATCAAGTGAATAACTGGAACCAGGTTGATAACCCTGAAGGCTTTCGTCCATGATTGGCTTGTCCAGAACGGAGAATTTAGGTTTTCATTTTCATTCTATGGTATAGACCAGTAGTTGGGTGTGTGAAGTACTTTTCGAGATGTCTATCTATCTTTTTTTTTTGTCTGCTCGTGCATGTGTTTCTCCGTAATAAAATGCTTCCTTCATATTGCATAGACATTTGGTTTATCTTTGGCAATTTATTAACATAAATGACGCACCAGGGGTGCCTGTATCTGCTCGAGCACTGCCTCTTTGGTTGGGATTCGAGCAGCTCAGGCTGAGATAGTCCCTTTGAACCTGAACAGGTTAATGCCTGCGTAGGGAGTGTGCATTTCTTTTTCCTGTCTATCACAGGGAAAGAGCTTTCGTTCATGGCTTGGGCTAGCAGATGAGTCACGTACATGGCCGGGAGCAGCTGACTGGCAATTCTATGATGCTTGCTCTTCTTTAAGAAAGCTCTGTGAAACAGGAAATCTATGTGATACATAACCCCATCACGATTATTCCTACATGGTACAGTTACTATAGTAAACTAGTAAAGTGAACCTTATTTCTTTCCTCTTGTGTATTCCAATGGCCCTCCGAACTCGGTTTTAGATCCAGTGATGAACTTCTTTGAACTACTACAAAATTGAATAGTAAGCTACCATTCTATCATTGGCTATTGGCAAATAAGAAAACAAAGCCAATACTGGCTAGAACATCGTCCTCTTGCTAGCAAGTCTCGCACATAATTCTGCATAATCATTTCGCGGACCAGAATAGAATTAGAACCTGATTATATACCAGTACCTAACATTGTCGTGACTGCATATTTTTTGATTGCTCTATACGGGTATAAATGTAGATGAACAAGTTCGTATCGATGTATCATAGAATTTGTGAGATCTTTTCGGATATCTTTTGCTCAAAGCTATACCCAATTGGCTTGATCCTACTCAAGGATATAGGTAAATAAAATGGCACCACCCCCTTCTACAGTGCTTGAATCAGTCCTGTTTTATTACAGCAAAGAAAAACCAGACGTGGGTCGCCTTCAATTCATTGATGAAGAAAGTTTAAATCATTATTTTAGCAACCTAGTTGAGGGCTAGTTTGATAATGCTGTGATTTTAAGAAAAAACTGTTGTTGCTGTACTGCGAAAATAATCGGCTGTGAATTAAAACAGTTTTGTGTTTGGTAAATATTAGTTTTAAAAGTGTTGTCTGTTGAAGGAGAAAAGATAACGAGAATAACGGTTTACTCATTTATTGATAGAAAGACTTATTTATAGGCATTACATAGAGTCTCCCGAAGGATATAGAAGTTCTATCAACTGTAATCTATTCTAATAAGAAACCAGATTAACCAATCCTACGTGTATTAGGGCAAGACACATAACAGAAGGACGGAAATATAATTTCCTTAAACACTCCCCCTTGTGTTGCGTCCCTAATACGATATGGTGCTTATAGTGTTGCCTCAGTAAAAACCTTGCCAAGTAAAACAAAAACCTCGTGGGTAAAACAAAAGACTTGGACGAAGGGAAAAAGAGCACAACGCACCAACTACAATTGAAGATAACATGTGATGCATGTAGACTCCCCCTGATGTCTACACAACGACTCCCCTGATTGGTAACTCAATCTCGGAGTACAGATAAACGGCGCAAGCCAATGCACTTCACATACTTCAAAAGTAGACTTGGGCAACGATTTAGTCATTAAATCCAGCCACATTATCTTTAGATCATACCTGCTATACTTAACATTACTTTGATCTTTAAGGAGAAGGTTGTCAAACAACTCAAAACATAAGTTTGCGTTAAAAATCAGATTCACGCGTGGCATGACCTTCGTGTACTTAAACAGTCCTAACGTCTTCGATATAATAGGTATGGAAGAACTGTATAAAGTTATGAAAACTAGACACACGTAGCTTTCCAACCATACAAGGTCCATAACCTAGTTCATCTTGAGCTGATCACAAAGCTTTGTCAAAGTTTACTGTTTTGTAAAAGTAGATTCTCGGACAGATCCTTCCTACTTTACAAAAATAGCCATAACTCACTCAATATGATAGGTGTGATCAAATGGTTGGTATCCCTGGAAAGTAGACACATAGACATTTCCAATGGTACTAACCTCACCATTTTCCAACGAGTGGGCTATCCTGTAAGTCTCGTGGAAGTTGACCTACAAAACTGGGCAGATTCTAATTTCGCATTTGATGTGTCTTTTTGTATGGATGAATAAGCCTGAACCTTTCATAGAAGGAATCACTGCCATTACATTGGCGTTGCGTGGGCACATCCGGCCACTACCTTGATATTCCTTCACACTCATCTAAGAGGGAGCGAAGATGCTCAACCGCTAGGAAGAGAGTTGAAATACTAAGGAGAACTTGGCCTTACAAGTTTATAGTGAATGAGATGTCGATTTGAGAATATTGTAACAAGTACATGAACGTGCTACCGTACTTAGATGTAGGATTTCTCCTAAGACTTTTTCATCATATGGACGAAACATATCTTCTCAACACTTCGACCGATCAAGGGATACATATAGGCATAACTTCATCGTCCTTTAGCTTGCCTTAAGCCGACAGATGAATAAACATCATCAATAACGGTCTTCACTTTCGAGACCAAGTATTCCCATGATCCTTTCATTCATAATTTTAGATAAATGACATCTCTTAGTTTAACAAGAGTTCATCACGATTCATCTAGAATTTACACGCAAATAGGCATAATTCTTTATATCCCTTCCCTAATCAAATAGATACTTAGCAAATACCTTACAAACGTGCTCCGTGGTCAGGAGCCACTTGATTTGAGTGAAAACCGATCTATTCAAGATCTTTATGTACATCTCTTAGTTCCCAACAGAGATAAGTTGTGACCACAAGCTACATGTTCAGTTTTTCAGAAATTACCAAACTGACAAGGTAGTGTAGTGCAATGACATCCATTACGAGAGTATATCTCATCGTAGTCGATTCCAGTGCGTTTGTGAGAGACCTTGTGCCAGAAGGTGAGTCTAAACTCTTTTTCTCACTACGCTTTCTAACAAAGATATAACTGATAGAGTTTACACTTGGGGTGTCGGCGTCACCTAACCAAAGCACTATCTTTTTGTTTAAACTGGATCGCATATTTCCATTTAGGCCAATCTACAACGTTGGTATTTTCTCAACGAAGTATGGTTCGATATCAAACTCATTAAACCACGTCATCATGTACACCGGTGTATTTTCTAAGTGTAGAGATCTCTATATGGATTTGTATTGGCATTGAGGCGTCCCCCAATAATGACCATAATCCAGTATTAACAGACGAATGAGTATCATTGATCAAAAGATCAAGTTGTGCCAAACTCGCATTCTTCCTTGGCGAGTATTATCGAACCAAGTGGCCTCCCCCTAAACCGTGGGAGCCATGGCCTAGCGACACCATCTACCACATTTGTGGTGTCACCATGCCACCATCTATGGGTGACGACATGTCCTCTTATCCGGACATCAACATGTCCTTATCCGAACATCAATCCTTGCAGGCATGTTTGCAGCATGTATATGTGATCTCGTCATTTTAGGGAACTTGATGAGACACAGTAGGGACAAACCACGACAATTCCAAGTCGTTCTACTTGAACATTCTTGTTTTTATCTCCCCCTAACGACGGGAAGACTGGCTCATCAAAGTGACATAAAAGAGATCGCCTGTCAATGTCCTTATATAAGCGGACTATAGTCGGAAGCTCATGTCTTATTCAAAGACAATATTCATCAAATAACCCATCATTGTGCGCTTGTGGAGACGCAATTTGGCACATACAATATGTGGACGATATAGATTATAGAACGTTAACTCAATCTGTTAACACATATGCATACCGTTACAACCGTAACATAAAGATTTGAATGATGGTGGGTAAAGATTAATAAGTAAAACTATGACCATGCTACAATCCGTAGTCGTTGGTCTTACAAGTCCAAAAAAACCGCTGGCCTCACCGCCGGGACCGGTCAAAAAGAAACCGGTTGAACCGACCGCCAGCATGACCGGACCTCTGTTTTACACTTCCTTTAACGGTTCACTATTCTCAAAAGCTCCAAACGCTACCAAATTTTGTAAGCAGGTAGACATGGGAGTTAGAATTCGGAAACCGCCAGCCTCGACGACAGAACCGGCCGAAAAGTGCCGAACCGGCCGTCGGAGTCGCCGAACATCCGTGAACACTTATATCGAGCGGTTCACCACCTTCCAGGTCTCCAAATGCCACCAAATTTTGTGAATAGGTAGACTCGGATGTTAGGAATTAGAGGCCGCAAACAGAACCTCAAGAACCGGTCTAAAAGTTGATGAACCGGTTCACATAATGATTGGTCTGCAAGCTGAAAAACCGAAATTCTAGGTTTTTTCAACTTTTCAATCATTGTTAAGGTTCCCCATAACATCTAATTGTTATGGCTTGAGTTTAACTATTGTGAACATCACCATAGCATTATTATGCCTCAAAGTGAACAATGAGAAGCCATCTAGGCCAACATCTTATGTATCATTCTTGTATAATCACTAACAGACATGGCAATTAATGTCTTACTTAGTGAACAACGACTGAGCATCTTATGTATGCTAGTCTCTTTATTTCATTGTCTTTAGCGTAGGAGGGCGTCGCTCCTAATCTTTGCTAAAAAAATAGGTTTTACAAAATGAGTAACGAGCATGGCCAATGAGAGATCATGAGAGGTTATTTTGCGTCATATTTGCTTATGAAAGCATGAGTAATGCCTCCATTGTATAGGAGGATGACGCGAATGGCTTTAATGCCATTTATAAGCCGTGAGCATTGCTCATAGCTCCACCAATGTATTTTGGTGATCTTTGATCTCAATGGTTTACTTTGCTTAAAAGAAAGGATGTCCGTGAGAGTCTTTACTCTTTAGTATACAGATCATCAAAACACGTCCAAAATTGTCCCGGACGATTTATGTTAAAGCCTACATGAGTCGATGTCTCTATTCTCATCATTGGTGACAATAACCGATTCAATTAACAGAATCTTAGTGACTCATGAATGTTACGCATTCATTATAGTGATACATAAAAAATTCTCATCAATTCTCACAATGTGTTTCCAGGTGATAAACGTTGGCATCAATACCATTAAGCCATAGCATGGTTCGATGCTTCTTTATACATAAAGAGCATATGTAACTTAAATCATAAATCCATTAGGCATTGAAACTTGAGCATTAATCCGCTCTTTGATTATTTCTGATGATCTAGTCATCGTAGTCACAACGGATTTATAAAGAACTAAATTGATGAATAGTTGTCTATTCCTTGCAAGAAGTTAAGCACTCAATCTCGCTACAATTCATTCATAGATCAGAATGTAGAGACAACAGTCTTATGTCAAGACATAGAAACCGAAATATGTCAACAATTTCGTTGGAGATTGGTATTGGAACCCTTTAGAGTGCATTCCATGACATGAGATGGATGAAACAAGGCTTAAAATAACATGCCAAAACTTGGCAAAATTGATCGTGAGCACTATACATAGGGTGGCGCCACCGCCAACGGCTCACTATTGGATCTTGTAGAGAAAGAGGAGGATTTTTCAACATCCAATTTTGGATGACATATAGCGTAACGCAAATTTTCTTTTACAATTATGAATTTGCTCAAGAGTATAGAAGACTACTCTTGTTTGTAATGTCTTTACAATTGTATAAGTGTATATTGTGCCACACTTGACATTACAAATCTTCTTTTGATCTAAAAACCGATGTGCATTGCGCAACATCATGATCTTTTAGCCTTTATAAACGCCACCTTATAGTAACTGGTGGTCTTTTGTAGTCCAATGTAGTGTCATGTTGTAATGCGATATATTGCATTAACATATAGCTTATGTAGATCGAACCATATGTGCTAGACAAAATCTGAATATATATGTCAACAATTATAACGAGGTCTTGACCATGAATTTAATTCAAAATATAATGACTAAGTAACTTTAGTCAAATATTTGAGGCGTAAACTTTCACAAAACTTGGAAAAATAAACGGATTTGTAGTCACTTAGACTAATAAACCGAAGTCATATGCTTCATATCTTTGGCAATATGCCTTTTGCTTTTAAAATCCGTAACTGTGAGAATAATGTTCTCATCTTCTTCCATATAGTGAGTTTCTTGTTTCAAGAACTCCATATATTTCTTGTAAATTGACTATATTATTGCTTTCTTTGCAATTAATGAACAGATGTAGAACCACATCAATAACAAGATTTTTCTTTTACCAGCCCAATCTTTATATGACATGTGGGGTTCGAGGCGTTGCCTCCCCCTCTTTTTTCAGAACGCGTGACACAAATTTCGTCACTTTTTTTATGTCAAATTCAGGGCGCATGTTTCGGTCAATTATATCAAAACAACAAGATGGAAGAGTAACTATTATCGGTATACGATAATTAATTCCAATTATTGAATTTGGTCAAGACCAAGGTTTATGGTAACTCAATTCAATGTAAACCGTGACAAATTCCGTCACAAATCGATGTAACTGTGACAATTTCCGTCACAAATCGATGTTTGTCCTTTTATTAACAACGACAATATTTCGTCGTAATATCATGACTTGTCAAACCGTCATAGATTTCAACTTTGATATGAGGGGTCCCAATCCCTCAATATCGTCCCACGTTATAAAGAAAGGTGGGATGTAGAAGAAGGCTACGAAGCCCGGCTATCAAATTAAAATTCAAAAGCGGCAACGTTTATAAAAACTTACGTGCTAGTTTGCCGTGTAAGAGAAGTTGTCTTTGTAATTTTCATGCTTACTTCCATGCTGCGAAGTAACTCTCGCAATTCCATCCCGATCCGTTGCGCGAAAAATTTCATGAAAAATAAAAACATATGGTTAGTCATATTCACCATATATATATATAATAAACAGTAAAACTAACTAAAAAATTACTGTGGTAAAAACTTGTTTTATCCGTGGGTAAAAAACATTTAACCTGGAGGGGAAAATTTACTGTTTTGCCCCCCTTACAGTCAGTTTCTCTCCTCTGCCTTCGGATCCGAGTGTTGATTCGGGTCCTGGGTTGTGTAGAGGTTGCCGTCAGAGGAGAAGGCGTGCGAGCGTCGTGCCGGGGCAGCACTAGGTTGTCAGTGATCGACGGTCGACAGCGACGGGGCGGCGATGATGTCGGGTAGGAGGTCCGATCAGAGCTGTTGTGAGGGAGGGGCGCCGTTTGGAGCTGGGCAGGGACTGGGTGGGCCGAAGAGAGCTCGCGTGTGCAGCGCTAGGGCGGTGGTGCAAGTCTGGGGGCGGGCGTTGGAGGCTGAAGGTCGTCGGGGCACGCAGTATGTCCTCGGGCCCGCTCGGGCTGGATTTTGGTTAGAGATCGGCTCGGATGGTTTCCGGCGTTGTTGAGAAGCTAGGGTGCCAAGAGTAAAAACGGTGGGGGACGGGGGCAGAAAACTTTAGGGTTTGTAGGTTTTTTTTTTTTTTTTAAGGTTTTGTTCTAGGGTTTCGTTATCAAGCTCGAGTTAGAACATAGTGCTGATAACGTGTTGAAGGAGAAAAGATAACAAGAATAATGGTCTACTCATTCATTGATAGAAATGCATATTTATAGGCATTACATAGAGTCTTCCGAAGAATCTAGAAGTTCTATCAACTGTAATCTATTTTAATAAAAAAACCGGATTAACCAATCCTACGTGTATTAAGGCAAGACACATAACAGAATGATGAAAATATAATTTCCTTAAACATTGTCAAGATAAAATTTATTAATTTATAGTGTTTTTAATAACAGTAGCTTCTAAAAGCAACCTTGAAATTACTTCTAAAAGCTGTGGGTAGTGACCTGTAATTTAAAAAAAAAAAAACTGATTTCTTTAGTTTACCAAACACTATTAAATCTGAAAGTTTAGATAGAAGCTGATTTTTTTAAAAATAAAACTATACCAAACGGGGCCTAAGTCTTCTCTCATTGACTTAGGAAAAAAAAACCAATCAACTTGATTGGGATTTTTCTTTGTTCCTTTGAAGGCTGCCCACTTTTGTCGTTGGACGCAACTCATTAGTGCGATGGAGGATCTTGTTGGGAAGAAGGCATAATAGCGGTGAGATATGGTCTGGTTGGCTAGCTAGCCTAGCTAACTTCGTCAAGGTCATGAGTTCATATCTTAGATTAACTACTCATGAACAGTTCTTAAATTTAATAAAATACCGACCATATTTACTGAAACTTGTCTAACAAGAAAAATAAATTAATTATTTTGTTCATTGGATGGATTGTTAAAGAATAGACGAGAGAAAAAACCAAAGCCACCAGAGAAGAAAACCCTAGCGACCCCAACAAACCCACTAACTCCCTCTCGTCCGGTGGCAGCCTCACCTAGCTGGCATCAAGGTCTAGCCTCATTGAGTTCACTGCCGGACGAGAATTCAATATGCCTTTTTAGTCTCTTGTTTGTGGTTCGGCTCGAGTATAGACGAAGATATTCGAGATTTGCTGGTTTGTGTAGGTTTCTAGGATGCTCGACCTGTTGTTTGAAAGTTGCGGTGACGGGGGTCTTCATAGGCTTTCATCTTCTTGTCGCCGACATGGCTATTTTGGGTCGCGGACTATGCATGCATGGTCGACTCTTGGTGTAGCGTGGCCGGGAAGATCTACACGCTTTGTGGAGGCTTGGCGTGGCCGTGGGTTTGCTTGCAACATGAGGCGATGGAGGCAGGTGGTGGTGGAGGAGGCAGATTAGATCACGGATCATCTTATGTTGGGCTTGGGCTGGGCCCATTCTTTGAGGCTGTTTGAGCTTCCATATGGGTTAGAGCTCGCCATTTGGGGATTCTAGGGGTTTTCCACCCATTTCAATGTTTCGATAGGGGTTGTCGAGCCCTAACATTAAGGGCAAGGAGTTTATTTTCTTTGTTCTTTACCTAAATATCTGATGAATGACTATTTTTGTTTAGATTTTGGTTCTACTTTGTTGTACGCCAATTAAGGTCCGCAGGCGACCAGTATTACTGTTACATGAAATTTAGATAGGAATAGCTAGAAGTTAGGTGTGATAGACTTAACTGAGTGAATTTGTAATTAGACCTATCTGTCACTTTGTTATTACTTGTTGCCAACTATACTTTTTGGTCGTGAGTAAGCAAATTGATGTAAACCGTCTTCTAGTCGTAGACAAGTTAATGAGATTGTTTATTTTCTCAACAAAAAAAAAAGTTACTGTTATTTTTTTTTATAAAAATATTATTGGAAGTGTCATTTTGAAACCAATTATCCATAAAACCACATTTATTTTTGTTGTCTTAAGCACACTTTTTGTTCGATATGTGGAGAAAAAAAAAAACCGCCAGGAACTCACTCCAATAATCGATTCAAATATAACGCCAGAGAGCGTGTGGGGAAGATTATAAAACTATATTGATGGAGCCGGATAAGTATGAGCAAAATGAACGAGTCTGTCTGCGTAACAAAACTAGACTCACGATTTGTATGTCAGAGTCTATAAACAGTTTACAGTCTCCAGACACTTGGCAGTTGCCACACATTCAAAGTTTCAAATGATCCTAATTCTCAAAGAGAAAAAAAGTTTCAAATGATCCGATATGTAACTGCAGCGGAATGAGAGAGACTTGAGGGGGGACTTGGACACTGTAGCGGAACAAAGGAAAAAGAAGCAACAATAAGCTCATAATGGAGGGCCAGGATTTAATCGTGTGATCCGTGTGGGTGGTCGTCTCTACTCTCTACTCTCTACCACTGCCTTTGTTCTTCTTCCAGGCCTATCCTTTCTTTTCAAACCTTTCCGCAACATCCCAAAACTGCCTATCTCAAAACCTTTCCCAGAACCTCTCTCTCTGCCTTTGAACTTTCCCATTTGTTTGCCCACTAAACTTTCCCATGTGTTTGCCTTTGTCATATAAATGAACCTTATAGCATAACTCTCTCACTCCCTCCCCCTCCCCCTCAGCATACTGAACAATGTCTCTCTCCCCTCGAATAACATTTTGGTCATCATCAATCAACAAGAGCCTGCTACTGCAGCTCCTCCTCCCTCCACAGCTCTACTTCAACTTCCACTCATGCCCTTTTTGTTTTCATCGTAACCGTGTTCGTCTCCTTTGTCCAAATCAAGTTCCCAGGAACTCCGACCTCCTCACCATTTGAAACACATCAAATAACCTTCATGGTTTTCTTTGCTAGCTTCATTTTGTATTGCTCATCTTTTTGGGCCAAAAAAAGATTTCCTAGTCACTCCTATGTGTTCCACACTACCATGAGATCTGCTGGTCTACTTGCACTAGCTTCATTGCTTTCACTTCTTCTTCCTGGTTCCTGTCACCGTGTGCCATACATGATGCTAATCTTCTATTTCATTGGGGAGTGTTTTCTGTTGCTCCGAATGCCATGCCAATTGTCTTACCGGCAAGCTTTCCATGGATCTGTTTCAGAAATTCGTCATGCTCGGATGCGTGCAGTATTGCCACTGACATTAATGGATTTACCTCCGATAACTTAGGCTGCTGGAAAGTCAATCCGCAATATGCATATGTAATTTGAACAAGAGCAGAGTAACAACCATGTCAAAAGATCATAATCTAGCATACAGAAAGAGTCACATCAACGTTTAAGCATAGAACTGCTTTACAAGGGGGAATAGTGCTCTGCTGGCTGTTTCGTTGGCGGCTCTCATTTCAAAATCGTTCTTTATGACTGATCTAAGTTCAACTTAGATTTTGTTGCTGTTCAACTTGATCTAAGTTCAACTTACGCGGGGTGTGCCCGGCAGATTGTTCTTCTAATCCGCCTCCCTCCCTAACGCGTATTTTACTATTTGATGCTGCTTCTCCCCCTCCTTAGATCCTTTCTGTGGGATGAAGGCTGTCTTTTAGTTAGTTTTTTCCCTTTGCTTCTTAGTTTTGTTGTATTGGTTTCCTGTTTCCCTCTGTTTCAATGGAAGTTTGGTTTCAATCCAAAAAAAAAAAAAAAAACTTAATTGTCCTCCTATGTTGTAAATTGTGATTGTTTCTTTTGTTAGTTACAGTTTGATTTCATAAAAAGTGCATAATAGTGAAGACTACAAAGTCATGCCTTCTGCTCAAGGACTTGCCTCTTGAACTGAATACGAAGTCACAAACATTACATTAACTACATAACATATGGAACCGTATCAGGGACTATGTACTTTTACCTTAACTACTCATTGATATTTTACCTTTTGAATCATCCGTCTTGTTTGTGAACAATGTGAACATAGGGAACACAAAAAGTCAAACACAACTGTTCCAAAGAAGGTTTTCATGACAATAATAAATCACAACAAAAGGGCACATAAGCATATAATATCTAGATTCAAGAAAGACACTAATGCACAACGGATTGATGAGAAGTTCCGGCCAATAGATATTACTACAAAATCAGATGATGTCCAAGTAAATACACTTGTATTGATCTAATTTGCAAATTTTTACAAACAAAAATGATGCACACAGTTCACCAAACCAGCCTGCAATCTAGTCAATCCAAGCAGAAATCATTGTTACTTAGAAGGCACAGACCCTTACCAGGATAAATTGAAATGAATCCTAGGTCAATTTTTGGAGGAACAAAAACGGTTGAAAATAAACTCTTCATTCTGCTACATCAGAACTCTCATCCTCCACAGTTCCTGTAATTCAGATTGAGCAAAGAAAAACAGATCAACAAACTGAATTCCTAAAAGACCATCCTACACAATTGCTCTTGTACACAACAAATAGCAGCAGCTTTCATGTAACATAACAAGTAAAACACAGGAGCCACAGCTGCTTTCATAAGCTTCTTATAACTTCTACTTTTCCGATATCCAATGTGAAATGCAAACTACTTTCAGCCAGGTTTTCTATTATTAATCATTCCTGCAGGTCCATACTGACATGACTGAACCAATATGATTTACACAAATAAACAAGCACAATGAAAAATTCCTCATAAAAGCATAGTAAATAACACTAAAGTTATGCGCTTTGCCTTGCAAAACTGTTTTCAATGTAGGAAAATTGAACCCCATGACATAGTTTATTGTAACAAGCATAAGAATGACTGCTAATTTTAGCTGGGTCAAAGCATAAGCTTTCATTGCTCTACTTATATATATCTACACCCTCACTCCAGAACACTGCAGCAAACATACTACAACCCCAGTTCGAAAACTAAATGCAGAAATGCAAATAAAGAAAAATGCATCATTAACATCCGTGAGTTGCATAACCTAACCTACAACTACAAGCACATATATGCAAATTTTCAATCCTACCCAATAAACAGACATGAATTTCAAGCACACCACACATTAAAGCACATTCATAGCACATAACAAATAAAGAAAACTCAACCTTCACTGCCTTCTTCTTCCTCTGCATCTTCTCCATCCTCATCATCCTCAGTCTCGCCTTCGAAATCAACACCATACCTCCCATTCAAATAATCCACCGTCTCCGGCGTCAGAATCAACTTATCAGCATTCAAAATATCAAACAAATTCAATGTCCTGGGAGTCAGCATCTTCAAAGTCCCAATATTCCGACTCGAAAGATTCACCTTATCCGCAACCTCCAACATAAAGAACGTCGTCTTCTCTTTCGGATCAAGCCCCCACCTCTTCATCGCCGCAATAAACTCCGTCGTCTTCGGCTTCTCCAGTTTCTCAAACTCATCGCTGAAATCCTCCACCACAATCGTATTCCCCGCCGCGCTCGCCACCGCCGTCGAAATCGCCAGCCGCTTCTCCTTGCGGTTAATCTTGATGCTCCAGTCCCTGGGCTTGGGCCCGAACACGACTCCTCCGCCGGGTCGGAGCGGCGTCCGGGTCGAGCCCTGCCTGGCCCGGCCGGTCTTCTTCTGCGGGTAGGGCTTCCTCCCTCCGCCGCGGACCTCGCCGCGGGTGAGGGTGGAGGCGGTGCCGCGGCGCTTGTTCTGGAGGTCGTGGATGATGGCGCGGTGGACGACGGCACGGGCGGTGTCGGGGAGGGCGGATTTGAGGTCGAGGAAGGTCTCGCCGACCTTGTCGCCGGTGAAGGAGAGGACGGGGAGGGTGGCGAGCTCGGCGGTTAGGGTTAGGGGTTTGGGGGATTTGAGGGAGTTGGAGCGGAGGGTGGTGAAGGAGAGGGGTTTGTGGGAAGAGGAGGAAGTGAGGAAGATGGAGGAGGTGAAGAAGGAGAGGGAAGAAGAAGAGGAGGTCGCCATTGTTGAGCTGAGTTTTGAGTGAGAGACTGAGAGTGATGATGGCTTTGCTATCCGCTACCGCTATCCATTCACGGTCTTAACGACGTGTCGTATTCGGCGGCAAAGAAACAATATTTGATTTTTCAAGATAAAATACATTTCATGCATACAGATACACGCAATCTATAAAAGATAAATCTGCCAAATTAAACGAAATTTCATAACAGAATAAAAAACTTCCTAAAACTATAAAAAGGGTTCAGGGTTAAAGAAAAATGCAAGTCCCATCTCCTTCCCAAGGGAAGCGGCTACAGTCCTAAAGCCAGAGCTGTAACCGAAAAAATTCAAAGGATCAATTTTACTACCATCCCAAAGCCACACCTCTCGCTCAAGAAGTCTAAACCGGTTGGATGGATGAAATTCTTTTCCATTCAAATTCAAGACCGCTATGTCTCAGCTAGAGTGTCCATCTTATCAATCCCACATGACACTACACAATCTTCAAAACCATGGGAAGAGCCGCTCAATAATCAATCAGAGTCCCAGTATTCCCAATGTTTAGGTGGCGGGGGACTCGGTCTCCTGGGAGGTTGCCAATCTGTCGAAGGCATCAATCCATAACCAGCAATGGAATCTGTGGGAAGCAACAATTTTCTAATTTGTTCACCGCATCTTCTTCCCAAATCTCCCTCCAGATTAAGATTGAAACAATAACGAAGATCAAGTGACTCGAGATGAGGACAACCATCAAGAATTGCCCTTAATCCAACATTGGTCAGCTGATTCCCAAAAAGCTGCAGGTGGTGTAAACCACGCATGGTTCCTGCTATAGCAAGTGCATCGTTATCTTTACTCCAAGGACCATCATTGTCAATAATCTCTTCAAAAAAATCGTCTGAATATTTATGCCATTTTTTATTCAACTTGAATGATTTCAAAAGAGGGCAAGAGCGCCCAAGCACTTTCACAGGTTTATGCGAAAGATTTTCGCATACTGAGATGTCAAGTTCCTCTAACAGTGGGAGTTTTGATGCAACTTCAATCAAACCCTCATCTGATATGTGATAAGAACACGCAAGTCGCAGGCGTCTGATCCCACTCGAACTACAAATGTGGAAGCGTAATGTGTTAAACAGTTGCAAAATGGCAGAATTACACAAATACTGACCTGACATAAATTCAAACAAACATGTACATGCGTGTATAGGGAACAATATCAGAGATAGAAGCTCCAGGACATCCTAGATGATCCACAGTCCATAATGTATTAAGAGTTTCCACTTTGGAGTGATGGATAATCTGTTTTGAAGTGCTATCTATTTCAATTCTGTAAACCACAAACAAGAACAGGATACAATGCTCAAAAATTCATTTTTTACAGTGCTGTTCTTTCCCAATCAATCATATCTCTTCAAAAACTTTGGAGCATCCAACAGATTTAAGAAGGAACCAGGTTCAAAAAGATAATATCTAATAACGAACATAGACAATATATTACTTCATATATTTTATCTTCTTTTTCAAACTGGGTTCCCTCTAAAAAGCTTCAAGCTTTCCCTCAATAAGATTTATGTCTACTCTATATGTATAGCAGCACAGTTAGTATTCCATTTGTTTTCCTTTTAGTGGATAAAATGTTGTTACATTGACTTCATATATGCTACATTACTTTAATGTACAAGCCTACAGAGATGGCTTTCAGAGGTTAGTAGTCCTAGAAAATCTATAGAACCTATACAAACTATAACGTTAGAAAATAAAAAATAAAAATTCCATGTTCAACTTGGAGCCTAATACCAGAAAACCAAAATATTAATAAAAGAAGCAAAAAACGTACCTATCAGTAATATAGTTTAGGAGATCATCCAAGATTAAGTCCTCCATATTCACATCGACCAAATTACCACAACTAAGATCAACAACATGGTGGCACATCTTATCATAGTTGAAGGTAATGTCTGGAGCAAAATCATTGCGCATGTCTATGGTGGTCCATTTCATTTCCTTGCAAATTTTGCGCCACTTCATGCATACCTTCTGAGCATTGTCCAGGATATCAACTGTTCCAAGCCGTGACAGTATCGACATAGTAACGTCATCTGGAAGTTCAACCCATTTAAAGCAGTATCCATCTGATCTAGAGGTGAATCCTTTTCCCTCTATGGAATCATGGGGAAGCCAAAACCTTTTAATCCGTTCAGCACATCTTGTTTCCAAATCTATCCCCATATTGAGATTGAAGCAAAGGCGAAGATCAAGTGACTCAAGATGAGGACAAGAATCAAGAATTTTTCTCAAGCCATCATCTGTAAGCTTATTCCCAGAAAGCTGGAGGTGATGTAATCCTTGCATCGTTCCTGCTATAGCAATTGCATCTGCATTCTCATCTTTTCTAACAGGAGCACGAGCAACAGGAGCATGAAATAAAGGAGCATGAACAAAAGGAAGTGGTGCAAAATCATCATCAAAGTCATACGCATCATGATGATCAAAGTCATATGCATCATGCTGATCAGGCTCACTCTCTTCAGAGTCAGACTCATCATCAGAGAATCTGCACCACTCCTTGTTGAACTTGAACGACTTCAAAAGTGGGCAAGCGCGCCCAACTGCTCTCACAGCTTCATGTGAGATCCACATGCACAAGGAAATGTCAAGTTCCTCCAACAACTGCAGTTTCGAAGCCATACTACTCAATCCCTCATCCGATACGCCATTACAAGATAACAGTCGGATGCGCCTGATTTTACTCGCTCTATTGACATGTATTAGATACACAATATTAGCTGTTGCACAAGTACATGAAAATATGGCTGCAAGACTCTAAAACATCACATTAACTCCTCTACGATGCAAATGCATATAATCCAACATATCAGAGTGGACAGATGCCCATAGAATTGTGCGAAATCGAACATTCGTAAACTTAATCAAACAAAAAGAAAACCTGATCACTGTACATAAATAGCCTTAGAACCAATTTAATCATCAAACGACAAACACCAAAGTCTACAGAAACATTTAGTACCTTTTGGTGATAAAGGCGAGTAGTTCATCGGTGCCGAAGTGCTCGATACTGATATCAACGACATTACCGGAGCTCCGATCAACGGCGTGGCGGAACATGTCCTCGTAGTCCCACTCTTCGAGATCGCCGTCGTTGCGCATGTCAATTTTGCGCCAAAAGAGAGGGTCCTTGGAGATTTTGTGCCACTTCATGCAAACCATCTCAGCGCTCTGTAGGTAATCCACTGCTCCCAGCCGTGAAAGAATCTCCGCCGTTAACTCGTCCGGGAGCTCCGCCCAGTGCCGCTTTCGGTCTCGGCCGGATTCGGCCATTGTTGAGTTTGAGGGGTTTGTTTAGGGAAAATGAGCGGTTTTGAGAACATGAAATATTGGAATGTTGGGCCACTTGGGCCGGTCCAATTAATAATATTGGGCAATGGATTTGGTGACTCGTGTTATTGTTGGTAGCACGGTTATATCGTTACCTTTAAGATTTGGTAGCTTTTCTTGAGTGTAAAATTGAGTTAACGGTTAGGATCTTTGTTGTTACATATGACAGACCCGTAACTTTGTATATTGGTAGGAATTTGTGACGTGGTGTTGGTGCAGACACCACAACCGGTCATTCTAATATGAAATAATTTTTTAACTTATTAATGGATTTTCTTCTAAAAAAAAATGAAATATCATATAACTAAATACAAATGTATATAGTGATCAAATAAAGAAAGTTAGGAAGTGAAATCCACGTTTCTATTTTCTATTTTTAGTCATTATTCATATTGTTCAATTTTGTATCTGACTTGAGGAATGAGGAGCGAAACGAGTCTTCATCATGTGAAATAAATAGACATACAACATTAAACAGTCTGCAAAGCATATACAAGGGAGGTATGCAGAAGACCATAAAAGGAATCAGCAATATAGACAAACACAAGTCTGAGCTCCTTCCCAAAAAAAAGTGCCTACAACATCAATATTACTACTTTACTACTTTACTATCATCCAGTCGCGGACGCAAAAAGTCACGTAATTGTGGGCAAAAAATTGAGGCTAAGCAACCTATAGAAACAGCTCACTGTTCATTTCCTCTTCCTCTCCAATCTTCATTTTTGTAGCTCTTCAGCTAATTAATCTATATACTATTCTGAAATATATTGAAGTTTTTTTTCACTAATTATATGAAATCCTAATCAAACATCTAACATGAACACACCTAAACAAACTCAATGTTCCTTTTATAGAGAATAAAGAGATTTCAAATTCACCGTTCATTAATCTTTCATTCAAATCTGTTAGCAAAGAAAAGTCAGATAAGGACAAAAACACGAAAATTGATCACTTAATTTTGCAACAGTTGAAGTGGATTAATTTTGGGCTCAATCCTTATCTAAACACCCAATTTTATGCCATTTTGGTGTGATATACTAATTTCATAATTATAAGAATTACAATTCTGTGATATATATATATATATATATATATATATATATATATATATATATACAGTCCCTATCCAGAGCGAAGCTTTGCTCTGGAATTAACGTGCGAAGGTCCTTATTTGACTCACTTTTCGGTCATATTTTTCGATCATACCCGGTCAGTGTCTAGATACATATCGTATGATCATTCTTACAAAGTTTCATCCAATTTAGTGACCGTTTAAGCCTCCATAATCATGATTTACTCCAACGGTTCTACTTGGACAGATTTTGTTCTATTAATTTATTTTATCTGATTCGATATACAAATGATCACCAAACTGGATGAAACTTTGTAAGGATGATCATACGATATGTATCTAGACACTGACCGAGTATGATCGAAAAGTATGACCGAAAAGTGAGTTAAATAAGGACCTTCGCACGTTAATTCTGGATAGGGAATATATATATTATATATATATATATATATTAAGCGTGGGATACGAAACGTAGGGGAAAACAAATATAAAAAAAAACCTTCAAGTGCCAGACGTCAAAAACTGAGTGGGGCAGTGACCCCGCTGGCCCCACCTGCGTCCGCCAGTGCTACCATCCCAGAACTACTCCTATCGGTTATGTGGATGAAATTTCTTTTCCCTTCATTCAAGAGTCGAGACCACTAGGTCACAGGTATTTCAACAGCTAGAGGGTGTCGACTTCATCAATCCGACATGACAATTCACAATCCTCATAACCATGATAAAAGCCGATCAATAATCATCAGATGAGTCCGAGTCCCAGCCTCCATTATATTCAGGTGATTCGTGGGGAAAATCAGTAGAAGGTCCAGCAATCAAATCTCCGGGAAGCAACAATCTTTTAATTTGTTCACTGCATCTTCTGCCCAAATCTCCCTCCAGATTAAGATTGAAACAAGAGCGAAGATCAAGTGACTCAAGATGAGGACAACTATCAAGAATTGCCCTTAACCCATCATTGGTTAGCTAATTCTGTAAAAGCTGCAGGTGGTTTAAACCATGCATCGTCCCTGCTATAGCAAGTGCATAGTCATCTTTACTCCTAGGACCTTCATCATCAATCATCTCTTCAATAGGGTTGTTTGAATATTTGTGCCATTCTTTATTCAATTTGAATGATTTCAAAAGAGGGCAAGCGCGCCCAAGCACTTTCACGGGTTTATGTGACAGATTTCCACGATATGAGATGTCAAGATCCTCTAACAGGGGAAATTTTGATGCAGCTTCAATCAATCCCTCATCTGATATGTCATGGGAACATCCTAGTCGCAGGTGTCTGATATGTCATGGGAACATCCTAGTCGCAGGTGTCTGATCCCAGTTGAACTACAAAAGTTGAAGAGGAATGTATTAAGCGGTTACAAAAAGGCAGAAATACACTTGAAAAAAATGCCACATCAGTATAATAACTAATTGGATTGAACTAAAAGATATATGTACATGTGTGTGTGCGCGCGCGCGCAAGTTTGGGAAGGAACAATATCAGAGAATACAGAAGCTCCAGGACATCCTAGACGATCTACAGTCCACAATGTCTTATGAGAAACTCTATTTTTGTACGCTATCTAATTTCAAGTTCTGCAATAATTCTCCCAGCACTGCATATGAAAGCGACTTCAAAGTGATCCACTCACCTAAATGCACAAACGCATTTGCAATGAACTATTGCACACACAAAGACACAAACACAGCGAATAAAACATCTAGAGATTAAAGCACCTCCAAGTAAACTAATTAATCAAACCTATACAAGCTATGATACTAGATAAATGAACTTCCATGTCCGACTCCTAATTTAACTGTAAGAAAACAAAACATCAATAAAAGGAGAAAACTACATACCTATCAGTGATATACTTCAGGAGCTCATTCGAGATAAAGTCCTCAACATTCACACTTACCAAATTACCACAACTAAGATCAACCTAAGATCAACAACATGGCGGCACATCTTATCTAAGTTGAAGGTAATGCGGGGAGTACTATCTTTGCACATGTCTATGGTGTTCCACTTCATTTCCTTGCAGATTTTGTGCCACTTCATGCATACCCACTGAGCAGTGTCCAGGATATCAACTGTTCCAAGCCGTGACAGTATCGACATAGTAATGTCATCTGGAAGTTCAACCCATTTCAAGCAGTATCCATCTGATCTAGAGGTGAATCCGTTTCCCTCTATGGAATCATGGGGGAGCCAAAACCTTTTAATCCGTTCAGCACATCTTGTTTCCAAATCTATCCCCATATTGAGATTGAAGCAAAGGCGCAGGTCAAGTGACTCAAGATGAGGACAAGAATCAAGAATTTTTCTCAAGCCATCATCTGTAAGCTTATTCCCACAAAGTTGGAGGTGATGTAATCCTTGCATCGTTCCTGCTACAGCAATTGCATCTGCATTCTCATCTTTTCTAACAGGAGCAGGAGCAAGAACAAAATGAGGAACAAAATCAGGATCATTAAGAAGAGCGTTTGCATAATCTTCATCCATGTCCTCAAAGTCAAACCCACCATAGTCAGAGTCATACTCTTCAGATTCAGACTCATCATCCGAGAATCTGCACCACTCCTTGTTGAACTTGAACGACTTCAAAAGTGGGCAAGAGCGCCCCACCGCTTTGACAGCCTCATGCGAGATACCCACACACAACGAAACGTCAAGTTCCTCCAACAACCGCAGTTTCGAAGCCATTGTACTTAATCCCTCATCCCATACCTTATTGCACGATAATAGTCGGACGCGCCTGATCGTACTCCAACTATGCACAGGTATTACGTACACAATGTTAGCTGTTGCACAAACACACAAAATCTGAAAGCAAAACTCTAAACCAACATAACAACTCATTACAATTCGAATGCATAAAATCCAACATGTATCTGTATACTTTGAACTCTGTGACAGTGAACAAGTACCTTTTGGTGATAAAGTCGAGAAGTTCATCGGTGCCGAAGCGCTCGATATTGATATCGACGACATTACCGGAGCTCCGATCAAAAGCGTGGCGGAACATGTCCTCGTAGTCCAACTCTGCGAGGGTGCCATCGTTGCGCATGTCAATTTTGCGCAAGAAGAGAGGGTCCTTGGAGATTTTGCGCCACTTCATGCACACCTTCTGAGCACTTATTAGGATTCCGCTCCCAGCCGTGAATAATCACCGTCGTTAACTCGTCGGGAAGTTCTATCCAGTTTCGCTTTCGGCATCGGCCGGTTTAGTTTTTCTCTTATGTGGTTTTGGGGGATTATGTGGTTTGTCAAGATGATGGAGTGATTTAGAACGGTGATATGTTGGGCCGGGCCGGGCCTGGAAATCATTCGGAGTAGGGATATACTTACTTGTGAGGTATAAAAGCTTCGGTAAAATTAAAAAAGTTCTTAAAACTGACTATAAATTCAATAGTGATTAACTAGAAATCTCTTAGTTATTGACTGACCAGGTGAACGCTATTTGTAATCTTAGTAGATATGCGAATTGTCATTTACGTAAATGCGTTTAGTAGATATGTGAATTGTCATTTACCTTGCATAAGATGATGATCAACAGAATCCAACTATAGTCCATAGACTATAGTCTTATGTTACATACTTATAAAGCTGTAATTGTAACGTTACGATATGTGGCACATGAAATCCGAGATGACTAGATTGGTCACTAAAATAAAACAAAACACGGTACATGGTGGAATAGAAACTTTTGTTTGATTTTTAAGACAGTCTTGATCTTGGAAGGCTCGAACCAAGAACTGACAGCACTGTAAAACGACTCTCAGGCGACGAAATATTATGATTTTGTCGCCTAAGATACACTTAGGAGATGGAAAACAAGTTCGTCAATTTAGATCATGAAGTCGTTGCCTAAGAAAAACTTAGTCTACATACATAAAAAGTTCGTCGCCTAAGATTTATGTAGGTGACAGAATTGTTTCCATCGACAGTTCGACGATTAAGAGGTCTTAGACGACGAAACCTAATACTTAGGCGGCGATCTGGTTCCGTCACGTAAGTGCACCGACCCACCGACAACTTTTTAGCCTACTGCAAGTTTAGAACAAATATTTTCTCCTAGGCGATGAAAATTTCACTTAAGAGAACAACTTTCCGTCACCTAAGTGAAATTACCCATTTAGGCTCTAGTTTAGTACAGGTCAATGGTTTTCTGAAATTTGGTGAGAGAGAGAGAGGAGAGAGGAGAGAGGAGAGAGAGAGAGAGAGACGAGAGAGAGAGAGAGAGAGGAGAGAGAGAGAGAGAGAGAGCGAGAGAGAGAAGTTGTGCGAAAATTTCCCCCAATTTCGA
The DNA here is from genome assembly GCA_010134655.1 of Fragaria nilgerrensis. Taxonomy (NCBI): domain Eukaryota; kingdom Viridiplantae; phylum Streptophyta; class Magnoliopsida; order Rosales; family Rosaceae; genus Fragaria; species Fragaria nilgerrensis. The sequence continues at coordinate 38,551,563 of CM020979.1, forward strand.
GTTTCGGGTGTATTTCTTCAAAAGCTTCTCTCATTGGTATGTAACTTGTTACACTTACACTTACTCTCTTTTTCACTATTTTCACCATGTTTTCCGGCGACATTTTCGATGATATTTTCGATCACTTTTTGTTAGTATTACTTGTTAGGATATTATCATGATATATATAGCTAGCTTGTGCATGTATATATTGAATTGTTTGTTTTTATGGAAATCATTTGTGCATTCAAATGATAATGTTGTGGTGAATTATGTACGAATGATAATTTTCTTTCATTCACCAATGGTTAACCTTAAGAAGCCCGTTCGACAACTATTGTGTCACAATCGTGTCTGATAAAATGATTCTTGAATTGTCCCATTTTTTGATAGTTCGGGAGAACACGACATTGTGGTGTCGTTTGTTGTTTGTGCGTTACATTTTCGGTTGTGGGTATATATTTCGACAAATCTTCTACTTCTCTTTTGATGGTCTTGTGATCTTTGTGCACTTGGGGAACTGTTGGGAGATATGCTTCTAAAATTTTCCCAGATCCGAAAACGTAACGCCTCTTATCACAACATACAACATGGACATGAGCTGGATGTAGTTAGAGAAGGGGGACGCGGCTTACACACAAGGAATTTATTTTATTTTATTGAGGTTGTATGTGGACATAGTAATCTTGAGGTAGTTATGCACTTATGTTTGTGCATGAGATGTTGCAATCGAGATAGTGTAACATTATATAACATGTATTATCACCTGTCAAACAACGATATTTTGCGTCATTTTATTACTTGGACATGGAATGGTGAAGATGCATACAATGTGCTTGCACTTGTAGATATGCGAGCACAACATATTCAGCAGGCAGATCTTCCAGTGCTAGTTATTAGGACCATGCTATGATGAACATCATAAACGATGTTATCTCATACGCCTCAGGATATGAGAAAAGTGTTGTTTATGACACCGCCCCTAACATATTCACTACGTCCTTTTTGGCTTCAGACGACTGGGTTCAGACGACAGAAGACGTTAAGTCTGTCGTCCCGAATATTGTAACGACAGACATTTAAAAGAGTGTCGTCTGAAAATAGTAACTCAATACTAGTTAAAATCACAACAAGAATATGGAGCAAAAACCGCACAAAGAGCGTGGCCTTTAGAGGTGTTGCAATCCACTTTTGTGGTAATTTTCCATCATCTTCACATTAACCCACACTTGCCACACATAATGAAGAATGCAACACTCTAAAAGTGTGGCCTTTGCTCATATTTCTGTTGTGAATTAACGTGTTTTTGAGACGACATACGTTTGTCGTCTTAAAAACAAGAAAAAATAACCCTAATGTTACCCATTTAAGACGACAGAAAACTGTCGTATGTTAAAGAAGCTTAAATTGTCTCGGGCCGTAATTTTTTGGCATAACTGAAGGAGGTTTTTTTGACACTTAAAACCAACTCTCTTTCTCTCAACTCCCCCGATACTTCTCCCAACTCATTTCTCTCATCAGCTCTCACTAGCTCGTTCCTCAGCTCTCAGCTCTCACTCGTTCCTCAGCTCTCTTTCTCTAATTACTTTCTCCGCCTGATTCTCACTTCCTCTGTCATTCCCCAACCTCGTTCCGCATCCTTCGAGATGAACAATCAATTTGTCACCATCCATCCACCGCCATAGATCTGCTTAATTAGGGTTTTAAGTTTTTGACAGGTAAGTTTGAAAAGTTGAATTCGGGTTTTGTTGGATTGGGTTGAGTTTGGGGTTTTGATTGGTCGATTTAGGGTTTGTAAGCTTTCCTTTTGAGATTTGAGTGTTTGATTAAAACTCTTTTCTTTCTATGCATGTTCATCTCATCTGGTATTCTTCATGTTTTGTTTAGATATGGGTATGTAGGTTAGTAGATTGGATTGCATGTGAGGGTTCAGTGGATATACTATTGAGTTGAGTATGTTCTTACTATTTGTGCTCATATTGATAAATTTCTTTTGAACTGATATATTTTTGTTCTTAACTTGGTAGGGATATTGCTGAGTAGAAGGATTGCAAGTGGGGTGATTAGAAGCTACGTAGCTGCGTGTTTTGGCTTAATCGGTGAGTTTGAATGACTATACTGAGTTTGGTAGAGAAATGCATTAGTGGTTGTGTATCTCTTTGTATATATATGTATTTGTGTGTCTTAATTAGTTCTTGTTGTGTGTCTTTATTATATGTATTCGTGGATTTATGTGGTGATATATTGAGCTGCAAATGTAAACTGTTTTGGAATTGTGTTTTCATCTGCAAGTGAGCTATATATATGTGGATTCATGTACTGATAATTGTGCTAGGGAAATGCAGATATATATGTCGTAATGCATTTGAGAAATTGTTTCAATATGAGCTGTTTATGTATGTACCTACATATAATGTTAATATATATAGCTAATAATTGTTTGTTTTATATAAGATGGATAAAGCATGGATGCTGGCAGATAGGAGGTCACTAAGGTTTGAGATAGGATTTGAAAATTTTCTTAAGGTCGCATAGGATAATGCTAAAGACCCTAATAATATACCTTGCCCTTGCTTAAAGTGCTGCAACAATGGATTTGGTTTTGTACAGTTCATTAAGGATCATGTCTTTTTCAATGGTATAATGGAAAACTAGGGCCGTTGGAAGTGGCACAGAGAATGTTCTTATGCCGCCAGACATGGTTTGAGTGAGGGTTCTGAAACAGTAGAAATGAATCCAGATTTAGGGATAGAAGTAGATGATGTGGGTAATGAAGATGAAGAGCTTTCGGTAGACTCGAATGAGTTTATGCAGTTTGTAAAGGATGGAGATAAGCCTCTATATCCTGGTTGTACCAAAGCAACCAAGATGAATGGTTTGATAGAAACCTTTAATCTTAAAGCAAGGTACGGACTGTCCGATTCATACTATTCAGACATTTTAATATTGTTTGGAACTCTGCTTCCCGATGGGAATGAATTACCTGGGTCTGTTAAAGAGGCCAAAAAAATTCTGTCCACATTAGGGATGGAATATGAGAAGATTGATGCTTGTCCAAATGACTGCATCTTGTATAGAGGCTTGCATGTTGCTACTCAAAGATGTCCAACTTGTACTGCATCAAGGTGGAAACTAGCAAAGGACAAGTCTGAGAGAGTTGGGGTGTCTGCAAAGACATTGTGGTATTTTCCACCAATCCCAAGGTTTCGAAGGATGTTCCAATCGACATTTTCTGCTAAGCAACTGACTTGGCATGCGAAAGGCAAAAAGAAGGACAGAATGATGAGACATCTAGCGGATTCTCCAATGTGGAAAATGATAGACACTAAATGGCCAGATTTTGGTATAGAACCTAAGAACCTTAGACTCGCATTGTCCTCAGATGGGTTTAACCCATTCGGTGCAGCAAACAGCAAGTACTCTTGTTGGCTAGTGATTTTGGTCACTTATAACCTTCCTCCATGGTTATGCATGAAGAGGAAGTACATGATGTTAACTTTGTTAATTTCAGGACCTAAGCAGCTGGAAATGACATTAATGTCTATCTGCAGCCTTTAGTTGATGATTTGAAAGTCTTGTGGGATGGGGTTGAGCGAGTGTACGATGCTGTAAGAGGAGAGTACTTTAAGCTGAAAGCAGTATTGTTTTGGACGATAAACGATTTCCCTGCATATGGGAACTTATCGGGGAGCATTGTGAAAGGATACAATGCGTGTCCAATCTATGTTGATCAAACCAAACCGTACCGGTTGAAGAAATCGAATAAAATAGGTTTTTTGAAGAATCGAAGATGGCTGCCACGATATCCTCCTTACCAAAAGCAAGCTTTTGCTTTCGATAACACTATAGAAAATGATGATGCTCCAGCACCATTAACTGGAGAAGAAACGTTTGCAAGAGTTCAAGGGCTGCCTAAAGCAAGTGGCAAGAAAAACTCACCTGCCCCTTATAAGGGCCCTCCAGAAAATAGACCATGCTGGAAGAAAAAGTCTGTTTTCTTTGAACTTGAGTACTGGAGTTTCTTCCAGTAAGACATAATCTTCATGTCATGCACATTGAGAAGAATTGTTGTGATGCTATTCTTGGCACGTTGTTGAACATTCCAGGGAAGACTAAGGATGGCATTGCAGCTAGATTAAATATGGTTGAAATGGGGATTCACACTGATTTGAAGCCTACAACTGGTGCAAAAAAGGATAAGTTGCCTTTAGCTAGCTGGAACTTGCTTCTAGATGAGAGAAAGATCGTATGCGATTCATTTAGCAATATGAAGGGTCCTGCCCGGTTTTCATCTAATATACGGAGTCTAGTGTCAATGGAGGATTTAAGACTTTCTAATCTTAAATCACATGATTGCCATATTATAATGCAACTTCTTCTCCCTGTTGCATTACGATCTGTTTTGCAAAAACCTGTTAGATATGCAATTATTCATTTTTGTCTATTCTCCAAAGCGATTTGCAGTAAAGTAATTGATGTCTCCAAACTTCAACAAATGCAAGCAGACTTGGTCGATACAGTTTGCTTGCTTGAGAAGTTTTTTCCACCATCATTCTTTGATATAATGATTCACCTAACAATCCATCTTGTTAGAGAAGTCGAGTTATGTGGTCCGTTTTTTTTTAGATGGATGTACCCTTTTGAGAGGTACATGAAAGTGTTCAAAGGGATGGTGAGAAATCAAACATATCCTGAGGGTTGCATTGCTGAGAGTTACATTGTGGAGGAAAACAGTTGAACTTTTGGGAGAATGTATGCTTCCTGAAGATGCTACTGTTGGGATCCCTAAAAGTATCAGACCTGGACTAGTAAATGGCTGCAAGCGCTTATCAGCACCAAAAATCATTACGGCAAATGGGAAGCTACTTGACATGGCCATTTATGTATATTACAGAACTGTGAAGATGCGAACCCATATTTCAAGTAAGTAATTTTAATTCTATATGATTTTTAGTCAAGCACTATATTAATTCCAATAGCTGATTTCCTTTATTTTTTTCAAATGCAGGGAGCATATGGAGTTCTTAGAGTTAAGTTTCCCATATAACGCAAATAATCCCAAGTGGATGAAGGATAAACAGAACCTTACATTTCCTAATTGGTTGAAGAAGAGGGTATGCAACTTCTTTCTATGACTTTGGATTATGTAAACTCTTCAGTTTTGGACTCGTGAGGTATCTATTTTAACATATATCGTAATTTCAGGTTGCAAATGAACTAAAACTTGTCGATAATGAAGTTTCTGAAACCATTAGGTGGCTGGCTGGTGGACCAAATACGGAGGTCCCTACTTTCTGCGGTTACCACGTGAACGGGGTTGATTTCAACACTAGGGAGCGAGACAATGTTCGATCAGTTCAAAACAGTGGGGTTTTTTGGTTGCCGATGCAATGCAAGTTGCTAGTGCAAGGGATAAAAGACCCAGAACTAATGATATGGAGTTCTATGGCCGAATTCAATAGATTTGGGAGGTGGACTACTACAAGTTTAGGGTGCCAGTATTCTTGTGTGATTGGGTGGAGTCATCTAGGGGCGTCAAAGTCGATGAACTTGGTTTGCTTTGGTTAAACTAGATAGGATAGGGCATTTAAATGATCCTTTTGTCTTAGCTACCCATGTTAAACAAATTTTCTACATAGAAGACCCCCTTGATGCTGAATGGTCTGTGGTAGTAAGGTGCCCGGATAAAGACTTTAAAGGTGGTGGTGATGATGATAATGATGGCGACGATGATGATAATTATTATGATGAGGAAGACAATACTGTAGTGGAACAGCATCCGTATATTCCCATAATGCCACCGGTTGAGAGCTTTGATGATGTAGTTGGTCATGAGCCTAGCTCATATGTTAGACCAGGAGATGAGAGGAATCTGGATTGATAAGTGAACTTAGTTTCATGTTTAGGGATGATAAGTGACATTTGTTTCATGTCCATTTCCTTATTCTCTTGTCTGTATTTAATAAACTGATCTATATTTTTGTATTTGGTGCTTGTTTAATTTGTACTTGCATTGGATTCATATGTTTAATATCTGTTTCATGTTTGATATATTACTGTTAGAGTTATCTATTATATCACTTTGCTCGCACTCTTATATACGAATTCATTGTTTTCACATGCTCGGTTAATATGTAACTAACACTACTTTTGGTTTATGTATTTCAGATAATGGCACCTTCTAATTCAAAAATAGTGATTGCACGAGCCATAGCTTTAAGAATTAAGGGTGTGGTGATGAAAAGATCAAGAGCAAAGTCTGCATCAAAGGCTGCTTCCCCTAAGAAGGCTACTGCTGCAACAAGAGGTGCCTCCCCTAAGAAGGCTACTGCTGCAACAAGGGGTGCCTCCCCGAAGAAGCGTAAGACTGCATCGAAAGCATCAATTGATGCCTCTCCAAAGAAGCGTAAGGCTGCATCGAAAGCATCAACTGCTGCCTCCCCGAAGAAGCGTACCTCAAGGAGGCGGAATGTGACAAAGTCTAATAAGGGGACCACTATGAGCAAGTCATCAAACAACTCCCAATTGATAAAACTAATGATTCTGAAGAAGAGGTAGAAAACATAACTGGCGGGCTGAAGCTGCTCAAGCGTAAAATGGTAACCATGAGTCAAATTTCAACTGGGGTAATCCGTGGACAGCAGTTCATAGTCCAATTAAATGACAAGGGTGAACCTATTGGTAAAGAGGGAGGAAATCTGCAGTCATTCATTGGAGTGCAGGCACGTACAAAGATCCTAATAAACATATCGGATTGGAGAGACGTCGATGATGACGAAAAGCAGAAGATTTGGGAAAGTGTACAGGTAATGGACTTGCTGTACTTAATTATACATGTTTGCTAGCTTAATATGGGTAATTGATTTTTCAAATTGAGTGCATTTATATATGCTTGGTAGGATAACGAATTTTTAGAATCCCAAATTGAATAAGTAATCAGCATCCAAGTTGCTAATTAAAATTTTTCATTGCTTAGTCTAAATGATCATGTCCATTTTAACTTGTTTGTGTAGGAAGCATTTGATGTGCCTAAAAAGCTTAGGAGGATGGTAATTGCATCTGCAGGAACCAAATGGAAAGATTTCAAAAGCCGATTGACGACAAAATACATCATGCCTTACATGAATGACCTCGATCTCTTAGAATTTCCTCCAGATGATTACCGATTCATAGCAAAGGATGTTTGGCAAGAGTTCATCGCTGAAAGGCTTTCAGCTGGCTTTCAAGTTTGTGGGTCTATGTTTGTGTTTGAGGGCATTTTTTTTTGTTTTGGCATGTTAATATTTTTTAAAGTATCATTTCAGCACTTATGTAATTGAAGCTTGGTTTGCAGGAACTACGCAATGAACAAATTGAAAAGCGAAAGCGAAACAAATACAATCATCGTTTGTCACGCAAAGGGTATCGTGGAATGAGGGCAGAAATGGTAGGTTTTATTTGATAAACCAAATAAACTAACTGTACATGTGTGTGTGGTGTGTATATCCCAAATTTAGTAATCAGTTAGTATGTTTTCTTCTGTTTTAGGCAACGACTTTGTCCCCAGAAGAACTCGAAGAACTTGGTAGATACATCTATTGGATCAAGGCAAGGCAAGACAAAGATGGTAAATTCTTAGATGAGGTTGTGGAGGAAGCAGTCGAACGAATTGTGAGTATATATAGGAAAACATTTAAGTGGTTTTTAATTTACAGTGTAGGTTTGTTTCATTTTGTAATTCATTGTAAATCTAAAGTTCAATTATTTGTGCAGGTAAACGTACAGAAGATGGAGGCTGAAGGGAAGTTCAAGTCAGAAGGCTCTAACGATGTGCTAACTGTAGCATTGGGTAATGCAGAGAATAAAGGTAGGGTTAGAGGGATTGGAAGCCAGGAAATTATTTCCACTTGCCAAAGCGAAAACAGGGAAGGAAGAAGATGTCTGATGAGGATAGATAAAGAGAATTGCTAAAGACAGAGCAAAGTGGGAGGAGGAAATTAATAAAAAGCATCGTGAAGAACTTGCGCAGGCTGAAGCTAAGTGGGAGCAGAAGTTTGCCATGCTAGAAGCAAAGCTTAAATGCAAGTTAATGTCCTCTGAATCCCCACGCATTGTTACACCATTTAATAATGATGTTGGTTCAGGACAAGAAAGTTGTTATAGGGCATGGGAGATGGTTAATGGTTTAGGTGGTGAAGCTATGAAGAAGAGGTTGGTTTTAGCGGCGGTAGCGGCAATGGTAATGATGGTAAAGAGGTTGTTGTGGAAGAGCCAGTGCAGCCCGCTAATGGTAAATTGCCAGTGCAGCCCGCTGATGATAAATTTGGGTCGATATTGGAAGATGTCATGGCACCAAACACATCAACCAATGTTGAAGGGGTAAATATCATACTTGGCTGATTTTTTTTTGGAATTTATATAGTTTTTTAGATATAGAACTGTATTGAATTAATTTATTAATGGCGTAGGTCCAAAAAGGTCAGCTTGATTGCAAATTAGCCGTTGACACAGTGGAAAACATTGTAGCTTTTGGACGTGTAGTTAATGGCGACCTTGATCCCAACAAGCAAACAATCCATGGTGTTCATTTAGGAGCTGAAAACATACGAGTGTCTATTGTTGTTCCAATCATTGGTGAAGCCAAGCTGCCGTATCCCATAAAAGATGAGATAATGACTGTGAAAGATGCCCTTGGGACCATTGTTGCTTGGCCGAGGAATCTTGTTATTGATGGGGGGCTGTAGTTGATGTCAAGGTAATCACACTGCTTATATTTTTTTTTTCAATCTTTGATATATATATATGGTTGAAAAGTACGTCAAAATTATTACCATATGTACTTCTTGCTTAACAAAGTATATATACTACCAAATATGTAGGAGAAACCGAAACCTGTAGTGACTACAAGGAGGCGCGAAAGAAAAACCAAGCACCGCCAACGAGTCTTGATAATGAAGATCTGGAACACTTGCTACCGAATCTTCCGCGGTAATTACTAACCTTGTGCAATTGGGAAAATGTTGGATTACGCAATGGAGCCTCCATCCTCACTAAGTTTCCTGCGAGTCTGTTTGGTCATCCAACGAAGGTAGTTATCTTCAGAAAAAACGTTCATGCCATGACACACATAACAGAACAAACAGGCAGTGCCATCATATTTTACATGAGTGAGGTAAGTAACACATTACGACATAGCTGATGAAATTTTGATATGTTTTTATTTGCTATTTCTAAGTCTACATTCATGTTGTGAATATATGTCTGCTCAGCTGGTGCTATGAGTTTTTGAAGAAGTCCCAGATGACTGACATGATAGGCTTTGTCGATCCCAATGACACGGGTGCAATTGGATGTGGAACTCCAACTGAACGCTCTAGGAAACTACTGGATCGGTTTAACTTGGGGACTAATGGGCAGATTTATTTGGTGCCTTATAACTCAGGGTATGTTATTTTAATGCAAGATAAATATAAATATATATATACACACACATACTGCTTTAATGCTTTCTGTTTTGTTTGTGGTATATATATATATATATATATATACACAGTCCCTATCCAGAGCGAAGCTTCGCTCTGGAATTAACGTGCGAAGGTCCTTATTTGACTCACTTTTCAGTCATATTTTTCGATCATACCTGGTCAGTGTCTAGATACATATCGTATGATCATTCTTACAAAGTTTTATCCACTTTGGTGACCGTTTAAGCCTCCATAATCATGATTTACTCCAACGGTTCTACTTGGACAGATTTTGTTCTATTGATTTATTTTATCTGATTCGTGTGTGCAAACGATCACCAAAGTGGATGAAACTTTGTAAGGATGATCATACGATATGTATCTAGACATTGACCGGGTATGATCGAAAAATATGACCGAAAAGTGAGTCAAATAAGGACCTTCGCACGTTAATTCCAGAGCGAAGCTTCGCTCTGGATAGAGACTGTATATATATATATATATATATATATATATATATATATATATAATATATATAGTTCTCATGGACCTTATCGGTTATGGATCCCCCCTAAAGAAGGTTTACTGGATGAACCCGTTAAAGAGGCGACTGTCTGGTACTAATGATTGGCAAGATGTTGTGGATAAGTAAGTTATAGTTGGTCAATATGCAATTAATACAATCTGTTCATTTATTTATTTTTTTATTAATTTTTTTAGACTTTTTTGTGAGAAACATGCATGTCTGGTTACATACTTAGAGCAACAATACATGTCTATTTTTGGTTATTGGTCTTTCATATCTACAGCCAAAAAATTTTACTTATGTTTTATATTCTGATATTGATTATGAAGCGCCATCAAGTTCTTCTATGCTCAGAAGCTTAAGAAAACTAGCAGAGTATCAGTTGAATGGATCCTTCTTCTTGTAAGTGTTATATAACATGTTTCACATGATTTTCAATCAAGCTTTACTTAACATACAAAATGATTCTTATTTCTGATGATTATATTTACAGGGCATTCCAGAGTAGAAAGATGGACATACTTGTGCATTATGGGTCATGCATTACATGAAGGACATAATTGAAGACAAAGATTTGGAGTTTGCAACCACAGTATGTGCTTTTGATGCTAAGCTTATCAATTTACATATATTGCACTTCATTTACATGTTTGATTTTTAGTTTTTCGTACAATAAGCTTAGTCCATACTTTTTAATTGCAGTGGGCAACTAAGCGTAATCAACGTTACACACCAGAAGAAATTAATGAAGTTCGGGCTGAATGGGCGAGACAAGTTCTGATGTTTAAGGTTTAGGGTACGTAGGACACTGCTAGGAGTGCGGGAGTGAATTGGTTTTGTGCACTACTATGTACACTGAACTCCTTGTGTATATGCATTCTGCATATATATATATATATATATATATATATATATATATATATATATATATATATAACTGGTAGTCAGTTTTTGGTACTAGCTAGTGAATTTATGATCGGCTTTTGGTTTGATTGATCGATCATTATTTAGTACTCTAGCTACCTAGCGTGTTAGTTACTTAATTTGTAGGTTCTTGATTGAACACTGTTTTTAGCCTATGTAGCCTACTGATGATGTTAAACTGGTTTTGAGGATGATATAAATGTGTCTTTTGTTGATTTTCAGGTTTTCATGAATGGTTTTGTTTAGTGTGCTCATATATATATATATTGATGTATATATATATATGTATTGTGAAAGAAAAGGATTTGGTTGTGTAATCAGCATCTCAGATGACACATGAAACCAAATCAACACTGTCGTCCTGCACAAAAACATACGTCTCTATTATGTCATTGATAAGAATATCACACGACATAATATTGTCGTCCATTAACATTTCAGACGACATACAAAGAACTGATTATAAATTCGGACGACATATAAATGTCTTATGGACTGATCAAGTCGATAGATAAGTAAACAGATATGTCGTGTGTAGATACACAAAGAATATATATCAGTCGTCTAAACTGTAAATCTACACAGAAATAGACATTAACATGACAAAAACATACGTCTCTATTATGTCATTGATGAGAATATCACACGACATAATATTGTCGTCCATTAACATTTTAGACGACATACAAAGAACTGATTATAAATTCGGACGACATATAAATGTCTTATGGACTGATCAAGTCGATAGATAAGTAAACAGATATGTCGTGTGTAGATACACAAAGAATACATATCAGTCGTCTAAACTGTAAATCTACACAGAAATAGACATTAACATGACAGACTTGTGACGTTTTAAAGATTCTCAGACGATCGACAGAAGAGCACTTTTGGTGTTTCTACCCATTTGGACGACAAATAACCGTAGTAATACTACAATACAGACGAGAAAAGTTTTAAAAGAGAGATTAAAAAAACATTAACACGTCAAACAAGAGATGTTATAACATATTTCAGACGACAGACAGTGGTACATATTTGTTGTTTAATTTGTTTTCAACGACATAGCACCGTCGTCGTAACTGTTTCTAATGAAAAAAACTTTAATTTTGTTACAAATGTAAGTGCATACAGACGACAGTTTCTTATATACAATCTGTCGTTGAAGTTGTATTAGACGTCTGACGAGGTTGTCGACTGAATGCTTATCAGATGACTGCTGGATAGACGACAGCCGAAAAAGTATTCAGACGACCGACCTAGTAGGTCGTCTGAAGCCAAAATTGACGTAGTGATTCTTTAATGTCTCCTACCTTGACACTAGTGATTATGAATTTATGATAAATATAATCGGTTTGTAGGCCATTTGCAGACCTCATTCTACCCAGGAAATGAGCAAATTGTGTTGGGTACCATCATCAAGTAAACGCGGTCGAAACCAGAACAAAAAGTTTAACCTCTGTTTTAACAATGAGATTACACTTTTTAAGGAATTGCTTCCTCTTGGTAACAACTATCTAGAAAATTTTGACAAGGTAAAAGGTATCTTGTTTGACATCGGCCTTGGTATCCAGAAAATTGACGCTTGCGTCAATAACTGTGTTTTGTTTTACAAAAAATACATAGACGATGATGAATGTCCACACTGCCATGAGACAAGGTGGCAAGCTTGCCTTTTCATATAAGCATCAAAACCCCGAAGCTTGCACTTTTTGGCTAGCGGACCGCAAAGCCACAAAGTTCATGTGGGATTTTTTGTCAACGGTGTTAAGTTTGTGACGTCATAACGAGATGAATGTCGTATCATCCAAAACAATAGAATCATGGTTGAAGGGGATGATTTCAACTACTATGTGGTGCTTATCTTCATTTTTGTCAGTCGTGTTGTTCAAGTGAAATGGTTCAATAATAACTCAAGCGTATGACGGAATATGAAGATGGATCATGCCTTGTTATTAGTGAACACAAACACGAGTTGGTATAAGAATGAGTCGTTTATTTATTCTTGCCACCATAGCAAAAGAAATGTTTTATCTTGAAGATCCAAAGGAGGGTGAGTTAGAAAGTGGTGCAAGTGATGTCACATAGAAATATATGGAGTGTAACTACACTGGAAGGGGATGAGAGTGAGCCGAGTGAATTGAATGAGATTGATGAACCATATCAAGAGGATTCTCTATTGTAATCCCCGATACTGAGGATATTTGTGTCAACAACAATAAGATCCGGATCTAAGAAGTTACATTGTAATTACACAGCCCGAAGTCAACTTGCCACAACGCATTCCCACTCATGACGACTTCATAATGATGAAGACGAAGACGAAGACGAAGACGTAGAAGATGAGGATTACGACTAAATCGAGGAAGATGATGATTCTTAAGACGAGGATTATGCTGAGGACGATTAATTTTTGGATTCCATGTTTAGTTTGTAATATTTAGAATATCGGAGGTCGGGTATGCATTTTGTTTAATTTGTATTCGTACTTAATCAAAATGACATATTTATTTTCTACATGTATTTGAATTTTCAGTTTATTTGAATATCAATATATTTCAAATGATTTGACGGAAATTACATAAAAAAACAAAAAAAAGGTAATAAAAACTACTTGGGCGACGAAACGTCATGTCCCGTCCTCTAGGAGCGTCTTAGTCGACGGAAAATTACGTTTTCTTCGTCTAATATTCTGAAAATTTTGGCGCGACGGACTTTTACAACAGACGACGAATTATTCGTCGCCGGAGATAAGCTGGATAAATTAAATGGCGATTTCTCCACTCTCTGTGTCATTCTCTCCCTCCTTCAACAATACCGCCTCCACCTCACCACACCCGCCGCCTCCAGCCGACGCCTCCACCTCACCATTGAGCTTGCGTTTGGGTAAATCCTTGTTTCCTTCGTCATTATCGATCTCCGTTGCCCTTGTGTTTTTCATCTTCGAATCCTAATCTAATTCCTCCCTTTTCTGGATTCTCACATGCCGCCGTCTTTTCTTCTTTCCGTCAAGCTAGGTTTCCAACCTTGAGGCTGTTCGTGCACGGGAGAAGGAGGAGAAGCTTTGGAGAAGAGCTCGATTGGAGAAATCGTTCGCCAGGCCAATTTAATCCCTATTTTAACCCTGATATGATTTCCTGTTGGTGTTTGATAAATATGAATTGAGCGGCATCTCATTCTGCCAAAACCGTTTTCACCAATCAATTATTGTGTTGACTATGGCACCAACATCCCAATCTCTCTCTTGATAGTAAATTGTTTGATTGGGGGTTTAGGGTTTTCATTTTAATTTAGAGGTTTAGGATGGTAGTCTAAGATGCTTTGGGCTCATTGATATTCATGATCACTGTTATTTGGGTGTTTATATTTTCTCATATGATATGCTGATACATGTGCTCAAAGTGGGAAATGGTTTTAGTTTTTTGTTCGCTGCCTTTGAACTGGAATTGGCAAGCTGCAGACAATGAAACTGTATTCAAGCAATTTTCATATTACTTGTTTCGTATTGATTGTGAAGATGATTACATATGATTTGTTTCTACTTGACTCTATGTTCAGTGTTCTGCTTTGTTGGCATCAACATTTCCTTCCAAGTTCATATAAATCCAGGTTATATTTAGGAGGTTTAATATTAAGGACAGTCATGATGTGAATGGTGCTGTTATGAAATTTGTAGAATGCCTATCATCGGGAAGAGGAAGAAGCGAGCTGCTCAGGACTCGCGGTTCATGGGGGACCTACAACAGCATGTTGAGAACGTCGGCTCCACTGATTCATAGCCCACCCTGATGCCGATTGGATCGATACCACCATCAGCTCCCCGTTGATTGTACGGCCATCTAGTAGCATCTCTAGTACGGCGGAATCGGCATCGGGCACCGCCATTAATGCTCGATGCAAACCTAAGAGTACCACAGGTAACCTTCTTTACAATTCTCGATATTAATTGTAATGTTTCACAAGATTCTCGATAATAATTGGGGAAATTTTTTGTTTCTAGATCCGCCGCATAAAAAGAAACGGGGATTTTGCTCTGAAAAGAAGACGGAGAAAATACGCGTAGCAACGGGAAAGAATATCCAGTTGGATTACGACCCCAAGACAAAAGGACCTAGCATGAGAGGGGTCAATAACATGGTGGTGAAGGAAATCGGAGGGGCCATACAAAGTCACCGGTTAGAACAGGTCGACGTGTTGGATAAGGTGCTCAAAATTCAGAAAGGAAAAGAGATTAGAGGGATGAGACGAGCAGACATGCGAGCCTCGAGCCAGTCGTCAATTTCGACCTTACGTACTCGTGCACCTAGTAATGATGAGCGGGTTCGAGAGATCACGGAGCATTACAAGAAGAAAATCCGAGAGGCCGAGGAGCGTGTTGAGCAAGCTGAGCAACAAATTGAGCGTGTCGAGCTACAAATGAAGATGATAAAGCAACAAATGGCTGTAGTCTTCTCGACGCTCGGTTGGCAACCTCCTCCTCAATGTCAAGCGCCGCAACAACCCTGACACGACGACGATGATGACGGAGGCGACAACAAGTTCGACACCTCTCAGTTTTAAGCGACTTAGGATTTCGTACTTTTTTTCTTTGAATTTTCTAGTTATCAATGAATAATGTTTATATTTATTATTTAGTTATAAATGTTTTTGGATCATTATGTCTTGAGTTAAAAAAAATTAAAAAAATGGTTATAAAAATAAATGAATTAAAAAAATTATTCAGAGATTTGACGTGAAGGAAAAAAGAAGTTCGTCGCCTAAGACTACAATTATAGGCGACGGATCAAAAGAACATTCGTCGCCTAGGAAAATATCTTAGGTCACGAATTACCTGAAGATCATTGTTACGTGAGTAACAACGTTGAACCGTCGCTAAGTTTTTTGTCGACGAATATCATTCCAATGCTTAAGGTGTTTGTCAACAGAAATCTCCGTCTGTAAAGTCAAAAAAATTCCGTCGGCTAAAAGCTATCCTAGTTGATGAACTGTGATTTTTCGTCGACTAAAAACCTACGTCACGGTTTTTAGTCAACGAAACTTAGACGATGGACATTTTGTCGTCTAGGTTCCTAGGAGACAAAAAGTTGTTCTTACGCGACAAAGCTTTCTGTCACCTAGTGCTAAATTCTAGCAATGCAATGCTTAGATACTTGCTTCGAATTGAAGGAAGAATTTGGACGGTTCTGTTCCACAATTATAAAGGATTGTAGCTACAAGATTAAGTCTGCTTAAAACCTATATTAACTCATTAATGGCTCTTCGTGTTCTGCCTCATATAAGTTAAAGTAGTTGGTTTTCTTCTGGAGAATCCGGCCTAATTTACCCAATACTGAAGAGATTGTCGAGAGAGATTTGAAAGAGGCTCAAAGTTTCTCAATCTAAAATGGTAAAACTTATGTATGTAGAATCAAAATGCTCGTTAGTACAAGTAGGATATAATCTTAGTCATTTGTATGTTGGGATCACTATGCATACCAACTACATGATATCGTGTATCAACACGACGTGCACTCTTCGCGTCGAAAGCAGGGATATATAGCAAACAAGTCTATTCAACCAATTTTGAGCTAATAATCTAGAAGCTAGTGTCACTCTTAGACAATTAATTATGCAGGGTCGTACTCGTTCGTCCCACTAAATACCGTTTTGTGCTAATTAAGACGTTTAGTTAGTTTAATCCCCCTTTCTAAGTAATGGGCTATAACCCCTGAAAGTAGCTAAAAGCTCATAGGCCCAATTAATTATGCGGAGCCGTGCCACGTCTAGGCGGAACCTAGGGAAATGGGCCTATTCGGGTTGGCGGGTCTCACCTAAAAAAAAAATGAAAAACAAAGCTACTTGTTCGTTCGACCCTCTTTCTCTGTGTTCTGTTTGCGGTTGATTTTAGTTCTAGATGAGAAGAAAAATGGCAAGCGAGAGCAATACCCAAATCTACCACGAACGCCAGAAGCTTCAGTTTTGCCTCTTACACGCGCTCAACAATCTCTTCCAGGTAAACCCATCTCTCTTTTCATGTTAATTTTTCCTTAACTTTGCTCAGTTGCTCATAACAAATGCTCTACAAGAAAACCCATTAATGGATTTTAGTTCAATGAATTAGTTTGAAACTTCAGTTGGGTTTGCTGTTTACTAAAACATTGTTCTAAATAAAACAGCAGAAAGATGCGTTTACTCGACCAAGATTGAATGAGATTGCTGAAAGACTTGGGGTTGAAGAACCCAACAAGGAAAAGTGGACACCTTTATCTGTGCTCTTTAAACCCCATCATAATGCACTTACTGGAAACTATGACATAAATGTGCTAATTGCGGCTTTAGAAGATAAGGGTAAGAATGTGGTTTGGCACGATCGTC
Organism: Fragaria nilgerrensis; assembly: GCA_010134655.1. Classification (NCBI taxonomy): domain Eukaryota; kingdom Viridiplantae; phylum Streptophyta; class Magnoliopsida; order Rosales; family Rosaceae; genus Fragaria; species Fragaria nilgerrensis. The sequence goes on from CM020979.1 coordinate 38,568,789, forward strand.
GCAAGGGGGCTAATACGATTGATCTAGATGGGGATGAAGATGCTTTGATGGGTATTTTGCTTAATGTTCCGGTTAAGAGGTTTGCGGGGCTATGGAAAAGTAGGCATTGGGTTACGTTGAGGAAGATTGATGGGGTTTGGTACGATTTGGATAGTGATCTTGTTGCTCCTCAGGCTTTTGAAGATAGTGGGAGAGTTAGAAAGTTCTTGGATTACATCATTGGGCATGGTGGAGAGGTTTTGCTTGTTATGAATGATATACAGTGAGTTTGTTGCCCTGAGTGTATCTTTTCTATAGAATTTCCAAATGTCTGTACAGCAATTCCGCCTGTAACAATGTTCGTACAGAATTAGCTCACACAGAAAAGTTTCACTTTGAACTGTCAAGTTGTTGTAGGGATTGGCAAAGTGCTAAATGATTTCTGTAATTACATCTTTGGTGATCTTGAAAGGGTTTCTCAGCTAATATCAACACTGTCCACTTTCTCGGTTGATTGTTTTCCTGAAGTGCTAAAGACTTGCTTCTTGTGAGTTGTATGAGTGTGGATTGTGGACTTTTTGTGGACGTAATGGAAAGATATCTTTTGTGTCATATTGTATGAGTTTGTTGTTAGCCTATTGATTTCAAGTTGGTTGATTGAAGATTTATCTGACACAAAACTTTGGAGGCATTTTGTTGCTCCTCTCAGTATGTGGACTAGTGTGCTTGTGCCGGCTCATGCTCTGTAGAATCAGTGGTATTGCAGGTTAGGTGGTTTGTTCATAGACCATATTTTCTGCGTAATGAAAAGCAGATATCTTGATAGTTATTGCTTGTGTCGGTATTCATTCTATAGGTCCCTTAAATTTTTTTACTGGTACTTGATTTGATGTTAATTTCTTAGCTTTTTCTCGATCAATAGAACCTTTGTGGATTTGTTTTCTTGGTTCTGTTTTCACACTGGCCTCATATTGTTACCCATTTTGTTCCACCACCATCACTTTCTCGGTTGATTGTTTTCCTGTAGTGCTAAAGACTTGCTTCTTGTGAGTTGTATGAGTGTGGATGTTGGACTTTTTGTGGACGTAATGGAAAGATATCTTTTGTGTCATATTGTATGAGTTTGTTGTTAGCCTATTGATTTCAAGTTGGTTGATTGAAGATTTATCTGACACATAAACTTTGGAGGCATTTTGTTGCTCCTCTCAGTATGTGGACTAGTGTGCTTGTGCGGCTCATGCTCTGTAGAATCAGTGGTATTGCAGGTTAGGTGGTTTGTTCATAGACCATATTTTCTGCGTAATGAAAAGCAGATATCTTGATAGTTATTGCTTGTGTCGGTATTCATTCTATAGGTCCCTTAAATTTTTTTACTGGTACTTGATTTGATGTTAATTTCTTAGCTTTTTCTCGATCAATAGAACCTTGTGGATTTGTTTTCTTGGTTCTGTTTTCACACTGGCCTCATATTGTTACCCATTTTGTTCCACCACCATCACTTCTCGGTTGATTGTTTTCCTGTAGTGCTAAAGACTTGCTTCTTGTGAGTTGTATGAGTGTGGATTGTTGGACTTTTTGTGGACGTAATGGAAAGATATCTTTTGTGTCATATTGTATGAGTTTGTTGTTAGCCTATTGATTTCAAGTTGGTTGATTGAAGATTTATCTGACACATAAACTTTGGAGGCATTTTGTTGCTCCTCTCAGTATGTGGACTAGTGTGCTTGTGCCGGCTCATGCTCTGTAGAATCAGTGGTATTGCAGGTTAGGTGGTTGTTCATAGACCATATTTTCTGCGTAATGAAAAGCAGATATCTTGATAGTTATTGCTTGTGTCGGTATTCATTCTATAGGTCCCTTAAAGTTTTTTACTGGTACTTGATTTGATGTTAATTCTTAGCTTTTTCTCGATCAATAGAACTTTTGTGGATTTGTTTTCTTGGTTCTGTTTTCACACTGGCCTCATATTGTTACCCATTTTGTTCTACCACCATGTTTAAGCAGTTGTGGCAGGATAAAGAAAATGTTTTGTTGGAGAAAATTATATATAGACTAGTGTTACAAATCTTTCTGGAGTGGACGAGAACCTCATTATCATGAAGATTTAGTAGTAGTCCTGAATTGGGCTTGGAACTAATAGTTGAATAGATATCTGAAGGTGGTGCTGAACTGCTGATAGATTTTATACAGTGAACAGACTGAGGAAACTAACACTGTAAGATCAGGTGCTATTGATTATTCTCTGATATTAGACTAACCTTAGTAAACCTGAGTTTCTTAGCAGACATGAACATCTGCTCTGTAAATGTGTTGTAAACAACTATCAGGGTGAAAGTTTTTGGTCGAATCAGGTGTATATGTCTCTCTCGCTATCATTCCCAATAGCATCGCCGACAGGATACGACGGGTAGTTGTTGACAGAGAGGTGTTGACAGAGAGGCATGAGGCTCTGCAGAATTTTGTTGCGACTGATTATTTGTACAAGTTGATGCTGTGTCGATATCATTTCTTTTCAAGTTTCATCCTCTCTATTTGTGTTTTGTATTTTGTTGATTGGAAGAATCACTTTTTTATGCTTGCTCTCCATGCAAGTAACTGTTTTCACAAGGAGGTCGGAAAACCCATTAGCTAAAGTTCAAGGATAAATTTGCATTTGTAGGAAAGCCAATTAGCTAAAGTTCGTTTTTGGTTACTGCTGGAGATCTTTCTCACCGTCCCAGTCCTCCTTTTGGCACATCCTTTTGACATTTTCTACTTCTGTGCTTTACACCCACTATAAAATTTATACCCTGTTATCTCTTTGTTCAAATAGACTTGCACGCACTCTCCATCTCTCTTGCTTTCAAATTCAATCTGAAAATGGCAATGAGAGCCGAGACCCAGGTGAGCAACTGGGATTATGTGAACAAGAGGACAATCCTCTTTTCCAAACAAACTTCCAGCAAGAGATTTGCTCAAAACACAAGGTTTGTCGACTTTAGGTTCAAGCTCTCTACATGGTCGGGATTCTTGCCTATGAGGTTACTCAAACATTTTGCCGACAAGGTGGCTGGAACTCTATGCTTGGGTATGGTTTCGGCAAGGGCAAGACCTTCTCGAAATGATTCTTCATCCAGAAGATCGGTAAATGATTCTTCATCCAGAAGAACAATGCCATACGTGACTGCAGGTGATTGTCAAAGAGAAGAAGCCATAGAAGACTGCATTGAGTTCTTCAACTCTTCTTCTACTTTCTCAAGAGCAACTCCTATTGCGACACAGGTTTCTTCTTAAATCTCTTGGAATTCTGATTCCAACTGTTTTTATTGTTACATCGACTCCTTGTTTATAAGGGAAGCCTGAAGGCGCGCGTTGGTTGTTGTCTTATATATTAGATGTTTCATGTAATAAATAAGAAATCTATATATCGAAATCTATCAAAATCTATACATGCATATACTAATGAATAATGGTAGGTGAACCATTTTTTGGAAACCTACTTAGAGCTTACCTTACGTGTTAGCTAAAATGTAAATATACGCGTATTACTTGAAGTAAAGCAGATATCGGATTTGTATTTCTTTTGCTGTATCTTTTTAATGGCTCCATAGATAATTTGATAAGCCAATGAAATTTTTGAGACAATCCAATGCATTTGATTAACTGGTTTTCTTCTCTAGTTTTTGGCTAATTCTCAGTTCCTTCGGTTATGAGCTGAGAGCTAATTAGACTAATCTGCCCCATCAAAACAGGGATTGGTGTGGTTCGGACTGGTTCCTCCAAAAGAGGTCTTTGACAACCAGTTAGGATCAGGTTTAGACAACAAAGAAGGCTTGTGTCCTTTAAATACAGAGGAGGTCATCTTCAATGTAGACGTTCTTACATTGCTAAACATAACACACAGTTTAAAGTATATATCTTCTGTTTTAGTCAGATGATTTGCTTATACAATCCCACAGTTCATAACCCATCTGGCATCAAATTATCTTGGAACATATCATATTAATTACCATGTATCTGATCATCAAAATGAATTAAAATGAAATTCCTTACATGTGGAAATATGAAGAAGGAAACACAGCTTAATGTTCCAAAATGCTCAATGAGTAAATAAAGCAAATATAGATACAGAGAGCTGAGAGAGGTACTGCCTGAAACTCCCAGCTGAGAATGGAAACCAATCATTCTTTAGCGAAAAGGCCTCCAAGGTTAAACCCACCTTTCTTCTTCGGCGGCACCACCACCGTGTTCTTGCGGCCGTTGGTGGTTCCACCACTCTTGTCCTCAACCTTCTTGAGTATGGGATCAACCTCTAAGAGCTGATCCTCCTTTGCAATAACTCCACCTAGCCAATCAATAAAACCCTTCTCTTCTTTGCTTCCTCCTGCACCCTTGGCTGCGCTTGCGGCGTAAACTCGAGTGTTTACTCTGGTGGTTACCATGGGGGCAAAGACCATTGTAAAGGAAGCCATTTTAGGGTTAGTGATTACAGAATCTAGCTAGCAGAGGAAAATGGTATGAGGAAGTTGGAATAGTTGAAGTGAAATAAGAGGAGGAAGGCCAAGTGAGTAGGATAATATACCAGTCCTACTGGCTGGTGTTGCCAAGTGAATGTGAGCCTTTGGATGATTCTGTATAGCTGAGTGCCTTAGATTTGAATGGAAGTGTTTGTAGCACAAGCTCTCCACAAGTGGCTTATCTTCATTTGCCTCTAACAGTCTTTTGGTGTTGGTAAATTCCACAACTATTTTGCAAGATGAGGGCTCATCCTTAGTGGACATGGCGGTGAGCAAGACACGTGGCATGACCATAACCTGTGCAATCAGCAACCAAGTGGATCTCAAATGGACCTTTAGCTTGATGCAAGAACAAATTGGGGTACAATTTCCCCTTAATAGTGCCCATAAATCAGATTATTAATCTCACAAGTTGAACAAATATATATATACATGCCTAAAAATCATACCACAAGACATAATCCTGTTTTAGGCGAAGCAAGAATACCTAAAGACAGATATGCTTGACCAGATCGAGGTCAGGCTTTAGCACACACCATCAGTTACTTGCATTCAAAATGCACGCTCGCAATCACGGTTAAAGACTGTTAACTAGTCCTCATGTTTCTGGAGCCAAAAAAACTACAATTCGTATTTCTATTCATATTACAAAGCATCGAAATTAATTTTCAAAAACTAATCCTCAAATAAACAAGGTCTAAACTTTTGCTGCTACAGTTGAACTTATTTTTCATAAATTTAAATCAAGAGTGGAAGATTGATCTAATATATAGCGCCCTATATAAGTATATCACCATCAAGAAAACACAAAAAAATCTGACAAATTGAAAAAATTAAAAGTTTAGTTTCACTACTGATTCAATGATTTTTAAGTAGCCCAGGATCATCATACTCTATAGGAGGATACAAGTCAAACAAGTTACAACTCTAGCAAGCTCCTGTATTACTTGACACAAATTTTACCACATAAACCAGTTAACCTCACACGCTTAATTTCTAAGCTGGATTTTGGACAACTACATATATAGTCGACTAACATCAAGGGTTTTGTGTTCAATATATTAACATAAGAAAGGGAAAAAGGGGTTGGTACAAATCTCCATTTCTTCTATACCAAGTCTTCTCTTCCAAGACTTTTTTCCACTTGAAAAGGAGTCAATCCAGCTTCCTCTCACAAGTCTCACTGATTCTTTATATAGAATCGTTTTTCCAGGTCTCTTGACACACCCATTTTCCCAAATTGGGTAACAATTTATACCTACCCGAATCAGGTAACTTTGGTCTTTATTATTAAACATAGCTAAACCTGCAAGAATGCTAAGAAAACTAACCACTTTTGTGCATATATGAGCATAAGCATCAAAGAAAGTTAACGTTATGAGTATTTGTAGAAAGATAGAACTCAAAATGAAGAAGCATGTACATGATTGATGAGACTTGAAATGAACACGCAAAACGCAGGCATCTTTCTGGTCCTAACAACCATGGAAAACTTACATTTGTTTCTTGCAAGTTTATTGCATTGCGACCAGCTGCAGAGTAAAATTGACTCAATATTAATCCTCGCTGATCTAATTTGTTTCCTGAAAAAGTTACCGTTAAGATTTATTAGCAAAATATGGTGCGTGATGAATAACAAAATATGGTGTATATAGCATCATCTTATTTATATATATATATAATATACATCCCTATCTAGAGCGAAGCTTCGCTCTGCAATTAACGTGCGAAGGTCCTTATTTGACTCACTTTTCGGTCATATTTTTCGATCATACCCGGTCAGTGTCTAGATACATATCGTATGATCATTCTTACAAAATTTCATCCAATTTGGTGACCGTTTAAGCCTCCATAATCATGATTTACTCCAACGGTTCTACTTGGACAGATTTTGTTCTATTGATTATTTTATCTGATTCGGTGTGCAAACGATCACCAAATTGGATGAAACTTTGTAAGGATGATCATACGATATTATCTAGACACTGACCGGGTATGATCGAAAAATATGACCGAAAAATGAGTCAAATAAGGACTTCGCATGTTAATTTCAGAGCGAAGCTTCGCTCTGGATAGGGACTATATATATATATATATATATAGACACACACACACATACCATCATACATTTGATCAGTGGCAGATACTTTAAGGGGAGAGAGAGAGAGAGAGTTATCCCCCATTCGAAATTTTCTCATAATTATTGTACAATTATGTACTTATTAGTATTACGTTCAAGGTTTTTGTATATATGGACTCAGTTGATCAACTAACTGATTAAACATACATGCCATGCAATTTGAAATTAAAGGATGGATGGTGAATCTAGCAAACCATAAACAATACTATTGCGTGGCATTGCTTATAGGCTAGATGCCACAGTAGTGCCACCAAAAGAAAAATGAGAGAGAGTTGAAACTCTACCTATAAGTAACAATAGGATTATTTTCCTCCACTCTAGCTAATAGATTAATCACCAACTAAATGAAAGTTCTTCCACCTACTTTAGAAACGCACACAGAATCAAATTTAATTTCTCCCGAGGTTTCGTGTATGTAGTTCCACATACACAGTTTCTTATCAACTTATCAGCGACATGTATGACCTAAGATTCCCAACAACTCCTCCTACATCTTTCTCAAGCTTTATATACATATGTGCATCATCTTTCTCTCTCAATAACCAGACACAGATGGAAACCATAACCCTCTTCTTCACCTTAGCAGCTGCGACTTCTGTGTATTGCTTCTGGTTCTATCTCCTAGCCCGAAAGCTCACCGGCCCGAAAGTATGGCCGGTGGTCGGCAGCCTTCCCGTACTCTTCACAAATCGCAACCGAATCCATGACTGGATCGCTAGCAATCTCCGCGCCACTGGGGGCTCATCCACGTACCAAACATGCACCATCGCGCTTCCTTTCTTGGCTCGCAAGCAAGGGATGTTCACGGTGACTTGTCACCCGAAGAACATTGAGCACATTCTAAGGACGCGATTCGACAACTATCCGAAAGGGCCGTCGTGGCAGGCGGCGTTCCATGATCTTTTGGGGGAGGGGATATTTAATAGTGATGGGGAGACGTGGCTGATACAGAGGAAGACGGCGGCGCTGGAGTTTACGACGAGGACGCTGAGGCAGGCCATGGCGAGGTGGGTGAATCGAACTATTCGGAACAGGCTTTGGTGCATTTTGGACAAGGCTTCCAAGGATCATACTTCGGTGGACTTGCAGGACCTGCTGCTCCGATTGACGTTCGACAACATTTGCGGACTTACATTCGGTAAGTATAGGACAAACATGAATATAGGAGATGTGTTATGATTAATTTTTTATTTTTTTTTGAAAGAGAGGAGATGTGTTATTAAAAATTGATAAAGAGAAAAAAAAAAATGGTGTTATATATATTGAAACAAAATTAAAAATTAATTGTGCGGTGAAGGTGGATCGAACACCTGACCTTCAGATCTTCAGTCTGACGCTCTCCCAACTGAGCTATCCCCGCTTGTTGTGCAGTTTACTTCTTATTCTAAATATAACCCTACTGTGTCATCTACTTGGTTCACTCCCCGCACCAGCTTTGCATATCAAATAGAAAAATCGAAACTACGAATGAAAACTATTATAATTTATAGTTCATAACCTGTAGATTTTTTTAATTTTTGGAACTAACATAACCTGTAGATCATAATTTATAGTTGTTGCCACAACAAGTAATGGGTGTCATATATATCTCAACTTAGATTTCAAAATATAGAGAATGATTCCCTCTGTGCATGGATTACTAGTATTACCTTACCTGATTCTGATAATATTGATTTTCCGACAGGCAAAGACCCAGAAACACTGTCGCCAGACTTACCGGACAACCCATTTTCCAAGGCCTTCGACAACGCCACGGAAGCCACACTCCAACGTCTCCTCTACCCCTCATTTGTATGGAAACTCCAAAACGCCTTCGACCTCGGAGCCGAGAAACAGCTAAAGAGAAGCCTCGCCGTCGTCGGAAACTACATGGACGAGGCCGTCGCCGCGCGCAAAGCTCGTCCCTCCGACGACCTAATCTCCCGCTTCATGAACAAACGCGACGTCGACGGCAACCCTTTCCCTAGCTCCGTCCTCCAACGCATCGCCCTCAACTTCGTCCTCGCCGGCCGCGACACCTCGTCGGTGGCCCTCAGCTGGTTCTTCTGGCTCGTCATGAACAACCCCGAAATCGAGGACAACATCGTCAATGAGATCACCTCGGTTCTGAGCGAGACACGTGGCAGCGACCCAAAGCTTTGGGTGGAGGAACCGTTGGTGTTCGACGAGGCGGATAAGTTGGTTTACCTAAAAGCGGCGCTGGCCGAGACTTTAAGGTTGTACCCTTCCGTACCGTTGGACTTTAAGTACGTCGTGAACGACGACGTTTTGCCGGACGGGACGTTCGTGCCGTCCGGTTCGACCGTTACGTACTCGATATATTCAGTCGGGAGGATGAAGACTATTTGGGGTGAGGACTGCATGGAGTTTAAACCGGACCGGTGGTTATCTTCGGACCGGACCCGGTTCGAACCGCCAAAGGATAGTTACAAGTTTGTGGCGTTTAACGCTGGACCGAGGACTTGTTTGGGAAAGGACCTTGCTTACCTCCAAATGAAGTCGGTGGCCTCCGCGGTGTTGCTGCGGTACCGCCTCTCGCCGGTTCCCGGCCACCGGGTGGTGCAGAAGATGTCTCTTACTCTGTTCATGAAGTACGGGCTCAAGGTGTATTTGCAGCCCCGCAAGCTCGATGGACTGGGTCTGGTTGCCACGTCAGCATAGGGGATTAAGATTAATTTCCTCAAAGTTTGTCATTTAAATTTGTTTTTACTTTTGTATACGTTTTGATTTTGTTGTTTGATTTTGGGTGGGAAAGGTGGATGAGGTTGAGCAAACTTTGCTCATCTAAGTCGGGGAAGATTGACGTCTTTGTCATGTTAGTGTATTCCATATCAGCTTTTGGTATGGGTTTTCATATATATTTACTTGTCAATAAGACTCCAATGTGTATAGGCAAGCTCTTGATGAACTTATTTAACTAAACATGTAGATATAGGCTTAATTGCTTACTTTCATTGCCGCTTTTATCTTTATAGTCTCGTTTAGTTCACGGAAAGTGATTCTCTTGGTATAAAGATAGTAATAATGAGAGTTACACATAATAGTAAAACAAATTTGAAGTGTTAGCGAGTGTTCAATATAACATTTACATGCTGTGTTGGGGTCATTGTGCTATGTATACACCCTTTGATTTATATGGTTGAAATCCAACCAACTTATGAAACTTTGAACGCAGCAGCAAAGTCTCTAGAACTTCACCTCTCCAATTTCGAGCGATGTGCTTCTTGTCAAAATCTTTTAACAGGTTTTGTGCCAAGAACACCTATTAACAGATAAAGCTTTCCTTCCCAATTGAATTCCTTGGCATTTTTCTGCTTCTCTCCTTCAGAATAACTCTTCTATATAAGTAGAGGATTGAAGTGCCGGGTGTATCTATAGGATCAAGTTATCCATGAACTAATCTATGATCTTCTCGCCGGTTGAGAAAACATTCCAGACAACAGTTCCCACCAGATAAAGGCCTACTGAGACCTTGAATACATCATCCCAAGAACCTGAAAATTTGTTAATGTGTAAGAGCAATGTATTAAAATCAGCTTGTAAGATAACAACTTGATATGATCCTCATGGCAAATGAAATCAAGGCCAAGTGTATATGAAATTTATGAACTTATGCTAGAAAATTTATACTTTCTAGCTAGTAACTATTCAGCCTGCCAAATAATGCTACTGTGATGCTTTTTATGTTTATGTGTGTGGAAGAAGATGCAGAATGTCCTGTGTGTGGTAAGTTGGAGAAGAGTGACACAGTCGTGATACTAGCTATATGTCTTAAGTAATTCTCAACAGGAGAACGATTAAAGTTGGATTGAGTCTTCAGTTCTACATAAAAAATGCAGTAGCTGGGTACTAAGTACTAACCATGTTGCAAAATGTAACCAGTTGACGCCGTTCCTAAGACACCTGCCAGAACACCAGCAGTATTGGACAGACCAAGCAACACTCCCTGAGGAATAGTTAGAAGAAGATAATTAGAACGTTTCTTTTCCTCCTATTATTTTACTCAGAAAGATGTTTGATCTTATGTATCTCATACACAGAAGAAATCAGCACGCATATGCAATACGGAACAAAAACTAAAATCGATACTCACAGAATATCGTGGAGCAATATCTTGATGGTTTGAATATAGACCGGATTGTGAGAAGGCATCAGTTCCCTATAGAAGAAAAATACAGGGAAACCAGTTAGTTAAATCATATACAAAAATAAAAAATTACAGAATACAGACATAATGAAAACTGCACTGAGAGGTGAAATCAGACCTGGCTGCATGCCATACATAAAACAGCCATTGCAGGAGAATTGACATGGCTCAACTGAGTCAGGAAGAAAGCAGGGCCAAGAAACCCAATTGTCTGCATAATCTACAAGGTAAAACCAAATAACTAGGTTAGAAAACCAACTTGTTGACCTGAAAGCATCTAATGTTTTTCACAAAGTGGCAATAAGTTCAGCAGTTATCAGTTAATTTCAAGGCAGAATTAGGCAGTTACTGTTTGCCCACAAGAAATATGATATTGGCTATGAAAATTGTTCTCATGTTCTCAACTAAAATTCTAAAAACAACAGTTGTGTGTCAGTAACATTAGAAGTGACTGGTACCTTACGAACCCTTGTCACCGATACACCCCTACTCACAAGTGTGTCTGCTATCCACCCTCCAAGGTTTGCAGAGAATGCCATTGTAAGCCAGGGCAAGACGCAGAAAAGCCCCGATTCTGTAAGATTGAACTTCAGCACCTAATGGTGGGATTATAAAATCAGCATAAAACAAGCAATTTCAGGTTTGATACACTGCCACATATGCAGTGATAAGCATAAACCCATTGCTAACAAGTCTCATGATAATCCTTTTGAATCCTAAAAAATGCAGACTTACTTGGTTATAGTATGTTGGCATCCATGTAAGAAGAATAAATGTTCCCCAGTTGTGACAGAAGTGAGAAACTATCAGGGCCCAAACAGGTGCTTTGGACAAAATTTGTCCCCAAGGAATCACTTTTACGCGTTCCTTAGACACATTACCGGCAAGAATTAGCTTCTTCTCTTCAGGTCTCAGCTCAGGATCCTCAGCAGGTGAACTGTATGCCTACATAACATCACCCAAACAAATTAAAGGTTTACTCATACATACATAATATGTTCATGCATCATAAGTAAATAAGAAAATCGATTACTAATTGTCTGCAAAGTTCTATCACCTTACTTAGCCAAACAGCAAACCAGACTGTCCCCAGGGAACCAAAGGAGTAAAAGACTGATGGCCATCCAAACTGGTGAATTAAAAATGGTGAAAATGCAAAGCCAGTGACTGAACCAATGTACATCCCACTGTAAACCAGAGCCAAGGCTCTACTCCTTTCTGATACTGGAATCCATTTTGACAGAATATTATTCATTGCAGGCATAGCAACACCCTGAAAAGAGAAGCAGACCAAAGTAGTCCCACATTGAGTTAGAATCTGTTGATTGAGACTATCCAGAGAAGTCTTCTCGTCTTGTGCATGTGTTGTATTACCACTGTAAGTCTATACATATAGTCCCATATTCTATTACAAACTTATACATCCAAAAAATTAGAATTCTAACCTCACCAATCCCCATGAAAGCGCGAACAACGAGAAGGAATGGCAATCCAAGTTTAGCAGCAATAGGAGTGAGAGCAGTAGCCACAGACCACCAAATAACTCCAAATGCCAAAACCTGCTTCCCACCTATTGTATCTGCCAAAATGCCACCAGCAATCTGCAGCAATTACAATCTAACTTGATTAAGTAACATAATCAAAAGCTAATCTCATAATCATTTGTTGTGAAATTTTCATTTTCAGAATGACAAAAGGAATGTATCACATTCTCGATCAGCTTTACATTTCACATACAAGCATGATTTGAGAACCCATATATACAAGTGAAAAAAAAAAAAAATAATGAAATCAGGTGCATATATGTAACCTGAGTGAGGAGGTAGCCCCAGAAAAAAGAAGACTGTATCAAACCCACAGTCGCTGAGTTCCAATGGTACTCTGCTGACATCGGAAGTATAGCAATGCTCATATTTACCTGCCAAAACATAACTAATGTCAAAGGTATCCAAAATCAACTGGCAATGGGCTTCTCACGCCAATTCTCATCTATTGTCACACTATATGTTAAGAAGGTTTAGAACCCCCAACATTTTTCTTTTGGTCTGACTGTCATCATGAAATAGTCAAATATGATACGTTCACATTTCGTATCCTAATCAGTTGGGACACAATTTTTTCATCCGATAAACAAATCAAATGTTATAATTAGACGGATACCTGAACTCATCACTTGTAAATAATAGACTGGACCAAATGGTACCGTAGTGAGGAGATTGTTACTTTTGTTTTAAATTAATTGAAAAATATCTTAAATGATATGATGACTATGTTTTACTTGTGCTCTTGTAGAAGCAAACTGCAAAGCATGAAAGCTTACTCTGTCCATGTTGCAAAGAAGAAAAGCCGTGAAGCACAAAATGACAATAACCCATCGTTTCGGAAACTGCTCCAACCACGAGACCTCATCCGCCACACTCTCCAACTCCTTCTTCGCCTTCTTCGACAACTCATACGCCTCCGACTTAACATCCGCAAACACTTTCCCGCCTCTCCTCCTCTCACCCGAAACTCGCACGACGCAGTAGTACTGCCCCCGGTTGACCCGGAACTGATGAACCGGGCTCACGAGTCTGAAACCGGACCCGAGACTTCTCTTGGGGGCGAAGATGTCGGGCGGGAAATTGGGTTTAGGAGAGAAAGAGTAGAGAAGGGCTCTGGCGTTCATGGTTTTGTTGAGTGCTGCTGAGAGCAGCTTCAGAGTTTTAATGGTGGGTAAGATTTTATGGGACTGATATTTATGTGGACTGGCTGTAGTTTGTGCACGTGGCGGTTGCACGGAAGGTGATTGATTGTGGAGGTGAGGATAAGAGGGTGGCAGTTATTTGTGTTGGCGGGTAATTAGCGGAAAATCAAATTGGGAGCTATTATTTAATAGTAACTGGAGATCTTAGGCTGGGCTGTATGTGTACACACTTTAACTTAAGCCCAACCATAACAACTATTGTCTAGAGTAGTTCGTGGGCTTGATTGGTTCTCTTCACATGCCTAAAACCATCATTTTGTTTGCTATTCGTGTTGGACCAAAGCGGCCCACTTATTTTGTCAACTCTCATTTCTGACACTCATTATTCAGTTCCATAATGCTCCTTTGAGGCCACACTATAAGCAAGCTCACTCCTTTCTGATAGTCGGTAAACAACTTAAATGTTACGATTAGTATTTTCATGAGTCCAACTATGTCTCCACATTGGCTAACAGTCTCACCTCACTCCTACCTGGTCTAATTTGTTTCACGAATTTGTAATTCAGGAAAAAAAAAAAAAAACAGCTATACTACTCATATATGATAATTAATGGCAGGATTGAGAAACTGATTCCTTTAACAAAATAAATAGGAAGCATATCCGAAGCAATGAGAAGATGGTTCCTCAGCAAGCCAAATGAAGCATATCCTCTTAAAAGAGTCATAACCTACAATATCGACGATCGAGTCATTTTAGATAAAGTTTTCTACAACACGTTGTGATTGTTAATGTAAACTTTTGTCTTCTTCAAAAGCACAAAATACATAATTATACATAATTGGATTGGATTTGACAAAAATAAAAGACAAAAATTATTGTGTCCATCCTCTAGAAGTAGAATGAGCAACTACACATCATCAATCTGATGAACTGACCCAACACTGTGGGTCACTTAGGCATCATACTTTGCACAACATAATGCCTAAACCCGCGCATGTCCACACTCCACAGCTATTTCAGATGCTCAAGGTTCCTGTGCGACTAGTAGCAATAATGTCGACTAACATGGCTCTACAAGATTCAATATATAGAACCAAAAGCTCAGTGGGGCAGAAACCTAAACAAAAACAAATAGAACTGGCCCTCAGCCTCTGCCACCCTAACCAGTACTACTGATCAATCTAGATGACATGAGGGAGCTAGATCTGCTCTGTTAATTGGTTAGAGCAGCATATATGAGGGATCCAATGGGGGACTCATCGATGGGAATGCAGAGAAGAAGCTGAAATCTTCTTGCTAAAGACTGATCAACAGCTTTGGACAACATATGGACTATAGGATTTGTAGTATTTTACCCCAACAACAATTAACTTAAACTACAAAGAAAGAATCTCTCCTATCACAAAAACAGACGATACATTATGTCAATTATGTGTAGCATTTGAAGTAGTAGTGTCAAAAACCAATCAAATTGTATTCAAGAGAAATGTTTTCTAATATCATACTAACAATTTCTTTTCATCGGACACAAATAATACATCGGTCTATATTTACCATCTCCTAGTAAAAGTGTTAATGATATAGTTTTAGGTATAAATAGCCAAAATGGTATGATAGGCCACCATCCAGTGATGTAAGCAAGTACCAAACATGATAAAAGATAAAGAGAGCTTAAAGCCTTCAATCAGTCTGTCATTGGTGGAGGATAAACTAGTTTATAGCAAAGAGTGCATGACTAACAACAAACTTTTTTCCTAGTCACATTGATGCGAACGGTTATGTTGTGTCGGCAGCTTTCTCTTGGGCTAGTGAGATAGTGGCAAACAGTCAAAAAGCTGAAAGGATGAACAAATTCTTAGTCACAAAGAGAGGCTTTTACCATAAAAAAGAAACCACAATAGCTTGAGCTTCTTTTTCAGATTTGCTACTTCTACTTTCCATTGTCAATACTGAAGTCAAAGTCAATAAGTGTGTTTTAACCTTACAATCCTAATTAGTTCAAAGTAGCAAAGTACGACACCTTGATTTGGAGTTTAATAATATCGACTAAAAATTTAATTTAATCTACTCGGTCTTCATGAGAGTTTCACAAATTCCGTATTTCTAATGCATCATAGTAGTATTTCATCCATTACTTTTGGAGAGACGAATTCGAAAACTTACGTATGAAACTCCTCTCCGCTCTACATGATTTAAAACGGCCATTTTTTGTCAATCGCACCCTAATTTTGGATAAGTAATAGGGAGACGACCTATGCTATGGTCTTGGGAACTCTAATTGATCCCCTTCATATGGATGAGGAGGTCGGTGATGTAGCTCCTTTGCAATATTTGCTTGACCAGCAGCTTGAATCAACATTACTACCTCTAGTCATAGAAGCAGGTCCATTGTATCTTTGAGCCCTCTGAAAATTGCACATGAACATTTCTAAAGCTTGAGAGAGCCGAGAAGGATAACCCTACATTAGTACGCTTGTAGAGAAGGTTCAAGTACTATGAGTTCCCAAACATACCCTTCAGAACTCACAAATTTGCAGTGTAAATTTGGCCATTTCCTTCCCAATCTAATGACCAGGAGACAAGGAGATTTTAGTATAATTTTGTTTGTTTAAGTATTGGCCTACCAAGAAAGAAAACCAGGTACTCAATTGACCTATTCGCTACGTGGGCCACATCATTAATATGAAATGGGCCTGAGCCCACAAATAAATAATTCCATCTCAATATCTCACGAGAAGAAGTAGATTTCACTTCAATTTCTAGGAGAGACAATCAAAACCCTGCTTCTCTTTTATTTTCTATAGTTTTATAATTACTAGCCTTTTACCTGTGAATTTACACCGGAACACGATCATCTTTTTTTGAGTAAAGGGCTGGTGCGGCTGCCCTTAAGACTTGATTAATGAAACTGTCGAATACAAGGAGGGGGACATTGAGCCTAAATCCCTAATTATAAAGACCTGAACTAATATCAGCAATCTCTACAAACATGTACTCAATTAGGTACCGACTAGCAAAGAGTGCTCTAATGGCTGCTCTATTTGATTTAACATAGTGGTGACATAACAGAAAGTTAATTCAACTATTACGAAGCATCATTTCCACAAGCACAACTTTCCTACAATGTTGCCGCCAGAGAATAAATCCGACGACACTTAGCTTCACTCTACCACTAGGCAGCAGCGACCATTTGACGACATAGTGGTCACATAACGGAAAGTTAACTCGACTATTGCGAAGCACCATTTCCACAAGCACAACTTTCCTACTATGTTGCCGCCAGAGAATAAATCCGACGACACTTAGCTTCACCCTACCACTAGGCAGCAGCGACCATTTGACGAAGCAAGGAACTCGCTGCATACCTAGGGTAGACATATTACCGCTACTATGAGGTTGCGACCATGTGCTAATACATGAAATTCACGACCAAACTAGAACGGACAAGGTACAAAGAGTGCACGCACCTACACCTACCGAAAAACGATAGGGACTTATTAAAACCACTGAAACAACAAAACAACTAACAAAATAAAACAAGCCCACAACAGAAATGGCCCAGCCACTCGGCCCAGAAAAGGCCCACTTCCAGACTGAGAAGCCCATCATTGGTCCACAGCCCAAAACGGCGTATGTACAACCCGCATCGTCCAAAACGTCTCGCCTCGCCGACCGTCGAACCACCGTTGCTCTATGGCTTGAACTACTCCACCGCCGACAAACCATCAGTATAACAGCATCCCCATCCCCACCTCCCAACCTTGACAATCCGACTTCAACCTTTTCCAAATCAATCTTCCGCCCCGCCACCAATCTTCATCGGATCTGCAACGGATCACGCTCGGAAGCAACCATGGATTCACAAGCCGGATCAGATGTGAGGATCTCTCGCCACGCAATCGGCCACCACCACTCTTTGCGAGATCAGACCCTGTGCAATCACCGCCGTCAATTGAAGACACCGTAGAATGGGCTAACTCAGCCCCTAGCCACCGATCACCAAGCGAAACAAACTTCGCCAGCATCCCGTCCGGCCATAGTCGACTCACGCCTGCGAGGCCAGTGGCCAACACAGGCATGGTGGCGAGGCCGGACGAGAGAACTTTTCCTCTTAGGGTTTTCTCTCTTTGTTTTTTTTTCAAGTAGATATATGATTAATATTGGAACACGATCATCTAAAAATAAAAATAAGTGGTTAATATGATATATCCTAACCGTATTATACAATTTTGTTTTGTTGATCTCATTATGTAATTTGTTTTGTTTTTTATTTCGCTTTTTACTATAACTACTCTTGTTTTTATTTGTATTTGTTGTCTCATTAAGGTAGTTTAGGCAAAACATAATTTAGTAAATTTCCTAAACGCTTGGCTTTATAATAGTAGAGATGACTAGGGCTTAAAGTTCTACTAAAACTTTTTCATATATATATATATATATAGGGCCCTTCCACTAATGGATCCCTTTTTTTGACATATATGAGGGATGGGGGATTACACTAACTTTTCGATTATATTTTTGAATCTCCACCATTCAGTTTGTTGTTGTCCTTATATATAGATAATTATGCAAATTTTCAGCCAATTTGGTGATCGTTAAGGTGTCGAATAAGATTAATCAATGAATGAACCAAATCTGCCAAACCTGAATCGT
This sequence comes from Fragaria nilgerrensis, assembly GCA_010134655.1. Classification (NCBI taxonomy): domain Eukaryota; kingdom Viridiplantae; phylum Streptophyta; class Magnoliopsida; order Rosales; family Rosaceae; genus Fragaria; species Fragaria nilgerrensis. Next base: position 38,586,891 of record CM020979.1, read on the forward strand.
TCATGCTTATAATTATAAATCGTAGTTTTGAATGCCTTAACGATCACCAAAATTTCTGAAAATTTACAGAAATGATTTACTCATATAGAACTACATATTGAACGGTGGAGATGTGATTTTGTGATCGAAAAGTTAGTGTAATCCCCCATCCCTCATATATGTCAAAAAAGGATCCCTTAGTGGAAAGGCCATATATATATTATATGCAGTCTCTTCTAGAGCGAAGCTTCGCTCTGAATTACGTGCGAAGGTCCTCTTTGACTCACTTTTCGGTCATATTTTTCGATCATCCCGGTCAGTATCTGGATACATATCATATGATCATCCTTACAAAGTTTCATCCAGTTTGGTGATCGTTTGCACACCGAATCAGATAAAATAATCATAGAACAAAATCTGTCCAAGTAGAACCGTTAGAGTAAATCATGATTATGAGGCTTAAACGGTCACCAAACTGATGAACTTTGTAAGGATGATCTATGATTGTATCCAGATACTGATCGGTATGATCGAAAAATATGACCGAAAAGTGAGTCAAATAAGGACCTTCGCACGTTAATTCCAGAGCGAAGCTTCGCTCTGGATAGGACTGTATATATGTGTGTGTGTGTGTGTGTGTGTTGTGTAATATATATATATATATATATATATAAATATAGTTTCTATCCAGAGCGAAGCTTCGTTTTGAAATTAATGTGTGAAGTTTCTTATTTGACTCATTTTTCAGTCATATTTCCACATCTTCATCGTTCAGTTTATTGATACTAATGAATAGATGATTGTTAAGGTACCAATTAGATTAATCAATGAACGGATCATAAATTTGTCTAAACAGAACTGGTTGTGTAAATAACAATTATGAAAACTCAAATGATCATCAAATTCAATGAAACTTTGCATAAGTGATCTATGCATTGGGTGATACCAATTGAACGGTGGACATATGAAAATATGTCTGAAAAGTGAGTCAAATAAGGAACTTCACACGTTAATTTCAAAGCGAAGCTTCGCTCTGGATAGGAACTGTATATATATATTCTAGGATATTCTTCATCCTTCTAGGATATTCCTTATGTGTGCCTTAGCTTTTTGCCAACATGATATGTAGTTAGAATATGACTATGTATTATTTATCATACCATATGGATTTTGTAATTCCCTATATAAAATGGCTCATATCAATGATAAGATGATGATTCTCTTGCTATCTCTTTGTTTCTACACTTTATACCCGATCACGTTATCATACACTTCGTTCTAACCCGAGAGCCAGTAGCTCACCATTTGTTTTTCGAAACCCTAAAAAAGCGTTTTTCGGCTCCTATGTCTGATGCCGCCGCCTCCAATTTTCCCGGCCGCCGTCCGACATCACAGACTGCCAATCCCTTGGTCACCGCCTGCCGACAATTTTGGTTTCCTCCGACTATAATTTTCGACTTCTTCAAGCGTTTGAAGTTTCGAAAGGTATGTTTTGAAACCCTAAACTTTTCCAAGTTCAATAACTCGGGAAGGATAAAATCATTTCATCTCTTCTTCATCTCCATTCTAAGCTTGGGATTTTGTGCGTGCAGGTAAAATCCTGGAATTTTATTCGCGGATCGAGAGTATATTTGAACAATCTTGTTTCCTTGTCTGGGTTGTGTGTGATCAACCCTGATATTTCTCCAGATTATGTTTGATCAATCAGAGACCTTTTTCGAATTGTGTTTGATCAATTCACGGCTTTTCCGGATTGTGTGTGATCAATCCGTAAAACAAACCATTAAAAAGCATCATTTGTGACCTCTATTAAGTCTCATAAAAGCTTGGTTTTGTATGCAAGAGCAATGTAACATTTTGCTCATATGAGTTTTGACATAGTCAATGCCTAAGGTGAATCTTTGCTTGGTATATGTGACATCTTTCATTGGAAATGATTAAACCACATGTTTTGACCCCTAGGCTAACAAGCCTAGATGCCGAGATTTCACATCTCACGCGCTCAAAGTTTTGAAGCGCCAAATCGATAAAAGTCTTCAATGACAATCTGTGTAAAAAGTAATGACCATAAAGTACTATGGAATGTACTTATGGAGCGTTTCATGAAACGTCCATCTAACTCAACTTGTTGAGTTATTAAGTTAAGTGGATTGCTTACCATCTTATTTGACTATATATCGTCGATGATATTCCATGGCATCCTGATCCATAATCCTTAATATATTCTCGATGATATATCGTCAAGTGGATTCCATGGTAATTCAAGTTGGTTTAGAATTACCAACGAGACTTGATTTTGATCATACAATTGCAAACGAGAATTGTATATACGCTAATGCGATAAACTTATTTGGAATTGTCTCCTAATATGGGGACAACAATATAGGTCATGGCAACGACAGAAAACGCCGCGTCGATGTCTAGATAAGAGGGGGAGGTGCTGCTGGCCTTAATGCCGATACTCCCGATCTAGACACTAATCTATCAAAACTACTCACGCCCACTTAGGACAATGCAACCGTTTAGATCTTTGGATCACTAGTTCAAGATTGTCAAGCTCATCCTCAAATTGTGAATGCATAAAAAAAAGGTACGAAAAATCAATATGAGGACAATAATGTCATCCTCATGATTGCGGATTTCAAAGATTCGGATCCAACTCTAGCTACCCCTGACTTTGACGTCACTGGCTAGACATTGATTTTCTTTCCAAGCTATATGTAATAAGACATCATATCGATGTCCTTTGTTTATTCGAGACCTCGATATATACTCACATTAGCAATAATTAGTGCCTTGAGAATTTTTTTCGAAGTTATAAAATTATTCTCCTCTTATGGTTCGTATTGATTTACAAACAAGATGTACATTTTTACATCGTCCTTAGAAGCATGGCATATTTACAATCTACAAGGTTAGATTATGCCATTTTGGTCTCTTCCAAGTGAAGTTGACGCATGGCCTTGCATCCTCAAGGAGGATCGCCAACGTGTTTCCGATCAACTCTACTACCCTGTAGCGGATTTTCCATCATCAATTGTTCAACTAGACTCATCCAAGCACATTGTGATGTCTTAGAATTGTTCGAAATTAAGAAGATAGTGGTTTCAAGTGTGTCTCGCACTACCGACCCTCCACGGATGTGTCTGGCCATACTGACTTGGAGTTACCGAAAGTTTTAAATTTTAGATCCCCATTCGCTTTCTTCTTGTAAAAGACGTTGAAGACTTATCAAAACTGGGTAATTATCATCATGATCGAATCCTCTAGATCTTCAGAGTTAGGTTTCGCTAACTAGTCATAGAGTTTATGACCTTAGAAAGACCAAAATGACTTGATTTTGATCATATACATGTCATTTTGGCTTCGGCTTATGCCCACATGCCATCTGCAAGCTTCAAACCTCTGTCAATGCCAAATCTGTGAAAAACAGCAATTTGTCCCTTCTGGATGAACCAGATAGTGAGCTTTATATCATTGGAAAGCTCGTTTCAGACATTTTGCGGTTCATCCATATCTATTTTAACGAAGAAGTTATTGCTGTTTTAGTGCACAAATGTCATTCTGCGCGAAAATTTTTATGCACTCCCGGGATTCTCGGGATTGCAGCTTTTCGTAGCTTCTTTCAATCCCTCTAAACGGTTCAACTAGAACTATTTACTCTCATATCTACTCTATTTTGTAGATCTGTCTCATAAAGACATTAAGTGTTTCATAGATAATGAAACTACCCACAACATTCTAAAGCTACGGCAACTATATCTGGATTTTGTGTCTTGTAAATATTGTGTGACTACAATAATTGAATCATACTAGTCATTTAGGGATGCGGTTTAGCTTGCATCTTGATGCCTTATGGCACCATGATCAATGTCACAGAGCCCTTTATACATTGAGAGACAACTGAACCATGTTGAGCTTTAAAGACATTCTTGCTAATATTTTTCCATTGAAAAACACATTGTGAGAATGAACAAGAGTTCTTTTGTGTATACTTTCTCATGAATACGGACTGAAATGCATCTTAGAAAAGTTTATGAGTCAATCTAGTAAACTGTATGTCATTATGATTCGAATATCGAATCACATGTTATCGTCAAACGTGATATTTGAGACACCGACTCATATAGGCTTTGGTTTGACTAAATCGGTCATCCTGGAAGAGATATAATGATCCAAATTTTAAGAAATTCTCATGGACATTTATTCTTCCGCTCAAAACGAAGACATTCGGGATCTAGCTTCTCCATGAAGCATGATGGTGACGCCATGGTTGTAAATGACGGAGCCTTGGGACATTGACGTCACCCGAACACGGCTCCAACTTCCCGGAGGCCGTCCTGTCAATTCCTTCCTCAATTGAGGTGCTCGTTTTGAAAGCCTATTTTTTAGCTAAATTAGGAGTGAGTTTTCCTACGCTAAATGACACAAATGTGAACATTCCACTCTTACATCGCTAAATTAGAAGTGAGACCGTCCTACGCTAAATGACACAAAAGTGAATATTTCATTCTTACATCAAACTATGTACATAAATACAACCAACTTGCTAACACATTTTTATGTTTTATGGTGTTGGTTGAAGTGTTAACACACTGGTCACATGTTACACTATTATCTACTGCTTATACTTCTACGGGCTCTTACCCATTCCTTAAATAAGTTTATCGAGATATAAGTTGAAGTGTCATGTACCCCATGTTCACACGTAATATGGTCTCACCGAGGCTACGACCAAGCAACTTTAGCTTCTCGCTCGAACATTATTGATTTGCACCAATCTTTCTATTGCGTCTTAGGGCTATGCAATATTTGCATGTAGCTTTACTATTCATCTACGACCCACCATCATTAAATATTTTTGTACTACAGCTCGTGACTGTGTGTACTAGGATTGACACGAAATTGCAATCATTAAGCTCAAATAAGATTAAAACGGATCTCCAATCTTTAAGCTCGGCTAGATGTTATTTCTTTGTGCCAAATCGAAATGTCACTGCGCACAATGATGAGTCAATTGAGATGAATAAGTTTAGGTTGGATATAAACCTCCACCTGTAATCCGCTAATATAGAAACCTTGTCAGGCTATCTCATTCACCGCTAAATTACGGATTGTCACTTTGATGAGACAATATTTCCGCTGTTAGGGGGAGATAAGAACACAAGTGTTTAAGTAAAACGACGTGAATTGTCGTGGTTTGTATCCAATAAGTCTGATCTGGATCTCAAATGCTTAAAGTGTTAAAGTGACGAGATCACATGCTGCAAATATGTCTGCAAGGATTGATGTCCTATCAAGAGGACATGGCGCGACCAAAATGTGTTGGTCTTGACGCCATCACCATGGATGGTGATATGGTTAATTACGTGTATTTTTACACACGTAATTAGTACTCAAACAAGTGAATTAAGCTAGACCTCATGCCAATTAATATGTAATTAATCTATTTTTATTTCATTTATAGCAAATAAGCGGAATTGCGGAAACAAGGGAAAATTGCACAAAAATGGAGCAAATTGGAGTAGTTGATTAATGAAGAAAGATCATTGTTTAGCCATGGTTAATTAAGTGATTTTCTCACTTCCTTCCACCAATGAGACGTTGCCACGTGGCAGTCTCTTCCACCAAAGAAAAGAAGACCGAGTTCGAGAAGACCTAGCAGACAGCCACACATATATAGTTACCCTTGTTTTGAGAGGAAGGAAAGGGCCGCACACAGCAAAAACGGGAAGGGCTATGCCCTTTCCGTTCACCTCCCCACCATTTCATTTTCTCCCATCATTCTACATTAATTGCTTTCTTTAGTTCTTTCTATTTTCATTTGGGCAATTGAATGAGTACTCACCCACCACCAAGCTTCATCGATTTTGTCAAGTGAAGGAGGAGCAATAGGCTTAATCACCAATTGGGTAAAAGGGAGAAATTGTAATTCCAAGGCTTGTTATATATGCTATTTAGCATTTGTGGCTTGTCTTGGTTGTTCTCCCCCTTCTATACCTCTTCCTCTTTTATTTGTATGAAATTTGTGAAATTGATGATGTATATGTTTATGGGTTGTGAATAGTTTCTTTGTTGGGGGTTAGGGTTGTGTGCCTTAACCTGAATTTTATGTAATGGATGCCTATTTTAATGTAGTGATGCAATTTTCATATATTGGATGTTTATTTCTAATTTTATTGGGTTGAAATGCATATCTAAGAGCCTAGTCAACTCTAGGGTGTGTGTTTTGACATGTCTAGGATCTAACTAGAGGTTTGACCCTCTCCAGTTACTAAGCTAGTGAGTTACAAACATGGTAATTTACACCCGTCGCGTGATTGCACGGGTGAGTTGCTTAGTAGTCTAATTCCCGATCTTTACGCTAATTAGAGTGAGTTAGTGACCCTTGAACCGACTCTAACTCTCTCTAGTTGAGTTAGTGTGACCCTTGAACCGGCTCACAAATACCGAATTGTGAATAATATGGTCCTTGAGCCTTGAACCGCCTTGGATACGATTACCGCCAAATATGAAATTAACATCTATATTAGATAGTTTCCGACACATATGATTTGGGTGAAGGAACCTTCCTTGCTCCCGACATTCCCTCTTTGTTATTTCCATTTCCTTTATCTTATTTGTAATTTTAGTTGTCGCTTTTTATTTCGTTAATTAGGAATCCAAATACAAATTTCGATGACACTTTCTACTCCTTGTAAATAGTTATCACTAGGTATTAGCATTGATTAGGCTTTGGTGCGAACCGAGGCCGAACATTGCTAAGACTTGGTGCCTTAGAGTAGCATTTTCCTTTATTTTCTTTTCTTTTATTTCTTTGTTTGCTAGGTGACTTTATTGCCGATTACCCAAGAATTGTAGTTAGCCTTTCAATCCCCGTGGTACGATACTTGGGGTCTAACTACATCCTACTTCTTTAATGGCCGTGCTATATTGCGCATTAGTTGCACATTCAAAAAACATCAAATTAATGGTAACGCCATATAGTGAAAAAATTGGTGTCACAAGGCCGTGTGACTCCTCAAAATGAGGGAGGCCCTTAGGTTCGACATTTTCTCGCACTAAGAAGAAAGCGAGTTTGGCACAACCTAATCCAGTGATCAGTGATACTCAAATCTGTCTCATGAAGTCTGAATTGTGATTATCGTTGGGAGACGCCTCAATGACAAATCCAATCCATATAGAGATCTCTACAAGTATTACACTAGTGTATATGAGGACATGGGATAATGAGTCTACTATCGGACCACTCTTCGTTGATGGATATCAACTTGGCCTAATAGAAAGATGTGATCCAACATTAACAAAGAGATAAGTCCTTGGGCAGGTGATGCCGACACCGCAAGCTAAACTCTATCAACTATGTCTTTGTTAGATAGCGTAGTGAGAACAAGAATTTAGACTCACCTTATGGCATAAGGTCTCTCACTAACATACACTGAGATCGACTACGATGAGATATGCTCTCATAATGGATGTCATTACACGCCACTACTTTATCAGCTTGGTAGTTTTCCTAATAACTGAACATGCAGCCTATGAATGTGGTCATAATAACATCTTTACGGGATCAGAGATATACATGAAGGTCTTAAACAAACTTCATTCACCCAAATCAAGTGGCTCCAGACCACAGGAGCGTGTGTTTGCAAGAGAGGTTGAAATGCACACTAAGTAACTACTTGATTTGGAAGTGATATGGTGAATTATGCCTTTGCGTGTTTATTCTGGATTACATGGACTCTTGATGGATCAAGAGATGCCAATATGTATGAACATCCGAAGTTAAGAATGAAAAAGATCTTGGGAAGACACGGTCTCGAAAAGGTATTCGATGACTATATTGATGATAATTTTTCATCAATCGGCTTAGGCGCTCTAACGAAAGTGAGGCCTACATATACCCCATGATTAGTCAAAGTCTTTACTCTAAAGAGAGATCCATTGTTTTGTCTAAAGAAAGATAGAAAATATGTGTTAAGAGATGAAATTCTCATTTAAGTACTGTAAGACGCACCAATATACACAACACAATAAGAAAAACTTGACATCTTATTCGCTATGAAAAGTTGTAAAGCTAAGAGTAGCTATGCACCACCAATGCCAATGTAATGGCAGTAACTCCTTTTTCAATACTTAATTGTATGAAAGGTTGAGGCTTATTCTATCCCTACATAAGAAAGACACATCAAAAGTGAAATTAGAATCTGCCAAGTTTCATAGGTCAAATTCCACGGGAGCTACATGAATTCTCACTCACTAAAAAATGGTGAAATTGGTACCATTGGAAATGTCTATGTGTCTAATTTCCAAGGACACCAACCATTTGATCATACCTATCATATTGAATGAGTTATGGTCGTTTTCATAAAGTATGACGAATCTGTTCGAGAATCTGATTTTGGCAAAATTGTCAACTTTGACGGGACATGTGAATAGTTTTGACGAACTAGAATGTGTGTAATATACGGTTGGAAAGCTAAATGAGTCTAGTTCCAAAACCATCTACAATTTGTTCATACGTATTTCCTAGAGGAAGTTACGACTGTTCTAGTACCCCATGGTCATGCTGCGCGAAAATCTGATTTCTTACGCGAACTTATGTTTTGAGTTCACAAGCGACCTTCTCCTCAAGATCTAAGTGTAAAAGATCATATAATATCACATTTGAAGACATGTTTAAGAGCATTAACATGCTAAGTTATTGAAACTTCCGTGATTAGTAAGAATCAGGAAGGGCCCTATGATTAATGTAAAGATCAAGGGGAGTCTAGCACGTACATGTCATATCAAATATGAAGGGTGTGGTTGTGTCATATCAACCCTGTTGTGCTATTTTACCCTTAGACCAAGACTTTTGTCCCACTAGGTTTTTGCTTGGTAAGGTTTCTAACGAGGCAACATCGCATGCACTGTTTGTCTCTTGCAGAGATCATTGATCAACATGAAGTTGTTCCTAAATGTGTTTGGTTAAGGTTAATCATTACACATGACAGACTTGCTTAAGTCTTGGTCTAAATCTATTTTTGAGAAACATGTGAAAAACATTAGAATGCAACATTTATCAAGTCTCTCCGATTAAGATACTTATCAGGAGGAGTGTCACATGATCGATTCTCAATGAAGTAATTGGTGTGTTGTACTCTTTTTCTCCTACGGATCAAGGTTTAGTTTTTCTCCCATAGGGTTTTTGCTACTTGACGAGGCAACATATCAGCACCACCGGCATAGCGGCGCGCGGCACAAGGAGGAGTGTTATAGGATATTCTGCATCCTTCTAGGATATTCCTTATGTGTGTCTTGGCCCTTTGCCAACATGATATGTAATTAAAATAAGACTATGTATTCTTTATCATTACTATATTGGTACTTTATAATTCTCTATATAAAAGGCTCTTATTAATGAATAAAATGATGATTCTCTTGCTATCTCTTTGTCTCTTAACCTTATACTCGATATATATATATATATTAGGCCCTCTAGCGAGAATGAACACAATCCCTACAATATTAAGTCAATGTTTCTTTAGATTGTGCAATTTGCTATTTGAGATATCACTTGATAGAAAAATGTCGGTGTAGTGACAAATTAAGGATGTTACAAACTCATAACGAATATGGTCGAAAAACTATTGATTTGTTGCAGTATAAACGCTAACTAAAAGTATAGAAGATAACAAATATATGGGAGAACTGTTATATCTTATTCATTGATATAACTCATTTATATAAGGAATTACATAGTACTTTTTAGGTATGTAGAAGGAAACATAATTTTATTCTAACTTGGTAACCTATCACTAAATGGAATTGGAATTCATTTTCTTATTAGCATTAAACCAAGGCACACACAAATCTTATTAATTGATATGAGGGAATTACATAGTACTTTTTAGGTATGTAGAAGGAAACATAATGTTATTCTAACTTGGTAAGTAACACTACTAGAAGAAAGGCTTTAGCGATGAAAATAAAAAAACCAGGCCGACGAATCACTTTTTCGTTGGCTAAAGTCCACTTTAGCCGACGAAATTTTTCTTCGTCGGCTAATTTATATTTTCGTCGGCGATGGTAAACTTTAGCCGACGAAATTAAAACGTCATCGGCTAAAGAATTTATTTCGTCGGCCATAGTCTGTGAACTTTAGCGACGAAATATTTAAAAGTTTAGCCGACGACATATTAATTTCGTCGGCTAAACTTTTAAATATTTGCAGATCTGGACAGCAGCAGCTCATCTGGGAAAAAAAACGGGAGAAAAAGTTTGGGTGTTGTCGAAATCTGTCCATAATTAGCTTGTGGAGCTATATATAGGTACGTATATGTATATATATGTTGATTAATTGAGTTTTATTTGAGTTGATCGATATTTTGAGTGTGATTTAGTTGATTGATTTTGAGTGTGATTGAGTTGATTGATTTTGAGTACGTTGGATGTATATATATATGTGTTGATCGATTGGTTGATGATTTGAATGATAATATATATGAATAATTTGTTGTTAATAAATAGTAGATATATATATATGTTAATTAATTTATAATATTATGTTGATATATATATGGTATGAAGTTGATGATGATTTTGTGATGATGTTGATATATAATATTGTTATGAGTTGATTAATTTTGAGTATGTTGGATGTATGTATATATATATATTATATAGATATATATATATATATATATGTTGATAGATAGATTTGGTTGATGATTTGATATAATATATATGAAAGTTGTTTATAAGTAGTAGATATATATATATAAAGTCCCTATCTAGAGCGAAGCTTCGTTCTGGAATTAACGTGCGAAGATCCTTATTTGACTTACTTTTCGGTCATATTTTTCGATCATACCCGGTCAGTGTCTAGATACATATCATATGATCATCCTTACAAAGTTTCATTCAGTTTGGTGATCGTTTGCACACCAAATCATATAAAATAAATCAATAGAACAAAATCTGTCCAAGTAGAACCGTTGGAGTAAATCATGATTATGGAGGCTTAAACGGTCACCAAATTGGATGAAACTTTGTAAGAATGATCATACGATATGTATCCAGACACTGACCAGGTATGATCGAAAAATATGACCGAAAAGTGAGTCAAATAAGGACCTTCGCACGTTAATTCCAGAGCGAAACTTCGCTCTGGATAGGGACTGTATATATATATATATATATATATATATATATATGTTAATTAATTTATAATATTGTGTTGATGGTATATATGTCAATGATGATTTTGTGATGATGTAGATATATATATATAATATATATATATAATATTGTTAATTATGTAATTATTAAGTATGTATATATATATATATGTGTGTGTGTTAATTAATTTGTTATTAATTAGTTGTAGTACGTAAAATATATACTAAATGAATTGAGATTTTATATATGACATGGAATTTCATTAATAATTAGCTAGCGTTATACATATATATTTTGTTATATTTTCAGGATATGGATAAGAGTTGGATTTCGCTTCCAAAATGGGACAAAAGATATGGTGCAGGAGTTATGAGTTTTATGGAATATGCGCTGGCTAATGCTAACGGGAATACAATTTTCTATTGCCCGTGCACGAAATGTCAGTGTCGCAGCGATATGTATCGATTTCCCATTGACAAAGTATGACAGCACCTAAGGAGTAACGGGTTTTGGGAGAAGTACACATGTTGGTTATATCACGGTGAAACATCATCAGGGAGTCCACATGATCATGGCCAATTTATGAGACAGGCAGTACATCCAACGATCCAACACGACATTCATCAACGACACGTTTCTTTATGAGAGCGGTGTATGCGCTCAAGGACAGTATATGCCTGACCCGTGCAGCCTTCCCTAGAGCTGTCAACACTGCTGGTATTGAAAAATACAACAAACTGCTTGCTTTCCAACAGACCCCTGTGTACCCCGGTTGTCAGAAGACCGTTCTTGAAAGCGTGATGGACGTAATGAAGATTAAGGTTGAGACAAAATCGACCGTGAAGGCTGTTGATAATTATCTACAGTACACTGCTTCGATGCTGCCCCACAGTCATCGTCTTCCTACCACTCATCGTAAGGTCCGATGTATCCTGAAAGATCTTGGGCTTTCCTACATCAAGATCCATGTATGCAGATATGATTGCGTTCTCTTCTGGGGTAAAGATCCAGAAGGGAATGACCTTGGTGGGCTTGACGCATGTCCGGTATGTCACACTAACAGTATAAGCTGACTCCTGCAGGCAATAGGAAACCTGTGAAGGTACTTCGGTATTTCCCATTGAGGGATAGGCTGGAGCGGTTGTACATGTCTTCACACACGGCCAAAGCTATGAGATGACACGCTGATAGAGAATTGCATGACGAAGATACCCTTATACACCCTGCTGACGAGAGGCTTGGAAGCATATAGACAGTGAGTTTCCTCATTTTGCGTCAGAGGTCCGAAATGTGAGACTGGGGCTCTCATCCGACGGGTTCAACCCTTTTGGCAAATGAGTCTTCAATACAGTGTATGGCCGGTGATTTTGGTACCGTACAACCTTCCTCCATGGATGTGCATGAAGAATGAATACATATGTTGAGTTTGTTGATTCCGGGGCCCAGTTATCCAGGGAAGTGTCTCCATGTGTATTTGAGACCTTGATTGAAGAGCTTCAGTTTTTGTGGGAAGTTGGTCATCCCACTTATGACAAGTACATGCACGAGATGTTCCAGATGCATGTCATGGTTGTTGGTACCATCAGTGATTTTCCTGCCCGTGGGATGTTGTCGGGCAACGTTGTTAGGGGATACAAGGCTTGTCCAGAGTGCCTTAGCGATGAGGGGAGCAGTAGTCATTGCAACAAGATATGCAGATTGAGTCACCGTGCTTTCCTTCCATATAATCACGATGGCGGTTCGATGACAAGGCATTTGATGGGACCGTAGAACACGGTGTGCCTCCTAGAAGATGGACGGGAGAAGAAATTTTAGCAGTGCTTAATGAGTACGATTTTGGGCAGCTCAGCAATCATCCCAATATTGTTGCGGCAATACCTGAAAGACCCGACAGGTACAAATTCTGGAGCGTTGAAGGAAACAGACGAAGCCATGCCGGTAGATGTACCGAAGTTCAATCTTTCCATACTCTCCAGTGATGTTGAAGTTTATGGAATTTTGACAGACTCCTACAAGTTGCAACCACATGAGCTAGTCATTGCCCACTGGTGGGTATTGATTAACTGTCCAGAAGTTGAATACTGGAAAGACATCCATCTATATTGTCCAGACATTCAAGGTGATCTCGAGTACCACAACATGGAGTTCGCAAACTATTTTGGCGGCTGGGTACGTAATTCAATATTTCTGTACGTATTTTTGTTTATTGCATAATTATCCATATTTACAGTTGAATGGTTGGTTGCAGATGAACCATATTCAATTTGATGGTCACTCAAATTGGTCGCACGAACTAAGACTTCTAGTGATGAAGCCGATAATGTCAAGAGTTCATCCGATGTGCAAGGTGAATGGCGTGCAATTTATATGTGAACAGAGAGACAGCAGACGGAGAACACAGAATTCTGGGGTGATGGCGCATGGTGGGCGGAATGGAGTTGACTATTACGGTGTTCTCCATTCAGTGATGGAACTCATTTACGGTAAAGGCATGACAGTGCACCTCTTCAAGTGTAGATGGTTTGATACTAGCCCGCAGAGCATGAAGACCGATCAGTACGGAATATTATCGGTGAACACTGCTACAAGTTCTTACGAAGATGACCCGTTGTTTTTGCCACATCGGTAAAACAAGTGTTTTATCTTGATGACCTTGCTAAGGGTGACGCGTGGAAAGTAGTCAACCTTGTGCACCCTCAAAACATTTATCGGGCGGCTACACTTGGAGAGGCCGAAGACCAGGAAGAAGATGTTGCGTATCAAGAGCCAACGCAATAGGTATTCCTAACTCCTCTACCGTTCGCCTTAATAATTTTAAAGCGGGTCGTTCGGTGCGAATTCGTGATGAAGAGCCAGGCTTATTGATGTTGATCCAAATCAAGAAACAGACGAAGACTCTGGCGATGAGGAAATGTATAGATTACCAGAAATTATTCTGACACCGAAGAAGACTCATCGGATGATTCCGATACGAGCCTTAATTAGTTTTAATTTAGATGATGTAATACATTAATTTATAATAAAAAAGATTGTATTACCTTGATTTATAGTTTACATATAAATTATTCATATTTCTGTTTTTATATAAATTTTGGTGATATATGAACAAGAAATTAGTATGATTTAAACCTTCTGTTTTATGGTATGTATTTTACTTAAGCCGACGAAATACAAAATAATTCGTCGGCCTAAACCATCTTAGCCGACGAATTATATTAGATGTCGTCGGCTAAAACTGTCGTCTTAGCGATAAAGAATATTAGAAGTTGTCGGCTTAATCGTCTTAGCCGACGAAGAATACTAGAAGTCGTCGGCTAAAAGGACTTATAGCCGACAAATTGAAATGGAAGTCGTCGGCTAAAACAATCTTAGCCGACAAATTATATTAGAAATCGTCGGCTAAAACCATCTAAGCCGACAAATACCCTAATATTCGTCGGCTTTATGAATTTTTAATTTTTTTATTACATACTATAGCCGACGAATGTATTAGGGTATTCGTCGGCTAAACCCTAAACTTTTTCTGTTACATACTATAGCCGTATCTTCGGTGGTTATTTTGCGTAAAATTTTTATACGACTTGTTGCGTCTCATCGATTTGAAACTATTTTCAGTTGAAGGTCCGGCCAAAATACGAAATTTAGACGGTCCAACGACCTTTTCCGTGCGTTTAGGGGTTGACTTAACGGATTGACCGTTCGGATGGAGCACTAACCTTGTTGGATCAAGTTGAATTTTTTCCATACATGTATTTTATCATGATTGTCAGATCTGACCGTCGGATTTCGTTTCTCAAGTTTGATCATCATAACCACAACATGCCTACTAATGTTGTATAACTTAATTACCAAGTGTTAAGTAAATGTTGCGTTTCGAAAACAAATTATACGTAAATCCTTCAAACGCAAAAAGTCGTGAAATAAGATAGACCAGAAGGTGTAAAATACGTCCACGGTTGAAAAATCACAGTATTCCAGTAAAATTTCGGTGCCGATAGTTGCGGTCAATGGAATTTTTCATTCTTTCTCCCTATGAGTAGCCGTATCTTCGGTGGTTATTTTGCGTAAAATTTTTATACGACTTGTTGCGTCTCATCGGTTTGAAACTATTTTCAGTTGAAGGTCCGGCCAAAATACGAAATTTAGACGGTCCAACGACCTTTTCCATGTGTTTAGGGGTTTGACTTAACAGATTGACCGTTCGGATCGAGCACTTACCTATTGGATCAAGTTGAATTTTTTCCATACATGTATTTTATCATGATTGTCAGATCTGACCGTCGGATTTCCGTTCTCAAGTTTGATCATCACAATCACAATCACAGTTTGACAAATGTATAAAAAGTTATATATAGCCGACGAATTTCAAAGGTTTAGCCGACTAATTCAAAGATTTAGCGACGAGATTATTATTTCGTCGTCTGCTAAAGTTTTCGGGTATAATCCAGCGCTCGTTTGGTTGAAAGCCCTAGCCCCGCCTCCTCTCCCTCTCCGAATTTCCCCTCCTCCGCCTCCGCTCCCTCTCCCGGTCGCCGCCCTCTCCCTCCCGGTCTCGCCTCTCTCTCCCCCGGTCTCGCCTCTCCTTCCCTAAGCTCCCTCTCGGTCTCCGCCTCCGCTCCCTCTCCCTCTCCCTCTCCGGTCTCCGCCTCCTCTCCCTCTCCCTCTCCCGGTCTCCGCCTCTCTCCTCTCCTGGTCTCCGCCTCCGCTCCTCTCCTGTCCGGCCGGCCTCCTCCTCCTGCTCCGGCCTCCTCCTCCTCCTGCTCCGACCGGCCTCTTGGCTCCGGCCTCTCCTCCTCTGCTCCAGCCGGCCGGCCTCTCCTCTGCTGCTGCGGCCTCCTCTCCTGCTGCTCCAGCCTCCTCCTTCTCTGCTCCGGCCGGCCTCCTCTTGTGCTCCGTCCTCCCTCCTCCTCCTCGAGTACATTTCTGAGCTTTAGTTTTATTTTGTGTTTGCTTTTATTTTCCGGTCAATTGCAATGTTGTGGTGTTGTTAGGAAGTGTATATTTGTATTTAGGAAGTGTATATTTTTATTTAATAAGTGTATATTTGTATTTAGTATTTGGGAAATATATATATTGGTTTTTTGTATTTGTGCTTTGATTTTCCGGTCAATTGCAATGTTGTGGTGTTGTTAGGAAGTGTATATTTTTATTTATGAAGTGTATATTTAGGAAGTGTATATTTGTATTTAGGAAGTGAAAATTATATTTAGGAAGTGTATATTTTTTTTTTTGTTGATTAATTGAATGAGTTTACATTTTTTGATTTTGTGGCCTTGATTCAAATTAATATTTTAAACAGGATGAGCGGTAATATTATATCGACGAAGGGTTCGAAGGGCCAAAGGTCTGAATCGTCTGAGGGAACCTCTAGCAACCCTCAAACGTTGTTTCAGGACCCGCATGACAGCTAGACATGCGAGCCTTATGCAGACGGCGTAGAGGCAGCCGGAGGTGCCCCCTTCATCGATGGCAGCGGGGCTTCTCTCAATCCTCGAGGCAGTTGTTTGCTCAACCCCAGACGGAGGGGTTTGCACACCCGTATGCCTGAGATACACCAGGCGCCCACTCCAGTACATGCATCTTCGGATAGTGGGTCATCTGAGGTACAGATGCCGCCGCCTCACCTATTCTTTCGCGGATGATACCAGCCATACCTGCAGTCGATGACTTAGGGATGCCGATTTATCCACTGCCCCCACCAGTGGCTCCATCAGCGGCGTACCAGTTCGTGCCTTTTGATACGCCTCTTATCTCCGCGAGGGTATCATCATCGGAGACGGAATCCGTCCCGCCGCATCGCCCTCAGGTAATGAAAGATGAATGATTTACTACATTATAATTCTCTGTTTTAATAATCAATTTGGTTATCATGTGATAGGCACCGTCGGAGCGAAGCCGGCAAAAAGAAGAGAGGCCCGTCACAGGGAAGGCTCTCGAGAAGATCGTCGGTACCTCAGGGAGGATTGTCATCGGTACTAACGGGGATGGCGTCATAGTATCGGGCGGGAAGTCGAGGACGTACTCCGGCCGCGTGGAGCGCTCATTAGGGATAGAGTCCCTATGTTGTGGTCAGACTGGGGCGAGGTCCCGCAGGAGGTCAATGACATGGTCACAACGCGATTGTCGGTGAGTTACAAAATGCCTTAATAATATTATGTATTACATTGTAGATTTCTCGAAAAACTAAACTAATAAACGGTTAAATGCAGGTGTGTTTGAGGTTCCTGAGCCCTTGAAGAGCAGCTGGGCGGACGTTGTGCATGGAGGAAGGTACGTTGGGAAGTTAATGAAAAAAAAGGACTTATATGTGATATTAAAAATATTTCTAATATTTTTGTTGTATCTGTAGGTACAAGGAGTGGAAGAACGGTTGCGGACCCATTAGACTACGCACGGGAACGCACGTTCTGGTACCCCTGCTGAGTTCCAGTACAGAGAGTACGAGTGGCGTTGGCTTCTGACATCAGAATTCAACAACCCTCGTAAACAGGTATTTAAATAAATTAATTAGTTAATTTGTCATTAAGTACGTGCGTTTTTAAATATTTTACTAATAGTTTAGTTTTTTCTTTGAAGGCGGTTCCCAGGCGAACGCTCAGAACCGGCAACGCAACACAAGGAACCATCATGCCAGTTCTAGACCGTTCGCTGTCTTCATGGACGAGGCAGCCAAGGAACATCCAGAGGTCAACCGTACATCTATACGTACGAGAAAGCATATCCTGACGCCCAAGAGGATATTGTAAGTCATCTTACGTTTTTAAATTTTTAATTTTACTTATATATATGTCAAAATGTTAATTAATAATTTTTTCCTATCCAATTAGGCGAAGGTGAGGGAGGCTAGTGACGAGGTGATGAGTGCTATAGTGAGGGAGACATGGCCAGACACGCAGGAGGAAGAGATGTCCGAAGCCATGTCCGGATCGACACTTCAGATTCGACAGTGGGGCGAGGATCATGGGCACAGCCTTCCCACCACAAGCAAACAACTTCTACTGCGGGGTCTAGGAAAGAAGGGCGAGGGGGTCCTGAAGAACACTCATGATTTCAACGAAAGGCAGCCTCGACTAGCAGCAGGACCACGACCACCAGGACGACTCAGCTGCTACAGTCGGACTTCAGAGACTACGGGAACAGCAAGCTGCTCATGTTGCCTATAATGCCGCGCATGCAACCTATAATGCCACGCAGGCAGCCCATTATGCCGAGGTACATGCCATCCAGCAGGCCCAGCAGCGGCAGATGTTCCAGTACATGCAGGACTTTACAGCTTCCTAGCTCCAGGGACTTCCGGCTCTGCCCATGCCTCCGCCCATACCGCTACCCCAGCCACCGCAAGCTCCGCAGCATCCCCAGAACCGGATATTAATTTAGACGATCTAGATTTTGTGTAGTTGATGAATTATATACTTTTATGTGCTTGTTGTTGGTTATATGTAATTGTTTTTGTTTTTTTGCAGCTTGCTTGGAATGGTAATTTAGAAATTTCGAGTTTTTTTTTATACTGAAATGGACTTATAGCCGACGAAATACGCCATAATTCGTCGGCTATAGTATTTTTAATTTTTTTTAATAGTGTTAAGCCGACGAATTATGCAATGTTTCGTCGGCTTTAGTTATTTTTATTTTTTTATTACAAACTATAACCGACGAATATATTAAGAGTTTCGTCGGCTTAATGGGAAAAGCGACGAAAAAACTCGTCGGCTTTTCCCTTAGATTAAGCCGATGAGTGAGCCGACGAGTGATTTCGTCGGCTAGTTCTTAGTTTAAGCCGACGAGTTGTTTCGTCGGCTAAAGTCTGAGAGACTAGCCGACGACGTCGACTGTGGTCGGCTAGCTATGGGAAAATAGCCGACGACGGGACATGATTTCGTCGGCTAAAGTAAGTACCGACGACCTTTTACCGACGACACTATAGCCGACGAAGTCTCGTCGGCTAAGATATTAGCCGACGAATTAAGCTAACAGGCCGACGAAAAATTTTCGTCGACTAAAGTGCTTGTCCTGGTAGTGTAAATGGAATTAGAATTCATTTTCCTATTAGCATTAAACCAAGGCACACACAAAGTGAATATTCTAGAACACTCCTCGTTCTGCTGCGCGTCTACATGTTGAATGGTGCATATGATATTGCCTCGTCAAAAACCTTGTCAATTAACAAAAACCCTGTGGGAAAAACTAAAGCTTGAACGAAGGACAAAAAGAGTACAACACAACAATTACTTTCTTGAGAACTGAATCAAGTGATGTTCCCCTGATAAATACTTTAATCTAAGAGGCTAGATAATCGCTGCATTTTAATGTTTTTCTCATGTTTCACAAAAGTATATTTAAACAAGGATTTAGTAAATAAATCTGCCACGTTTCCTTCGAAACTCACTTGGTGAGGTGTGGGATCATAATGAGATAAAGTGGGGACAAACCACAATAATTCATGTTGTTCCACTTGAACTTTTTGTTCTTATCTCCTAAGGACGGGAAGACTGTCTCATTAAAGTGACAATCTGCAAAGTCGGGAAGACAGTCTTCCCCTAAGGACGGGAAAACTGTCTTATTAAAGTGATAATCTGCAAATCTTGCGGTAAAAAGATCACCTGTCAAGGGTTCTAGGTATCCAATTATCGTTGGAGATTCATAACTAACATAGATACCAAATCGTCTCTGATGACCCTTTTAGTACACAATGGTGGCGTAATTGGCACATAACTGCACAACCAAAAATGCGTAAATATGAAATATCAAGCTCATATCTACTTACCAACTGGTATGCACTAAACGGTTGACTGGCGGTGGGTCTGAAACGAATAAGTAGGATGCATGCAATATTGCATAACCCCATGACGTAATGGGAAGGTTGGTGCGCATAACCAACGCATGAGCTATAAGTTGAAGTTGCTTAATTGTAGTCTTGACGGGACCGTTTTGCGCGTGTGAACATTGGGTATGGGATGCTCTACTTTGATCCGATAGACATGCAATAATTATCAAAAGTCTTTGATGTAAACTCTCCAGCGTTATCTAGTCATATAGACTTAATCGATCGGATAATCCGGGTGGTGGGCCCGAAGCTTAATAATCTGTGCTAGGAGTTTTGAAAATGCAGCATTGCACGTAGACAATATTGTGACGTGTGACCAACGCGTCGAAGCATCTACTAGAACCATAAAATATCGAAATGATCCACACTCTGGATGGATAGGTCCACAAATACTACCTTGGATACGATGTAAGAATGAAATGTTTTTTGTGTTATCTTTAGCATATGAGGGTCTCGCTACTATATTTACTAAAGAACAAACTTTACAAAACGAACGATGTGTATTGGAAAGAGTCAATGAAACATCAAGGGAAGGTAGGTGAGTCTCAATTGCTTGAGAAGATGACCTAGCGGTCTCTGGTTCTTTGGAGCCGAGCACGTGTGACATCAAAGCCCTCTTGGAGCCGCCACTTACCACTGTGGCGTCACCACCATGCTTCATGGTGATATTATTTCCCAATGTTTTCATTTTGAGTGAAATAACGGATGTCCATGAGAATTTCTCAATATTCGAATCATCATATCTCTTCCGGGATGACCTAAACGATCATGTCAAAACTTGTATTAGTCTGTGTCCCATATATCATGTCTGGCGGCCACATGGGATTCAATAATCTGAATCGTAGTGAGATACAGCCACTCGATTGACTCATAAGTTTCTCCAAGATGCGCTTTCTTCTGCATTCATGAGAAGTTATACACAAGAACTATTGCCATTCTCACAATGTGTTTTCAAGTGAAAACCATTAGCACGAATATCCTTGAAGCTCAATATGGTTCGATTTCCTCTCGGTATATATAGAGCGTTTGTGACATGAATCATAGTGCCATGTGGCAACAAGAAACGAGTAGTACCACGCCCTTGAATCACAGGTGATGATCTAATCATCGTTGTCATAGAAGATTTTCAAGGCACTAAATCCAAGAATAGTTGTCGGTTCCTTAAAATGGTGTGGGTAGTTTCACTATCTACAAAGCACTCAATGTCTCCACAAGACATACTTGGATTTCTTGAAAATCTTGAATACCAGAAAAATTAACCGGAGTCGACGGCGACAAGAAGATGCCGGAGATGGCTGGGATACGTCGACGGGCCAAGGAGGTCCTAGAAGCTTTGTCGGAAAAAGAAGAAATCGGGTAAGGGATTTTTAATCTGGTGGAATAGATCGGAGAACTATTGTATCTTATTCATTAATATAACTCATTTTATATAAGGAATTACATAGTACCTTTTAGGTAGGTAGAAGGAAACAGAATCTTATTCTAACAATTGGTATCACTACATGGAATTAGAATTCCTTTTTCTATTAGCATCAGACCAAGACACACACAAAGTGAATATTCAAGAATATTCGAGAATATGATTGTAATAAACACGTAATCGTTCATTCGATATAGAACTTAGCATATTTGGGATCCAAATCCTCTTCCTTGTTGCCTAGCTAATGAAGTGAATGAGTTCTTTTGACGCCCTTAATAACGTTGTAATAGAAATGATCTATGAATTAGAAGCATATTATATCTTTCTTTTTTTTGGTTACAAGCATATTATATCTTTCATTAAGTATCAATCAAATATTCCTTAACTAAATATAACAAGAAATAGTGTTACT
The DNA here is from genome assembly GCA_010134655.1 of Fragaria nilgerrensis. Lineage (NCBI taxonomy): Eukaryota > Viridiplantae > Streptophyta > Magnoliopsida > Rosales > Rosaceae > Fragaria > Fragaria nilgerrensis. The sequence continues at coordinate 38,608,689 of CM020979.1, forward strand.
ATGTTTTCTTAATCTCCCCTTTTGATACTGATGAAGAGTACCAAACCGGTTTATAAAAAAAGGAAGATAAGAGGGGAGATGTTGTCATCACATGAGCTGCATCCAATTTTGGGAAAGACAAAAAATTAACATATATGGAGGTAGAATCTGATTCCTGGAAATGAAAAAAGATGAAGAAAATTAAAGTGTAAATCGCATTCACAGGGAAAGTTAGCTATAGCTGTCTCCAAAAATGCAATGCCACCAGCAACAATCGATTCTGTGAAGCACTAAATCCAATTTTCCTCGAACTTGGTTTCACTTGTATATATGTGGATAGTCCATCATCCTAAGTATGTGGAATTTTGTCCTTCACATTATAATTTTGTTAGATCGAGAAATATGCAATTAGACAAAAATTAAACTATATGGACACGGTGTTAATTTGTTCATATCTTTTCAGACAAATTAGATAATTAAGTTAATAAAAGGCTTTGGATTCTGCTTGATACCAGGCGATGCATGCATGTTAACTATTAAAACCCAGCTTCAACCAGTACATAGATTAGTCAAGAAAAACCACGGGATGTTGGTTTTACCTAAATCGAAACTCTGAAAAGAATTAATGAAATGGATTTGGCCGCTTGATGAGGGAAACTTATAACGTTCACGTGTGGAACCACATCGATCTAGCAGTGATTTGGATTTAATTCATTCTTTAATTTCCATATAATTATTGAAATTGATCAGTGCATGACTCCAGTGGTGCATGCTACATTTAGATCAGGAATTCATGATTATCATCATCAGCTTATGCCTTAAGGAACCCTAGTCATGAGACTACTTTGCACATTTACATAAAGTAAATTAATTTTATTCCTATAACTTTGTAAGCTATGTTGCACGTAGCTATGTAAGCTACGTTTTGCGTTTTGGAAATGTTTCGAAATGCACGCATTTTCACATAGAGAGATTTTCGAAACGTGTTTTTCTTGAATGAAAATGTGTTTTTTGTTAAAAGAAAAATACATTGTGTCTTCGTCGTGAGTCTTTCGTCGTCAAAGTAACTGACGAAGAGAGAATCATGAAATTATATATAACTTATCAATCAGACATTATTAGGTTTCATTATGTTGTAAGTTACTGTTGTAATACCTTGTAATTCATCATCATTCATCATCTATATATATAAAAGGAAGAATCCGTAATGAAATGAGTAGAATCATTCTCTATTTGCGATTTATTTTTACATTTTTGTAAATGCTTGAAATCCCAAATAAAAAGATCGGAAACGAATAAGAGCCATTGAAAACAAATTTGCCAATCTATATATAGATAGGTTGTTAATTAAGCAAGTAAAGAGCACGGAATAGGTATTGCAACATAATGAGTTTCCAATAGCTATTAATCAGCTATGTATATCAAATAAAATTGTTACCAAGTTTTGTTAAACATTAATATTATATCATACTAAATCATTCACTTCCAATATGTAGCATATGTTCGATGATGTATCTAAATAAATATCGAAACGTTTTTGTTTTTTTACAAAGATATAGTATATAATCTAATAAATTTCCCTAATAGTGGTATCACATCATTCAGATGTCATAATTCATATATATATAGTAGATTATCAGGTCACATTTCCAATTTTTCTTCCTTCCAAAATATCGTGGAATTCCAATTCTATCTCTCCCTCTGCTAGCCTAGCTAGTATAAGAAAGGAGAGAGAATCACAATAACAGGCAGAGGAGAAGAGATCGCAGACAAAGAGATACCATGAAGTTGCCTTCCACCTACTTTGATTAACCTCTTTCTTTCCCCTTTATTCTTCTTCGATCTTCGTCCATGTCCCACCCAGCTTTCTTCATCTATTCTCTTCTTCTTTCATCATTTCCCATTACCCCAATCATGGCTTTCTCTCTCAATCACTTCGTCTCCTGAAGCTTCATGCCTAACTAAACTACCTAGCTTGATCGAGTACGTACGTAGCTCCTATCTAATGGCAACCATATCATCATTCTTCAACAGGTTCATCTCTTTCTTCCTCCTCCTCTTTCACCTCAGCTGCTTCACTATCACCCCCACCGCCGCCGCCGCCGCCATCAATCCCCACCGCCGTAAACGCAGACTCTCTTCACTTCTCTCCAACCCTCTCTAAAACCCCAAAAGGCCATTTCTTCTTCTTGGTCCTTTCTCAAGAAAGTCTTCAGGTCCTCCAACACCCAAACTCACCACCTCTCCACCTCGCCTCGCTCCTCCAGCCACTCCCTCGTCTCCCTCGTCGTTCCAACCCAAATCAAACCCGACGTCCCAAAACACTCCGATGACTCTGACGTCTTCTCCGGCGACCACCACTTCTTCCCTCTCCGAAACGACATCTTCCCCTGTACAACTTGCGGCGAGATCTTCCATAAGCCTCAAGCTCTCGACCACCACCAAGCAGTCAAGCACGCCGTGTCGGAACTCCACAACGGCGACACCGGTAAGAACATAGTCCAAATCATATTCCAAACAGGCTGGAACGTTAACGACAAGCGGAAAACGCCACTGATCCACCGCATTCTGAAGATCCACAATAGTGCCAAGACACTTGCCAGGTTCGAAGAGTACAGAGAGTTCGTCAAGTCCAAGGCCGCGAGAAACAGCGCCGTCAGAAGAGACGAGAGGTGCGTGGCTGACGGGAATGAGCTGCTGAGATTTCACTGCTCGACTTTCCTCTGCGACTTGGGAATCGGCGGGAGCTCCGGGATTTGCAGCCAGCAGTACTGCAGCGTTTGCGGGATCATCAAGTCAGGGTTCTCACCTAAGTTGGACGGAATCTCCACGCTGTCGAGCAGCTCCAGGGCGCACGTGGCGATCCCGGAGGAGATCGAGGAGGAGTTCAAGTTCTTGAACGTGAAGAGGGCCATGCTGATCTGCCGTGTCGTGGCGGGTCGGGTCGGGTGCGACTCAGACGATGACGTGGACAAGGACGGTGGCGGGTTTGACTCGGTCGTGGGGAGGAGTGGGAGTGGGACCCATATGAGAGTGGATGAGGAGGAGCTCCTGGTGTTTAACCCGAGGGCTGTGCTCCCCTGCTTTGTGATTGTGTATACCGTTTGAGATTGTTATTACAGTGTGAGTTTGATAGAATTTGCCAAATTTGGTTTTCCTAAATTTTGTGTTTTGAAAGATTGTGAATTTTTGTGATGGATGGTTGTGATGGTGATTTGCACAGGTGTTCGGTTGGTCTGGACCGGAATCCGGTCACGGGGTAGCTCCGGTAGCCTCCATTGGGGACATGGATTTCGATCTATGGGGATCTGGTGCATGTTGGTTGCCTAGCTATGCCATGTTACGGTAGCTTAAAGTTGCAAGGTTATGTCGATATTTAGTTTTGATCATCATGTTTACAGTGATTTATATGAAATGGTTTTCCTATTTGTAAATATTGAACAAGCTGATTTTCTTCTTCAATTTTGGCCGGTTACTATTAGTTGAAGACTTAATCAATTGCAAAGTTTTTGTGACTACTTGCGTTCATGGTATTAGTTTTGGATGGGCAATCTACCTTAGCTAATTAGCGAGTGTTTGTTTTTTTAACAACGTTGGCGTTTAGGAGTGTTGCATGCACTTTTTCATGTGTGGCTTTTGATCCATAATACCCTACAAAATGAGCTTATATGTGGATATTGATCGAGCATAATAGAAAAATGCAACATTTGGTTGTTGCTCAATATTGTTGTTGTGAACCAACGACATCATAATTTAGCTGATGCCTTTCGGATCTGCCATCTCCTCTAAATCAGCATCAGGTAGAGGAATGTGTAATGGATCGAAAAATGCAAAAGGATTAAATCTTCCGTCTGATTTTGTAATGGAGATCCTCATTTTCTTTTGGGGCATTGTTTAGCTCTATGCTTAAATCTGGTGAATATGATACTTTTTTCACATGCCTACATCATTAACTTCTCTTCAATGATGCACACAGAGTAGTAGTGAGACTAATAATACCGGTTTAGAACGACAGAAAAATCATAGTCCACATATAGACTCCATACCCACAACTATACTAGTCTCCATGTTGAACTTTAGTTAAGAAGAGACCTATAGACTCCACACCCACAGGTCTGTAACGTGTAACGTATCTTATATTACAGTCATAACCTATTGCTTAACTTCACCAGAAATCTTCAATAAAATTGTTCTAGCTAGCTCAAGTTACTGTTCTATATAAATCGTAGCAGTACTCCCTGTCCACGCAGCAGGAATGAAACATTAGTTCGTCGAGATCATGATAACATTAGTTCGAACAGTGGATGCGACAAAGCTTGTGCAAGGGAAACGGAGGTTCGAATAGTACTAACCCTTTGAGAATTTCCCTGGCAACCACTCTGTTTGCAGCTTCGATCAAAGTGACCTCCATCGCAGGAAACATAGTTCCAGGGGACGTCCTTGCAACCCGGTTGCGTTTGTACTCCCACACTGAGACGGACAGTCTTAGCATCGTTTTGAGATTTTCCAGCTGATGAAGCGTGTACCTTCATGAATTAAGGAATAACCTCATTGGCCTATCTAGTCAGGCCCAAAAACAGATACGTAGTCCAAGCCCAAATGCTTCCATAATTTCCGCGCAAAAAGCAAACCGTTTGAAATTTCATACCAAATCCCCAGCTCTACCCGATTCCAATTCCCGTCGCCCCAAATCCAACACACCCTTCAATCTTCGTCTTCGTCATCGTCATCGTCTTCAGTGAAATACAATTCAGCTAATTAAGAAGGCAACAGAGACAGATCACATAGAGTTGGGTGGCGATGGGTTTGACTTTGGAGTCCTCGGAAGTGTTCCTCCTCCAATATTCAATTTCCATGGCAGTGCAATTCACTCACCTCATCTCACGCCCAATCAACCAGGTCCGTCCTTTCTTAATTCCTACTCTCCCTTCTCACATGCCTCAGATCCACTCCTTGTTCTTCTTCTTCTTCTTTTTATTCTTCAGCTTACTCTTTAGTCTTTACCCTTTGCGTGCTTTTGAAAAAGATAGAACCTTCTGTGCTCACGTTTTTTGCATGAATTTCGACACCCTTCTGGCCGCGTTCGATCTTCCCTTTCTGGTTTCATTATTATAAACTGGCTTTCGGCTTTCGGCTAAGTTTAATTATTCCTTGTGAATTCTGTTGTGTGTTTCTCTGGAAAGTGATAATCGTAAGCGTGCAAGGATTGATTTGATTGGTAAGAGGATGAATTTGACACATGAATGGAGCGAAGTTTGGAGTTTTGTTTACAACTTGGTATATGTTTTTGCAGGTTTTGTGACATGTCGTCTGATTTCAAGTTAGAGGGAGTTAAAGGCCATGAAATTGAGGACCCAGAAGTTGGTTCGCCAAATGGAGTACATAAGATTCTTGCAGAACGAAGAACTGTGACTCTCAGTGACAGGTAAAGTCATCATCACCTGTTGTTCTACATTTGGCCAATGCGAATTCCTCAAGTTAGTACATCGAAAAATTGATGGTTGCTGGCTGGTACCTGTCGTTATAAGTTGAATTCACATTGCTATCTCATCTAGTTCAGTTAATAAATTTGTCCAGTATGAATGTAGTTATATAGTAAAAGGAGAATATCAATTGGCAAGCTTTAATTGTGGTTCTACACTCATGTAGTTGTACATAGGTGAACTCATGAGCTCCACTGTGTATTTGAGTTGATGAAATAATCGAATGTAAATTAATTACATGATTAAGTATTGTACTAGTGTGGAAGGGGCATGATGTGCAAGTTTTTTTGTTCTTCAAGCAGGTTGTTCAGAGGGAATCGAGCAGGGCATGGCGACGCCGTCTCGTTTAGTCAAAGTGACGGAAATGAAAAGCATGGACATGGGCAAGCAAAGAAATCTGGACCTCTGTTGTCTGGGATAGCATATTGTCTTTCGTCGTGCAGCATGATATTGCTGAATAAAGTTGTTTTATCCGGTTATAACTTTAATGCAGGAGTATCGTTGATGTTCTATCAAGTATGTCACCTACTTTACCACCTCCTTGGTTCCTTTTCAACCAGATTGAATCATGTGAAATGTGTCTTATTTTGAGTTTTAGTATTCAGTACCATCATTGTTACGCATATACTTCTTCTGTGTATTATCTATAGTTGAGTTTTATCTCTTTTATATGCAAATCCACAATTTAACCAGCCATAATGGAATCTGAATTTATGTTTCTTTTTTTCCTGCAGAATTTGATAACTACTGTAATTGTTGTATTCTTGGGCTCTCTGGAGTTGTTCTGTGGAAAAGCTCAATTGGAAACTGATTAAGGTCTGGATCCCTGTTAATGTAATCTTCATCGGCATGCTTGTATCAGGCATGTATAGGTAAGTGATGTGTCTCATTAACTGTTTGCATTTTAGGCTATCTATTCCGGTGGAGCTATTATATCTGTTCAGGCCTGGAATAAAATGAATAGAAGATGACAAATTCTGAAGAGAATACTGTTGCTAAGATCCACAGTATATGTTCATTTGGTGTTGTATATCCTTTATCAGTAAAAGATATTCTAATGTACATAACTACATGTAAAGCTTACTGTATTGTGGTTCAACTTCTTTCTTTCAGTTTGAAATACGTAATATTGCAATGGTGACCATTCTGAAGAATGTGACAAATATTTTAACAGCACTGGGAGAATTATATATGTTTCGGAAACACCAAAATCAGAAAGTGTGGACTGCCATGTTTCTGATGGTAATCAGCGCTTTACTCATCATTTCACGAAGAACTGCAAGTGCGCTTAAGATCATATACATTCTTCCTAGTATATTCCTAGTAGAGTTCTGATGAACGCTTTCCTCTTGTATTGTCAGATTATCTCTGCTATCAGCAGTGGCATTACAGATATCTCCTTCGATACCGTAGGTTATGCTTGGCAATTTTCAAATTGCATACTAACAGCAAGCTACTCAGTAAGCAGTAATTATTAAGTTCTGGAGATCAGTTTAGATTTAGTTTGGTTTGGAGTTCTGTAAGCAAGACTTTTCTCTTTGTGATAGCTCACTCTAAGGCGAGTCATGGATGAAGCGAAAAAGTATACAAGATCTGGATCTCTGAATGAAGTTTCGATGGTCTTGTTGAATAATTTGCTATCTCTACCTTTTGCTGCCTTCTTGATTGTTTTGTTTGGGGAATGGGAATACGTGATCAATGCGTAAGCTTAAGTTGAACATATATTCATATGTTTTTTCTTTTATTTTCAAAAGCATATTTAGCATATCATTACTAAGACTTTGGTTTCAATATGCAGGGATGTAGTTAAATTGCCAATGTTTTGGATTATCGCAACAGCTAGCGGGTTGCTTGGACTTGCCATTAGCTTCACTTCCATGTGGTTTCTACATCAAACTGGGCCAACCACCTATAGGTAATATACTTCGTAAAATCGATCAAGTTCAAAAATTAAAAAATGGTCATACATACATATATATATATATAGTCATACATACATATATATATATATATATGAACATATATATATGAACTTCTGATGTGCTTCTGCTTTACAGTTTGGTGGGTTCCTTAAACAAGATTCCTATATCTCTTGCTGGTTTAGTCCTGTTCAGGGTGCCTCTCAGTCTACCAACCTCTTCAGCATACTATTTGGTACTCAACATATTCAACTCTTAGGCCATGAAGACTATTGTAGTGATTTAATTACTTACATAGTGATGACGTTTCTATACAGGTTTATTTGCTGGAATATTTTTCGCCAGGGCCAAAATGTCTTGATTCAGAATGAAACTATTAGGATGAAGATGAAGGGAACCAGTTCCATAGACGGTTGTAATATATCGTATCATGACAAGACAAAAACGGCAGCACAAAACAGTTTCCAGGAACTGCAAAGTTTGTTAATTTCTTTGCTTTTGGTTGAAGAAGGCCAAAACGTTTTCTTCCTTTTCAGACATAGCTTCAAACCATCATTGAGTTACAGGAGTAGGAAATTGCAGCTCTATACGGTTTTTTCTTTAAACAGAATGAAACAGAAACATAGTATCCAACTTCTTATTTTCAACAAACATGTAATACTTGTAGCTAAACTTTTGTAAATTAATCAGTATCAGTCATTTCTGATCAAATGTTCATGTCCTGATATTGATCATATTGGATCATATTGATCAGCACTATTGATCCAGATATATTTCTTTTTCATTCATCTGTTTATGATGAAATGTTGCTTGAAATCTTTTTGTCTCTTTTTTTATTTTATTTTTCTCTCGCTTACATTTGTGGGATGGTGATCGATTCGAATATGTTCTAAGCATGTAAAACTACAATTCAAGAACAAGTTTTCTTATGACAAAATTGGTGACAGAGGGAATTAAACAACTTTCAACTGGTAAATAACCTCTATGTCTAAGCAAGAGCTAGTTGATTGTAACACAAGCGGTGAAGATCAAGGCTAACTACCCCATACGCAGGAGTTGATGGTACATGCATTGCCAAGAAGGAAGTAATGTAGCGTCAATAACTGGCTACGAAGACATATATATGTCCCAGCTAACAGCGAGATGCCCTTCTTAAGGTTATTGCTAGTCAAGCAGTTTCGGGTTTCGGCTACCATTGATCGATGCTAGTTGATCGGATTTCCAATGCGCTATTCGAGTTGCGTTTACAGGAACTTATGGAACAGATCTTTGACCATGCTAGTTACCGCAGTTGATGATGGGACAAAATACTACTAGTTGGTAAGATCTCATCAGGCACAGAATGGGGTGAAGAGGGCTACATAAGGATGCAGACAGATATTGATGCAACTGAGGGTAACAACCACACCTGGATTGAACTGTGACCAAAACAGAAATTAAACTAAATTAGAAGAGAGGCAGACTGCGCCTCCCCAACCTTCACCAACAAATCGATCAGATGTCGTCTTCCCAGGCGTTAGGGCCTTGTCCATCTTCCGAGGCATCGGTGCCTCCTCCATCTGCACTTCAACACTGGCCTTGGCCTCTCCTTTCATCTTTTTCTCAGTCATTTCCAAATCACCCTTGGACTTAAATTTTTATTTTTTTATTTTCGAAGGCTTCTCTAAAATATATGCCAACTCTCTCGCTGCCTTTGGTTTAGTTTTACTCCCCTTGGGACTGCCAAGCTTCTTCTTTTGTGGTGAAGCTCACAATTTGCCATGCTTTATGTAAACCACAATGTTCATATATTATCCTCCACAGACACAGCTTTGGATTGGATGTCCTTGTTCCATGGTCTCTTTAATTCGGTGACTTACAACCTCTTCATAAGATTCACCAGAGAAGAAGCATCTGACATAAATCTACCATTGTTCAATGGTTCCACCGAATCCAAAAAATGTTGAACTGCACTCTTTGGTATAGGGACCTCTGTTGGCATCACGAACTTCACATCAGGAAGAGATGCTTCAACTACTGCACCATGTCTAGTTTTGGATTAGTATCAACCTGATAATGACGTCCAAGGTAGCATTAGCCGTGAAAATATTCTCAATCTCCCTCGTCGGGGACATCTTCGGGTTGGTCAATTGAACATGCACCTTCTCCAGAACCATATCAGTAGGTTCATCCATATATAGAGTCCGTCTCCAAAGTATAGTAGGGCTTGACATCAGTTCTAGCTTCACTGGAGAGCCAATAGAGTGTTGTGGGACTGACCCACGAGAACCAGAAGGATACAAAGCAGTATTTCCACCAAAAGCCTCCTTCATGAGTTCCTCCCTCTCTATGAGAAAATATTGATTACATCCCGTAGCATCGTGCATGGATAATCCACAGGTTCTGTGAAACCCTTTGGTCTTCCCAAAGACCAACTCAAGTTCCGATTTCAATGAAGGAGAGACATCAAACACAGCCAGCTACGGATACGATCTCGAACATCAAACCTAACCCGAACATGTTGTTCTTCTTCCTTTCTTTTAAGCTGTGTATAATCATAGCGCTCGAATTTCCCCAGTGATTGACCTATACTGGTAATCGCCTCCTTATGCCTCAAAGTAATTGGTAACCCTTGATCATGATCGAGGTTTCCAAATGAAAAAGAGGAACCTCTTCAAGTGGACTCTGGCCGTCATAAGTGTTGATCACCAACATTTCCTTATGAAACCATGATCCCCCATTTAGAACGCGACTGTGATCGTGCGCCTGATCAAATTGGAATAGGAATCTTTCCCCCAAATTGTAGATATCATACATTTCAATCCTGGATAGAGTTTTTTGGACCCAAGCAACCTACCGACTACCGACGAGGTAGGAGTGACGATCCAAAATCGTTGCTTGTCCACCCGATCCGAATAAAACCCTAGCTGAGCCAGCACTGTGAGCCCTTGAGCCATCTGACGTGCTGATGTCGATCGATGAGTTTTCTACCATGACAGATTTGTTGGAGTTCTTTTACTATCAACTGTTAAAGAAGTTTGAATGGAAGAGAAAACTGTTTCACTAATTTTATTACCTGAGATACTGCCAACAAACTAGTGATATACAAAGATTTTATAGTTAGCGCCCATTTTCTTCTTCTTTCATCCGTCCGGCAGCACGTCCTCGCGACGTTGTCGTCGGACGGGACATGTTTGTTTTCTCCTTTGTTTGCTGCTCAGTTGCCTTGGGGGGAACTATGGGTCTAATTCTGTTCAGAGGTTGAGGAGGAGAAGTTGTGCTAGCAGGATGGGAGATTGGGTCCGACGAGGGCCGATGGGTGTTGTGGGTTGGTGTGGTCGGCCTCCACCTCTTTGCAGTGCAGGTAAAGGTTTATGCGGCGGCAAGATGGGTGGAAGAAAGCTTGGATCGCAACGCGTTATACTTGGGTTTGCTAGCAGACAGAGTAATCGGTCCGATCTAAGCAGATCGGAGGTGTTAATCCTATATCAGATCTATTATTTGGCTTACAGGGGTTCTCATCTCAGATCTGGGAAGGTGGTCCTGCAATTGAGGGTAGGTGAGGGCGGTGGTGCTGCGTTGGTGGGTAGGGGTCGCCGGAGCATTTTGGGTGGCGGCGCGTCTTTTAGAATGGGGCTGGAAAAACATTGGGCCTGGCGGGCCTTCTTCAAAACCATGGACGAAAGCTGGGCCTTTGTTCTGGATTTTAACCCATTTTGGGCTGTGTTGGTCTATATATGGGTCAATGTTTATTTTTTTGCTTGTCTTTTTGCTTTGATTTTAGGTTTTGGTTATTTGTTGTTTTCAATAAGTAGAGGTGGGTTTTGTCCCGGTTTCAGCACCTTGAGTGCCGTGCCTGGCCTAGGCTGTCAGCAAGTTCCTTGCATTGTCAAATGGTCGTTACCTCCTAGTGGCAAGATGAGACTAAGTGTCACCAGAATTTGGTTCTGGTGGCAACATAACGAAAAAAGTGTTCTTATTAGAATTTGATGGCTTCGTTTACATGTTATATTTCCAGTATGTCGCCAAAGTTGTAAAACAAACGGAGTAACCAAAGATGCACTACTCCTTGCTAATTGGTGCGTAGAATACATGTTTTGTTTAATTTGAGGTCTAGGCAATATGTCTCCCCTTGTATTCTTTAGTTTCATTAATGGTTATGGCTTAAAGGTGGCCGTTACTCCCTACTTCAAAAAAAAAAAACGGTTTCACTTCATTGCTTGGCAATTGCCGATACTTACAGTATATATACAAGTTACAAACTGCTAACCCTAGTGGAGATAGGGTTCTTTACACAATTATTGTACTAACCCTAACTCTAGTCACATTAGATCTCCTAGAAACACTAGGAAACTATCTCTATCCAGTTACGCACTGCTACCTTCCCATCTCGATAGACTGTAACACAACCAGCAGATGCTTCTTCATTCCTCGCTTCAATACTCCCCTTCAAGTTTGAGTGTATATTAATTACACCTAACTTGCTAAGAAGGAATTCAAACTGAACTGAACTCAAAGGCTTTGTGAATAAGTCAGCTGGTTGTTCTTTCGTACCAACATGAACAACCCTTATTACTCCTCGCTGCATCTTCTCTCGCACCACATGGCAATCTATTTCAATATGCTTTGTTCTCTCATGAAACACTGGATCAGCCCAAGTATGATTATATGATCTTCACTACAGATAGATTGAAAAAAATCAATTTTTAGTGGAAAGCCACTTGACGACGAGGGTTTCATCAATTTAATGAATACGTAGTTTATGGCTTCCGGGGTTTCACATGTCAAGAAAATAGTGCGGGGGAGAAGCAGGAGGCAGCTTTTAATGCTTTGAAGGAATATCTATCATCGGTACCACTGTTATCCAAACTGCAAGGGAAGTACTTTATTTGTACTTGGCTGTATCACATACCGTCGTGAGTTCTGCGGCGAGAGGCGCCGACGAAGGAGGTGGTTACCAGTCTACTATGCAATGTAAATGACAGCTTGATTGTCACAAAACAACTTCGTTGGTTGCAACTGCTTGGCATCCAAATCTCTTAGAATGTTTCGAAGCCATGTAACTTCACAACATGTAGATGTCATTGATCTATACTAAGCTTCTGCGCACTTGAACGAGAAACTTGCTTTGCTTCTTGGTTCTCCATGAAACTGGAGCTTGCCCCAACATTATACAATAGCCGGTTATGGACCTTCTAGTGTCTTTACACCTTGCCCAATCAACATCACAAAATGCTATTAACTCAAGTTTTCCATTGGGTGGTAGAAAGATACCTTGTCCAAGTGTGTTCTTGATGTACCTGAGAACTTGATGTGCTGCATTAAGATGAAGCTGTGTTGGTTGTGCATGAATTCACTCAGAATGTGAACTACATAAACTAAATTCAGCCTTGTAATTGTCAAATAGATCATTATACCAACAAGTCTGCGGTACTAAGAAGGATCTGCTAGCAACTGTCCCCCTGCTTGCGTAAGTGCCAAATTCTGATCAACAGGAAACCTGGACGGCTTGGAAGCTAAGAACTCTGTATCCTCCAGAATCTCAAGTGCATACTTTTTTTGTGAGAGAGCAATACCTGCCTTTGATCGAGCCACTTCAATACCCAGAAAATACTTAAGTTGGCCGAGATCCTTGAGCTTGAATTGTTGTGCAAGAATCTCTTTTGTTGTCGTGATATCTGACAAGCTGTTTCCTGCACGCCATCTACATACACAAGTAATGCCGTGAACTTACCTAAATGGTTCCGGACAAACAACGAGTAATTAGACCAACTTTGTGTAAAACCAGCTTGCCGAAGAGCTAGAGAAAGTTTGATGAACCATTGATGAGAAGCTTGCTTGAGGCCATACAAACTTTTGTGCAATCTGCATACTCGATTCTCCTTTTTCGTCCGAAACCTGGAGGAAGCTGTGTATGTAACCTCCTCGGTAAGATCTCCATTCAAGAAGGCATTGTTGACATCTAATTGGTGAAGATGCCAACCCTTCAAGGCTGCCAAACTGAGAAGTACCCAAACTGTGGTTAATTTGGCCATAGGAGTGAATGTTTCTCTGTAGTCTATCCCCTCAACCTGACTGTACCCTTTAGCAACAAGTCGTGTCTTGTATCGTTCAATGGTTCCATCCGGTTTGAGCTTGATCTTGTAAACTCATTTGCAACCAATAGAGCGCTTGTTGGAAGGTAACGAAACAAGGCTCCAAGTTTTATTCTGGTGTAAAGCATCTATCTCTTGTTTCATGGTCTCTCGCCACTCATGATGTTGAATAGGATGTGTATATGTAGAGGGCTCCATATGGAGCGTGAGATTAACTGTAAAGGCTTGATGAGCAGGAGATAGGTGAGTGTATAAAAAACTTGGGAAAGAGAATGATGAGGCGTACTTGTGCTCGGAGACGATGGAGGAAGAGCCTAAGAAGGAAGTGCTGCCTCGACATGGTAGTCATGCAGGAAGCCCGGAGGCCTTGTTGGTCAAGTAGAACGACGTGGAGGAGTGACAAACGGTGTTGGAGAATCTATGGACGAGGGAAGAGCTAAAGGTGGATCGGTGAGTAAGCCTATGTTTTGGACAGCTTCTAGACTTGGTTCAGATTGGTAGCATGGACTGTTTTGGACTCTCTGTGTGTTTCAGATGAAGGCGGAACAGAAGAGGATGAAAGTTGTTCAGTGCTCAAAGAAATAGGAGTTGGATTGTGCAAAACTCTGTCACGGTGAGAGTCATTGTCAATCTCAGAAATCCTAGGTTGACTAGGAATGGAAGGTTGACTAAGGTTTTGACCGGTGGAAACCCTAGTTGATTGAGGATTCATGTTCGAAACCCTAGAGGCAGAAGGATTCGAGTTCAAAAAAGTAGCTGGAAGATGAGAATCTTCGACTGAAACTCTAATGCTTTGAGGATTTTCAAATTGATAAGGGAAAACATCCTCATAAAACAACACATCCCGAGAAACGAAAACTCTTTCGGAATCTAAATCAAAAACTTTGTATACCTTTTTTCCTTGAGGATAGCCAATAAACATGCACTTGACTGCATGAGGATCAAACTTAGTAGGCTTGGTAGGATGAGTTGAAGCAAAATAAAGACAACCAAATACTTTAAGATGATCATAATTTGGTGCCTTGTGAAATAGTCTTTCGAAAGGGCTTTTGTTTTGAAAAATTGGTGTGGGAGTACAATTGATCAAGTATGCTGAAACAAGAATAGCATCACCCCAAAATGGTTTTGGTAGATTGGCTTGAAATAACAATGCCCTAGCCATATTAAAAAGATGTCAATGTTTGCATTCAACAACACCATTTTGTTGAGGTGTGTTGACGCAACTAGTTTGATGAATAATGCCCTTAGATGCATAAAAGCAGTAAGTTTAAACTCAGGGCCATTATCACTTCGGACAATTTTCACTTTTCGACAAGATGAATAAAATTGACTAGGAGATTTCTAGCTTCAAATTTCTGAACCATCAAATACGTCCAAACACATCGAGTAAAATCATCAACAATGGTGAGAAAATATTTAGCTCCCGTGATTGAAGGTTCATGATACCCACCCCAAATATCAACATGAAATAAATCAAAACCTGTTTTACTGGAAATTGTACTCAAAGGAAAAGAAGTTTGAGTATGTTTAGCCAAAGGACAAATCGAACACTTGCTTGTATCACTAGTTATTGAAAAGAAGGGGAAACAATTGAAAAACCCTAGAAGATGGATGACCTAAATGTTGATGCCAAAGCTTTGAAGACTGACTCTCTATCAAATTGCATGTGACATGCTGAGCTTGGTTAATTAAAGTCCTTCCTTCTCAATGCCCATCCTAATCATCTTCTCCGAGCGTAGGTCCTGTATGAAACAAAGTTTTTTGAGAAATATTGTCACACAAAAGGAATCACGAACAAGTTTGCTCACATAAATCAAATTGAGGTAAAATGATGGAACACAAAGGACATTATGTAGTGTGAATTGAGGAGAGAAGGCTACTATCCCTATTTGTGATACTCAAGTTATGTCACCATTAGGCAGTCTCACATATCTTGGTTGTGACGGGTAGGTTTTGGTAAACAAACTAGGGTTACATATGATGTGATCACTAGCTCCGCTATTTAGTATCCAGACACTCTTTTGATTACCAAACAAAACTTGGAATGTTTTACCTGACATCTCATCATGAGAAGGAACATTACTGACTTGGTTCACGTTGGCTGATTTGTTCTTGTATAACATCTCGACAAGTTGTTGGCATTCCTCTTTAAGGAAAGGAAATTCTCCAAATGCAACAGCCGTGTAGTTGTTTCGGTTCCCTTCTTCTGCAGCTTTACGTTTTTGGCAATGATCATAGTCATGACCCTTCCAATTGCAATAAGTGCACTTGAGGTGCTGCCCACAATTCTTGGTTGCATGGCCCTTGCCGCACTTTCCACACCGAGAGTCACTCCGAGAGTCACTGCTTTTATAGCTCACTTTCACGGGCAGTTTGTTTTTGCACAGTGAAAGCAGCCGCTTCAGGCTGTGAACCTGCTTTGTTATTGCTACTTGCCACGGCCTGCTTCTCATGGCGGAGTGCCATTAAGTACACTTTGTTCACGCTAGGCAAAGGGTCGAGAGATACAATGTTACCTCGAAGAGTATCATAGTTTGCATTAAGTCCCATGAGGAACTGCATAGTATTTAAGTTCTTTATGTACTCTCCAACTTTGGCTCCTTCGGCACAGTTGCATGCTTGGAGGTCACATATGGTGTCTCTTTCGTCCCATAAGCTTTTGAGTTTGGTGAAGAACATGGTGACTGTATCAGAACCTTGAATCCAAGCATGAATAGAGTTCTCAATGTCAAAAAGCTGAATCGTATTAGTCTGACCGAACCATTCTTGAAGATCAAGCCAAACATCACGAGATATCTTGCAGTTCTTGACGCTGCCAGAGAGTGCCTTCGACATGGAAGCTATGAGCCACGTTTTAACAAGCGTGTCACATCGTTCCCGTTGTTGTTGTTCCTCAGGATTGACAAGAGGTTTGGTTTGATACCGAGGAAAAAACCAAGTTTGTTCTTGATTTTAAGAGCCATACTCATGGATGATGTCCATTCATTGAAGTTGTCCCCCATCCACGGCTGAGCTACGAGTACGGCTCATGGTTGATTTGAATGGTGCAAATAAAAATCATGATTGGAGTTCTCCCAACTTTCTAGTATGCGCAACAATGAGTCAGATTTGGCGCTCTTCACGTCTTCTTCACCTACTGCCATGGTAGAGGTTGATCGAGTTTTGGTGGTTAGGGTTAAGGTCTAGGATCGTTTGTGTGCTACTGATACCATACAGAAGTTTGAATGGAAGAGAAAACTGTTTCACTCCATTGCACTACCAGAAGAAAGGCTTTAGCCGACGAAAAAAAAAAAAACCAGGCCGACGAAGCATTTTTTCGTCGGCTAAAGTGACGAAGCATTTTTTCGTCGGCTAAAGTGACGAAGCATTTTTTCGTCGGCTAAAGTGGACTTTAGCCGACGACATTTTCCTTCGTCGGCTAACTGAAATTTTCGTCGGCTATGGTAAACTTTAGCCGACGAAAAAAAAACGTCGTCGGCTAAAGAATTTATTTCGTCGGCCATAGTCTGTGAACTTTAGCCGACGAAATATTAAAAGTTTAGCCGACGAAATTAATATGTCGTCGGCTAAAGTTCTTTATATCTGTGATCTGGACAGCAGCAGCTCATCTGGGAAAAAAAACGGGAGGGAAAACGTTTGGGTGTTGTCGAAATCTGTCCATAATTAGTTTGTGGAGCCATATATAGGTACGTATATGTATATATATGTTGATTAATTGAGTTTTATTTGAGTTTATCGATTTTGATTATGATTGAGTTTATTGATTTTGATATGATTGAATTGATAATTTTGAGTACGTTGGATGTATATATATATATATATGTGTTGATCGATTTGGTTGATGATCTGAATTGATAATATATATGAATTAATTTGTTGTTAATAAATATTAGTAGATATATATGTTATTAATTAATTTATAATATATTATTGTGTTGATATGGTACGGTATGAAGTTGTTGTTAATTAATTTGTGTTAATATATATTAATTGTATTAATTGTGTATATATTGTTGTTAATTAATTTGTGTTAATATATATATTATTGTGTTAATATGATATGTGTGTGTGTTAATAATTAGTTATTAATTAGTTGTACGTAGTACGTAGATATATACTAAATGAATGAGATTTTATATATGGCATGAAATTTCATTATAATTAGCTAGCAGCGTTATAAATATAATTTTGTTATATTTTCAGGATATGGATAAGAGTTGGATTTCGCATCCAAAATTGGACAAAAGATACGGTGCAGGAGTTATGAGTTTTATAAAATATGCGCTGGCTAATGCTAACGGGAATACAATTTTCTATTGCCCGTGCACGAAATGTCAGTGTCGCAGCGATATGCATCGATTTTCCATTGACAAAGTATGACAGCACCTGAGGAGTAACGGGTTTTGGGAGAAGTACACATGTTGGTTATATCACGGTGAAACATCATCAGGGGGTCCGCATGATCATGGCCAATTTTCTGAGACGGGCAGTACATCCAACGATCAACAACGGCATTCATCAACGACATGTTTCCTTATGAGAGCGGTGTATGCGCTCAAGGACAGTATATGCCTGACCCGGTGCAGCCCTTCCCTAGAGCTGTCAACACTGCTGGTATTGAAAAGTACAACAAACTGCTTGCTTTCCAACAGACCTCTGTGTACCCCGGTTGTCAGAAGACCGTTCTTGAAAGTGTGATGGACGTAATGAAGATTAAAGTTGAGACAAAATCGACCGTGAAGGCTGTTGATGATTATCTACAGTACACTGCTTCGATGCTGCCCCACGGTCATCGTCTTCCTACCACTCATCGTAAGGTCCGATGTATCCTGAAAGATCTTGGCCTTTCCTACATCAAGATCCATGCATGCAGATATGACTGCGTTCTCTTCTGGGGTAAAGATCCAGAAGGGAATGACCTTGGTGGGCTTGACGCATGTCCGGTATGTCACACTGACAGGTATAAGCTGACTCCTGCAGGCAATAGGAAACCTGTGAAGGTACTTCGGTATTCCCGTTGAGGGATAGGCTTGAGCGGTTGTACATGTCTTCACACACGGCCAAAGCTATGAGATGGCACGTTGATAGGGAAATGCATGACGAAGATACCCTTATACACCCTGCTGACGGGGAGGCTTGGAAGCATATAGACAGGGAGTTCCTCATTTTGCGTCAGAGGTCCGAAATGTGAGGCTGGGGCTCTCATCCGACGGGTTCAACCCTTTTGGCAACATGAGTCTTTAATACAGTGTATGGCCGGTGATTTTGGTACCGTACAACCTTCCTCCATGGATGTGCATGAAGAAGGAATACAATATGTTGAGTTTGTTGATTCCGGGGCCTGGTTATCCAGGGAAGTGTCTCGATGTGTATTTGAGACCTTTGATTGAAGAGCTTCAGTTTTTGTGGGAAGTTGGTCATCCCACTTATGACAAGTACATGCACGAGATGTTCCAGATGCATGTCATGGTTGTTGGTACATCAGTGATTTTCCTGCCCGTGGGATGTTGTCGGGCAACGTTGTTAGGGGATACAAGGCTTGTCCAGAGTGCCTTAGCGATGAGGGGAGCAGCAGTCATTGCAACAAGATATGCAGATTGGGTCACCGTGCTTTCCTTCCATATAATCACGATTGGGTTCGATGACAAGGCATTTGATGGGACCGTAGTAGAACACGGTGTGCCTCCCAGAAGATGGACGGGAGAAGAAATTTTAGCAGTGCTTAATGAGTACGATTTTGGGCAGCTCAGTAATCATCCAAATATTGTTGCAGCAATACCTGAAAGACCCGACAGGTACAAATTCTGGACACATAAGAGCATATTCTGGGAACTCCCATACTGGAGTAAGTTGTTGATCAGGCAACCTAGATGTGATGCACATAGAAAAGAATGTTTGCGACAGTGTGGTGGGCACAGTGCTGAACTTGGAGGGGAAGACGAAAGACGGTCCTAAGGCACGCATTGATCTAAAAAAAATGCAGTTAAGAAGACATCTGTGGTTGAAAGAAGGGAAGAAAAAAATGCCTCAAGCTCCTTACACCGTGAAACCTGACCAGAAGAACGTAATTTTCAGGTGGATGAGTTGTGTGAAGTATCCTTCAGGCTATGCTGGAAATATAGCCCGGTGTGTGAACTTCCGGGACAATAAGATGTACGGTTGAAGAGTCATGACTGTCATATCCTGCTACAACGTCTCTTCCCTGTTTTCATTCGACCGTTCCTTCCCCGTCAGGTGGTGGAGCCGTTAGTAGCGTTGGCAAGATTCTTCCAGAAGTTATGCCACGGGAAGTGACAAAATCTAACCTCCGGAAAATGCAAGAGGACATCATTTATATCATGTGTAAATTTGAGAGGATATTTCCTCCAATTTTTTTGACATCATGCCTCACCTGATGATCCATCTTCCCGAGCAATTGTTGCTTACCGGTCCAGTACACTACACTTGGATGTATCCCATGGAAAGGTACGTTTTTTACACCTGAATTCCTCAATCCAATTTTTCTATATACATGTTCAATAATCATAACACTTTGCAACTTGATTTATAGGCAACTTGGAGACTACAAAGATTATGTGGCTAATAATCCGCGCCTGAAGGATGTATAGCTGAAGCATATATTGCGCACGAGTGCGTCACCTACATGAAGTTGTATTTAGGAGCGTTGAAGGAAACAGACGAAGCCATGCCGGTAGATGTACCGAAGTTCACTCTTTCCATACTCTCCAGTGATGTTGAAGTTTATGGAATTTTGCCAGACTCCTAAGTTGCAACAACATGAGCTAGTCATTGCCCACTGGTGGGTATTGATTAACTGTCCAGAAGTTGAATACTGGAAAGACATCCATCTATATGTCCAGACATTCAAGGTGATCTCGAGTACCACAACAGGGAGTTCGCAAATTATTTTGGCGGCTGGGTACGTAATTCAATATTTATGTACGTATTTATGTTTAGTGCATAATTATCTATATTTACAATGTTAAATTGTAATTGCAGATGAACCATATTCAATTTGATGGTCACCCAAATTGGTCACACGAACTAAGACTTCTAGCGATGAAGCCGATAATGTCAAGAGTTTATCCGATGTGTAAGGTGAATGGCGTGCAATTTATATGTGAGAAGACAGACACAGCAGACGGAGAACACAGAATTCTGGGGTGATGGCGCATGGTGGGCGGAATGGAGTTGACTATTACGGTGTTCTTGATTCAGTGGTGGAACTCGTTTACGGTGAAGGCATGACAGTGCACCTCTTCAAGTGTAGATGGTTTGATACTAGCCCGCAGAGCATGAAGACCGATCAGTACGGAATATTATCGGTGAACACTGCTACAAGTTCTTACGAAGATGACCCGTTCGTTTTTGCCACATCGGTAAAACAAGTGTTTTATCTTGATGACCTTGCTAAGGGTGACGCGTGGAAAGTAGTCAACCTTGTGCACCCTCGAAACATTTACCGGGCGGCTACACTTGGAGAGGCCGAAGACCAGGAAGAAGATGTTGCGTATCAAGAGCCCAACGCAATAGGTATTCCTAACTCCTCTACCGTTCGCCTTAATAATTTTAAAGCGGGTCGTTCGGTGCGAATTCGTGATGAAGAGCCAAGGCTTATTGATGTTGATCCAAATCAAGAACAGACGAAGACTCTGGCGATGAGGAAAGACATAGATTACCAGAAATTAATTCTGACACCGAAGAAGACTCATCGGATGATTCCGATTACGAGCCTTAGTTTTAATTTCTTCGGATGTAATACATTAATTTGTAATAAAAAAGATTGTATTACCTTCATTTCTAGTTTACATATGTTGAATTCATATTTCTGTTATTTTATATGAATTTTGGTGATATATGAACAGGAAATTTGTATGGTTTAAACCTTCTGTTTTAGGGTCTGTATTTTTTTACTTAAGCCGACGAAATACAACATAAGTCGTCGGCCTAAACTCTCTTAGCCGACGAAATAAATTAAAAGTCGTCGGCTAAAACCGTCTTAGCCGACGAAGAATACTAGAAGTAGTCGGCTAAAAGGACTTATAGCCGACGAATTGAAAAGGAAGTCGTCGGCTAAAAGAACTTAAAGCCGATGAATTGAAAAGGAATTCGTCGGCTTAAATATCTTAAAGCCGACGAATTCAAATGAAAGTCGTCGGCTAAATAACTATAGCCGACGAAGTGAAAAGGAAGTCGTCGGCTAAATAACTTATAGCCGACGAATTGAAAAGGAAGTCGTCGGCTAAAATAACTTATAACCGACGAATTGAAAAGGAAGTCGTCGGCCAAAATAACTTAGACGGTCCAACGACCTTTTTCGTGCATTTAGGGGTTTGACTTACGGGATTGACCGTCCGGATCGAGCACTTAACCTGGTCAGATCAGTTGAATTTTTTCCCATACATGTATTTTATCATGGTGGTCAGATCTGACCGTCGGATTTTATTTTCTCAAGTTTGATCATCACAGTCAGAACATGCCTACTAATGTTGTATAACTTGTTTACTAAGTGTTAGGTAAATGTTCCGTTTCAAAAACAAACTATACGTAGAACCTTCAAACGTGAAAAAGTCGTGAAATAAGACATAACCAGAATGGTGAAATACGTCTACGGTTGAAAAATCAAGGTATTCCGGTCATGTCTCGGTGCCGATAGTTGCGGTCAATCCAATTTTCAATTCTTTCTCCCTATGGGTAGCCCTATCTTCGGTGGTTATTTTGCGTAAATTTTTATACCACTTGTTGTGTCTCACCAATTTGAAAATATTTTCAGTTGAAGATCCGGCCAAAATACGAAATTTAGACGGTCCAACGACCTTTTCCGTGCATTTAGGGTTTTGACTTACGGGATTGACCGTCCGGATCGAGCACTTAACCTGGTCAGATCAAGTTGAATTTTTTCCCATACATGTATTTTATCATGATGGTCAGATCTGACGAAGGATTTCCGTTCTCAAGTTTGATCATCACGAGCAGCAGTCACAGTTTAATGAATGTATAAACAGTTTGTGTTTAGCCGACGAATTTAAATGTTTAGCCGACGAATTTATTATTTCGTCGGCTAAAGTTTAAGTTAGCCGACGAAATTATTACCTTTAGCCGACGAATTTTGTGTTTAGCCGACGAATTTCAAATGTTTAGCCGACGAATTTTATCTTAGCCGACGAGATTATTATCTTTAACCGACGAAATTATTATTTCGTCGGCTAAAGTTTCGGTTAGCCGACGAAATTATTATTTCGTCGGCTAAAGTCTTCGGTATAACCCAGCTCGACTGGTTGTATGCCCTAGCCTCCATCGTTTTCCTCTCCCTCTCCGAAATTCGCCTCCTCTGCCTCCGCTCCCTCTCCCGTTCGCCGCCCTCCCTCTGCCTCTCCCTCGCCCTCGCCCTCTCCCTCTGCCTCTCCCTCTCCCTCGCCCTCTCCCTCTCCCTCCCCTCTCCGGCCGCCTCCGCTCGCTCTCCCTCTCCCTCTCCCTCCTCTCCCTCTCCCTCTCCCTCGCCCTCGTCTCCTCGTCCTCCTTCCTCGTCGCGTCCCGGTCCTCTCCATCTCCTTCCGGTCGCTCCTCCCTCTCCCTCTCCCTCTCCGGCCTCCCGCTCTCCCTCTCCTCTCCGGCCGCCTCTGCTCCCTCTCCCTCTCTGGCCGGCCTCCTCCGGCTCCTCCTCGGCCTCCTCCTCCTCCTCCGGCCGGCCGGCCGGCCTCCTCCTCCTGCTGCTCCGCCGAATTCTGCTGCTGCTCCGGTCCTCCTCCTCCTCCTCGAGTACGTTTTTTTGAGCTTCGGTTATTTTTAATGTTGTGGTGTTGTTGTGTATATAATGTTGTTGTGTATATAATTTGTTGTATATAATGTTGTGGTGTTGTTGTGTATATTGTATTTAGAAGTGTATATTGTTATTTAATAAGTGTATATTTGTTGTGCATATTAGTATTTAGGAAATGTATATATTTGTTTTGTATTTTGTGTTTGTTTTGATTTTCGGTCAATTGCAATGTTGTGGTGTTGTTAGGAAGTGTATATTTTTATTTTTGAAGTGTATATTTAGGAAGTGAAAAATAGTATTTAGGAAGTGAAAATTAGTATTTAGGAAGTGAATATATTTTTTACATTTTTAAAATGAGTTTGCATTTTTTGATTTTGTGGCCTTGATTCAAATTAATATTTTAAATAGATGAGCGGTAATATTAGATCGACGAAGGGTTCGAAGGGCCAAAGGTCCGTATCGTCTGAGGGAACCTCTAGCAACTCTCAGACGTCGTTTCAGGGCCCTATGACTGCTAGACATGCGAGCCTTCTGCAGACGGCGCAGAGGCAGCCGGAGGTGCCCCCTTCATCGAGGCAGCGGGGCTTCTTTATTCCGCGAGGCAATTTTTTGCTCAGCCTCAGAGGGAGGTGTATGCACCCCGTATGCCTGAGATACACGCGGGCGCCCACTCCAGCTCCTACTTCTTCGGATAGTGGGTCATCTGGGGTACAGATGCCGCCGCCTCACCTATTCCTCCGCGGATGATACCGGCCATACCTGTAGTCGATGACTCAGGGACGCCGATTTATCCACTGCCCCCGCCAGTGGCTCCATCAGCGGCGTACCGGTTCGTGCCTTTTGATACGCCTCTTATTTCCGCGAGGGTATCATCATCGGAGGCGGAATCCGTCGCGTCCGCGTCCGACCTCAGGTAATGAAAGATGAGTGATTTGTTTTGTTATAATTCTTCGATTCTGATTTTAATAATCAATTTGGTTTATCATGTCATAGGCACCGTCGGAGCGAAGCCGGCAAAGAAGAAGAGAGGCCCCGTCACAGGAAGGCTCTGGAGAAGATCGTTGGTACCTCAGGGAGGATTGTCATCGGTACTGACGGGGATGGCGACGTAGTATCGGGCGGAAAGTCGAGGACGTACTCCGGCCGCGTGGGAGCGCTCATTAGGGATAGAGTCCCTATGTTGTGGTCAGACTGGGGCGAGGTCCCGCAGGAGGTTAAAGACATGGTCCATAACGCGATGTCGGTGAGTTTACAAATGCCTGAATAATATTATGTATTACATTGTAGATTTCTCGAAAAACTAAACTAATAAACGGTTAAATGCAGGTGTGTTTGAGGTTCCCGAACCCTTGAAGAGCAGCTGGGCGGACTTTGTGCATGGGGGAAGGTACGTTGGAAATTAATGAAAAAACAAAACTGTCTGTCATATTAATTTATTTCTAATATTTTTGTTGTTGTATCTGTAGGTACAAGGAGTGGAAGAACGACTTGCGGACCTATTGGACTACGCACGGGAACGCACGTTCTGCTACCCCTGCTGAGTTTCAGTACAGAGAGTACGAGTGGCGTTGGCTTCTGACATCAGAATTCAACAACCCTCGTAAACAGGTATTTAAATAAATTAATTAGTTAATTTATCATTAAGTACGTGCGTTTTAAAATATTTTACTAATAGTTTACTTTTTTCTTTGAAGGCGGTTTCCCGGGCGAACGCTCAGAACCGGCAACGCAACACAAGGAACCATCATGCCGGTTCTAGACCGTTCGCTGTCTTCATGGACGAGGCGGCCAGGGAACATCCAGAGGTCAACCAGTACGTCTATACGTACGAGAAGGCATATCCTGACTCCCAGGAGGATATAGTAAGTAATCTTTCATTTTTACGGAATTTTTAATTTTACTAATATATATGTTAAAATGTTAATTAATAATTTTTTTCCTATCCAATTAGGCAAGGGTGAGGGAGGCTAGTGACGAGGTGATGAGTGCTATAGTGAGGGAGACATGGCCGGACACGCAGGAGGAAGAGATGTCCGAAGCCATTTCCCGGATCGACACTTCAGATCCGAGGGTTGGGGCGAGGATCATGGGCACAGCCTTCCCACCGCGAGAAAACAACTTCTACTCTGCCGGGGTCTAGGAAAGAAGGGCCAGGGGGTCTTGAAGACCACTCCAGGATTTCACGAAAGGCAGCCTCGACCAGCAGCAGGACGACTCAGCTAGAGTCGGAAGTTGAGAGACTACGGAGAGAGCAAGCCGCTCAGGCTGCTCATGCTGACGCTCAGGCTGCCGCTCATGCCGCCCAGTTCGCCGAATATAGATCCTATACTAGAGCCCTACATGCCGCCCAGCATGCCCAGCAGAAGCAGATGTACCAGTACTTCCAGGATTTAGCAGCTGCCCAGCTTCAAGGACTTCCACCTCCGCCCATGCCTGCGCCTATAGACATACCTGAGCTGCCGGAATCTCCTCACCAGCAGGCCCCAGATCCGGATATTGATTTAGATCATTTAGATTTTGTGTAGTTGATACCTTATATAGTTTTATGTGCTTCTTGTTGGTTATATATATGGAATTGTTTTGGTGTATTTTTGGAGCTTGCTTGGAATGGTAATTTAAAATTTTGTGTATTTTTTTTTAACTGGAATGGAGTTATAGCCGACGAAATAGCCACAATTCTCGTCTATAGTATTTTTATTTTTATTTTTATATAGTTTAGCCGACGAATTATGGCATGTTTCGTCGGCTAAACTCACTATAGCCGACGAAGAGGCTCTATTTTTTTTTTTTAATTTTTTAATATTACTTTAGCCGACGGCACTGAGATATTCGTCGGCTAAAGTCTTGGAGTATAGCCGATGACATGTTGTGTCGTCGGTTTAAGTCTGGGAGTATAGCCGACGACTTAAACCGTCGTCGGCTAAAATCTGGGAGTATAGCCGACGAAAGATAGAGTCTGTTTCGTCGGTTAAATTCATGAAAAAAGCCGACGACCAAATTCTTCGTCGGCTAAAGTATGGACAATAGCCGACGACGGTCTTGGGTTCGTCGGTTAAAGTCAGCGCCGAGGACCCTTTCCCGACGACACTATAGCCGACGAAGCCTCGTCGGCTAAGAGTTTAGCCGACGAGTTAGGGTAACAGGCCGACGAAAATAATTCGTCGGCTAAAGTACTTCTCCTGGTAGTGTTGCTTGGCAATTGCCGATACTTACAGTATATTAAAGTTACAAACTACTAACCTTAGCGGAGATAAGGTTCTTTACACAATTATTGTACTAACCCTAACTCTAGTCACATTAGATCTCCTAGAAACACTAGGAAACTATCTCCCTGTCCAGTTACACAATGTTGCCTTTCCATCTCGATAGACTGCAAACCAACCAGCAGCTGCATCTTCATTCCTTGCTTCAATGACTGTTATAATCCTTCTCAAACTTATATCTCCTCAAGATATATCACAAACAGTGTTATTACCTTATAATCTGATTAGATAGTATGCACAAAGAGAGCAAGTTTCCGATTCATGGAAATTTCAACTAGATCACCAATCAACATTCAAAAAATCACAACTCATGTAAAATGGGATTTCAAGTAAATTCATACAAATTAAAACAACTCTATTCAAGTATTCAACAAAGAGATAGTATATCTAGCACGCAGAGATAAATCATACGTCTATATATGCTTCAAATTAAAAATTATCTACACAATTGAAGAGTTTCTAAACTAAAGAAGAGTTGAAGTATGTCCTTGGAAGCTCGACGAATTAAGAAGATGAAGAACTAGGGTTTCAACTCAAAAAAAAAAAATCTCAACGAGCTGGAAATCGAGCTGAAGCAAGCTGAAATCACAAGCAGATCAAGATCCTAAGCTCTGGTAACATAATAACATAGGAGCATAGCAGACCTTATGAAGCTCATGAAGCGTTAACAATGGAGAATGAGAGAGAAGATCGAGCTGAATCATTATCTAAATATTATTTAAGAAATGAAAAAGTGTATTGAGAAAAATACAAACAAACCTTATTTATAGTTAGGACATACCCTTACAATATTTACAACAGAAAAATCTCTCAGAAAATAGGAACATCGAGATATCCTGGTCACCACTAAATGGAAGCCATCTGTACATCACTCACAACTCAGATGGTCACAAGCCGTGCTACTGTATCAACGTGAATAATGTACGTATCAAAATGCATATAGAAGAAACAGTGAACCCACCTCTTAAAAGAATGAATTTAATATCGTGTGGATCATTGGTCCACGTATCAGAGATATAGAAACCAACCATTCTATTAAAAAAAAAAAACTAATCTTAAATTAATATAATTACCAATATCAACAAAACTTTTCCTTTTCAGTTGAATCATTGTTAACAACAAATCAAGCTAAAAACTGCAAGCATTTCGGTAATTTTCAGCTGTACGAACATTTTCCGATTCCAAAACAAGCAATTAGAAGCAGGAATCTTTATTTCATTCATGGGAGCCAATTTTTCTTCTTCTTTGTTCTCACCTTGATTGAAACACAAAGTTTCAGAGACGATTTTTTTTTTTAGAAAGGTAAACTTTAGACAATAAAACCAAGATTACAACCATAGGATATATCGGTGTGAAAATAAATTCTCCATATGCCTCCCTACCCGAAAACACCAACGATTATAGCGGACAAGAACCGATAAGGGGTTCAACCGTAACCCAACCTATTTCAAAAGTCTTGATACATCCTTACAGTCAACCTGAAAAAGAAACACCATTTAAAACATTATATGTCAAAACTACCAACATATATGCACATGAAACTTCTCCATTACATTGACAACAAGAACTAATCAACGTTAAAATAGTCCCTGAAAACAACACCATAACTATGGCCCACCCCACGACTAACGACACTGAACCTACCAAACCCCTCAACAAGGAGGGACAACCCATACTCTAAACCCTCACTCAAAGAGTAGGGACGACCCAAACCGTAAACCCTCGCTCGAAGAGGAGGGACGACCAAACTAAAACAAAAAACAAAAAACAAAAAAGAAAAAGAAAAACCTAAACCCAGGCCCTAACTACCCAAATCTACCACAGTGGCACAAGACACCCGGCCACACAAGAATCCCGGCCCACAAAGCTGTACCGCACCTGAGGCAGAAACGCCGCCCCACGACCTAACGTCGGCCGCCACAGGAAAAGCTTCGTCATCTGGACTCAGCTCACCATCCTCCAAAATTTGCCGAAAACACAACAATTAGACGTAATCCAGATCGAAAAGTGAATCAGACCATTCTTTACCGCCATGTCATCCCCGTCATCGCACCGCACTGTCGCGCGTTTTTGATACCTATCCTAGATCGTTGCTCCACCCCGACAACTAGACGTCATGCTGGAACAACCTTCCTTGCACACAGATTCACACCAACTCTCCATCCTTCGTCCTTGCAACAACTTGCCTCTCATTCCACTGTCGTAGATAACCACCCTACGACCACCAGGATCGGCCGTCCATAAATTTCGTCCGACCACATCATCAATGGACGTTCCGTCAGACAGAAAAAGAAAACGAATTTTTAAAACCCTAGGACATCCGGCTTTGACGGACCAAAAAAGACGAGTGGGTATGCAATGCTTCACGGACTTGAGACTTAGAGAACGGAGAAGTATTACACGGCGACATGTTTAGTAAGTACAACTGTGCAAGAAAGAGGAATTGGTTCTTCATATAGGACCTAGGGGAAAAGGTGAAAGATTGAATAATCCGTCCTTTCCTTAAGATTTAGTGTCCCTTTCTAGTTTTCCAAAACATTTATTCACACATTGTCCTTCCTCAAAACCATTTTAATAAATAAACTATTCATATTGGCAATTACAAATCTCTATTTGGTCTCAACTATTTCTTTTTTTTTTATTACCTTTACATTGTTACCAAATCAGTGTTGTGGGAATCTTTAATTTTCTCATTCCCCAATGAAACCAACAAAGTTGTCACCCTCCTTCCCATGAACTTCAATCCCCAGTCTATTAGGGACATGCAACAAATATAACTTTGGACTTTACTACTCTAAATTGCCTTTTAAATTTCTGAGTAACCATTCAGCATTTCAGCTGTATATTAACCACTATTATTAACATTTCTAAATTAACATCTCTCTTCATCTACTCCAGTAACGTCCAATGTAAATGCAGTCTCTGGACTTGAGAATAATGTCCTAAAAAGATTGAATTGTGAATTGAGCTTATGAATTCTCAGCAGTAGATTCCTGCAGAGTTTTAACCTTGGAGGCTGTATGCAAGCCACATATATCTTTTTGAAATCAAGGGGAAAACTCCAATAGAACCCAAAAAACAAGAGTTAATAGGAAAAACAAATCAAACCACAAAGAGAGCTTAAATTGGCACAAACTGGAATACATTTACAAGCAGATTACCTCAACCATTGGTAATTTGTTCTAGCGTTTAGTAGCAATACACAGGCAATCAAAGGCATATTATTTTGCCAAAATTAATCCTCATAAATTCTATTTAATCTCATAATTGACTCAATAACAAAAAATTTGTATTGTCTATCCAGCATTTTCCATCCATACCAATGGAGCTCATATACACGTATAGACTATACGTTCCATTTATTGTGAATTGAAATAATTTTCAGAAAAGAACGACACACAAATGACACATCCTTAATCACATTAATTGTACTCTTACATAACCCTTTTGTTACAAAAGTATGGTACGTGCGTACGTACTACATATTTCATCAATCATAAGAATGTTTAGGTGCCATTTTTACATGAGTTTTCTTACAATTTATTCATGATTTTTTCTTCTATACTTTGTGTTTTCAAAGTGACAGAATTAAAATTCCTGATAAATATCTGTCATTCCAGCACAATACCCCCAAAAAGAAACAACATTTGAGAGCTTCCCAAATTACTATTCTTAATTTTATCCAAAATTTATATAATTTTTGGTAATAGAATTGATTTAATTAATAATTTTTATGTTTAATAACGAACCCACTAATCTCTCTCCCCCCAGCTTGCTACTTTTGTACAATAGAGGAAGCTCAGGAGTTACAACCACAACCAATTCTCAACCGCTGGATCAACCTCCAGATCAACGGCTATTAATCCATGTGGCTCATTACAAGGCTTAGTTCAAGCTTATTCCCCCAGCTCTGTTCTGTGTCTCATTCTCTCTCTCTCTCTCTCTCTCTCTCTCTCTCTCTCTCTCTCTCTCTCTCTCTCTCTCTCTCTCTCTCCGAGAAAGAACAAAATAAACCCACAAAAACCTCCCCTGGAATAATTCTAGCCTGAATTAGTTCCTTTTTCCTCCTTCTTAATTTCCTTGAACCTTCCTGTCCAAACATGGAAGGAGAAGATAGTGCTGCTTCTGATCATCATCTTCACCATCGTCATCACGGTGTTTATGGGTTTAGAAACAATAGCATACAAACTCCTCATCACCATCACCCCCAACTCTTCCGGCCTGGTCCTCCGTTGACGGCCATAGACAGGTTCCTGTGGTCTCAGAACAATGCAAAGAACAAAGAGAGACTCATCTCCTCATCAAATGGGTGTTCCTCATTTGGTGGTGCGATGGCTGATCTGCAGCCTTGTTCGAATTGGCCTCCGAGTAGTCTCGGAGAAGCTAGCTTGGATGAAATGCTCTTTATTGATCATGGTGATGCCATGACTTGGCCACCAGAGAAAATCCAAAACCCTAACCTGGTGTTCAAAGAAGATCAGATGAAGGTGGGTTCAAAAGGCGTCGGAAAGAGAGCTAAAAAGGGTTCATCTGTGCCTTTAATCAAAGGACAGTGGACAGATGAAGAAGACAGGTAGATTTGATTACACAAAATGTTTTAACCCGTTTGGTTTTTGTCAATGTGTAAATGTTTATGTAAAAATGATTCTTGCTTGTGTTTGTTTCATATATTACAGAAAGCTGATTAGGTTGGTGAAGCAATATGGAGTGAGGAAATGGGCACAGATAGCTGAGAAGCTTGTAGGTAGAGCTGGGAAGCAATGTAGAGAAAGGTGGCATAATCATTTGCGCCCTGATATCAAGGTTCATTCTTAATCTTTTACGATGTTGTTATAAATTTTATTCTAACAATTGTTTTCCTGAAATCTATGAACTAAAACCTTTGGGATTAGTTCTTAGATCTTTTTGTTTTGGTTTTGATAGATTCTTGGTACAATTAAGTGTTTACTAGCTAGTTCGTAGTCTATTAGGATAAATCTATGCTCTAACTCCGTGAAGTCAACTGTGCAAATATAGATTGTGAAGATTATAAGGATCTATCTTTAGATCTAAAGAGATTTCTCTCTTTCCATTTGCGTCTGTCAAATATCATAAATCAAAACTAGGGTTTCTATTGTTCGATTCATTCCCTAGCTAGCTCAGTAGCTCTAGCTTATTTCTTCTAAATTTCATATTATTTGTAATTCAATTTTTCCTAGGGTTCTTTCACAAATTTTCCTAGGGTTTTGTGATTCAGTTTGAACAGTAAAAATTAAAGAAATTGATTGCATAGTTTGAGTTCCCTCAATTTCGTTTTGGTTGTTTTTCTTTTGTTCTCTCAGAAAGATAGCTGGACTGAAGAGGAAGAGAAGATATTAGTGGAAGCTCATGCTGAGGTTGGCAACCGTTGGGCAGAGATTGCCAAACGCATTCCAGGAAGAACCGAAAATGCCATCAAGAATCATTGGAATGCCACAAAAAGGAGGCAGAATTCCAGGAGAAAGAACAAACAGACAGACACCAAAGTTGGATCATCATCGTCGTCATCATCATCAAATAAGCCTCCTCAACCTTCCATACTTCAGAACTACATAAGAAGCAAGAATTTCAATAACAAACCTAACAACAACTCTTCTTCCAATGTTACCCCTACCCAGAGCAATATCAGCACCACTACCCCTACTAGCTCTTCCACTCTCACCCAGGATGAACCTTCGAAAATCCCCTTCAACATTGTGCTCTCGGACCCATCGGATTTATCTAGTTGTGATCACTCTCCATTGAACATTGCAGCTGAGTCATACAATGATGATGAACTTCTCTTCATGCAGAACTTCTTCAACAACAACAATAATGTTCAAAATCACAATCAGCAGCAGCAGCAGCAGCCATTACCCATCGACAATTACACTAATGGTTTTACTGCAACTCCAATGGATACTACTGATTGGTTTGCCACCTCAATTCCAAAACCAAATATGTGCACCAGCAACAACATCCAGGCAGCTGTTCACAATATAGAATCTCACATCGGAAATTCTACAGAAAACACGCCATCCATTAATCCCGTTATCAGCGCTGATCACTACCTCTCTTACCTCTTAAATGGAGGAGCAAGTTCATCATCATCATCCGCGAATCATGATCATCACATGGGGAATTGCTATAACCTGAACATTGATTTGGTGACTCATCAACAGCAAGCAGCAGCTTCTGCAACTGAAAGGAGAGAGATGGATCTGATTGAGATGGTTTCTTCTTCGTCTTCTTCTCAGTTTGCTCAAGGTACCAACACTACTAGCTTCTACTGATCTCCAAGAACGATCCAAAGTTCTCAATTGTCCAGTAGCTAGCTGTAGCTGGAATACCAACATCTTTAATGGGGTCACCTTGGAAATGTGAAGGATGGAGCTTTTCGTTTTCTGTTTCGGCATATGCACCAATGTGGTTCAGTTCTTGTTGCTCAAATGGTAGCGTGGTGATAAGCGTTTTTAGTTTTTCTTGTTTTTTCCAAAGTCGGTGTGACTGTGAACAAATGGTGTGTGGTTTTCGTTTCCTAGCTGAACTTCTGTTGCAAATCATTATTGTTTTCTGTATTTTCTGTGTGTTACTTTTCTGAGTTCTGTTAGTGTCTTCTTCTTACTTTTCCTAACAGCCTCTGGTTCATTACAGTTTTTTTGACAATGGTTTTTGGCGGACATGTTAAAAGTGGTTGCTGGAATCTTTGTCCCAACCTGAACTCTCAACTCATTGCATAAACAGAGTTATATCCAAAACTACACACACCGACTGAATCATTCTCAGCTTACTCGCGGGATCTTTCTCACTTGCATTTGCTCTTATATGAGTCCCACGTCAGTAGTTAGGGTTTCTTTCCTTCAAGGATTAGAGGCTTCAAAGTATAAGAGAAGCAACTCTTTGTGATTGTTTGTTATCAAGTACCCAGCTTGCTACAAAATTTGGAAAAAGAAATCTTGCATGCATGGGAAAAAGACGTACAAAATGATTAGAACCCTTTTTGGCCCCCTTGGGTTTGATCATTCGTTCCCTAGATTCAATCATTTTCATTTCGTGAACCAAATTACGTTTTGTATAGAGTTCTGGTATTAGTTACTACAGAAAAAGTTCATAGTTGGCAGAAAAACTTGTGGATTTCATCTTTAGTCTTCTGTGAGCAAAGAGAGAAAGCGGATCGTCAAGAACCGAGGCATTTGATCTTTATAGCAAGGCATAATACCGTAGATCGATGGCATAAGTTGATGAAGGCAATTTGTTACAAGCGTCGGTAATTTGCCTACATCTTCCAAGTTGCTAGGTTACACAGTCGGATAGACGATGCAACTTCAAAGTATATATGTACGTAGCAGTGTGTTCTTGGGGTTATGTAAATGTTTTACACAATTCCTTTGCATTCGCATCAAGTATAAACTAGACTTATAATCCACAATTCTTAAGTTGATACACAAAGGAGTCACAATCATCCAAAAGTTTAAGCTTATAAAACTTCTTAAACCTACATGCAATACTGCTGCCTTGCTCTCTCTATAGTGGTGCATGTGCTAGCTCTCTAGAGACGTATAGCATTTAATTTTGTTTTGGCTTCTTTTTTTTTCTTTTTTTTTCTTCTACATTTTTACGTCTCCATGTCTCTTAGTTTTACATTTTCCTTCTTCATGGATTTTTCCCATACATTGCTACAAAAATATGCAATGGAAATTTGGTAAAAAAAAAAATGGAGCAAATGACTAGATTGCCTTAGCTAGTGATGTAACATTAGTAGGGTTTGTCTATCATACCATATGGTATGGCATACTTATTGCAAATGTGTCTAATTGTATAGCACATGTGGGTTTTTGAAAGGGTAAATGGTCATTACATAGTCATTTAGTTTCTTCTTAATCAATAATAGCCACATATTTTATGACGCATGTATACTATATGATAACTTGAATTTTCCACACTAGTATTAGTAGTCACATAATTGTTTTTGGACATGTAAAATTGGACTTTGGGCCTGTATTGATCTTATAAGAGAGCAAAACCAGGCCTAACTAGCCCGGCCCAATTTAGTAATCCAAATTTTGTCATTTCCTCTATTCAAAAAATAAATAAAAATTGTCAGTTCCTCTCAAAAAAGAAAATGTTACCTTAGAGGCTCAGACTCTAGAGGGAGAATTTAGATAAGGAGAGAAAACTTGCTCACTAAATAAAAAAGAAACGTTACTAGTATGTTCAAAATTAATCGATATGGTCCAAGTAACAAAAAAGTGATTCTTCTTATGTTTTCAATCTACTCGCGCATTTAGTGTGTTACTTATAAAACAGAATAGAAACACGAGAATTTCTTTTGCTTCTGTTTTCATCTTGGCAAATCCTCGTGTTTATAGTCTCACAATTGTCAGAAAGAGTTTACAACTCAAAGGTTATAAATTAATTACCAACATCTAAAGGCGTAGAGGTTACACTGGTTTGTAAAACAATATTTGGTATTCGTAATTTTTTATAAGGAAATCAAACTATGAGAATTGATTAACTTTGAACAATGTGTCATCCTCACAAACAAAGAACTGTCAATTGTCAGTGCTCCTAGAATTGATTTATATATATTTTTCGGGTAAATCAGCTATACCGAACGGATCTTCGCCGTTCAAAAGGGGGGATGAGGGGTGGGGGTGGGGATCTTGTGGTAGAAAACCGGCCGGCATAGCATACCGGTCGGTACAGCAGAATTTCTCATATTTTTCGACATGATTTATATCGTGACTCGTTGGCTAGTAGTTAGGCGTTAGTTAAAGTACATGTTAGTGATTTCTTTATCTATTTTTACACATAGGGAGTAGTAAATCTCAAAAAATGTCATTCCGCATTGTCCAAGCACATCGATACAGGGTGTAGCTTTAATTCGGAACGGTGTTCGATGACTAAATTGGTATGGAGATTGGAGAAGAAATCATGGAAACAATGTGAAGAAGATACGGGGAGGCATGGAATGGGGTGAACATAGACATAAGAAGAAAGACGAGTAGAGAAAGCAATCTGGCTAGGTCTCTTAACTAATAATTAATCACAACCACCTTCCATTTTCACGTGAAGAAACCGTCATTTTCTGCTTGGCCTAACCTAATCCTGAGGATCCCATTTGGGTAGATGCTTCCATTTGACTATATACCCCCTATTGGTCAAGATAGATCAAAATGCCATGTCTAGTCATTTGGTTCTCAAAGCAAGTAATTACAGTTGAAAATTCCTACTAGGCGTTAAGCTTCTCCCTTTCCAATTCGACAGACTAGGGAAGGATGAAGAAGAATAATGCCTCCAGATTGACCTCCAGAACATACATTTATAGCACGTATTATAAAAGGAGTCGTATGTTCCCATAATTTTTTTTGTCAAATATTTTCCTCTAACTTCCATTTATATCCCTCATTTCACGTCAAACAAGACAATAGATTTTAGCAAGAGTTGCTCCCTAGCTATAAGATTTTGATAGAAAGTTAAATAAGAAACTCAATAAATATATAAATCAACTAATATATCTTCAAAATATTCATTCGTCTCTCTTTACTTGGAATATCTAACTACTCTCTACTTCGTTAGAGAAAGAAAGAGCACATTTTTCCTTGATTCCACACCTTGCATTGCATTTAACAATGTCAAACACTATTGTAGGAATCGAATAACTCTGGTGGTATATTCATCAACGGCAAACGCTACCTCGTCATTACATACCATCTAACTAAAGACAATACCACCCCAAATCCCATGCGAGCTCGACCATGATTCTGCACGCAAAACCATTGCCAATATCGTATTTGAGTATTTGACTACCAATTGATGGAGGACAACATCTTTTATATGAATCCAATATTAATTGATCAAATGAGTTGATCTAGTAATTAGTTAATTATCAACCAACTTTTATGTTCTGATCTTGTCAATTGAATATGAAGCTCTGAATTATCAAATTGGATGGACTCCAATTCAATGTCTCTTTGTTTAGTGTATTTTTCTCAAAAATATTTTAAAAAGTTTAAAAAATAGGGGTTGTGCATCAAGTAATTAGCTATGTGTGAATAAAATTACTCATCACATTATGGGATCATATATAATGTGGTATGTACAGAGCTTCTCAACTGCGGACGTCCGCATTTATTCTTACGGTACGGATTTCTATTTTACACTCATTTTTCAATCGAATTTTCACATCTCCACCGTCTAGTATTTAGATACTAATGTATAGATCATCTATGTAAAATTTCAGCTAATTTGGTTATCATTAAAGCACTTAAAACTGTGTTTTTCTGTTATAAACATGAACGGTTCAAGTTCGACAGAATTATGTTTATCCATTGGTTTAATCGAGTTTGAGTGTCTTAATGATAACCAAATTGGCTGAAATTTTGCAGAGATGATCTATACAGTAGTATCTAAAGACTAGACGATGGAGATGTGAAAATTCGATTAAAAAGTGAGTGTAAAGTGGAAATCCGTACGGTAAAAATAAACGCGGTCATCCGCACCTGAGAAAATCTGGTGGTATGTAATACTAAAGTAGAATCAAAAGATAAATCCCCATAAATATATCCCAATTAGAGTTTGGTCATGATGCAATAGGGCATGGAAGCAACTACGAATTTGGTGTAGGGTGGCTTGGTGATGTACAAACATTATTGTACAAAATTTCTCTCTTTTTGTTTTTTTTTTTTTTAATCTTTTTTGTTATCATATCTATAGCGTATGCAAACTTAAATTTGACAAACACATAAACATGAGCAACTATGCCTAAAATTTAACCGCCCAAATCTCACGTTGAGCCGGGTAAAGCCTATAAAAAGGAATCACGCCTTGGATTGCTAAAACATGACCCGCCGCCGTTTTCCCAAGCATTAAGCGCTCGCATGTACGAAGGTTTGTGAACAGTAATATCAAATCAAGGGAAGGAAATTTGCTGTGCCTAAAAACTTTGTGCCCGTTATGTGCCGCAACTACTGTTACGTCACGTGTCCTCTTACTTAACAAAAATTTAATTGTGTTAAATCTTTTACTTTTTATTATTTTGTATTTAACATTTAAAATGACTGGAAAAAGTTTTTCCTTGAACAATTGCTCCGTCTCCTCTTTTCCAGATTTTCTTTTTGTTGAGAAAGCTCTTTTCCATATCTAGAATCAAACAAACACAAAAAACAAATCATCCTCTATTCCCCCTTAATTCTTTCATCCTTTCGCATATAGGTGTTGAAAATTTGACATGGGTTGATGCATGGTGACTGGTGAGGAATGATTAAGGTGATCAAATCTTGCTTGGATTGTTTGGATTCGATCAATTTTTCATGCTGGGAACCTCCACCGCCCACCACCGTCTACTCCGCTCAAATACTCCAGCCGACCACTCTTTCAACCATCTCATATGCCTTTTGTGTTTTGAGCCACCTCAAACACACCGATCTCCATCACAATTTTCTTTCATCAATCTTTCTAATCACCCATGACCACATCATCTCCCCACTAATCACCCATGACCACCGTAGCCCATCATCTCTCAACTGCAATTTAATCCAATAAACCATATATTTACAACTTATAGATGGAGTAAAGAAAATCTGTCATCGGTTATCGGTGAGCCGTGGCTTGGTTGGTTAAGGTGTTTAACTGAAAACTTTGAGGTCATGGGTTCAAACCTCATTGACATATGTAGGGTGTGTGAGTTATTAATAAAAATTTAAAAAAAAAAAATCTGTCATCGGTTTGATGAGAACAAAATTAGGGGACCAAATAGATAAGGATTCCTTGTAAAACGATGATTGAAGACTCAAGTTTTGCTTATATATGAAGAACATGATCATAAGTTGTTATCGAGAGAAAGTCTGCAACACATGTATTTCCAATTAATCTTGATTTATCAATTTAGTTTGAAATTAGAACTAATATAAATAAACAGTGTTAAGTCGTTGTTAAGTGAAAGGACACGTGACGAAATAATAGTCATGGCACATAACGGGCACATGGTTTTTGGGCACAACAGATTTTCTTCATGAGGCAACTAAATGACTACCCAAAAGGCAACAATGACCGAAAATTAGTATCGCACCAATCAACCATTAACAACAAGCCAACAGGGTTGCAACTTCCGTCAAAACCAGCCGTTTTCCCAAGCATTAAGCACTCGGATCTATTTCGACATGTACGGAAGTTCGTGACACCGCAGCATCAAATCAAATCAAGTGAAAATGAGTAAATCAAATGACTATCTGAAAGGAGAGACTGAAAGAAGAGGGGTTTAAAACAAGCATCAACTCTTTATCCATACCACCGCGTCCACACTCTTCCAACCCAAACATGAACGACAATTCCAAGCCGTTATCCACAACTCCAATCTGACCCACAACCACACCTCCGACATCGTCACATCTAAAGCAAGTTCCGCCACCAATTACCAAGATCGCGTGAAAAAGAACTTCCCACCCCCGTCTCAAATGCGAGTCTGACCGAAAATAATGGGAAATCCCCACCGCTGCCGACCTTATTCTCTCTCAAGAGAAAATGTTTCATCTCCCAATCAAATTTACTATTACAATGGTGAACTAGGATTAGTTTCTTTTCATTAAAGCCTACAGGTCTTCTATAGAGGCATCAAGCTGTAACGATCAATTTTATAACCAATTAAACAAATTTCTCTCAAAACTATCATTTTTTTTATCTGATTAACAACTCGCGAATCGAACTTACAACCTCTCACATACAAAGAAGAGACTTATGTCGTTAGGCCAAATGATACTGGGCTCAAAATTATCATTATTGTTATTTCCTTTAATTTACGTTTACGGCCAAATTAAAAAGTCTTCTATATTTTCTATATTTTCTATATTGTTCGAGTCTTGAACTTATGCAAATGTTTGTGAGCAAACCAGTACATGCTCTTAATAGTGCTCACATGGTCAACTAATGAAATAAATTATACATAAACACCCTTATATTTACGTCTAATAGTGAAGAATAACAAAGACGAACTTGTAGAAGTCCAAAGTTCAAACCCTTCTAAAAAAAAAATGAGAGCTCTTATCTCTCTCGCTTGGCGGCAGCAAACCCTAACCCTAGGGTACTGCTTGTCGTGATCCTTGGCCTCTGAGGAGGTTTTGCCCTCTCATGATGCTTATTTGACGCTCTATTCGAGAGCATGCACCCCCTCTATTCAAGAAGAGCTTTATGGAAGTATTTTCTGGTCAGGTTGTCGTTCAGTTTTGTTGGGTGGTGTTCGGATGGAATTGGATGTCGTCGAACTCAAGAACTCTTGTTGGAAGAGATTGGGTTTCGATTCAATCAGCGTATGGGATCCGAGAACGCAAGCCGTCGGTGGGAAACACTGTCAGATCCGGTTTGCTGATCCAATTGGGACTGTGAGATGGTACTTTCAGCGTTGGTTTTCTTGGAATCTACTGTGCCTGAGCCAAACCGGCAGTGACGGCGAGCTACTAGATCGGCGATTAGATGGGCAAGCTTTCAACTTGAAGAGAGAGATTTGTCATGGTAGTGTTGATTTCGTGGTTGGGTATAGCATGGCTTCTCTCCGTTGGAGGCATCAACGGAGGCCGTTGTCGAGGCAGCGGTGGAGGTCGACGACAGGAGCACTTAGGATGCCAAAGGTGGATTCACAAACATGGGCTTGGGCCATTGTGGGCTTGGCTGGAGAGAATTGGGTTTTGGACCCAGGTCCAGATTTGAATAGAGGTAGAAGAGTCTTGCGACTCAGGGCCCAAAAATCCAAAGGGCTTAAAAATATTTTTTTATAGTTGTCCAAAAAAAAAATTATACTTTTTAGCTGTGCAATTGATCAGACAAGAAAATAGGACATCTGACATACACGTGATGAGGGGCCCAAGAGAATCACCATCGATTACTACTTTAAATTTGTACCTATAAAAAAAGTTAAATATTCAATAGAAGCTGTCAAACACACGATTAGGTAAGATATTTGTTGTATAGATAGGATTTATAATACAATTAGGATTACTAAACCATCAAGGTTTTGAAATTCTATTTGCATAATAAGTATTTTGTTAATCCTGTATATATATATAGAGAACTGCACGTGAGAATTTCATAATCTCAACCAGTTAGGTTTATAGTCTTGTCTATTTGATTTATTATTAATTATAAATTAAATATTTTTGGATGTTATATGCTATTTTGTACACACAAAAAAATTAGGGACTCAACTCCGAAAGTTCGACTCAGACCTCAAAATCTCATGTCCGGGCCTGTCTGGACCTCAAGCACATTCACTGTTAGGCCCAAAATTATGGCTCTTGTTCTTGAGAGGCCGATTGCTACCCAAATTTCTCACACCCATGGTGGCTTTTGCTATCTCGGGAGTTACATTTTGCTCTTCTAGTAGGGTGTATCTCCCTAGTTACGGTTACGATCCTGGTTGCGGTTACAATTATATTTACACTGCTTTCATGACATATGCAATGCAGGATGTCTTGTGACATCAAGTCATGTGGTTACTTTTTACTCTATATGCGTTTGTGAATCATGTTATGTTATTTATTTTTGATGTGCATGTGCACCTTGTTTTGCTTTATTGCTTCCTATTGATGTAAGTGACTTAGTCACTAGTTATGTCTGATTTTATCATAAATAGAAATTTATCATCTTAGCCACACAAAAAAAAATGAACTTAAAATAATTCTCTTACCCTTAGATTTAGGTTCAATGGTGATTGAGAATTGTTTTCTTGGTCAGTTGATGACTAAGTGAACATTTCTAATGATGTATTATTTAAAGATGGATAAAATATTGATCACTCCTTATAATTTCAGTGTTTCAACAGTTTAGTCCTCATGTTTCCAATTTCAACCGATCACTCCCATACTTCTTAAGTTTTGACCAATTAGTCCATTTTGTCCCCTCCCGTCCAAAAAGTTTGTTAACTTGCTGATTTAAACAGTGTAAAAATGCTAAATGTCAATTATAACCCTGACTCACATCTCATCTCTTTTTTTCTTTTTCTTTTTAAAAATGTGTACTTTTCTAATGAAGATGTATTTTGTGAGTGTTCATATATATGTAAAATATATATTCTTGAAACTTTTAGAAAACGAATTGAGGTAAAAGAGCTTAAACATGCTCTTTTATTTTTCAAAATCTTAATTTCATTTATCTCTCCACAGAGAGAGAGAGATGAGAAAAAAAAAACATTTAAGGGCATTTAAGGAAGTTAAAAGATAGTTGAAATAAAATATTGTCCATGTCAGCAAGTTAATAGACTTCTTAGACGAAAGGGGGCAGAATAGACCAATTGGTTGAAATTTGATAAGTACGAGGAGTGAACGGTTGAAATTGAAAACATGATAACTAAATTATCGAAATCAGCAAATATAAGGAGTGACCAATATTTTATCCTTCAAAGATAAATAGACTCCATATAACTCGAAAGCTAATGAAAATTTGACTTAACTAAATTTTTTCATTGATCTGCCTCTGATACTTTTTATCTCACAATCATCTCATAACTTTTGAAATAGGTCGTCCAGAACACGTGTGTGCAATTACTTACAACATATTGATAAGAGATTAACGCTGGAACTGTTTGAGGTAACATTATTAAGTTGGGGTACTCATTGCAAATAACAGCAGAGTTAGTATTTTATGATGGGGCGAGCTAAAAAATTATTTTATAAGAAGTTTTCTTATCTTCTATTCAAGATTTACAAAGCAGTTCTTAGATTAAACACATATTAAACAATCAAGTAGCTAATGGATAAAAAGACTAAAATCATGACAAGTTCAAGACAAAAAGAACATACCCATTTGAAATTGCACAATGTGCTCTCATGTGTTCTTGAATAGAATCAAAATCTTTAATTCTTGAATTTATAGTGTAATTCTTGGCCAACTCATTTTCAATGTGGAAAATCTTCGTTCGTCGATTATGATTAGACATTATATTTAAGTACCTAACAAAAAGTATATGAATTTAAAAGTGAAGATGAACGAATATCATATACCCAAGAGGAAAAGAGGATAGAAATGTACTTGAAGAGTGCAGAGTGAAAACAACAATTGACCAGAAGAATCGGAGCTTTTTGGTTGGGGTTGATTGATTTCAGATAACCAGTTAGAGAAAAAAGAAAAAAGTTGACCTAATTTACTAAAAGACAGGTTTTTTAGGTGAGAATGCATAAT
Source organism: Fragaria nilgerrensis (assembly GCA_010134655.1). Taxonomy (NCBI): domain Eukaryota; kingdom Viridiplantae; phylum Streptophyta; class Magnoliopsida; order Rosales; family Rosaceae; genus Fragaria; species Fragaria nilgerrensis. Next base: position 38,651,331 of record CM020979.1, read on the forward strand.
CCCTCTTAAAGAAAGATACTAAATTGAAATAAAATTAAATACTTCAAGAAAGGAAATAATATATAGAGAAATTATATATACACACCCTAAATAACTTAATACACATCTCTATCTCAATACACCACTTATTTAATTTCTCATTCAGATATTTTACTAAATACACAATCCAAAGTACCTAAAACACCTTTAATCTGAAAATATGTGACTATATTAACACTATTATTATTGTATAATTAGTAAATATTTATATAAATTAACATTTTATAGATGTTCATATCTATTACTTGTGTTAGTTATTGAGAAATCCTTACAAGATGAAAAATACATATATGAATAGTTTGTTTGGGGGAAAAAGAAAATGTGAAATATAAACGAAATAGGTATTCATATGCATAACAATTACATTGTTCGACACTTTGACACTCTAAACTTAGAAATTATGAATCTTTAAGGACAATAAAAAAATTAATTGATTATCTAAATTTCCTTGCAAATTTTTTTTTACTTTAATAGTTTTCCTAAATAAGTTCTCGATCTTAAAAATTGAATTTGTTTTAATTCACTTTATAAGTTTCAAAAATCAGCTTTCGTTTTTTAATATTTTAATTTGGTTATATTTATAAAATTTCACTAAAGTCACTTTCGCAACATTTTTTGTAACACAACTTCACCTTAATATTTTTACTCATATAAGTCCACTTTTAAGCCTAAACCTGTCATTTTATTTTTACGATGTTCCTAAAATACTCTCGTTTCCCTGCAAATCAATTTTTCTCTCTTCTCACATCCTTTTCAGTACTCCTCTCTCTCTCTCTGTTCCTCTTCCCTCTCTTCTCCAGTCTCAAATATTCGGCCATGGCGGTGTCTCAGGCCAACACCAGCTCGACGACGATGGCTCGACGCCGCTTGATAGATGACAAGGAAGCAGGCTCGACCTCAACGTCGCCAGATCGACGATGAAGCCTTGACCTCGACCTCGACGCCACCGGCTCGACGACAACACCTCGACCTCGACGTCGCTAGATCGACGATGCCTCGATCTCGACGAAGCCTTGACCTCGACCTCGACGACGACGCACCTTGACCTCGACGTCTATTGCGTCCAATTCCATCGATGACAACTTCTGATTTGACCTCGACGGGATCTCTGAAACCATATGGCTCGCCGGCTCATCCTCGTGGCTCGTCTAGTCCTTGACGGCTATGATCGCCTTCCACCGGCGATTCGAGATCCGTACAGCTTGGATGCCGCCGCTGACTCGATGACAAGTCCTGGACGACGACGCTTCGAAGATGTCGCTCCTATTGGAGGTGATTGTTCTATATATTTTTGACACATCGGTAATAGCTTTCATTATGCTTGGTAGTAGATTTTGTTGACGAAAACATTAGCTATTGGTTTTGTTTGGAGGTAATAGTTTTTGTTGATGCTGTAGTAGTTTTTGTTGATGATAATAGTAGCTTTTGTTACTTGCGGTAGTAGTTTTTGTTGCTGACGACAATATCTTTTGTGACTTCGTTGTCAGAGGTCATTGGAAATCTCACTGTAGTAACTTTTGTAGCTGGAGGTGGTAGTTTTTATAGTTGATGATAGTAGCTTTTTTTTTTGGTGACAGTAGCTTTTGTTCTGCTTGGTAGTAGTTTTTCATATGTTCGGTAGTATCTTTTATAGGTGATGACAGTAGCTTTTGTTCTACCTTGTAGTAGTTTTTCATTTTCTCGGTAGTATCTTTTATAGCTGGTTATAGTAGCTTTTTTTGTTGGTGACAGTAACTTTTCATATGCTCGGTAGTATCTTTTATAGCTTGTGACAATATCTTTTGTGACCTCGTCGGAGGTGTCGGAATCTCAACATAGTAGCTTTTGTAGCTGATGGTAGTAGTTTTTGTTATGTTCGGTAGTATTTTTTATTGCTGGCGATAATATCTTTTGTGACCTTTCCGAGTTTGCCGGAAATCTCACCGTAGCTTTTATAGCCGGTGGTAGTAGCTTTTATAGCCTGTGGTAGTAGCTTTTGTTGCTGGTGACAGTATCTTTTGCAATCTTTTGTTGTCAGTGGTAGTAGTTTTCTTTGCTGGTGGTAATAGTTTTTGTTGCTATCGGTAGTAGCTTTCTTTGTTGGTGGCAGTAGCCTTTTTTGTTATCAGTAGTATATTTTGTTGTCAGTAGTAGTAGCTTTCTTTGCTGGCGGTAGTAGCTTTTGTTGCTATCGGTAGTAGCTTTCTTTGCTGGTGGTAGTAGTTTTTTTTTCTATCGGTAGTATCTTTTGTTGTCAGTGGTAGTAACTTTTGTGGTCGCTAGAATTCTTACAGATAGTCGGCCGGAAAGTTCGCCGGAGGTCGGCCGGAGACCTCGCCGGAGGTCAACCGGAGACCATTTGTGGTTGTTGACTTTTTACATTAGTGGTATTTTTGTTAATATAAGAGAGAAAATCTAATTTTTTTAGTTGGATGGCAGTCTTTAATTTTGTTGAACTTTAATACCTAATATAAGACTCTATTTAGGCTTGGGTGGACTTATATAGGTAAAAAATTTTAGGTGGACTTATATGAGAGAAAATGTCTCCAAGTAGACTTATATGTAATTGACTCATTATATTTCACATTATTAGTTTTTAAATATAAGTTTTTTTTTAATATTTAAATTGTATTACACATGTCTCTTTTTGTCATTTAACATACTAATCAAATTTAATTTAAAATAAAATAATAAGGATGTGTACTAAGTTATTAAAAGTGTATATAGTAACCAAAAGAAAAAAATAATAATATATATGTCACCAAAAAAGAAAAAATTTAGGCCAGTGTTATTAACACCTATTTCATCTATTCACACACCCTCTTTTATTTTTTTAATTAATTTAATTCACTTTCATTTATAGACTTCCCAAACTTCACTAAAACTTTTGTCTCTCAATCTCTCCCCTCCAAAGTCCAAACCATTCCAAACCTATTGTCAATGAGCCGATCTTGTATTCCTCTGCCGCCTCCTTCTCCACGACACCGGAAAATGCGAATTTGGAATCAGGGTTGACACTGACTGCCTACAATCCGAGTTGCGCTCACTGAGCGTGTCCTTGCTACCCGCAAAATTGAGCCGGTGAGCTCTTACACACCAAACCCATTCTAACTCACCCTTCTCCTCCTCCGTCCACAAAACTTCTCCTCATCTCTGGTAGCGAATCGGAGAACAATATCAAACACCTTTAAGGCATGGTCCTCGCTAAGAGGCCGGTGCAAACCATTGTTTGAGCTTCGGCATCGTCAAAGTCGGCTCTGGCGGTGAGAGATGTGTTTCCGACAGAGGAAAGGTCAATGTGATTGGCCGGAATATTGGGGTGTGGCCGTGTGGGAGAGAGTGGGGTGGCGACTGGCGAGGTTTGGCGGTGGAGATGGGAAGGACAGAAGGAGGTGGGAGAAAGAGGGTGAGTTGGGTTGAGTCTGGTTTGGAATCATTCGGAGGTGCAGTGCTTGGGAGAGAATCACAAAACTAAGAGGGTAGTCTGCGTAGCCCAGAATCGAAACGGAATTAATAATAATAAAATAACAAAAAAGGGTCGTCGCGGCTCAAAACTGATTATGTTTTGGATTCTTTATTTCTGAAAGGCTTTGGGTAAGTTAGGGTTTAGGGAGAAAGAGGGTGAGTTGGGTTGAGTCTGGTTTGGAATCGTTCGGAGGTGTGATGCTTGGGAGAGAACCACAAAACTAAGAGGGTAGTCTGCGTAGCCTAAAATCGAAACAGAATTAATAATAATAAAATAACAAAAAGGGGTCGTGATGTTAGGGTTGCGCCTCAAAACTGATTCTGTTTTGGATTCTTTACTTCTGAAGGCTTTGAGTAAGTTATTCTAGTGTATATAGGATTCTTAGAGTTTATCCTTAGAAGTAATAGTTTAGGATCCCTGTTATGGTTTTAAATGTTATTGTAAGTCGGACTAATTGTGAGTCTATAAATAGGACCTCAGAGGCATAGTTTTAGGTGTGGTGTGATGTAGATCAATTGAGAGTTCTGATCTTGAGTGTTGCAAGCTATGGAAGATCAGATGTATTTGAGAATTCTCTGCTGAGAGTCTAGAGTGTGAGGAGAGAGGTTATTTGAGGGTGGAACTACCGATTGTTCTTCAGTTGTAATCTTCTTCTCGTTTAGTGGATCCATCATCATCACCCGAGGACGTAAGTCATGTGGATTTAACTGAACCTCGTTAAATATCTTGTGTTTGTGTTATATTGTTTTTAGTCATTGTCTTCATTCGATATCGGTCTTGGGCTAGGGAATTCGGAGGGTGACCCGGATTCCCTAACACGTGAATAGATAAAATAGGTGTGTTAATAACACTGGCCTTTATATATGGTTATTTGAACTAAAATTAAGCTACAAAATAATGTTTTTTTTCTTCCAACAATTAGGATAGGATGTGCATCCATTTCATAGAGATTGTGTTGTGTTGCAACCCAACTGGGTTGAGCTCTAGATGTAATTAGGCAAGTTAATTGTTACATGATTTGAACCATGAAGGCATGAACCCCTTGATTGAACTACACCAAAAACAGAACCTCCTCATTGCAACTAGACCTGTAAATGGATCGGATTTTGATCCGGACCCACTTCAGATCCGTGGTTTTTAAACGGGTTTGGATCGAAAATTAGACCCGTTGATCCGTTAAGGACCCGGATTTGTTAACCCGTTTATTAAACGGATCGGATACGGATCGAGGTTGGTCCAATCCGTTAAGGACTCGGATCCGTTTTAAAATAATTAAATAATATTTTTATAAATATAATATTACTATAAATATTAAATAATATAGTAATTATTTGGATAACCTAAACGTCTAAATTGCGTCTAAAGTATGACCATTTGATGAAGTTGAAGGTTACTGATGCTTATGTTCTTTTTATGCACTTTGCTAAATACATTGGAGGTTTAGTATTTTGAATATATTAGTTTATTATTAAGGAGTATTTTGGTCATGTAATTCAACTTTTGATGTAAACTTTTATTTTGTTATAATATTTTATTAGTATTTTATGAAAATTTATGATAAAATTAAGAAATTATTATTTAAAAATTGAAAATATTTATAATTATAAACAGATCGGATTAACGGGTTGGGTATCCATTAACCCGCTAGATCCGGATTTGAATCTAGCTATCAAAGATCCGGCAGGTAACGGGTCAGATTCGGATCCAAAATTTCTATTACGGATCCAGATCCGAATCTGGGTAGATTCGCTCCACATCCGGTCTATTTACAGGTCTAATTGCAACCAAAAGGCAAGACACCACCAAGTGCTACACAGCTCTTTCTAGCCACCCATTAATAATCATCAGTGATCAGCCAATTGGGTAATCATTGTTCCTTTAGACGAAGTCACAAAAGAATTCAGATTTTTTTCTCCTCATGCAATAAGCAGAGAGTTCATACTGTGCCCACCAAAAACCTAAAGATGGACTCAAATAATAAAGCACCAGACATTTCCAGAGCAAAGTAGAAACAATACGGGAAAATGACCCAGATAGCTAGAAAGCAAAATGCACGAGAACACGTGCTTTATGAGAAAAGTTTATATTAAATCTTTCCAATTTGGTTTATACTAATTTAAAGATGGCAGATAATTACAGAGCTAATTACACTTTGCCATGTGTTTTTCTGTAAACCAAAAAAAAAAAAAAAAAGAACACGAACTTCTCTGTGCAAAGGCAAAACCAAGCCAAGCAATTGCCGCCATGCATGTCTCATTCTCTGTCACGTGACCCTCACGTGCATCCCCCTCCTCAAGCTCCCATCGCCACCACATCTCCGCCGCCCCAAATCTTCCTCCGCGTCTCACCCAAAATTTCAGGACAACTTACAAAAAGACCCTTCACTCCTCTTGTTTTGTGAAAATAAAACCTAATTCCCGGTGGAAATGGGAAAGCAAAGGGAAGGTGGTGGCTTGTTCCCTGGTCTTTTTAGGTTTATCTCTTTCGTTTTCCATGTGGTAGTTTTTGGTTTTTCTAAGCATCTTCGGGGTCGTCCCCGAGAGGGAAACACGTGTCCTCGCCGCCCGTGTTCCAGAGAAAATGAGCGTAGTTAGCAGCATAGTAGGAGTTACTCGGATCAGCATTAATGGCTTCCAAGTAGGTCTCCTCTGCCGCCCACAAGTCGTTTTTCACCCTCCAAAGGAAGGTGGCGTACTTATTGTAGGCCTCAGCGTCCGCCGGCTCTACCCCTACTGCCCTCTTGAAGTACTCCTCGGCTCTGTAACATTAAACAAATTCACCATTAGTAAAAGCTTAATCTTACTAAAAGTCCAAGTCTTTGAACCGCGTTAACTTTTTTGCCATTTAAAGGAAAAACCCACCACACATGCACCTATCACTCTATCACCAAATCTAAGCATACCATGACAAATCTAAGCACACCATGACAAACAAGAACAATCACTAAAACCCAAAGATTTTATTTTCGGTTTTCCTGTTCCTTGACTAAACCAATGAATTTATAGTACTAAAAAGTTTGATAATTTGATGCTAAAAATATGTGAAATGAAGTATACCTATCATAGTCATGAGCAACTTGGTAGAGGAACTGAGCGTAATTGGACAGGAGGAGAGAGTTGCTGGGTTCTTTGGACAATTCCGATTGGTAGAGCATCTCGGTTCTGAAGTACTCTGCGTAACCATCACTTTCCATTTTTACGGCAACCGGCGAGACAAATCTCTGAATTGTTTCTTGGTCCAGAGACTCGTCTCTGCCTTGCATTTGATGTGCTTCTTCCACTACTGAGTTCCACAGAGCAATCTCCTCTTCTTTGCTCTCTTGCCCCGACTCTGCTTCTCTGGTTGTCCCCAGAGACAATTGTGAAGCACCATCGGGGACTATTGTCCCGTACCGGTCGGAACGGTCAAACCCTCCGTCACCTTCTGTGCCGCTCCCGACGGGGCGGACATTCCCTCCCCCGCCATTGCTTCCTCCAATGGAAGTCGTTTTTCCACCAGAGGATGACGAATCAGAGAACGATTTACTTGCTGAAGAATCGAATTGGGGAGAGTTTTGGTGATCTTGAACATCCATTATGGAAACTGTTTCGGTTGCATAAGTCGGTGGAGGAGCTGCAATCGCGGCGTTGTGGCCTAACGAGTAGACGGTGAAATTGGCTAGTAAGATCATCACGTACACCATCAGAGTCGGTGTTTGAGAGAAGACTTGCTGAAACAGCCACACGAAAGAAGCCTGCATCTCTTTCTGGACTCGGCCAAGAATTCCCTGTAAATCTTCGTAGAACAGAGCCTCTCGCATCTGAAGACAAGAGCTATGGAGCTCCCGGATTATGAACACCATTGAAGAGAAGGCCTTCCTCATAGAGCAATAGGCAGATTCGCCTACGTCTCTGAAGTAGCCATCTTGTTGCCATTGCAGCTTCCTCTTTATGATTCGAAGCGAAAGAGGGAGGTCGACGCTGTTGGCCTTCCGTTCGATGCTGGCCTGCGGGACAATCTCGTCCCTCCGTTGCCAATCCGACGGCCACGGAGGCTCCAAATCGTGCGAGAACCGACTGTTGCTCTGTAGAAACCTCATCCTTGACGACTCGTCGTTCAAAACGTCGAAACCGTCTTCCTCCGCGTTAACGCCGTGAGTTTCGGACAGATCAGGAGAACCGGAATCCGACTCCGAACTAACGGCGGTAACGTCGTCGGAGAGCTGGAATCTGAGAGCCAATTCCTGAATCTTCTTCGAGAATTCTTCATCGGAGAAGGCGTCGAGGCTCGCGCTGAAACCGCGTCGGACGGCTCGGTTCCGATTTCTCGGCGCCTTCTGAGACTCGCAAGACTGCGACCGGCGTAGCCTGGTCGATGGGGTTCCGAACAGAGCCGACCGGTTCAGCTTCTGAACGTAGAGACACACCAAAGCTCCACCATCGCCGCCGCGGCTCCGCCGATTAGACGACGGAGACGAAACTGCGGAGGCTAGGGTCTGAGAAGAAGGCGTAGAGTGAGGAACAATGGGCTGCGACCAGTGCAAACAGGTCGAAGCTACTTTCACCACCATTTCTCAGATCCAAAGAAAGCTTCAGAAATCCCCAAATTAATGAAAAAGGAAAAGATTGAATCTTCTCTTCCCTTTTATAAAATCGTATCTGCCAAAAGTCTTTGCCTTTCTCGCTTCAGATTCACTCTCACCTGAAAAAAAAGAAAACAATTTCGATCAGTAAAGCACGTGAACAAATCCCCCAATTTTCCCGGAAAGCCTCAAAATATTTCTACACTTGAGTATCATGGCTACTCGTTTCCATTTTGCAGAAAAATCGGATCGGAGAAACCAATTCCCGAAGCCACTCAACAGCTTTTACACGAAAACCATGGAAACTTAGATCCCTAAGCATTTAAATAAGAAACCCGACTCACTTTTTATTGAACCACGAACTCCAACGAGTTTTCCGATCAAGAGCTCTTTAGATTTCCGGCGAGGACCTCAGTGTGTCAACTGTGAAGTACAAGCCGTGAACTTTAAGAGGGAGAACAACTCTGCGGAGTCTATTATATACGGACGGGCTCTCAGGTTGGACGGTTCACATAAAAAAAATCCGAGGGTAGAAATGTAAATTTCGTTTAGGGGTGTAAATAATCGGGGTCTGTATATGTACGGAAGGGTCGGTGGGCGGTTTAGTTACTGAGATATTTATTAAAGTTACTAATAAGAGCATGAGGTTGGGGTTTAATTTCGGGGTGGACCCGAGTAAACTGGCCATTTGTTGCAGAAGGGAGTTTACCTGGAACTTACTTCAAGTGTGAGACACGCGGCGAGCTACGCGGACCATGGTGAACTGATCTGGCTGGTGACAAAGTTCCACGTGTTAAACCGACCACCGCCTTTCCTTCTTGGGAACCGTGACTCTACCGCCCTGTCATGTTCTTTCGGAAACGCATCACTTGTTTCCATTTTCCTTGTACCTGTTACGTGCCCTTACATAAGAAACTGACATGACTTACCTGAGACAAACTCTGTTAATTTTGATTAATTTTTGCTTTTTACCCAAAAAAAAAAAAAAAAGACACCATGTCTTTCTCCTCTTTCTTTCTCCCGATCTTCTGTCATTTTACTTCCCAGTATTCTTCCCATTTTCTCTTCTCTTCCATAGAGAAATTTTTCATTCAATAAAAACAACCTTATATCTGCAAATCAGGGCTGTAATTGCCGTTTCAATCCTCAAATCCACATCTTGGTTGGCGGGATTGATCGGATTCAAGTTTTCAACATCGATACCCACATGGTTACCATTAGATCGTCGTAGGGTAAATCGAGCCGAGTATCGAATTCGACGGCGACTACTTGTTCTTCATCTTTAGGGAGCAGTTGATTAGTTGAAAATCAGACCGGGTTGATGCAGGGTGCTGATGGCCGGAAAGGGAGCTAAGGGGTGAGGCCAACAACGGCAGAGGAAGAAGAAGAGGGAGAGGAGAGAGAAAGCAAGAAGCTTTGGGTTCATGATATGGCGTAACTACCTTGAATAGCAATCTGATGAATGATGACCCTAGTCCTGGGTTCATGAGATGCATCTCTTTTCTTTATTTATTTCCTGGCGAACGAAACGAAGAAAACAATTAGAATTGATTCCAGTTCAAGATGTGTTGAGAGTTGAGACCAAGATGGGGTGGTTGAAGTTTTGATACTAGAAATGGGTCTGACGAGAATTCTGAGTGTTGAAGACCTGAAGTTTTGAGACTTTTACTGAGGGTTGTAATTTTTTGGCTGTGAAAATATTTTTCACGTTAACAGACTATAACTCTGTTAAGTCATGTTTAGTGGGATTCCATACGTCAGGTATTCATTTGTGGCACATAATGGGCATAGGGAAAATGGGTACAAGTGATGTGCTTCCCTTTCAGTGACGCGTGTAACGGAGATTCTTCCCTTCACAGAGTGAAGAATCACTAATGACGAGTGTTACATGCATTAACAGAATTAAGAAAATGTAAAACCCAGAAACTCGTCGGTGTAGATGGTATTTCAGTGCTCGGAGGACCATATCAGCATGACTAATTGTTTAATTGTTCTTTATGACTAATAAGAATTCGACAAGTGTCTCTTCTTTCAAAACAACTCAAATTTGGATATATTTAATCATTATAAATTTATAATATCTTAATTGTTTTCAGTATTATTATTTCTCATTAAAATACCAATTATTTTCTGCAAAAACCTATTCTTTCTCACCCACCATAGCCACCACCATCACATATTCATATAATCATATTACCCAGCTTTTCCAACAAAAATTGGTGACTTGGTGAGTGTTGCTGGGATTATAATTTCTGGAGGTTCTTCCCTCCACAGAGTGTGGTTCACCAACGTCACGTTAACAGCACGTGAACCCACACGCGTTGACAAAATCTATCTTCTTTCTTCTTCCTCCTACAACCCTAGCCTCCTCCTCTCTCAAAGAAACCAGAGCATGTTTGTAGAAAGAGAAACTAAGACTCAAGAGTACGAGAGGGTGTTAGAAAGAGAAAGAGAGAGAAGGGGACAACACGCCACACAATCACATGGGTCAGATCGTAAAGAGGAAGAAGAAGGGCATGTTGTCCAAGGCAGATCTGCCTCGCCGGTCTAGCAATTCGCCAGTGGAAATGTGGGACGTCCAGAGAAGTTTCTAGCGCCGGAATGTGAAGTACAACATAGACTACGACGATTACCTGGACGACGACTCGGAGGAAGAGGAGGAAATTAGAATATAGAAGAAGCTGAAGCTCATGGCTAAACTCCACCCCGAGGGCTCATGCCTCAAGTTGAGGATTTCCCCGTTCAATTTGTGGTTCTTTCCTTTTTCTTCTCTCATGGAATCGGAGCTCAAATTGCAACAATAAGGCTGGAGGAGAAAATGGGTTAATGCAATGATACGGCTATGAAATTGCCCATTAATTTCATGATTGAATTGATGCAACGATATGTCCTTAGAATCAAGATGGGTGCAAACTACAAAGAGGATGATGCAGATTTGATAAGGTAGGATGGGTTGAACAGAGGATTCTGGGTTGACAAGTACAACACAAACTCCATTTCTCTCTCGGTCAAACTTAACGTTAACAACAACAACAGCGTTAGTCAGAATGTGAAGAGGAAGAGAGATTTGCATAATCTAATTGGTATTTTATTGAGAAATAATAACAATGAAAACAATTAAGGTATTAATAATGACTAGATATATCTTAATCTGAGTCATTTTGAAAAATTAAACACTTAGTCAACTTTCTATTAATTAGGAAGGACCATCAGATATGTGTCATCCGGTATATGTTGATGTGTGTAGGAATGATAATGGGTAGGGTAGGGTAAGAAGATCAAAATATCATACACATACCTTTTTACATTTCTCATCCCCGTATCCGTTCTCATTTTTGTAATTAGATAATAGGGATTTCCTGTACCCGTATCTTTTAGGGATTACGTTTTCATACCCATACCCGTATCCGTTAATTTAATTATGTATTAAATTAAAAAAATATTAATACGAAATATAATTATATAAAAGTATGAAATTAAAATCAAAAGTATAAAAGTATGAGATCTGGGTTTGGGTTTGCTATATATTACTTTAATAAATAATCTTTTTGGTGTAAAATTTCAGTAAGAGAATAAAAATATATAATAAAAAAGAAGGTCCATTAAATGTTTATTAAGAGAATCACAAATTTTTTTACATAGATATTTATTTATAAATTATATATAAATATATATATATATAATAAATTATATAATTATATATAATAATATTTTCATTCTTAATGAGTAGGGATGGAGACGAATATCAAAATATCATACTCGTCCCATACCCGATTTAAGAATCCGAATACTGGAGATCCCCTGTATATCTTTCCTGTTAGAATCCGTTAGAATCGAATACCCATGGATACTCTATCCGCCGGGAATTATTACCATCCCTAGATGTGTCATCCGGGAGCGGGCTGAAAATTTTGGATTACCATGTTTGAATTTGTTGCTGAACATGATAAACCTTCAAGCTTCTTTTTTTTTTTGGCTACATAACAGACTTTTTCCCTGTTAGTCATAGAAGACAAATTGACTCAAACTTATGGCTGTGGTGCTGCCACGTCATACTGTGAACCATCACTCTGTGGATCGAAAATTTTTTGGTTTTTAGTTTCTTTTATATTTAAAAAAAGTAAAATCCACACATCACACTTTTATTTTCTATTTTTAATAACTTAATTTTGTCTTCTTATAAAAATGATAACTAAAAATAAAAAGAGTGAGTGTGAGTTACAATTTAGGGAGTGCGAATTTCACATCTCTATATTTATAATTAATAACAAGCAAGAAGAATTTTTGTCCCTTTAAATGACAAATTTTGTGTGATTGTATCAAAATTGTAATAAGAAATTAAATAATCTAAACTCTTTACTGTTTACCCTAATGCCAACCTAATAACATAATATAATGTCTTTGTTTTATGAGTTCGACTCACGAATGATTAGGTGTAGAGGCCTAATAGAGCAACAAATTAAGATGAAATTTTTTAATATAAAACCAACAATTATAGCTCTTAAATAGTAAGTATCACAATCTAAAGAAACACAATCTTTAATTAAACATGCTAATTATTTTTACTGATCATCCAATTGTATGATTTTTCAATTATTTTATTTTCCTCAAAAAAGAAAAGAAAAGGAAAAAGATCATGTATTGGTCCTTATATGTAGGCTGCATACATGATTTATGTGAAGAAATCGAACAGCAGATTCCAGCTGATCAGTATTGACCGTTTGAGGATAGTTTTGACCGTATCGCCGTAATTGGAAAAAATATCTTTGGCAATGTTAGGGTAATTAGTACGTAGTACCAAAAATTTACTAATACTTAATCATAAAACTAGAAGGTTGCACTTCTATAATTACAGCATTCCATTTACACATAATTCTCCCGCACATTTTTGTACGTAGAAATGTGTCAAAGTACATACAAACTATACTAAATCGTCGGATTTGTATCCATTATCGAAATGTTTGGTTCTTGATTAGACTAATGATATTCCTCTTCACTAATAACATATCAACTTTGGACGTTTCTTTGATTACACTAGATGAAAAACAAATCATTTGAACTTTGTGAAAGTGTCCCAAACATCCTCATGTGATATTTCACCAACTATAGCTCGATTAAGCTTGAATATACAACACCATATTCAAGCTACCCCGAAAAAATGTGTGAACAAATTGATTGCTCGAGCGATAACCATCGTTGAAACCTTTTCATGCAACAAATTATACCATTTGCCCATTTGGTCTTTGATAAAGAAAGCTAACTCGATCTCACTACCCTAGCTAGTTAATTAGCTGCTTTCTATGAACGCATATGGTTAAATTATTGAGCTATATTTGTATCAAATTTGGTACTACAATTAACTAGCATATGCATTCTCCGTCTGGCGTGGAAGTCTAGGTTTTTGTAAATGAAAACAATCGAGGCTATAACATGAAGTTTGGATTGTTCTTCCATGCATAAAGATAATATCACTACTATATATAGGGATAACCCTATATACATCGATCTCTTTTCCTATTTGTCTCCCCTTCATTTGTTGTAGTATCATGATCTAGATGATTGAATCATTTTCTCTTTTGTCACTACATTTTAGAGGTTTTTTTGTAAACTGAAATCAATAACAACCTACTGGTGAAAACATTCAAAGAAACGTAAAACATATATTACAAGCATTTGGCATCACTAAATAGCTGCCATATTATGTCGTTAGTTTATAAATTTTCATTTATAAAATCCGAAACTCAGGAATAGTCATATTCATAGTACGTCATGACATGGTTTATATCAAATTTATCTTTCAAATAGTCCTTTTCCCCAGTGATTAAAGAAAATCATGATGAGTTGAACGTGAGAACAAATCAAATATTTATCTTCTTTCTTTTTTCAGTAACAACCGCTACGTACGGTGACTGTGAAATTTAAGTAATGCGAGTAGATCGTATTCAAAATGTTAATTGGCTACTGGCAACTATTCTACTACGATTTTATTCCCCCTTTTTCTACTTCCCAGGTGATCTTGTCCTCCTATGGACCATATTGTAATGTAGTGACAGAAATAAGTTAAATATCTACACTCACTGGGGGATTCGGGGTGAGGAACCAGCGGTCCAGAATGAAAACGCAGAAGAAAATAAGTACAGCCAAGTTGCTTGCTCTGTATATAAATATTTCATTATGTTTGCATCAGGAGAAAGAGGACAATGATGAGAAATTCACAATTGGTTTGATGGCGACACCACCATATGTGTTTCAACGGCGGGAATTGAAGCTTTCAGATCTCTCTGACGACTGTTGTTTATTGCTCCTACGTCAATTCTGGTTTGTCTTCGTTTTCTGATTCCCCGATCAAGATTTTTTTGTTCTCAGTACAATGCCACATGGGCACTGATGTTTCAAAGTATCTTAATTGTAATTATGTCACGTAATTCATTAAAACATGAGCGATTAATATTTAGTTTTGTCACATGTTCAAACCTCAAAATATATGATGTAAGGTGTGTGAGTTGTTAATAAAATTTAAAAAAAAAAAATACACACACATTCTTTTGTGCAATGATTATCAGCGAACTAGGTTTTTTTTTTTTTCAGACGAAATACACTTATTTACATACAAGACGATGAATTTTTTGTTATTGCGGTAAATAAAGTAATTGAGTTGTATAGAAGGTAATTACTACATAACCAATTGTTACAAGTTTGTCAACTAAGTAGTTGTTGGTGTGGTTGAAACTAATCTCCGGGGTTTGAATAAGAGAGCCATAAGTCGAGTGAAGCTTATCACCATTTGCTTGATAACTTGTGATTATCACTATCAAAAGCAATATATGTATATAAAAATTGTATAAGTTAAAAAACAATGCAGGAGAAAAGAAACAAATACTGTTTTATTCGAACGAAGATAATATTTTTAAAGTGGGAAAAACAAATGATGAGATTTTGTACGAATCACATTATTTTTTACAAACCTTATCATCATGTGCGCTCATGTGATAAGGTTATGATATAACTAAGCATGATGAGAAGTACAACTCTAGTTTTCAAAGTGACAGCTACCTTCTCACACTGAGATCCAAAGATCGATCATGGATTTTTTGTCGATGACTACTGTAAAACGGAAGCAGGGGTAATGGTAATAGTGAATATAGGTAGTCAAATGACGAATGTGGTTTTATGTGCACTTGGCTGTAAGGGTTTTTGTTCACTTGACATGTTTAGGGAATATAGTTTGTCCATAGTATGCTATGTAATCAATGTAACAAATGATGCTGAATATAATTAGGCATCACTTGTTCATGTACAATATTGTTCTAAAGTTTCTAAAATTTCGCCAAAATTTAGAAAAGATCGAGTAGATCGATATTTCAGAATACGTCTACGTACGTTTGATTATTCTTACTCATCAATAGGTACGTAAACCACCTTTAGGTTAAAGTTTAGACTCCATCCAAGATTATTTTAGATTACAGCGTAGTAGAGTACGTTAAAAAATGTACATGGAGATCGACTTGTTTGTCAGTGTAAATCAAGTAGCTAGCCACCCTTAGAGCAGCGGCCAGCACTCCATCAAATTAGAACAGTGTGCAAACAACAACGTACCAGCTACCTTTTTTTAAACACAACTAGCTCGATCAAATTGAAACACAGTATGCAAATGATCAACAACTAGCTAGCTAGCTCCCAAGAATAAATCACTTTCATTCTTTCATAATTCATAAACAAGTCACACTGTCACATACAACATATATTTTACTTCATTGTTTTGGGATCATGATCATCATAACCCATCACAGCTGCTCCGACTGATACCAGCCGCCCATTTGCGGTTGTTGCTGCTCGTTAAGAAAATGAAACCTGTGTATGAGCACTGTTCATTGAACAGGAAGGCTACGTGCGTCGGGACTTGCCCAGGTAGCCCTAGACGTACAACCAGTCAACGCTGGTGCGCCAAAGCTTGTTGGTGCTGCATGCATGCACAGAGGGGTGGATCCCGAAAGGGTCATAGCTGCTGGATGGAGTGGATGCTGTTAATTTCTACGCACCAGCTAGCGTTTTGTGCAGCATGTACTTAATTCCAGTTTCAATATCGCCCTCACTTTGGTTTCATCTCTATTTATCTTTGTCCAATTTGTTTCGTTTATCATAGCTAAGCTCCATATATCAGTTTGCCATTTCAGACAGTGAAATGAGTGAATCAATTACTATCTGAAGAGTGAAGATATATGGACAGTCAAACAAGAAATGTTATGCATATTGGTTTGCATGCACGCTTATTTTCATATATATAATATATGAAAATTCTACGATACATAACCGCATGTTTATGTTTAATGTTTTGTGTATGGTGTATTTTAATTATCATTGTTACATGCACCGCGCTACATACAATCAGTCAATCACTTTCCTTTTCAGAATAGCTGGCACATTCTGGCTAGGAAGATTTCACCTACGCAATTTGTTTTTAATACATGTTAATATGTCACACCCTCAATCTTAATTTCAACTAAAATTACACCGTATAAAAACACAACTATCTCAAGAAAGCTATAGCTAACAGTACTGCAGCTGGATTGTTTCGGCGCAGACCTGAAGATAAAGCTAGCATGACTAGTGAGAAGGGATTTCTGAAGAATCTCTGTCAATGAAAAGGCAAGCACGATCACAAGGTCTGGAATCAGGACACTAAGCATGAAGCCAAACAAATAGCACTGCATTACAAATAGAAAAGGCCAACTTATTGATTCTAAATTGAAACATGGTATAGAGAAAAAACCAACATGAATGAATTAACTATCTCAATTAGTTGGAAATTTATGGAAGAACAAGAACATTAATGGATCTGAGTTCAAGTGCTAGGCTGCTAGCTGATAACAAAAGAATTTATACTAATGCCAATCGATATCAGTGGCCTCTCGGCTATAATTCCTTGGTGGGTGAATCATGCATATATTCATGTGGGTTTCCGGTGGAATGTCCCGTACAAACACATTTCCAGGTTGAAGCTGGGCCATGCATGGGGAAAAGTTCGTCGGCAACCTTCTGTCTTCGACAATATATAGCATCATCTGTGAAGTGTGAAGTCTTGCAGAAAAGTTTGCGTAAGGTCCATAGCTATCTGATCTATGCAGTTGGTATTATCACCATTATTAATCCCATACGATACTAAATAAATGCACAGGATATATGGCACGCATTATGATTTATATATAACATATATAACATATATAACACAAGTATACTTAAGATTGTCAGTAAGCCGTGATATAATTAGTTAAAATATCACAGAAAAACGTACAAAACTATACATTTTCTCGTAGAAAATGCCATTTCTCACAAACTTACACCCATCATGAGTCTGAAATCTGAACAAATTAAAACCCAAATACATACAAGGAACTGAACAAAGCTTTCGCAAGACAGGGCCATACTAAACCAGTACGTCTATGGAAGTATGGATACATACCCCCCACATTTTGGTCCTCTAGCTAGATCAGTCATCAGTGCATGGCTGCTTGCAGATGCTTTAGAATAGTTTAGATGTTCAATTTGAACTGAAATTGACTTCTGGGTTGTTGAGGAACGTCCAATTGTATAAAATTTTTCCCTTGCAAAAAACGAAATTAAAAGCCATCCCCATCTCTGGTACCGAACATTTAGGACCTTCTGACCTAATATGCCACTTTCCCAAGGACCATGCCATACTCAATTATATTGCTCCCCCCAATCATGTTTGCAACGAAACAACTTGGTATGATATCGATAGCAACCGTCATCACTCATCACAGACACTTCAAGTGCAAAAATTTAGTTGTCACATGAAGAGTAGTGCTTTCTTAGTTATTGTGTGTAATATTAGGCCCTTCATCATATGTTGTCAAGTTCTCATTCGGTCACGTACGCGAGTTTGGCAAAAATCAATTATTTCGACTCAAATATTGAGCATATATCAACTCAAATAAGCATATGAACAAAAATTTTAGTTCATAAAATTTATTTGTACCCAAGCACACACAAACACAGCGTACTTTTGTTCTGGTAATGAGTTTGACGCAGACCTAAATCGGTTTCTGGGTTAGGCCAGGAAAGGAGTAACTAGCTAGCTAGTACTCCACATGGTTCAAGTGTGGATATGTCTGATTGGTTGCTAATCTTGCTACAGAACCTATTGTGCTTCTCTGCTAATGTTTGCACTGGTTGGTTATAATTTCCAGTGTTATAGGAGTTTGTTCTATTCGTATATATATTCTCCGATACGTACTAACTTAGTGAAAATTATAGTATACCATATGTTATAGCATGTCTCACAAAACATGTGGTTATGATTAAAGAAACAACTAAATAATCATGTAATGATCATTTACCAATTCAAAATCCCCCGTGTGCTATACAATTAAATACATTTGCAATATGTACGTTATACCATGTGGTATGATAGATAAACTCTTGCAGCTTAATTAAACTCAAAATTACCCTATATGTATGATGCAGGAGCATATAAGACAATATTTAATTATATATTTATAATCTTTTATATTTTGTTATTGAGATAGTTTTAGGGACTTATTTTATAATTATTAGGATTTACGCTTAATTAGCTTTCCTTTTAGCTTTATGTTTTCTCCAAGTATTGTAACTCATATAAATATGAGTATTGTAATAGTTGTTGGGGAGCTTATGTTTTATGAATTAAAATCAGTTTATTTGTGACATGAATTTGTCATTTTCTACTAGTTTGCTACTCCTTATTTCTGGTGTCTGTTGAGTGATTGTTGGAGGTCTGTTCTCGATACCTGATTTGCATCAGTTGGTATCAGAACTCTGGCGAGAGTTTGGTGGATTCCATGTCTCAGGTCGGGCGAAGAGGCGAAGGTTTCAGGATGGAGGGTCGTGACGTCAACAACGACATGGCTGAAATCAAAAGGATGTTTCAGCAACTTGCGGTACGTATCGATCACATTGAAACTCGACGACGGGGTCGTAAGAGTTCCGATGGGGAGAGAGACGTTACCACCTATCATCAACGTATTGATCGCATTGAAACTTTCAACCAAGATGGTGACGGTTCCGACGGGGAGATATGCGTTGGCCCATTTCATCGTCGTGCTCCGTTGTGTGAGTCAGGTGAAAGGGGAAAGCTTGTTAATTTTGACTATGAAGGTTCAACTTTTATCTTTACTTTTTCAGTCAGTAATAATTCAGAAAAAAAAAGAAAAAGATGATGTTGTGGATTTTAGTAAGCCACCAATTTACGATGATTGTTTTTGTGAGGCTTGCTGTGACAATTATGGTATGGAAGAAGATGAAAATGCCAATAAGGGAGTCATCAAGGCATTGAAGAAATTTTGTTGATTTTCTTGGAGTTAATACCTTCCTTATGCAGATTCCCAAATTGATAGTTAATCTTATCAATCAGATCAAGGATGGTGAAGAAAATTTTGGGATTGCAAGATTGAAGTTGAAAAGAAAATTTATTGGATCAGGATCAAACATTTATTCTAAATATCTATTTATTTGGGAAGGAAGAATTCAATTGCAAATGAATCTGTCAAAAGAAGATTTGAAGCAGTGGAAGATTTTGTCTGGATTTTCTAACCAAGGGAGTCTGATGCAGAAGCATATAAGACAATATTTAATTATATATTCATAATCTTTTATATTTTGTTATTGAGATAGTTTTAGGGACTTATTTTATAATTATTATGATTTACGCTTAATTAGCTTTCCTTTTAGCTTTAAGCTTTCTCCAAGTATTATAACTCATATAAATATGAGTATTGTAATAGGTGTTGGCTGGGGAGCTTATGTTTTATGAATTAAAATTAGTTTATTTGTGACATGGATTTGTCTTTTTCTACGAGTTTGCTACTCCTTATTTCTGGTGTTTGTTGAGTGACTGTTGGAGACATGTTCTCGATACATGATCCGCATCAATGTAACAAAACTACAGCCTTAACAGTTAAAAAAAAAAGTATCAAATGTAGTTAGTTGTTCGAGCAAGTGAAATGTAAAACAGAATACTGATCGATCAGCCTTAACAGAATACTGAAATTCATATTATATCTATAATGTGAGGAAATTTCAAGTGAATGCATCCCAATTACAAGAAAAAGAAAGTTGTTTATGCATGCATGTGTAATGTAAAACCAAGTGAATGCTTACAACTACTGCATTCAAACTTTTAGAGACATGAAGTTAGCTAGGGTGGACCAAATGAAGGATATATTTGGTTGAAAAATTAACATATCCTAATCAATAAGCATCTTCTTTGTATGTTTACACGTTAACATGGAAAACGTTACACATGAAACGTACAAACTGGTGCATGATTGAAACCCTTTCGGTTTCTTGTCTAATCTCTCAAAACTTCTTTTAAAGAAAAAAAAATTACGAAGAGATATGAGAGTTCGTCGATACTCGTTTGGTTTTGTTTTGTATTCGTTTAATGGAATTAATATCCCAAAATAATAAAAAGAAAGACGTTGAGAGGGGGAGGGGAGCTCCAAATAATTCCGATGGCTTTTCCATTTCCTAACTGGACAAAGACATACAGACGCCAATGCCACGCCAATCTTCTTATCTTCTCATCTGCTATATATTCTCTCCTCTCCTCTCCTCTTCCACCCGAAATATAAAGCTTTTGATAGTTCCATCTCTCACTCGCTCTCATAGATTTTGGTTCTATTGCAATAACTAAAATGACTGGAACCCCTTCACGTACGAAAGAAGCAACATAAATACATAATACTGATAATATAACTATATGTATATAGTGCATTACCTATCTCTATCGGTGTATAAGCAAATTTACGAGGTCGTAATTATATATATTTGATTAGTGATTCTCGTTGCTCATGTTCATATGTAAACTTATACACGGGAGATGTATCCTTACATGTCTTTGAGAATATATATATATCCTTCCCGCTCTTGAAGGGAATTACATTAGTTAAAGTACGAATTTCCTTAATTTGACATATTTTCTGATCATGGCCGTTCACTATTTAGATATACATGATTTGATCATCTTTACAAAATTTTATATAATTTGGTTATCGTTAAGGTATCGAAAATATATTAAATCAATGAACGAACCGAATATGTCCATCATGAATCGTACGTTCTATTAGTTCTAAATTACAATTTTGAATGCCTTAATGATTATCAATTTGGCTGAAAATTTATAGAAATGATTTACTCATATGTATCTAAAATCTGAACGGTTGAGATGAGAAAATATAATCGAAAAGTGGGTCAAATAATGAAATCTGTACTTTATCTAAGGTAAGGAGGTCCTTACTTAATAAGCATTATATATATATGGAGATATTATCAGGTCCAAATATCCTTATTTATTCAAAATATACGGATTTTCTTAATTGACCAACTTTTAGATCATATTTTCTCATCTTAACTATTCATATTTTAAGTATATATGTGTAGATCATCTCTACAAATTTTCAGCCAAATTTGATAATTGTTAAGATATCGAAACTAAATGATTACAATAAACGAACTAAATATGTTCAACATGAACCGTTCGTGTAATTCACAATTTTGAATACCTTAATGATTATCAATTGGCTAAAATTTTATGGAGATGATCTATTTATATATACCTAAAAGATGAATGGTTGAGATGAGAAAATATGATCGAAAAGTATGTCAATTAAAGAAATCCGTACATTTTGAATAAAAAAGGAGCTCCGTATCTCAAAAGGCTTGTGTGTGTATATATATATATTGAGATGAGAGAGAGAGAGAGAGAGGTATTAGGTAGTACACATAATTATTTGGCAAAGTGCGAGAGGATGATAGTCTAGACGCTTAGGATTATTGCTTGATAATCTTGTGATCTATTGAACAAATATTGCAGGGTTCTAGATTTCTTTTTTTTGAAAAGAGGGTTCTAGATTTCTACTCCTTTGTGAAGGAAGGGAGGATATTTCAGTAATATCGTGCATGCATGCGCAAAAATATCTTAGTGGTCATAGCATAGCTAGCTCGTCCCGTTCGACAAATGCAATCGCTGTCAACGATTCTCTATCACTACATTGTTCTTTCTAATTTCGACTAGTCATTGCAGACCACCGAACCCACATCAAATAAGCGAACTTCAACACCAGCTGCCATTCAAGTCCATACAAATCACATATCGCAAACCCAGCTGCTAGGGCCAAGTATATATCAATGCTTTATATGTATTTATCTATCTAAATCTGGCCTACAGTAGGATACTTGCAATATCACGTAAAGCTTTGATTCGTAGTTTTATTCGGTTCTGATTGGATACTGAAATACTGGGGTCGTTGTCTAGCTACCTCATGAAATGAACTAATTGGAATCCGACGAGCGAGGCCGGTGGAGTGAACAGTCTACGTTTAGGGAATAAGGTCAAGCTCTATGATGTTCAGGTTTCTGAAAATGGAATCATTCCGGGCCTTCTGGCTCCATTAGTTTGTGATTTTCATGGAGTTCAACTTGCAGTATAGCAGCTTAGATTTAGATCTATATGCATGTTGGTTCTTGTGGGTGCGATTGCATGAACAGATCGAGCCTAGCTCCTACCACATATGAAGAATACTGAGAGGGTGAGAGAGAGTAGGTCTACATGACTAAATATCTCTCCCATAATCAGCAAGATCCAACAGCATTATATATAGCTAGGTCGGATTTAGAGTGAATGGAATGGAAGAACGTATAGTTTCGGAATATAATGCTCACACATTTATAGTCTCGGACTAAATTATTCTAAACCTTAAACGTTAAACCCTAAAACCTTAAACCTTCGATCTTCAAGAATGACAAAAAGAAAAATTTAGGGCAAATGAATGCAATCCATATGTTGCTGAAGATTAGTTTGAGAGGGCAGGAGTGTTAGATAGGAACATACAAAAAGGAAAATTAATATCCACTTAGAACCACATATTACACTACGCTAAAGTTTATTTGGTGGTGTCACTATAGTTGTGCAGTCGTGATTATTTGGTGGTGTCACTATAGTAACGCAGTCGTGATTATTTGGCGGTGTAGAGTCAATATATGTTATCCAAGCGACATGAAAGCATCATCGCGCTCTACCATATGTTTACAGTTTCGAAATAGATTCTGTTTTTGTAGAAGAAATAACAACCACATTGTAAGAGACCTTACCCAACAAGATTATATACAATCCATTTCTGCTACAACACGTTTATCAAACTATAACAACTTAATCTGGTTCAAGCTGCTTGTTATGACATGCAATGCGCGCCAATCTTACCTTATGAATCAAATTACAAATCAATTAGATCTGGATATATATGTTGAGAAATCAAACATATATATGTTATGACATGATCATCTGAATACGATCAGAGTCCGTTGATTTCATTTACACATTTTTTTCTTACATTGGATATGCGGCGATCAAGTTTTTTTTATCTGATCAAATCAAACAACTCGAGTTTTTTCATTTGAAAGTAGTTGTTTACGAACATATCGAACTCACACGGTTTCATTATTAAAAGTTTTCTAGGTCAAAGACCAATTCATGTCGGAAGATTATGTCAGAATGCTTCATTCTAAAGAATAGATCGATTAAAATTGAGCTCCAATTACTATCAGTGAGATTCAAACCTGGGCATGAAAGTTTCACACCTAAGCTCTTACAACTCGACCACTTGTAGTGGTTATGAACTTCTTGTTATGAGATTCATTCAAAATATAATTGATGACACGAAATTCATTACGAACAATTCACATGATCACGTATTTTCTAACTTCTCGACAACAAAATTCATTCACATTCGGCGCCACCTTTTGGTTTACTGAATCAACTCATACATGTCGTCCGTCCTGAAATCTAAAACTCATCTCAAAATCGGTTGCTTTTCCATTACATCATAAAACCACTAATTTCTTTTTTTCACAATTCACCATTGTTCATGTCCAATAGACTGGAGGGGGAATGCCTCGGCCCATACATTATCGAAACCCATGGCCAGCCCAGCCCATAAAATGACAAGTCACGTGATGCGCGCCAAACCAATGGCGCCATTTTGTTATGAAAACCAGAGTCACGTGATGAGCGCCAAATGAAAATCCTATTCCCGCGAAAAGCCACCAAATCCCTACACTACCCTCTTTTCATTTTCAACTCAAATCTCCGTCTTCTCTATATACCCTCACACCATTTTGGCTCTCTCTCCCTCTCTCTCTTAAGTTTCCATCGCCGACCGCAGCGTCGAACAACTCGAGTCTAACGCCGCGGGATCCGCCGGAGACTCCACTCCCCCGAAACGGAGGTTGAGATCTAACTCCTCGCCGATGAAGCTCAGTCCGATGAAAGGCAAGCCCGTCGCTGTTGCTTCCGTTGCGAAATTGAGCGGCGTTGAGGCCGAATTGGAGAGTAGAGTCGAGGAGGTTGGAGGATGCAGCGGTGATTTGACTCCTCAGAAGCGGAAGTTGAGGTCAGATTCGTCGTCGCCGATGAAGCCCAGGCCGGTATCGTCTCCGATGAAGCCCAAATCGGCTCGCCGACGCCTAAATTCGTGCACTAATTCTTCTGAAAATGTGAGATTTGGATTGGATAGTAAGAATTGAATCCGAGAAATGGTTGGGCAATTCGAGAGTGTACTTAATTTTTTGCTTCATCTGTGGTTGTTTGCAGGGAATTGAGAAGTATTTCAGTCAGAAAAAGCCTCAAGCCTTTGTTAAACCACCGGTTGTTGTGAAGCCGAATTGGAATCCCAGAGGCAAGTGTTGTTTAAGCAAAGTCGGATTAAATTTTGGGAGAAATGTGTTTATTTTGATTCTAAATTAGCAAATTCTGTTGAATTTTAGATAAGGAGCAAATGAGGATAGTGAAGGAGGCATTGCACTTGTCAACGGTTCCCTCTACTGTCACGTGCCGCGACGTGGAGCAGAAGAGGGTTCTGGAGTTCTGCAAGTCATGCATAGAGCAAGAGAAGGCTGGGAGTTTGTATGTGTGCGGGTGTCCGGGGACTGGAAAATCATTGTCCATGGAGAAAGTGAAACAGCTTTTGGTGAATTGGGCAGGAGAGGTAAGATTACTGCCTTATAGTTTATGCCTCATTTTGTACAGATGTGAGAACTTCAAGATATCTAGGTTATGTTTGATTTGTATTCAGTCCGGCTAAAATGTGTTATTATAATGTGATTGTATGTTGTCTCGTGCAATATTATATTTCAATTCTGGAAATGGTTTCATTGCTTCAAGTACGAATTGTTTGACACTGGATTGTTTCAATCACCAGGGTGGATTTCAGGAACCGGATGTGTTGGAATTGAACTGCACATCGCTAACAAAAACTTCTGATATTTTCACCAAGGTATTCAAATTTTAAAACAAATGCTACATTGTTGGTAAATGTAGCAGATGTGCTTATCCTATTTTACGTGGCAGATACTCGCTAAACACCAACCTCAAAAGAAAGCTAATGGCATTACCTCCCTGCAACTTCTTCAGAAATTATATTCTCAGAAGACTCAGTCAGATGGGACTAAGATGATGTAAGAAAATTATGTCTATCTGCAATCTATAATCTTTTCATTTCCAGATGAACTCACAATGCTTCTTTCCTTGTCTTTACATTTTGATGTGACCAAGATACTAATTTTAAGGGGTTTCTGTTTTATCAGGTTGGTAATAGCTGATGAGTTGGATTACTTAATCACTAAAGACCGGGCAGTGCTCCATGACCTTTTCATGCTCACAACATACCCATTTTCAAGATGTATACTCCTAGGTACTACAATGTAGTCAATAACAGAATCCATTTCAATTTGTATGCCACATTTCTATGTGAAGTGCTCATATTATATTTGAATTGCAGGAGTAGCAAATGCAATCGATCTAGCTGATCGTTTTGTTCCAAAACTCCAGTCATTAAATTGTGAGTGTCCTTTTTTTTTTTGAATAGAAGTTGTGAGTTCATTGCCTACTGTTTTTCCCCCATACTTTCCTGCATACAAGTTTAGTAGACCTGTATTCTATATATGTAGTACTTACTGGTGCTTGTTCTCATATGTTCTCTTAGGTAAACCTATGGTTATAACCTTTCGGGCATACTCTAAGGATCAAATTCTCAAGATTCTTCAAGAGAGACTTGTGGTAAGTTTGTGCTCCATTTGACTTCCTACTATACATGTAGAGTTCATTTACTTGTTCAATTCATTAGTGTATGTTCAACTCATTAGCGTATGTAAATGTTGAAATAATTATCACAAGGAACTTGATTAAGAATGCCTGTTTTTCCCCTTTGGGAGGAAGATTTGGAGGAGTGGATTTAGTGATTCTGTTGAAGGAAAAGATTAGTTTAATGTGATTACAGTATATTTCTGTCATACTTGTAATTATGAGTAGAAGCTAATTATTGTTGTAGCTAACTAGTCTTTCTTATTAATATAACTGTGTCTCTTATTCTGTTTCAACAGGCGCTACCTTACACCGTTTTTCAACCACATGCATTGGAACTTTGTGCCAGAGTGAGTTTACCATGATTTGTTGGCCATTGCTCCTTTTATCAATATCACTTTATATGAGGTGTACTAATTGTATGAAATTGGCAGAAAGTTGCTGCTGCATCTGGAGATATGAGGAAAGCTCTCTGTATTTCCAGGAGTGCAATTGAGATGCTGGAAGCAGAGTTGAGAGAATCTACTGACAAGTTAAATTCATCAACAGTAGAGAATCTATTCTCTGAGCAACAGACAGCTTCGGCTCTTTCTCTGGTGAAAAAACAGGAGACTGATGTTGTAAGTAGTCACTATTGACTCCATGCGTTTACATTGTAAACTTTCATGGTCTTTTCATCACTTATTGATATCAAGAGGAGTTTTGGTCCCATAAACAGACTATTCTTCTTCTTTTTTATCTTCCCATAAGTCTTATCATTAGTTTGCAGATTTCAGACCTAGATTTGCTTCACTTTAACTCCAGCGTATTATAGTACTACGAGACTCAAAAGTTCCAGAAGTCTGATGATGCACACACCTGTGTCATTGTTTGTATTATTTTTGCTTATGGGTGTTGTCACTGTTTCCAGGTGAGAATTGATCACATGGTTGTTGCTTTGTCAAAGACATTCAAGTCACCTGTAGTGGATACCATACAATGTCTTCCTCAACATCAGCAGGTAACCCTCTTGCAAGTATTGTATTCAGTTGTACTATTACAGTATTTCATAGCAGGAGTATTGAATAGTTTCACTGGTTTCAAGCCATCAATTGAACATATTGGCAAGCTATAAACTATTGGTCATTGCTTTAGCTCAGGCTGCAAATTGCCATACAATTAATTGCTAGCTACTATTCCTTCGCTTTATACTTGTGTTTAACCAGTGTTGATATATTTCCTTATCTGCTTTACCTCAGATTATAATGTGCTCTGCTGCAAAGCATTTCCGTGGTGTGAAGAAAGACACAACAATAGGAGAGGTGTGTTTTCTGACTGATATTCGTATCATAAAGATAATGGAAGCATGTGCAACCTGTGTTACTAATATCTTGACTTGTCGATGTATGCAGTTAAATAAATCTTACTTGGACATCTGTAAATTGACACTAATTCCACCGGTTGGAAGCTTTGAATTTTCAAGCATGTGCAAAGTGCTAAATGACCAGGTATGAACAGATGTTTTGTTAATATAACTCCTCTTAGTAGTACATACAAACTCGCAAAATGGGAAACAAGTCGGTTACTGAGGCATTATCAATTTGCAGGGGCTTCTCAAACTCAGTGGTCAATCCCGAGATATAAAATCCAAGAGAGTGACACTGAATGTAGATGAAGGGGACATCACATTTGCATTGCAGGTGAGGACACATATCTCAGCCTCTGAGATGGTCTGCATTTTATTGCTGTTACATTCTTCATACTCTATGTTTGCTTGTTGACATTTACCTTTCCTTGTTGAACAGGGAATTCGGTTTTTTCGGACTTGTCTTGAGTAATTATTTTCAGCTTATTAGAGCTCACTGCTCCCAATTTTGAGATCAAGCCTTAAGAAAGAAGAATAACAGAGAAAATGTAGTATAGGTTATACACAGATGTATCTTTGTGATTGCTTGTACTAACTGTTGTAGTACATTCTTTACATTGAAAACCTGATTATTTGTTGTACCCTTGTACCAAATGAAGCAGAATTATTATGCCAAAAGAAGCATACGAACTATTTATAAAAAGTGATATTGCAGTACGATTTTGTATAACATTTATATGCAAATTGGGGTAGTAAAATAATGGCTCAATATTGTGTTGTAAAATGAATGTCTGTATACGTGTGTATACAACACATGAAATTGCCTTGAAGAGACGTAATATGTCAAATACAATGAAATTTGTAAATTTAGTTGTTAAGACTATTCATCTAATACAACTTTTTGTATCGACCACTGACTCGCTAATATCATACCGGTTCGATGTGTCTCGAGTATCAAAATCAAGTATAAAATATGCCAATGAGGTTTGGCTCAGTTGGATCTCCGCTGAGCCGACTTGTGGTGGAGACTCATCCAAATTCGATCTCCGCTGCAAGCATGCTTCGTTTGATTCACGATCTGTAAATTCTTAAGGAAAATTCCATATTAGTGTGACAAGTACGTGTCCACCGTAAGTCCTTCAAGGTAAACCAAACTCTCACCTAATCTTTGAAATCATCATATTATTTGATTTATTTCCATGTTTTTCAAGATATATAAGAGGACTAGGATGAGCGTTTTCTGGTATCGGGATTGAAACAGTGGTTTCAATCCTCGTCGTACTGGCAACAGAAAATAAAGAACGAACACAATAGTTTGTTTACCCAATAAAACCTCAATTTACGGAACAACACTGCCGGGACTTTAACTCTTGAAAGCCCCTATTGAAAAGAAAATTCACTATGAATTAAAAACGAGTCAATTACAAACTTTGTAGTACTAACCGCGGCTACTATCTCTAGAACCCTAGCAGATATGTTTGAAGCACTCTTCTTCATCAATCTCCAAGGAACTAACCACGTCCTTGATCCTTCAATCACATAAACAAGTTCAACTCAACACGGAACAATTGAACTTGTGACCTTACAAAGTACTGTAGTGAAAATATTATCTCTCAAACGCTATGCGTGCAAAGGTAGTTCTCTAAGAATAATTGTACAAAATGTAGTCTTCAAACAAGATGCTACGTCTCCTTTATAGACGTCCAAAACTCTTGTGCAAGACATCTTCTCATCATCAACGTCATAAATCCATTTGGTCTCTTAAAATGAAATCTTTTAAACTGCACAATCACCAAATCAATCAAATATATCTCATATATCAAATCTGATAATTAAAGGAGTAGAAAACCTAATCAAATTAAGTTCCATTCCTTTCACACATCAATAAACCCTAATCATATTAGGTTACATTCATTCTCAAGTGAATCTGATTCAATAAGATCAACATCTTAATCAAATTAGGATCCTTGTCTATCAAGGTAATAACCAAATCAGATATACTTAAGAATAAGACTTCTTCCCGTATGCATATCCATATCTAATTATACATAGATATATATCCATATATGTCATAGTGAAAATACCCTTGCTTGCACGCACCAACCTGAGAGCTTAACCAAATCAATCAAATCATATATATAATGAATCAAATCATATATATATACGAAAACGTTCTGAAGCGCACGTGCGCACTTTTCTTAAAGTGTGCACGTCCCTTCGTTCGCCACCGTCCGGCGCCGACGACGGCGCGCCTCCACTCTAGAAGACTCCAGCAGTGTCCCCGACCACTTTTCCTCCCCGGCGAGTCCCTTTTTTTCCAGTTTTTCAGTGAGATCACCCAAAACTTCAAATAAAGTCGATCTTGGGTGATCTCGTCGGAAAACTGGAAAAGAACGGACTCGCAGGGGAGAAAAAGTGGTCGGGGACGCTGCTGAAGTCTTCTGGGGTGGAGGCGCGCCGTCGTCGGCGCCGGACGGTGGCAAACGGAGGGATGTGCGCACTTTAACGTGCACTTCAGAACCGGCCTCTATATATATATAATGCATCAATGCTCATCAATCAAATATTTAACCAAATATATAAGTCCTAATCAAATTAGAACTTCCTTGCTCGCACTTCTTCTATTTTGTATAGAGATGCCAATAAATCATATACCAATAATCTTCCCCTTTGACATTCCTATATAAAACACCTGTTAATACAGATAATCCTGTGATATGCAACATTGCGCTCAACAATAATGGCAGTGACTTCTTGCTTCCAAATCAAATCATATTACCTGAAACACTTTCAATAAATAACCAAGTGAAAAGCACATATAATCATAAAGATCTCAAAGTCACACATGATCAAAGTTCATATAACAACATATAAAAGGAAACAACTCTCCCCCTTTTTGTCTAGGAATGACAAAGGTGAATCACCCAAGCAAATATGGTCCAAGTATTAATACTTCTCCTAAGAGTGATCATGATATGAAAAATGCAATATGAAATGCATACACATAATGAACTGGGTTGTCTTCCATGAAATATCTGAAAAGGAGAAGCAAAACATTCAACCAAGGTACAAGTCATAGTTTTACACATATAAAATAGACAAACTCAATTTTCATGCTTGATTCAATCGACACAACCCTGTAAGAAAGAAACATATGGTGATCAATCATGTACCTTAAGTGAAAAATGAACAGTCTTTGCCAATATAAGTCTTAATCAAATTAGAACTTTTTTCTATTTTGTATAGATAATATATTTCCTTTTTTTGTGAACAATGAGTCCACAACATCGGGCCCAAATAAAAAGCCCAACAATCTGTCTCTTCCCTCTCAGGGCAGGACCGCAGACAAGGTTGACACAGACTCCTCTGTTGAAAACACCTCAACCGACTCAAACTGAAATTTCAACTTCAAATCAGTCCCCTCTCTGCTGCCTCTTCCTCCGCTCCGCCATGGAAACCCTAGCCGTCAGCTCCCGTCAGCTGACGTCAACTCTCGCATTCCCCTCCACCGTCGCCGTCAATTTCCACGGCCGACTCTCCAGCTCTCTTCCTCTGCTTCGCTCCACCGCGCGTGTCCGTACGCTCAGATGCTCCGCCCTCTCGTCTCCTTCGCTAGGTACAATGCTCTCTTCAATTTCTACACTTCATTTTGATTCACATTAGAAATGTACGTCTCGCTAGTTCAGAATTTAAAATCGAAGAACAAACATGTACGCAGTTCTTGTCAAAATTTGGTTATAGATTTTTTCTATTTTAAGTTGATATATATCAATATATGTTTATCACTACAGTAATGTGAGGTTTTGATTTGGAATGGTGCTGCAGCTGAGCAATCAGAGAAGTTTTTCGAGGCTTCGAAGAATGGGAATCTGATTCCTCTATACAGGAGTGTATTTTCGGATCACTTAACTCCGGTGCTTGCTTACCGGTGTCTCGTTAAGGAGGATGATAGAGACGCTCCGAGTTTTCTTTTCGAGTCAGTTGAGCCGGGATCCAAGGACTCCAATGTTGTAAGATTCTTTAGTCTCTTTGCACATTTGTGTTTGTTTTGATGTCACCTGGCTCTCAGTTTAGTCCGTAGTGGATCGTATGTTTTATTTTCTGTGAGTATTTGTTAGGGGAGGTACAGTGTTATTGGAGCGCAACCGTCTATTGAGATTGTAGCAAAAGAGAACATGGTTACGATTATGAACAATAGAGAAGGGCGTAGGACAGAGGAGATTGCGGAGGATCCAATGACTGTTCCTCAGAGAATCACGGAGGGATGGATCCCGCAACGTCTTGATGAGCTGCCAGAAGCATTTTGTGGTAAGAGAAGTGCATAGATAACAGACTTTAATTTTAGTCATCGTATTCATATCCCCATCATCACTACCCTTTTAATGGTGTTGATACTTGTAATATGGTGATTAATTTCTTCCAAAGACTACATATTTTAGCTTGTTTAAATCTTCTTTGTTTGTGTCTAAATTCTAAATTACGCAGATAAAAGTTCTGGTTATTCTCTTTTGTGTCTATTACAATTATAAAACAATAGTAGCTTTTGAAATGACTAATTGGTGTTGAACTCTTTGATCAGGTGGATGGGTTGGTTACTTCTCTTATGATACAGTGCGTTATGTGGAGAAGAAAAAGCTGCCATTCAGTGGTGCACCACCAGATGATAGAAATCTTCCTGATCTTCACCTTGGCCTGTATGATAATGTGATAGTGTTTGATCATGTTGAAAAGGTACTTTGATTTATGACCGACCTTTTTTCTTCACATACAATTTTTGACTCAAATTTATAGTTTGTAACATTTTCATTAGTCATTATAAATAAATTGCATACTTTAGTGGCACTAGCAGCCTTGTTTCTTTATACTTGGGTTTTCGTGCCAGAGTTCAATACCTCTTTCCAATTTACTCACCGAAAATAAAGAATAATTTGATGAAGAGTAAATAATTTGATGCCATATGTCAACATAAATATCTGCTCATAAAAAAAGGGCTTCTTTCTTTCCAGTTACTCTTATTCATATATTTTAAGATCATTATTCTTTCTTATTTTTGATGTTGAATCCATGGTTTTCTCAAAAAATAAACATAAAAATTCCATGGCGAAACAAATTATTCATCATTAAAACTAGGAGAATGAGCTACTCACATTCTTTGGTTGTATTTGGATTTGAACATATTGGTTGCTATTCTCTGAGTAAAATAATTATATTTGTTAATCTTGTGACTGTAGAAAGCACATGTAATTCACTGGGTGCAATTAGATCAGTATTCTTCTGTTGAGGAGGCATTCAATGATGGAATGAATAGATTGGACACACTGGTATCCAGAGTGCATGACATTGTCAGGCAAGTAATCAATTTTTCCAGTTTCTTTCTATTTTCGAGGGCATCTGCTTCTATCCTACATTTTATTCGAGCCACTGTTTCATTTAAAAAAAAAACATTTTTTTCTTTCAATTAAATAAAGATGGAAAAAAGGAAAGAAAAATATCTTACTGCGGTGGAATGGGTAGCATCAAAGTTATGCCACAGCATGTGTTGGGAGGTTATAGCTGAAGAAATGAGAGCATTCTTTGGTTGCCAACTTGCCATGTTCATCAGAAAAGAAAAAAGAAATTAAAGGTTTGGCTCATATGAGCTTGGAGGTGCTTTTCAATACAATCTATTTTGAAGAGTAGAAGTTATTGGTGGATTTGAGTATTAAGTGTCGTCGGATAGTCAACTTTTTTTGTTTTTGTTTTGTTTGTTTTTGGTTTTAAAAGAATCTGTAATTTTCAACCGTCACTTTTGGCTCAAGGCTGCCAGATGGCAATTGCTGTTCCGTACTTTCCATCACATTATTATGTTCTATCGTGAGGTTGATGTAAGAAGTCAATTTCAGCCCGAGGCTGCCTGCAGGTAAAATAGAGTTACAGACTCATCTCTTTGGAGCTAAATTGGAGAATTCAAACATGACAAGCGAGGAATACGAGGAAGCAGTTCTGAAATCTAAAGAACACATCTTAGCTGGGGATATATTTCAGATAGTATTAAGTCAGCGTTTTGAAAGGCGAACATTTGCAGACCCATTTGAAATTTACCGAGCATTAAGGATAGTTAATCCAAGTCCATACATGACTTATTTACAGGTTTTACTCCTTTTGAGTGAAACACTATTTGTAGATTTCTTGTTTACTGTGTCTTATTTCTAAGGTTATTTGATTACTTACTACCTGTGGTCAGGCTAGAGGCTGTATTCTGGTTGCTTCAAGTCCAGAAATTCTTACACGTGTTAAGAATGTAAGTCATCAAAATATAAAAACCTGTCATCTGAGTTTTGGTCATATTAATTTATTATGTGACATGTTACTAGCTGGGTCATTGTAGTGTAATCACATTGTCATGTTCATTTTCGTTTTGTTTTTTCTGTAATAGTGTTGTCACTCGTTATGTTTGGTTGTTTTTTTGGATAATAGAGAAAAATCACCAACCGACCTCTTGCTGGGACTGTTAGAAGAGGAAAAACACCTAAAGAAGATCAAATGATGGAAAATCAGCTTTTGAATGATGAAAAGCAATGCGCAGAGCACATTATGCTTGTAGATCTGGGGAGGAATGATGTCGGGAAGGTTAATACTTTTCTCTTTCTCCTACTTGATTCCCAGACTGTAAAATTGGTGTGTAGTTTTCAGTTTGATAGAAATGCCTCGGTGTTCAAAATATACAGTGATTAATATTTATTATCATTTAGCTTGGTACTCAAGAAAGATCTGTTAGTGTATCCTCTTTTCTATGGCATAGTTTATTCTCTCTTACTATTACATTTGCTCTAGAGCTCCAGTTAAGCATGTTGTGGATTTTGTTTTTCTCTTTTGATTCTTGAAGCTGGTAAAGTAATGAATCAATCCCACTTTCTTTTTGCAACCCCTTTCCCCGGATATAAAACAAAAGAGGTGAACTTTATTATATTTGATAGAGTATGGTAATTGCTAAATTTTTCATTCCAATAATATTAAATTTCTAAAATCAGAATGTTATGTGTCCATTTTGCATCAAATTGGAAATTGATGGTGTTCCCTGTTGACTTTAGGCCAACCATAGCGCGAGAAGAGATGCACCATAGATGGAATTGCTTTTGATTTGCATAGAATTCATTTTTCAGTCTGATGTATATTTTCAAATTATTATCTTTTGGATCTGCTAGTTTATCGAGTATTTTGTGGCCATTACTATATGTTTAATTCTTCTGGCAGGTCTCAAAACCTGGTTCTGTCAAGGTTGAGAAGCTCATGAACATTGAGCGTTATTCCCATGTCATGCACATAAGTTCAACTGTAAGTAATCTTCATTTGCTAAACACATAATCACGAGTAGCCTTTATTCTGTTTAAGAATCCATTTAGTTTTATACAGTAGATATGCTCAAGTTAACCTTGAGGATATCAACAATGCACTCTTAGTGTTTCATCAATTTGATGTCACCACTTAACCCAGCATTGAAATGAATTAAGGGGGCAATAACCTACACTATTCATGGCAGGTCACTGGAGAGTTGCTTGATCACTTGAGCAGTTGGGATGTCCTACGAACTGCATTGCCGGTTGGGACTGTCAGCGGAGCACCTAAGGTTTGATCATGAGCCCTATTCCACTTTGTGATTCTGTATTTATGTTTTCAGAGTTTCTATTTAATTTGTTGTCCGCCATTCATGTTGTGAGAAGTCACCAAACCTTGGACTTGTCACTGGAAATGAAGCAGTAGGAACATGATGTCAAGATTCCTAATTATCTTAGATGGAATTGCTTATGATTTGATTGATTCTTAAATGACCTTACTTTCAACCATGCTCCGGTGCAGGTGAAAGCCATGGAGCTGATTGATGAGCTGGAAGTGACTAGACGTGGTCCATACAGCGGCGGTTTTGGAGGAATTTCGTTTTCTGGAAATATGGACATTGCCCTTGCTCTGAGAACTATTGTTTTCCCAACTAGCTTTCGATATGATACAATGTATTCATACAAGGAGGCAGGTAAGCGGCGAGAGTGGGTTGCTCATCTCCAAGCTGGAGCTGGAATTGTGGCTGACAGTGTTCCAGCTGAGGAGCAGAGAGAGTGTGAGAACAAAGCTGCTGGTCTTGCAAGGGCTATCGATCTTGCAGAGTCATCGTTTGTTGATAACTGAATAATTTTTTCTTTGCTTTCAGAATCTGTTTTTTTTTTTTTTTTTAACTTATTCCGGGTTTGCTAAAGTGAATGAGGAATTTTTCAGGAATAAAAATGCAAGTTTGAAGGGAGAAGATATGATGTTAGGATTGTCTCAGATGTGGGAATGCACTTCATCTTGACTACATTAAAAACAATGACAAACTTGCGACAGATAAACAAAGAGATGAACTGAAATTACTGGACTTGTTGCATCAGCTTATACTCGATCACTCTTTTTAGTGAGTACACGAGTATACAACAGCTTGAAGTTGTCTATGTATGGTTATAGCGAAACCAAAAGGCCTTAGTTTTTGAGCTTCTTTGCAAAACCAGCTAAGTATTTACCCTGGTAAAAGGCTTGTTGTAGTTCCAGTTCTGTTGGTTGACGAGATCCATCTGCTGCAAATGTTCCAGCACCATAAGAAGAGCCACCCTTTACCTCGTTCATTTCATACATACCTTTTCCAAATGTATAACCAAGAGGGACAAATATCATGCCATGATGTGCCAACTGTGTTACTGCTGTTAATCTGTAGATGAACACCATGGAATGAAAATGAATGAATGAACAAGAAATTGAATTGTATTATAGAAGTGAAAACATAAATTTTACAAAAGAGGCTGATATTCATCAGTTCATGGAGTCGACAACACAAACAATCATCCAAAACTAATCAAGTGAACCGGTATGTAAATGAAAAGTTTTGAGAAGTGGAAACTCACGCAGTAAGCTCCTGGCCTCCCCCATGAAATCCAGTACTCCAGAAGATTCCAGCAGGTTTGCCGGCAAGTGCTTGTGTTTCCCATATTTCATGAGTGGAATCAAAGAAGGCCTTGCATTGAGCTGACATCACACCAAAACGCGAAGGAAATCCAAAGAGAAAACCATCAGCTTCCAAAAGTTTTTCTGGCCTTATCTCTGGCACATCATCTGCCTTAGGAAAGGCCTTCATCTTTTGCAATATTACATCAGAAAGTGTCTCAGGAACCTGCTCCATTCTAATCAAGTCAAACAAAGCTTAATTCAGAATATCAAAGGACAACTAACACACAAGAATTTCAACTATGATGATAATTGTGATCAAAATCAAAGAGCTTAAGGAGTAAATACCTGCCAAAGTGTTCCTTCAACACCTTCAACTGCATTCACCCCTCGCTGTACTTCACGTGCCATAGTCTCTACATGTCCATGTAAAGAGTAGTACCTGCAAGAAGCATATTCAACATCGAAATCCGATTCAGGGACAAGTTTCTAACTTCTAAGGAAACAAATAGGAATGGTCCAAGTATACCCAAAGTGATGAATGTCTGCAATACAGAAAGAAAAGGGAGATGAAAATACTTACACTATGTATATCTTGGTAGTAGCCATAGCTGTAGACTGAGGTAGGAGTTTGATCCTGATATGTGAATTCCAACTATTTATGCATGTACAATCTCTTCCCTTATGCACATTTGTACAAGCTACACTACACAGACAAAAAGCGAAGAAGAATGGTGAGGTATTCTGTTAAGTGTGCCAACTATACGAATCTATTAAAAACCAATGATAATCCTTACTGATAACAAGGAACATCACAGCATAAAATTTACTGATAAAGGTGTTAGGAGGATTGCTACATAGAGAAGGCTTTCGATCAGGGGACACGCGATCACTTCAAGAGAGGGAAAGAATTCCAGAATAGTGAAATACATACGTACAACTAGCAAAAGTGTTTGATGAACAAATGTCTCCCAGAACCGGTATGATAACGAATTCAAATATCCCAGTCTCTAATATGTTTATGAAAACAGACATTCATCTGATGACTCCACATTACAAGAAGTATTTGGAAACTAAAAGGAAGTCAAGGCAGAATGCACAAGTTATGGAAGTAGAAGACATTAGAATATTGAAAATACAAAACCAGAACCTTCTCCTTGATCAAATTTCAAAGTAAATGCAAGTTTGCAGCTAACTATGAGATTCAATTATGCAATGACATACCCAACAGCTAGTCAATATCAAGATCAAAACTCAAGTCTACAAGACCTAAACAAATCAAAAGCTCAAGAACAATGGAAATGCGTCTTTCTTCCACATGTTAGCACAAACCCAGAACATCAAACTGTCAGACAGTGCCAAAACAACTGCAATTTGATCAAATTGAGGGAAAAGAAAACGAGCTAAGAGTATGTTAGTAGTACCTTGAGAATGCAGAATCAGGGTCACGGGAGGTAGGAGAAGAAGAGAAGGAAGTGATGATAAAGATGATGATCCAGTTTTAGTTACGAGCCAATTATTTATGGAGGGCAACGAATAAAGAAAACGTGTTGGCCAACAATACTATTATCACTATGACATGGCAAAGTCCTGTCGTGAGTTTGTTTCTTTTGCTTCATTATTGTCTCGTCGCTTCTTCTCTTGTTAGTGACTTAGTATAATCATTTCATTTTCACTAACGAACAAGAACAAAGAAGCGACCGAAAGATCGAAAATCTCCACGAGATAAAGTACGCACATTAGTTTTTGGATATGTCATATGTCGTCCCAGATATAAACACAGTAACACACTCAGTTTTGCACCATCGAAAGAAAAAACACATTTAAGAAACCTCTAAAACAACATAAGTTAAGAAAATCAAAATCAAAAGCAAGAAGAGTAGAAGAATGTACTGTTATGCCAGCTAGTAACAATTAAGGTGTGTCTGTAAGCAGTAACCGTATCCGTTAAGAAGTTAGCTTCTCTTCAGATGTACTGAAATTAATATTTTGTAGTTGTTTATCTAGTAACAAAAACGCATTCAGTTTTGAGTATTGTATAGCTTCTTTTCTTAATTTTTTTATATTAGAAATGAAGTAATAGGTCATGTTTAGTTAGGTTAGTAAAGTTTAAACACACATTCTTAATTAATATTTAAACCGAGGTTCAGAAGTTCACAATTTGAACTATGGTCCATAAGATTATCACCCAAAGCTAAACTGATAATCTCCATAGACTATGAATAACACAAACTAGGGTCTTTTGAATCACTTAGCTACAATCCGGTGAGAGTTGAGAGTCAAACACTAGATATAAGAATTTCATGCTAGGCTCTTAAATTTTTTAAGTTGTTCTATGTAAATTATTTTTAGACTATTTTTCTTTATATTAATAAACATATTAATAAATAATACCAAAAAGGAATGTACCAAAAAATAAAGAAAATTAAGTACAAGAGAAGCCCAAAGAGGAAACAAACTAAAAGATTACAAGAGAAGCCTCCCGTAACGGACTAGTTCATAAACCCTTGTCCCCTTTGTTCGGTTCTTCAGTTTGATCGTCTCTACAGTCTCTCACAGACCGCTTACCACTTCCCCAATCCGCACCCAATTCAACATTTTCATCCCAAACCGCCCAAAAGTATCTATTTTCCTTTCTTTTTTACTTCTTATTTCCAATTCATTGTAATCACTGGGATTGTTGTTTCGGTGCTGGTAGAATTTTCAGGAATCTTTGATCAAGTATCGAAATTTGGGTAAAGTTGCAATCTTTTCTTGTTTTGCTTTAAGTAATGGAAAAGGGTTTTAATCAGGGGTCATATTTTTCCTAGAAGATTGATTCTTTACAGTAGAGAGAGTTCATAGATTGCAAAGATATCGGGTTTTATGAAGGATGCAGGATTTAGAACTAAGATTATAAAGATAATGTGATGTATCTTAATGGGTTTAGATGTATTTGAAGATTATACTTGTTAGGTTCTGAGTTGAGAAGTTGTAGGATTAATCGCTTAAATTTTGAATAATGTCATTATTCGATTTGTTGGAGTGGAAAATTTGAGGGAACAAAGTATTTTGAGTGAAGAACTGATTTGTTCTAAGTTTGAAACTTGGCTGTGGAGCATTATTTGATTGTGGGATTGATTCTGTTGGTTAATTGAAATGTAATATACTATACAGGTGAATAGTTATGATTGTTTCTTAACTGTGAAACTTAATTTCTCTGTGAATAAAGCCAGGTATGGCAGAAGTTGGGGAAACCTCTGGTGCAAAGCCCTCTGGTGAAATCTGGGCCAAGCTTGTTCCTTCAGACTCGAGATTTCCGGATGTTGAGATTAGAGATCTTGTTCTGACTCAAGATACCCTTCAGAGTCAAGATATTGGTTCAGATGAGAGTTTAATTTGCTCTCCCATTGACAACTGCGAGTGGTGCATAATTACAAGGAACCCTGATCAGTCTTCTGCCACCATACAAAATAAGAGTTCAAATGCATTACTTGTTGATGGAACTGTGATCCATTCTGAAGAGAGTACTGTTATCAGATCTGGGAGTGAAATTATTTCAGGTCCTGTGGGAGAAGGGTGTCTAAGCTACAGGTTCAATGTGTTGCCTGGTCCTGAAACTTGTCAGAAGATGCTGAAGGTTAGTGTGGATGCTGAGCATGCAAAGTGCTGCATTTGTTTAAATATATGGCATGATGCTGTTACCATCGCTCCTTGCTTCCATAACTTCTGCAATGGATGCTTCTCAGAGTGGTTAAGGAGATCACAAGAGAAACGTTCAAGTGTACTCTGTCCCCAATGTCGAGCAGTTGTACAATTTGTTGGAAGAAACCACTTCCTGCACAACATTGCTGGTGAAATTATGAATGCGGATTCTTCACTGAGACGCTCAAACGAAGACACTGCAGTTTTAGATTCCTATGCAACAGTACGATCAAATCTTGTCATAAAGTCGGGAAAAGGGCTGCTTGGGAAAAGGGTTCGTTCAGCAGTGCAAGATGAAGCTGAAACTGTAGAACTTCCTTGCCCTCAATGCAGTACTCAATTTGGTGGTTTCTCTGCAACCGAAGCACTACCCATCTGCAATGTCAAGCATGTGGTGGAATGATGCCTTCACGAACTGATACAAGTGTACCTCAACACTGCATAGGGTGTGATAGGTCATTTTGTGGTGCATATTGGTATGCTCAAGGAGTTTCACAAAGTGCCTCTCACCGCATTTGCAGTCCTAATACTTTCAAACCAATCTCAGAAGGCACCATCTCTAGAATTCCTACTTCAGCACATGAAAACAATCGACATGAACAAGAAATCACTATGAGGTGTATTGCACAAATGGGAAGAACATTGCAGGATGTTATTGCAGAATGGATGACAATGTTCAATAACAGAACAATTGATCGAACTAACAGGATGCCACTGAAGAATGCCGAGCTGATAACTTCTGGGACATATACATGCAGTGATTGTTCTGAGAAACTTATCTCGTTCCTCTTGTACTGGTTTCGGGTTTCAGTTTCTGTATCTCATCTTCCCCCAGATGCATCAAAAAGGGAAAATTGCTGGTATGGATATGCATGTCGAACACAGCACCATAATGAAGACCATGCTCGTAAAAGAAATCATGTATGCCGGCCTACTAGGGGTGCTAATGTGTAGATTTATTTTTAGGTTTGACATGGCGGGTTTTTGCTATTCTGGTGCCAGCCAGACTGTCTCCAATGTTTTAGTCTAAGTTGAAGATTCAGGTTCTATTTTAAAATCAATCGAGTTCAATTTCAGTTAAGAATTTGAAACTATTGAAAGTTGATGTGTACCATATCTTGCTCTGTATCGTATTCGTCTTGATAGACAGGAATTGCAAGGGTTAGTGTTAGTGTTTCTATAATGTGATATTTGGAACCAGGGTTTAATTGAAGACTGAACGCTCAAAATACATATTGCACGATTCAGCTTACAAGTACTTGCACTTCGACAAATGCATCAATAAATTTTTCATCCAAATCAAGTGTCACATACTGAGGTTACAGCATTACCATATCACTTCTTCCTGCAAACATAGCATTTTTCTTACTTTTGTATTCTTTTATTTTTCCTTTTAAATAAAACTTGATAGAGGTTTGAGCATCTAGCCCGTCTCTGTTCATAAAA
The DNA here is from genome assembly GCA_010134655.1 of Fragaria nilgerrensis. Classification (NCBI taxonomy): domain Eukaryota; kingdom Viridiplantae; phylum Streptophyta; class Magnoliopsida; order Rosales; family Rosaceae; genus Fragaria; species Fragaria nilgerrensis. Next base: position 38,692,930 of record CM020979.1, read on the forward strand.
ATAAAAAAAAAACCTTTTGAAATGACAAACATAGCGATATTAGAATTCAAGTAATAAGGTCTATTCAGATATTAGCTACTTGGACTTTGACACCACAAAAAAGAATCAAGATGGAACAAAATGAGACCAGCCTTACTAATCCCTCATTGACCCAGCCTACCCAAACAGGAGAATACAAATTTCCTCAATAAAGTAGGCATTTATTTACCCAGCGGCATCAGAAGTTCATCATGGAGTGACAATACTAATCTGATCAGGTAATGAAATATTTTTCCAATGAGGAGTAGGAATATTGCCAATACTAATCTGATCAGGAACTGAATTAGTTCTCCATTTTCCAATTTTTCAATGAGGATTAGGATATATTCTCTCTTCTACTTTTCTAGTCTACATATAAATACACTGCATGTCTGCATGCATTTCATCATATATCTTACCAACTGTAATTGTTTCTTGTCTCTCAGACCCCGTCATAATCGTTGTCGGAACTATTTTCAATTGAAGATAAAGATGGAGAAGGAACAGGAGCTTGAGTGGAGTAAAGCGCAGAGCATTGGAATAAGTATGGACCTTGTGGCTGCAGCAAAGCAGCAGCTTCAGTTTCTTGCTGCTGTTGATAGGAATCGGTATTTGTACGAAGGGTCGGCTCTTCAGAGGGCTATCTATAGGTACAACGCTTGTTGGCTTTCGTTACTCGCCAAACATTCAGAGTCCCAGGTTTTCGAGGGACCTTTGGTTGTGTCTCTTGATTGTGAATGGATTTGGCATTGTCACAGGCTCAATCCGGTCCGGTAAAAGACCGACTGTGAGGAACTCTATGGAAGGATTCTTGTCAACTCGAATGTTGTTTCCTCTGTTCAAGGTTCTTGCAAAAATAAAACTGAAGAAATTTGGAATAGTCTGTATCCAGAAGAATCCTACAACTTCAACTTACAGAAGGCAATTGTCTGAGGATATATCTGAAAGGAATTCCAAACTTGACAAATGCACAAAATATGATCTGGTTTCAGCTGTTAAAAGACAGTGTCCTTGCTTTTACCAGGTATCTCCCCCCCATATGAACCATGATTTGTTCCTTGAAGCAGCTGTGTCTAGATATAAAGGGTTTCTTCATTTAATCAAGAGCAATAATGAGAAGTCTCTACAACGTTTCTGCGTTCCGACATATGATACTGATCTTATCTGGCATACTCACCAACTGCATCCGGTATCGTATTGTAAAGATCTGCATGAACTACTGGGAAAAGTATTGGAGCATGACGATACGGACTCAGACAGAACTAAAGGGAAGAAGCTTCATACTGGGTTCTCTGAAACCACCAAGCAATGGGAAGAGGCATTTGGTACCAGGTATTGGAGAGCAGGAGCAATGTATAGAGGCAATGATGTTAAACTGATAAGCAGAGGTGAAAAGTGAAAACTGTGGAGGTCTTTTTGGAGTTCCTGGAAGTTAGGAACTTACCAGAAGGACACAGAGGGATGCTCTTTGCCTCATTCAGTAAGACCACACAGGATATATTTTTCAATGCTAAGCGGCAGCTCAACATTATTTCCGAGTTTGGAGAGAAACAGGTTGCTTCTTTCCGGTATGAACCTACCGGAGAGCTGCTTTTTGAGCTCATGTCCCATTCACCTTCACATATACCAATGAAAAGGGCATACAAAATATTAGGTTCTGCTTCATTCTTTCTTCAAGACTGTCTACTCCCACCCTCTGAATTATATGCAGAAAAATGGTTGGAGATGGTGCCACGCTCTGAAGTTGGGAACCTAAAACCAATCTCCCTGCGGTTCGCTATATCTTTTACTGTTCCGACCATAGCGCAGCACACACTTCACTTGGTTCGTTCTCGACTGTTTTCGAAAAGTTCTTGCTTTCTCCCCTTTGCTGGGAAGAATCAATACGGCAAGAATTGGACACAAGTGATTGATGAAACTGGAACAGAGGCCCTCCGCCTGCAAATGAGGGATGCTGAAAAGGAAAAGGTGGAGTGAATCAGCGTTCCAGAGAAAGAGGTGGCTGGAATTACCAAGTCTGGGAAAATATGTACTCTTGCAGAATGTGTGGGTAATAGTTGGTCTTTGATAGATTCCCACTGGTCCCTTCATCGCGAGAAAAATTCCGAGGGACACCTCTTTTTGCTGAAGGGAAGAAAGATGGTCAAATTCTTCCCAGGCAGAAAGCTGGATTATGAAACTAAACATTGTGAGAAATGTACAACTGAAGATAAAACTGAACAACACTTATGACCTTGGTTGAATTCTCTGCTGAAGATCCTTATGGCAAAGCAGTGGCATTGCTTGACCTAAAATCTGGATGTGTCAAGGTAAAGGAAGAATCAATAACAGTTCCTGGGTAGTAATCTTATCCTTGAGGTAAAACCAAAGAACGAAAAAAAACATGTTCTCTCTCTGTCCTCTCGTGCGAGAGATTTCTCGACGACGGCTAGGTCAGACTAGCAGTGACTTTGCATCTGCGATTGAGAGATGCATCTCTTCCTCTCTCTCTCGTCAAACCTGTGGGAGTGATAGCGGGCATGCTCGATGGTCCTCTCTATATACATGTTTCGGCGGTTTTCCTGCTGCTTCTGTTGGGGAGGTTGTTGGCGGCGTCGATACATGCTTGGTGAACTGGATCTGGTTTCGTGTTGAACGGGAGACGAAGTTGAAGGCTTTGGTTTCTGGTGGTGATAGAGAGATTCATGGTAGCTGGAATGACGGTTGTTTCTTTCCAATTGTTATCAAGGGCAATGAAATTGAGGGCGAGGCAGCGGTGGGTGAGCCTTGCGTGGTGGTTCAAGATGAGGTTTATGCGACGGTGCTACAGGATGGTGACGCAGGCATTTGGATCGATAGTGAATGAAAACCTGGAGATTCTTTTCTTCTTCCTCAGATCGTCACTGTGGTTGATGGCGAAGCGCTGGGAGGGCTGCATCACCTCCTTGGTTGGGCTGTTGATGGTGGGTCTCACAATTTTGGGGCGACAATGGTGGTTTCAAGGTGGGGTGCCGACGGCGCTGTACGTTGGTTGATGGCGGCTAGGGTTTCCATCAAGGTGACTTTAGCTGGGGCTTTGTTGGGCTTAAGTAGTTATTTTGTTTTTTAATTTTATTTCTGTTTTGGGTTCATATCTTTTTTCGCCAAAGGATATTAGATCTTTTATTATCTTGTCTGGAGCGAGAGAGATCGCAAAGGAAATAGAGACTCGGTGGTCTCTTAATTGGGACTTATATTTTATTCGCCGGGCTCTATAATTTCTTTGTTTTAGGCTTCATACAAGAAGGTGGGTGTACTAAGAGATTACTAGTATAGTTTGCTCTTTTTCGGGTGGATTTGTAGTAGTTTCTACAGAACGGTTCTTTCTGTCGCCCTCACTGAGGGGGATCGTTTTTGTACTGCTTGCTGAGCTAATAAATGATGACCTCTTTTGATAAAAAAAAAAAAAAATAACAGTTCCTGGGATCATATTGGCTTTTATACTGTCGAATAAGCTAGAGGAAATATATGGTGGACTTGCTGTCATTCCTGCAGAGATGGGTAGTGTAGAACCCTGAGGAAGGCAAAAGTAACCAACTTGAGCTCTTCCGGAGCAAGTGAAGTTAAGCTTAAATCGGAGGTGGTAGAAGGAAATGTAGTGACGTCTAAAAAGACATTTACACCGATATCATACGATCATGTACGTTCCCAATTTACTGTCCTTGTTGAACGTAGAGTCAAATAGCAAACTCAGTTGTTGTAAATACATCTCAGCAAAGACTATTACTGACAAAGACTTTGGGATAGAGCATCTATGTCATCCAAGATGTAGAAATCTGAGAAGATTTACCAGATATCTATCTTAAACACTGTAGAAGTCTCTACTTCTATGTGCAAACTGTCAAAATCCATCAATTTCTTAAGAAAGATCTACACAAACATATCACTTGAACTTTTGAAATAACAAACATAGCAGCACTTGAACTTCTGAAATGACAAACATAGCAATATTAAAATTCAAGTAGTACGGTCTATTCAGATTTCAGATATTAATACGGACTTGAGACCACAAAAAAGAATCAAGATGGACCAAAATGAGAACTGCCTTTGTAACCAAAAATAAATATAAATAAAGAGAACTGCCTTACTAATCCCTCATTGACCCAGCTATACCCAACTTGGAGAATACAAATTTCCTCACCAAAGTGGGCAGTTCTTTACCCAACAGATTCAGAAGTTTATTATGGAGTGCACAATCCTCACATACAACCTTACCAGTCTGGCGAGCAAACTTGTATATTGCTTCAGCATCCTCTCCAAAGCCTGCACATCTGTTTGCATAGAAAATCTTAAGCTCTTTGCATCCCCCAACTATTGTGAGAAGACTATCCCTATCGATGATGCACCTGCACGCCAATATGATCTGAAGGTGCGGCAGAAAGTTCGCAATTGCCAATGCCTCATCTGGACGAAGATGGTAGTGTGCAAGGTTTAACCTCCTAAAATTCTTGCAATGAGTGCCAATTTGCGTGACGATTCTCTCCAAAACATTATAGCAGCTCGGACTTTCCGATGCCAACAACTCCTGAAAATATTTACTGAAGTATTTTCCACTGCATACATGCTCGATCAGGAGTATCAAGCTGGGCTCCAAACTCAAGTTCTCCAGAAACTTCCACTTCCCAATCACTTCAGGGAGAATCTGAGAATGCTTGAACATGACCAAATCATCCTCAAACGAGAACTCTTGAGCAGAGGACATGCGTCTGAAACATATCTAAGAGTTGCTTCTGTACTGTACATGGGTAGCTTGAGTTGAGTGGCCTTCCCTTTGCTACGATCAACTACAAACTTAACAAAAGCAGTGATCGAAAACCGACTCTTGTCGATTCCATATTCATCTACAAACTTATCATAAAACAAACCGAAACTCCGAGGAATCGTTTCGATTTCTTCAACGGTATTAACGAACAAACGAGAAGGTCTATAATCCGGAAAAAAAGACTTGTCCAGCATAAAGGACTGAGGCTAGCTTTGTACCAGGACTTACAGACAAAAGGGACTGCCAAAAGGAGTGACTCCATTCCAGCTTTGCTGAACGCATTTGCTAAGCAATTTGTGTCCATCTCCTCCCATCTTCTTCGCTCCTCCTCCTCTCGTCTGTGCTTCTTGTTGGACAGTCTCGTCTCGCCTTCTTCTTCACGACGTCGTCCGATGACATCTCAACAGTAACAGAGTGGAAACTAGTAAAACCCAAATTTCGGCCCCAAATTCTCTCTCAACCTCAATTGCTGCCGGGATGGAGAAATGAAGAGGGGAATGCGATGAGTGGAGGGGAATCTGATTGGGCCTTGAAATGTTTGGCTTGGCTCACTGTATAATATACTAAGCTTAGTCCCACACTCGTTTATTTATCTTAATAAAGTTTTAGTGGGTCTAGTCTAGAATGCTGAATAATACTGTAAGAGCACCTTGTATGGAATGCTGGATGCCGCAGTGGAGCTACAGGAGTTGTTCTGCTATAGCACTAAATGAAAGGAGAGAGGGCTTTATACCTGTACAACTACAATAGTCAAAGAAACTTAATACAAACATCTAAATTATAAAGCGTGAAAAACTCTTTTCTGCATACTGCCTATGTATCATGCGTGTTCTAACCTTCTACTATATTAAGCACATTATGTACCACAATTATGGAATGTTGAAGTCAACACTAAAAATTTGGGGTGTTAATTCTCAACTGGAACAAAAGATTCAGGCAAATAAGAAATGTGGAACCAAGTGGTTATCAAAATCAGTAAGCAGTATTTCAACGAACCCAGTAGGTACTTATGCTAGGAAAGTTTACAATTTTACTAGTTACTACATAAAATGGGGGTTCCAGAATCAATTCTATAAAGACCCATCTCCAAAAACATTTTAGATCAATTTGTCGTCAATATATCCTGTTAAGGCAAAACTCAAAATAGCCTTTTCTAATCCAACAACAATTCCTCTTCTTTCTTTCGAATTTTCAAGACTCAATTCTCAAAAGTATGACAATTTGATTTAAATTTAACACTCGAGGTCACCAAGATCGAGTTTGACAGAGCTCTTTGAACACAATTTTCACTGTTTCGCTCACCATTGAGAAATTTGAGATCTCTCAAGCACATTGAAAGAATCTTTTTGAGATGCACAGGGCATTACTAAGAAGATCAAGAAATTATGGAAGTAATATGTCCATTTCGATGAAAAAAGAATAGAAATAAAATTTACCTCTACAACAAACCCGGCTGCTGAAATTGCACCCCACGAAGAAGAAGAGGAAGGATCGGGATCAGAGTTCACACGAGAACCGAGAAGGAGAACAAGTGAAGTAAAGATGGAAGTAAGTAATAGAGATCAGCACTTCAATGCCGGAGTGTGGATTGAATTGCTTTTGGCAAGTGAGCTCGACTGGACATTGCATGTGGCTTCGCCCTAAACCCTTATTTTTTAACGTTGAAGCATATAGTTTTTGGTTTGTATTGTTGAGAGAATAATAGAGAGCAACAAATTAGAGAATTATCATCTTATTCATATGATAAAAGTCTTTTATATATAGATAACATAACACATGTGCAATATTCCTGCAAACAGTGCAATATTCCTGCAAACAGTTTGTTGCTTTTATTAAAAAAAACTCATATGTCAGTGAAGTTGTTGTCAATAATATGCTTTACAATAAGATTACGAATATGTTAGGGTAACTCTTGACAACCTATACTGGACTGGACTCGTGGACAATAATTATTCGAGGAATTTCCCAGGGCAATTAGGAGAATACATTTTGTGAGTGATTTGGGTCTATGGGAACCATTTTAGTGATGACTCTTAAGTTAAGGACTTGGTGATGACTTTTCGGTTTAAGGTTTAAAAGACCCATTTTTCGATCACATTTTGACATCTCATCCGTTCAGTTTTTAGGTTTATACGAGTAGATCATTTTTACAAATTTTGAGCCAAATTGGTATTCGTTAAGATAACAAACTAAATCAAATTAATGAACGACCCAAATCTGTCAAATATGAACCGTTCAAGTTCATAATTGATAAATTACACTTATGAATGCCTTAACAATTTTCAATATAGCTGAAAATTTAGAGAAATGATCTACTCATAAATACCTATAAACTGGACGGTCAAGATGTGGATATGAGATCGAAATGTGGGATAAGCCGAAAAGTCCTCAATTTAAGGGTCCTCACTAGAAAAATTTCTTTCGGTCTATTTAGTTTCTAAGACCGTGCTAATTTTAACAACTGAGTTACCGACAAAAAAAAAAAAAAAAAAACTTTTAACTATTGAGTTGCCCAACCGAGTTTGTGACACTGTAAGTTGTACTACACCAACTAATCCACAAGTCCTGAACTTTGTGAAGTCCCACTAGTAAAATTCACCCGCTATCAAAGTTCTCTTTCCTATTACATCAACAACTGTAGGACAGGGCTTGCGGACTTGGCTCTGTTACAATGAACACCAAAGGCCCAACACAGAAGCCCAAAAACTAGATAAGATCATTGACCATCAGACATGTGCAAAGATTGTGGGGTCCTAAAATCTGTTGTTATCTAACCTATTATATTCCAGCAAACGACAGCGTATTATGTCACACCTCCCAGCTCATCACGAACCATATTCCGTTTTCCCGATCCCAAAACCTCTCTCTCTGATCAGCTCAGCCTCAGGCCTCAGCTCTTGATGGAAGGTCTGTGGCGGGCCGCGACGGGCCAGGACCCGAGCCCAGAAGACTACACGGGCATCGAGTACTGGTCCAACCCCGAACGCGCCGCCTGGCTGACGAAGCAAGGCGAGTACATCAAGACCTGGCGCCGTCGCTGGTTCGTCCTCAAGCAAGGCAAGCTCTTCTGGTTCAAGGACTCCCACGTGACCCCCTCCACCACCCCACGTGGCGTCATCCCCGTCGGCACGTGCCTCACCGTCAAAGGCGCCGAGGACGTCCTCCACAAGCCCTGCGCCTTCGAGCTCTCCACCACCACGCACGACACCATGTACTTCATCGCCGATACCGAGAAGGAGAAGGAGGAGTGGATCAACTCCATCGGACGGTCGTTGGTCCAGCACTCCAGATCGCTCGCCGATTCCGAGGTCGTCGATTACGATAACCGCCGGTGAAGTCTCTCTGTATAAGTGTTTGACTTCTTTTTAATTTTTGAATGAAAAGAAAACTAGTTCAGTGTAAGATTTCTCGTGATCGATTGGAACTTTGGAGCTTGATTGTTGTGGAAATTTGAGAAATTTTAGGCTGAATTTTGTTGCTTTGTGGCTTCTGTGTTTATGTTTTCGTGTAATTGAGAGGGCAATTTATATGGTTTTCGTGATTTTGTTAGATTCGTTTGAAAAAGATAAACACTTCAATGGTTGTGTGCTTGTGCTAAACTGAGATGATCTGTTTTACTAGCTAATTGTGGTTGGCACGCATGTATAACTGGACTGGAGTATGTATAGTATAACTGTGCTCATAGGAATTGACTGAATTGTTTTCCAATTGAAAAGAGTTCAGTTTTAGACTGAAGTTAAGCTCTTATTGGTCAAATTGGGTAATGTTTGATGATGCACAACTCATCTGAGTAGTGTGACTAGTGTCTGTGGCTGTAGCACATTGTAAGGTGGTGCTAACTAAATGTTTCCAGGATCTAGATCAGAGTTTCTTTGCAACTATTCTTCTGCTGTCATATGTCGCATATAATTTTCTTTTGCTTCCTTGCTCGCTAAGCAAGCATGCGTCTATACCCCAGAGGCAGTACAATATTTGCTACATGATTTTGAAACTAGAGAATAACCAAAACCGTCTGCCAGTTGAGTAATCAAGGCATGTTTTTTTGACACCTAAAAGGTCTCGACTTTGGAAATCAATCAAGGTGCTTAGATAAAAACTGTAAACAATTGTAAGATTGAAACTTGATTTGGGTAGAGTTGTAGTTGCAGAAATGAATAATGCAGTCCTGAAAATGCAAGCCTAGTTGCTCACAGGTGTGGCAGACTGTTTGATATGGAATTGATTTCTGCTTAACTGTGTTCAAAGTACGCTGTATGTTACTATGTTGTGTAAAATTATATCCAGATTGTGAACAACTGAATTATAGATTGAATCAAACTTATTTCTTATGCTGTAGTCAAGTTCACTTCATAAGTTGCCAAGTCATCTTTGTTCGGATCTAGGTTTGAATTTTTCATGAAAGGAATTTGCTAGTTTAGCCAAAATTCTCCTACTTTTATTGGTTGATTAAAACTCACTAGTCCTTGGTTCAACTGAAGCACATGTTATTTTGTCTCCAGCTTCGTGCAATCTCCAGAGGATCAAATTTCAGTACTATATATGTGTTTACTAGACAAGTAATGGATACGATTTGACATTTAGTAGGCATGTGCTTGAAGCATATACCAAATCCGAACCTTGAAAGACAATCAAGGTGCTTTGCTAAATTCCAAGTAGCTGTGTTTTAGCACATGCATTGAAATCGAAGTATAGCTGCAGGCAGAGTGATGACTCTCGTTTTGATTACGCAACGGGTTGTGGAAACATGGTTTCTTTTAAAATACTTGGTAGAGCAAAACTGCACAATGGACATTGTTGCCGGAAGGATGCTCAGAACTGTAGACCTCCAATGGTGCATGTCAATTGGAGACTTGCCCTGTATACGTTTTAGAGGGGATCAAATGTTTTGTTCAGCCCACAAGATTTAGATTTGCAGTGACATTGCAATAGTGAGGTGAAGAGGAAGAAGAAAGAGATGGACTGCATCAATGTGGAGACGATCAGATGATCATACTATTGTGATCGTTGCAACTTCTGGTTTTGATTGAACAATTCTGCATGTTCGTTCTTAACTAGTTAATATCTTGAACTGGTCCCTTTTTCTTTTTCTCGCTGATGCATTTTTTCTCCGCTCTATTTGACACCTGCCCTTCCATCTTCAATAGAAAACAGGTCCAAAAGTTTGTCTTCTGAGAAACAGACTTGGAAATTAGCCCAAAAGGACTTGGAAATTTCCTGGTCCCTGACTTTAACAATAGTGGGTGGCATGTGAATGTGATGCAAAACAAGAAGAAAATGGTGGTTGTTTGTTACGTAGGGACAGAGAGTGCGCCATTATCATGTTCTTTATCGAATCAAGTACTCCATTATCGTCATCTATATATGTGAAGTAAAATACGACAGCAGTGATGTGTTAAACTGCCTAAGCAGTGAGGCAATGCTAAGCTAGTCTTAAGACTCTTGTCTCAACTCATTATTGTCGGTAAGCTGTAATCTGTTTACCTGACCTAACCGATATCATGAAAGATACTAATTTTTCAAAATGACTAAATTTAAAAAAATATATATATGTCTTCGTGGCTCTTGTGGTATTGTAGAGTTTGTGTATAATGTGGTATTTTTTTTCATTTCTTAACCAGTCAAAAACCTTTGCATCATTGATGACCAAATGAGCTATCATGTCCATTTTTGGACCAATTAATGATATATTTTCAATGTTGAATAGTCAATCTGATTGCTCAAATGGGATATTCTCTTCTTTATATGCTCGACTGCTAAGCTAAGCACGAAGGAAGCACTAGAGCAGTGTGAAAGAGATTGATCAGTTGAGATGAAGAAAGCAGAGCTAGTGTTCATCCCTGCACCAGGAGCCGGCCACCTTGTGTCAGCCTTGCAATTCGGAAAGCGTCTGCTTCAGCGAGATGATCGAATTTCAATCACAGTTCTTGCCATCAAATCAGCAGCCCCTTCATCTTTAGTTCATACACAGAAGCCCTTGTTGCTTCCGAGTCCCGTCTCCAACTCATCGACGTCCCTCAAGCTGAGCTCCCTCCATTAGAGTTTGCAAAGTCACCAGCTAAGTTTTTCATTCTAAACATTGAGAACCATGTTCCTAATGTCAGAGAGGCCCTCACTAACTATGTCTCATCTAAGCAAGACTCGGTTCCAATTGTTGGAGTGGTTCTTGATTTCTTCTGTGTCTCCATGATTGATATAGTCAATGAATTCAATCTCCCTTCTCATCTATTCATGACGAGCAACGCAGGGTATCTTTCTTTCATGTTCCACTTTCCGGCGCAGGATAGCCGGACCGGTCGGCCGCCTAAAGACTCCGATCCTGATTGGTTAGTCCCCGGTATTGTCCCCCCTGTTCCTACTAAAGTTTTGCCTGTGTCTTTAACTGATGGTAGCTACTATAATTATCTTGGGCTTGCTTCGAGATTTAGAGAGGCCAAAGGTATCATAGCAAATACATGTGTTGAGCTAGAGACACATGCGTTCAACTCTTTTGCTGAAGATCAAACTACGCCTCCAGTGTACCCAGTTGGACCGGTGCTTGATCTCAACGATGGACAGGCTCGGTCCAATTTAAACCAGGCGCAGCGTGACAGGATCATTAGCTGGCTTGATGATCAGCCTGAAGAGTCTGTTGTGTTCTTATGCTTTGGAAGCATGGGGAGCTTTACTGAAGCACAAGTGAAGGAGATAGCTCTGGGGCTTGAGCAGAGTGGGCAGAGGTTCTTGTGGTCTTTGCGTTTGACACCACCAAAGGGGAGTAAAAGTTTGACTCCTGTGGACTGCTCGAACCTTGAGGAAGTATTGCCGGATGGATTCTTGGAGAGGACTAGAGAAAAGGGACTGATATGCGGGTGGGCGCCGCAGGTGGACGTCTTGTCACACAAGGCAACCGGAGGCTTTGTGTCGCATTGTGGGTGGAACTCGATCTTGGAGAGCTTGTGGCATGGCGTGCCGATTGTGACATGGCCTATGTATGCCGAGCAACAGCTGAATGCGTTTCGGTTGGTGAAGGAGATGGGGTTGGGATTGGAGATGAGGTTGGATTACAAGCGAGGTGGTGATGAGGTTGTGAAGGCAGATGAGATTGGGAAGGCTGTAGCTAGTGTGATGGAGAACAGTGAGGTGAGGAAGAAAGTGAGAGAAATTGGGGTGGTGTGCAGAAAAGCTGTAGAGGATGGAGGGTCTTCTTCTGTTTCACTTGGAAGGTTCATTGAAGATGTGTTGAGGAATCATTTTGGTTCTGATTAAGGTTACTGCTTAGGTTGAAAAACTGAAACCATGTGCAATTTCTGATTTTCTCATCATGTTATTATCTTGTTTAGAAATCTAGATATCATTTTCATATCGTTCGATTTTAGTTGCAAAATGGGTTTCCTCGAACGTTTCTAATTTACACCACACCAACATTCTGTGATTCACTCCAATATCTATATTTTTCAACTTCTTTGCAATTTCCCTTTGATTTTAGTGCTAGAATATCATGCGATTGATTCCATTAGGTAATGAGGAGTATTTTGGTTGTTTGGTATTGGTATCTGCCGACTAGGGGAGGCAGCTGGGTTGGTTGTGAATCTCTGTGTCAATAGTAAGCAAGGATGGGAGCATCAGATAGAAAAATGGAGATGGGTGCTTATGATGTAGCACCAGGCGGGCTGTTAGCTAGTGTGTACCATCTTACTAGAATAGAGTATGACATAGATCAACCGGAAGAGGTATGCATACAAGTATTTGCCCAAAGGAGGAATCCAAGAATTACATCTGTTTTCTGGGTGGGTTCTTTGCGTCCTCTGCATGGTCTTGACAGAGTAATGGCCAAACTGATGCTCAAACGTACACCTTGACACCAGTTTTGAGGGGTGGCATAGCTGAACTGAGACTGCAGCGGAGTTCGGGACCTCTACTGGATTCAAATTCAGGGAAAATCAGAAGGCTGAGATCTCTCTTTGCAAATCAACCGCAAATTTTCTTAGAAATCCAGTTCCAGGTTTACTTCTCCTTATTGATTTATAGTCCTTGCGTACTAGTTTGAGGGGAATGTCAAAGTCAACTAAGAAGGTCAAGAAGATAAGTGTGTAAAAAGAAGAAATTTTTCAAATGATGTCCGAGTTAAGTCCATTTATTATTTTGACATCTCAATCTTGAAAACTATAATAATAGTACCTTAACACTTAAACTCAACCTAACATTAGTTCTCTCCGTGATTAACACCGTTAAGTTAAACTTTGTCTATGAGCAAAATTGTCTCTTTATATTTTCCCTCCACAAACTTTATCTTTAATGCAATCCGGCAACTTGGTAATCCCACATCTTCCACGTTCTTCCTCACCGGATACCACCATAGCAAACTTAAGGGAGGCCGTGTACTAAAGATAGGAATAGAAAAAACCTAATGAATCACGTACGTGCAGGCTTTAAATACTAACCAAGGGTCTCCTTGGGCTTAACCCTAATTGAATAAATTCGATCCATTGCAAACGATTAATAAGAAATAACATAAAAAAAAAAGTATAATTAGGGTTTATTTCATAATTCGTCATAAATACCGGAGTTTTAGAAAAACTTATGCATGCATATATGATCAGTAACACACATATATATATATATATATAACGACGACGCGCCTCCACCTCAGAAGACTCCAGCAGCGTCCCCGATCACTTTCCCTCCCTGGCGAGTTCGTTCTTTTTCAGTTTTCCGGCGAGATCACCCAAACTTCAAATAAAGTCGATCTCGCCGGAAAACTGGAATTTGGCGGACTCATCGGGGAGGGAAAGTGATCGGGGATGCTACTGGAGACCGCTGGGGTGGAGGGGCGCCGTCGTCGAAGCCGTACGGTGGCAAACGGAGAGACGTCCGCACTTTAAGGGCGTGCTAACGTCCTCCTCTGATCCTGACTATATATATATATATATATATATATATATATATATATATATATATATATATATATCAATTGCTTCTTAACGCAAATCCATCATTTGCTTAGGAGTTAGGACATGTTTCAGGAATCCTGGAATGTGAGTGTTCATCATGTAGTCTTCCCAATCAATGCATGTCGGATCAAAATTAAAATCTTCTGCTTCTATGTAACATTCTTTTGTTATCTTCCGCAACTCTTCTGTGTTGGTATCGTCGAAGCTATGCAACATTTCACACTCAGTTAGTGTCATTTACTTGGTCATTAATCTATAAAATTTTGTTTAATTACAAAAAAAAAACATCATATACACATACATGCCCTTGAATAGCAGATAGGGACGGTATAGCTCCACCATGCGCATCGCCAGTTTGAGTTTCTGGTTAGACTTGACATACACATCTTGAAAACATTGGCCAGATGCTTTGTTAACCAACTTCAATGCCTTAAAAAGAAGAATGAAAATAAACTTATGAGTAACAAAATCATGCTAACCAAGAATTTTCATTTTCACTTCTTTAGTTATGAGGTATACGACAATGTTTTTTTACCAATAAATAGATCGAAGATAAAATATGAAATAATCATACAAAACATACATCTTATTTATCTTCGGAAAAAAAAAAACACATACATCTTGTGCGTTGGTTTGACCATTTTTCTTCTCTTAAATGGAGGATTCTCTCAACATACATTAATAGTTTCAACTTTCAAGCTAGCATTCTATCATTCTATGTAGTGAGTGGTATATACCAAGTCATGAGTTATTTTGCATATATATATATATATATATATATAATATATATATATATATAATATATATATATATATATATACAGTCCCTATCCAGAGCGAAGCTTCGCTCTGGAATTAACGTACGAAGGTCCTTATTTGACTCACTTTTCGGTCATATTTTTCGATCATACCCGGTCAGTGTCTATCATATCGTATGATCATCCTTACAAAGTTTCATCTAGTTTGGTGATCGTTTGCACACCGAATCAGATAAAATAAATCAATAGAACAAAATCTGTCCAAGTAGAACCGTTGGAGTAAATCATGATTATGGAGGCTTAAACGGTCACCAAACTAGATGAAACTTTGTAAGGATGATCATACGATATGTATCTAGACACTGACCGAGTATGATCGAAAAATATGACCGAAAAGTGAGTCAAATAAGGACCTTCGTACGTTAATTCCAGAGCGAAGCTTCGTTCTGAATAGAGACTGTTTATATATATATATATATAAATTTCGAAACTAATATATTGGTTAAATAAAGAACAAGAAAATTTGTTCATGTCAATTATACTATCGAGTAAGAACAAACCTTCACAGGAAGCGAATAGCGAATTTTCATGTACATAGAAAAAGTAGCCATAGTCTTGAATGTTGCGATGTTCCTCACTTTGATAAGCTTACCATCCTTGTTAATCCATGGATATTTGGTGAAGTATTTGAATGCAAACTTACGAATATCATAAAATTTTATAGGATTTCTTCCTGAGCTTCCAACATGGTAAATGGTGCCACATGACTTATTTGCATTCACCACAATCGCTGCTATTATCGAATTTACCAACATATCCACAGGAATCTGCATAAATTCACAAGTTTAATTCAATGCCTTTTGACGCAGAAAACATAATTAATTAATTTTTTTAATGAAGACATACACTTAAAACTCACAATATCAGATATTGTCATAGGATTCAGAAGTAGGCATTTCAGCTTCCCTTTACAATAACCAGCAATTACGCTATCAACAGTTCTTCAACCACCAGATCCATGGAACACATGAATACATAAATTCAGTACTGACCTAATTAATTAGGAACCAAAATAAACAAGTAAAGGAGGATTATATATGGAGAAATATCATTAACCTCTCATAATCTATAAATGGATTTGAACCTTTTGGTTCTAATTAATGACAATTATGAATATATAGGAGTTAACAATATTTCCCAGTTCCCAAACAAGAGGAGTTTTGAAGTTTAGTGAATTTTCGTACCTGCAACCTTGAACCCAACCTGGAAATGGTTCACTGTATGTGCTAGAAACTATAGGTGGACGCACAATGACAAAAGGTAGATTTTCCTTCGAGTGACGAGTTAAAAGTACTTCTCCCATCACCTTTGTAAATACGTAGGTGTTTGGCCATCCATGAAGTTTAGCCCTGAAATCAAGTTGTATAAATAGAAGGGAAATGTTGAAGACATTACTTTTCTCCATCCTTTTAATTTTCATCACAATTTGGAGTTTTAATTGGTAAGAGTTGAAACTTGAAAGTACTACAAATTAAGGTAAGTAGGACGAATATGTCGAAAACCTTTCGATGCCAAAGTTCTTCATTGTGCAGGTAATAGTTTCTTCTGAAGCACCTTGTGTTTTCAATTCATTCAATTTTTCATTCACTAGGTTCTTTTCTGCTACTTCGAAATCAACTCTAAGCGTCTCCTTGACCCTCTTATCCATTGAAGCTGAGTCTTCTAGTATGAGCCCAACCTTTTCCCCACACACATATGCTGGAAAACAGGTACTACTAATTTTAGACATGCAAATTTGAGGACACTGACATATGAAAAGAAAAAACAACTGAAAGATGGAGGACGTATCACATCCTCTTCTTTTTCTATTTTTTTAATATTTTTATATATTGATTCATATTAGAAAAGTGATATAAAAAATAAAAGTTACTCAAATTTTAACTAGCTAGAACAGAAATATATAGATATTAATATTACCTGTTGATACGTGGAGAAGCATCTCTAACTTTAAGCATTTGTTTGCAAAGCTCAGCATGTGAAGAACTCCGAATGTATTGATGCTCAAGGATATATCATATCTGCAAATCCAACAGAAGTAGTGTGTGTGTGTGAGTTGAAATAAGATCAAAAATGGAATTATATTGAAGGAGAAAATACAAAATGGATATTTGTGTGAAAAGTATGCATGTATTTCTTACCTCTCATCAAAGTTGGTATTTGCTGCTGAACTCACTATGACTTGTATCTCATTGCATATATTTTCCAATAATATCATATCTTTCACTCCCAGGTTCTCATCAGAACTTACATCTCCAGGTAAAGCAATGACTTTTTGAGAAACAAAGGAGTCAAAATCTGCACCCCATGTTTCTCTCAGAATCTTGAACAACTCCTTCCCTAGAATCTTGATGTACATGTTCAAACAAGTCGATTAATAATCTATTCTAGGTCGTCAGTATTCCAAAATATGTTGTTATTGCATGCATTCACTTATAATTTGTGAATAATAACGACTATGTGTATCTAATAATTAATAGCTAGAGAACCTCGTTCTTCATTCGATCTGTGGCACGCTTGACATCAGTAGCTCTTACAAGAAGATACAGTCTCTTGACGTTCGGTTGAACCCTCAAAATTTTCTCTACAAGAACTGCATGATACATTGACGTACGTGAGAGAGAGAGAGAGAGAGAGAGAGAGAGAGAGAGAGAGAGAGGTGTCGTACCCATTCCAAGGAAGCCAGTTGCTCCAGTGATCAAAATAGTCTTATCATGTAGGTATCCCAGCATGCTGTGCAACTGATGATCCATTATAGCTGAAGTTGGTAAGCTGGAAGTATTAAGATGCAGAAGGTTTAGCTTTGGTCGAGGATACTTGACCTAATACTGGAACGATTGTATGGTTTCAAATGCTATTTGGAGTTTATATAGGCACAGCCGCAGTTCGGCCAACTATCTATTTTATGAAGCTGGTACGGAAAAATGTAATGAATATTGCACCAGCCAACCACTGCCCGACTAATAATATGGCCGATGTTTCCCATATTATTTCATCTAAAAATCTTGAGCCACAAGGAAATATAGGTTAGGTATCCCTCCCAATATATATATGGGATGCTATAAATGATTTTCAATGGCTCAGCTTAATTAGGTAATCAGATGCAAGTGTGTCGATCTATATATAGCTGAAGCAGTTGCGTTGAGGTAATTAAGTTCATATTTTCGCATGCAGTGAAACAGTAGTTTCAAACCTCTGATCGCCTGTACTTATTGTTCTCATAAGCAAAGTAAATTACAGGTATAATCAAGTCTTGGGAATTCTTACAGAGACAAGTCAGACAACTTAATTTGTGGATACATACGTTACGTATGCTGCTGTATTGTTCTGAGCATATATAAATTTAGCTTCTTATTTCTTATTATTGTTTCCATTTGGTCTAAACTGATGATCCATTATAGCTGAAGTTGGTAAGCTGGAAGTATTAAGATGCAGAATGTTTAGCTTTGGTCGAGGATACCTAACCTAATACTCGAACGATTGTATGGTATCAAATGCTATTTGGAGTATATATAGGCACAGCCGCAGTTCTATTTTATGAAGCTGGTATGGAAAATTAAAAAATGTAATGAATATTGCACCTGCCAACCACTGCCCGACGAATAATATATATGGCCGATGTCACCCATATTATGTCACCCATATTATTTCATCTAAAAATCTTGAGCCAGAAGGAAATTATAAATGAATTTCAATGGCTCAGCTTAATCAGGTAATCAGATGCAAGTGTGTCGATCTATAGCTGAAGCAGTTGCGTTGAGTTAAGTTTATATTTTCGCATGCAGTGAAACAGTAGTTTCAAACCTGTGATCGCCTGTACTATATATAACTATATATATAGTCCCTATGACTCACTTTTCGGTTATATTTTTCGATCATACCCGGTCAGTGTCTAAATACATATCGTATGATCATTCTTACAAAGTTTCATCAACTTTGGTTACTGTTTAAACCTCCATAATCATGATTTACTCCAACGGTTCTACTTGGACAAATTTTGTTCTATTGATTTATTTTATCTGATTCGGTGTGCAAACGATCACCAAACTGGATGAAACTTTGTAAGGATGATCATACGATATGTATCTAGACACTGACCGGGTATGATCGAAAAATATGACCGAAAAGTGAGTCAAATAAGGACCTTCGTACGTTAATTCCAGAGCGAAGCTTCGTTCTGAATAGAGACTGTTTATATATATATATATATATACACACACACTATTATTGGTTGTTTTTCTCATGAGCAAAGTAATTACAGGTATAATCAAGTCTTTGGAATTCTTACAGAGACAAAGTCAGACAACTTAATTTGTGGTTACATACGTATATGCTGCTGTATTGTTCTAAGCATATATACATTTAGCTTCTTTTTTCTTATTATTGGTTCCATTTGGTCTAAATTGTACACCTCGATCGTCGGTGGATTCTGATATCTGGAGATCAAGCTTTGTATGGTGGAAACTGTAGACACATGCCCGGAAGGACAAGGAGCATTCTTCATTAATTAAATTCCTTTTGGTTGTTTAGTAATCTGTTGCTTTCGCGCCGTTTTTATTGATTGTGTAACTGGTTTACATAGGTTTCTATATGATCGATCACTAGAACAAACATGGGCAAAAGTACTGATGGACCATCCTCGACCAAGTATTGGTGTTTGGTTGTTAAAAGGTAAACTACTGCTTTCGTTTTTATTCCTCACATGCATTGACTCCTTTAATTAGAAAACGTGTTTCGTGTTTATTCGTTTTTATTGAGCTGCAGCAGAGTTCTTGGATCTCGATCAAAGAGTTCTTGAAACCAATAATGGACTCAAAATCTTGGAAAATCAGAAGGCTGAGATCTCTCTTTGCATATCAACCTCAAATTTCGTCGGATCTCCAGTTCCAGATATACTTATCTCGATCTGCTGCGCGCATTATAGTCCTTGCAGGCGCTAGTTTGAGGGGGAATGCCAAAGGCAACTAAGAAGGTCAAGATCGATAAAAGTAAGATCAAAATGATCAGTCTCAGTCAAAGTGTCAACTCTACAACAACACATGTTGAAGAAGTGAACAACATTCTGTGAACGAAAATTAAATTTCTGTGAACGTTTCTAATTTTCATATCGTTCGATTTTAGTTGTAAAATTGGGTTTCCTCAAACGTTTCTAATTTACATATTGTAACTTTAAAGACTATTTAATTAAAATAAAAGCAGAATGACTAAACAGATGTCGACTTCAAACCTCAAGGACTATACAATATTTTACCCAAAAAACAATTTTGGATAACCGTGGAGCTTCAATGGAAAAACTCTCGTTCCAATGTGGATGGTATTCCAAGGAGGCAAGATTTGGTGCCGAAATGTCCCATATTGTTGCATGTAATTTAGAATCTATCACGTTTAGATGAGTAAGACGATCACCAGCAACTATACGACCCGTCTCATAAAGACAAGAGCCATTCTGCGCGTTGCATCGATTTAAGGTCAAGCTTTCGAGCAACACGCAAACAGAGAAGAGATTTTTCATCAGAGATTGATCGATGATAACGTCCTTTAGACAAAGATTAGTTAGCCGACTGAACACGTCGAAAGCAGAAGTAGGATGCCTTAGAACACAGTCCTCCAATGACAGATGTTTTAGATGATTTGAAGTCGAGCCAACAAGAAACTCTGGGGGGAAAACTTCATCATGACCTTTTCGTAACGAAGACCAACCAACATGAACATGTAGTTCTTCGACTCTTTTTGTAATTGCGAAACCAATCCATTCATCACGAGACATTGTTGTAACAGGTCTGCAATCAATTTTGAAAGAGTCGACCTTGTTACCTTGATATTGCTGCAGATACTTACTCACACGTCTTACGTACAAGGCTCGATCACTCTCCTTCACGTTGGAACTAAAAGCGTAATTGCTCCCGAAAACGTTGTGATTGTTGAACTCAAGATTGCGCCTCGTT
Source organism: Fragaria nilgerrensis (assembly GCA_010134655.1). Taxonomy (NCBI): domain Eukaryota; kingdom Viridiplantae; phylum Streptophyta; class Magnoliopsida; order Rosales; family Rosaceae; genus Fragaria; species Fragaria nilgerrensis. The sequence goes on from CM020979.1 coordinate 38,713,417, forward strand.
AGTATTGGACGAGAAAGGTGCTTCCAGTGTGCAGGGGAGCCAGGATTGTATTCACGGTGTCTTTCAGAGGTAGCAGTGAGACTATGGATTCCATAATGCAATCCGGCAACTTGGTAATCCCACATCTTCCACGTTCTTCCTCACCGGATACCACCATAGCAAACTTAAGGGAGGCCAGTGTACTAAAGATAGGAATAGAAAAACCCTAATGAATCACGTACGTGCAGGCTTTAAATACTAACGAAGGGTCTCCTTGGGCTTAACCCTAATTGAAAAAATTCGATCCATTGCAAACAATTAATAAGAAATAACATAAAAAAAAAGAAAATGTTACATCCACAAGGACACTTCGATCATTTTCTCTTGTTTTATTTCATAATTCATCATAAATACCGGAGTTTCAGAAAAACTTGATGGGTCAAATTTCCCTAGCCTCCTTATTTGGAGGAGGATGTTATATGGTTTACTATATGTGAAAAACCTTTCGGTGAAGCCTCAAGGCCCATTCAATTAACCAAGAGACAATATGCTATATGAATAGCAAAGTTGGTGGTGTGTATATGTTGAAATGCAAGAGAGAGCCTATATGTATAGGTTTGTGGGTGGCTGAAATGTTTGACAAAAAGAATGGAGATGCATATATTGATAGTGCATACAAACATTGAAGCTTGAATTAAGGAAGAAGTTTGAATTCTCTTCCTTGTGCATGGACGTGAAGGATTTGCATGGGAAATACATGAAGAAGTTTGCCTATTTAAAGGCATGAGCAATGGTGCAATTGATGTACCAGTGAGTTCATCTTGTGTTATACAAGTGTGAGATAGAGAGAAAACTCCAAGTTGAGAATTTGTGTGTGTAGCAAAACAAAATGAGTGTGAGATAGAGTGTATCCTTCAAGTGTGAGTCTTGAAGTAGTGTTTCTCTTGCTGTAACTTTTATTCGTATAGTGGAGGTTCTTTGTTGTTGTTGCCCCGTGAACGTAGTGTCACGTCCCGGATTTTGGGGTATATTTTTTTTTTCCCGAAAACTCAAAGAGTGAGCTAAAATAAAAAATACGCTAAAGAAATGAAAATAAGAAATGACAGCTTAAAAGAATCGACTTCTCATTTCAATATCTGGATACAACCAAAATGACCAAGGGTACTCTCTTCCTAAATGAAGCTCGTACACATTTAGAACTCCATCTAAGAGCATTTCCAACCTTTGGTCTAAAATTTATAATAGGTTTAAGATTTGTAAAATCTCATCTCCAACCTACTACCTAAGTTGAGTTAAAATATGATTTACCTAAAATGTGTCATATTTTGACTCAACCAAATATGACCAAACCTATAATTTATGAGAGTGAGTGGGTGTGGGCCACTATCATATTTTATTATTAAAAAATTAGGTTTCACTTTATGTATGACTAAATGATGATATAAAATGATTAAATATGTTTGGGTTTTGCCTCCATAGGTTGGAGATGCAAAAACCTATATGAATATTATAGGTGACCTAAAATTTGAATAAAGGTTTAGGATTTAGACCAATTGTTGGAGATGCCTTAACTCTATATCTTGATCACTAATTGTCGTTGTTCTTCTATTTCATATCTTGTAAGACTGTAAAGGGGTGAGCTCAACCTGCGGCTCAGTAGGGAGTTATTCCTCTCCAAACAAAAGATAATCATACAATGATCACATGATATGCATAAATGAATGTTCTACTCCAGTTAATCCACATAGAAGAATAAACTCAGCCTACATGTCTCATACTATGTATTTTACCAAGAAGGTGACTCAGCATACTCAACTATATGAAAAACTTCACCAAAATCAATCCCTAGCCCTCTTTTGCTAGTCATCTTGTCAATCCCCCTTTCTCCAGTCCCGAATTACCCTTATCATTCTTATACTAATTGCGTAATAATCACGGGCATACATGGGACATGGTTCCTGCTGAGGTTTGGACTCAACTACGCAAAAGATCAATTTCATATCACCTTCACCACCCTTATCCTTCAAATGACTTTAATGAATGATGCACCAATTGATAACATATACTTCAAACATGTAATTCCATCAAATACACAATCATTCCAAAACAAACACATCAACAAACATATAAGCACACAATACAAATGAGTAGAGGTTCCCCAGATCTCCCTACCTTGATTCCAAGCTATTGCCAATGTACATGTCCCTGCATAAAAATAGATATCCGAATACAAATCACAATCCTATCCATAGGCACCATTTAATTTTAAACACTAAGTTATCATATGGCTTAAGAACATACTTTACTTTAAAGCATATGTCTCAAAGACATAGTACCTAAAATCTCAAGCTATTAAGATAACATTTGATGTCCTAGATAACTAAGCAAAATATGATGCAGATTTATTTAGAAGAAAAACTGTTACACATAGCTGTTTTCAAAATGGCACAAGTATCTCAAATAAATTTGGAAAATAATGTCACAAGCTTTGTTTGAAAGTTGAGAATGTGTGTGTTCAGTTTGTGGTGAATCTAAACAAGTTTGAATGAAGGAAACCATTGAAATCAAAATGAACAGACAGTAAAATAGTAACAAATGCAGAAACTATTTAAAGCCGAGGTTCAACTTCGAAAATTCATAACTTAATGTACATAAATCATTTTTAAGAGATTTTAGTTCTAAAATGATCACTAAGATGTCTACCAAAACTTTTGTGAAAACACTAACTGCAAATACTGAACCAAAATGTACAGGTTTTAATAAAAATGTTACTTGGTCCAAAACTTGGAAAACTGATTTTAAGAATTTCCTGATGCAGAACCTTAATTTTGAAAAATCATAACTTAATTTACAAAACTCCTTTTTAAGAGATTCAAATTCAGGAATGATGTTTAACATGTGTACTATAACTTTTATGAAGACAACAACTTCAAATACTCAACTAAAATTCACAGATTTTAGTAAAAATGCAGCTGGGTCAAAAACTCAGAAAACTGATCTGCAGAATTTCTTACTGCAGACCCTGAACTTTGAAAAATCATATCTTAATCTAAACAAATCCTTTCGAAGTGATTCAAATTATAGAATAATATCTAGGATGTCTGCTACAACGTTTATGAAGAAATAAACTTCAAATAACTAACCTAAATGTATGGTTTTTAGCAACAAGATGACTGACCCCAAAATACAAGAAAACTGATTTGCAGAATGTTCAGCTATGTTTTCAGCTTCAAACTTGACTAACAAATTCGAAATGAAATTGCATGAAACTACCCAGATATCAAGCTAAAAATATGAACTTTCAATACATGAAAATGATTTCTAAAATGCATGACTAATTCAAAAAATATGGCTGCTCAAAGTTAACTAAATGAACAAGTTATATAAACTTTTTCATTCAAATGTCACTTCAGTTCATGCAAAGTCTAAGGTTCCTAATCAGTTCTATGGTTTCTTAGTCACTCTAAGCTCTTGCTGTATAAGAGAAAACAAGAGTCTCTAATTCGAACAACAACATTGTAATTACTCAGGACACCCAAACTTACAGAACTAAAGTTCTATAATCATCTTCATCAGTTTCTATTATGTTTGGAAAAGAATAAATCTACTACATGAACATAATCTTAAGCTAATTCAAACAACAGCAACAACAACAATAACATCATATACTTGATTTTCTAGCTGTATAAGAACTGATTTGGCTAACAAAGAAATCAAATCAAAGATAACCAAAACCAAAGGATTTAGTAATCATTCTTGCCACAGAATTCAACAACAACAAAACCAAAACCAATACTTAATGGTAACTATTTCAATCAAATAAACAGTCATACAAACATTCCAGAATGATTTCACTTCTAATTTCACAACTAAAGGATATAAACACAATCAATTGGTCTAAACATAAAAAAAATCTAACCTGAGTTCTACCAATTTCCTACAACACCAATTTCTCTTCTCTTCTCTTCTCTCTCTCTCTCTCTATTAGTGAACTCAAGGAAACCATATGGAAAACTCTGAACACTAACATCTATTTATAGGGTCTAGAAAGAGGGAAGAACGTGGAGTCCAAGAAAGACTAAAGGAAGTCAAATTGAGCACTTCAACCCAATTCTTATCCATCTGGAAACTTAGTCCCCAAGAATTTTGACATATCCCCTGCTTAATGAAGTCAGCTGCTATTGTTTAGGCGTTTCAAGGACGGTTTCTGGGTTTCATGGCGGCAATGTTTCAGATTGGGAAACATCTGGTCAGAATGAAGAAGAAGGAGGCGGTGAAGAAGAGAGGACAAAGCTTCGAGTTTAGAGGTCGGAAGAAGTTGGTCAAGGAGGAGAAGTCGCTGAAGAAGAAGAAAGTAGTCGTTCTGCAATCTCACGACAACAGTTTCTTTCCTAGCTATATCAAGTTTGGGCTTGGGTTTTGTATTTGGGTATTGGGCTTGGATAAAAACCCTATTCATTAAATTTAATAAAAAAAAACAAAAAAAAAAACTATATAACTAATATTAATTTTCAGCATATGTAACACTAAATATACACACACACTTAAAACAATCATACCTATATATATAAGCAAATTTGTAAATAGGTATACATAATAAAATTTCGGGTTGTCACACATAGACACTTTGCCGAACCACGTTAATTCCCGGTGTTCTTTATCATTTTTTTTCTGCTACATTTTACATTTGTGGTTGTGAGTTTCTGATTTCATTCTACAATTTATTCTTCCGCAAAATCCCAACAAAACTTACAAGTTTACTGAGGCAAAAAGATACATACATGCATATATGATCAGCTATGTTGCGCAGACACTTCACATGGGTGGAGTGTCGGAGGTCTGACACACCGACACGTGCCCGACACGGCAAAAAACATGTCCGACACCCACGTGGCGTGTCCGAAAAGTTGACTTTTCCCACACGTTTTGGACACGTTGACCAGCCCAACACATCTATTTACGACACACCAAGTCAGCTTTTCTCACTTAAAAAAAATAAAAAAAAATAAAAAAATGGGCGCAGTAGAGGTCCATCGTGCATTCGCACACAAACAAGAGAGGAAAGTCAAAAAACGACGCAGACGAAGAAAACGTCGCCTATTTGATCTGTGCATAATTATATGAAATTTCCTGCATATTTATATGAGATTATAATTATGACGTGGCGTGTCGTAAATAACTATTTCATGCATATATAATTATATGAAATTTTGTGTATAATTATAATTTAGTATATTTTTTATTTATTAAAAATACATAAATATATAATTTTGTTTGCTGTGTCCCAGCCGACACGACACTTAGATGATCAGTAACACATATATATCAATTGCTTCTTAACGCAAATCCATCATTTGCTTAGGAGTTAGGACATGTTTCAGGAATCCTGGAATGTGAGTGTTCATCATGTAGTCTTCCCAATCAATGCATGTCGGATCAAAATTAAAATATTTTGCTTCTATGTAACATTCTTTTGTTATCTTCCGCAACTCTTCTGTGTTGGTATCGTCGAAGCTATGCAACATTTCACACTCGTTAGTGTCATTTACTTGGTCATTAATCTATAAAATTTTGTTTAATTACAAAAAAAAAAAAAAAAAATAACACATACATGCCCTTGAATAGCTGATAGGGACGGTATAGCTCCACCATGCGCATCGTGAGTTTCTGGTTAGACTTGACATACACATCTTGAAAACATTGGCCAGATGCTTTGTTAACCAACTTCAATCCCTTGAAAAGAAGAATGAAAATAAACTTATGAGTAACAAAATCATGCTAACCAAGAAATTTCATTTTCACTTCTTTATTTATGAGGTATACGACAATGTTTTTTTTTACCGATAAATAGATCGAAGATAAGATATGAAATAATCATACAAAACATATATCTTATTTATCTTCGAAAAAAGAAAAAAAAAACACATACATCTTGTGCGTTGGTTTGACCATTTTTCTTCTCTTAAATGAAGGATTCTCTCAACATACAGTAAATAGTTTCAACTTTCAAGCATTCTATCATTCTATGTAGTGAGTGGTATATGCCAAGTCATGAGTTATTTTACCATTATATATATGTAAATTTTGAAACTAATATTTGGTTAAATAAGAACAAGAAAATTTGTTCATGTCAATTATACTATCGAGTAAGAACAAACCTTCACAGGAAGCGAATAGCGAATTTTCATGTACATAGAAAAAGTAGCCATGGTCTTGAATATTGCGATGTTCCTCACTTTGATAAGCTTACCATCCTTGTTAATCCATGGATATTTGGTGAAGTATTTGAATGCAAACTTACGAATATCATAAAATTTTATAGGATTTCTTCCTGAGCTTCCAACATGGTAAATGGTGCCACATGACTTATTTGCATTCACCACAATCGCTGCTATTATCGAATTTACCAACATATCCACAGGAATCTGCATAAATTTCAATGCCTTTTGACGTAGAAAACATAATCAACTTTCTTTTAATGAAGACATACACTTAAACTCACAATGTCAGATATTGTCATAGGATTCAGAAGTAGGCATTTCAGCTTCCCTTTACAAAAACCAGCAATTACGCTATCAACAGTTCTTCAAGCACCAGATCCATGGAACACATGATACAAAAATTTAGTACTGACCTAATCAGGAACCGAAATAAACAAGTAAAAGAGGAATATGGAGAAATATCATTAACCTCTTTTAATGACAATTATGAATAGGGGTTACACTACTAGGAAAAAAGGCTTAAGAGACGAAACTTTTCAAATTCGTCGTTAAGTAACCACTTAAGAGACGAAATTATTTTTCGTTTCTTAAGTGAGCACTTATGAGACGAACTAGATTCCTCTCTTAAGTGAGTACTTAAGTGACGAAATTGAAAAATTCATCTATGAAGTGAGAACTTATGAGACGAAACTGGATTCATCAATTAAGTGAGTACCTAAGCGACGAAATTGAAAAATTCGTCTTTTAAATGAGCACTTATGAGACGAAACTGGATTCCTCTCTTAAGTGAGAATTATGAAACGAAATGGTTTAACTTAAGCGACGAATTTTTTTCATATTTATAAAAATGAAAAATTTATAAATAATTATATAAAAAAAAAATTATAATTAGTGATTTTCTACTTAAGCGATGTGAGTTACCATTTTCATTGCATAAGACTAAATAATTAGGCGGTCAAACCTTTTCCGCCAAAATTTAGGAAATTTTCAAACCAAAAATTTTAAAAATTTCAAAGCCCCATTTAATCTTTTTATAAACTCTCTCTCCCGCTTTATCTTCTTCCATCTGTTCTGCTTCCTCGTTCTCTCCTTATCAGTTCTTCTTCCTCAGATCAAACCCACCATCAACCACCTCTCCTCTTCTTTTCCCTCACCATCATCCAGCCTTCACTCTCTTTCTCTCCACTAGATCCGGCCTCCTCCCTCTCCGATTCATTCCCGAATCCAACCCCATGCTCTGTCCAACTCCTTTACCTCGATGCCGCTGTCGTCGTCGCCTCCTAGAGTCAAACTCAGCCCACCCTTTCCAAGCCTCATATGTGAGGGGATGGAGGAGAGAGAGAGATCGAGTGAGGAGGAGGAGGAGTTTTGGACTAGAGCAATTTGCAGGTGAAGCGGGTAAGCTCAGGGCCGGCAATCATGGAGTCACCGGGGCCGACAGCGACGTCATCGATGACGTCGTTGTGGTTGCGCTGTAGGATCGGGCGCGATAACCATTGGTTGGAGGCCTGGGAGGCGGTGGTGGAGTCGAAGGCTGTGTGGAGGTTGAGGAAATTAGTACCTCCTCCACCGCCGTTGCTGGTGTCAGCGTCGGAGGTGGTTTGGCGTACTGGGTGCGGAGGAGGGCGTTGTTGAGCTAATGGGAGCGGTTTGATAAGGGTTGTGAGGCTCCGTGGACTTGGAATTCGGGTCAGGTTGGTCGGACATGAAAGACTGGTTGTGTTGCTGCTGCTGTTGGGTTGGGTTGGTCGGACATGAACTTAATTTTTTTAATATTGTAAACACTGAACCGACGAAGTATTTTGTCTCTTAGTGTTGAAAATTCGTTGCTTAAGTAGTTTAGCGACGAAACGTAATTCGTCGCTTAAGTAGTGTAACGACGAAACGTAATTCGTCGCTTAAGAGGAACATAAGCGACGAAACATGTATTTTCATCGCTTAAGTACCTATACGACATCACCTATGCGACAACTCTTAAACGACAAAATTTTCGTCTCATAAGTACTTATGCGACGAAATTTCACTTTAAGCGACAAAACCATTTCGTCACATAAGTCCTAACTTCTAGTAGTGTTAACAATATTTCCCTATTCCCAAACAAGAGGAGTTTTGAAGTTTAGTGAATTCTCGTACCTGTAACCTTGAACCCAACCTGGAAATGGTTCACGTATGTGCTAGAAACTATAGGTGGACGCACAATGACAAAAGGTAGATTTTCCTTAGAGTGACGAGTTAAAAGTACTTCTCCCATCACCTTTGTAAATACGTAGGTGTTTGGCCATCCATGAAGTTTAGCCCTGAAATCAAGTTGTATAAATAGAAGGGAAATGTTGAAGACATTACTTTTCTCCATCCTTTTAATTTTCATCACAATTTGGAGTTTTAATTGGTAAGAGTTGAAACTTGAAAGTACTACAAATTAAGGTAAGTAGGACGAATATGTCGAAAACCTTTCGATGCCAAAGTTCTTCATTGTGCAGGTAATAGTTTCTCTGAAGCACCTTGTGTTTTCAATTCATTCAATTTTCATTCACTAGGTTCTTTTCTGCTACTTCGAAATCAACTCTAAGCGTCTCCTGACCCTCTTATCCATTGAAGCTGAGTCTTCTAGTATGAGCCCAACCTTTTCCCCACACACATATGCTGGAAAACAGGTACTACTAATTTTAGACATGCAAATTTGAGGACACTGACATATGAAAAGAAAAAAAACAACTGAAAGATGGAGGACGTATCACATCCTCTTCTTTTTCTATTTTTTTAATATTTTTATATATTGATTCATATTAGAAAAGTGATAAAAAAAATAAAAGTTACTCAAATTTTAACTAGCTAGAACAGAAATATATAGATATTAATATTACCTGTTGATACGTGGAGAAGCATCTCTAACTTTAAGCATTTGTTTGCAAAGCTCAGCATGTGAAGAACTCCGAATGTATTGATGCTCAAGGATATATCATATCTGCAAATCCAACAGAAGTAGTGGTGTGTGTGAGTTGAAATAAGATCAAAAAGGAATTATATTGAAGGAGAAAATACAAAATGGATATTTGTGTGAAAAGTATGCATGTATTTCTTACCTCTCATCAAAGTTGGTATTTGCTGCTGAACTCACTATGACTTGTATCTCATTGCATATATTTTCCAATAATATCATATCTTTCACTCCCAGGTTCTCATCAGAACTTACATCTCCAGGTAAAGCAATGACTTTTTGAGAAACAAAGGAGTCAAAATCTGCACCCCATGTTTCTCTCAGAATCTTGAACAACTCTTCCCTAGAATCTTGATGTACATGTTCAAACAAGTCGATTAATAATCTATTCTAGGTCGTCAGTATTCCAAAATATGTTGTTATTGCATGCATTCACTTATAATTTGTGAATAATAACGACTATGTGTATCTAATAATTAATAGCTAGAGAACCTCGTTCTTCATTCGATCTGTGGCACGCTTGACATCAGTAGCTCTTACAAGAAGATACAGTCTCTTGACGTTCGGTTGAACCCTCAAAATTTTCTCTACAAGAACTGCATGATACATTGACGTAGAGGAGAGTGAGAGAGAGAGAGAGAGAGAGCGAGAGAGAGAGAGAGAGAGAGAGAGAGGTGTCGTACCCATTCCAAGGAAGCCAGTTGCTCCAGTGATCAAAATAGTCTTATCATGTAGGTATCCCAGCATGCTGTGCAAATGATGATCCATTATAGCTGAAGTTGGTAAGCTGGAAGTATTAAGATGCAGAAGGTTTAGCTTTGGTCGAGGATACTTGACCTAATACTGGAACGATTGTATGGTTTCAAATGCTATTTGGAGTTTATATAGGCACAGCCGCAGTTCGGCCAACTATCTATTTTATGAAGCTGGTACGGAAAAATGTAATGAATATTGCACCAGCCAACCACTGCCCGACTAATAATATGGCCGATGTTTCCCATATTATTTCATCTAAAAATCTTGAGCCACAAGGAAATATAGGTTAGGTATCCCTCCCAATATATATATGGGATGCTATAAATGATTTTCAATGGCTCAGCTTAATTAGGTAATCAGATGCAAGTGTTCGATCTATATATAGCTGAAGCAGTTGCGTTGAGGTAATTAAGTTCATATTTTCGCATGCAGTGAAACAGTAGTTTCAAACCTCTGATCGCCTGTACTTATTGTTCTCATAAGCAAAGTAAATTACAGGTATAATCAAGTCTTGGGAATTCTTACAGAGACAAGTCAGACAACTTAATTTGTGGATACATACGTTACGTATGCTGCTGTATTGTTCTGAGCATATATAAATTTAGCTTCTTATTCTTATTATTGTTTCCATTTGGTCTAAATTGTATACCACAGTACTTTATCAAACGAATCATCAATCTGATAATATATAGTTTTACTATATGTTTGTAAAAACAAAAATAGATCAATCATCGATCATAGGGTAGAAATAATACAAGAGAGTATATTCTGACAGTGCTGTTTTTATATGTCAACCATAAAATTTATTCTGTCGGTGGCCATTTCGGACAGCTAAAGATTCTCATGGAGATATTGACCATTCGCAGAAAAATAGCATTAGGTTAGAACATCATTCGAAATTTTGGCGTTTGTTCTGGTACAATTAAGATTGAAGTAAGAAATGAAAAGATTGAGACTAACTAATTGTATATGCCATCAAATGAAATGGTTTAGTGGCAAGGTAGGTTAGATACATTTGAGATGAAATGGTTTTGTTTACAGAAATATGAAATGTTTACCAACTACAGTTTATATTTCTCTATGCGGAGAGAAAAACATTATGATGGGGTTGCTGATGGGATTGAATGCGCCTAGAGTCTGCTCTTTGATAATACAAATTCGGGTTAATTTGTCCGAAATGTTCCGCTATGTAATTTCATGTTTCGTATCAAAAGATATAATCGAACCATCTGCAAGAACTGGAATTTTCTTACCCTTTGAATGTGATCATCGGCGGATTCTGATATCTGGAGATCAAGCTTTGTATGGTGGAAACTGTAGACACATGCCCGGAAGGACAAGGAGCATTCTTCATTAATTAAATTCTTTTGGTTGTTTAGTAATCTGTTGCTTTCGCGCCGTTTTTATTGATTGTGTTAACTGGTTGGTTTACATAGGTTTCTATATGATCGATCACTAGAACAAACATGGGCAAAAGTACTGATGGACCATCCTCGACCAAGTATTGGTGTTTGGTTGTTCAAAGGTAAACTACTGCTTTCGTTTTTATCCTCACATGCATTGACACCTTTAATTAGAAAACGTGTTTCGTGTTTATTCGTTTTTATTGAGCTGCAGCAGGTCTTGGATCTCGATCACAGAGTTCTTGAAACCAATAATGGACTCAAAATCTTGGAAAATCAGAAGGCTGAGATCTCTCTTTGCATATCAACCTCAAGTAGAATGGAAGAAGAAATCAATTACCAGGTCGTTGATTCCTAAACTCATCTCCCCCGATTATTGTGGTTCAGTATGTCCCTTTCATCAGTCTCGGGCCTGGGCCTTGTCATGTTGGGTAATAGAAGCTCTTTAAAATATAAGAATGTGGTTAGCATCAACGTGACCGCAGAAGACATGGCAACTCTAGGCACCCCGGTCATCTCTCTCCCTCGTCATCCCCCAACCGTCAATAACGACCTTCGCTTCCCAACCCAACCGCTTCTCCCACTCATAGACCAATGCACCACCCTCAGCCACCTCAAGCAAGTCCATGCCCAGATGCTCAAAACATCCCTATTCTTCGACCCTTATTCCGCTAGTAAGCTCATCACAGCTGCCGCCCTCTCCCCGTTTTCGAGCCTCGACTATGCACGCCAACTGTTCGACGAAATTCCCGAACCAAATCTGTTCACTTGGAACGCCCTCATTCGGGCTTACGCCTCCAGCCCCGACCCGGTTGAAAGCATCCTCATATTTCTGCAGATGCTCGACGAGTGTAATGAGTGCCCCAATAAGTTTACTTTCCCTTTTCTGCTCAAGGCGGCCTCGGAGCTCCGGGCTTCCAAGATTGGGAGAGGTTTTCATGGCATGGTGGTAAAAGCCGAGCTGGGTTCGGATGTGTACATTGTTAATTCGCTCATTCATTTTTATGGTTCGTGCGGGGAGTTGGATTTGGCGCGTTTGGTGTTTTTGAAGAGTTATAAGAAGGATGTTGTTAGTTGGAATTCTGTTATCACGGCTTTCGCTCAGGGGAACTGTCCCGAGGTGGCGTTGGAGTTGTTTAGGAAATGGAGGCGGAGAATATGAAGCCAAATGATGTGACCTTGGTTAGTGTGTTGTCGGCTTGCGCAAAGATGGCGGATTTGGAGTTTGGGAGGTGGGTTTGTTCGCATGTTGAAAGGCATGGAGTTGAGGAGAACTTGACTTTGAATAATGCCATGCTGGATATGTATGTCAAATGCGGGAGTGTTGAAGATGCGGAGAGATTGTTTGGTAGGATGCCGGAGAAGGATGTTGTGTCGTGGACTACTATGCTTGATGGGTATGCTCGGATGGGGAATTATGATGAGGCTAGACGTGTTTTTGGTGCCATGCCTAGTCAGGATATTGCTGCGTGGAATGTGCTCATTTCGTCTTATGAACAGAACGGTAAGCCAAAAGAGGCTTTAGCTGTCTTCCATGAGTTGCAGAAGAACAAGGGTCCCAAGCCTGATGAGGTTACTCTAGTTAGTATGCTGGCAGCGTGTTCTCAATTGGGAGCGATTGATCTTGGCGGCTGGATACATGTTTATGTAAAGAAGCAGCGGATGAAGTTGAATTGTCACCTCACAACCTCACTTATTGACATGTATGCAAAATGTGGGAATCTAGAGAAGGCACTTGAGGTGTTTAATTCGGCAGAGACAAGAGACGTATTTGTCTGGAGTGCAATGATTGCTGCTTTAGCAATGCATGGTCAGGGGAGGGATGCATTGCACTTTTTCTCAAAAATGCTAGAAGCTAAGGTGAAGCCAAATGCTGTGACATTTACTAACATATTATGCGCTTGTAGCCACGCAGGATTGGTAAATGAGGGAAGAACGTTTTTTAATCAAATGGAGCGAGTTTATGGAGTTGTGCCTGGAATAAAGCACTATGCCTGCATGGTTGACATTCTTGGTCGTTCAGGTAACCTGGAGAAGCTGCAGAACTGATAGAGAAAATGCCAATTTCTCCTACTCCTTCTGTATGGGGAGCTCTGCTTGGGGCATGTACGCGCCATGGGAATGTTGCACTTGCTGAAAAGGCTTGTAGCTATTTGCTCGACTTGGATCCCAGAAATCATGGAGCCTATGTACTCTTATCAAATGTATATGCCAAAACAGGGAAATGGAAGCAGTTTCTGGGTTAAGGAAGCTTATGCGAGATTCTGGAATAAAGAAAGAACCTGGTTGTAGCTCAATTGAAATCGATGGTAGTGTTCAGGAATTTCTAGTTGGCGATAACACTCATCCTTTATCCAAAGATATCTACTCAAAGTTGGATGAGATAGCAGGGAGATTGAAGTCAATCGGATATGTGCCAAACAAGTCCCACCTACTGCAATTTGTTGAGGAAGAGGACATGAAGGAACATGCCTTAATCCTTCATAGTGAGAAACTGGCTATTGCTTTTGGGCTTATTAGCTCCAAACCATCTCAACCAATTCGCGTTGTGAAGAATCTTCGTGTTTGTGGAGACTGCCACTCAGTTGCTAAGCTTATATCTAAGCTTTATAATAGGGAGATATTTCTGAGAGATCGATATCGGTTTCATCATTTCAGAGAGGGGCATTGCTCATGTAATGATTACTGGTAAAAGGGGAAAGCTTTTGCTGCATCCTGAATCTCAAACTCCCACAAAACATTAGAAGATGTTCATCTTTTGTATATACCAGCGTAAATACTTGTTCTCTTACGGTATGGAATATGTTGCATCGAACTTGTTGAGAATGGAAGATAACTAAGGTAATCTTCGTTTGATTTCTTAATGAATGTCTGTAGTATTGCTGAAATTTTTATCTTCTCTTATATTTTTTTCTCTCCCTATAGTTCAAAGCTTTTCTTTCTTGTTTACAATGGGTTGAAATGTGCACCCTCAAAACACGGTTCAACTTAGAAGTTGTAAGGATTTATTTTTCCTATTCTTGTCTCAGATCCAATTAAACAGTTCTGTAAAACCAAAACTGAAATTTCGCACTAAAACAGGGCACAAGTTTCTCATTTCAGTTGAGGGCACCAAAGCTTTTACCATGTTGCGTGCATGGTATAAATATAAAAGAATGCAACCTCATTCTGCCATTTGTTAAGTTTCCACCTGATGTCAGATCCGTACCCTTCTCATTTCTCATGCATATATGCCTGTTATATACAGCTTGTTCATTTCTAACATCTCTAAGACTTTGTGTCTCTTTCTGATACAACAGTGCTAAATGGAAGCCTTTGCAAGATCTTCCACAACGTTGTTTGCAAAGGCTAATACTAACAAGCCTCCATCGCCTGTAAAAGCTCTTCTGGGTCAATCTAGCATTTGCTTTGTAAGATTTGGGAATTCAAATGCAAACGTTCATCATCATACTTCTTTGCTTAGGCACAAAGCTATTCGATCAGTTCGCTCATCTGAAACAAGGGTACTAAAACACTTGGATTCTTTCATGCCATTCTCATTAGTTTGTTTCTTGGCATTCTTGACTCAATGAACCAGGCTATTACAGACGGTATAAATGTAAAATAACCCAGAAGAGTTCTCGATGTAGTACTTTCACTATTTTTACCTTGTCAATTCGATGCTGCTTCCTTGACTTCTTTTACATATCATGTTACGGCCAATATATTGTCATGCATGAATAGCATGATCAATCATCATCTTCGACCAAAAACAAAATGATCAATCATCTGTATTAGTTTGTTTCACCTTCTAAAACTTCAAACTAGTCATTATAAATGGTGCAGGATAGAGATTTCAGCTGAAATGACATGTATGAACAATCTTCTAATTTCTCTTCACCAACTTGATCATCTGCTTTAACTTACCTCTTTAAAATTCATGAGCAGGTGTTAAGGAACTCAGTCTCAGCAGGATTTGGGATCGAACCAGCAGGCAAGTTTCCTATATTAATTCGATCTTGTTAAGCTTTTAACAATCAGTTTCTGCTTCTCAATATTATTTCACAGTTACATTTTGCTTCACAGCAGCATCAAAAACCGTTCATGTTCAATTCCGATTACAGAAGAAGTGCAGCTACGGTGATAATTTTCTCCTGGTAGGCAATGAACCTATCATTGGACAGTGGAACCCTTCTAGTGCTGTACCCCTTAACTGGTCTGATGGAAACATTTGGACAGTTGACCTGGTAAGAACTTCAAAAGCATAAGGATTAATAATTTGGAAGCTGTAAATTTGCTCGAATAGACGTTGATCAAATGATCATGTTAAGTCATAATGTCATTTTTGAATTTGTATGGTTTCAAATAGGACATACCAATTGACAGAGCAATCCAGTTCAAATTTATACTAAAGAAAAGCACAGGAGATCTGTTATGGCAACCTGGTCCAGACAGAATTCTTCACACCTGGGATACCAACAGCACTATAACCATAGCCGAAGACTGGAAACATGCGAAACTTCAGAAGTTAACTGAAAAGAAAAATATCAGTCAAAATGAGACGCTACATACAAACCGAGCTGCGACTTTTTCAGACAAGTTTGCCTCTGTAAACGGCGTACCAACTTATAGTAACAGGAATGAGTTTGCTTTCAAAGAGAGGGCGTTTAGTTCAGCAGAGGGAACTCTGCTTCAGGAAAGCCAAGCAGTTTGCAATGCAAATGACGGTCTTTGCATCATGACCAGGCCAACATCCTTAGGTAGCATGGAAGATGAAGATGAATACTGTGAAGCTGAATACTATGACGATGAATATTATGAAGATGACTGTGAATATGAAGATAGATACGAAGACGAAGACATCATGTTTACATATGAAGGAGGTCGTGTTCTTGTGCCTGGTTTAGTACAAGGGGTAACTGGAAAAACCATTGATATCAGTACTGATGGCTCCATTGTGGTTGATGCGAGAGAGGTACACAGTTCTTAATCGAACATGTCACTGTTTTTCTATATACTGCTTCTCTTAAATGAAACCCACACAATTTGGTCTCTGTCACCACTCATTTGGAGACTGGAGAGGCTACAATGTAATGTAAATACGGCTTCGAGTATTTGGCTGACTGCCTCTTCTTTATATGTAATAGCTCACCTCGAGCAAATTTTGTTCTTCTGCCTTTTAACCATACATACAGCTTTTAACCATACATACAGCCATAGCAGTTGGTTAAAACTTCTGAAGATTTGATTGCATTTGAGTTTGTTTCTATTTGATGTGTGCGAATCTTGATAGAATCGCATGTGTGGATTCAAGCAAACCAGAAGCTAAAATGGTGGCGTTCTGTACAATGTCGATTGAAAATTCCCATGCAAATTCAACAGAAGTGCTAATACTGCTCTGAACAATACGCAGTTGCAATACATTCTTAATGTACAGCAGTTGCAATACATTAAGAATCAAGAACAGATACTATTCAGAGCTGCCCTATCGAATGCATTATCGCCCTTACCTTCTCATCCTTCTGGGTAGGAATGACAAAAATAGCAGCAAGACAGGACTTCCACACGCATCGATTATTCCAAGGGCTTGGCATATCGAATCATATATATCAACCAGAGAACAGACTAAAATGAGAAAGGACCATATCAGCATCAAGATCAGGATATATATTAAACAATATACCAGAAACAACTCTTTAACATTGCATAACAGGTACAATCACAAACAAGACACGTGAGAATTGTGAAGAACCTGAGTATATGTTTTACACCATGGCTCTCTCAATTTGACCAAGAATAGAATCCCACCATGAGTGACACAATATGCCTACCCGGTCATATCAATATTCTTCCATGCATCTGGTCCAGCCTTTAGTGGTAATTGATTTCTTGTTAATCTCCGTTTTGACGAACTTCTCGGGACTTTGGAGGAGCTTCATCATCATGATGCCTTTTCGATCTCTCACCTTCTCTTCTATCCCAACGTGCTCGTGACTTTGGCTCTAATTCATTGTGATTGGGTCGCCTTGATCTCTTTTCTTCCATCCGATCACGATCTTCTTTTCTGTCATAAGCTTCCACATCATCATCACGTCTTCTTGGTCTACTATCCTCCCTTCTATCATAATTGCTTCTGACATGGTCTTCTCTAGACTTAGTTTCAAATGCAGCATCAGCACCTTGCCCTCTGGGTCTCTTATCTTCTCCAGACTTTGGCTTCGGTTCAAATTCATCATCGCCTTGCCTTCTGGGTCTCCTATCTTCCCTTCTATCATGATATTCTCTTCCCTTCTCATACTCATCATGTCTTCTTGGTCTCTTTTCTTCCCTCCTGTCATAATCTTCTCTTGATCTTGGCTCCAACTCATCATCATCACCACGTCTTCTTGATGTCTTCTTTTCTTCATCCAAGCTCCTCCTGTCCGGTGCTGTCTTGAATTTATCTCTAGTGCTCAATCTTCTCGCGCTCTAGGCTCTGGAACACGATTCGAGGGGATGGTTCCAGATCTTTTGTCACTCTTTCTCGGACCATCATAGTTGTCATGTCCCCATTTTTTGTCCTCAGCACCCCAACCCGTGTTTGCAGCTCTCTGAATACAAACAAAAAGAATCAACCATAAGCACCTAAATATGTGGATCAATATCAATTTAAACACATCAGTCTGCTTAAACTCAGATCTTGCACTCACTCCAAGCATGTCGTAAAACATATACACAGTAACACACAGGAATCAAGCTCATTATCCCCCAATATCTACCCGCATAAACCCGACTCCCAAACACAAATTAAAGAAACAAACAATTCAAAGCTGAAATAAGCAGAAATCGACAATGCTATCAGTCCTAAAGATCCAAACATCAATAAGCATTTCAAAAATCAACAATGAAATCAAGCCCGAAAAAACAAAATCAAGGCAATGGCAGGCTCACCTGTTCATTGTGAGAAAACCGACACGCAGCGCCACGAGTACATTCACCTCTCTGGAAAGCACGGCAGACGCCGCGCTCCTCCCTCTTCCTCTGAGCCTCCTCCTCATCTTCCTCCTCCATCTTCTTGTACTTGGGCACATGATCAACCCTAATAGTCCGACCCACCACTTGGGCTCCGTTCAAATTATCCACAGCCAGATTCGTGCTCCTCTGATCCTCATACGCCACAAAAGCAAACCCTTTCGATTTTCCGGTGCCTTTATCGCGGACGAGGTTCACATCGACGACCTCGCCGTACCTGAAACAGAAAAATCAAGATTAAAAATTGAAGACGAGTTCGAATTGAAATTAGGGTTAGGGTTTTAAAGGGGTTTACTTACTGAGCGAAGACGGCGACGAGGTCGCCTTCGGTGAGATCGAAGGGGAGGCCGCCGGCGTAGACGTAGGCGGAGTGTTTGAACGTGGCGTGCCATGAAGCGTCCTCTGAAATCCCTAATCGAGCTTCTGTCGCGTTTATCTTCTGTAAATTCTTCACTTGGGTTAGTGGATTCATGGCTTCGTTCTCTTCAGCTCTCTCTCTCTCTCTCTGCAGAAATCAGGGTTTTAACTCGGATCTCTGAGAGAGGGAGAGAGAAAGAGATTTATGGGCCGAACCGGACATTTTAATATGCTTGGACACCCAACCTAATAAATGAAGCCCAACAACGGTCCAATATTATAGGACAGGGAGGGATAGTTGTATTTGTTGCATTGTTATTGGGCTGCCTCACTCCAACGTCGGTCACCCACAGGGTATGGAAAACCCGACTTGAGAATTTTTCTACAACTCACAAAAGGAGTTCTTCTTTTTTCTCTTTTTTCGACATTTAACTGAACAAACTATGGTATAAGAAGCAAGAATACCTTTGCTCGGAATGTCCTTGCATCATTTCACTACTCTCCTAATAACTTTGTGGTTGTCTTTTGACGATTGGAACTTGTAATGAACTATTTATGGAGCAGTTCTTGAGATAGTGTTTCATCACACGTTTACTTATTTAAAAAGAAAATAATCATGAATAAAAAACAATTGGAATGTGATAAGAAATGAATCGGGGAGATAAGTTCCAGATAATTGATAAACTTATCTCCCCGATCAAATCCCCAAGTATTTATGAATCAATTCATGATAGGAGGTGAGGCATACACCCATTATGATTCATTTACGTGTTAGTAAACCCTTTTTTTTACCTGTAATCATTCCAATTTCTTTAAGTCTTAGTAAACATTGAAATTTGATTACCCCACTTTTAATGGATTTTTGTAGACATTCATGTTTACTTGGTGCTTATTCAGTTATTCTTACTAAGGACAATTAAGTGAGTTCTTTCTCATTTAGCATCGTTACATGTTTCTGTATTGGGATAATTTTAAAAACAATACATGACAAATAGTCCACTCATAATTTTAGTGTTTTAAGTTTCAAAAAAATCATAACGGTACATGAACTTGTAATATCAGCCGAAAATATATACATACCGTTACATTCTCTGTTATCTAACGTATTTTCCGTTGAACTTTGAGGAACAAATCCGTCACTTCTTTATTTAGCAGTAATAAATTATTAAAATCATTAAGGAAAGGGAAATAAGAAAGGCAATGTATTGTTATCTCTCTTTTTCGTCCCCGTTCAAACCCAGCATACACAAAAATGGTGATCGAGGTAGGACTATAGGAGGAAGTTGGAAGATGATTTGATTTGGTAAGTTACGGAAGAAAGGGTTTGAATATATCGGTGGGTAGTAAGGAAACTTAGAGTGAGAAAGTTATGTCCTAATTTTACTTATATTGGGACGAGCAACAAAGTTTTTTTTTTCTTTTTTTTGATGAATAAGTGTCTTTCATTAAAACCAAACCAGTAACTTACAAATACAACGAATAGTAAGCAAAGAAACAAGGTAAGGGGAAAATAACAAAGTCTTTGAGAATATATGGTTTGAGTTTAAAAGATTAAAAAAGTATATAAATATAAAAAAAGAAAAAAGAATAATATCAAGAAAGAGAGAATGGAGAAAACCCGAAACCATCATTTGAAAAATGAGGAGAAATTTTGAGAAATAACCAACTTTTGGTTCTCAAGATGGTTTTTAACCATCTTTTTCCATTTAGTTGAAAAATAACCATTTTACATGATAAAAGGTCTACAATACCCTTTATACCCTAAACCCTATATATATAACCTATGTAATACAATTTTTTATTTTTGATGATACAATCGTGAAAAGTGAAAACAATGTAATCATGATCATTGTCTCTTTAGTGATTGCATAAATAAGAAGATCAAACTACAAGTAAGCAACAGTATGTCCATATATAATTAGCTGCCAAATTAAGATATTGAAAGCTAGTTATAATCCAGCCAATATTGTTCATTGTTCACATTGAGTTTGGCTGTAAATCAACGTAATATTAAACATACAACTTTTCTTGCACATCTTATGATCAGATTAAGCTCTTATATGATAAAACATTGGACTCGATCAAATTGACACGATTAGGACCTTAAATATGAAAACTCCTGTTCCTGAATTAACCCTAAATCTCAAACCTTGAAAGGGTTGGAGCTTTATTTAACCACAAAATATCATCAAATAAAACTAAAAATATTATAAATATACATACCTTGAACACACAAGGATTGTTTGATTGTGTACTAAATCAATCGGATAGCAGTTAGGTTTGACTATATGAGAAGTCTGGTAGAACCCGTAGAAGTAGAACGAACAAATAACAAAAATTTCTGTTTTTTTTCTTTTTTCTTTTATTGAGGTGAATAGAAAAAAATATTAAAATAGTTATTTTGTATAAAGGGTATAGTAGACCTTTTATCATGCAAAATGGTTATTTTTCAACTATATGAAAAAAGATGGTTAAAAACCATCTTGAGGACCAAAAGTTGGTTATTTCTCAAAAATGAGATATTATATAGAGTTAATGGTGATATTGACAGTATATGTTAAAAGTGTGCCGGCTTTTAAACGTCATGTACCATTTTGATTGTTTTGAAACTTGAAACACCAAAATTGAGAGTGGACCGTTTGTCATGTACTGTTCTTAAAATTTTTCCTTCTGTATTCTCTTCAAAACTAAATTTGGGTGATCATTAACTTTCTAGAAGACTATTTTGTTAATGGCATTCCTGCCAGCATGCAGTTAGTGCATCACCAACAAAACATTTTTCTTCACTATAAAGCAAGTAAATAATACTAGCATGGTTATCAATATTTTATTTTGGTTACAATGGTTATCAATTTTTTCATTATAACAAAACAAGTGTTTTTGCTTCTTTCAATAATCAAAAACATTACAAAAAAAAGTATAGTGGAAGAATATTAGGCTATAAGTGGGGCGACATTACAAGGATTTTTCAGGTAATAGGAGATATTGATTTGAACTCCGAAATGGTAGCTCACACTGCCACCAATTCTATACCAAAATATAAACGTTACATAAAACATCCGGGGTTCAAAACATTTTCCCTTCACTATAAAACATAGGAGCACTCTTTGCTAGTCGATGTCTACTTGAATACTTGTTTATAAGGAATCTTGTGTTTAAAGAAATATGATTTATTGTGTGTGCTTTAGTCAAAGTAGAATCAGAATAGGATTCGATATCAATGTTGTAATAGGAATATAGGTATTTTCCTTATGTATTGTATCCTCTATATATAGAGGTTTATACTATGAATGAAATAGAACGATTATTCTCCCCAAATCTCTCTCTCAGTTTATTTCTCCCGCAACACGTTATCAGACACTTTGCTTTAACCCTGAGTAACCCTAGAAACAAAAACAAAAAAAAATTCTGCCGTCCCTCACCTAGAAACCAAAAACAGTGGCCGCCGATCAATTGGTTTCTCTGTGCGCTAACCCCTTCTAATACCATCAATGGCCGAATTGAAGGAGGTTTATTATGTGGAGCCGTGGAGGTGCTTTTGTTTTATGAAGCTTTGGGACTCACAAGTCACAATTGTCAGGAGGCCATGACGTGTGGCCTTTCTACCAAGACAATATATACATGTGGAGGAATGAAAAGAATTATAGACGTGATGGCATACAAAGATGATCACTTCCAGACCTAGATCTTCTTCAGCAAAAGATGATCGAAATTGGGTCGATGTGCCTCTGAACACGAAGAGCTAAGTTTTCTAGATCGATATTTACATATAAATGTCACATATCAATTATTCGTGAGTCCGTGGCAGGGCATATATATATATATATATGATACTGTGGCCTTCGTACGTGAAATTTTCATTGCACACATATAATCGTCCTGCTTATATCAACGAGGTGCTAATCATATTATTTCATCTTATGTTAAGGCAGAGTTTCTTTGCATTGCAAAAGGTGATTGTTGGAGATCGAAGCAACATCTGAAATCTCGGATTAGTTACGATAAGCACGCGACAATTCTCAAGAGACATACACGTCTATATCGGCATGTGCGTGTATAAAAAATTTCAAGCTTAAATTTTACCAAGTAAGCTTTAAATCAAAGTTCATGCTTTATGAGAATTGTGTTTTTATCAGGGATTTTCCAACTTCTCTTCTTTTACATCCCGACCCCTCTTATGGCGTGGGACTTTTGAAAAATAATTGAATCATGGGGATTCATATGCTATGAGCATCGGAAAAAATTATGGCTATGAAAAAAATTCATGAGCCTCAAAACTACCATTTTCACACTTGGTTTTGGTCTAATCCAAATTTCTTGGAAATATTAGTGATCGAGGGAGTCTTTGGGACTACGACACTAATTCTTCTTCTTGTTTCTCAAGATGTCAAAAAAAAAAAGGGGGGCAAAGAAAATAAAAGAAAAAAAATGCCCGGAATTTGTTAATCTAGAATCCAATGATATTGGATATATCACCTATGGGTGACTGACATCAAGAAAACCTCACAGCCATGACATGGCTTATTATTGGAGATGAGGTATGCTATAGACATAGATCTAATGAGCATCAATTTTGAGCATTGCAAGGCAAGTACTAAATTAGCTGCACAATATATAGTGTATAAATATATAAGAGAGCAAAAGGCTCATCATACAGCTGAAGAAGAAGAAGAAGATGGAGATGACAATGACGTCAGTCTCACTATTACATACTTCAAATCTGGCAAAGAACACATTGATGTTGCAGATTTTGATTGGAGCATTTATTTTCTAAGAATACATGTACAGGCTTCTATGCCTCAATTCATAAAAGACGTTTGGTCATGATTCTTATTATTTGGATTAGATTTTGATTACAAAACCTCGATGTACGTTGGCATATTAATAAAGTCTCAAATATATTTCTATGAGATTTGAGTTTTATTTGAATTTATTATTGCAATGGCATATTCAAAGCTGTGATCATGCCTTATTCTGATATATGGTTCGAAAGAAACAAATAATTCCACCATAAATGAACATGGTGTGACAATATGAGTCAAAAGGGTGACAAAATATTTTCGACAAAGAATTGAAAAAAAGTGAAATAGTCAACTATGACGAAAAGTCAACTGTAACAAAAAGTCAACAGAGAAAACGGTACTGTTCACCGTGAACAGTAACAGCACAAAAAAAATGTTGTTTATTGGTGTATATTTACACTCACATACGATATGTCTTGAACATATGTTGACTGATCTCCTATAATTTGCCAGTATGTTACTTGGAGAGATCGAATATTTAAAGTCGATAATATGACTACCCACAAAATACCTAAAAGTAGGTAATTATTTGTGGAATAATGTCTTATAATCCCTTTGTGACTCAGATGATTGCATCATCACAATTGATAAAAAAGAGCGATAGATGGCTCAAATTCTTTTGACTTTACGACACTATGATTATTATCATTGAAGCTCTTTATGCTCCAAGAGCTAATCGAACCCTTATCAACACTAAATGATATATTGCCAACGATTATCATGTGAAAACACATAAGAGAGAATTGACATGAGTTCCTTTGTATTACCTCTAATGACTACGAATGTACACGAGTATCAGAGAAGATTATGTGTCATTAGTGGATTAATTTGTAACCACTATTTATTATAATTGTTGAATCCAACAACGTCATATGAGATGACATTGAGATTATGACACATATAGGCTTTGACATGACAGATTAAGATATCATGGTCATGGTCTGATGATCCGTATATTGAAAAGTCACACGGACATCCATTATTTTGAGTGAAAAGAAGCAAGAACCAAAAGAACATGGTTCAAGAGGCAAATACTGCTACTTGTATGAAAATACCGTTGCTCCCCCTAGGCGGTTCTGGGACATTTTTGATGCATATGTTGGTGCAATCGTTCCCTATTATGCTTTTCAAGTCAATTATGACTTTATGGCTAAACCAATTTATTCATTGGTTACTTCTGAAAACCAATTAAACTCATTTTGTAAAACCTATTTCTTTGGAAAATTAGGATTGAGATCATCCTATGCAAATGACACATGTATTCTCATATATAATGTTCTAAATTACATTGAATTTAAGTGGATTCTGTAGACATATTCAACCAACTTGCGGACATATTTGATATTTTATTATGTTGGTTGACGTGCATACACGCTGGTCACGTGTCGCAATATCGTCTACTAGTTATATATGCTGCTTATAATATAACTTCTAGCACAAATTATATATTGGGCTCACTACCCATATCATCCCATTCAGTCAATTCGACTTGATAATGCTAGAGAGTTCACATCGATAATTTTCGATGACTATTGTACATTTTGATGGAATGATGTTTGATATCATGTTCCCATGTACATGCCCAAATGGTCTCGCAAAAAGTTACAATTAAATGACTACGATAGTAGCCTAAATTTTGGTAATGCGCACCAATTTTTCCGCTTGGGTTATGTGATTGCATGCAGCTATACTAATTCATCTACGAACCATCACCACTTAACCTATTTATGCGTTAAAGCTAGTGACTTACGCATTTATGTGCCAAAATTGTGCAGCCACGGCACACTATGATTGGTTCTTAGACATGAATAAGTATTTATGTTGGATATAAGTCTCCAACTATAGTTCGCTTTGTTGAAACCTTGACAGGCGATCTCTTTACCGCCATATTTGCGAAATGTCACTTTGATGAGACAATCTTCCCGTCGTTAGGGGGAGATAAGAACAAGAATGCTCAAAGATAACGACAGGAAATTGTCGTGATTTATCCCCACTTTGTCTCATCATGATCCCCAAAACCGCACAATATTGAAGTGCGTAGAATAATTGATCTTCATAACGTAGCAGATTCAATGCTTGATGCGTTTTGCAATATTAAAGTGACGAGATCATAATATAAATGCTGCAAACATGCCTGTAAGGATTGATGTCCTATCAAGAGGACATGGCGCCACCTAATGAAATTGGTGTCAACGCCGCCGCCATGGTTGGTAGAATAGTGACACCATAACGTGGCATAATGGTGTCAAAGGTCGTGGCTCCCCAAAGAAAAGAGGGAGGCCCTATATGTTCGATGAATACTCACTCAAATGAGTGAGCGAGTTTGACACAATTTGATCCGTTGATCATTGATACTCAAATCCGTCTCATGTGAATATTTATGAATTATGGTTATCATTGGGGGATGCCTCAATGTTAAAACTAAATTCTTGAAATATAGAGATCTCTACAACTATATATTACACTAGTGTACATGCAGACGTGGGATATTGAGATATCGAACTTTACTTCGTTGCAAAAATGCAAACGTAGTTAATATTGGCCTAAAAAGGAAAGAAGTGATCCAGGCTAAGTTGAAAGAAAGGTATTTTGGGTTGGTGATGCCGACACGCCCAAGTGTAAAACCTATCAATTTAATAAGTCTTTATTATAAAGCATGATTAGTAGACACGCCTCATGGCGCAAGGCTTGTCATATCGACCTGGGATCGACTACGAGGAGACATATTCTCTCGTAATGGATGTCATTGCACTCCACTACCTTGTCAGTTTGGTAGTTTCCGAAAAACTTGACATGCAGCTTATGAAGGTGGTCACAACATATCTCTATGGGGATCTAAGTTAAGAGATATACATAAATGTCCAAGGTTGACTTCATTTACCCAAATCAAGTGGCTCTAGACCACAGAGCACGTTTACAATAAGGTTGAAACGTTCCCTAAGTGACAATTTGATTGAGAAGGGATATGATGAATTATGCCCATGCGTGTTTATTAAAAAGGACAAGTTCCGGATTTTCATTATTGCGGTTTATGTCAATGATATACCGCTATGGATTTGAAATCCGAATTTTGAGATAAAGATCTTGGGAATATATGGTTTTATCTCGAATTGGAACTCGAGCACCATAATGATGGTATTGTCCATCAATCGGCTTATATTATGAGATATTAAGGCACTCTAATGATGATAAAGTGAGGCCTATAAGTATTCTCCTGATCGTTCGTAGTCTTGACCCTCAAAGGGATACGTTTCGTCCAAGGGATGATGGCGAACACGTTTTAAAGGCTGAATGCCTAATATAAGTACATTAAGCGTATTATTGTACCGAGCAAAGATATACAAGATACGACATCTCATCCATATTGTGAACTTGTTAGCTAGATGCAGCTATGCGCCCACGCATTGCCTATGGATTGACATAAGATTAATCACTGGATACTTATGATATTTTTGGGCTTATTCTATCCCTACAAAGAGAAGAGTATATGGCATGATGGATTGCATCACATAACCATCGCCGCAAGCCATGCGTGAAGAAAAACGCATTAAAGGCGAAACTAGAAAATCTGTTTTTACAGATCAGTCAACTTCGACAGAGCCTTGTGATCAGCTCAGGACGAATCTGATTATGAGTAATATATGGTTGGAAAGCTACAGATATGTAGTTTCCAGAACTTTTTACGGTTCGTCCATATCTATTTTGAGCAGGAAGTTATGACTGATTTAGTACACGAAGGTCATGCCACGCGTGAATCTGATTTTCGACGCAAACTCTTGTTTTGAGTTCTTGGGCAGCCTTCTATTCATTCCACCAAATATTTGTGATGTTTTGGTAAGATTTGCTGATATTGGGTATCTTTTGAACCCACATAAATGTTGTTTCCATGTGAGCTATGTATTGGGAAACAACGTGATATCTTGGTGAACAAAATACTTGTGTCGCTACATCTTTGAATGATGTCTAGATGATTGCTCTACACGAAATTGTTCGTGAGTGTATATGGTTGAAGCCTATAATTACACATATTCTAAGAGCAAATGGTTTAATGTTTACCACAGATGAACCTACATATTTTTATAAGGTTAATGATGCTTGCATTCGACATATGAAGCAATGTTTTACCAAAAGCGACAACACCAAGTATATATCATGTACGTGATCAGCAAAGAATGAGTTTTCCTCGTGATCAAAGTGAAACAAGTTAAATATGAGGATAATATGGCATATCTTTTTACTATATCATTGCCTAAGGTCACATTTGAAAAACATGTCTACAGCATTGGTATGCTTAATTTATCTAAAGCTCTCATGATTGTAAGAATCAGGGGGAGGTGCAGACATCAGGGGGAGTCTGGCACATACATGTCAATTTCAAATGTGAATGATGTGTTGTACTCTTTTTGTTCCTTCGACCAAGGTTATTTTTGCCCATGAAGTTTTATTGTTACTTAGCAAGGTTTTTAATGAGGCAACATGGAATGCATCTGAATGTATCGTATTACTTTGACATGGCACAAGGGGGAGTGGTTAAGGAAATATGATTTATTGTGTGTGCTTTAGTCAAAGTAGAATCAGAATAGGATTCGATATCAATGTTGTAATAGGAATATAGGTATTTTCCTTATGTATTGTATCCTCTATATATAGAGGTTTATACTATGAATGAAATAGAACGATTATTCTCCCCAAATCTCTCTCTCAGTTTATTTCTCCCGCAACATCTTGATATTATTTCAAGTTTTTGTAATAAGAGGTTCAAGCTAAACGTTATCCCTTTGTATTTGACAATTTCATTAATTAAGATTTGAGTACAGCCGGCCATTCTTTAAAAAGAAATAATCTTTTCTATTTTTTCTAATAATAAACGTTACATAAAACATTCGCTAGCTAGGAATTTCAAGCAACACAGTAACAGCCAATACATCAATTTCAAGTTTTGATCTTCAACAATGGACTCCCTACCAAGTACCCACTCACAAACTATGAAGTTGAACTGTTCCAAGAGCGGGAAACGTCTTACAGAATACAGACCACGCCCACCTTTATCATTCATGTTTTGTCTAACTTCGAAGCAATGGGCCCATGACATTAGCTGGTTGCTAAAGCCAATCACTGCATTTCTTTTTTATGAACACAATGATGCCTTTACCAAACTCCCAAAGACCAGCTAGTTCTTTTTTCTTTTTCCAACTTCTTTATTACATGATCATTCTTAAGGGTCAAAAGGATCAGGAATATACTCCTGCTGGGTCTTCTGGGTTATGCTCCTTCTCTGCAAATAGAATCAAACTGAACCCCATTTATCTGATTCCTCCATAACTGCACAAAAGGGACCAAGGTACGTGAGCTTTACTCATTCAATCTGCTTGACTGCTTTTTTTGTACCTTTTATTTCCAGAAGCTGATCAGATTTCATTGAATTGTTATAAAGGAGAATTCTTGTGGGGTGTGAAGGACATGAAACACAATGTCTATTTATGCTAAAGATACAGATCCAGCATTCCAGGCTGCAGGAGCAACGCTGTATCCTTTTAATGATTTTATTTCAGTGTTGCAATGTAATGAAAACTTCAACTTTTTTTTTTGGGTGGTAATTTAAAAATTTGATTGCAACTTTTAGATGGGCCAGCTAGTGCCTCTGTAAAAGATTTGCTCAACTAATGGAAGGTTTTGAGCTCTTCTGATATTCAATATGAACAGTTTATCAGCATTCAGCAAAAGATAACTGGGAAATTTGAGATTCAACTTTTGGTCTATAATTGTTCCTAAATACTATTCGTTAGTGTTTTTATCATTTTTGATTTTCATTG
This sequence comes from Fragaria nilgerrensis, assembly GCA_010134655.1. Lineage (NCBI taxonomy): Eukaryota > Viridiplantae > Streptophyta > Magnoliopsida > Rosales > Rosaceae > Fragaria > Fragaria nilgerrensis. The sequence goes on from CM020979.1 coordinate 38,742,676, forward strand.
TGTTCAAGCTTATTGCTTTTTCCTTATCCTTGTTATGGTAGTGGCTTGGAGATTTGGTGTATTGAGAACCAAGAATTGGTTTCTGTCCCAAAATCTTCACATGGGAGATTCTATTCTGGGAGTGCATATCTAATCTTGAGTGTAAGTTTATGGAAAAGTCTACTTTCATTGCCATATCATTGATGTTCTTAAAGTAATATACCACATTCAAATTTAACCAACTGTTAATTGACAGTAAGTCTAAGTACGTGTTCTGATATATACCATATCTTCCCAAATGAAGTTGATTTCATTTCGGTAAATTTGTTGTAACGTTACTGGTGGATCATTTGTGTTACGTAGTAGAATATATTATCAGGTATGCAATTAAATTAATTTTAGTCCTGTTTATCATGACAGACAATTCTGCCAAAGAGTGGCGCTCTTAAGCATGACATACACTATTGGACCGGAAAGAATGCAAATAAGGTTTCACCCTGTCTTCAATTTTAATCTGCAGCTGATTGTCATGCACAATATTTTGTTAGTCACATGACATCTAGCAACACAGAAAATCTGGTGCAAGACCATTAGTAGAGCTTAAAATTCTGAATCTCTACTAATGTAAGTTTAATCTCCTTTAGCATCCACACTGAAGTTGGAATACCATATTGACAGGTGGACTCAGTGTTGGCATCAGATAAAGCACTTGAACTAGATGCAGCTCTTGGGTCATGCACTGTGCAGTATATGGAACTTCAAGGCCGGGAAACCGGAAAGTTTTTGTCATATTTCAAACCCTGTATTATACCCATTGAAGGAGTATATGCATCACAGAAAGACCACTTGAAAAGAGAGACATATAAAGTCACACTGTTAGCTTGCAAAGGGGACCATGTTGTTCATGTTAAAGAAGTAAGTTATGCTTAAATTAGTTTTTTTTTTGGGGGTAAAATCAGTTGATCTGGTGGTTACGTTCTGGATCCTATTATTAGTCTAATATGATTTAAACTTAACAGTGTGTAGGAACATGAATTTCAGTTATATTGATACAAAAGCAATCAACTATTGAGTTTCCAATACATTGAGATCATTGTATCTGTCACTCTTTTCGTGCAAGTCACCTGACTAATTCTTTTAGTATCCCTGAACTATTTAATGTATGGTCTGCCTGTTCATTAGGTGCCTTTTTCTCGTTCATCGTTGAACCACAATGATGTATTCATACTTGATACTGCCTCAAAAATTTTCCTCTTTAGTGGGTGCAACTCTAGCATACAAGAAAGAGCAAAAACTTTGGAAGTTGTCCAGTACATCAAAGAGAATAAACATTCTGGAAACTGTGAGGTGGCAACTGTAGGTTCGAAATCTTGTGACCTCTCTCTCTATCATTTAAGAAAATATTACAGAAATTAATAATTCTTAAAGTGCTGCAGAGGATGGAAAATTTGTTGGTGATCCTGATGTGGGTGAATTCTGGAGCTTATTTGGTGGTTATGCTCCCATTCCCCAGGATTCACCTTCTCCTGTTCAGAAACAGTCTGAAGCACCCTTTGTGAAACTTTCATGGTGAGCATGACTAATCTTGGAAACATATTTAAGTTCTTCACCTTTTCTCTTACTCAGCACGATTGTTCAGTGATTAAGTTTGAGGATGATAATAATTTATAATTACCCTCCTATTTATATTTTTATATTCTTCTATATACAGGATAACGACTCGGGGTAAATTAGATCCATGTCAAACTGATTCATTGAGTAAAGAAATGCTTGAGACGGACAAATGCTATATGCTGGACTGTGATTCAGAAATCTTTGTTTGGATGGGAAGGCATACCTCAGTTACAGAAAGGAAAACATCAATCTCGGCCACAGAAGTAAGAATTTTTATCTTCCAATGAGGGAATAGTAAAGGAAATATTTATAAAAACTTCAGTTGTATGATTACTTGGGGATAAATTACTTACATATATGGAAAACTTATAACCAAATCTCATCACATAGCTGTAGTCATTGTTCTCTAAGTGATGAATGCACTCTTTTACAGGATTTCCTCAGAAACCAAGGCAGGTCAGCTGGTACGCATGTGACTAATATAACTGAAGGGCTAGAAACTGCAAAGTTTAGGTCATATTTTTACAATTGGCCCCAAACGGTGGAGCTCAAACTGTATGAAGAAGGTCGAGATAAAGTAGCAGGTTCTAATTCATTTACCAAATCCCAACTTTGAAACAAGTAGTATGGCAGCATAAGCACCAATGCTGTAGTTATATCAGTACCTTTGTCATTATAATTCTTATAACATTGACTTCTTTTCAGCAATGTTTAAGCAACAAGGTTATGCAGTGCAAGAGCTTCCTGATGAAGAAGATATCCAGTCATTTATAGACTGCAGAGGCAAATTGAAAGTAGCTCCTTATTTGAAAGAGTTATACTCTTTTTAAATTTTGTTAATCTTGTGTTCTTTTATGTTAATGCAATCTATAACATTTCAGGTTTGGTGGGTAGATGGTGACAGACTGTCCCTTGTTCCAGCCTCAGAACAGAGAAAGCTTTTCAGTGGGGATTGCTACATTCTGCAATATACATATCTTGGCAATGAAAGGGATGAGAATCTATTCTATGCATGGCTTGGTTGTGGGAGTGTAATGGTGAGTTGGCAACCATAACTCATATGGCTGGGATAGGTTGTTGTTGCTTTGAGAGATTTATTCAAAGTTCTGTTCATGACTTCCTGGAGTGAAAAGAAGAAAATAAATCACTACTTTACCTGGGAAAATTGTTTAAGTTCCAGGCTATGTATCTGAATCAATTATTCAGTTTATGGTAGTTTTTAGTGAATATCAATTTTGTTTTTTAATTGTTATTTGTTTTGCATGCAGGAGGATAAAAGAGACGCTATCTCTCATATGAATGCCATGGTTGAGTCGGGCAGGGGAAAACCCGTTGTGGTCGGTTCCGTTACGATAGCTTGTTTGATACATAGTTTCCATGTTTATGTAGTTGATTGACTTCTTGACTAAACTGCATCATTCATGCAACTTAGGTTTTCTTGACTTATGTTTTTCAGGCTCAAATTATGGAGAATAAGGAGCCATCTCAATTTTTTTCAATTTTACAGACGTTAATTGTTTTTAAGGTTTGCACCTCTCCATACTTTTTTTCTTTTTCCTTCTGTATTCCAATATAGTATTGGTTTTGTTTCAAGTTAATCTAATGTCGATAGTGAGATATCTTCTGAATTTTTTTTGCTTTTCATGTAGGGAGGTAGGAGTCAACGATACAAAAAGTTTGTGGCAGAAAAGGGTATTGCAGAGGAAACTTATGATGAAAGCAAGACAGCTCTTTTTCGTGTTCAAGGAACGAGTCCTCACAACATGCAGGCCATCCAAGTTGATACAGTAAGCCTAGCTTTAGTCTCTTTTTTGAGAGTTTATCTGAAAAAAAAATTCCATCCCGCCATTTTGTTTTAGTTTCTAGCAATGAAAGTGTGTCTCTTGACTTCTATCCTCCAATATCTGAATTGCATATGCCTGTATGATTACTGTTTCAGGTTTGGGGCTCTTTGAACTCTTCCTATTGTTACATCCTGCAAACTGGTACATCTGTTATCACTTGGATTGGGAATCTCTCATCAACCAGAGATCATGATCTTCTTGACAGAATGCTGGAGCTAATAAATGTGACTATTTCTTGAACTATTGCTCTAAACCACGATCTCTTTCTACTGAAGTGTGGCATTTGCAGAAAATCAGTCTAATAAAACAAAAATGACCGTAATTAGTATTGCTTGAAATATCTCATATTCTCAGTAATGCCTCTCCTAAATTAGACTTCAATCATAGTTGTAATATTATTTATTTTTGCTTTGTGCTGGTAAGCCAACATGGCAAGCCATATCAGTGAGGGAAGGGAGCGAATCTGATGTGTTCTGGAGTGCACTTGGTGAAAAGACAGAGTATGCAAGAGGAAAAGAAATAAAAGGGTACATAGAAGATCCTCATTTGTTTATGTTGAGTGGAACTGAAGGTAACAAGACTTTCTAGTCTATAGAATTTTCCCTCGGAAGATAATGCAGCTTTTCCAAGTCATCATGCATGGCTTTACTAGCTGTATAGTTCTGTCTACTGATGAGTTTGCTTCTTTTGCATCTTGATCGGAATTTCCCATTCAGGTGATTTCAAGGTACAGTTTTACATTCATCTGTGTAAGCATGCAGCTCAGTGGTTTTGCAAAATGACTAGTATTTTGATGTACGTTGTTGTCGAAATTTCAAATTTAATGGTTTGGGATTGGCAATTGTTAATTAATATAAAATGTCAAGTTTTAAGAATGATTAGTTTTGTGTAGACTTTTTTGAACTTATTTCAGCTGAATCAATTTGAATATACCAGGTGCAAGAGATATACAATTTCACACAGGATGATTTAAACACTGAAGACGTGTTAGTCCTCGACTGCCACATAGAGATGTATGTTTGGATTGGAAGCCTCTCAAATATTAAGTCAAAGCTGCAAGCCCTTACTCTTGGCCTGGTAAGTACACTAACTTGGTTCCTTCATTGAATGTTTCACAGATATACTATAAGGATAACAATCATCAGATCGCGAAATTTCTTAGGGCTCATCAAGCAGATATCAGATAGATGAATTTTAGATTATGTGATTCTAGTGAATAAAGGCTTGTAATATTTTACTGCATATTAATTTATCATTCAATCTCTCTGGGGTCTCATGTTTACAATTATAGTGTGGCTTTGGCTGCACCCAGAGGAATTAATACCTGATCTTTCCAAAAAAAAAAAAAAACCGCTGTAATCATATGCGAGTTCTGTACTTCTTTAATATATAAGTTGTGTTCATAATTGATCGTGTTAAACCATGTTTCTTACTTTCCTATAACTGTACTTGGTTCTGGCAGAAATTTCTTGAGACGGATGTACTTATGGAAGGGCTATCTTTGGAAACTCCTATATATGTTGTTAGTGAAGGGCATGAACCACCATTTTTCACTCGTTTCTTTGAATGGGATCCCTCAAAGTCAAATGTAAGATCATGCCCCTACATGGACATGTCATTATTTATGTTAAAGATTCTCCAATGTGGAAATTTCATTGTTATCAACTGAGTGAAGATAAAAACCAGAAACTTGTGAGCTACAGCATTTCTATTTCATTTATCGACTAAACTTCTGCCTCTTTAGATGCATGGCAACTCATTTGAGCGGAAACTTGCGATTTTGAAAGGGAAACCACAACAGTTACAAGTAAGTGACTTCATGATGTTTGTGACTTTCTTTGAGTTTCAATTCCGCCAGTGCATTTTGCGTGTTACCCATCTTAAATCACCTCTCATACGATATCTTCTCCCCGCATTTCAAATACTTTGTACAGTGCCAAATATCTCCATGTTATTGCACACATTACTCACGGGTCTCTGGTTGAATTACTCAGGCACCAATAAGAAACTCATGGAAAGCTCCAATGACGCCGGATAGTTTGAGAAGCAAGTCCTTGAGTTCCAATGGCCGGAGAAGAAGTTTTTCTCTTGCACCCGGTGCTTCATTTCCAATCATTAAGTCCAGCTCAACTCCAATTGTCAGGAAACTTTTTAGAGGATCCTCTCTGGATGGTAGTCCAGGTAATAAAGCCTCCCATTACCACTAGTATTATTTGCAACCAAACTATTCTTTCATTTGTGTCGCAACATTTTGGGCAATATCCTTAATCTTTGATCCTTTTACCGGAACACAACATTTCTTGAAACTTCCATTTATTGTTTTTCAAGTACCTAGCTCACTATTACATCTTTAATTTTTTTTTTTGGCAGATGAGTCATTTGCATCTGCAGTTTCCCTAGAGTCAGAGGAAAAGTTATCCAAAAATGCGGGTAACATTCAGGCTAATGGAACTGAGGATCACATAAATCTGTCAGTTTATCCATACGAACGATTAACTGTCAATTCTAAAGACCCGGAAACCAGCATAGACATAACTAAAAGAGAGGTAACCATTTGTAATGCATCCAGATTCCATACACTCAATGCATTCTATGTATCTATCTCAACTTAGTTAGCAACTAATCAGCTTCTTCTGGTGGATTTAGGCATATCTATCTGAAGAAGAGTTCAAAGTGAAATTTGGCATGACTAAACGAGACTTTTACAAGCTTCCCAAATGGAAACAAAACAAGCAGAAGATAGCACTTCATCTTTTCTAAAAGAACCTAGCTCAAGACCTCAACCAGATGCAATTTTATTTACTGAAAACATTTGTGATGGAATATTACGAGCCAAATGTGTTGTGTCATTGTTAAATCTTGTACACACTATGCAATCCAAGTCTAAGACTGTCTTTGTAACAAGTCTTCATAGTATTAACCCAACGAGGTCTGCTTGATTTACTGATCCTTTGTTTTGGGGCTTCCCCGTGGATCTTAGAATCAAGTAACTTCTCCTTTGGGACAGAAGAAGTCAAAAGTTGGTATCTTTGTAAACCAAGAATACAAGTGAGTTCATACTCCATTGATTTGTATAACTCAGGCGGGTGTTCCAATAGTAGCAGAATATTCGCACCTGATTGTGTTCTTTAGTGCTCTTTATACAAGTTTATAGGTTTTGATTATGATTTCTGTGAGAGTGACTGATATCATCATTTTGGCTTGGTTCGACGATAACGTATTAAACCGAAGAGAATCAGACTCGAGGGTACTTGTAGTAAAAGCTCATCCAAACACCCTTACAAGCTAATCATTATTCACCACCTTCAACCTTGAACAAGAAGTTTTTAACTAGTGCAGGCTAAAACAAGAAAGCCGTCCTCCCCTGGATACAAATCAAACGATCTTCCAATCTTTGAATAGTTTCTAATAAATTGACAAATGGTTATCGTAAGAACTAAGAAGCCATTACAAATAAACCTACCACTATATGAAACCGGTCCAGACATTAACACATAATACTATACATTTAGCTGTGGTGCAGATCTCTGCGTAACATATATAGATCAATTGTGAATCTGAAACATCTGGATAATTTGATGCCACGTACACGAGTATCTCTCCTTTACTTGTACACATGAATTTGGGATAGCAGTTTCATTCTCCTCTAGTCCACTCCATGGCTATTGCCTGCTCTAATCTTAGAAAAAATCCAAAACCAAAACCAAAACAAACGTTCAAACCTCCCTCTGATCAGTCTTGAATTCGGCCGTTGAAACAAGACTCCAAAAATCACTAAGTCAACAAAACCCTCCATCACTAAAGGCGTTGTCTTTATTCTTCTAAACTCTTATCCCATCTCTTCTTCTGCAATCCAACCTCTTCGAGCTTCATAAAGCCTCGGCCTTTTTCTCTATCTGGGTCACCGGAGATGGCTTTCCGGCGACCGTCTTTCACCTGGGCTCTGTTCATTTTCATCATATTACTCTCTTCTCCATCTCTCGCCCGCAAAACCCACAAAATCCGCGGACCCATCAAAACCGTCGTCGTATTGGTCATGGAAAACCGCTCCTTTGACCACATCCTCGGCTGGCTCAAGTCGACCCGACCCGAAATCGACGGCCTCACCGGCCAAGAATCCAACCGCCTCTCCGTCTCCGACCCCACCTCCCCCAAAGTCCACGTCACCAGCGACGCCTACTTCATCGACTCCGACCCCGGCCACTCCTTCCAGGCCATCCGCGAACAGATATTCGGATCCAACCGGAGCTCCGGCAGCCCGGCCCGAATGAACGGCTTCGCCCAACAAGCCGAGTCCATGTCTCCGGGAATGGCCGCCACCGTCATGAGCGGCTTCAAACCGGAGGTCCTCCCGGTCTACACCGCCTTAGCGAATAACTTCGCCGTCTTCGACCGGTGGTTCGCTTCCGTTCCTGCGTCGACTCAGCCCAACCGGTTCTACGTCCACTCCGCCACGTCACACGGCGCCACCAGCAACGTCCGGAAAGATTTAATCCACGGCTTTCCCCAGCGGACAATCTTCGACTCTTTGGACGAAAATGCCCTCAGCTTCGGGATTTATTACCAAAACATCCCCGCCTCCTTGTTCTTCAAGAGCCTGAGGAAACTGAAACACGTGGCGAAGTTCCACAGCTACGCCTTGAAGTTCAAGCTCCACGCGAAACTCGGGAGGCTTCCGAATTACGCGGTGATCGAGCAGAGGTACTTTGACGTGAAGGAGATGCCGGCGAATGATGACCACCCGTCGCATGACGTGGCGAGAGGGCAGAGGTTCGTGAAGCAGGTGTACGAGACGCTGAGGAAGAGTCCGCAGTGGAAAGAAATGGCTTTGCTTATTACGTATGATGAGCACGGTGGGTTTTACGACCACGTGCCTACGCCCACTGAGGGTGTTCCTAGTCCGGATGGGATTACCGGGCCTGACCCGTTTTACTTCCGGTTTGACCGGTTGGGGGTTCGGGTGCCTACCATACTTGTCTCCCCCTGGGTCGAAAAGGGTACAGGTCAGTTTTGCTTACTTGGTTTGTTGTCATTTTTCATCAAGTTTTTGGTACAAGATAATTTGGCTTGTTCATGTCATCGTGTGTGGTATTAGAGTCGAAGTGGTTCTAATTTGATAGATATTCAGTCCTTGGTTGGTGTACTTTGTTTACTAGATCATATTGCATTGTTTGTTTGTTAGAAGTTTTAAACTTTTCTATAGTACGGATTTACGGGATTTAAGTTTTTTTCTTTAGAAGAAAGTTGTTGAGTTTGGTTAGTATTTGGAAGCTTGTGGGTTTGGTAGGGTATCAACTTTTACATCTTGAATGAGTTTTGCAATAGTATTTTCACTTGGCTTCTAGAGTTGGAGTTGATCCCTTCTATGATATTTCATATTTTGGGGATGCTGTGAGCTTTCTGTGCTGAGTAGGCACCTAATAGTTATCGCAACTGAGATTTTGGCTATAGCAGTATGATGTTATGTAATGTCAATTTGGTTCACATGTCTTTCATGGTTACTGTCTGGTTGAGTAGTAAGAAATATTAGTGTTGTGTTCATGGGAAGGGAGTCTTGGTCCATATGGATTTGTGAGCTTTACTGAGTGGAAGACTTTGTTTCCTTCCTATAACAAGTTGTGTATAGGGTTTTTGGTGTCTGCAGTATGTACAAGTCCTTAATGTCCATGGCTTGATGCAAGCCATCAAAGGGGCAAAATTTAGGTGATGCATTTAGTAAGCAGAGATTCTGTTAATGTATTTTGAAACGGGTCTATGCATCTTAAATCAGTCAAAACCTCAATGGATGATCACGCTAATTTTAGACATTGATATCATTTCCTGTCCTCATATGGTGTCCGCAGTCTCTTTTGAATGTTTTGATCAAACAGCAGAAATCTCATGAAATGTATTGTCTTATCTCTAATCTTTATTCTGTCCCTTCTCCAGTTAGAACTATACTGTTTGCAGTTCTATACCCTCACTTTGTGACTTCTGAATGCACATCATGTATACAGTATAAGCAATTCAATTCCAGTTAATACGTATCATGCTTACTCTATGTGAACTTAAAGGTCTTTTTAGGCCAAGTTTGGCGTGTGGTTTATTGATGGACTTGTATTTTGTTGTAGTGATCCATGAGCCAACAGGCCCAACTCCACATTCCCAGTTTGAGCATTCTTCTATTCCCGCAACTGTAAAGAAGCTATTCAATTTAAAATCCAACTTTCTGACAAAGAGGGATGCATGGGCCGGTACTTTTGAGAATTACTTTTACATCCGTGATACTCCTCGGGATGATTGTCCAGGTTTGCTTGAAAACCCTCTGATCATTTCATTAGGATGATGCTTGCAATTCACTAAGGACTTGCATTTTGTCATTGGAAGATTATTTTTCTTTTCTTGCACTTGTTATCCCTTTGTTAATTGTCCGGATCTCTGTTACAGAAACTCTTCCAGAGGTGACTAAATCACTGAGGCCAGGAGGACCAAGAGAAGACGTCAGCCTCTCGGAATTTCAAGTTGAACTGATCCAACTTGCATCCCAGCTCAATGGTGATCATGTACTCAACACTTATCCCTATATTGGTGAAAGGATGAATGTTCGCGAAGCCAACAGTTATGCAGAGGATGCTGTCAAGAGGTTCCTGGAAGCTGGAAGAGCTGCTCTTAAAGCCGGAGCCAACGAGTCTGCAATTGTTACAATGAGACCATCCCTCACTAGCCGAGTTAGAATGCAAGATCATGGTTCGTACCTAGAATCCCAATGATTACCCCTTCAAAATTAGCTACAGTAAATTGGAGTAATCACTATATCTGTATATATTCAAGCTAGTAACTAAATGTATGAAAATGTTCGAGCCTTACACTAGTTTATCAATTTAATTAGCTACTTATATACTACACAGTCTTGAATTTTATTAAGAAAAAAACAAAAATACTAGTCTTGAATACCTTTTGTTGTCCATAGCACATTATAGGTGGGTGATTAAAATTCTATTAAGAAACTTAATGCCATAATTGAAGAAAATGCAATGAGTGACTATGGACTCACCTTTCCATAATCTATGATTAACCACAAAGCAGACCTACAAGATTATTTGGGAAAATCTTCTCCAGTTTCAATATAAAAGACTCATGGGCAATCTTCAAGGATGGAAATTTGATACCCTGCACTAACAAATAGGCCCTACTGAATATGGAAACCAATCCCCACGACTCAAAACTGATTGCTAGCAGCCAAGTTGGTGAACCTATCAACAATTCATGCATTAATATAGCGACCCTCAAATATGCATCCACCCTTCAAACTTGAACACTCTCATCGGCACACAAATATCACAAGCTAGCTATATGGTCCTTCTTCTTCAGACACTTCTCCTCACTTCATCAGCACCCACCATTTCCAATCTCCATGGCAGCAACATGGGAAGAGAGCGTGACGAGCTCCATCAACACCATCTATCTCCTCTTCTCTGCCTACCTCGTCTTCGTCATGCAACTCGGGTTTGCCATGCTCTGCGCTGGCTCTGTTAGGGCCAAGAATGCCATGAATATAATGCTCACCAATGTTGTTGATGCCGTGGTAGGCAGCCTCTCTTTCTATCTGTTTGGCTTTGCTTTCGCATTCGGAGAAGGCTCCAATTCCAATCCTTTCATTGGTACCAACTTCTTTGCTCTCAAGGACATTCCCAGCAGCTCAACTTATGACTACAGTTTCTTCCTTTTCCAATGGGCATTTGCTATAGCTGTTGCTGGTATAACAAGTGGTTCCATAGCTGAGAGAACCCAATTTAGTGCTTACCTCATTTTCTCTTGTTTTCTTTCTGGGTTTGTGTATCCTGTGGTGGTTCACTGGGTTTGGTCAGCAAGTGGTTGGCTCAATCCTAGTTACTTGCTGTTCGGTTCTGGTTCTATTGACTTTGCTGGAAGTGGTGTGGTTCATTTGGTAGGAGGGATTGCTGGGCTTTGGGGCTCGTTCATCGAAGGCCCAAGAGTGGGCCGGTTCGATGCATTTGGGAAGGCCATACCAATCCGAGGCCACAATGCAACCCTTGTGGTTCTTGGCACATTCTTATTGTGGTTCGGATGGTTTGGGTTTAATCCGGGCTCTTTCAATAAGATTCTTGTGGCCTATCCGGACACAACCGATGAAGGGAATTGGACTGCAGTGGGCCGAACGGCGGTTGTTACTACATTAGCTGGGTCTACCGCCGGAATCGTCACCCTCTTCGGCCGGCGGTTACTAGTGGGTCACTGGGATGCACTAGATGTTTGCAATGGAGTGCTTGGTGGGTTTGTTGCCATAACTTCCGGATGTGCGGTGGTCGAGCCATGGGCCGCAGTCGTTTGTGGATTCTTTGCCGCTTGGGTCTTGATTGGGCTGAATATCTTGGCCCTCAAGCTACAATTTGACGACCCGCTAGAGGCGACCCAATTACACGGCGGGTGTGGCGCTTGGGGTCTGATATTTACAGGGTTGTTTGCAAAGGAGGAGTTCGTAGTCCAAGCCTACGATTCAGGTGTGGTTGGTACATCACGGCCTTATGGACTGGTTATGGGTGGGGGTTGGGGTCTGCTCGGAGCCAAGTGGTTGAGGTATTGGTGATTATCGGCTGGGTTAGCTTGACAATGGGTCCTCTATTCTTCATTCTTCACAAGCTTAACGTTCTGAGGATCTCCGTAGATGATGAAATTGCAGGTCTTGATGTCTCTAGCCATGGAGGCCGTGCCTATATTCATACAGATGAGAACCAGCCTCGGTTTTATGCAAACTATGTTCGAATGGAAGACGAGGGGTCATGATCCAACACTCATCAGTTATTACTCTGGTTCTTCTGAATTCTTCTGTAAAAAGTTTCCAGTGTTGTCAATTTGATTCATCCCTTGTTCATTTCAATGCAGTATTTGCATTTGCAATTTATCATGACTAGCACGAAACATTTTGCTAGCACCTAACACCCTGCCCACATCCAAAACAAAACTCCACAGCAACCAAGATTCCAAGCAACAGAAGAACACAAGTACCTCTTGGAAACACGTTATAAGTATAGAACGGGAGATGCACTATCTTACAGAAATCATAATCTTATATTTAACCCCACTTTTGAAGCCAATCAAAACTATGGCCAAGTACATTTACAATTCAGCGGTTCGTGTTATAATCACAGCTGGGTTTGCTATATACAAACAGTTCCAAAAGCTGTGCATTAGCCTCACCGAACATGCGAATCGTAGGGAAGATATATAGGATCTGGAATGACAAGAGGCAACTTATCGATGTACATAAATAGTCTCTTGCGGTCTTCTCTTAAGATTGTTGATAGGTCAATAGCATCACATTTTTCCGTGTAAATCCAAAGGTCGCCTGAGTTTACTCTTTTAAGACTATCACGACAAAAGGGGCATGACTGAGACCGTCCACGCCTGAGGCAAGAAGAAAACAGAAGATTAGGTTCCACAGTAGTATATACTATAAATGGCAAAAACCAATAACAAAGTCATGAAGCTTTTGCAAATGAAGCATCAAGTGAAGCTAAGCACACAAGAAGATGCGGTATGCTATCTCTCAACCTGATGGGGAACCAAGCCTGAATTTTTCTCCCCACAAAAAGTCCAGGATCAAGAATTCCACCCAATTGATCGCAAGGACTATATATAGCACATGGGTTTTTATTTAGAATCTTCCAACCCCTAAATCATGATTCTTAAGGAATTCTAGAACTGAAATGCCATAAAATCCTGACCCAATTTTGTTTTGCAATTTTCCAAAGTCAGAAAACCAGGAACTTTGAGGCACGTCAGTTAGTTATATGGCAGACCAGATAAACCCTCACTCCCTCATTATCTGGGGAATAATTTGACCAGGAGAAATGCATATGGGTGATAGTATGATACATGTACCGAATGACAAGCAATCCACACCAGAATCTATCACAGCCAAAAACCTAAAAGACATGAATTACAGTATGCAATCCACAATGTACTCTAGATAGTCAGCTTTCTATATGTTCATTTAACTGAAAAGAAGACAAAAGAGCATTCACTTATCCCATAAAAAGTATTCTTATCCCATAAAAAAAGGGTGAAAGAATTGAAAATTGCTATTTTTAATTCAATATACAAGTTCAGCTCCCATATACGCAAATTAGCCGAGCATTTTGACAAAATATGATTAAACTATAAAGAAAACCTAAAGAAAAAGTGGCCGAAAGCTTACCAATCCCGATAACACTTCAAACACAACGAGTGACTGCAGTTAGGCAACACAACTTTGTTGTTCACCTCCATGCAAATTCCACACTCTTCTTCTCTTTCCATGTCAATTTCAGAGAGTTTTCCTCTCTCCAACTCATCCTTTCTTCTGAACCTGACAGTACAAACCTCTTTTGTTTCCTGTCCTCCAAATCCGTGATGCCCTTTTGAAGTTGCAACAAAGAAGGAAATATCACCCCTGTCCGTGAATGGAAAAACATGTGAGCACACACATATCAAGGAATAACAAAGTTCATATAGTGCAGATGAACTTCCAAATTTACAATTAAGCAGATGGGTAAAAACTACTACGTTAGTCATCTGCATTGAACTTGACTTACCGTAAAATTCTTTAATGCTGGCCCTCCTTTCGTAAATCGACATGGTGGTCTTTCCATCAGGATAAGTCTGCCAATCCACCACATTGCCACAACCAAATCAGATGTTAAAAAAAAAAATTGATATTTTAAAGAAGGAGATGGAATGTATAAACATACAAAGATGAAGAATAGAGGGGAGGAAGATGAAAGAGATAAAATCGATTTAATATAAAAACTCATTTCAGATTTTGATATTAAAACATATTCTAGTTAACATGTCTCTCATCTCTTCAACTCTATCATCTCTCTCATTAATTTGAGCAACAGTAGAACACAAAACAAAACAAAGGAAGTGTTCAGATAATCTAAAAAATTCAATTAGATAAGAGACCATACCACATAAATAAGAATCCTAAGCAAGCCAAGGGCCCCAGCAAGCTGGCAATCCGTCCACTGAACAAGAAAGAGAAATAAATTCGCCACCGGACTGTAAGATAGTCTCATCTGAAGTCTTGCTCCATCTTTCTCCCTCGGATAATCTAAAGCCCTGAAAATCCAGAAAGCAAAGCATTTGATTAACAACCTTGACCACCTATCCCAACCCAAAAGCCCTATTAAACCACACACAGTGAACAAAACCCAGAGCACCAACACATAGTAGAAATCAAAATTTTGCACATTCTAAATCTGTATCTCATAATGAATACTACAACAGATTCTTAAACAAAATGCTAACACTGAAAATTAAGTCACTTGTTTAAAGAAAGTGATGGGGCCTCTGAAAAAAAGGGCCATCATTATCTACCAAATTATCCAATTCTACACCATTTTTTTCATACGAGTCCTCAATCACCACTTTTTTTCATACACATGCACACACACAGAGATTCAAGAGCTCTCAACTGAACGTTATCAAGAACCAATGATTAACCACAGTTTCAGTTATTCCGTTTACCCAAACAGAATCTCTCCCCACAAACCAAACCATCCTCGACCCTTTTTCTTTTCTGGATCAGTCAGAACAAACTACATGATCACAAACACCCATAACTTCAAAACTCCCAAACATCCAAATTTTCTTACCAAAAACTCTCAAAATCCTCAAAACACAAAAATTCCCCAAATAATAAAAAAAAAAACCCAAATTGAATCAAAAGGGGAAACTTACAGAGTATTGGCGTGTTGAATATCAGCTTCGAGCGCCTTAAGAGAGTCCTTGTACGATTTTCCCATGGCTGGGTTTTTCCCCGGAAAATCACTCCCATCCACCGAAACCAAAACAAAGCCAGAGAATTTGTATTGGCTTTACAAGACCCTAGACCAGAAAAGCTGCAATCTTTTCTCAAAGCACCAGAATTTGAGAGCTGTGCTCACACCAATACTAGTGCCACTGTGTCTCCATCTTCTTAAACAAAACCACCTTGGGCTTTTGGGTTTTTTATCACCTACCCCATTATGGATTGTGGTGGTGGAGTACTTCTCTGCTTCTCAAGGCTTTGCTCTGTTCTACAACAGTCCAATGGTTACGGCCCGCGTGTGGTTTAGAGTTCCTGATTGTGTGACGTGGCGGGTTTCTATTGCTGGCTTCAGTTACTTACTATGAACCTGGTAGAGGAGCCTAAACCAGTAGGGCGGAAAGAGCGGCACCAAGTTTTGTTGAAAGCGAAAGGCCGATTTGTGCTTCCTAGTCCCTAAGTTTGCTACTATTTTTTAGTTCTCTCAGTTTTGATTTCGGTCATTTTGGTTCAATAATATTGTGATTCTGTCCAAATTGTTGAAATTTTTACTTTTTGGTCCCTGCCCAATGGCTTAGTGCAACAGTGCTGCTGGTGAGCTTTTACCTTTTTGTTCCACGAGCTCATTTTAGAACACATACGTTATCTTTTAACTGCAATTTACGACTTAATTTAATTGTTTCTTATATATTTTTAGTAACTAATGTGATATGAAAATGAGAATCACATATACATTCTCAATCATTATATAAAGCAGACAATCAGACATATGTCTCAATTGAGACACTTCATGACAAATGTTTTAATTTAATGAAGCATCTAGATTGAATCTGATGAATTTGAGAAAGCGATTTGGTGTCAAACTCCACCACATTGTCTCCTCATCGCAAATCAAAGCAAAATTATATACTTTCATTTTCAAAAGGTGTCAAAAACTCCAAACCAAAACTAGGGGACAGATACGCAAAGTGATCCAAATTACAGGACCAAAAAGAAAATATTTTGGCCAAAAGGTCCAGTGCAAAAGCCATTAATTGATTCTTAATTTACATTTCTTGGATAAAAGACCCGCATAGAATATCTTAATAGAGTATGTTATTCAAATTAGGACAGAAAGTTCCTTAATCCTGCGATTAGTCCAATAATGGTTAACAAATAGTTGGGTTTTGGATAAGGCTGGATATGCATTGCATCCTAGTCCCTGCTGGCCCATCTAGAATAATTGGATACATTGATATCATTTATTCATGCCACAATTGGACAACAACAGATCCTTAATAGTCTAAAAGATAAAGAAAGAAAATATCATCTGTCTCATCATAGTTGAAGAAAATTGGGATAAGAATAAGGTTTTTGAATCAGGTCATAATTCTTATAACAAAGGGTGGCATTCCTTAAACTAGTAGTCTAGTACATGCCAACCTCAGGCCAAGGGAATCAAAATACCTAACCAGTGTAAAGGAATCAAATGGAAAGACAATACTCAATTTCAATTCCTAATTTAGAGGTTGCTAGGCTGCTAGAGAATAAAACCACATTATTGTTCAATTATGGTGAAGCACAGAAGCAGTCTACAGAGCTAGTGTTTTCCTTTCTTGACTAGAGGTTCTAGATCAGAGTGACTACTTCTCATGCTATAAAATTTGATCATACAATTGCCTAACATAATCAGCATCCTTAGATGAACAATCCCACTCTCTTAAGAAAAGAAAATAAAGGCATAAACCCATACCAGAGTAGCAGACTACCTTGGGACAGAAGTAATCTATCTCTTGTTCACAAATCTGCATTCCAGCCTACAAACTTTGTTGTGCAACTGCAAACCATACTTCAGAAGCTCCATTCTCAACTGAACATAAGCAAAGACATTGATCGAACTAATATGCAGATAGGCACTGGATGATAATAGAATAACTAAAGCAATCATCAAGGAACCTAAACAACAATCATCAAGGAACCTAAACTACGCAATAAAGGTTATCCATATCTTTCCCAGCAAATATTACCGATAAATCTGGATGCTGAAGTTTTTTTATTTTTTAATAGAATGATGAAGTTAAAATATAAGCCTTTACTGAATAAAGAGTTTTTGTATTTTCGTTATGCAGACTGATGTAAAAGTCATAGGTACTGTTTCAATCAGGAAAAAAAAAGTCATAGGTACTGGGAAATACTTTCCAATCAAACAAAAATGATAAATGTGAATCGATAACCCTTTAGGACATAGATATCTAACATATATATGATATAGAAACCAAATGTGCCCATAGTTTTGCAACAAGGAATATTTACATTGTGTTTTAGTGGTGGACATACAAACAGGATTCACAAAACATCCAAGGTTGCTAAAGGAACAGCACAGCCAGCACTGCAGCAGTTTTGAATTTCCTAGAGGTATTGAAAAGTATTTATTCTAAATATTCCATTAGCTTCAGACTGAATCTTTTAGCCATGCTAATAATACAGGATCTACTGTATCGTTCAACAACAAATCAACAATCAAGTCCATAGTAGATGCATCTGCTGAGAAACCCCTCTCACGCATATATATCTTGAATAAGTACTGTAGCGGACGATAGTGTTATAGATCCAATCATATTGAGAACACCCTTTTTGTTCCATTCCTATAAAAAATATTTTTTCTTCACTTCATATCCTCCTTTGCAAAGTCCACTAATCAATATATTGTATGTCCTAACGACAGCTTGAACTCCTTAGTCCGCCCAATTCAAAATGTCCATCGAGATGAAAGAGCTAAAAATGCTCTTTCTTACCAGTTCACTGCCACTAGGAGAAGTTACCGATTCCGAGTTCACATTGGTTCGAATTAGTACATCAAGATAGAAAAACTCAGTATCTGTGCTATCTTATTCAATGAGGCAGTCTTTCATAGCATCAACTTGAATCAGGCCTTGGTTGAGGCCATCTTACTAAACCAAGTATAAGGCAAGTAGTAGCCTAAACGCCCACCCAATGATGATACAAATGAACACAGAGCCTATAAACTAGAAAGATCAATTAAAATAGTAATTTTGTGATTGCAGCATGCTGACTGTGCTGCACAGAAATAATATTCTCACCTCATCACCCTCTAAAACAAGCTCCTTAAGAGAACAAACCTCCAGCTACACTATAACCAAACCAAATCATTTCAAAGTTCCACACAGACAAACAAACAAAACCACAAATCGCGCTTCTTATTGCTTTTTTTAACACAGAACCAAAAAGTACTTTTATTGCTTCAACTGACCTTGGTCCAACTCCAGTTATCATAAGAAACTACGATCTCTGGGAATCGTAAACCCCCATTTTCAACAAAGCTTAACAAGCTTTCTCAGCACCCGCCTCATGAACCCTGTTTGCCTTGCCGACCTGGATGCATACCTACAATTTATGCTATAATTAGTCACAGCATATCTTACAGATATTACAAGACATAAAATTTTATCTATCTGAAGCAAAGCGCAAAAGTCAAAGAGAAGTTTTACATCAGAATCTCAGATCCACTCCTTCTCGTACTGCTATTTAACATTAATCATACGGTCCCGTTCTTACAATTATCCTATTCCATTCTGCAGATGATATACAGTACTACAACAAACAAGAGCTACATACAGATTCGAGCCAGGATAACCTAGGAGTCCTGAAACAAGCTGTATTGGATAACTGATGCATATCCCAATCTAAATCTCCTTTGGGTTAAACAGAGGTAACACTCTCATTCAGACAATATACTAAATCTGCTCTGATGCAGCATCCTAAAAGTTGGGATTTCCATATGGCAAGGCAACTGTCAGTACCAAAGCCACAACAATATATTACCCAGAGATACAGTAGATGAGATCATTTGCAAGAATCAGTTAAAAATTGGACCATGGATAATTCACTAGTTTAGGACATTGATATTAAACACAAAAGAACTAAAAAGGAGGAATAATTGCAAAGTCATTTTTCATTGTCTTACCAGATGAATGAGTAATAATTCTTCAGATATACATATAGCCAGAAACTAATATCCAGTCTATCATGTGAGTGTAGACACACATACACACGATCATAACAATACAGAAACCAAATGTGACCCAAAATTGGAGAGCAACAAAGGAACTGACATTATGTTTCAATGGTAGTCTTACAAACAGGATTCACGAAACACCCAAGATTGCTAAAGGAGCCGGGCTACAACAGTTTCAAGTTTCCTAGTGAAATGGAAAATATATATCTCAAATATTCATTTAACTTCGGACTGAATTTTTAAGCCATGCTAATAATACAGGGTCAACTTTATCCTTCGACAACAAATCAACAATCAATTCCATAGTTGATGCATCTACAGAGAAACCCCTCTTGCTCATTTCTTCAATTAGACTTGTAGCCCTCGATGTCTTGTTGTTATTGAGAAACCCTCGGATAATAGTGTTATAGGTGCAGCCATCAGCAGAACAGCCTTTTTGCTCCATTTCCCTAAACAACTTTTCTGCTTCGACTAAGATGCCACCATTACAAAGTCCCTTGACCATTATATTGTATGTCCATACACCAGGCTGTACTCCTTTCGATGACAAACCAGAGAAGACGTCTGTTGCAGATTCAATTTTCCCAGCTTTGAACAGAGCTCCAATGATAATACTGTAAGCTACAGTATCTGGTTTCAACTTGTTCCCTTCCATCTCTCTAAGCAATTCAATTGCCTCAGAAAGTTGTTGGTTGTTACAGAGGCCATCAAGTATAATATTATAAGTTCGAATATTGGAAGTTGGCCACAATCTTGCATCTCAGATAACAACTTTTCTGCTTCTTGTAGTCTCCCAGCTTTGCAAAAACCATCAATAAGAGTGTTATAGGTAATGGTATCCCGGACAATTCCCCTACGAGGCATTTCCTTGAAAATCTTGTAAGCCTTATCGATCTTTTTACCCTTACAATATCCGTTAATCATTATGCTACAGCTACAAACATCAACAGAAAAGCCCTTGCTAAGCATTAGATCAAAAACTTGTTTTGCCTTGTTCATCTCTCCTCGCAAACAGTAACCGTCCATAAGGGAACTGTATGTAATGGTGTTAGGTTCAATTCCTCTTTGAATCATAATCTGAACCACATTTTTTGCTTGCACAACCATCCCATCCTTACAAAGCGCATCAACCAGGATATTGAAGGTGTATACATCTGGAAAGATACCTTGACTGGCCATTTCATACTACAACCTCGTAGCTTCTTTCCAGTGGCCTATATTGCAAACTCCTTGAATCAAAGAGTTGTAAGTAATAATGTCAGGAACAATACCTCTACCAACCATTTCCGAGAAGAGGTTCAATGCTTCGTCAACCAGTGTATGTTTACCCAGGCTGTCGATGATGGTGTTGAAGGTAAATACGTCAGGCTGGCATCCATTTGCTTCCATATGCCGAAGTAATTGAATAGCCGCAGTGTTGTTTCCCATCGCACAATAGCCCTTTATAAGTGTGTTGAAAGTAATCGCATTGGGCTGACAATAACCTCCCACCACCATTTTCCTGAAAACTCTTGCTGCATCAGCCACTCGATTTCGGAGAACAAAGCCGTGAATTAGAGTGGCGAAGGTTGCAACATTTGGTTGAAGACCCAATTTGAAGAAGTGGGCCAAGACAGACAAGGCATACTCCATTCGGTCCAAACGACAGTAGCAGTTCATGGTAATGGCAAGAGTATAAACATCAAAAGTGATTCCGATGAGACCCATTTGTCTCTTCAAAGAGAGGACTGCTTCAAATTGTTTGAGTTTGACAAGTTGGGTCAAAATTTTATTGAAAGGGATAACAGGAGGCAGAGGACGCGACTGAATCATTTCATCAAACACCTTCAAGGCATCCTCCACATTACTCACCACTCTGTGCTTTGAGGGTCGATTCCCTAGATGGTTCTCTCTAGACTCGTTCGGCTTTGTGGGTAGAGAATGAAACAAAGCAACAAGAGGAGTGAAGTGAAGAAAAGGCATACCTCTTGTGGGTCTGCAGTAAGAACAAGAAGACGTGTTCGCCATCATTTTCATCATCTCTGGGTCTCGACTTTGGAATGGGTATCTATGGGATTCACTGAGAAAGCACAGTCTTCGACACTCTGTATCTCGAAGTGGCTTTGCTTTGCTTATTGGTAGTTGCTAGTTGCTACACGCTTTTTGCAGCTTATGTACTATCCTTCAGTCTTCTTCCTTCAGTTTTTTTCTTTTCTTTTTTGACTTGGTGTCAACTCAGTTATACATTTCCTGATTCACCAATTCCAATTTTCAAAAAAAAAAAAAAAAAAAAAACAATTCCATTTCGCAGGAATTGTCGTAGTACTTATTTGTCCAGGATGTTTGATTTGGTTAATTTGGTTCAGTGTTTTGTTTAGAAACAACATGAGTTGGGTTTGAGTCTTGTTTCTTTCTTTTTTCTTCTTCATCCTTCTCTTTTATTTTCTCTCTCTTTATGATTCAAGTATCATTTTAATCTTCCTTTTTTCTGCTTCCACTTTTCGTTTTTATTTTCTTTCCCCATTATTTTCTATCTCTTTATGATTAATCTATGGTAATATGGTATCATTTCGATCAAAAAACATAATTTTTGTAACAATATTGACTCAAAAAAAAAATCGTTTTAGCTACTCTAATTAGCCTAAACGAAATGTACATCCTGGATCCGCTACTGAGTGTTTGTTGACCTAAATTACCGTAAGCCAAACTCTCTTCTGGTTCATCATGCCATCAATGGGTATGGTGACATCCACTATCATGAGGCCAAAATGCCTTTGACGACATCCACTATTTTTTTTATGATGTTTTCTTATGGAACTTGGGAGAGTGTCTTCCTGATGTGTTTACCAGTCACTCACCATGAGTCCATGACAGGTAACCCAGACATCAGTCTACATGATGTATGCCAGAGACGGGACCTGTCATGCTCGTAGGACGGTCTATAAAGTCATTGTTTATGCTTGTATGTATAAGATATAGATTGTATGAAAGGTAAATGGCTAATATTAAACCAGTGTACATGAACCACTGTGCATGTACAAAGGTAAATAACATTTTTGTTCGGAAGCTGTTGTTAACTATAACCCATTACATTAACCCATGCGGTGCAAGTACATGTACGCAGGCTAAGTTTGTTAATTTGAACTCTTTTCTGGATTATAGCCACATCGGTGTGCTGTGAGACAAAATGGCTTGGCAAATTTCTTCCAACTCTAACGACCCCAACTGCATCCACCAACACTTCATTAACAAAAGGAGCCCTTTATGCATGGAATATACACCTCTTACTGGAAACTGAACTTCCCTCAGATATCACACTAGCCATGAATTAAACTTCGAAACAAAACTTTCCTTGTTATGCTACTTTCAACATATACATTCATCAACATCTAATACACACCAAGAAAAAACTACATATACTGGCTCTTTAGAATAACCAAAACATGTACACAAAATGTTTAGAGCGATACTTGAAATACCAAAGTCGGGTATAAACAGACTTAGGTGGTGTCCCGTAACATTTTCAATAGCTCTTTTTGTTTTGTAAAATGAAAATGACATGAAAACGTGTTCGTTAGCATATTTTACACGTAAAACGTCAAATTGATGTTTTCACATTTTCATTTTCATTTTTTAAAAAACAAGGGAAAATATTTTCTAAAACCAAGACTCAATATAGAAAAGAGTACGTACTCCCTCTTCCATCTCGTCACGCCGCGCCTCTCTCTCTCTTAGGTCTAGTCAATTTCTTCTCTCATTGATCTCTTCTTCCATCACCAGCAACTTCCATCAACAAAATTCTTTTTATACTAATTTCTTGTGCATTATTTTGTGCTTTTTAATATATACAAATGTTTTGAGTTTAAGGAAGTTTATCACACAGTAGGATCATATTGCTCTCATGTATGTACAGTAGGTGATATTCATTCAATTTGGTGAGACTTGATTCTTGAAATCTTGTGTACGAATTCGTTTCTTTTTCTCTGCCGTTTGTTCTTTTGTTTTTGTTGAACTATAATATGAAGGTTTTTATATTATGAAATGGGGTTAATAATATCAAGCTTGATCTCTATATTTTCTGCATTTTTGTGCTGTAGTACCGGACACGTTTTTGCCGTTTTCATACTAAACTACCGGACACATTTTCAAATCTTGAAAATACAATCTCATTTTCTCTTTTTTCATTTCCATAAATCATTTTCTAAAAATCGTTTTTAAAAACGTTATCGGACATGCCCTTAGATTTTCTCTTGTAGCCTCTTTAGCTTAGCTTTCCCAAACATTTACAATTAGCAAACTAGTAAGTGCATCTGTGCAAAGACTGATGCACAAGAAACTCTCACCAGCTGAATATGACGATTTCAGCTTAAAGACTGTACATAACATTACTCCAGAATCCCGATAACACTATGCCGGAGCTTCTCCTGTTAGAACAATTTTCAAATTATAAAAAAAATTAATAAGTAGAGGAGAAAAGGTGTGAACATATACCACCAAGAGGTATGTTAGTTTGAATTGAATTAATTCAAACTATGTGATTGTTGATAATTAACTAACACCAGAAAATCAGTAACTCTTATTAAAGAGACTTAACCTTGGTGAAGAGTTACCAACATGAAGGTGACCAGTTCTAAAAGACACGACCACTTCTATATAAAGAAGTTGTTCTCTACAGATTGATACATTCAGAAACTCTCTCTATTCTTCACCTTACAGACTGATATGAACTCATATTTACGGGTACCTACTTTTCCATAAGAAAAGAATCACTCTAGGTACTTGTCATGGAGAAGCAATTACTGCCTTAACCACTAATGTACTAAACAGAAGGAATAATAATGCGGTCAGTATGTGTCGTCTTACTCACAGAATGAGTATGACAGATATATACTTGTTTCCCTTAACTAGGGAGAGTGGTTCAAGTATTACCTGGCAAGATTGCCAACTTCTGACTTCATCAACCTCGCAAACAAACTAATCGAAATCAAGCTATTGTACAGATCTGCAGACACACAAATAAAGACATAAAAGGCCCTTTTTAAATGCACCTGGCTACGACAGAACTATTACTGCTAAGCTCCTCTGGCAAGACATGAGTAATATGCATCTTCCAAGATAGTCCCATATGACAATACAAAAGGCAAAATGTCTGGATCATATACAAACTGACATTGTATCTTCAGTAGACGGAAAAATTAATTTCACACATCCAACGGTAACGATAAGGATCATCAATTCATAATTCTATAACTAGCAGCTTATGAATTAGCTAGAATTAGTCCATAGCAAAGGATCGAAGTTTCTGATATATGACATAACACTGCTAGGTTATTTACAATTAGTCGCCAGAACCAGTTCAGAGGAAGAAAAGAAGCAGTCTGAGTAAACTCGGTAAAGAGAAGTCTCAGAGTTTACAGTTGAAATATTGAAACAGGTCTTGCTCAAATAGGTAACCCATAATGGCATAAAGCTACAGAGTACAGACTCTCTAATCTAAACCCAATGAACACTATACAGACCTTCCAATAATCCAATCTAAACCTAATTAATCATTTCAAAGCTCCACACACCCAAACAAAACAAAACCACAATTGCGCTACATATTGTTTTTTTTTTTTGAAACACAAGAACCACCGTTTCAAAAAAAAAAAAAAAAAAAAACAAGAATTAGAAAGTACTTTTATTGCTTGAACTGACCTCAAGTCAAATCCAGTTATCATCAGAAACTGAGATATGTTGTAATCGTAATCCGGGGTAATCCCACATTTTCAACAAAGCTCAACAAGCTCTCTCAGCACCTGCCACATGAACAAGAAGGGTGGCGACACTGTTTGCCTTGCCCACCTGGATACATCCTTATGCTACAATTAGTCAAAACATATATTACAGATTATACAAGACATTAAATTTCATCTATCCCATCAATCTGAAGCAAAGCGCAAAAGTCAAATATAAGTTTTAGATCAAATTAATTCCTTTATCATACTCTGCTAATTAACATTAATCATACAGTTCCATTATTCAATAATATACAATTCCAGTCTGCAGATGATGAACTGCTACAACAAGAAAAAGCTACATAGTGATTAGAGAGCCATGATAACCTAGCAGTCCTGAAACAAGCTACATTGGATAACTGATGCATATCCTGATTCAAACAATCTCCTGAATTTGCTCTGATGCAGCATCCTCATAGTTAGCATTTTCGATATTGATGAAACAACTGCTAGTATAAAACCACAACAATACATTACTCATACATACAGTAGGAGAGGTCCTCTGCAATAAACAGTTAGAAAGTGTACCATGGATAATTCACTAGTTTAGGACACAGATATTAACTTTTTAATTTCCCAGTGAAATTGAAAAATATCTATTTCAAAATATTCATTTAACTTCAGACTGAATCTTTAAGCCATGCTAATAATACAGGATCAACTTTATCCTTCGACAACAAATCAACAATCAATTCCATAGTTGATGCATCTCCAGAGAAACCCCTCTCACACATTTCTTCGACAAGACTTGTAGCCCTCGATGTGTTGTTGTTATTGATATAACCTCGGATAATTGTATTATAGGTACAGCCATTCGGAGAACAGCCTTTTTGTTCCATCTCTCTAAGTATCTCTTCTGCTTCAACTAAGAGGCCTCCTTTGCAAAGTCCACTGATCATTATGGTATATGTCCTTACATCAGGCTGTACTCCTTTCGATGACAAACCAGAGAAGACGTCTGTTGCAGATTCAATTTCCCAGCTTTGAACAGAGCTCCAATGATAATACTGTAAGCTACAATATCTGGTTTCAACTTGTTCCCTTCTATCTCTCTAAGCAATTCAATTGCCTCAGAAAGTTGTTGGTTGTTACAGAGGCCATCAAGTATAATATTATAAGTTCGAATATTTGGAAGTTGGCCACAATCTTGCATCTCAGAGAACAACTTTTCTGCTTCTTGTAGTCTCCCAGCTTTGCAAAAACCATCAATAAGAGTGTTATAGGTAATGGTATTAGGAACAATTCCCCTACGAGGCATTTCCTTGAAAATCTTGTAAGCCTTATCGATCTTTTTACCCTTGCAATATCCGTTAATCATTATGCTACAGCTACGAACATCAACAGAAAAGCCCTTGCTAAGCATTAGATCAAAAACTTGTTTTGCTTCGTCCATCTCTCCTCGCAAACAGTAACCGTCCATAAGGGAATTGTATGTAATGGTGTTAGGTTCAATTCCTCTTTGAATCATCAACAGAACCACAGTTTTGGCTTGCGCAACCTTCCCCTCCTTACAGAGCGCATCAACCAGGATACTGAAGGTGAATACATCTGGAAAGATACCTTGACTGGCCATTTCAAACAACAACCTCGTAGCTTCATTCCAGTGGCCTATATTGCAAGCTGCTTGAATCAATGAGGTGTAAGTAACAACGTCGGGAGCAATACCTCTACCAACCATTTCTGAGAATAACTTCGATGCTTCGTCAACCCGTGTATGTTTGCCCAGGCTGTCGATGATGGTGTTATAGGTCACTATGTTAGGCTGGCATCCTCTTTCATCCATCTTCCCGAGTAACTGAATAGCCAGAGTGCTGTTTCCGATCGCGCAAAAGCCCTTGATTAGTGTGTTGAAAGTAAATACATCCGGCTGGCAGTGACCTCCCTCCACCATTTTGCTGAAAAGTCGAGCTGCATCAGCCACACCATTTCGGAGAACAAAACCATTGAGAAGAGTGTTGAAGGTTGTGACATTTGGTTGAAGACCCAATTTGAAGAAGTGGACCAAGACAGACAAGGCATACTCCATTTTGTTCAAACGACAGTAGCAGTTGATGCTAATGTTGAGAGTATAAGCATCAGAAGCGACACCGATGAGACCCATTTGTCTCTTCAATGAGATTACTGCTTCGAATTGTTTCAGTTTGACAACTTGAGTCAAGATCTGATTAAAAGGGATAACAGAAGGCAGAGGACGCCTGTGAAGCATTTCGTCGAACACCTTCAAGGCATCCTCAATATTACTCACTACTTTGGAACGATTTCCTAAATGGGTCTCTCTAGACTTGCTCGGCATCGTGTGTAGAGAATGAAACAAAGCAATAAGAGGAGTGAAGTGAAGAAAAGGCATACCTCTTGTGTCTCTGCGGTAAGAACTAGAAGAACAGGAAGACGTTTTCGCCATCAACTTCATCATTTTGGGTCTCGGACTTCCGAAAGCTCAAGCTGTATCTTAAAGGGAGGACACGTTTACATGAAATGAAATTGAAGAGCGAGGGAATGATTCCGGCATTAGAAAATTTCAGCGTTTACTTATAAATAATGGAATTAGAAAGGGTGTGGGTCCCACCTTCTAATAAAGAATCGATTCCTTGACAACCCTGAACTGTACACTACCAGAAGAAAGGCTCTAACCGACGAAAATAAAAACACTAGGCCGACGAATTATTTTTTCATCGATATTTTAATTTCGTCGGCTAAAGAAATTTTTTCGTCGGCTTTAGTCTGTGAACTTTAGCCGACGTCTGTATAAAAGTTTAGCCGACGAATACCCTAATATTTCGTCGGCTAAACCCTAAACCTTAAACCTTAGCCGACGAATACCCTAATATATGACTTGTTGCGTCTCATCGATTTGAAACTATTTTCAGTTGAAGGTCCGGCCAAAATACGTAATTTAGACGGTCCAATGACCTTTTCCGTGCGTTTAGTGATTTGACTTACGTGATTGACCGTCTGGATCGAGCCCTTAACCTTGTCGGATCAAGTTGAATTTTTTCCCATACATGTATTTTATCATGATGGTCAGATCTGACGGTCGGATTTTCGTTTCTCAAGTTTGATCATCACAATCACAATGTGCCAAGTGTATAAAAAGTACTATAGCCGACGACATTATTGAAAATTCGTCGGCTATAGTTAATAAAATAAAATAAAACAAATAAATTGAAAATATTAAATAAAAAGTACTATAGCTGACGAGATTCACAGGTTTAGCCGACGAAAATAAAAATTTCGTCGGCTAAAGATATATGGTATATAATTAAACCCAACGCTCAACAGCCTCCACAACGCTCCAAAAAACCCTAAAAAACCCACCACCGCCTCTTGAGCCCTCACTGCGCTCCACAGCCTCCATCGACTCCTTAAGCCTCCACAGCCTCCTCAAGCCGTCCTCGAGCCTCCTCCTCGAGCCATCTCCGTTCTGCGGGCCAACGCCAACCCTCACCGCGACCAAGGCTCTTTGGCCACTCCTCTCTCCGAGATCCGCCACTCCTCCCCGGACAATTCCATCCCCAATCGGCCCTCACCGGCATTCCCGCCCCTTGGGCTCCTCGCCTCTCTGTCCTCGCTAGGTACTGCTCAATTAGGTCTCTCGATTCTCTGTTAGGGCTTAATTTCTTGGTTGCAATCGTAATTAGCAGAGCTGCATTAGTGAATCATATAGTTGATTTGAGCTGTTTCTGCAATTTCTAGGGTTAATCAAACCGAGAAAGGGGATGAAATCAAGCCTGTATACGTCAGAGAGTTTCCGCAGGCCAGTATGCTGCAGAAGCATGTCCATGGTTAGTATAGTGTTTCCTCCATTTAGCTTGGTTTTTTTTTCGAAATAAGATTGCTGCTTTGAGACTGTGTTTATGTTGAATTTTTGTTTGCAGGTGATGCTTCGGGGACATCGTTGGCGTGGATTGTATGCGGAAGCAGGCTCTTTGTGTGGAGTTTTCTGTCTCCTGCTTCGACGGTGAATTACATTGTGCTTGAGATCCTTAGGAGTGTTTTCGAAGGTGGGGAGGCTGGGAGGAGCGGTGGGAACGTGTGGATGATGCGTGTTGTTAGTTGGGATAGTATGTCTGTGAGAACGAAGAAAGTTCTCAGCAATGTAGCTCGGCTGGGATTGTACTGTGTAATAAGAAGACACGGGCTGTGGTGTATTGGCATGATATTTACGGTGAAGGGAGAGCTGATCTGGTTGTTAGTGTTGCGTCTTCTGATGAATTGGAGGTGACTTCCGGCTCCGCCCATGCCTACGCCTATACCGCTACCTCAGCCGCCGCAACCTCCTCCGCAGCAGCCCCCATAATCGGATATTGATTTAGAAAATCTAGATTTTGTGTAGTTGATCAATTATATAGTTTTATGTGCTTGTTGTTGGTTATATGAAATTGTTTTGGTGTATTTTGCAGGTTGCTTGGAATGGTAATTTAGAATTTCGAGTTTTTTTTTTACTGGAATGGACTTATAGCCGATGAAACATGTAATATATTCGTCGGCTATAGTATTTTTAATTTTTTTTATAAGGTTAAGCCGACGAATTACGGCATGTTTCGTCGGCTAAACACTTCTAAAGCCGACGAAACAGACTATATTTCGTCGGCTATAATTATTTTTTTAATTTTTTTATTACATACTTTAGCCGACGAATATCTTAAATGTTTCGTCGGCTAAAGTCTCGGACTATGGTCGACGAAACATTTAAGATATTCGTCGGCTAAATTCTGGGACAATAGCCGACGACATCTTCTGGTTCGTCGGCTAAAGTAATCGCCGACGACTCTTTCCCGACAAAACCATAGCCGACGAAGGCTCGTCGACTAAGATCTTAGCCGACGAATTAAGCTAACAGGCCGACGAAACTTTTTTGTCGGCTAAAGTGCTTGTCCTGGTAGTGGTAATACCAAAAAAGGAGGTGGGATTATGAATGATACCATCAAGAATGAACTTTTATTCTAAAAATACCCTCTTTAATTTTATTATGTTAATAATATTGAGGAATTTGTTTAAGATGCTAATAATTTCAATTTCTTTTTCTTAAAGGCTTCTTTTTATATGCTAATAATATATTATTTGTGGAAGTTTTTTATTTTTTTTGTATTTTTAAAATTGCTTACTTGATTTAAATATAATATTACGAAAATGTGTAAACGTATGATGCCTTAATTTTGTTGTTCAACCCTTGCAACTTGCGGTATGAGATACACCCAAAATGCTAGTATTAGGTCCAAATGATTTTGATAAATCATGGTAGAAGAGAATTTATGCAAGGATGAGATAACAATATATACAAGGGCACACATAGTCTATGTATTATATTATTAATATGTAACCACATGATTAATATCAATACACTGAATAGAAATAGTCTCTTTGGTTTGTTAATTGATTATACATAACTTATCAACTGAGACAATCAAAACGACAAACAAAACTAGATCAACATATAAGGAAAAAGTTATGTTGAGAGTGATCGAAATATGTAGCTTATTTTTTTCATGAGTATTTAGTAATTAAAATAGTAGTTAATTACATTCATGTTCTAATTCCATGTGGTAAGTAAACAACTCAATGGAATTGAAATCTCCACATACTATTCCATTCCGTCTCTCATTCCTTCCATCTTTCATTCCTGATGAATTCCATTCCAAGTAAGTAAACATGTCATCAAAGTTGCTTGCTTGACCTTTTTTTGTTGGATTTATTTAATCAATGTGGTTTGAAGTTTGTTCAATTTTTATGGTTTTATCTTAATGTAAGTGGTTAAGGAAGTCATTATTATTTTTTAAGTAATCTTTCTTTCTATTTTTCGTTAAAATACTGACGTGACCGTTAAAGATATTTGTAATTTTTAACGGCCATGTCAGCAGTCTAACTGAGTAAATTGATGGAATGACAATTTAAAAGGTAAATCGTGATTTTAAGGATTATTCATATTAAAATAAAACCATGACGACTGAATAGTTATCAACTTCAAACCATATACACTACGTATTATTTAACTATTTTTTTATACTTTTGCAAGGACTCTCAGTTACAGTGTTATACATCCTAATTCACCAATTCCATTTTCAATTGATAGTTTATTCCCCCTCGACTCTAGGTCTCTAGTTTTTTTTTTTGAACAGCGACTCTAGGTCTCTAGTTTATTCCCCCATTTTCAACAAACCTTAACAAGCTTTCTCAGCACCGCCTCATGAACTCTGTTTGCCTTGCCGACCTGGATGCATACCTACAAATATTATCGATAAATCTGGATGCTGAAGTTTTTTTTTTTTTTTAATAGAATGATGAAGTTAAAATATAAGCCTTTACTGAATAAAGAGTTTTTGTATTTTCGTTATGCAAACTGATGTAAAAGTCATAGGTACTGTTTCAATCAAGAAAAAAAAAATGTCATAGGTACAGGCAAATACTGTCCAATCAAACAAAAATGATAAATGTGAATCGATAACTCTTTAGGACATAGAACATCTAACATGAATGAACTAAAAAAGAGATATAGTTCCAACATCAATTTTTTTGTCAAACTAGTTGAATGAGAAGCACTTCTTCAGATATACTATCACCACCAGCAACTAAATATTCACCACAAAAAACACATACATATATATACAGTCCATATCCAGAGCGAAGCTTCGCTCTGGAATTAACGTGCGAATGTTCTTATTTGACTCAACTTTCGGTCATATTTTTCGATCATACCCGGTCAGTGTCTAGATACATATCGTATGATCATCCTTACAAATTTTCATCCAGTTGGTGACCGTTTAAGCCTCCATAATCATGATTTACTCCAACGGTTCTACTTGGACAGATTTTGTTCTATTGATTTATTTTATCTGATTCGGTGTGCAAACGATCACCAGACTGGATGAAACATTATAAGGATGATTATACGATATGTATCTAGACACTGACCGGGTATGATCGAAAAATATGACCGAAAAGTAAGTCAAATAAGGACCTTCGCACGTTAATTATATATATATATATATATGTGTGTATATATATATATATGATATAGAAACCGAATGTGCCCATAATTTTTCAACAAGGAATATTTACTGTGTGTTTTAGTAGTGGACTTACAAACAGGATTCACAAAACATCCAAGGTTGCTAAAGGAGCAGCACTGCAGCAGTTTTGAATTTCCTAGTGGTATTGAAAAGTATTTATTCTAAATATTCCATTAACTTCAGACTGATTCTTTAAGCCATGCTAATAATACAGGATCTACTGTATCTTTCAACAACAAATCAACAGTCAAGTCCATAGTAGATGCATCTGCTGAGAAACCCCTCTCACGCATATCTTGAATAAGTACTGTAGCTGATGATTGTGTTATAGATCCAATCATATTGAGAACACCCTTTTTGTTCCATTCCTCTAAAAAATATTTTTTCTTCACTTAATATCCTCCTTTGCAAAGTCCACTAATCAATATATTGTATGTCCTAACGACAGCTTGAACTCCTTAGTCCGCCCAAATTCAAAATGTCCATCGAGATGAAGAGCTAAAAATGCTCTTTCTTACAAGTTCGCTGCCATTAGGAGTAGTTACCAATTCCGAGTTCGCTGCCATCAACTTCAATAAGGCCTTGTTGAGGCCATCTTACTAAACCAAGTATAAGGCAGTAGTAGCCTAAACGCCCACCCAATGATGATACAAATGAACACAGAGCCGATAAACAAGAAAGATCAATTAAAATAGTAATTTTGTGATTGCAGCATGCTGACTGTGCTGCACAGAAATAATATTCTGACCTCATCACCCTCTAAAGCATGAGCTTCGTGCTTTCAAGTTCTCCCTAATTATAACTTGACTTGTGGATACCTCCCCACAACGCAATGAGCATGGCAATCAAGTCACAATCATTGCAGCGGTAGAACCAATTAATGTGCTGGATCTCGAGTTCCTTCGCATATTTGACAATAGTAACCCAGCTCATCGAAGACACTAGCATATGTGAGCTTGAGAGGATGTTCGTAGTATCGGTGCCTACCAGTAAGAGGTAATCTAACACATGGAATACAAAGATGATATTTGCGACTAAAGCAGAAAAATATATCACACCCACAACCACTGCAATGGACATCCTCCCATTCTGTGTTGAGGAGGAGGCGGTGAATATGAGAGTCATGTTTAAGAGCCTTGTTATCCCAGTAGGCACTGCACTGAAGGTCGAGGTAGAAAACAGTTTCGCCTTTTGGTGAGGCACATATGTGAAGCCTTGGTTAAGAGCACCACACATGTAACACTGGAACACACCACCAATAGAAGGTGCCCCTTGACAAGAGCGTGAACCGGTGTTGGTGAAGTAGAGTGAGAAGCATCTTTTTAGGTAATTGAACATTGTGGAGAAAGAAAGTACACAACTCGTCTTCTTGTTTGGTGCAGCTATAAAATGATTCTTTGGTGGCAGTTATGGGGCGGATGCATGCCTCACAAGTCATTACTCTCTGATGATCTTTAACTTCTTCACAAGGATCATTAACAGCTAATAAATGTTGGTGACTGAAGTGTGTGATTTGTGGAGCATCATCAGCATCATCAGCCTCATCATCGTTCAGGGCTACGTCCAAAAAACTTTCTTCGCGTTCGTAATTAGTTGTTGTACGTGCAACATGGGCAACATAACTGCTACATTCATTGCAACAATAAGCAGCACGACATTTATCAATGCTTATGGAGCACACTTTGCATGACAAATTGCTGGTGTCAGCTTCAAGTGGTGTTGGTGGTCAGGTTTTTTGATGTTGCGTGGTAATGAAGCACATTCCTTATGGACCAAGAGCTGGCAAATGCTACACACGTAGTAAATCGTGGCAGTCCAGTACGTACTCACCCCAAACTTCACAGTTAACATGGAGGTCAGACATTTTCTTCCTAAGGACTGTGAACTGATGCTCATGTGTGTCATTAGCAATAATATTTTGCCATTTTCTTCTTAAGTATACTTAAGGTCAAGGTTGAAGTCACATATGGAACAACTGAAGAGAAATCTGCCAGGTTCGTTGCAGAGATTACAAAGGAGTCGTACCTTGATATCCGGAAGAATGTTGTGGAGGAAAAGCTGGTGCTGACAATGCATCGAGTGCTCAATTTCATGGGGTAGCTCTGCACATTTTTGGTGGAGATTGAAGCCACATTTGCGACGTCGAAAGGTATTGATGCATGTGTAACTAGGGCCAAATATTGGGTCTTGGCAGCCATCGCAGAATAGCGGAGCAAATTAAGTGTTTCTTTTTCAGCTCTCTCTCCAACAATAACGGATGCTCGTGACTGAAATTTTAAAACCGGTCCAATTGAAAGCACATTTTGAGTCAAGGTTGAAGTCACACTGGAAGCAACTATAAGTGAACTAGCGGATGCAATCTTGGTTACATGCATATATCACACTGGTATCCTCGTCCTCTCTCTTTGTTTAGAAGTGGATGTTGTTGGGTATGCATCGGGTGGCGAAACTCCGAGGGAGGCTCCGCACATGACTTGTGGAGAGTGTAGTGACAAAGAAAACGGCTGCAACAATATATAGCCTGGACCCAACACATCCTCTTGGCATCCTTGACAAACAACTGGTACCCTTCCTCTCGCTTTTCCGGATCTTCCACAAAGATCAGTGCATGCTCATGACTAAAGTGCTCTATGTATTTTGTGTTGCTCAAGTCAGAAGCACATTGCATGTCAAGCTCGATCATAGTTACATGGGCTACACCTGTAAGAGAATAAGCCGGAATGGGATTTGCGACAAATATCACAAGAGTAATTTCTGTTTGGAAGAAGAACAAGTGGGTGTGTGTTGTGTATTGGATGATGCATCTCACGCGGAAGATCCGCACATGACTTGTGGAGGATGAATAATTTGGAGCACTGGTTGCAGCTGTAGCTAGGACCAAGTATTGGATCCCCACACGCAGAGCATAGAACTGGTGGACATGTTACTGCTGCTGCTGCACCATCTTCATATTTTTGCTCCCCTTCCTTAAACATCAGCGGATGGACGTGACTGAAATGCTTATAGTTAATTAGTCCAAAAGATAGTACATTGAGGATGAAGGTTTAAGTGACACTGAGTGCAACTGTAAGTGACTTGCCGCGGCAATCTTGGTTACATGCATCACAAAGGTATTGTTTTGCTCCAACTCTCTTGAGAATGAGTGGGTGTTCGGTATGCATCGGGTGACGAAACTCAACGGGCATCTCCGCACATGACTTATGGAGATAGCTGGTACCAGCAAAGAAGGAGGCTGCAACGATACGCGCTTGAATCATAGGGTATTATCTATCTCCGGCACCCTCGACAAACAACTGATGAGATCGAACTTATCCTTGCAGGGATCAGTGCATGCTCATGCTCTAAGTAATTTATGTTGCTCAACTTAGAAGCACATTGGAGATGAAGTTCATATCCACATGGCTGACATCTGTAAGGTGGAAATGGATTCCCTACAAATATCACAAGTGTCCTGGTTTGTACATGAGAGAACAAGTGGATGAAACACACTGTGGATCATTGACTCAGTACGGCATGAAACACATGCGAGCATTTGCCAACATCTGCAACAGTGGTGTGTCTCAAGCCCAAATGGAGGAAGCATCTTGGGCAGCTTGTGATGGTCACGATCTGGGCCATCTTCATCCTTCAAACAAAGGTTATAGTGCTTGAAAGAAATTTGGGGAGCTTTGTAGGCTTGTAGCGGGATATGAATGTCACATCCCCTATATTTCTATTTTAGAAGCTGATATAGATTTGTGTCGGGAATAATTTCCATGTAAATGTAACATATGTATGGAGTGATGTTCTGTTTTCAGTAAAAAAAAAAAAAAAAAAAAAAAGAGAGAACAAGTGGATGTATGCGGTGTATCGGGTGGTGCATCTCACGGGGAGTTCTGCACATGACTTGTGGAGAATGAATAATTTGGAACACTGTTTGCAACTCTGTAACTAGGACCAAGCACCGGTTCCCCACACGCAGAGCAAACTACTCCTTTACCATCTTTTTTCTTCTGCTCCTCTTCCTTGAACATCAAGGGGATGGTCGTGACTGAAATGTTGAAGCTGATCCATTTCTGTTATCTCTTAACTTGTTGTATCTGATTCAGGGTACACACAAGATAATCAACTCAACTCAACTCACCATGAAAACATATATATATATATATATATATCCGTTCGAGAGTAGATGTCCGCACGGCTCTTAAAGTGCGGACGTCTCTCCGTTCACCACCGTACGGCGAGGGCGCACCTCCACCCCAGCGGACTCCAACAGCTTTCCCGACCACTTTTCATCCCCAGCGAGTCCGTTGAATTCCAGTTTTCCGGCCAGATCGACTTTGTTTGAAGTTTTGGGTGATCTGGCCGGAAAACTGGAATTCGGCGGACTCGTCGGGAAGAGAAAGTAGTCGGGGACGCTGCTAGAGCCTGCTGGGATGGAGGCGCGCCCTCGCCGGTGCTGTACGGTGGCGAATGGAGGGACATCCGTACTTTAAGGTCGGTGCGGACGTCCGCCTCTGATCCGGCCTGTATATATATATATATATACAAATTTTCTCAAGTGCGGATGTCCGCATTTATTCTTACGATGCAGATTTCCACTTTACACTCACTTTTCAATCGAATTTTCATATCTCCACCATTTAGTATTTAGATACTAATGTATAGATCATCTATGCAAAATTTCACCCAATTTGGTTATCATTAAGGCACTCAAACTGCGTTTTTCTGTGGATAAATATAATTCTGTCGAACTTGAACCGTTTATGTCTATAATAGAAAAACGCAGTTTTGAGTGCCTTGATGATAACCAAATTGGCTGAAATTTTGCATAGATGATCTATACATTAGTATCTAAATACTAGATGGTGGAGATGTGAAAATTCGATTGAAAAGTGAGTGTAAAGTGGAAATCCATACCGTAAGAATAATTGCGGACGTCCGCAGCTGAGATATATATACAGTCCCTATATATATATACCCGGTCAGTGTCTAGATACATATCGTATGATCATCCTTACAAAGTTTCATTCAGTTTGGTGATCGTTTGCACACCAAATCAGATAAAATAAATCAATAGAACAAAATCTGTCCAAGTAGAACCGTTGGAGTAAATCATGATTATGGAGGCTTAAACGGTCACCAAATTGGATGAAACTTTGTAAGAATGATCATACGATATGTATCTAGACACTGACCGTGTATGATCGAAAAATATGACTGAAAAGTGAGTCAAATAAGGACCTTCGCACGTTAATTCCAGAGCGAAGCTTCGCTCTGGATAGGGACTGTATATATATATATATATATATATATATATATATATCTATATATATATATATATATATATATATATATAGAAAGGTTCAGAAGCGAACGTCCGCATTCTTCTTAATTCACGGATGAAAAATGTATCAAGCAGTGATTGGTTATGAAAAAGGCATTAGAGACAGCCAAAATATAATGTTTTCATATCCTTTATTAAAAGGTAATGACCGGCTATACAAGTTTCACAACCCCCTCTCTCTTTCACATCCCTTTTTAATTGTTATACATAAATGAAAAACTTTGACGGAGCGTGTTGGGCTCATATTTATGAATTTGTTTATTTTGACATTTTACAGCTAAAATCTATCCTCTATACTCGAAGGTAAACAGTTAATTTTTCATTATCATAATTTCGTTTTTTACTAGAACACAATTGCTTTCTATTTGCAAAGAAACTAGAGAAGAATTGCTAGAAGAACAAAAGCAATTGACAATCCTAAAAAGGTTTAGATCAACACTTGATAGAGAAGATCCTAATTATTGGGATAATATCTATTTGGTTCAGAGAAAAATCTATAGAGTTCAAAAGAACATTAGAATTATCAAAGAAACCCTTGAAGTATACTAATAACCTCTAGATTATGTCAGTATAGGATAAGTTTTCTTTCTTCTCAAGTAGACTATCTTGAGCATATTTCACTTGAACAGTTTTCACCTCGAGCAGATTATCTCGAGCGGATTACTCTGACAAGTTTATTGGTATCAGAGCCTATAGCCTTTGGCTGGTGCTCAAAAGAAATCCTAAGATGGGAACAGGAATTGAACAAATACTAGAAAAACTTGAATTTCTAGTACAACAAGTTGATGTGAGGCATCAATAATCTCTAGCAGAAGTATCTAGACATATAGAATATCTAGAAGGAATCTCAAATATAATATATCAGTTGACTAAACTAGAAAGCAAAATAAACTATATTCAATCTCTTCCAGAAGAGAAAAAAAAACTATTGGTAAAAGTCAATAGTAAGATAGAAGAGCTTAACCAGCAGTAGGTCAAAATCTTAGAATATATTCAAAAGATAGCTGGAGAACATAAAAGACTAAACAATAAGAGCCAATCTAAGATGAATACCACAAAAACTCATGGATTCAAAGCATTAGAAGTTCCTTAAGGAAATTCTTCACCAAGAAATTTCATTTTTGAACCAACAATGAGTCCAAGAGTTTTTGGATCCTCAGAAACTCCAAAGCTTAAAGATATAAGAGACATGAAGATGATGAGCATCTTTGGAAAGAAGAAAGGAGTGCAACTGCTAAACTCCGAAGAATTCGAATACAATGAGTTAGAAAGTAATGTCAGGAATTCAGCAATTCCAAAATTTGAATTTAACCAAATCAAAAGAGGAAATTTTGATTTGTTGGATAACCATCAATTCAAAATTTTAGAGTTTACCACTCCAGCAAATTGCATACTTCGACTGCTTCTTAAACTTTTCAACAAGCTTAAATGATGCTGCTCACTGTTTAAGGCTGAGTCAAAACAGATGGCACATCCATGAAAGAAGGCATGTAAGAGCTTGCTATAGTTTATAGGATTTACTATAAACTAATGAGTACAACAGTAGAACCAAGAACCAAGTTATCAAATATCTCTGGCCTTACTACTAGATTCCTCACAAATCTATGAATTCATTCGGAACAGATTTATAAGGTTACTTGGGATGAGGTAACATTTCCACTAGAATGGAAATTATCTGACCCTAAAGAAAAACCAGAATGTGCGAGGGCAGCTATTTATGAAAATAGGAGAACATGAGACGTCAATCTCAAGTTCGAAGGACATAGAAGAAGTGATGCAACCCTCGAAAGTCTAAGAAGTGACAACTCCAGATTACTTAGGAGATGCAACACTTCTAGAGAAGGAAGTACTTCTAGAAGTACTAGAATTGTAATTAATAATGAATCTATTCCAGTAGTGGAAGAAGATTTAGAAGAAGAACTTCACAGATAAGTAAACATGCTAAAGTCAGAAGAACTTTATGAGCTTTATGATGAAGTAGAAAACTGCAAAGATCCAGCTCGTCTAGAGCAACTGATTGAAGAAATAAAAAAATTTAATCTTGAAAAAAGTAGAAAAGTTGAAAAAAAAGTCTTTCCTTATCATGATGTCAAAATGGAATAGGGGAGAAAGCTCCTCAAGATATCCGCAGACTACCATTATCAAAATTGGTAGAGATACAAAACTTCTTGAAAGAAAAGGGTCTACGGGGAAGAGAGACGACAGAAACTCTCAAAGATTTGTCCCAGAACTAAGCATACCAAAAATGCCAATATCACAGCATGGC
Organism: Fragaria nilgerrensis; assembly: GCA_010134655.1. NCBI lineage: Eukaryota > Viridiplantae > Streptophyta > Magnoliopsida > Rosales > Rosaceae > Fragaria > Fragaria nilgerrensis. The sequence goes on from CM020979.1 coordinate 38,782,271, forward strand.
AATTGGTTAGATATAGACAAGGCCCTAGACAAGAAGAAAGTCATAGATGACTAGGTCAATGCTATGTTTATGGCAGCTTGCACAACATATGGAAAGTTTGAGGCACAAAACCTACAAACAGTCTATCAAGCTACTCTTACAAGAATGACAAAGAAATTGTATCTTGCTTGGAAAGAAACCCAAAGGGGTAGAGCATGGCTAGAAACCATAAAAGATGATAAATCTCCAACAACCTTTGCTACACCAATCTATGAGTAATTTTGTGGAGATATGTCATTTGTTGGTAATAAAGCTAGAGAAATAGCCAGAACCAACATATATGCTTTCAAAATATGCAACATGGCTTATTTTGAAGAATACTTGAATGAGTTTCAAGATTACTACTACACCATAGGAGATATGGAGAATATAGATCTGATATATCTTCTATATAGAAAACTCCCAGAACCGTGGAGGACAACTGTAAAAGAGAGCATAGATATCAAACCTCTAGAACGACTCTCAGTTGGCGGAGTAGCAGAGAGAATCAGAGAGCTGATGAGGACACAGTGCAAAGCAAACATAAGAGCTAAAGATGCAAAGAAACAACTCAAAGGAGCAGATAATTTCTATACTAAACTCTTAGAGGTTCCAACCAATTGGGGTTGTGAAGAACTAGATTAACACAAAAGGAGGAGAAAAGGAAAGAAATTTCACAAACGTTTCAGAGGAAACAAAAGAGAAATTGGAATTTCAAAAAAAGTTCTAGCTACAAAAGGGTCTGCATAACCCTAAAAAAATATTTTTCAAAAAGAAAAAATCATCGCATGAAAAATCAACTTCTTAGAAGTCTGAAAAGAAGAAAACATGTAGGTGTTGGTTATGCAAAGCAGAAGGACATTATGCTAATGAGTACCTCAAGAAAAAAAAAAGAACTTCAAAAGCTCTTTTTGAAGAATATGAAGAGGTCATAGAGATGACCAACATGAAAGGATTTGAAGTAGTTTACTCTGAGGAAGAAGATCACCTGTCTGTTTACTCAGCATGGTCAGAAGAAGATTGTAACCCTAGAGAGGTTTACCTTCTTGAAGTCAAAAACTGAGAAGAAAACACTACAAAAGAAATAATTTCTTCTTATAGTGTAAAACCACGAACATTTACCTGTGATTTTTTTCTTTGTCTTGAGAAGAAAGGTCTTCCCATATCATGTGAAAAGTCAGGAAAAACTTATCACAAAGAATACTTCATAGCTGAAACAAGAAAGAAAACAAAGAATAGTTCAATAAGTCAGCTTGTTGAACAAGAATATGAGGATTACTTCTATGAGATAGAAAAAAGAAAAGAAATATTAAGAACATAAATTCAAAGAATTAAACTTGGAAGAATTGAATTTGATAAAACCTTAGAAGATATAATATCATTCGATACAACTTTAAAAGAAGTAGTATCTACAGATAAGCAAGAGAGTGCTAAAGAGACTGATACTAAAGAGGTGACAGGAGAAATAATTTGCAAAGAAGAAACGTGTAATCCTTTTACAGAGGTAAAAGAAGATCTCCCACACAAAAACATACGTCAAGTAAAGACAGTCTCTACAAGCAGATTCAGTAACCACATGAAAATTGGATTAAAATTTCCATAATACAAAAAATATCATCTACATGCGTTTGTAGACACTGGATCTGGATTTAGCTTAGCAAAGAAGTTTGCTATACCAGAAAAATATTGGACAGTAGATCCAGGAAAAAGTGATGTTGGAAGAACCATAGAAGGAAGACACATTCTCATGGATACAATTGTAAAAAGGTTAAAATCACTATCGGATATGGAGATTTTATCATTGAAGAACTTTGACAATCAGAAAATCAAGATGCTGATATACTGTTAGGAAATGAGTTCATCCTACAACAAACCTTCATACAAAAGGCACCCCTAAACCTAATAGGTTTTGAAAAGGGAGATAAAGTCTTCTGGACAGAGCGACTAAAACACGCTAGAAGCGTTGTTGGCTTCGGATTTACATCACAATATCAGAAGTCGCAGCAAATTCATGGTGATATATATAAGCCAAAATTTGAAGAAATCTTACAATACAAGCAGTACAGGCTGCAAGAAGAAGTACTTCAAAATGAAGAATTTTCAGAAAAAGAAGACGAAGAGGAAATCAATGAAGAAATCAATTTCGTTCAAGAACATAATCTCAAACATTTTGAAACCAAGCTTGAGCAGCAGAAAAGGCATACCCTTGGTGAGATTAAGGATATGCTGAAACAAAACATCGATATAAACTCATTAAAGTTTTGGGAAAAGACCCAGTGGTCTGTGAATTAAAACTTCATGACATGAATGTCATTTGTCATGTAAAAGCAATCCCTCAATACAAAGAAGAAGATCAGAAAGAATTCATAAAAGATATAGCTAATCTCTTAGAAAAGGGGTTGATAAGACCATCAAACAGTCCTCATCATGCTCCTGCCTTCTATGTTAGGAATCATGCTGAACAAGTAAAAGGTAAAGCAAGGATGATGATTGATTATAAAGATGTTAACAAAAAGACTGTTAAGGATGGTTATCAAATAGCACAGGCAAGAGTGCTAATTAATAGGCTCAAAGGAGCAAAAGTTTTCTCAAAATTTGATGCAAAGTCTGGTTTTTGGCAAGTTAAAATGCATCCAGATAACATCCCTCTTGCTGCCTTCGGAACTCCTCAGGGACACTACGAATGGTTAGTAATGTCATTTGGCTTGAAACAAGCTCCATCAATTTTTCATAGAAAGATGGATAATATTTTCAAACATGTGGCAGATTTATGTGTCGTCTATATTGATAATATATTGGTGTTCTCCAAAACCAAAGAAGAACACATGAAACATTTATATGAGGTAGTCAAGCTAATAGTTCAGCATAGAATTATCCTAAGAGAAAAGAAAGTCTTTTTAGTCCTAGATGAGATTGATTTTTTAGGAATAAACATTAAAAATGGAGTCATCAAGCTCCAACCTCATATCCTAGAAAAAATCTGGAAATTTCCAGATAAGATCCCAGATGCCAAAATTTTATAGAGATTTTTAGGTGTCATAAGTTATGGAAGAGATTTCCTTCCTAAAATTGCTGGATTAACAACAACGTTGTCCCCAAAAACAAGTTCTAAGAGAACTTGGAAATTTACAGAAGATGATGAAAAGATTGTCAGGCAAATTAAAGACCTATGCAAAAATTTGCCTCCACTTCATCAACCTGAAGAAAATGATGAGATCATTCTTCAAACAGATGCTAGTGACAATTTTTAGGCTGGTGTTGTTCTAGCAAGAACTCCTGGCACCAACACAGAAAAAATCTTAAATTTTTGTAGTGGCAAGTTCAGCCCTGCAGAGCAGAATTATCCCACTGGGGAAAAAGAAATTCTTGCAGTAAATAAAACAATTGAAAATTCTCCCATTTTTTAGGAAAACCATTTACTGTGCGCACAGATTGCGCAAGAGTTAAAAAATTTAAAATTTTCAAGCTTGATAGGCAGCTGATAGGGGTAGATTAGCAAACTGGCAATTATTTCTTAATCGATATGATTATAATGTGGAATTAATTGCAGGTAACAAAAATTATCTCCCTGACGCCTTAACCAGAGAATAGGCGATGTTCAGCAGAAGTGAAGGAAGCGACGAATGTCGTAATCCTAGAAACAAAAGATCAGGAAAAGAACCAGAACAACCAGAAGAAATCGAAAGGGTTCTTAAGAGTTTCTTGTTGTGTCCTAAAAGACCAGCCACAACTGACCAATCCCAGGGTAAAGGATTGGCTACCCGTCTCAAACGGCAGACGGTAAAGGCTTAACAAGACTGTTGATGGCTGCTGTTTTGCCAAAAAGCTGGCTTACTTCTAAGGGAGTCCTAAATGTTCACGGTTACCAATTAAATACTTTTCCTGAACCAATTTTTCGTTGTGGCAAAAAATTAGCTTTCTACCAGAAAGCATTGCTCGATAATCTAATGTTTGCCTTTCAGGAAAGTGATTTGGGACTCATGGTACAATCACTTCAAGCTCTGTCAGAAGAGTTGCATGAAGCGCACCAAGGGAATAAACAACAGAGTGTTGTCCCAGTGAATATGTTCAAGGTAAAGTATCTTGAAAGTCCAGAAAGTGCTAGAGTTCCTATTCTAGCATTGAAAGAATCAGAGTGGTTCAAATTTCATGATAGCGTTGGAATTCATTCTTGTGACCGAGTCCTGCCAGAAACACTTTTTACCGTCCCAGGACCATATCCAGGAAGATATGTTGTGAATGTTCAAAGTGAACATCCTCAAGAACATAAGTTTTGGCTAGTTGAAAATGACTTTGTTCATAATCTGTGGACAAAATCAAATGACGATCTTAAGGGATTGTCTGCCATTATTGTCAACACAGTCAAGAATGTTAGAAAGTCAAATTGCATTCTTAGGCTTAAGTTTAGATCCACACTCCTGAGTGCGTGCAGAAGAAAATGGAGAAACTGAATACATATCTCCATATCACTATATAAGAATTATCTAAGGGCAATACTTAGAGCCTGTGTGTCAAGGATACAATGGGCAACCTAACTCTAGTATCCCATGGATGAAAGCCATGTCCCTGGAATATATCAAGAAAATCATCGAGGATGATCAGGAAAATACTTATCTTGCATCTGGAGAGAAAATAATTGTTACATCCTATGACCATTGGAGGTCATTAGCAGTGATTTATTTTTATCTCTCAAGAAAAAGGAAATTGATTCCACCTTAGCATGTGCTAAATGGATTGAAAAGATTGAAAATGACAAGCACTACAAGGTTTATGAGGATACCGACATGGAAGAAAATGAAAGAAATGCAAGAAGCAGATATGAAGATCCTGTATTGGGCAATAATTCTGAAGATTTCGAAGATATGTGATCTTTTTCTTATCAAGAAGAAATCTGCTTTAGTGAGTGGATGAATAATGGAAGTTGCCAACTAGTGGAGGAACTATTAACATGTCAGCTAATAGAAGAATAATGGAGCTGCCTTTTACTGTTTTTAGGTTATATTTCAGTTCTAGTTTGAGTTCCGCTGCCTATATAAGGAACTTTAAGTCTTAGTGTAGAGGCATCAGAAAATTGAGTAGAATCATTTTCTCTCAAGGAGTAAGAAAACCTTAGCAGTGTGTTCTTTCCTTCTTGTTTAAGCCAGTGTGGAGTGATGTGTCTTTCGTTTCTTTTCAAGTAAGTACTTGTAATCATAATTATGAGTAGCTAAACAGCTTTTAGCTGTCAGTGTGGAGTGGTGTGCCTTTCGTTTTCAAGTAAGTACTTGTAATCATAATTATGAGTAGCTAAACAGCTTTTAGCTGTTTGCCCAAGAGTGAGGCTCTGGGTTTTAGTTTGTATTTATGTTTAAATAAATAAATTTTATTTTGTGCCCAGTACCCCGTCACAAAAATATTTTGTCAATCTATTATCTGCATGTTTACAGTTGCACTTCTGCATTTTAATTAGAACAGTTCATGTTAAGACAATAGTGATTCCGCCAAACCCAGTAACCAAGTCGACTGTAGGTCTTTAGGTGAATTTTTAGCATGATGAAAGCTAGTTCTTTCTAGGAATATTTTAATTAGATGCTAGTAAATAACCCACCTGCATGATAAAGAAAGTAATAGGCATCCCACTTTGTATAAAGTTATCAAAAGGTTTCATCATGCATAGCTTGAATAACCTTTTTCTTTTCTGAAAATGAGTAGAAAAGGAAGACCCAATAGTGGTCTAACACTTCATTCATCCGTATTTTTGCTAAAACACAGACGTGCGTCTCTGAACGGGGCTCTAATATATATATATATATATATATATATATATAGTCCGGAAAAAAACAATGCCCTGTATATTTGCTATTATGAAATTGCTTGCTTTAGTTAGCTTCTTTCTCTTTTCTTTCTTCCTTTTTCTTTATATTATTCTTCTTTTGTGTTTCTTTTGTCGGGAATAATTGGCCTTTTCTTCTATGGTAACTTGTACAAGTTCCATCTTGCTTAATTTACCTTTCCCTTTTGATAAAGTGTTTAATTACTTGAATCTGGTGTTCCTCCCTACGAGGAAATAATATACTTTTCTTGGTTCTGGACTGAAACATGATTTACAGTCCTAAACCCCTACGAGTTGAACAAGACTAGCGAGTTGAATAAGGGCATGATGATATTAGGGAAGTAGTAGCCTAAAGTCCTAAACCCCCACCCCATGATGATACAAATGAACACAGAGCCTATAAACTAGAAAGATCAATTAAAATGGTAATTTTGTGATTGCAGCATGCTGACTATGCTGCACAGAAATAATAATTCGACCTCATCACCCTCTTAAACAAGTTCCTTACGAGAACAAATCTCCAGCAACATTATATCTAAACTCTATCATTTCAAAGTTCCACACAGCCAAACAAAACAAAATAACAATTTTTTTTTTTTTAAACACAAAAAACTAAAATGTAATTGTATTGCTTCAACTGACCCTTACAGATATTACTATGACACAAAATTTCATCTACCGCAGCATTCATCAATCTGAAGCAGATCGCAAAAGTCACATAGACATTAGTGAGCCAGGATAGTGTAGCAATCCTGAAACAAGCGACGTTGGATAACTGATGCGTATCCTGATCTAAATCTCGTTTGAGTTAAACAGAGGCGACACCCTCATTCAGACAATCTACAGAATCTGCTCTGATGCAGCATCTAAAAGTTGAGATTTTCCATATGGCGACACAACTGTTAGTACCAAAGCCACAACAATATATTACCCAAAGATACAGTGGGAGAGATTATTTGCAAGAATCGGTTAAAAAGTGGACCATGGATAATTCACTAGTTCATTACATATATATTAAACACAAAAGAACTAAAAACTAAAAGAAGAGCAATAATTTCAATGTGACCCAAAGTTGGAGTGTAACACGGGAATTGACATGGTGTATCAATGGTGGTCTTACAAGCAGGATTCACAGAACATCCAAGCAGCAACACTTACAGAAGTTTCAAATTTCCTAGTGATACTGAAAAATATGTATATCATATATTCAGTTAACTTCGGACTGAATCCTTAAGCCATGCTAGTAATACAGGATCTACTGTATCCTTCGACAACAAATCAATTATTAACTTCATAGTTGATGCATCTCCAGAGAAACCCCTCACACGCATTTCTTCAATAAGTAACACAGCTCTCGATGTCTCATTGTTATTGAGAAACCCTCGGATAATTGTGTTATAGATGCAGCCATCAGCAGAACAGAATTTTTGCTCCATTTCTCTAAACAACTTTTCTGCTTCAACTAAGATGCCACCATTACAAAGTCCCTTGATCATTATATTGTATGTCCATACATCAGGCAGTATTCCTTTCGATGACAAACCAGAGAAGACGTCTGTTGCAGATTCAATTTTCCCAGCTTTGAACAGAGCTTCAATGATAATACTGTAAGCTACAATATTTGGTTTCAACTTGTTCCCTTCCATCTCTCTAAGCAATTCAATTGCCTCAGAAAGTTGTTGGTTGTTACAGAGGCCATCAAGTATAATATTATAAGTTCGAATATTTGGAAGTTGGCCACAATCTTGCATCTCAGAGAACAACTTTTCTGCTTCTTGTAGTCTCCCAGCTTTGCAAAAACCATCAATAAGAGTGTTATAGGTAATGGTATTAGGAACAATTCCCCTACGAGGCATTTCCTTGAAAATCTTGTAAGCCTTATCGATCTTTTTACTCTTGCAATATCCGTTAATCAAAATGTTAAAACTCTGAACATCAACAAAGAAGCCCTTGCTAAGCATTAGATCAAAAACTTGTTTTGCCTTGTCCATCTCTCCTCGCAAACAGTAACCGTCCATAAGGGAACTGTATGTAATGGTGTTAGGTTCAATTCCTCTTTGAATCATAATCTGAACCACACTTTTGGCTTGCACAACCATCCCGTCCTTACAAAGCGCATCAACCAGGATAGTGAAGGTGTATACATCTGGAAAGATACCTTGACTGGCCATTTCATACAACAACCTCGTAGCTTCTTTCCAGTGGCCTAGATTGCAAACTCCTTGAACCAATGAGGTGTAGGTAACAAGGTGAGGAGCAATACCTCTACCAATCATCTCTGAGAAGAGGTTCTTTGCTTGGTCAACTAGTGTATCTTTACCCAGGCTGTGGATGATGGTGCCATAGGTATATACGTCAGGCTTGCATCCATATTCTTCCATTTTGCCTAGTAATTGAATAGCCGCAGTGTTGTTTCCAATCATGCAAAAGCCCTTTATTAATGTGCTGAAAGTCACCACATCGGGCTGGCAACGACCTCCCTCCACCATTTTGCTGAAAACTCTTGCTGCATCAGCCACTCGATTTCGGAGAACAAAGCCATTGAGAAGAATGTTGAAAGTTGTGACGTTTGGTTGAAGACCCAATTTGAAGAAGTGGGCCAAGACAGACAAGGCATACTCCATTCGGTCCAAATGACAGTAGCAATTCATGGTAATGGCAAGAGTATAAACATCAAAAGTGATTCCGATGAGACCCATTTGTCTCTTCAAAGAGAGGACTGCTTCAAATTGTTTGAGTTTGACAAGTTGGGTCAAAATTTTATTGAAAGGGATAACAGGAGGCAGAGGACGCGACTGAATCATTTCATCAAACACCTTCAAGGCATCCTCCACATTACTCACCACTCTGGGCTTTGAGGGTCGATTCCCTAGATGGTTCTCTCTAGACTTGTTCGGCTTAGTGGGTAGAGAATGAAACAAAGTAACAAGAGGAGTGAAGTGAAGAAAAGGCATACCTCTTGTGGCTCTGCAGGAAGAACTAGAAGACGTGTTCGCCATCATTTTCATCATCTCTGGGTCTCGACTTTGGAATGGGTATCTATGGGATTCACTGAGAAAGCACAAGTCTTCGACACTCTGTATCTCAAAGTTGCTTTGCTTTGCTTATTGGTAGTTGCTAGTTGCTACACCGCTTTTTGCAGCTTATGTACTATCCTTCAGTCTTCTTCCTTCATGTTTTTTTTTTCTTTTTTGACTTGGTGCTACTCAGTTATACATTTCCTGATTCACCAATTCCAATTTTCAAAAAAAAAAAAAATATCCAATTCCATTTTGCAGGTGATGGTTTTTCCCTGTCGAATCTAAAAGTCTCTTAGAATCTGGTAGATTTAAATTCCTTAATAACTTGTAGAAACTATTTTGTTGATTTTTTTAATTATATTTATTATAATAATATTATTTTATTTAAATTTTGACGTTTCCTCGTATTAGATTATATTTTGATTCTAACGTTTTCTCGTATCGGATCGTATCGGAAACCGAAACTCGTTTCTGTTTCCGTGCAACATAGGTTTGTTCCCTGTCGACTCTAAGTCTCTAGTTAAAGACCTTGATGGACTCGATTTCTTGTCGAAGTGTTTGTTGGCCCAAATTTCCGTAAGCCAAAATCTCTTCTGGTTCATCATGTCATCAGTGGGTATGGCGACATCCATTATCATGAGGCCAAAATGCCTTTGGTGATACAGGTGTGAATATATGGAGTTGGGATCATTTCTACATATGAGAAATCTTCTTTTTATAGCTAAGGAAAAAGGAAAGCTTCCTTACATTCCATGTTTCTAATGTGGGACAAGATGCATTATTTCTTCTCATGATACTTTCTTGTGGAGCTTGAGAGAGTGTCTTCCTAATGTGTTATCGGTCTCTCATCATAACAGGTAATCCGGGCGTCAGTTTACATGATGTATGCTAGACATGGGACCTGTCATTCCCGTAGGACAATCTATAACATCATTGTTTATACTTTCTGTATAAGATATACATTATATCTACAATAACGATACTCGTATAATATATGGCTAATATTAAACCAATGTACTTGAACCACCGTGTATGTAAATGGTAAATAATGTTTTTTTGCGGAAACTGTTGTTAACTATAACCCATGTGGTGCATGTACATGTACGCAGGCTAAGTTTGTTAATTTGAACTCTTTTCTGGATTATAGCCACATCGGTGTGCTATTGTGAGACAAAATGGCTTGGCAAATTTCTCCCAACTCTGACGACCCCAGCTGCATCCACCAACACTTCATTGACAAAAGGAGCCCTTTATGCATGGAATATACATCTCTTACACTTGTCCCTTCAAAATTATGAGCGAACTTTGAGAAAAATGAATACAGGCAACTATTAGAAACTGAACTTCCCTCAGATATCACACCAGCCATGAATCAAACTTCGAAACAAAACTTTCCTTGTTATGCTACTTTCAACAGTTACATTCATCAACATCAAATACACAAAAAAAAAAAACTACATACTGGCTCTCCAGAACAACCAAAACATGTACACGAAATATTTAGAGCGTTACTTGAAATGTCAAATCCGGATATAAACATGCTTAGGTGGCGTTTAATAACTTTTTCAATGCCTTTTTTTGTTTTGTAAAATGAAAATGACATGAAAATGTGTTCGTTAGCATGATTTTTGAAAATGGTTTTCAATTTTACACGTAAAATGGGAAACATTTTCATTTTCATTTTTTAGAAAACAAGAGAATATTTTCTAAAACTGAGACTCAATAAAGAAAAGAGTACGTACTTTCTCTTCTATCTCCTCACGCCGTGCCTCTCTCTCTTAGGTCTAGTCAACTTCTTCTCTCATTGATCTCTTCTTCCATCACCAGCAACTTCCATCAACAAAATTCTTTTTATACTAATTTCTTGTGCATTCTTTTGTGCTTTTTAATATATACAAATGCGTTTGAGTTTAAGGAAGTTTATCGCACAGTAGGATCATATTGCTCTCATGTATGTACAGTAGGTGATATTCATTCAATTTGGTGAGACTTGATTCTTGAAATCTTGTGTACGAATTCGTTTCTTTTTCCTCTGCCGTATGTTCTTTTGTATTTGTTTGAACTATAATATGAAGGTTTTTATATTATGAAGTGGGATTAATAATATCAAGCTTGATCTCTATATTTTTTGCATTTTTGTACGGTAGTACCGGACACATTTTTGCCGTTTTCATTGTTAGAAATTATTTTCATACTAAACTACCAGACACATTTTCAAATCTTGAAAATACAATCTCGTTTTCTCTTTTTCATTTCCAAAAATTTTCTGAAAACTGTTTTTAAAAACATTACCGGACATGCCCTTAGATTTTCTCTTATAGCCTCTTTAGGTTAGCTTTCCCAAACATTTACAATTAGCAAACTAGTAAGTGTATCTGTGCAAAGACTGATGCACAAGAAACTCTCACCAGCTGAATATGACGATTTCAGCTTGAAGTATGTACATAACATTACTCCAGAATCCCGATAACACTATGCCGGTGCTTCTCCTCCAGATAAGCACTCATCAGCACACATAATCAGTCATAGGTAAGAATTACACACTTAGACATACCTTTCCAGGCAAAGATTAACAAGTAAACTGGGTTGGCCCGAAATGTCGGAGTTAGAATTCGAAAACCTTTTGAGTTTTCACTTTACAAACTGATATGAACTCATATTTACGGGTACCTACTTTTCCATAAGAAAAGAAAAGAATCACTCTAGGTAGTTGTCATGGAGAAGCAATTACTGCCTTAACCACTAATGTACTAAACAGAAGGAATAATAATGCGGTCATTTTGTGCCGTCTTACCCACTGATTGAGTGTGACAGATATATACTTGTTTCCCTAAAGTTTTCTCTCAGATAACCCGGGAGAGTGGTTCCAGTATTACCTGGCAAGATTGCCAACTTGTGACTTCATCAACCTCGCAAACAAACTAATCGAAATCAAACTATTGTACAGATCTGCAGACACACAAATAAAGACATAAAAGGCCCTTTTTAAATGCACCTGGCTACGACAGAACTATTACTGCTAAGCTCCTCTGGCAAGACATGAGTAATATGCATCTTCCAAGATAGTCCCATATGACAATACAAAAGGCAAAATGTCTGGATCATATACAAAGTTACAAACTGACATTGTATCTTCAGTAGACGGATAAATTAATATCACACATCCAACGGTAACGATAAGGATCATCAACTCATAATGCTATAACTAGCAGCTTATGAATTAGCTAGAATTAGTCCATAGCAAAGGATCGAAGTTTCTGATATATGACATAACACTGCTAGGTGATTTACAATTGATCGTCAGAACCAGTTCAGAGGAAGAAAAAGCAGTCTGAGTAAACTCGGTAAAGAGAAGTCTCATAGTTCACAGTAGAAATATTGAAACAGGTCTGCTCAAATATGTAACCCATAATGGCATAAAGCTACAGAGTACAGACTCTCTAATCTAAACCCATGAACCCTATACCAATAATCCAATCTAAACCTAACCATTTCAAAGCTGTGGCACCCAAACAAAACAAAACCACAAATTGCGCTACATATTGTTTTTTTTTTTTTTGAAACACAAGAACTACCGTTTCAAAAAAAAAAAAAAAAACAAGAATTAAAAAGTACTTTTATTGCTTGAACCGACCTTAAGTCAAATCCAGTTATCATCAGAAACTGAGATATGTTGTAATCGTAGTCCGGGGTAATCCCACATTTTCAACAAAGCTCAACAAGCTCTCTCAGCACCTGCCACATGAACAAGAAGGGTGGCAACACTGTTTGCCTTGCCCACCTGGATACATCCTGATGCTACAATTAGTCACAACATATATTACAGATTATACAAGACATTAAATTTCATCTATCCCATCAATCTGATGCAAAGCGCAAAAGTCAAATATAAGTTTTAGATCAGATTAATTCCTTTATCATACTCTGCTAATTAACATTAATCATACAGTTCCATTTCAATAATATACAATTCCAGTCTGCAGATGATGAACTGCTACAACAAGAAAAAGCTACATAGTGATTAGAGAGCCAGGATAACCTAGCAGTCCTGAAACAAGCTACATTGGATAACTGATGCATATCCTGATTCAAACAATCTCCTGAATTTGCTCTGATGCAGCATCCTCATAATTGGCATTTTCGATACTGCTAGTATAAAACCACACAATACATTACCCATACATACAGTAGGAGAGGTCCTCTGCAACAAACACACTGCAACAAACAGTTAGAAAGTGGACCATGGATAATTCACTAGTTTAGGACACAGATATTAACTTTTTAATTTCCTAGTGAAATTGAAAAATATCTGTTTCAAAATATTTATTTAACTTCGGATTGAATCTTTAAGCCATGCTAATAATACATGATCAACTTTATCCCTCAATGTCTCGTTGTAATGATAAAACCTCGGATAATTGTGTCATAGGTACAGCCATTCGGAGAACACCTTTTGTTCCATTCATCTCTCTAAGCATCTCTTCAGCTTCAACTAAGAGGCCTCCTTTGCAAAGTCCACTGATCATTATGGTATATGTCCTTACATCAGGCTGAACTCCTTTTGGTGATAAACCACAGAAAAGATCTTTCGCAGACTGAGCATCACCAGCATTGCACAACCCTTCAATGACAATAGTGTAAGTTACAACATCTGGCTTCAACTTGTTCCCTTCCATATCTCTAAGAAATTCAATTGCCTCAGAAAGTTGTTGGTTGTTACAGAGGCCATCAAGTATAATATTATAAATTCGAATATTTGGAAGTTGGCCACAATCTTGCATCTCAGAGAACAACTTTTCTGCTTCTTGTAGCCTCCCCTCTTTATAAAAACCATCAATTAGAGTGTTATACGTAACCATATCAGGAACAAGTCCCCCGAGAGGCATTTCCTTGAAAATCTTGTAAGCCTTATCGATCTTTTTACTCTTGCAATATCCGTTAATCAAAATGTTAAAACTCTGAACATCAACAAAGAAGCCCTTGCTAAGCATTAGATCAAAAACTTGTTTTGCCTTGTCCATCTCTCCTCGCAAACAGTAACCGTCCATAAGGGAACTGTATGTAATGGTGTTAGGTTCAATTCCTCTTTGAATCATAATCTGAACCACACTTTTGGCTTGCACAACCATCCCGTCCTTACAAAGCGCATCAACCAGGATAGTGAAGGTGTATACATCTGGAAAGATACCTTGACTGGCCATTTCATACAACAACCTCGTAGCTTCTTTCCAGTGGCCTAGATTGCAAACTCCTTGAACCAATGAGGTGTAGGTAACAAGGTGAGGAGCAATACCTCTACCAATCATCTCTGAGAAGAGGTTCTTTGCTTGGTCAACTAGTGTATATTTACCCAGGCTGTCGATGATAGTGTTATAGGAAACTATGTCAGGCTTGCATCCATATTCTTCCATTTTGCCAAGTAATTGAATAGCTGCAGTGTTGTTTTCCATCGCGCAAAAGCCCTTGATTAGTGTGTTAGAAGTAATCATATTGGGCTGACAATGACCTCCAACAACCATTTTGCTGAAAAGTCGCGCTGCATCAGCCACTCGATTTCGGAGAACAAAGTCGTGAATTAGAGTGGTGAAGGTTGCAACATTTGGTTGAAGACCCAATTTGAAGAAGTGGGCCAAGACAGACAAGGCATAGTCCATTCGGTTCAAACGACAGTAGCAGTAGAGTATAGTGATTAGGACGCGAATTCCAGAGAGAAGCATTTGTGAATTCAAAGAGAGGACTGTTGGATAGTGCTTGAGTTTGACAAGACGAGCCGATACCTAGTCAAAAAGAACCAAGAAATATATTAATTGCGATATATTAACATTCTCTGAGAACAAAGTATATATACAAGAGATATCAAAATCTATTAGGAAATTAACTATGACAGGATATTCCTAATAATAACACAATATTCACAATCCTAATATTATATGGTATGACTCACGCCAATACTACTTCTTAAGTTAGCGTATACAAATCACCAATGTCCAACTTGTCAAGAGAGTCATGAAAGACTTCACTTAAGAGAGCTTTCGTAAGGATATCAACCAATTGTTCTTCCGTAGGGACAAAAGAAAGAAAATAATATGACTATCCAACTTCTCTTTAATGAAATGTCGATCTACCTCCACGTGCTTTGTGCGATCATGTTGAACAGGATTGTGAGCAATTTCAATAGTAGCTTTATTATCACAATAAAGCGGCATAGCCTTCTTTTGTCGAAATCCCAAATCTCTCAACAAGTGTCTCACCACAACATCTCAAAAAATCCTCGAGCCATTCCTCTATATTCTGCTTCAGCACTAGAACGAGTTACCACATTTTGCTTCTTACTTTTCCAAGTAACCAAATTACCACCAACGAAAGTGAAGTAGCCTGAAGTAGACTTGTGATATGTAATATGACCTGTCCAATCTGCGTCTGTGTACCTAGAAACATCCAAGTGCTTGTGTTTTGAAAAGATTAATCCCTTTCCTGGAGTAGACTTCAAATACTTCAAAATACGAAATACAGCTTCCATATGAGCCTCACTAGGATTATGCATAAACTGACTCACCACACTAACTGCATAGGCTAAATCTGGTCTGGTGTGAGACAAATAAATCAACCGGCCAACTAACCTCTGATATCGCGCCTTATTTGTAGGCACTTGATCCAAATACTCTGCTAACCGATGATTTTGTTCAATAGGAGTATCAGCCGGTTTACAATCAAGCATACCCGTTTCTGCTAACAAATCTAGGACATACTTCCTCTAACTCAGCACAATACAATCCTTCCCACGAGCAACTTCAATTCCCAAGAAATACTTTAAACTACCCCAATCCTTCATCTCAAATTCAAAGACAACAAATCTTGTAACCTCTGAATTTCCTCACTATCATCACCTGTCAGAACCATATCATTTACATAAATAATTAAAGTTGTCACCTTACCACACCGGTGTTTAAGAAAAAAAGTGTGATCTGAATTACTTTGCCGGTATCCAATCCTCTTCATGAACTTAGAAAAACGTCTGAACCATGCTCTAGGTGACTGCTTTAGACCGTAAAGGGACTTCTTCAACTTGCACACTACCTGCTCTCCAGTTAAAGTACAATACCCAGGAGGCAAATCCATATAGACTTCTTCATTCAAATCACCATGCAATAAAGCATTCTTAACATCAAATATGTTGCAACGGCCAATCAAGGTTGGCGGCTAACTAAAGAAGTACTCGTATTATATTAATTTTGGCTACTGGTGCAAACGTCTCTTCATAATCCACCCCATACTTCTAAGTGTAGCCTTTCGCTACTAACCTCGCCTTGTACCTGTCCACCGAACCATCAGAATTATGTTTCACAGTATAGACCCACTAACATCCAACCAGCTTCTTCCCGGGTGGTAATGGCACTAACTCCCACATATAATTTTTCTCAAGAGCATCCATCTCAACTTTCACTGCCTGCATCCATCTTTCATCCCGCATTGCATCATGCACTTTACTAGGGAGAGACACACTAGATAATTGATTCACAAACACAACATATGGTTTAGACAACCTATGGGTTGACACATAATTAGCAACAGGGTACCGAGCTTTTGCATTTAGAGTAGGTTCATAATGTTTCGGAGGTTGACCACGAGTGACACGGTTAGGCAATTGTTTGGTAGGCACATTAGTAGACATAGAAGAAGAATTAGAAAATACCTCGGGTGATTCATGAGCTTGAGAACCTGTTCAGGAGAGGGAGAGACATGGCTACTGTTCACATGAGGATTTCCATCAATAATTTGTTCCCTTGCCGACGAACTAGATTGAGCTTGATTGTCAACTAGCACCGATTGACTGATTGCACGTGAAACCGAGTCTGTAGGATTACTACCCAAAACATTGGGTGTACTGATCAATTTTCGATCAAATTCTCGGTCTCCTTACTGCCCAGAACGCCGGAGCCGGCGCCGGCCATGCTACTGCTTCTAGTGAACTGATTTGGTTTGCCGGAACTTGACAGACTGGGTCGTGATGCGGTTCGAATTGCCTGGCCAGGAAATTCTGCTCCGACCAGCGAGTTTGGGTGTCCCTGGAAGTTCGACGCCTTTGCAGTGGCCGATCGTTCGGTTGGTGAGCTTGGACAGTCTGCTGGCGAGAACGCCGGGAGGTGGGTCGGCGAGCACGCTGGGCGGTGGATCGGAAAGTCAGCTGAGCTCGCTGGTGAGTCTTGCAGGTGGGTCGGCGTATTGGCAGCGTGACCGAAGTCAACAGAGAACGACGAAGAAGACAAGTTACTGCCTCCTTTTTTACTCTCTTGTAAAACTGGTTCACTGCATCTTTCTTTATTTTTTCCCTTGTGGACTCTTCAACACTTTGACTCTCAATTAGCTCACTAAACAAATCTTCATAAAAACATGACTTCTCCCCTTGACGAGGAATTGCAGGAGGCAAAAAATAACATGCATCTTCATTGAAGGTAACATCCATGGTGATATAAAATCTGTGGGATGGTGGATGATAACACTTGTAGCCTTTCTGATAGGAACCATACCCCACAAACACACACTTAAGGGCTCAGCATCCAATTTTGATCTTTGATTTTTATACAAGTGAACATAAGCAACACAACCAAAGACACGAGCAGGAAGAGTATTTGATGACGGAATAGGAACATACTGAGACAAGACATCGAAAGGAACACGACCTTGAAGAGAGCTGACGGGAGACGATTGATTAGATGAGACGCACACAATACGGCTTCTCCCCAAAGGTACTTAGGCATGTTAGCACTTAAGAGGAGAGACCGTGCCATGTCCAAGAGATGACGATTTTTCCGTTCAGATGCCCCATTTTGTTCAGGTGTTTGTGGACACGAAGTTTGATGTATGATGCCATGCTTTTGGAAATTCTCACGGAAGAAACGATTGACAAACTTAACTCCATTATCTGAACCGAAAGATTTTAACACGTGCATCATACTGATTACGAATAAGAGTATGGACGGCTGTGAAGGCAGAAAAAACAGAATCTTTGGACTTCAGCAACACCACCCAGGACAAACAAGTAAAATCGTCAATGAATAACACAAAGTAATGCATTTTAGAAAGAGTGGAATTTTTGGAAGGACCCCATAAATCTGAATGAATTAATTCAAAAGGCATAGTACTCGAATGAAAAGTCAAAGGATAACTAGACCTATGAATTTTAGCCAAAGCACAAGTTTCACAGTGTAAGGTAGACTCACTAATTCCCAGAAACAATGAGGGCATAGACTTCTTCATAACTCCAAAGGATGGGTGGCCCAACCATCTATGCCACAACCACAGCTCACTTAATCGATCAGAATTCAATGTCAAGGCCAAAGGTTGCTTTGGTGCTTGTGCTGGCTCGGCGTACATACAATCCAGGTGAAACAGTCTCCCCCTCAGGTCTACCTTGCCAATGATCACCCTGGAACACAAATTCTGAAACACAATATACATTGGGTAAAAAGTTACAGAGCACTTATTTTGTGAAATCAATTGAGAGACAGACAGAAGATGATGAGATAATGAGGGCACATAAAGCAAATCATGCAATATAATAGATGATGTAACCTGAACAGACCCAATGCCTAAAACTAGAAAAGATGCATCATTTGCATTTGAAACATGAGATATAGAAGAGGATGACATGGACATAAAGAAAGATTTATCATAGATCATATGATCTGACGCCCCGAAATCAATTATCCAAGTGTCACCAGCAGTAAAGTTAGCAACATGTAAAGCAACACTAATTTTACCTCGAGTTTCCGTAGTCAAGGAAACATTACCCTTTGAAAAATCTCTACCTACATTGTTGTAGAAGGATAAGCTTTGAGACGCCCCACTCTTCCCTTCAATAGCTTTCAAATCCACCATTTTTCTTTCAATTATTCTAATCACCAGACAACCAAATTTTTCAAAAGAAGTTTTCCAAGTTCCTGGACGTCACTGAACAGCCTTAGCCAATCCAATCACACAAGTTCACCTCACACAATACAAGGCCTGCTCAACGTTTTTTCTCCAGA
This sequence comes from Fragaria nilgerrensis, assembly GCA_010134655.1. Lineage (NCBI taxonomy): Eukaryota > Viridiplantae > Streptophyta > Magnoliopsida > Rosales > Rosaceae > Fragaria > Fragaria nilgerrensis. Next base: position 38,801,149 of record CM020979.1, read on the forward strand.
CGTTGATAACCTTACCAAACAACAAACACCTCGATCAATCAATTAAACAAGCTTGCTCTCGATACCTCCAAACCAATTTAATAAAGCTATCTTCACAACTGAAAAACACCAAACTCAACGACCGAAACACAGAAAGAACTTTGACGATCTCAACAACCGAAAAGGCAGAGAAAAAAACTTCAATGACCAAAAGAACCAAATTCGCAGCGGAACAAAACCAACCAAGTCCGATGGATCTTGATTCTGCTCTAATGCCAACTCAAAAGGTATCAAGAAATTATGAATATTACGATATATTCACATTCTCCAAGAACGGAGTATATATACAAGAGATATCAAAACTATTAGGAAACTAACTATAGCAGGATATTCCTAATAATAACACAATATTCATAATCCTAATATTATATGGTATGACTCACGCCAACATACCTGAGTGAAATGGACAACAGACGACAGAGGACGTCTTTGAAGCATTTCGTTGAACACCTTCAAGCATCCTCAACATTACTTGCTTTGGGCTTCAAGGGTCGGTTTCCTAGATAGGTCTCTCTAGATTTGCTCGGTAGAGAATTAAAGAAAGCAACAAGAGGAGTTGAGTGAAGAAAAGGCGTACCTCTTGTGGCTCGGCAGTTCGCCATCAATTTCATCATCTCTGGGTCTCGACTTTCGAATGGGTATGGGTCTATGGCATTCACTGAGGGCATCTCCAACAATCATTTCTATACCCATACCTATATTTTGAGTCATCCAAACCCATTACTATTCAAACTCATGTTCCATCTCCAACCATTATATCAAAACTCATACTCATACCCAAATTTTAATCATTTTATAATTTGGGTATGAGTATGGGTATTGGTCATCAACAAATAAATAAATTTCATATATAGTGTTTAGGGTTCAATGATTTATATAACAACTAATTAATTATATAAATCATAAAAAAATAATTTAATATAATACGATGTCCTAGTTAAAATTAAATAAATTTTAAAAAAAAATTAATAACTTGCTATTTTTATACCGAAAGACAAATATAACGTGACATTGCACATGTTAAATGTTGATAAGATGGTGAGATTGCGGGTTAGATTTTTATCTGCTACATGAGGACAATGTCTATCTTCTCAATAATTACATATCCGATAAGATTTCGGATCTCGAATTTTGGGCATACTTTAGCTCCACGTGTCGTTGCGTGAAAGGCTAGTGAGATTACGTTTTAGATCTTTATCTGCCACGTGTCATATCTTATCTTGATCAATCATTTTTGGTCCGTCCATAAATACGAGGCTCTTCACTACATCATACCTCACTAATTCACAAACACTTCTCTCTCATATCAGAATTCAAGTTCTAAGTTTCATTTTGGTCATATAATTTTTGTTGATTGCTGCAATGAATAGGTTGAGGAAACTACTAATGAAGGAGGAGGAAGATTCCATCACAAGGAATCGTCAAAGAGCCATGGTGATGCAGGCAGTTTCCTCACACATTCAAAGGATCCAAGAGGAAGAATCTGAATGGGGTGGTTCCCAAGAAGGCTGGCGATACACCTCTAGAGAGCGTGAAGTTATGGATCAACGACTAAAAGCTCTTTACTTCACTTCACCGTGTCGGTTCGAAGGCGATGTGTTTCGTAGAAGGTATCGAATGGGGCCTCATGTGTTTGACCAGATGATGCACGATGTCGCTAACCATGACTCTTACTTCGTCCAAAAGCCTGACGCCTCCGGTTGGCTTGGCTTGTCAACTGAAAAAAAGTTGACTTGTGCCATGAGGATGCTTGCTTATGGGCTTCCTGCCGACATGTGTGATGAGTTCCTCGACATAGCAGAACTACAGTTTTAGAAATTCTAAGTCACTTTACTAGAGCAATCTGGAAAGTATACCGCAAACATTACCTACGTCGACCATCAAAGGCAGATTTGCGGTGGTTGCTCAATGTTGCTAACAAAAGAGGGTTCCCTGGAATGGTTGGAAGTCTCGACTGTATGCGAAAAACTGCCCAACCTCATGGCAATGGCATTTCACCGGTTACAAAGGAAAGCCGACAATCATCCTGGAGGCGGTTGCATCATACGATACTTGGATATGACACACCTATTTTGGACTTCTAGGCTCCCTCAATGATATCAATGTCCTTGGACAGTCTCCGCTATTCAACGAAGTCTGTAGAGGTGAGTCGCCTCGAGTCAAATACCATGTTGGAGATCGCCAATATGGTCAATGCTACTACCTAGTTGATGGGATCTACTTGAAATGGGGGACTTTTGTGAAAGCAATTAGAAACCCGATCACGCCACAACAAGCTCATTTTACAAAGATGCAGGAGTCATTCCGAAAAGATGTTGAGAGAGCATTTGGAATACTCCAAGCTCGTTTTGCAATTGTGAGAGGGATGGAACATGGAAGATATCCAATACATTATGATGACTTGCATTATTTTGCATAATATGATTGTTGAAGATGAGCGCGATGAAACTGAAGATAATCATGAAGTTGATCCCGATGAGGTCCCAACAAGACCAAGGAGAGCAAAAATATATGACCACTACGAAGTAGATCATTTGGTTGAGCGTGATCCTCCTGCACTTGGGGATTCATGCGCCGATACCAACAGGTTAGATGTCCAATTGTGCATAGAAGCCTCTAGGAGGATTTGGTTAATCCTATGGAATGTGAAGCAGCAGGCAGAGCAGAACCACATGTGAAGTGTTTGTATGCTTATGCTTTCAATAATTGGCGTTGTGTCATGGTGTGTTATGTTTGCTTCTTTTATTTATTTGTTGTTTGTGTGTTTAGTATTATTGTAATGTTTGCAATTTGATAAATAAAATTGAGATTAACAAAAGCAATAAATTACTCATTAATTATAATTGAAAATCAAAGTACATTCATTTCATAAATTAAAGTACCAAAATGAAATTAAAATAGAAGCAACAAAATACAATACAACATACACTTCATCCTTCATCATGAAGCAAGTGGTTGGTGTGACCCAGCATTGTAAACTTGTTCCTCCCTCTCAATAACATAGCTTCTTCTTTTCCAATCCTAAAGCCCAATTGGTAGGGATATTTTGATGGATCTACCGCCATTGTGGCTGCATCATCTGCACGTTCTTGTGCAAGTCTAGTCTCCTCCCTAAGTTGTAGCATGTGTTCGAGATCGTGATCTCCTTGGTCCCGCAATTCTTTTCATTTGAGCTAAGAGTTGAGATGTGTCATCTTGTTTGCATTTTTTCTTAGCAGCCCTTTGAGCTTTTTGGCCTGGAGGGCGTGCATGCACATTTGAAGGGCTTGGGGTTTCCTCAATGGGTGTACCTTCTCCATTCAAGTCAATATCCATCATCCAATGACGGAGGTTTGCTAAACTTTTCTGTATTTATCAATATTGGCCAACAATGCGCAAATTTAAACTCCTCCCCCAAAGACAATGTACGATATATCGACCTAGCTTGTACTTCCTATATATTCATACAAGAAATAATATATAAGTGGTCATATATATATAAACATGTATTAGTGATTATAAACAAGTAGATATTAATTGTCATAAACATAAACTAATATTAGCAAATTCCTTATATTGGGTTATAAACAAATAAATACTACTACCGGTCATAAACAAATAAATATTACCAAGTCGGTGGCATTTTCACCACTTGCGTGAGTGGCTTCCGCTTTGGTAAGAGCTTCACGCCACCTTGTGCAACCCGGTCTAATCTTTCTCCAACGAGCTTCACACCCTCCTCCCGATCTAATAATGGAACCGGGTGGCTTGCAAGCTTCATACACTTCCTATATACGATCCCATAATTTTTTCTTCTCTTGACCCGTAGCTTTGTCACCGTCTTCACCAACCGCAACCACTGCCATGCACAACGACACATCTTCGAGGTTTTTCCAAGCTTCTCCTCTAGGTTTGGGGTTGGACATTTTTGAAAAAAAAAAAGATTTGAAAACTAGCTAGATGAAGAACAATTATGAAAATAAAGAGTGTAGAAGGAGGAGAGAAGTTTTGGAGTGAAAAATTATGAAGAAGGTGGATGGTATTTATAGACATTGGTGCAAATTACTGTTCCACGGGCAAAATAATTTTCTATATTTTCCTAAATTTTTTTTTCTTATTTTTCAAGTTTTTTTCATTTGAAAACAAGATTTTCGAGCTCATTTTTTCTTTTTCCAATTGAATTTATCTGGACCTTTAATTTTGAATGAAATTAATTCTGGGCTGCGGATTTTTTGACTGTTGGAGGACCATAACCGAGCTCACGTGGGATGACCCACACCAGGCTAGCTCTCTTCAACGCGTGGTTCGCACGTCTTTTTCTTCCGGCCGTTTTGTTGTCGTCTAGCGCGCGTCCAAAGCAGGTGGGACGACTAGCACGTTGCTCCTGCGGCTGCCAACTCTTCACGTGCAACTGTGCCGTCTGGGTCCCGCGCAAGTTGCAAATGAGTTTCCTTCTAGCAACTCGACCCATTTTGGGTCGTGGGTCTGGTAGGAACCCATAGTTGGGTATAGGTTTTGATTGTTGGAGATGAGTTTTTATGGATTTTGAGTACGGGTATGGGTATAGCAACCCTTGTTGGAGATGCCTGAGAAAGCTCAAATATTTTCAACTCTCTGTATCTCAAAGTTGCTGGTAGGATCGAAACCCTAACTGGAAATGAAATTGCGAAAGAAATGAAATAACTAGGCAAATTGATTCATGAGATCCCCAAATGCTGCCGAGCAGCTACATATCGTTGTATCCACCTACCCTTGGACACGTGTCCATCATGTAGTGGCTAACGTTAATCATCGACCTACTTAGCTTAAACTCGAAAACATGTGCAAAGCACGTGCACACTAGTAACGTATTAAGATCTCCTATATTGACAAGGAATTACAACAAAGGAACTTCCTTTTCTTAAAAAAAAAAAAAAAAAAAAAAAGAAGAAGCAAGGAACTTCCTAACTGAATTCACCTCCAGGGAAACAAGCTTGTCCTCAAGCTGCTGAGTTAAAATCTGGGAATCTGGTATGAATACTCCGGCCTCTGTAAGAGATCTAACCCTAAAGAGAAGAGAAAACTAAGAAAGTTATAAAGCAAAAATGAAAATAAGATTCAATATTCAGATAACGTTTACACTGCAGCCGGACTCCAGCTATATAGTTGAAAATAAACGACATATGACAATACGACATGGTTTACATAATTGGGCCTAAGTTAGGCTTACAAACTCGGATAGCTATTATGGGCCTAGATGACTTGGGCTGTCTCAAAACGCTACAAACAAAATGACTCGTAACATTCCTTCCCCTTTCTATAGAAACTTGACCTCAAGTTTCAACCATCTCCTCCGCTGCGTTGCAAGAAACCTCTCACAGTCAATGACCTTACGGTCTGCATTGATCAATGAGTCTGCAAACACGCACTCGTAAGCTAGCTTATCATCAAAATTTACCATGAACACTTGTTCACCCATAAAAGCAAATTGGCCAATATCAGCGAATTTATACTCATCAACAGCAACAAACATCTCTTCCCCTGGTTGTTGAGGTAACAAGTTAATTTGATAACTTTGTCTTCTTGTTGCTCCTTATATGTCAAGCATCACCAACGAGAGAAAGTGAGTGATTCAGAGGTGAAACCCTCCCAAGAATATAATCGACATCACCATCACTAAACTGATGTAGTACAACGGCTTTGAGTACTATTGCAAATAACAATATAACTACCCGTAGACACAAGCCATTCAATTTGCTGACATCCCCGTTTGGCCTCACAATTGGTTTCAAATTATCAAACCACACCATGGTACCATAATGAAAGTCCACTTCCCAGTCATGGTTTAAATATATATCAGCTGTGGCTCTGACTCCAAGTTTAGCTTCCCAAGTTCTTGCAAAATTAAAGTCAATCAGACTAGCAAGAGCTCCAGTGTCCAGCATAGCCTCCTCATGCGTTGTGGCACTTCTACAAGACTGTACTCCCACAACAAGTAGCATCATCTGGTTAACACACTTGGGAGAATTTTCATAGGTGCAGCACCTTGGAACTTCATTCAGACTCATAGGCTGCAACCCAAAGCCGAGATGCTCCAAAATTTTGTTGAAAAAGAGCAGATGATGCATACCTTAGAACTTTCTCATGATTACCCACAATACTAATATCTTTTAGACCTTCCAAAACAGCTACATAATAATCATCCTCAAGAAGTTCCACATGTAGATGATGAGCCAACATAACCAAATTCTCATACATACCCTTTTGTCTCCCAATCATACTCTAAATTGAACCAATCTCTCCCGCAATGAGTCTATGACCAAGATGAAATATGACTCCATTGTCATTCACCAGTAAACTAATAAATGCAATCAAGATGATTATCTCAGTTTTCTTTGCAAACTCTCCAAAGAAAGTTGAGTCCCACCCACTGAAAGTAAGAGTTCATTTGTTGATCTGTGATGCTCTCTCAGAAATAAACATACTACTTGAGCCAAAGAAGCTGAATGTTGCGGTGAGAATATATATATATGATCTGACCAATTAAAACAGAAATAAGCATAAAAGGCACGGTGAACAACTGCAGGACAACTCATATCCCCTTCTTCTCCCTAAACATCGATCCAATATGTATCACCATTCTGAAAATTATTAACATGCTCACACCATTAGGAAGCAACAGTTCAGCATTTTCCACTAAAGAATTACAAGATGGTTTAGTTCCTTGCTCCAAACTATCCATTCTGAACGACTCCATACATCCTGTCATGACTACATTCCTCTCTTCTCCATCAGTTTCCTTTTCAAACACTTGGGAAATCAATTGAATTTTCATCAATGTCATAGAAGCAGTGATGTGCCTCAGATTTTATTCCCCATTAGCCATTTCAGAAATCAATTCGATAATAGTTGAATCTGTACCACCTGCTAACATGGTAGCATCCTGGACATTAAAGTCTAATTTCCTGATTCAACACTTTTGACAATCGATAACTCAACCATTTAGCCAACAAATAATTCACATCCCCATTCATTTTCTCAACCATATCATCAGGAGGCCAACTTTCTTTTCCAACTTTGCACGTCAAGGAACTAGGATTAAAGAGCTTAATCACACCAGACAAGAAACACTCAAAGGTATCTCTAACATCTTGAAAATTTAAATTCAAAGTAGTGAATACCTGTGACTTTGACTGTGTGTTAGATGGACATATCACCATCTCATTGTTAAGCTTGAGCACTTCCTTGACAGAAGAACCCAGCTCCTTTGCATTCCCTGCATGAGCAAGCTTGGCATGAATTGTTGATTTCCATCTCTCCCATATTCTCTTGGATACCATTTCAGATTTCACATACAAACTTTTCTCCACACCCGTAAGGCTGGACTGCTTATCTTCTTTACAAGCAACACAAGACACTGCTATGCCATCATCAGATATAAAAAATTTATTCATATTCAGTAACTTAAAATCAAGTTTCTGAATCACAACTTGTGCCAACACTCGAGCTGCAGCTCTTTCTATTGAATTGGAGTCCAATTCAACCTCCCTTAATTCATTCTCAAGTGGACTACTAACAGAACCACCAACAATGTCCCCACTATGGAATCCAGATTACTCGTTTCACCTCCATTGATAGTACTGCTATAGGCTAATGATGCAGTTCATTGGCTTGTTTTACTTTAAGCTCAACAGAAACAGATGTAACAGATTTAACATCGTCGCAGCCCTTAATATGCCTAGACTTGTCCTCTAGTTCATCCATAAAATGAACAGTTTTCTCAATTCCCTTCTTGACTAAGGCGTGATTTGCACCAGAAATGACAGTCTCAGGCTAATTAAACTCTCTTCCATCCGCACTACTCACATCCATCCTCTCTTCAATATTCTCTCCATTCCCATGAATGAAATTGGCATCAATACTACTTAACTCAGTGCCAAATTTAGAACCCACACCATCACAATCATGATTCAAACAGAAATGTTGAAAATATTAAATAATATATTCAGTTAACTTCGGACTGAATCTTTAAGCCATCCTAATAATACAGGATCTACTGTATCCTTTGACAACAAATCAATTATTAACTTCATAGTTGATGCATCTCCAGAGAAACTCCTCACACACATTTCTTCAATAAGTAACACAGCTCTCAGATGTCTCATTGTTATTGAGAAACCCTCGGATAATTGTGTTATAGGTACAACCATCTGGATAACAGCATTTTTGCTCCATTTCTCTGAACAACTTTTCTACTTCAACTAAGATGCCACCATTACAAAGTCCCTTGATCAATATATTGTATGTCCATACATCAGGCTGTACTCCTTTCGATGACAAACCAGAGAAGACGTCTGTTGCAGAGTCAATTTTCCCAGCTTTGAACAAAGCTTCAATGATAATACTGTAAGCTACAATATCTGGTTTCAACTTGTTCCCTTCCATCTCTCTAAGCAATTCAATTGCCTTGGAAAGTTGTTGGCTGCCAGCTTTACAAAAACCATCAATAAGACTGTTATAGGTAATGGTATTAGGAACAATTCCCTTACGAGGCATTTCCTTGAAAATCTTGTAAGCCTGATCGATCTTTTTACCCTTACAATATCCGTTAACCAGTATGCTACAGCTATGAACATCAACAGAGAAGCCCTTGCTGACGATTAGATCAAAAACTTGTTTTGCCCCTTGTCCATCTCTCCTCGCAAACAGTGACCGTCCATAAGGGAATTGTATGTAATCGTGTTAGGTTCAATTCCTCTTTGAATCATAATCTGAATCACAGTTTTGGCTTGCGCAACCTTCCCCTCCTTACAGAGCGCATCAACCAGGATACTGAAGGTGAATACATCTGGAAAGATACCTTGACTGGCCATTTCAAACAACAACCTCGTAGCTTCATTCCAGTGGCCTATATTGCAAGCTGCTTGAATCAATGAGGTGTAAGTAACAACGTCGGGAGCAATACCTCTACCAACCATTTCTGAGAATAACTTCGATGCTTCGTCAACCCGTGTATGTTTGCCCAGGCTGTCGATGATGGTGTTATAGGTCACTATGTTAGGCTGGCATCCTCTTTCATCCATCTTCCCGAGTAACTGAATAGCCAGAGTGTTGTTTCCGATCGCGCAAAAGCCCTTGATTAGTGTGTTGAAAGTAAATACATCCGGCTGGCAGTGACCTCCCTCCACCATTTTGCTGAAAAGTCGAGCTGCATCAGCCACACCATTTCGGAGAACAAAACCATTGAGAAGAGTGTTGAAGGTTGTGACATTTGGTTGAAGACCCAATTTGAAGAAGTGGACCAAGACAGACAAGGCATACTCCATTCGGTTCAAACGACAGTAGCAGTTGATGCTAATGGTTAGAGTAAAAGCATCAGAAGTGATTCCGAGGAGACCATTTGTCTGTTCAAAGAAAGGACTGTTTCAAATTGTTCGAGCTTGACAAGTTGGGTCAAGATTTGATTGAAAGGGATAACAGACGGCAGAGGACGCCTGTGAAGCAATTCATCGAACACCTTACTCACTTTGGGCTTCCAGGGTCGATTTCCTAGATGGGTCTCTCTAGACTTGCTCGGCATCGTGTGTAGAGAATGAAACAAAGCAACGAGTGAAGTGAAGTGAAGAAAAGGCATACCTCTTGGGGATCTGCAGTAAGAACTAGAAGAACAAGAAGACGTTTTCGCCATCAATTTCATCATCTCTGTGTCTCGAATTTCGAACGGTTATGGGTCTATTGGATTGACAGAGAAAGCTCAAATCTTTTCAACTCTTTGTATCTCGAAGTTGCTTGCTTTGCTCATGTCCTATCCTTCAGTGCCTTTTGTGTTGTTGTTGTTGTTGTTGTAAAAAGGACTATCCTTCATTTTGTTTATTTCTTACTCGGGAGTGAAATGGGTTCTTCTTACCCCCACTCAGTTATCAGCTTTTCACCATCCCATACAGGTACAAATCATATGGTAATTACAGATAATACTAATCAAAGTTGCAAACAGGATAGATATGTTCTGTACAAGTTACAAAAAGATTCCTATAAATCTCGTCTACCATAACGTCTCAGCCTTTGCTGAAATGATATCAACGCCTCCGCAAACTCGGCCTTCCCAAAATCAGGCCAAAGAGCTGGTACGAAGAAAAGTTCAGTGTAGGCCAACTGCCACAACAAGAAGTTACTGACTCTGAGCTCACCGCTGGTTCGGATGAGTAGATCAGGGTAAGGAAACTCGGTACACTTAGTCACCAGTTCCTGCTCGATGACGCTTTCATCGATATCTTCAACTTGAATGAGGCCGTCTTTTACCTTCTGAGAGATGCTTTTGCATGCTTGCACTACATCGTATTTCCCACTGTAGCTCACTGCCACAATAAGTTGGAGTCTGAAGTTGTCTTTCGTTTTCTCCTGTGCATCACTTATCAGTTTCTGCAAAGAATCTGGGAGCTTTGACGAATCCCCAATGACTGATATTCGAATGCCTTCCCTATCATAGCAAAATCAGGTGCTTTCATTTATGAGTATGACTATATTGAGATCAAGTCAGCCAGATAAATATTGACAACCCCAAGCACATACAACACCAGAAACCCATACAATCAGAAAACTTTGTTTTCTGGCGCACTTCAGCAGATACATCTGTCAATTAACAATTAACAACCAATACCAGGTGATTGCAAAAAGCGTCACCGGAACCAGTTCTCAGAGGAAGAAATTTTAGCACAGACCACATAAAACTAATAGTAGGGAAGTCTAAAGTTGACAATTGAAATACTGAATAAGTCTATATTTGTCAGCCATTTTGTTCAACCAAGCATCAATGTCAAATAGAATTAGGTTTTCCTAGTCCAATCCGATCCTTGGAAGCAAGCCACCAGCGCCTGGCTACAGAAATCCCTTTGCAGCATAGATAAGCAGAAATATGAGCCATTGAAACTAGTAGCAATTAATGCATCCAGGTTAAAGAAATTCAAAGACAAATGAGATCAAGTGGTACAAGGAAAGACAATTGATTTCTGACTTTATGAATCCCTCAAACACTCAACCTTCATCTACAGTATTCACAATCCAGCCGTTCTGACAAACTAACTCCAACATTCTAGTTTGATTTGTATTATCCAGCGAAGATGAAATCATATTTGTTTGACATGGTGACCTCTTGTGTTATAGGTCCCCCTCAAGCCAAGGGAAGTTGACCTCAACACAGAATGGTACAAAGCTACAAACACTGAGATTAAATCAAGTTTCAATTTCTGTCAAGAAAATTTCAAGAGCCGAGGTCAAGATTGTACCTGGCAAGATTGTTGATCTCTGACTTGATCACCCCCTCAAACAAACTCATCAAAAATTCAACCTCCATCTACACTATAACCAAACCAAATCATTCCTCACAAACACTAGTGAAAAATAAGTGAAACTAAAAACCGCGCACTGACCTTTGGGCGAACCCAGTTATCATACGAAAAGGCAAAGACAGTGAGAACCCTAATCCCCCATTTCCGGCTCAAGTCAACGAGCTCCCTCAGCGCCCGGGCACCCGCCTTGTGACCCGCCCCGGACGGCAGCCCTCTCCGCCTGGCCCACCTCACGTTCCCGTCCATGATCACCGCCACGTGCCTCGGCATCGCCTCCCGCCGCAGACCCGCCGGCAACGCCTCTTCACCAGGGGCAAATCCGTCATTTAAACACTCTGTGACCTCCTGCTTCAGCGCGGTTGCGGCAGCGTTGTGGAGTGAGCTGGAGACACTCAATTGGGGTTTGGGATGGATTGAGCTGGACTGAGAGCTGAGCTGGATTGGGATAGGGAACCAGCGGAAGGATAGCATTATCATCCCGGTCAGGGATACGATTTAGGCTTCGAAAGTTTCCTGCTTGGTCCGTAGCTTAGCATAGCTCTCACTTGGAGAGTGTTCCGAGTCGCTTTTCTCCCTACTCAAAAGCCATTTGAGCACCACAAAACAAATCGGATCGGGTTATTCGTTTTATTTGGGCCTTCTTTGTTTCTAAGCCCAATTGTTCCTACAGACTTTTGAAACTTCAGTTCCTTGGCTGCTTCACATAGAAATAACACCCAGACGTACCTTACCTGAATGAAATCAAGTCCTCCAGAAACAGCAGCTTTGCCGAAATCAGGCGAAGTTTCCGACTCGATGGGACTTCGCTTCTAGTTGTATTGGTAGGCGGTAACTCAGCACAGTTAGTTTATTCTGCTCAATGAGAGTTAGGAGACTCATTATGTGATGATAATAAGCAGAATGAGCTTAATAAGCATCTGTGACAATATGTTTCATAATAGGTACAAGCATCAATTAAGTTTGATGAAGTATTAGTTGTAATCAGGTCCAAAGTTCCTCACACAATTCAACTAGAAAAGAATAGTAATTACACGGTCATTTTCATTTGCCTTACCATGCCATCCTTACAAAGAGCATCAACCACGATAGTTTGGTTTAGTTTTTCTATGCTTGGCTCACATTAGGATCTCTCTTCCCTGTCATTTTCTCATGTTGATGTTGCCTCGTGAACTATTTTGGCCGTTCAATCTTATTTTCCTTACATTTAACTATAAGGTGGACCAACTTGAAATCCTCGTCGTAGATATAAAATTAAAGAGTGAAGGTAGGCCTCATCATTTGGCCCTTCGGCCCTAACCCGCCCCACCCTATAGGGCCGAAGCCTTACCCGGCCTCCTTTAAGGCGGGCCGGTCCTAGCCCTTTTCAATTAGGGTAGGGCAAGGGTCAAGCAAATGAAACCCGACCCTACCCTAATGAGCTATTTAGGGCCAAGCTCAGCCCGGCCCGGCTCTAAAAGCTTGCCCTTTAGGTCCTATTAATTTCTTAATTTTCTATTGTTTTTAATATGTTTATTATTTTTTATACAATACAACTAATCTTCTTTTTTATAATTTATTTTGTAAGCTTTATTTCTTTAGTTTTTATTTTGTTTTGTTAAATAACAATTGATTTTTAGTGATTTAGAAAGATAGTTAACTAGATATATGAATATAACTACTTAAATTAATAATTTCAGATGTATTAAGTTATTTATCATGTATATGTATGTTAACATGATTAAAAATAGGGTCTTGTATCCCTTGAGGTAATTTTTGAGAAAAAAAAAATTAAAACTAATAAATTTATTTTGTACAAAGTAACATCATATTTGGCCAATTCGGCCATATTTAATTAGCTCTAAAAGGCCGGCCCTACCCGGCCCTATTAGCCCTAACGAAATAGGCTTTAAGAACGGGCAAGAGCTTGCATATTTAACCATATCCGGCCTTAAATTTTGTTGATCAATTCAAAGCCTTACCCGGCCCTAGCCCGGCCATGATGAGGCCTAAGTGAAGGTAGTTCGATGAGGCAAAATAAGAAGATGACTATGAGAAGAGGATCCGCCCCGATCCGGATCCTTATTCGGCCAATCCTTTTTGTTTCTTCCCTGCACCTTTTTCTCATCCAAAATCGGGTCGGGCTTTGAATTGGGCCTTTGGATACTCTGTATAGGTCGTCCACACACGTGCGGATGAACCAAGCGGTGGACAGTGTGACACGTCTTCTCCCGCCACCCCCTAATTCGTATGTTCAGATATACCCGTTCCCTTGTATACAATTTCCAACGTTATCATTCATTTCTCCCCTACCCTTCCAGGGACAGTAAAGTAAATCCATCTCGCTCCCCGTTTTTCGAAGTTAAAGTCGGTTTCCTCGTCTCTTCAACTCGCCTCAAAAATAAATCCACCCATTCTCTCTCTCCGTTTCAGACTTCCCACTATTTCCTTCTTCAAAGGGTTTAGCCTTCTCAGTTTTCTTCCCACTTCCCAAAATGTCCCCGGAAACCAGAAGAAGGGCATTCCCGAAGGTGGTGATCGAGCGCGACACCGACTCCGAGCAAAGCTCGTCGGAAGAAGAAGACGACCACGAACCGGCGGTGTTGGCGGAGAGCGAGAGTGAAGAGAAAGTTGAGGAGCCCAAGAACAAAGGGAAAGCCCCCATTACTATTTCTCTCAAGAAAGTCTGCAAGGTAGAATCTTTAACCCATTTTACCATTCTCAATTTTTACTGTTTGTTTTTTTTGGTTTCTTGAATTTAACTAATCAAGTTTTGATTTTTACTGGTGGGTTCATTTAGGTTTGTAAGAAGCCTGGACATGAAGCTGGGTTTAAAGGGGCTACTTACATTGATTGCCCAATGAAACCTTGCTTTCTTTGCAAAATGCCTGGTAAGTCTTTGACTTTTTTTTTTACTGTGCTGATTATCATGTACTGTTATTGAGTTTGTGAATTTTGGTTTTATGTATGGTTTTTTTATGTTTTGTGTAATTTCTATGTGGTTTTGGGGATTAAAGGCCACACTACAGTGACATGCCCACATCGAGTAGCTACCGAGTTTGGTGTCGTCCCAGCAACACATAAAAATACCAGAAATGCATTGGAATATGCTTTCGAACGACAGATTAGACCTCGGATTCCTCCGGTGAGCCTTTCATTGGTGAATCTGTGATATCTGATATTTTGTTATTGAAACATTGCAGCACACATTTTGGATGCTTACAGTAAATTCTGTATTTTGATCTTTATTTATGCCACATTGTCTCAAGTGTTATTGGAATGACATTGGATGTTAGTATCTTGGCGGAATGCATGACATGGTGCCTTCCGATTGATTTTTGCTATGATGTTGATCACTTAAATTTTTGGTTTGTATTCATATTCGTGGTACTAAATTGAAACATGTCAGAGATGTTAGTTTGTTTAAAGTTCTGAGATGTGTAATCTTCATTTTGTTTTACTTATTGCATGTTTATGTATTTCAGGATCTTTGTAGGGTTTGACAATTGATTTGTGTGTTTTCTTTTGCAATATATTACTATATTGTCTTGTTTTGAGCAATCTTTGTTTGCCAGTGTTATGAACTTGTTTTAGTTTCTATATTTTTTCTAGATCAAGCCAGCATATGTGATCCCTGATCAAGTAAGTTGTGCGGTTATCAGATATCACAGTAGACGAGTAACTTGCTTGGAATTCCATCCAACAAACAATAATATCCTTTTGTCAGGAGATAAGGTAAGTTCTTTGCATAGTTTATGTCTTTATTCAGGAATATGTGTTTCAGGGGTGAGTGTTTGATGATGGCTAATCATGGTATCCGTCTCTTCCCTTGTGTGTTTGGTTCATTTGAAAAGAAAGGACAGCTTGGAGTCTGGGACTTCCGCAAAGTATATGAAAAGGTTGTTTATGGAAATGTGCACTCATGCATACTCAACAATATGAAGTAAGTATTCTTTTATTTTTTTCATAGCTCCGGTTACGTACAGTTATATGTGCATACATACATGCAGAACCATTTTCTATGCATGTCTGATCTGTTTTTACTTTATTGTTTCCCTTGCATATTAATTCTTGTAGGTTTAGCCCTGCAAGTGATGGTACAGTATATGCTGCGTCCTCAGATGGTACTGTTAGTTGCACTGATGTCGAAACTGGAATTGCATTGTCTCTGATGAACCTTAACCCTGATGGTTGGCAGGTACTCACGCTCCTACTCCTTCTGTTCCTGTTAATGAACGGGTATCAAATAGGAGTTTTGTCATTCCCTCGAATATCATCAAATATGTTTGGCCCTGTGTAATGGATCTATATAATGCTTTTTTTTTTCTTTCTAAAGGATCAATCAATCAATCCAGACTGTCTTTTAAAATAAAAAAATCAATCTAGACTGAGGAATGCTGCCGTAGTTGCAGCACTCTGTTTTCTTTTGTCGTTGATTGTCTAGCCTCTTGGTTAGTTTTATCACTTTTATGTCAGCATATATAAGTAATTTTTCTTTCCTTCCAAAATATTCATGTTGTTGAGTCTGATTGCTTGATTTGAAATATTCTTTTGCATCAGTGTCAATCTTGGTCATTGTTACATCTTATTTCATCATGAAGTACATGCGTATAGATTATGCTGGCTGGATAAAGAGTGACGAGTCTATTTTTCATTGAGTGTGTAGTTCAATGTCAGCAAAGTAAGCTATTTATGTTGATGCATTTGAAGCAAGAGCTTTTGGAGAGAAGTAGATTGTGGGCATTTGGATGAGCCTATATTTCTGGGGGAATCTAAAGATTGCACTTCTTCCTTTTTGTTTTAAATTTTAAAGCGGCTGAAAATTAGGGGTTATGCGTTGATTAGGTTGATTGGTCACTGTTGAGCGTTCTTGTTTCTGATGTGTTTGTCTTCCCAAGTTCTTTATCCTGTCCATGTCCACTTGCTTTCTGTACATGCGTTTTAGGATTCTATTTATAAAAAATGTTTCTTGAGAAATTAAATAATAAGCTTATGTGTCATGTTTCTAGGGTCCAAGCACCTGGAGAATGCTGTATGGCATGGATATAAATGCAGAGAAAGGTGCTGTACTTGTTGCTGATAACTTTGGTTACCTCTACATGTAAGTGTTTTTATCAGAGACATAGTCAGGAAGTAAAGAGGCAAGAAAGATCATGTAACGAGTGAATTTTGTAGGCAGGTGGTATAGTAGCACTTTTCTTCGTGTTTGCCATCTTATTTCCGTGTTAGAAGTTGTCATATTTTGTCTGGCTATCAGCTTTAGTCGAAGTACAGTCATTATTTTAGTTCTGGTTCTTCTTTTGTCTTTTTATATCTGGGGGTTGGTTATTTTAAGAGTGTTTGGTTCTTAAAATTCATGTCTCTTTGAGCAGCAAGAACATAAATGATATGCTAAGGGGCTTATGAAACGGAGTGTTTTACTTTTCTCAAATTAGAGAGTATGTGTATGCAATGCATACTATGCAATTTTGAAAAAAAAAAAAAAAAAAAGTCAGGTCTTTTCACAGAGAAGCTTTTAATGTGTTTATGCTGCACTGCTGCAGGCTTGTCAACCTTTTGGTCTGATCAGCATGTTCCTTTAAAGAAAAAAGTACCTTCCATGCAAATGCAATCAGTTCTGCTATCTTTTCTTATTAATATTATTTGTTTTATGGCATAGGGTTGATACTCGGTCAAATAACAGAACTGGGAAACCAATTTTGATCCATAAGAAAGGTAGCAAAGTTGTTGGACTCCACTGCAATCCTGTTCAACCAGACCTTCTCTTGAGTTGTGGAAACGATCATTTTGTAAGTTCAGATTGCTTTTTGAGTGTTCTCTGGCCTTGTCTACTCTATAGTCTAACTTCTGTATGTGGGTCATGTCTGTTTTCTTCAAAGGGTTAAACATTTTAGTTTTTTTTTTGTTTTGTTTTGTTTTTTTTATTAAAAGGGGTTTGGATCCCATCCTAGCTGGGAAAATGTAAGTAGCTATGGAGAATCAAACCCTAAATATTTCAATTTACATCTATGATCTTGCTCAAATTTTATACGACTCTGTAACTCTATGATATTGAATTGTGTATCATGTTTGTATAATTGTATCTGGTCTTTTCTAGTCTATAGAACAACATCTGTATGTTGGTCATATCTGTGTTCTCTTATAGGATATACTTCAGTTTCCCTTTATGATCTTCGAAATTCTCTAAGGTGTAGCAACTCTGTGATTGTAAATATGTGCCTGTAGATACACTTTTGGTAACCTGACTATAGATACACTATTGGTAACCTGCAATGGTTTCTACTACTTAGGCTCGCATATGGGACATTCGTCGAATTGAAGATGGTTCCTCCATTTATGACCTTCCACACAGCCGTGTTGTTAACTCTGCATACTTCTCTCCAGTATCTGGCAGTAAAATTCTCACCACTTCACAGGACAACCGCCTTTGTATTTGGGATTCCATATTTGGCAATATGGATTCCCCAAGCCGAGAGATTGTACACAGTCATGATTTTAATCGCTATCTGACTCCTTTCCGAGCTGAATGGGATCCAAAGGTGATATGAACTTTTCTCTCGCGCGTTCTGTTTCCTTTGTCTCATTTTGAAAATCTAATATACCTTTTGGTTCAGGACTCGTCAGAGTCACTTGCAGTTATTGGTCGTTATATAAGTGAAAACTATAATGGAGCTGCTCTGCATCCCATTGATTTCATAGACATCAGTACAGGGCAACTAGTTGCTGAAATCATGGATCCGAACATCACTACAATCAGTCCAGTGAACAAGCTGCATCCACGTGATGATGTTTTGGCATCCGGTAGCTCAAGGTTTGGGACTTAAAGCACTTACATGCTCGGCATCTAATTTTAATATCAAAATTCTTTGCCATACTTGGATTTCTGTGTCAGGATGATGACGTCTTCTTAACCATGTTATATGCTCAGGTCACTTTTCATTTGGAGGCCAAAGGAAAAGTCTGAGCCTGTGGAACAGATGGATATAGGGAAGATTGTTGTTTGTGACATAGATGAGAAAAAGAGTAGAAAACGGAAGTTTGGGGGTGAAAGTGATGATTCTGATGATGACAAGTCCATCCCTAAGGGCAAGCAGTTCAAGTCCCAAAAGAAATCTCAGTCCAAATCAAATCTATCTGTTAAGGTCAGACGCTGATCTAAGAGAAAACTCTGACATCTAAGGTTTAATGACACTGGTAGTTTTATGGTTCTTTATCTGCCAAACCTGTACAGAAAATCGAGTCTTTGCTCCTCTTTTATCACATGGGCCAGAGCTTTTTGACATGGCATGACCAACGTTTTAGGTTAACATCTCATTCCTTTTGTAAGCACCTTCAGCTGTGGTTTTTAGGTTCTTTTGTATCTGTCATGAACTGTGCTGCAGTTTTTGCGTGCGCAGGCAATTTCCAATTGCAAATGAATTCAGATATAGTCTAGTGCGCATATATCATTGGTTGGAAATTGCCTAGACTGTAATCGCAGCAATTCTGCGTTGTATCATAGTGCGGTGTGAATTTGTATTGTACTGTGGATATTAATGTGTAGAATGTGATCTTATAATTTTGAGATTTGCTTCTCTCAAATCCTTACTAGAATGAGTCATCAGACATCAGTACATGCTTGGAAACCAATGCTTACTCAATGCAGTAAAACCACATGTCATTTCATTTGGTTTTACGGTTAATTATGGTTATAAGAAGCAAGTCCAAAGTTGTATACCGTTAAGCTAACAGAAGCTATAGGCAACTCTGGCAACCAGACAGATTCCAGGGATTTGGCGATGATTTATTGTCATGGATTAGCGTCTAAATTCTCCCAGAAACTGAAATTGCATTGTTGATGCAATCCATTAAGATTTTTGAGTCGTCTTCCACGTCAGTCTTAGTAAAACTATGAATCAGCGCATCATGGAGACACACCGGAAGAGCTAAAGCTTCAGAAAGATGATGGCCATGATCATCTAGTACAACAAAGCCAGTAGCTCCTTGGTTATTCTGATGTAGTGAACTACTAAAATTGAAATCTACAAAACTTGAGGGGGAGGATGACATGAAATATGATTTAGCAGGAAGATGTTTCTATTGGAAGGTGCTTCACCTGAATCCAGAATCCGCGCGCGTTAGAAAGACATATTGCAGTTAGCATACATAATGTAATAGCAAATCATGGCCATGCCAGTGTTAGAGAGGTGGTGCTGAATTGAGTATGCTGCCAAGTTTGTTTCGTAAACTGACAATTAAGAAACAGAATGGTCTAAAGTTTCTGTATCATTACCACAAGAAGGGCAGGAAGGATCAATTTATATCCTAATTAGAGTAGATAATTAAGATCTCTAGACCTTAACCTAGCTCTAATGAGCTGTCTAACAAATATTTTGGTGTAAACTGAGCTGTCAAACAGAATCCTCCCCTTCGATTTGTTTGTTTGTTTGTTTTGATTGGGCAACATACCTTTGAGTTACTAGAAACACTTGAAGCTTTCAGCAACTCATCTCAATAAAAAATAAAAATCTTCAGGAATAGGTAACTTGGGGTCCAAGTCACAATTTTTAATTTAGTGCTCTAATTACATTTCCAACAAACTCTTTTAGAATCTTACTAAGCACTCACAATATTAATTGTGCATCAAAAAGTGATAATATATAGGTTGCAAATTAGGGCTGGGCGGAAACCGACCCGCTAGTGAAAAACCGGCTGAACCGGGCCGAAAAACTGGTTCGGTAACCGATCGAACCGAAAACAAACAATTTAGAGAATATGTTTTTCCGACCCGGACCAGATTTGTCCGGTTTGAAAGCGGGTCCACGTTCTAAACTGGCCGAATGAAACCGCACCGCAAAAATATATATTTAACTAATTTTAGTTCTATTTTAATTAAGCATATTTTTAATGGTTGTCGAATTTTCATTGGCTAGTAAGGGATTTCACCTAGGACCTACCGCATCTAATTCCCTCATAAAACCCTAATCTAATCTCCCCTATAAAGAGGACGCCATATAGCCCATGCTCTTTTCTATAATCTCTCATCTCTCTTGATTCTTACTTTCTCAGTCTCTCATCTCTCTTTCCGTCTTTTGATTCTCTTCTCCGCGCCGTATCCAAATGGACCCGGTGAACCACTGTAGTCATCTCTGCAACCTTTTAAGTATTGGTGTGATTGATTTCGTTCGATTATGTTTGCATTTGAGAATGATTTCGTTTGTTGTTTATGATTTGGTTTCAAATTGGGGGAAGAACCACTCTTTATTCATTTTAATATGTCCACTAGATATGGGGAAGAACTCCTTGAGATCGATTCTAAACATGGGAAAGATCTATGATTTCTGAAGAACAAAAAAAACCAGATTTGTGAAATAATAAAGACCATTTAAAACCAGTTTTGCACCGAAACCGACCCGGGCCGAACTGAAATTTTGGTTGACCCGAATATTTCGGCCCAACACAATAAGAAGCAGTTGTCAGCCCATAAAATTTCAAAACCGAGTAATCCGGGTTGGGCCCAAAACCGACCCGAGCCGACCCGCGCCCAACCCTATTGCAAATACTGGTTGTCAGAATTCATAAGCTAGTATCTAATACACGAACACATATACGTTTTACATTTTAATAACACATCATATGTGGTAGCTAAGAATATTTATCACTTTAAAAATTGATATTAGCACTTTAAAAACTCATTTTATAAATTCAAGATGATTATATGCATATCGGTAATGCATTAACTTTTTGTCAAATTTTTAAGACTAAATGCATACCAGATTTTGAACGTTGGACTGAAAATATAGAAATGAGGACCAAAAAAGAAGATTTATTAGACCACGATGTGAGATTATTGCTTATTTACTTTGCATAGTCTTCTTTAGTAAATTATTAAGCCTAAAGTGTGTCTACATAGTAAATAAAACCTCGTTCAAAATTCGCGGGGTTTAGCTCACAAAAGAAAAGGAAAAAATAACACGGAATGACAATTAAGCCCCCCTCCAAGCTCTAGAAGAGTAGTACACTGTTACAAGATCCGTGATGAAACCCCGGAATTCTCTCAAATTCCGTTATCATTTTCAGTCCAACCCAAACTCTCTCTCTCTCAACTTACCAATTTGGTTTCCTTCCAGCTCACGATTTTCCACGTCTATAAAAATCACAGCCTCCTCGTGTGTTTGCTCTCAAATTTACTCGCTCTCAGAGAAAAGAGAGAGAGTGATCATAGTGAGGCTTAGTTTCCGGATTCCGATTTTTATTTTCGATTTGAGTTGCGGGGACAATGGCGGCGTCAAACGGGAGCGAGTACTTCGAATCGGGCGTCGAGGGGACGAGCGAGACGTTCGCGCGGCCGTCGAACGCCGAGTCGGTGGCAGAGGACGAGGATGAGCTGATGTGGGCGGCGATCCGGCAGCTGCCGTCGCAGAAGCAATCCAGCACCGCCATTCTCAAGTCGGAGAAGTCGGAGACCATCGACGTAAGGAAGCTCGATCGCCAACGCCGCGAGCTCGTCGTCAAGAAAGCCCTCGCCACTAACGACCAGGACAACCACCGCCTCCTCTCCGCCATTAAGGAACGCCTCGACAGGTACACCGCCCCCTACGTCACTTCTTGCGTCACCGACTCCCTCTTTCTTTGTTGGATTAATTAAGCTTGATTATCGTTTTGATTGTAACTTCTAAAAACCCTAGCAATATTAAACAGCAATGACTTCCTTTTTTTTGTTCCTTGATTGATTTATTTATGGAAACGTTTCTTTCAATTTTGGTAAATACGAAGCTGCATGCATGCGTTCGTCAATCTACTATGGAATCGACGGTCTAGAATCACCTGCAGAACTTGGGGGTATTTTTCACGGGAATAATGACTTAGAAAGCAGATTCAGTGAGTAGTATTAAACAGTTTTAGTTGAGCAATTTAGGATCATAAACTCAAATTATTAATATACAGAAATTTTGGGTTCCGATAAGTGATGACGTCGTAGTGTAATTTAGGACCATAAACTGAGTAAATTTCCTTCAGTTTTTGGATATCCAGTAAATTTCAGATTGGAGTAGTGTAAGTTTTCAGATTGTAGACATATACAGTAAATTTTGTTCTGAATCTGTGATCAATCTTTTACTGTTTCCCCTTCCATGACTTACTTATTCTGATCTGTGTGTATTTTTGGCTTGAAGAGTGGAATTGGAGGTTCGAAAAGTGGAAGTGCGGTACGAGAATCTGAATGTAGTAGCAGACGTTCAAACAGGATCAAGAGCTTTGCCTACTCTCATTAACTATACTCGTGATGGTATAGAGGTACATAATATATATATATATAGATAGCAATGAGTTTAATTTCCTGAACCAATCTTAACCAGCTGCGACTTAAAAGGTTCTTTGATGCAATGCAGAGTATTTTAACTAGTTTGAGGATTTTTAACCCAAGAGACGGTCTTTAACAATCTTGAACAACATCAGCGGCGTTATCAAACCCGGAAGGTAAATGATTTATACGTGTTCTGCAGCTTAACTGGATTGATTTTGGGATTGAGATGACTTGACCTGCTGCATATAAAAGGAAACTGAGACGTTGGAAATTAGAAAAGGCAGAGTATTTATTGTGATCATGCATTGATAGACATAGTTACCAGATACGGATAGTATTTTGTGCATATTACGTTTACTCTTCATCAACTGCTCAAGTATAAATAGATACTAGATGCGTTGGTGCTATGTTGAAGAAGTTCATCGCTTTCACGTGTAATGTAACCATAATATCAGCATAGAGGTGCAGCTTGATAATAATGTTTCTTCTTTTCCTTTCGTAGGATGACTTTGCTTTTAGGACCCCCAAGTTCTGGTAAATCCACTTTGCTCATGACTCTTGCAGGAAAACTGGACGGCAACTTAAAGGTCAGTAGTTGGTGAATATTGTTCATACTTGTGTGTGCGCGTGCGTGTGTGTGTCGAACTGTCGATCTACTCCTGATTCACAGCTATTGAGTCATTTTCTGCTTAACTAGGAACCCATCTCAATTTGTCATCAATGATTTCAGCATTGAATATTTTGTTATTAGGTAAACTAAAATCCATCTATCATACCAAAAAAAAAAAAAAAAAATCCATCTCAATATGAGAACCATGAACTAAGAAAAACAAAGCAGGAGAGTAACAGTCGACAAGATAATTCAATGTTATTTGCACTCGTAAAGATTGAATTTGCATTTGAAAGTAACGAAAATTATGATGGACTAAATTCAATATATCTCTCTTAATTTGGTATTTCAGACATATGAATTAGAGGTTCTTAAATTTTAAAGTTGAAGGAGGCTTATTTAGTGTAGTTAAATTTCAGTTCACAAGTAATACTTTATACTTACCACTGGGTCTAACAATGCATTAACATTTTTGTACTTTTGTCTTCAGAAAAGTGGTAGCATTACCTACAATGGCCATAGGCCTGATGAGTTCTGCATTCAAAGAACTGCTGCTTACATAAGCCAAACAGATAATCACATTGCAGAACTCACCGTGAGAGAAACCTTAGACTTTGCAGCTAGATGTCAAGGCGCCAGCGAAGGTTTTGCAGTGTATATGAAAGAGCTGGTCAAATTAGAGAAGGAAAAAAACATAAGGCCAGATCCAGAAATTGATGCGTTCATGAAGGCATCATCTGTTGGTGGTAAACACAGTATCACAACAGATTATGTTCTCAAAGTGCTCGGTCTTGATCTTTGTTCAGAGACAATTGTTGGAAATGACATGTTAAGAGGGGTTTCCGGGGGACAGAGGAAAAGGGTTACTACAGGTGAAATGGCAGTTGGACCAAGAAAAGCCATGTTTATGGATGAAATATCTACTGGACTGGATAGTTCTACTACATATCAAATTGTTAAATGTATAGGGAATTTTGTTCATCACATGGAAGCTACAGTACTAATAGCTCTGCTTCAGCCTGCACCAGAGACATTTGAATTGTTTGACGATTTAGTGCTACTAGCCGAAGGACACATGGTTTATCAAGGCCCTCGAGCTGAAGTGTTGGAGTTCTTCGAGTCATTAGGCTTCAAACTACCACCGCGAAAGGGTGTTGCAGATTTTCTTCAAGAGGTACATAAATAACAGCCAGCACTTCAATACTTGGAAATTTTTCTCATTCACTGGTGCTATACTCTGAAGCCTAAACCTCATTTATTTCCTACTATGAAAATACTAAAACATATAATATAGGGAAGTAAGTGAACACATTGGAGGAACAGAACTAGTAAACCCAGCATATTATTGATTTATAATAACTTTGTTCAAGTACGTTTCCCACAAAGTACAGTTAGCTAACCATTTTAACTTTATTGCCAGGTAACGTCTAAGAAGGATCAAGCTCAGTACTGGGCTGATCGTTCGAAACCATACGCATACCTTTCTGTCTCAGAAATTGCAGAAGCCTTTAAGAAGTCCAGATTTGGAAAGGCTGTGGATGACGATCTCTCTGCTCCATATGATAGATCTAAAAGTCTTCTTTCGGCTTTGCCAAAAACTAAATATGCAACCTCAAAATGGGAGCTTTGTAGAGCATGCTTTTCGCGAGAACTACTGTTGATCAGCAGGCATAGGTTTCTTTACACATTTAGGACCTGCCAGGTATATGCTTAATTTGCTTGGTCACTTGAGTGCTATTTTCATTTTCAAATGTATAATCCTTTTCACATATCTTAATCTGTATGTCATATACACTTGTTTTGAAGGTTGCATTTGTTGGAGCTATGACATGCACAATGTTTTCTAGATGGACAATACACCCCACAGATGAAATGAATGCCAACCTTTATCTTTCTTGCTTGTTCTTTGGGTTGGTGCACATGATGTTTAATGGGTTTACCGAGCTACCCCTTATGATATCTCGGCTCCCAGTCTTTTACAAGCAAAGGGACAATTACTTTCATCCTGCGTGGGCATGGTCTGGTGCTAGTTGGCTTCTGCGCATACCTTACTCTATGGTTGAAGCTATCGTATGGTCTTGTGTTGTATACTACATTGTTGGTTTTGCCCCTGGTGCTGGTAGATTTTTCCGATTCATGTTGTTGCTATTTACTGTGCACCAAATGGCTTTGGGTCTCTTCCGAACAATGGCATCTCTTGCACGAGACATGGTCACTGCCAATACATTTGGATCAGCTGCACTAATTGTTATATTTTGTTTTGGTGGATTCATCATTCCCAAAGGTACTAAAATCTTTTGATTAGTTATGAGTGGTTATTATTAGTAATTTGCCTTCTTATATGTGTAATAACTTGCCTGCCTGCGTTTTCTTTTTCAGATAGCATTAAGCCATGGTGGGAATGGGCCTTTTGGATATCACCACTATCATATGCACAACGCGCAGTTTCTGTCAATGAATTTACTGCTGTAAGGTGGCTCAAGGTATGCTTATCTCAATTTTTGAATCAAAGGATCAAAATGTATGTTAGTTTCCTTATATTTTTCATCGGATGTGGAATTCATTATCTAAACTTTCGGAACTTTGCAGATATCTCCTTTTACTAACAGAACAATTGGGCAAAGTTTTCTCCAACAATACGACTTACCAAATGGTGATTACTGGTATTGGACTGGAGTTGGTGCTCTTATTGCTTATGCATTGGTTTTCAATTGCATAGTGACTCTGGCCTTAATGTATCTAAATCGTAAGTTTGAATAAAATAATTGTATGCATCCATTGCATGTATCTCCAGTTACTGCATTCAGCTTAGAAAATTTGTATATCATGTCTTGTTTGTATATCATCTCTAAGAATGTTGTTCATCACATGTTCTTCACAGCACCAAGGAAAAACCAGACAGTGCTTCCACTTGATGACTCAGAAGGGAATCCTACTGCAGATGGACAGTCTCAACTCCACCATCTAACTCATGTATTCATATAATTATATATTTAGGAGCTTCAGTTGACTTGTAATATTAACAATACCGTATTATGCAGGGGGCGAAAATAAGACTATGTCTAGCCCAAAATCGACTGGAAATAACATCCCAAGAAAGGGAATGATCTTACCATTTCAGCCTGTAACAATGACCTTCCACAATGTTAACTACTATGTTGACATGCCAAAGGTGTACATCCTTTCAGCTTAATATTCTTTTAGTTAATGTGACCTAGTTTGTAGCCCTTCGAGTTTATGTTGTAAGTATATATTAAAGGTAATGAAAATTGACATCTTTAATGTTTGTAGGAAATGAAGTCACAAGGTATACCAGAACCGAGGCTGCAACTCTTGTCGAACGTGAGTGGAGTATTCTCACCAGGTGTTCTTACAGCTTTAGTTGGCTCTAGTGGAGCTGGAAAGACCACTTTGATGGACGTCCTTGCTGGTAGGAAAACTGGTGGATACATAGAAGGAGACATCAAGATATCTGGTTACCCGAAAGAGCAAAGAACTTTTGCTAGAATATCAGGATATGTTGAGCAAACTGACATACATTCTCCTCAACTGACTGTTGAGGAGTCTGTAAGGTTTTCTTCTGCTCTTCGCCTTCCCAAGGAAGTCAGCGCAGAGAAAAGACTTGTGAGTTGGTTCCTACCGCTTATGATATTTATATTCGTTTTGTCATCCCTCATTGTTCATTGTTCCAATATTTTCACATAACCTTATCATGTTAACATTGTAGGAGTTTGTCAAAGAAGTAATGAAATTAGTAGAGCTTGATACTCTAAGGCATGCTTTGGTTGGATTGCCAGGCAGTTCAGGCTTATCAACAGAGCAAAGAAAACGCTTAACAATTGCTGTTGAGCTTGTTGCCAACCCTTCAATTATCTTTATGGATGAACCCACTTCTGGACTTGATGCAAGGGCAGCAGCCATTGTGATGAGGACTGTTCGTAATACGGTTGATACAGGAAGAACGGTGGTCTGCACTATCCATCAACCAAGTATTGACATATTTGAAGCATTTGATGAGGTATGTTAGGTTATTATCTTACACTAGTTTTGAATATGTTGTTCTGTCCACTTGTAAGTATGATCTTCATCTAAATTTTGATTTGATCCGCAGCTTCTTCTTATGAAACGAGGGGGGCAAGTTATATATGGAGGAAAGCTAGGCCTGCACTCCCAGACAATGATAAACTACTTTCAGGTAAAAAATTCTTCTGTTACCATATCAATCTAATAGGTTCACTAATATATCAAATGGGAATAATATGTAGTGTTTCTCTGAGAGTTTGTCCTCATTACCGCTTTCTTCTGCAGGCGATTAATGGAATTACTCCAATTCCAAGCGGGTACAATCCAGCCACCTGGATGCTGGAGGTAACCACACCGGCTTGTGAACAAAGAATTGGTGAAGACTTTGCTAGCATATACAGAGAATCAGAGCAGTACAGGTACCTTGGTTTGATGTCGTGACGCTACAGTGAGCAAGACCTCCGCTGTTTCTGTCTACTTGTTCTCTATAATAGTAATTGGTTCTTACAAATATCTGGTTGTGCTATTTCTTATCTAAAAATCTTCACATTCTTGCTTCAGGGAGGTGGAAGAGTCCATAGAGCAGTATAGTATTCCTCCACCTGACTCGGAACCATTAAAGTTTGCTTCCACGTATTCACAAAACACATTGTTTCAGTTTAAGACCTGCTTATGGAAACAAAACCTTGTGTATTGGAGAAGTCCACAATATAATGCCATGAGGTTAATCTTTACTACGATTGCTGCATTGATATTCGGTTCAGCATTTTGGGATGTTGGTAGGAAAAGGGACTCGATTCAATCATTGATGATGGTTATGGGAGCTCTTTATTCTGCTTGCTTGTTTCTTGGGGTCAATAACGCTTCTTCAGTTCAGCCAATTGTTTCGATTGAGAGGACAGTATTTTATCGAGAGAAAGCAGCTGGAATGTATTCTCCATTCGCCTATGCAGCAGCCCAGGTAAATCCCTCTACACGAACATTAAGATTATTTAGAAAATTGCATTTCTGGAAATCAAGAGTACATAACTCTCCTTTGCCTTCTACTGTCATGCAGGGCCTTATAGAGATCCCATACATTGCTGTACAGACAATAGTTTATGGGGTGATCACATACTTCATGGTTAATTTTGAAAGAACAATCAGTAAGTTATTTAGTTCTTCTATTGGAATTGAACTCATCGTTAACCATAGTATCATATCCTCACTAATATTTCTCTCTTTGTTGCAGCAAAATTCTTGCTCTATATTCTGTTCATGTTCCTCACATTCACCTACTTCACCCTTTATGGCATGGCGGCTGTTGGACTCACTCCTTCTCAACACCTAGCAGCTGTCATCTCTTCTGCATTTTACTCACTGTGGAATCTTCACTCTGGTTTCCTCATCCCCAAACCAGTTAAGCTTTTCCATAAAAATACGTCCTATCATATTATGTTACCTACATTGATCTTGGCACCTTTTTTCACAGTTTAAGAATTTGGGAGACAGTTTTTCAAACGCTTACATTGATCAACTAACTCTTGCTTGTTGTGTAAATATCATTTCAGAGTATGCCGAAATATTGGGTTTGGTTTTACTACATCTGTCCAGTTGCATGGACACTTAGAGGTATTATCACTTCCCAGCTTGGTGATGTAGAGACCATTCTTGTTGGACCTGCGTTTAAGGGCACTGTGAAAGAATACTTGGAAGTCACACTTGGCTTTGGCCCTGGGATGATTGGAGTTTCAGTAGCTGTGCTTCTCGGCTTCAAGTCCTTTTCTTCAGCATCTTTGCCTTCTCGATCAGATATCTCAACTTCCAGAAACGATAGACTGGTGAAGGTTCAATTTGTATCAGTCTAGCTTCATGACTTCCCCGCATTATATGCAACAATCATTCTTCTACAAGTTGTTCAAGCCAGCAGAAAGAGGAAAAAGAACTAGCATGAATGAACTGCTGGAACAACTTAAAGCTCAAGTGGCAGAGACTCTTCAATCTGTCCAGCCATAGAAACAAGCAGTCTTGTGCTCTAGTATAATAGGCAGCAACTAGCAACTTTAGCACACAATCTTACGCTTTAGTTCTTCACGGTAATTCTGAGGATAGTTGCAAATTCTATTGGATACTTTATACAATGAACTGATGAACTTTAGTTATGTTATCAATGTAACTAGTGAAGCATGGTAAAGATAACAGTCATTGTGTATCTTGTCCCTGGTAATAGATACACACCAGTTAACATACCTTGCATCTGATTTGAGTTAGTTTCATTAGAGTTTACTGATGCAAAGAAAGTGAAGAAGCAAATGAGGTATTTCATCTTGCATACATTTCTCTCTCTCTCTCTCTCTCTCTCTCTCTCTCTCTTCTCTCTCTCTCTCTCTATCTCTCTCTCTCTCTATCTCTCTCTCTCTCTCTCTCTCTCTATCTCTCTCTCTCCTCTCTCTCTCTCTCTCTCTCTCTCTCTCTCTCTCTCTCTCTCTCTCTCTCTCTCATTACTTAAACTGTAGTGAATCTGCAGAAGGCACATGTGACATACAACAGATGAGGGGTCGCTATGGTTTTCTTCTGCTCTTTTCCTTCTGAAGGAAGTCAGCACAGAGATAAGACTTTTGAGGTTCTGCATATGATTTATTTTCCTCATTTTTCCAGTTAACATAATTTTACCAAGTTTACATTGCAGGACCATGTAGAAGCTAGAGGTAATGAAATAGTAGAGCTTGAGAGTTTGTGGCATGCTTTCATAATTGGTTTTACAGGTAAGTTCGGTTTATTGATGTAGCAAAGATCAGTGCTCATGATTGTTGTCGTCTGTGGAGATTGTTGTGATCGTTAGTTATGTTTATGGATGAACATGAAGTTGCATCTAGCTTGCATTCTGTAGCCACACATTCGCATATAATCGAATCCAAATTTACAAGTGAAGGTAAAATCGGAAGTTTTCAACAGAAAACAAATTATATGAGTCTACTGAGCATGTGGCCAACCAGTGCTGAACATTGTGAAGATGAAAGTATGGTAAAACAAATTTGGTTTAAGGTGAACCAAAATGAACCAATGAGGGGTAAGTTTTCAAAACTGTCCCTTAAAATATATGACCTCTGTAGTCTCTGTACTAGGACAAAATGATAACGCATAGACAATAATGAATACAAAGTGCAGCCCCCAGTTAATATGCCAAGACAAGATGAGTAAAAACTGGAGAGACTTGAGAAGAAAACAATGCATCTGTATTATTCCATTACCCTAAAACACCTGTATGATCATAAAAATAAGCAACAAAAGAATAGGGCAGTCAACAGAAAACCATGCATAGAGCGCAGCATTGCACTAGTTTATGGTGCTCCACATTCCCCAAAAACTTAGATTAATCTAAACCAAGTCAAAACCATGCTTAATTTAAGGTATTAGCTTCTCATCTCTCATACAGTCTATCCAATACATGATGGAATCCACTGTCTTGTACCTTACATCAAAACCAAGTCCATCAACTTTGTCTCGAGTCCCCAAAATCTTAACCGGGCAGCGAAACAGCACATCCAAGAAATCCCAATTGGCCAATTGTCCATCTCAGTTTCAATCAGCCCTTTTTCTGCTACAATTTGTTTCCAGACTTGTTGCTTGTCAGCCATGGCTTTTGAATACCAGAAGTCCTCAGAAAATGTGTGTTCTTCTGATACTTGTACTCCAAGCTTTCCTGCAACAGCTTTCCAGATCTCCTTCCATGTAAAACTTGGACCGTTGATTGCATTAAATGAATGGCCATTTTCATCCAAATCAGCAGTGGTGGCTGCCCAAATTTGCTGATCAGCTACTAGCCTTGCATCTGAGCCATCAATACAAGTCTCTTCCCAACACTTTTTAGTCCCTCCAAACATAAAAGGGAGATTTAAATGCTTACAAATAGTCCCATAAACGCATAAGCTACCCATAAAATTGTACAATGTCCTAGAAGAACTACCAATTAGCAAACCAGGCCTATGCACAGACCAAGCTATCTTACCATGTAGCCTCTCCTTGAGCAAGTCTTCAAGAACATAATAGAAGTTGCAGCCTGGTTTCACTCGCGGAGACTCCTCATTGTAGTATCGAGCTTCATTTTCATCGAAAGGGCCTTGCAGCGACACATAATGCTTCATCCCAGTCTGAAGAGTAACATGTTTCAATGCCATGGCACCAGGAATAATAGCATCCAAGGCGTTGGACAGCATGGCCTTGTTTTGGTCACAGCACTCAATGCTATCCAATTGGTACTGGCTTGCCCAAGTGACCCAAAACACATGAGTCACATCTTGTAACAAGGAGAGTCTTTTCTGGGTTTCCAAAGGGTTTAGCAAATCACACTGGATGAAATGGAAGTTTGAACAACTTTGATCAACGGGTATGATCTGATGATCAGGAGCTCGAGCTATACCGTAAACCTTCCATTTGGGTTTTGATATTAGCTTTCTGGCAAGTACCTTCCCAACTAACCCAGATACCCCAAAAATGGCAGCAACATTATCAATGGCAGTAGCCTCTGGTTTTCTACTTTCTTCAGCTGCCATTGACATAGAGCTGGGTACTCTGCCTCAAGTTTATAGGCACAATTCCAAGCTTGCATTTTAAGATACCATATACTTTAGTTGAGTTATTAAAAAATGCTAGTTGTAATCAAAGTATGTTTCTTGTTTATATCAAAACATTGGGGATGCTGTTCATTGCGGCGTCAAAGCCTATTATATGGCAAGTCAGCCGGCAGAATGTGACCATGGCCGTTATATTGCTGGCTTCACAGCTACAAGAAAGTTTAAAATATGTTATTGAGCAGTCTCACGATCCAGCTCTTTCAAAATACATTGTTGGTTCATTCCGTACCAGTCAAGTAATTGTGTAACATGTTATCAGAGCAGCCAAGTCTCGAGTTAGAAAACTCATGATCACGATTCCTAGATTAATAAATTACTTGTCTTAAATGAAGCGTGACAAAGAAGCTACAATAAGTTTTATTTACGATAAAACATGTATTTGCCTCCACATTTTCTTAACTACTTAACATTTCATCGAAGAACTTGTCTCTTCTTTATAAGAAAAGTTAGTTGCACGGACACTTCACACCCCTGGAGTGTCGGAGTGTCTGACACGCCCGACATGTGTCCGACACGCCACGTCATCAATTTTAAATTTTTTTTTTAAAAAGGTTTAAATAGATTATGGAATGATTGAAATTTTCTTATCTATTAGGTGTTAAAGGGCTGTTGTGTTACTAAGTTGATGCCTTTTTTTTTCAAGCTACATCGGAACTGCCCATTTGATTCTATTTAATGACTTGCATTTAATGTTCTTTAATGTTATTTTAATATGTTTATTGAATTTAGACAAAAAAGAAAGAAAAAAGATTGAATTTAGAACATAATTTTGGTAATGTAATGAACTTATTTAATATTTTAGTATATTTTGTATGTATTAAAAATACGTAAATATATGATTTATTTACCGTGTCCAAACCGTGTCGGAAACTCAATTTTTAAGTTTTACCGTGACACGCCGTGTCGTATCGCCGTGTACTTGCAACATAGAAGAAAAGAAAGCATTGATGTCAATCCACCAACAATATTCTCTTATGGTATATCCCAAACCACAACCACAGAATAAATTTAAAATACATATATGGTTGTGTGCTACCAGCCTACCAGTGCACAGTTTGGTAGAAGTACGTACTCAGAGTTCTTTTCTTGATTGGAAAGTAATCTCTCCATACTTTCTTTAAGTGGTATTGAAGTTAGAACATGCACAACAAATTAGGAGGATGCATAATGTGATTAGTTTTTTCATACGTGCTATATGGAAATGATGCTATTTACAAGAATTTGTCAAACCTTTGACAGTTCATAATCCATATTCAAACATAGAATTAGTTGAACTCCAATCAAAGAGTTGCTTATTTCCATTGAATTATTACAATTACTAAAGGAAAAGACATGATGATTGCATTTCCTCTGCTCAAATCAAATACACAAATTTAATGAAAAATTAAACAAGTTTGCCAACAGTTTCTAGCAAAAGGATGCAAAATTAACCTTATTACAAAGACATGAGAGAGCAGAAGATATATACAAACATCTTCAGACAGAACTTCCCGTAAATTCATGTCCAACCGCAGAGTCCCCAGCTTGTTGAGAACACACAGAAACCCATCTCAACGTTCACCAAAACGGAATCACGATCGAGCTTTAATTTTCTTTTAGCAAATGAAGAAGAGGAATAGAGAGTACCCAATAAATCTCTTAAGCACCATTCTTTATTTGGGATAACTTGCCAATCAAGCAAACAAGACTCCGGCATAATAGTTGGAAGATAATTCAAGTACATTCTCCAAATTGCTCCCATTTGAATCATCTACAAGTAAACCATGACATAAAAGTTAGTATGAAATTATTAACAGCTAGTTGTTCATTATAGTAGTTTATACTTTAGGGTAGTAACTTACTCATGGAGTTTTGTCAACAAAGAAGCAAGCAGCAATAATAATGTAGCAGAGGAAAAGAATGACTCCTTTCAAATAATGTGAAGTTCCATCCTGAAACATTAATAACAGAAGAATATGATTTCATTTCTAAAGTTGATTTAAAAGTGAGAATGAAAAATAGAATATTTAGATCAGGAGAGAGACCTGCAATGTAAAGGCTGTGATGATTATTGTGAAAGCAAGAGAACCAGTTTCAAGGAGACTAAAATCAAGATCCATTTCAATCCCCATGATCCAAGCAACAATCACACTTAAAGGGACCTGAAAATTCATAGGAAGTTAGGTTTTAATTTGTATGACTAATTTGAAGAATGTAGTTTTCTCAATCTGCCTCATTTTACTTGAATCTTGATTCTTACCACAAACATGGAGATTTGAGATGCAGAACCTAAAGAGACACCCAAGGATATGTCCTGCATTGAAGTTTAAAAAAGTGACATTTAATCCAGGGTAAAATTATATGATTCGAAAGACTGACCATAGTGACAATCTTCTTATGTAATTATCATACCAACTTGTTCTTGAGAGCAAATATGATTGATCCAGCATGTTCTGCTGCATTTCCCACAATTGGTAGCAAAATAATGCTGATAAAGGTCATAGAAATGCCCCAAGAGTTTGATGCAGCCTAAGCGAGGAACAATGCATATCATCAGTTGGGTACTAATTGTTGGCTAGTGCTTTGAGATAAACTCATTAAAGAATTTTTACAGTAAAACTCTTCAAATTAGGTCTATATATACCTCAATTGTACCCACAACATACTCAGACAAGAGCGCTATGATAATTGTCATACCAGCCAGCCAACCAAATGCACTCCAACATCCTATCACTGCTTTCTCTTCATCTTCATCATCTTCCTGTTCATTGCACAGAAACAAATTAGTAATTAGCCCAAGATATGTATCTATAAATAATAAAAACAATGATTTTCCAAATCCTCTGTCCCAAAAAGATTTGGCTACAAGACAAACACAAATGGGGGAACATATTATTGTATTGGTCACTCATGCCAAAGAAAAATGTTGATCTGATTGTACTTTTGTTCATGTTATGTTCATTCACAGTCCCATGCCTATAAGAGAAAATCCAGTTTCTCATATGAAGCAAGACAAAAGCTTCAGGCTGCAGGCAGGAGTAGTCGATCTCCTTCACACATTTATCATACGCCGGCCTTTTGGCATGATAAGCCAATCCTGAGGGGGTGCCCCTTATCCAATCTAAGACTCATAGAACTTGAAATATTGATGGCGAATTGGCAATGGATTTGTTTAGGGTTTAGACAAAGGTCTCTTTCTGGGAGAATGATTCCAATATATATCAAGGGATTAGGATTATGCATGCAATGTGTTAGTGACAAACTAAGCTAGAGGCATATGCCTTGAAATGACACAAGAGGAAAGTTTACATAGCAACAAACAACTGCAATGAAAGCACATGAAATTTCGAAAGAGTTATTGTATATAGTTATGTTTCGAATTCATTATTACATCTAGTTCTCTTATTTCTTAGTTTGATCATGATGTTACCGAATCAAATCCTGTGTTTAAACTCATTTCATCAATTAAGAGTTCCTTAATTTTGTTTAGTACTCTTTACATTGGGCATATATAGTACTGTTAATCACCTCTTCTGAACCAAACACTTGACGGTGTGTTTTCAACTGGAAGAAGATATAAGCAACATATGCAATAAGCATAAAAATGCTGCTTGTTCTTGACAACTGAAGAGTGGAGGTGGCATAGGAATCGCCAACTCCTGAGGCATATCTGAACATAAGTGGCAACATGTGACATAGTAACCCCAGCAGTAGCAGCAGTGAATTAACATCAGCCTGTTTCTGAAAAATAGATGCAAAAATAAATTTTATTAATTGGTTTAAATTTTATTATAGCTAGGTAAGGTATCATAAATTTTATTTTCTTAATTAGTTTTCTTACTCTATCATATCTTTGTTCCTTTTTAATGTTGGCCAAGCCTCCACAAAGTAGAGAGGTGCCAAGAACAAGGAGGAGGTTTGAGAGAATGGAACCCAATAAGGAATACTTGACAACATCTATTTTGTTCTCATGTAGAGCAAATAGTGCTATTATCATCTCTGTTGCATTTCCACACGTTGCATTTAGAAGTCCCCCAACTGCAAATAAAATCCAATTAACCCCTCAAGTACATATATATACCATTCACAGAAATATTTATGTAATTTACAACAACAACAACAACAAAAAATTAATAATAATCGTTCCAATTTAGGGGAAGGTATACCTGTTGGACCAGTGAAGTACGCAATTTGTCTGAGAAAACAAAAGGAGTTAAAACCAATGTTAGAATCAGAAATTGTAGAAACTTTTCCTTCACAAAAAAAGAGAGTCAGAAATTGTAGTAAAATCAAACTGAAACCGATCAAAAACTCACACGACACTGTTATATATGGGAGAAATTGAAGTTTTTTTTGGAGTACGTGTTATATATGGGAGAAATTCTATCGATTGTAAGAAAAACCAATCTCTGATCAATATTCCTTTGATTTCAAAATGAAACTTCATGATTCTTTGATTCCAGAACCAAAACCCCTTCGATTTTCGATTGTATATATATATCCTCCATTTTCTTTTATTTTCTTTTCTTTTGCATAATATTGTTCGAGTTGTGTTAGATTAAAAATGACTACGCTACAAATTAGGTAGCAAGCTTACTCAGTGAGGAAGCTAACACGTTCAGCAAGCGGAGTGAGTCCCAACAAACTCAAAGCAAAAACCCAAGGCTGCATGGCACAACAAGAATGATCAAAACTCAAATGAGAATCATCATCAAATATCAACAAAAATCAACAAGCATCTGAAAACTAAAAGCAAGATAACTAAAGAGCTATCAAATAAATTTGGTGATCACTTACTCTTCCGAAATGGTAAAAATCGGCCGCAATCGCGAGGGGAATGGCCGGAAAAAGCACGGCGAGCTTAGTACCAAGAATCACCTCTTGCAAATTGTTCAGAAAATTTCTGAGCATTTGGAAACGAACATTGGAAACAATAATCGGATCGGACTTTTTGCGTACCATGGAGGATGACAAGTTTTGCGGCGTCTTCCCAACACTCCATTGCTCCTTATTATTCTGATCAACACCATTCATATTATTAGTCCCGCTTACTAAACCCTTACGATGATCGTCGATTCCATTCTCAATGTTGTTGATGATGAAATCCTCTTGTGATCCCATAATGTCTCTGAAAAATTAATATGGGAGGCTAGGGTTTTCGACAACGAATTGTTGTGTGTATGAGGTTCTCTCTGCTGGGAGTTGATATAGAATTTATCAGGTTATATATATGAATGTGGAAATGGGCTTTCATTTCAAGGCTAGGGATTGAACAGAATTAGCTAGGGTGAAACATAGAAAGGCAGCTTCCTGGAATTTTCCTGGGTTTTTGTTGGTTTGCTCTGCATGAACTACACGTAACTATATAGAGCTTCTTAAGTCCTGATATGAAGTCCCCAGGTGGTAGCTGTTTGAAAGATGGCAGAAAATATATATGAGCAGCTTAGTTCAAGTCTGAGTCGATCGATCGTATAAAAGAGATGGGAGAAAGAGAAAAAAAAAAAAAAATTATATATATATATATATATATTATATATATATATATATATATATTGCTGTTAAGCTCGTTATTTTCAATGTATCGAAAAAAAAAAGTATGTGTGTGCAGGAAAGCTAGTTTTCAAAGTAATTAAGTAACGGCGCCTAACATCTTCGACCACAATGAAAGACATACATCCTCTTCATGGGTTTTCCGTTACTTCTTTAATTCACTAAATGTTATGAAAAAATGAAATAAGAATCATTAATTCTGTAACACCGGGGAAATTAAGAAATTAAGTAACTGAAAACCAATGAGAATTGTCTCTGTTTTCTAATTGTGGTTAAGTAAGTTAGGCATTTGAAAGGCATGTTGTCCAACTATGAAAATAACTAGTTGGCACCAAGCTAGCTTGAAGCTCTGACTGTTATTGTGTTTTTCACCTTCTAGCACCATGTGTAATTAGTTGGCATCACCTAATTTTCACCTAAGTATATCAATTCATACATTTCTTGGCGTCTCGGCTAAGATTAAGATGTACTAATTTGATCCATCGTTAAAGACTTGGTGCAATGGAAGTCTTTGCACATATTATTTGGAGTCGATCGATTGGGAATTCGCACATCACAAATAACCGCCCTCTTAAGCCACGTTTTTCAATCCCACAATTGGAGTTTTTTTTTTTTTTAAGAATTAAATTGCGAATTCTTAATTTAGTTCATTTAAGAATGAGATCCAACATTGTTATTGATTTATTACCATATTAATTTAGTTCATATTTATGTTACGAAATATATTTATTTATCTGTTCATATAGATAGATAAACTAAGACATAAGAACCGAGACATATCCAGGATTCGCATATGGGGTGGCTAAATTCATTGGTGTTCATTTCTTTCTCTTATTAACACTATGGAAGGGAGAGAACATGCATTGTTAGTTATATCTAGCTTATAAGTATGCAATGAGCTATATTGAGCGACAGAGAAGAGAGCTAGCTAAGGTGAGGTACATATTTCTGGGTCGTACCCAAAGAGATCAGCTAGCTAGGTCAGAACTTTCCTGGAATTTTCAAGCTCCTCCTCCACCACAGACTGAAAACCATAACATACATATTGACGAAGTTTCCGATCAATGTAGAAGTTTTGTATAGTAGTGACATGCATGCATAGAAATACATAGAATTACCAACTTCTACTCGATCATGCATGTTTAGCAAAAATACATAGATATCCCATGAAGAAGCCCAGATTGTCGTTATTGCTCAACATTTCTCGCATTCATATGTCATTATTATATGCACAACTTCTTCCTTTGCAATTGGTTTATGTCTTTATTCATGTCATTGAGGTCGGTGTCTTACCAAGAATCTATGTGTCCAATGTTTTGTTAGGTTAGTACAACTTGAGGATGCCTAGATCAAAGGCTTTGCAAATTAGTTATGAAAGTAATAGGTGTACCATCTTAATTTTAACATGACTTTTAACATAAGATTTGTCGGTGGCCCATTTATAGAAGTCATGAGATAAGTTCAAATCTCACTAACGTATATAAGAGTGAGGAGATGTAAGATTTATTTTTTTTCCAGTTTCTTATAAGATCAATCAATACAAAGGCTCATGCTTCGTGTTTTATGCTTCGTGTTTACTTAACCTGAACTCTAATGCAATACAAGGCTCATGCTTTTATAATCTTGTACATAAGAAACTAGATGTTAAATCACCTCAACAACACTCGTGTCGTTAAAAATTTCTTACACATAAGGAGCAAGATCTCAACCGCCTCTACCTCTACCTAATCACATACAAACCATATTACTTCTTACTAATTTAATTTCCTCAAATATTTTAGTTTATCTTCTCTATAGTCTATATATAGTAGTCAGTCGAGTTCTTACAGATTTTCATTGAAAATGCAAGAAATTTTATTCTTGATTTTCACAAACATAAATTTATAAATTGATGTGATGCTTAAATACAATATTTTCGTGACTATAAATATAGAATAAAAATACATGATACATAACATTCACTCGCTTTACATGCATGAGATTGAGTCTATGATCAATCTATGGCATATAAATCTTTCTTTCCATTAACAAAAGTGGTTTGAATTGGTTTCGAGTAGGCTGGTCATAAAGCCCATTGAAAAAAAAAAAGAAAAAAAAAAAGGCAAACCGACCCGAACCGACCGGTCCAGGCCGAGCCTTTTTACGGTTCTATTTTTTTAGCCGGGTAGATCCGGTCCTCGAATTTGCCGGTCTAGTCTTTTGGGAGCATTCCACCACTTTTTGGCGACTTTGACTTTCAACCCGATCCCCCACATACGTGCCCTTTAAGATTTTTCTAAAGTCTCGAGTTGAAAACTTTCATCATGAAAGAAAGAGAGAAAAAAAAATTCACAGCCAAAAGAAACAGAGAGAACCACTTGTTGTGGTAAAGTTAGTAAGCTGCTTAGTATGAAACCCTTATGTTGAGAACTTGAGTCCAACTCCTAAACCACCAGAGGGGCTTCTGGGTTCGTGCGTCTGTTACGGGTTAATAGTCTGGCTTTACTGGGATACTCTTGTGGATCTCAGTACGAAAATTGACTAAGTGAGTGTGTTACTAATTTGTTAACGTAACTGAAGTGGTTTGTTATCTCACTTCTAATCAAACAAAAAAATCTTCATAGAAAAAAGAAGTTTTGGCAGCACCGGTCTCCAAACTCTTGTGTCACGGTCAAAAAGAAGTTTACGTTACTAACTTGCTAACGTAACTGAAGTGGTTGTTATCTCACTTCTAATCAAACAAAAAAAATCATCATAGAAAAAAAAAGTTTTGACAGCACCAGTCTCCAAACTGTTGTGTCACGGTCAAAATGATATCCACACTTACAAAACTACCAATGTGGTACCCAAACTTCATTTTCGCTACCAACGAAAAGCCGTAGGCCATGTTTCGTCACTACGCCGTCTATTTGCTGACATGTCCCTCATGGAACCCATCAAAAATATTTCTTTTTAGCAGATAGCCACATCAATAGTCTCCAAACTCTTCTAGAATGATCAATGTGATACCCATAATCAAATTCCAAGTTTCCCATGTTCAAACTAGGAGGGGAAATGGATTATAAGAAAAGTCAGAAGGTTATCTAAACTCTAAAATTTCTAAACCTTAAACCTTACACCCTTGACGAAAATAACCTTCTAATTTTTCCTAGAACTCATTTCCCTCCAAAATCTTCAAAATTAAATCTTGCGGACCCACTTTCCCTCCTAGTTCTAACATGGAAAACCCAGGATTTCATTATGGGTATTACATTGATCATTGCCGAAAGGTTGGGGACTGTTGACGTGACTATCTGTTGAAAGAAATATCTTTAGTGGGTCCCATGCGGGACACATTAGCAAAGAGATGGCGCGGTAACGGAAAATGGTCTCCGGTTTTTCGTGGGTAGTGAAAATGAAGTTTGAGTACCACATTGGTAGTTTCGTAAGGGTTGGTATCACTTTAACCGTGCCATAAGAGTTTGATGACCGATGTTGAAATTTTCTCTAGAAAAAATGGATGGTAAAAATTTGGTTTTTTTACTAAATAAAATTCTTTTCAATAGAACATAATTTATAACTGACAAAAAATATTCACAATGAACTTTTGCAAAGATGATCGTTAAGTGTGTTTGTTTTTTTGAAGGGAGGACGTCAATCCATTAAATATGTAAAAGTTACATAGAAATAACTCACCCGTTATGGCAAAATTGAGTCATTCGTTAGAGCAGTTGCACCAGTGGAATGATTAGGTGACTGATTTACAGGTTTTGATGATGTGATGAATGCACGAGAAAAATTGCCTAACCAATTTAACTGGCCCACTCGAGACCCAATTGCTTGGGCCATTCAGTGACCTAAAATCAGCAACTCAATTGCTCGACTAATTTGTGGCTCCCATATCTATGTGGGTTTCTATCAAATGCCCAGATTGATTGATATTTCCAAGGGACACTATTCAATTGAAATTCTAAATTTAAAGTCAACATATTATATTGGCATTGAAATAACATTTATCTGGTGCATTACAAAAATGAAGGTAATGACTAATATTTGATGAATAGTGGATTGGCAAGAACCAATTTAATTTGCAAATCAACAATTGCCCTTAACACATGAGTGTGTTTGCCTTTAGGAAGCGTTGATTAGTCCAAAACCAAAAATAACATTACATAGGCAAACTAACATGCACCTAGTACATAATCAAACCAAAGAAATCTAATTGTGATTTCCCGACAGATGTGATGCTAGAGAAGGAACCACAACGAAACCAAACATTTCCGTAACTTATTCGACGACATGCAGTAAAAAACAAACCATCCAAACAACCTAAGTTAGACCCAAACCAAAAGATGGAAAAGAATGGGCTAGCTAGACCCAAGTCTAGAGCTGCAAACCAGACACAATCCCAAAGTTACAACCCACGCCTAAAGCCCAGATCTAATCCCCTCATTCCTTCCAAATCAGTGAGCCCTGACAACAAGGCAGTCGTTTGACGACCCTCCAGCGACCGACCTCGCCCCTTCGCCATCTCCTTGGTCAAAAAACGACCACCAACTCCGCCACCTCTCCTAACACTGTTGAGAACCTAAAAATCGAACCCAGCAACCTCCGACCAAACCCCTGCAATTGGTTCAAAGAACAAGATCAGACCCGATCCGGAAGCATTGATCTCTGCCGACCGCAACAACTAGTAAGTTGAAGTGTCATGTACCCCATGTTCACATGCAATACGGTCTCACCGAGGCTACGACTAAGCAACTTTAGCTTGTCGCTCGAATATTATTGATGCGCACCAATCTTTCTATTGCGTCTTGGGGCTACGCAATATTTGCATGCAGCTTTACTATTCATCTACGACCCACCATCATTGAATATTGTTGTACTACAGCTCGTGACTGTGTACCAGGATTGACACGAAATTGCAATCTTTAAGCTCGGTGGGACTAAAACGGATCTCCAATCCTTGAGCTCGGTTAGATGTTATTTTTAGGTGTCAAATCGCATTACCACTGCGTACAATGATGGGTCATTTGAGATGAAAAAGTATTTAGGTTGGATATGAACCTCCACCTATAATCCGCATATGTAGAAACCTTGCCAGGCGATCTCATTCACCGCTAAATTGCGGATTGTCACTTTGATGAGACAATTTTCCCGCCGTTAGGGGGAGATAAGAACACAAGTGTTCAAGTGGAACGACGTGAATTGTCGTGGTTTGTCCCCACTAAGTCTCATCTTGATCTCAAATGCTTAAAGTGTTAAAGTGACGAGTTCACATGCTGCAAATATGTTTGCAAGGATTGATGTCCTATCAAGAGGACATGGCGCGACCAAAAGGAGTTAGTCTTGACGCCATCACCATAGATGGTGATATAGTGACGCCATATAGTGACAAAATTGGTGTCACAAGGCCGTGTGACTCCCCAAAATAAAGAAGGCCCTTAGGTTCGATACTTTCTCGCACTAGGAAGAAAGTGAGCTTGACACAACCTGATCCATTAATCAGTGATACTCAAATCCATCTCATGAAGTCTGAATTGTGATTATCGTTGGGGGACGCCTCAATGTCAAATTCAATTCATATAGAGATCTCTACAAGTATTACACTAGTGTACATGAGGACGTGAGATAATGAGTCTACTATCGAACCACCCTTCGTTGATGGATATCAACTTAGTTGATTGACCTAATGGAAAGATGCAATCTAACATTAACAAAGAGATATGTCCTTGGGCAGGTGATGCCGACACCGCAAGCTAAACCCTATTAACTATACATTTGTTAGATAGCGTAGTGAGAACAAGAGCTTAGACTCACCTTATGGCGCAAGGTCTCTCACTAACACGCACTGAGATCGACTACGATGAGATATGCTCTCATAATGGATGTCATTGCATTCCACTACTTTGTCAGTTTGGTAGTTTCCGAATAACTGAACATGCAGCCTATGAATTGGTCATAATAACATCTCTATGAGATCAGAGATATACATGAAGATCTTAAACAGACTTCATTCATCTAAATCAAGTTGCTCTAGACCACAGGAGCACGCGTTTGCTAAAGGTATTGGAACACACATGAACTCTACTTGATTTGGAAGGGATATGGTGAATTATGCCTTTGCGTATTCATTCCGGATTTACATGGACTCTTGATGGATTAAGAGATGCCAATATGTATCAACATCTGAAGAAAAAGATCTTGGGAAGACACGGTCTCGATAAGACACTTGATGACTGTATTGATGATGATTTTCCATCAATCGGCTTAGACACTTTATAACTAGTGAGGCTTACGTATACTCTCATGATTAGTCAAAGTCTTTGTTCTAAAGAGAGATCCATTGTTTTGTCTAAAGCAAGATGACAAATATGTGTTAAAAGATAGAGTTCCCATCTAAGTACAATAAGACGCATCAATGTACTCAACACAATATGAAAGACTTGACATCTCATTCGCTATGAAAAGTTGTAAAGCTAAGTGT
Organism: Fragaria nilgerrensis; assembly: GCA_010134655.1. NCBI lineage: Eukaryota > Viridiplantae > Streptophyta > Magnoliopsida > Rosales > Rosaceae > Fragaria > Fragaria nilgerrensis. The sequence continues at coordinate 38,844,971 of CM020979.1, forward strand.
AGCTATATGCCCACGCAATGCCAATGTAATGGCAATAACTCTTTTTCAATACTTAATGGTATGAAAGGTTGAGGCTTATTCTATCCCTACATAAGAAAGACACATCAAAAACAAAATCAGAATCTACTAAGTTTCATAGGTCAATTTCTACGAGACCTACAGGAAATCTCACTCACTGAAAAATGATGAAATTGGTACCATTGGAAAGGTCTGTGTGTCTATTTTTCAGGGTACCAACCATTTAATCATACCTATCATATTGAGTGAGTTATGACTGTTTTTGTAATGTAGGACAAATCTGTCCGAGAATCTGATTTTGACAAAACAGTCAACTTCAACGATACTCTGTGAATAGCTCCTGACGAACCAGAATGTGTGTAATATATGGTTGGAAAGCTAAATGAGTCTAGTTTCCAAAACCGTTTACGGTTCATTCATATGTATTTCCTAGAGGAAGTTACAGCTATTCTAGTAACTGAAGGTCATACTACGCGGAAATCTTATTTCCTGCACGAACTTACGTTTTGAGTTCACAAGCGGCCTTCTCCTCAAGGTCTAAGTGTAAAAGATCATTTGAGGACAATACGACATGATTTAGTTAATCATTGCCTAATGCCACATTTGAAGACATGTTAAAGAGCATTGACATGCTAAGTTGTTGAAACTTCCGTGATTAGTAAAAATCAGGAAGAGCTCTATGATTGATGTAAAGATCAGGGGGAGTCTAGCACATGCATACATGTCACTATCAAATGTGAAGGGTATGTTGTACTCTTTTTCTCCTACGATCAAGGTTCTTTTTTCCCACAGGGTTTTTGTGACTTGACGAGGTTTTTGACGAGGCGACATATCAGCACCATTAGCATATCAGCGCGCAGCACAAGGGGGAGTGTTTTAGGATATTCTTTATGTGTGTCTTGTCCTTATACCAATAAGATATATAGTTTGACTAGATCTATGTATTCATTATCCTTACCATATTGGTATTGTGTAATTCCCTATATAAAATGCTCATATCAATAAATAAGATGATTCTATTGCTATCTTTTTGTCTATACACTTTATCATTCATCACGCTCTTTATTTTTACAATCCACAGTTTCATGATTGTAATTTAAATTTTATCTTATATACTCAAATTTTGTCTTCTAACTTGACTATATACCTTGGGATTATTTTCTTTTCAATTTTCTGTCATTTATTTTCTTATTTACCTTGGGATGAAGGTTGGGAAAGATAGAAGACGATAATCTTCTATGAGTTTGCCCATCTTTCTATTGTGAAGCCTTTCATTTCTACCGTCAATATCTGTTTAGATGACGTGGCAGCTTGTAAGCAGGTCCTTGCATCTTGCTTTTTAGCAGAGAAGCCGCACCCAGAAGAGAAACGAGAGTAAGATAAACGCGCGAACAGAAGCAAATGGCCGAGAAATTGGCTCCGGAGAAGCGCCATAGCTTCATCCACAACGGTAAGTTTCTTCTCCTTTCTCTGATTTCGAATTTGATTTTGATCTTCAGTGACCCTAATTTGGGCCAAGGATCAAATTTTAGGTCAAAAGGTATTCGAATGGGACCAAACCCTAGAGGAAGTGAACATGTACATCACTCTACCCCAAATGTTCCTCCCAAGCAATTCTACTGCAAGCTTCAGTCCAAGCACGTCGAAGTCGGCATCAAAGGAAACCCTCCATATCTCAATGTAACTAACTTCCAATTCAATTTGGGTTCTTTTATCACAGTGAACAAGTTTTGATCCTGAATGAAACGGTGCGTTTTGGTTTTGTGCAGCATGATCTTACTAGCCCTGTGAAGACGGACTGTTCTTTCTGGACACTAGGTGATTACTGTTAATTTCTTGTTTATCATTGAATTCTCATTTTCTTGTGCTGATTTTGGTTTTCGATTTATATGGTAGAGGATGATGTAATGCACATAACACTGCAAAAGAGGGACAAAGGTCAGACATGGGCTTCCCCTATAGTGGGTGAGGGTCAGCTGGATCCTTACGCCACCGATCTTGAACAGAAGCGCCTTATGCTCCAGAGGTTTCAAGAAGAGGTGAATTACACTTACGAATCTTATCCTCATTGTGTTTGCTAGTGCTTGGACTTGTGAGATTGATATGTACCTATTTTATTATAGTGTTGCTCATGCCGTGACATACTTACTCTAGAGAGTGTTTTATTTCATGTTAGGAAATTCAGTAAACCAGTGAATGAAGTTCTGAGGAATATTTGTTAACTTCTTATGGGAAAATCTAGGTGCATGTTTGGAATAGTTCATAGAGTTTAAGGTGATGAGTTTAAGTGAAAGCAAACTAATTAGAAGGAACAAAAAAGTTAATTTGATGTAACCAATATTGGTCGATACAAAGATCAACATTGTGTTGGTTCCAGAGTAACAGATAATGGTGTGATTGATGTTATGTTGGGCAACAATTTCCCTATATGCAGTAGTCTTGAGAAACCTGGCAGGTTTAAAGCCTTTTGATCTTGTCTCTCTATATGAAAGCAAGTTCTTAAAGGCTATGATTTTACATGAGATGTTATTGTTTGCTGCAATTGGTCATTTTGATTTCCTTCTTTTAAGGGGAAGGTTTCATATGTGACAATGAAGTAGTCATCAATTTGCTGAAGAAAACTAACAATCTCTGGTCATGTCCAGATCAAGCAAACCTCAAGAATCCATCTCCTTCACTCACAGTAATAAATTTGTGTTTGTTTTGGTCCTCTGCAGAACCCTGGTTTTGACTTTTCACAAGCTCAGTTCAATGGGGGATGCCCTGATCCACGTACGTTTATGGGTGGTATCCGATCTGATTGATTAGCTTGATATGCTGCATCAGTTGCCTGCATTAGCCTGGTATTTAATCCTGACCAACATCTAGTAAATAAGAAAATTTGATTAGCTTGCCAACTTTGCTTAATGCAATGTCTGTAAGAACTTCCACGCTACTTGTGACCTGTTATTTCATGTATTCTACCGTGTTGTTATGATTGTAGAGTTAACGATCTAGATCTCATGCTATCTCTCATCAAAAGTCTAGGTCTCTACTTTCCCCCAATAACAGTGCTAAAATAGTCTTTTATCAAGTTATAGATTCATGTCAAATATGCTGCAGGAAACAGAGGTGTAAAATTGTACAATTGGAGATTTGAATTGGAACTTTGAAATATAACTTAATATACATGGTTTCAAGAATCAGGTTGGGTATCATTTCCTTATTGAGTGTGAGGAGCTTAGAAGGTAGAATTTGTATTCTTTCAGTAGACGCCAACATGATATATTAGATATCAAATACCTCCACTCATTTGTATTTTGTTGTTAACAAGTAATTGATATTGTTAGCAACATATGTTTAACATAGGATCCATCTTATTCTTATCTAAAACTGGTTAAAGTACAATACAAAATCACACAGGAGAGTGAGAATTTCCTTGTTGAAACAATCAGTGAAAGAGATATCTGTTGAAAAATCTCTCCCTTGTTGTCATTCTTCTGTTCTGTTGTTGGAGTTGGAACTAGAATCAGAATTGGATTCTGAAGCATTGTTAATGAGTAATGACATGACATGCCATTTCAAAGGGCTGTTAATGAAATGGTATCGCATTCCCTGGTGCCGTCTTGGAGAGTAACTATTGTAGTAGCCAACGGTGAGTTTGTGAGTGTAGAAATACACACACACACACACACACACATGCCTTTTCAGATATGGACCTCCGTATTTATTCAAAATGTATGGATTTCCTTAATTGACATATTTTCTCATCTCAACCATTCATCTTTTAGGTATATATGAGTAGATCATCTCTACAAAATTTTAGCCAAATTGATAATCATTAAGGTATTCAAAATTGTGAATTACACGAACGGTTCCTGTTGAACAGATTTGGTTCGTTCATTGTAATCATATAGTTTCGATACCTTAACGATTATCAATTTGGCTGCAAATTTGTAGAGATGATCTACTCATATATACCTACAATGTGAATGGTTAAGATGAGAAAATATGATCTAAAAGTGGGTTAATTAAGAAAATCCGTACCTTTTGAATAAATATAGATATTTGGACCTGATAATATATATATATATATATATAGAGGCCGGATCAGAGGCGGACGTCCGCACTCGGCTTAAAGTGCGGACGTCCCTCCGTTCTCCACCCTCCGGCGTCGACGATGGTGCGCCTCCACCCCAGAAGACTCCAGCAGCGTCCCCGACCACTTTCCCTTACCGGCGAGTCCGTTCTTTTCCAGTTTTCCGGCGAGATCACCCAAAACTTCAAACTTGGGTGATCTCGCCGGAAAACTGGAAAATAACGGGCTCGTCGGTGAGGGAAAGTGGTCGGTGAGGCTGCTGGAGTCTTCTGGGGTGGAGGCGCGCCGTCGCCGGCGCCGGACGGAGGAGAACGGAGGTCCGCTTCTGATCCTCTATATATATATATATACAGTCGGGATCAGAGACAATTGTCCGCACGCCCCTAAAGTGTGGACGTTTCTTTCATTCTTCACCGTACGGCTCCGACAACGGCGTGCCTCCAGCAGCGTCTCCAATCACTTTCCCTCCCCGGCGAGTCCGCCGAATTCCAGTTTTCTGGCGAGATCGATTTTGTTTGAAGTTTTGGGTGATCTCGTCGGGAAACTGGAATTCGGCGGACTCGTCGGGAAGGAAAAGTGATCGGGGACACTGCTGGAGACCGCTAAGGTGGAGGCGCGCCGTCGTCGGATCCGTACGGTGGAGAACGGAGGGACGTCCGCACTTTAAGGGTTGTGCGGATGTCTTTTTTGGAACGGTTCCGTGTGTGTGTGTGTATATATATATATATTTTTATTTTTTTCCTATCTTTTCGTCTGAAAAAATGGTCTGGAGATGGCCATTGCTCCTCTATTATGAAGTTATGTCAACTTTTGGTCCAAATGTGCTCCGCGCCTCTACCTAGTTAGGAAATTGGTACTTGCAGGCCGCCGTGGTCTTACCAAAATCGGTTCATATAGTATTGCTGGAAGCGGAAGAAGTCTGATTATAATAAAAAAAATTTTTTTGGCAATGTGATGATAATAAGTTGGCGCCTTGATTTCAAAATTGTGACCCAATTGGCCAATTCCCTGATCTGATCCCACTTTCTGTTCCTTGCTCTTTTCTGAAACTCAGGCCTACGACTCGTGAGTAGAATTCTTATCATAGTGTAATCTGATGTAATGAAACAAATTATTAGAGGTATTCAAGGTATACAACTTGTGGTAAAAGCAAAATGTATTCTTGTCGACTTGTCTAATAGAGGTACAAGTAACAAGTAGTTAAAAATGAAAAATTACCACCATACGAGAAGCTTATTGTGGGACGAAAATATAAACTTGGCAGCAAACTGTAGAGATTGTCTTACCTGAGTCTGGTTAGATGTGATTTGGCTCCACTTTGGTTAGATGTGATTTGGCTCCACTTTTGTTTCATAGTGTCAAGAGAGATTCGGTCTACTCTACTTTGTGCAGCACTTATCTTTCTTAACAAATTTTGTTTCTGGTAAAAGGAAATATATTTGAAAACTGAATAAATGAGTAGATATCGTGTATCTATGCGCCGTGTATTAACAGAACTCCGTCGTGTTAGGTGCGCATATATCAAAAGAATGGAGGAGGAGGATTTATGAGAGTCACCACGACGGTTGTACCACCTTCCCTCCTCTGAAGTATTGCCATGCACACTATATAGTTTCCTCTCTTCATTTCTCTCTTTCTCTCTGCTTACCTGTTCATCCCTCTCCCCTTCTTCTTTCTCGCGACACATGCCCTCCCACCCAAAACCCATCTTTGTCTCTATATAGCTCTCTCTCTCATGACCCTTCTCAAACCCTAGCTCTCTTCTTCATGATCTTAACACGATCACAATCCCAAATCCCCACCCACCCGCCAAACTCTTCTTCATGGGGAGAAACCGAACCACCCACCTCACTTCCTCCCCTCGCCGCTGCCTGATTGCCGGAAACTACTGCCATGACGTTCTCATCCGCGACGGCGTCGTTTTGGCCGAGACCCTCGGCGGCGCAGCTTCGTTTATCTCCAACGTCTTCGATGGCGTGTCCGTCACTTACAATCTGGTGTCCAAAGTCGGGCCGGATTTCGCTTACTCGGTCCACCGCGACCCGATTGTGGTGCCCGATTCCCGGACGACTCTGTTCCACGCGCATTTTGATTCCGTAATCCACGGGGAGGGGCAGCAGGACCGGGTCCTGAAGCGGGTCAATGCCTGTTACCCGATTCGGCCCTCGGATCTGCCCGATTCCAGGTTTGATTTCGGAATGGTGGTTGGGGTTGGTGGCGAGATTACGGTGGAGACGGTTGAGAAGCTGGTGGAGATTTGTGGCACTGTGTTTGTGGACATTCAGGCTCTGATTCGGGTTTTCGATGAGGTTGATGGGTCTGTGAGGCTTGTGGGTTTGAAAGAGAGTGGGTTCTGTCACCTCTTGCCGAGAATTGGGTTTATAAAGGCGTCGGCGGAGGAGGCTCTGTATATGGACGTGGAGGAGGTCAGGAAGGTGTGCTGTGTTGTGGTGACGAATGGGAAACGTGGGTGTAGTGTGTGTTGGAAAGATGGGGAAGTGGAAGTTGGGCCGTTTCCGACGACCCAGGTGGATCCAACTGGTGCTGGAGATAGTTTTCTTGGTGGGTTTGTTGCGGGGCTTGTTAATGGGTTGGCTGTGCCTGATGCTGCATTGCTTGGGAACTTGTTTGGGTCATTGACTGTGGGGCAAATCGGACTGCCCAAGTTCGACTTGAGGATGTTACAGGTGAGCTTGAATGCCTGTGTTGGCCTATGTTCTGTTCCTAGTTGTTTTAGTTTTTGTTTGGGTAGTGATCTTAGTTATATAGCTGTAGCTTTGTTTAGTGCCAGGAAAGTGATGTGGGTATGTGAATTAGTACTAATTGCATTTTGACATGCTCAATTGATGAACCTTTGCGCTTTAAATAAATGTGTTTATAATGGCGGGATCATGTAGCTAGGCTGCTTAAAGTTAAATGTAGTTGAGATGTTTCACCACATGTTTGAGGCAGGTATGGATATAAGTGTCTCTGAAGGTAGTGAGTTTTCGATTTCGATAAAGATCCGTAGGCTGCACTGTGTGGTATGCAAGGCTTAGCATTGCACATGATTGTATATGTAACGTGATGATCGTTTATTTGATGCTGCCTTTCTTAACAGTCATGTATTATTATTTCTTTCAGTGAATACTTAATATGACCATGTTATGCAATCCTTTGTGGCAGTTTTATACCAATGTGCCATTGTTAGATGCTACAGTTTTGTAAATGCTGATACATGCTGCAAAGGTTATTGTGAAAAGTTTGGAATATTATGGATAGATGATTGGCTTTAGAGTCTGATTATGTAGTTATGTTTGTGCCCACGCTTATTCTGTTGTATATTTCCTCTCCTAGTTGTACTGCATAAAACTATAACTTCTGTGATTGTGTCCTTGTAGGCTGATAATGTAGTGTTTGACAAGTATCTGTTTCTTTTTGCCCTTGTATCTTTGCAGAGAGTTCAGGAAGAGGTGCAGAAGAGAAAGGTACAGTGTCTCAGCTGGCACGAGAGAATAGACGAGAAGTTCAGGTTTATGAATGTAGCAGGACATGAACAGTTTCATGAATCCCTCATAGCAGCTAAACAGATACCAAGGTGCCTTCCTCTTGAATGTGAATGGGATCTGCCAAGTTCTCCTTCCAGACCAGTGGAGCAGGGTTTGGGCGTCCTCCCCCATTTCGCAACACAGCCGAAACTTCTACATGATTCCGTCTATGAGGAGCCAATTCGAACAGTAGACCGTAAACCATGAATTCTGATCGAGTAGTATCAAACGTCCTCCCTCGTCTCTTTTTTTCTGTATCAAATAATGCCTACTGTAGAAATGTACTTGCGTAGCGCAATTGCAGCTTGTATGTCCCTCCGAATGGCAAAGGGTGGCTTGAAAACTTTGCTTTGATCAGAAAGGACAGGAACCATTCGCTACAGGAATTCCACACTGTTTGCCTATCACAAGATTCCTCACGTCTCAGAATATACTAGGTTGACAAGCTCTGATTTCATGCAATAGAGTAGGATATGCGTTAGCCAATGCAGAGAAAACTGACGAGAGAAGGCAGCCTCAAGGGTATTTGTTTCTCGTTATTGGTTGTAAACAAATATATCTCTACAAATATCCCACTTAAAACCTTTGAGACGAGTAGCAAGATATGAACTACAACAAATGCAGGATCATTCGTGCTCGCGAGCTGCAATTAATCATTCTTGGCTATTTTTCCCTTTGCATAACACGACTAATATACAACTATATAGCTAGAATTAACCTTTTCTTGTATTATACGACTAATGTGCAACCGATGAGTTACAACCATATACTAAGTTAGTAATTATTATTTTTTGAATAGTTCCTTCTCTTTTTCTTATTGGTCTGTCTCTGTTTTCCTATTTAACCAATCAGAAAATTAATTTCACCAACACAATCCAGTGAATCCACCCAAAAAAAAGGAAAAAAAATTAAACAAGTTCAGTGGTAAGTCAAACGGTCAGCAAAAAAAATAGAGACGAAGAAAAATATCCAAATGATCAGTTTAAAATCTTTTCCACCGCGCCACGTGTCCGCCAAAGAGGCCAATCGGCAGACGATTTAGCCTTTGGGCGGCACCGACGCACAAGAACAAGCGCGTGGAGTCAATACGCACCAATTGGGAGTCCACACAAAACCAAAAGCAATGCCGAATCGATCACAACCATTCCCCAACCTCCACCACCACGTCCACCACCTCCTGTTATTTTCGGAATTCCCCAAATTAGCCTACCCCACTTCTCAAATTCTCCATCTCCACCACCCTTCCATCCCCAATTAGGGTTTCTGATCTGATCCACCTCTTTCCCCTAATTCTCAGAAACCCTAATTCCTCAATCCTAGGGTTTTGCTTTCCATTACCGTTTTGTTTTCATTTTCGTCGCTTTAGCTAGCTATTTTAATCGTTGACGATGAAGAAGCAGACGAGGAGGAGGAGGAAGAAGACCTCGCCGGCGGATCCGACGTCGGCCGCCGCCCCCAAAGACGACGCCGAGGAGAAGGCCGTCGCCGCGCTGAGGGAGGCTTTCTCGTTTGTCTCGGTTGACGACGCCGTTTCGGCGCTTCGTGAAGCCAACGGCGACCCGGACAAGGCCGCGGAGATTTTGGTCGAGTCTCTCGCCGACGCTTCCGACGAGCCGTTCACGAGCTCTACGTCCGGCGTTTCCGGCTCCGATACAGGGTCTGATGATCCGTTTATTAGCTCGTCGTCGTCCAGCGGCGTGTCCGGATCTGATACGGGCTCGACTTCCGGGTCGGGTTCGTCGGAGGGGTTTGAGTCGGGTTGTGTTCAGAATTTAGTGAGCGAGAGGTGTAGGAATAAGCAGAAGAGGGTGATTGCGTCTGCCGGAACAGTTTCGAATGTGCTGGGAAAAGAGTATGTGAGGTCTAGGATGACGAAGCCCTCTGGTTCGAAAACTGGAGATGCTGTTGGGGAAGAGGAAGCGGAACAGTTCCTCTGTTCAATGCTTGGTGATGACTCTGAGCTCAACATGGCTGTTATTAGAGATGTGCTTTGTAAGTAGCCATTTTCGTAATTCGAATTGTTACTTCTATGAAAATGTGTGAGGTTGCAATGATTTGGGAAATAGTATGTAATGTATGAAGTTGCATGACAATAGAGTTTGATTTTGCAGGTCAGTGTGGGTATGATGTTGAAAAGGTACCGAGGGCATTGTAAGATGGGAATGTTTAGTTCTTTTGTTTCATTTGCTACTTCCAAGTTCCGTGTAGTTGTTGCTTTGTTAATGTCGATTGAACAGTCCAGTATTTGGAACTGTGTGTTGTTGGTGTAGTCTGATTCTGATATATATGCTTTTCCAGGCCTTGGATTGCTTACTTGAGGTATCTGCGTCCTTGTCTGAACAGTCCAGCCTTAGTTCTAACTATAGTTTGGTTTATAAAGACGATGGTAGATATCCTGCCGGACAGTTTGACTTTGTAAGTACTGTAAGTTTCTTGGTTGATTTCGTTCAACCGATAATCTGGCTAGACTGACCCACACACACAGCCACTGTTTGATTTGCCATTGTGGTGTATGATTGTCTTTAGTTGCACATTATTCGGGACCTGCTAGATTCCCAATCATGTTACATAGTTTGACCTTTTGAATTTTTTTTGTTATATATATATATATATATATATATATACACACACACACGGAGCCGTTCGAGAGCGGACGTCCGCATGGTTCTTAAAGTGCTGACGTCCCTCCGTTCGCCACTGTACAGCGCCGGCGAGGGCGCGCCTCCACCCCAGCGGACTCCAACAGCTTTCCCGACCACTTTCCATCCCCGGCGAGTCCGCCGAATTCCAGTTTTCCGACCAGTTCTACTTTGTTTGAAGTTTTGGGTGATCTGGTCGGAAAACTGGAATTCGGCGGACTCGCCGGGGATGGAAAGTGGTCGGGGAAGCTGCTGGAGTCTGCTGGGGTGGAGGCGCGCCGGCACCGTACGGTGGCGAACGGAGGGATGTCCGCATTTTAAGGCCGGTGCGGACGTCCGCCTCTGATCCGGCCTCTATATATATATATATTTATTATTTGCTTTTGTGCTATGGTTCTATTCATTGATTGTGATTTTGTGACAGCTGACAGATAGGGCATCGGATTGTACTTCTTATTCATCTGAAGATAATATATGGTATTCGGGATACTCTCGCCGGTAAATAATTCAAATCTGATTTTTACATCTTTTCACTTGATCATTTCATTCAATTTCTTCGGCTGTAAGTTATCCCTTCAGAACCGCTTCATCTTTGAGTATTATCGATCAGTACTTTCAGTGGGTTTCTACACTCCCTTCTCTTTTTGGCTTGCTTCTGTTGTTTTGTTCCAGTGTTAGGAAACCTAGCTATCATGCATCAGAGATATTCAGTGTAAACATGTTTAGAGATTCCCAAAAAATGAAACATAAACTGTAGTATTGAGTGGACATCGTAGAGTTGAACGCTCACATCCAGTCTGTGCTCATGCTTTCTTGCGGAGCCTGAATTTTCTGTACTTTGTTATTAATAAATTCTATATTATTTTTTCTTTCTTTTGTTTGCATGTGTGGTGTTGTGAAGAGATGCAATTGATTTGCATTGTTTTCTTTAATCAAATGCCATAATTTCCTAACATTTTTCTATATACACGTGTTTCAATTTGGATGCTCATGATAAGTTAAAAGTTATGTGCTACTGATGGTTGTTAGTATTTTATATACCATTTATATCTAAAGACAAATAAAGCTTCTAGTTCCCTCTACTAGATTTCAGTTTTGATTCCATAAAATGATAATATTTGGTCTATTCCTTCATCCTACAAACTTAATCCTTTCCTTTATTTTAGGAACTATGCGGAGGTTCTTGCTAGTTCAGAAGCTCATCCCCCCACGAGCCCAAGTGCTACCGAATCGAATCTCCCGCAAAAGGTGTTGGAATCTTTGTTTAACATATCTAAGACTCCCGAATATGAACCGAAGGCTATGAATTGGAAGAATGTAGTGAGTAAGTTGCAGTCATTAGGACCTGAATTTGATGGTTGCACGTCAAGCTCTTCAGTAGCAAAACAAGACACTTCGGGTATTGAACTTGAATCCCACCATATTTGTGTACATGATTCTTCTTTTGTACTGCTGCATGTGTAAGGCTTTAGAATACTTATTGAGTCGTAAAAGCACCTTTTCAGTTGTTGTAGTACTTTTCATTGTATCAAAAATTCAAATAACTCAGAGTCAGGTATCTAACATATGTATTGAAGATAAAAAAATTGGATTTGTTATTGGATGGGACTAGCTGATTTAAATTAGATTAATGGATCAGAACAGCTAAATTCTTCTCTTGTTTACAACACTAGATTCAATTCAAATTTCAGTCCTTTGATAGATTTGATAAGCACTCTTTTAGATAGGAGATTAGTTTCCTCTGAATGATTGGTTTGTATTTTGTCTTTTTTTTTTTTTTTTTTTGGTTTTCCAAGCTGTGGCTATTTTCTTCATCTTTATTTCTTTCATTTTACATGTAGCTAAAGGAGATGAGTATCATGAATTTAGAGGAAGTGCAAGGCAGCACTGGGATACCGTGAAGTCTTACTATCAGAAGGTATTGTGGCTTTAACTCATTCTTTTTATTTATTACTTTAACTACTGATGTGGGCGTATTTTTGTCAGGCGGCTACAGCATATTCAAACGGATCAAGGGAGCATGCAGGCTATCTTTCTGAGCAGGTCTGTGTATTATCAGTCTTAGTGTTTTCATTCTTTTGTTTGTGTTCATATACTTTGAGACATCCTTATCACACTGTTTGTCACTTGTGAAGCATTGTTTGTACTTTGTGAGCCATTGAGTGTTCTCTAGTGGGCTAAGGCATCTATTTTCTCATTATTTTTCAAATTGAAGTTAAGATAATGACTGACTTCCATCTTAAATTTGGCTAGGGGAGGGTACAGACTAAAATGGCACAAAAGGCTGATGAAAAGGCAAGCCAGGAAATCTTCAAAGCTAGGTTAGTGCAAAGCTAGCTTGATTATATTTTTTTGGTATCCAAAAAAAAAAAGCTAGCTTGATTATCATCCTTATCCATATCTTTGATCTTTGTAGCGTGACTAAGATTTTTGTATTCTGCAGAAACAAGGACATAGAAAATGTGATAACAATCGATTTGCATGGGCAGCACGTCAAACAAGCAATGAAGCTTTTAAAAATCCATCTTCTATTTGGAACATATGCTCAATGTGAGCCTCTCTCATTTCCCCTCCTTCCACCGGAAATTTCCGTTTAAAGATTTGTTACTGAGATTTTGAAAGGTACTGTCAATTTAATCACCCATGTTGCTCTGGTCCAGCGGTTCAATTTCTCAGGGTTATCACAGGATGTGGGTCTCATGGTCTAGGAAAGTCAAAGCTGAAACAATCGGTGAGGTTTTGGTCTTTGCTATTTCATGAATTCTATTGGAAAATAGTTGGTTAGAAATGCCTGGGCATTTGGTGATGCTTCAATAGTAACTGAACGAAGGCCTGTCTTTATGCATCTGTCGATAGATTGTTTCAGTATTTATCCTTTGATTGGGCCATAGTCGTATTTTGCTTGTTTTGGTGCTAATCTATGGTTTCAACGTGTATCAGTATGATACCAGTTGCTACGTAAGCTTAGTCTGTTTACAGGACACTAGTTTGGGTTGTGCAGGTCATACAGCTTGCTGAGAACGAAGGTATCACATGGTCTGAAGAGAATCGGGGGGTTGTATTAATAAAGCTTGGTTCACACACGGAGTTCAACTTTATGGATTCTGAAAGTGATGATGAGTGAGTTAACTGTAACAGAAACTAGTCTTTAGAACCCGCCAAAGGCTGGTCTTTGTTGTCAGTTACTAGGGAGTTGCTAAACCCTCCACAGGTTCTGTTGTCAAAGAGTTTACTATTTAGTTAGTCATTGTGTTCTGTAATATTCAGAGGCCAGGTTTTAGATGTCCATATTCATCTCTCTCCATAGGTCCAGATTTACTTGAAACCCTCTTTTTAAAGAAACTCGACACATCTCAAGATGCTCTTTGTACTGTACAGAGCATGTATATACTTGAGAAACCAAGTGTAATTTATCTCAGTTTTTAATGACTTGACACAGGCCATCATATGCATACACCATTTGTTCTTGCGATTTTTTTTGTTTAGGGGTTCAGAAGCGAGGGAGAATAACAAGAAAAAACAAAGCAAATGTTTTAGTTTTCTGGTACGTGTCTTGGTTGAGACTAAGAGCTAGCTCTTGACATAACAGATACATGATCAAAGGACTGCTTTCTTTGATGAACCATGAGTCATCCACCAGATGAGATGGCAGTAGCCGGTGCCTTTGTCATGAACACTGATGAAGGAATTTGAACCTAATGGATCTTCACCAATCGGTTATTACAATTCATGGCTTGAAGCCTCTAAAACATAGAATAACTCGGTTATCTTCGATCCAGAGCTGAATCCTTTAAAGCTGCGGGTCTTGTGCGTTAACAAGGTGCGTTGCATCCTTTGAAGCTAGCAGAGATAATTAATTAGTTACCGTTGCTGCAGCCTGCGAACTTTCATGGTTGGTTATGGGGTCCTTTTATATGTTCAGAGGGGGCCGTCTAGCATTTTACCCGAGCAGAGACTCGTAATTCATAAAGATCACTTTAAAACTTTTCATATCAAAAGGATGTTGCTACATCAATCTAGCTGCTTCCTTGCCAGCCTGAAAGGAGGAACGATGGCAAGAGTGTAAAACTGGCCGCCAGCCTGCTTGTCGCACATATTGTCATCAGAAGTTCAGAACCAGTAGTGAAAATGATATTGCTCGACGTTCTCTGCAGACCTGGTTCCCTGTCCATTAGATAGGGAAGTTGCAGTCCTAAGATAACCATGATGTGTCAGGAAAGAAAACACATGAAGAATGTCACAATGCAGTGGAAAATTGGAGAATGCTACTGTATGATGGTAGTAATGTAGGAAGAAACTAGAAGACGGTGTGCTGCATGGAATAAATTTCTTCTTTAGCCCAAAAAAAAAAAAATTAGACGGGTGTGCTGCATGAAATCGGAAAAATTACATTGATCTGTGGTAATTAGTTTTGGGATTTGTAATTCAGAAAACAATTGCCATATAGCATTTCATAAGCAGCAACCTATGGCTTGCAATACTTGCATGGTCTTCCCTTGCCTCTACAGACCGGTTATACCCTAGCCAAAGCTACATCATGCAATTTACTAATGCTGCCGCCGGGGCCAGAGGTCTAACTCGTGGCGGTATATCAATAATTCCCCTTGAGGTTAATCTACTTGTCTATCTGAAGTAGGAAATGTACATGAAGAGCTCGTTTGGCTAAACGTGATTCAATCTTATCTTATGGAGTTGCTGTTATATCAGTAGTCACAACCAAAAATTAAAATATCGGTATGAGTGTATCTATCGGTATTTTAAAAAAATGAGATATCAGATATATCGGGAATATAAGGAAAAAAATATCAGAAATTTGTGAAAAAAAAAGAATTTCTGAAATTTATTATATTTACATATAAATAGTACAAAAATACAAACATCAACTTTATCTACATCTATTTCCTTTATAAAAAATAAAAAATTCATCTACATCTAAAAAGATCGAGACTCAAGGTGGTTGAAAAGAGGCACGTTGGTCCCTCACTCCACATCATGATATTCCTCTAAGAAAATACTCATTTCCTAGAAATCACTCGAGACCCTCACTCTTCATTGAGATATATTGGGATATATCTCAAGGGAATCACTTTACATCTAGAAATAGACTCAAGGTAGTTGATACACGTTGGTCCCTCACTCCGCATCCTAATATTTCTTTAAGAAAATACTCATTTCCTAGAAATTACTCGAGACTCTCACTCTTTATTGTAATATACCTTAAAGGAATCACTTCTCTCTTGAATATTTTTGGAGGAGATTTTTCTTTATTGCAAAAATTTTTATAGATATTTTTTATTGCAAGAACATCGCATGCATGACGAAACCAAGAAAGATAATACAGACCAAGAAGTGGTTCAAGAACAGAAAGTCACATACAAAGTAAATCAGATTCTGATGATCAACACCACCTGGCAGTCACAACCTGATATTCAAATGCATAAAATACTTTCAGAAAACATAAAGAAAGAAAGATGGATCCGGATCCTCTCCTAACCTAGCAAATCACATAACTTTCCTAAGCTTTTACAAGATGATGACACGTGGCTTTCATCACATCCAATGATCAAAATCTTCTTAAGTAACTACTTTACGAAAATACCCCATTTCGTATATTTTCTTAGTATCTTTTCTCCCTTTCCTCTTTTGTTCTTCTCTTGTTCAACTAACCAAACTTTGCAAAATCCAATTAAGTGAATGAGATGACGCCGTGTTTATTTTACTGTAATTCCTCTGTTACTGGGTGATGATTGAATTTAAGAATGAGGGTTTGCCTTCTTGTTTTCTTCAAGGGAATAAGATGGGCGGAGGGAGGTGATGCGTGACTTGAAGAAGAAGCTACCACTACTAGAAGAAAGGCTTTAGCCGACGAAAATCAAAAAACCAGGCCGACGAATTTTTTTTTCGTCGGCTAAAGTGGACTTTAGACGACGAAATTTTCCTTCGTCGGCTAATTTAAAATTTTCGTCGGCTATGGTCAACTTTAGCCGACGAAATTAAAATTTCATCGGCTGAATAATTTTTTTCGTCGACTATAGTCTGTGAACTTTAGCCGACGAAATTTTTAAAAGTTTAACCGACGAAAGTTTTAAAAGTTTAGCCGACGAAATTTTTAAAACTTTAGCCGACGAAATTTGAAAAGTTTAGCCGACAAAAAATATAATTTCGTCGGCTAAAGTGTCTTATATTTGCAGATCTGGACAACAACTCATCTGGAAAAAAAAAAACTGTACGTAGAACCTTCAAACGCAAAAAAGTCGTGAAATAAGATATGACCAGAATGGTGAAATACGTCTACGGTTGAAAAATCACGGTATTCCGGTAAATTCTCGGTGCCGATAGTTGCGGTCAATGTAATTTACCCTTATTATTTACTATGCTGCAGATTTGGCGTTTGGTGTCCGATTGACTATTGTGATACCTTTCCGGAAGCGTAACGGCCCTACGAGTCAAACTCATTGCTATTGCCATGACATATGGGCCTTTTCGGCCATCCGAGTCCGTTTAGGGCTTTAAAATGCAATTTTCTTATTTCCGATTAGAGTTGACCGTTTCGATCGAGCCCTTAACGTTGTCGAATCCAGTTGAATTTTTTACCATAGACATATTTCGTCATAATGATCATATCTGAGGGTCGAATTTTGGTTTGTAAATTTTAGTCATCGGAATCACAACGTGTCTTACTATTTACCGTTATTATTCCCTATGGGGAGCTCTATCGTCGGAAGGTAAATGTCTCAAATTTTTATATGGGCAGTTGCGTCTCATCTATATGAGAGTTTTTTGTGTGGAAGGTTTGACCAAACTACGTAATATAGAGGGAGATATGAGCGTTTTCGTGTGATAAGTGACGATGGAATATGGTTGACCGTTTCGATCGAGCCATTAACGTTGTCGGATCCAGTTGAATTTTTTACCATAGACATCTTTCGTCATAATGATCATATCTGACGGTCGAATTTTGGTTTGTGAATTTGAGTCATCGGAATCACAACGTGTCTACTAATGTTGTATAACTTGTTTAGTAGGTTATACAACTTTGTAAACCAACTCTATATAAGAAGAAAAATTATCAAAAATCTCGTGAAATAAGATGTGTTCATAATGGTGAAATACGGCTATGGTTCAAAAATCACGTAAATCGGGTAAAGTCTCGGTGCCGATAGTAGCGGTCAACCCTATTTACCGTTATTATTCCCTATGGGGAGCCCTATCGTTGGAAGGTAAATGTCTTAAAATTTTTATATAGGCGGTTGCGTCTCATCTACGTGAGAGTTTTTCGTGTGGAAGGTTTGACCAAACTACGTAATATAGGGGGAGATATGAGTGTTTTCGTGAATTTATAGACTTTAGCCGACGAGATATTAAAAAAGTCGTCGGCTAAGGTCAAAAAATTTTCAAAATTTTTTGGGCGGTAAACCAAAGGTGGAGGAAAATTTTCAAAGGACTTTAGCCGACGAAAATATATGAAAAGTTGTCGGCTAAAGTCGAAAAATTTTCAAAATTTTCAACCAAAATTTTTTGGCAGTCAACCAAAATTTTCAAAAGAGTTTAGCCGATGAAAATAAAGAATTTCGTCGGCTAAAGTTCTTTATATAGGAGTTGTACCGAAGATGGATGGTAAGAAGTCTATTATCTGTCAGATTTTCTTCTCGGCCTAGCTCCGCCGTCAAGCCACCGGAGACTGCCACACTTGTCCCAAAAGCTTCGCCGTCGTCTCTACTTTATTGCTGGATAGGTGGTGCATCGAGTGACGCTGCCGTGAGGGATAAATCGAGCTCCAAAACTCCGCCGGTTCAGATTCGGTGTCGATCGAATTTCTCCTTCCTTAGGTCACCATTTGGTGAGTTCTATATATGGATAAGTTGAGTTTGATTAGTACTACATTCCCCTAGAATTTGGTAGCTCGATTCAGTGTGTGTGAAGAGAATCGAAGATTTAAAGTTTTTAGGGTTTAAAATTGGGGATTTTTATATTTTGATTCAATTGACATGTTTAGGCTTAGAATTGGGCTTCGACTTCTTCTAGAAAGTTGTTCGAAATGTTGAGAGGAAGATTCTGTCAAATTTTGGTTGTGATTGGAGGTGGCTGAAAGTTTCTGCAGTTTTTTTTTTCAAAAACCAGCAACTTTAGCCGACGATATTTAAATACTATATTCGTCGGCTATAGTATTTTTTAATTTTTTTATAAGGTTTAGCCGACGAATTATAACATATTTCGTCGGCTATAGTTCTTTTTTTTAATTTTTTTATAAGGTTTAGCCGACGAAATATAGTATATTTCGTCGGCTATAGTTATTTTTTTAAAATTTTTATAAGGTTTAGCCGACGAAATAGACTATATTTCGTCGGCTATAGTTATTTTTTTAATTGTTTATTACACACTTTAGCCGACGAATATCTTAAGTGTTTCGTCGTCTAAAATCTGGAAAAAAAACCGACGACATGTTTTTCGTCGGCTAACTGTGGGACTATAGCCGACGAAAAAAAAAAAATTCGTCGGCTAAAGTCATTGCAGACGACATTTTCCCGACAAAATCTTAGCCGACGAATTAAGCTAACAGGCCGACGAAACTTTTTCATCGACTAAAGTGCTTGTTCTGATAATGTAGGTATGGAAGCGCAAATGTGGACTGTGGCGAGCAAAGTGAAGTCCAGAAACATATTAGTTTTGGGTTGAATATGATTAGCTTCTTGAGAAGATAACCGGAAGAAAAATGGTTGTCTGGGTGTGGCTGCTAGGTGATGCAGTCTAGTTTTTTTATGTAACACTTCAAGGGAAGAAAAACCGAAGGAAAGAAAAGAAATATAGAAGAGAGAGAAAGGGAACAAGACAAATTGTACACCACAAGATCCAATAATATACACGTGTGGACATCTTATAGAAAGGTTATGAAGGTCAGGTGATTTAGGTTAAAAGAGGATCTGAATCCAATAAAGATATGGCTTTGACCTTTCAGTTTCCTACAACCATCCATTTCTGTTAAACCAATTAGAATATTTCTAGAGAAGGCTCCTCCTTCTCTCTAGATATCTTCTTCCAGATCTACTGGTTTGAGAGTCCATCATCATTCCCACTCACTCCCACTCACCCATTCCACCCACATCCCCTCCCCCATCACCTCTACCTCCATCTCCACCTTCACCCAATCTCATTGATCAACCAGATATGGCCGCTTCAAGAATAAGAAACAAGAAACAAGAATAAGAAAATAAGAAACAAGAACCGAAACAGAAACAGAAACAGAAAAGATGAATTCATCGTCTTCTCCAAGCTCTTCCATCTCTGCGAATCCCCCAATTACAATTCTTACAAAACAAGTAATTTTATTTCTTTTTCTAAATCGACTAAAAAAAAAAGCTATAGTTTTTTTATGGAAGAAAAAGCTATATATAGATCGGTCTGTTGCAAACTTGCAATCACTCTCTAACTAGCACTGCAATTCACTTCATTCAGATTCATCATGACTCGATCTTCTTCGTTTGAAAATTGAACCTGGGGAAAGAGATTTGGCAAACATTTAACCATTCCAAATTAAGGGTGAATAGCCCAGATCACATTTAATTAGCTATGTTATCTTGGCCTCTTCCATCTTAGTCTTTATATAAATCCAATGCTTTTCACAAGTTAAATCTCCTTTTGCGTTCTAGCTTTTTGTTCTTGTTCTTTTTCTTTTTTTTCTGTTTGATCATGTTCTACTGTTTTGGTTTTCTTGTTTTTGATTATTATGAGTTTATTTCTAAATATGACATTTCAAATTTCATGTCATTTACCATGTCATCTTATTGCGTGTTGATGTCAAACTTGTAATTAATCTAAACTATTAGCTTTATATAATCTAACGGCTTTAAAGATGTGTTAAAAATGGTGTAAAAAAGTGTCCTTGAACCGGACCCTTTTATCTAAGCAAGATTTATTATTTTCTAGTCAATTCATCATGATGTGGTTCAATCTCCTCTTCGCTCGTTGCTATGATAACTGGTTTTCATGACAATGGTAAATACATCATGACTATGGTACCTTATGAATTATGAGTAAATATGTCGAAATCTCATGCTTTACAATGAAAATGTGTTGGATAGTTTATTATGATTCACAATAAGAGTACTATCTAACTTCTAATAAACCTTCGCTTCACTCGGGCCATACTCTTTGCTATCATCACCATGAACCTGTCATGTACATTGTCTAGGAAATGGTAATATGCATACCTCCATTTCTGCAGAAATACAGGACCAAAGACTCCCCAAAATCCTATAATGAACCCAAGTGCAGCGGAAACATAGAACCATGGAAATTGCTGCTCCTTCATGTCTGCATCTGTGTTATTCATATCAGGTTCATCAGTGCCCTCAGTTCTCTTACACTTATTTGGAAGTGGGTCACCACAAAGTTTCAGATTCCCCTCAAACGCAGAAGCATCGAAACTTTGAAGCTGAGTGCTTGATGGTATTGGCCCTTCAAGATTATTTAGGAGACGTTGAATTTTGATAAGAAATGAAGACTTGTGAAAGACGCTGGGATGTTTCCAGACAATTGGTTCATGGAGAGATCCAAAATCTGCATGCCCTTGAGGTTAGCTATCTGTTCTGGAATATTACCGGAGATGTTGTTGCTATGATACAAAGTTGTTAGAAGCTGCGATTGGCCAATCTCAGAAGGTATGTTCCCATGTAGGTTATTGCTCTTTAGTGATATAGATGCTTCGTAATACAAGTAATTGTACTGTAAAGGTCTTGAATGATCAACACTGGGGTAGAAGATAGGCAGATCAATAGCAGTAAGATATACTTGAGCCGCAGCTTGGTCAGATACCAACATAGGGAGCATCCACAGTTCCTTTGGAATTTTTCCTGAAAGTAGGTTGAAGTCCATGATTATAGAAAAGAGCCTAGGAAGTGTTCCTATCCAACTTGGGATTGAGCCTGTGATTCTATTATGACTCAGATCCAAGAACTCTAGCTTTCTTAGCTTTGATAGCCATAAAGGGAGTTGACCAGTAAGGTTACAGGAACTCAAATCCAAAACTCGAAGATTTTGGAATCCATCAAAACCAGCTTTCCCAAGATCAGTCGGAAATTCCTCACCTGCAAAACTAGATGCTAATGATAGGACTACAAGGCGTTTGCAACCCATCAGTATCTTCATCGCCTCTTTGACATTCGTCAAACGTTTGTTCAGACCAAGTGAGAGGAAGGACAGGGATTTCAATGAAAGGATTTCAGGCTGTATTTGAACCTCTAGATTATTATAGTTCACTCGAATTGCTTTCAACAACTTGCACGAGTAGATGCTTCTCGGGAAGACACCAAAGAAGTTATTTTTCCGCAAGTCAAGTTTACTAAGTTGGCTGAGTCTGGAAAAATCGAGCATGGAGATATTACCTCCCAAGTTGTTGGCTCCCATACGTAGTTCAACAAGTTTTGTGCAATTCATTAGGGATAGAGGCAATGAACCTTCCAGATAGTTGAAATCAAGGAGTATGCGTTTCAACTTTGAGAGCTTCCCAAGATGGAGAGGGAGCACACCACTCAATTGGTTATAGGAGAGATCAAGAGTTGAGAGGTTGATGAGGTTGGCAATTCCATCACTCATTGCTCCACTCAATGAATTTAGAGGTAGTGAGAACTCATTGCTCCACTCAATGAATTTAGAGGTAGTGAGATCTCTTCAACTGTGGTAGCATTATAGATATCTTCTGGAAGCGATCCGGACAGGTAATTGTTGCCAGCACGAAAAACCTGCAACTTGGAACACTTCCCAAATCCACGAGATATACTACCATTGAAATTATTCAAGGAAAAATCAAGGTGTCGTAACAAGGAAGAAGACACTACTACAATTGGGCTCAATGGCAACACCCATTAAATGTGGCAAATTGGGCTAAAAGCCACATTTATACGTGCCCAAAGCTGTTTGCAACGTTGCAGCAACAAAAAAAAGGTCCGTGGGCAACAGGCCCGTTGCAAATCAGAACAAATGTCACATATGAGCTCCAAACGTGGGTTTGTTTCATCTCTGACAAACTTGTGGACCCATGTACAAACAATGATTAAATTATGTCATCCCTTTTACTTCACACAATTAACTTATTTACATTATGTAAATAAGTTTCTACCCCTACCTACATAGTAATTTACATTTACTGCATCTCAGCCAATCATTTTTTTTTACTGCATCTCAGTTAAAAAAAGCATTTAATGATTTATTCACTTTTATATTTTTCTAAATTCGTGACCAAATCCTCTACTTTCATTATTTATTTATATATATATATAATCACACTCCAAATCATGTAAAGCAAATAAAATATATTGACTCCATCATTGTAAACTTTCATATTACATAAACCAAACTAGAGGTTTAATTATATACAAAAACAACTGCTGCATACATCACTACAAATAGCAGTTGAACACTATCATATACAAACTGCATCAGACTTTCTTTTTTTTTGATACTGCATCAGACTTCTTTATATCAGCAAAATCTAAACTTGTCTGAAGATACACTAAAGATCTCTGTGCACCTACTTCATGTTTAGGTAACTATGACGTTGAAAACAACAAAAACACAGAGACCTCATGCACAATTTTTACTAACCAAAAGGTGAAGTCTGAGCTGACTCAATTAGTGGCAACTTGGTCCTGCAATTCTGAACTAATTTGTGGTATGAAAACATCATCCATGTTTCGATCATATGAAGGTTGAATGTGGCTCATTGATGGTTGGCAAGCAAAACCACCCTTCATTCGTATAGCAGCAAGCAAGTCACTTGGCTCATATGCCCCAAGTAACACAGCCAAAAGTGCTTCCTGTTTTTTCATTGCAATGTCCATATTTTTAAATTTCTCAATTGTGGCAAGAGCTTGTTGGGAAATTTCCTCTCTAAGCTTATCTTCCTTTTCTTGGCTCTCTTTCCGAATAGTTTCAATCTCAGCCTCATATTTTTCCTTCATTGCTTGTACCTCTAAATGAACACCTATTTTCTGCAGTCCGACTTCAGGAACTTGGTCTTGTACAACTCCAACGCCAAATCCTCGCATTCGTCCGGGTCTCTCTTTTCCCAACACAGACGTATATATTTCATTGATTTCAAAATCATCAATAACCTCTGGAAGTTGGGATGCCCTCTTTGAAGCCTTCTTCTTTTCAATCTTGTCCTTCATTAGTGCCTATATCAAACAATCATATATATCATATCACATTATGTCAAGTATCATACCATTAGTAGGTTTAAAACAATCCTGATAATATTTACGAAGACATGATTTATGCTTACAATATATAGCTTGTTTAGTCTTTGGTTCCTGAGTTTTTTCAGAGTCACAGACATGGGTAAGCTCAAACATTTTGCAACAGTCTGGGTATACACCTCCATTTTCATTTTTCTGCACACATATGAACCATAAAATAATCTAACAAAGAAAAACATAACATATCAATATGAGATTGTAATACCAATAACAAATGCTATTTTTCATCAATGCTTAACTACAAACCAAACTGTTGAAACCATATAAGAATAGACTCATTAGGAACACAAACTAATTAATATGTTTTCCATTGCTATTGGAATTTTAATTCATTTGAACATGTATGTATTCAAAGATCATGATGACTTAGGTGAACCAACACTATAACCTAGAGACTCCTCTCATATAGGTGACCAAAACAGTCATTTGTCATCAGTAAACCTCTACATCCAGAAAATATACCCAGTGCCCTCAACACATTTACTGATTTGAACCTTATGTGGATTACGTTTTATTTGAATTTAATTTAAACGATCTCATTCCTCTTATTTGTTGTCTAGTTTGTTTCTAAAAAGAGTAGTGATTAACAACCTGTCACATAAAGCATTCATAGACGTATTTGTAGAAATTCCTTCCCCTTCAATATTTCTAACAACTCATTTATGAGAGACCATAATGTGTTATCCCTTATTCATTATCTTACCTGATATGCTTTGATATTTATTTGAAATGCATAAGGTTGTTCATTACTCTTCTTTTGTTGTCTAGTTTCATTCTACTAAGAGTTATTATTAATAACAAGATACCATAGGGAAACACATTTGCTACATATATGGCAACTAATATCTTAATGATTATCATGTGAAATCCCTTAATACTTCATGTTACTCCACAACTGAGCTCTTATAGTAACACTTAGCCTCATAATAGAACATGTATTTATTAAAAAGAAAATATAACTTACATAAATGTTCCTGATTAGAGCAAATGAAATTGTTCCAGTTGTGTGCATCATCCTACGCTTTGCCCGACTCCATTTGTTCACAATAGATCACCGTTGCAATAAGGCTCGACAAAATATGTATTCATATGTGTCAGAGTGAGTTATATTATAAGCCACCTCATATATCTAAAGATCATTATATACAAGTATTTTAAGTACCTTGGTTTAGTACAACATCATAGTAGTAAATGTATCCGATTTCCAAACGAATATCACAAACATTTGAAAACATTATGTATTCCATCAAAATACCTTTGCCTTGTTATCTTCCCAATGGTTGACTAGTGCAACCCATTGTTTTGTGCATACCTTCCCATCTTTGCATTTAAAACGCTCTTAGGTGCCAACATTTGGGGCATACCATTTTTTCCGGAGTCCCGCCTTAAATGTCCTCCAACGATCATTCAACTTCTTCTCGACCACATACCTTATCCTTCCACTCTTCCTTTGAGTTTCGGAGTCTGACCAATCAAGAGTTTTCTAATCCATCTGCATAAACAAAACTGATGAAATTATGCATGTAAACAGGAGAAGGGTCACAGGCTCCCACTTTCTCTTCTCTACAAGTAACATTGTTAAAATCCCCCATAAGCACCCAGGGATCACCATTTTGTGGTTTATAATGTTCTAGTTCATTCCAAAGTCCAAGTTGTAAACTCTTATACAAAGGGATAAGCATATACAGAAGTATGAAACCAACTTTTGTTACTGGAGATATCAGTAATATGACAATGAATAAATCTATTATGCTTAAAGATCACATCTACACTAACAATCCAAGTGTTCTAGAAGATATACATAGCACCACATTGACCAACAGAATTAACAGAATCACACTTAATAAAATAGGCATAAAGCTTAAAAGAAATTATGTTGTCCAGATCGAAATCAGGGATCTTTGTATCCATGATGTATAAAACGTCTAGCCTTAGGCCAGAAACCCCGACCAGGAACTACTCTGGCTATTCCAACTTAGTCTTCGAAGGTAATCATAGATCTCTAGGAACTCGAGAACACAACATAACTAATAACACAAATCAAGTAAAGATGCCCAATAACATACGGAAAAGAAAACAAGAAAACAAGGCATCAAAGTAGTATTAATCGAGCACTCTATCAATCTGAAATACAGAGAAATAGAGATTAGAACTTATCAAAATCCGGCTTCGATTTCTAAGCCAACCCAGATAGCAAATCCAGAAGTGAATAACAGTAGGAAGACTGGCAAAAGAAATCCATGAGATCCAGAAGTAACGGAATCAAAAGCAGTATTCTTTGACAAAACCCGGCCAATCAGCACGCCAAGTAATAACCCAATCAACAGGATCGATCAAGGACTTGAGATAAAAAAAAAAAAAAAACCTTCTGGAAGAGAACCCAGAAATTGGGGGCGCGTGAGTCGCGTACCCATGTAGTTCTCATTCTCAGAGTAAGACAGTTTGTCTAAACAAAAATGAAGGTTAATATTTGGTCAAAAGCAATTACCTTTCCTATCAATTACCGACACAAATATATTAAAACACAAATTTATATCAAAAGTGGGCCCAATAACAGTATGGTCAGACATGAATAATTTTAAAAAAATCCTAGCCACATTTAGTTGTTTGAATGTGGGAGATGTGTAACCTCTCTGTTCAATTGGAGTGGGGTATCATCACATCTCCACAAAATATTTTTTTCGTGGCCAAACAAACGTGGCCTTTGCTAGGAATTGTAGTAGTGAGAATGTCGACAAATAGAGGATGGGATAGGACCAGAAAAGGTGTTGTTACTGACATTGAAACTAGTCAAATTCCAAGCTTGTTGGAAAAAAGAAGATGGAATAGCACCATGTAAGCGATTGCTGGAAAAATCCACCAACTGAATATGACTGGACGGTAGAAAAGATGGTAACACTCCAAAGAGAAGGTTAAAGCTCAAATCTAGGATTTCGAGATGATTCAAGGACAAGAAGATTTCACTTTGATCTAGAGAACTAGAAAGGGAATTGTGTGAGAGATTCAAGTGAGTGAGATGTGTGAGATTTGAGCCCTTTGGTAGGTAACTGCAAATGAGTGGCCCAACCATCTCGATTACAAGTAATGCCTTCCCAATAGCAACAATTACCAGAAGTCCAGTTTAAGGAAGGAGAAGATAGAGCGAGGGCAAAGGACAAGAGAGAAGTACGTTGTGTTTGGATGCAAGCATGAATATTATGCGTAAACAATGACATCAAAATGAGAAGAAAGCTTAAGCCTCGAACCATTGCGTGAATTGCAGGCTGCACTAGCTTTTCTCTCTTAGAGGTGGATGTAGAATTGTAGATCAATTGCTCATAGGTTTGTGTGTATATATAGCGGAGCAAAGTCCTGCAAGATAGTAGAAGCATAACAGCAGAAAATTATTCCAAGGTGATACCTCCCCTTTGGAATTCCTAGTCCTTGTGTGGACCCAAAGGGAAAGGGAATTGTGTGAGAGATTCACTGTTCTTCCTAGTTTAGTTGGTCTTTCCCCCAGGTTTGCTTCAAGTATACAATGATGCCAAAGAAGTAGAACCGCCGCGCACTAACTAGGGAAAGACCACTAATATTCCAGCATTCATAGAAAGAAAACTAGGAAGACCAGCAAATTCAAACCCAGTGTGACCGGCATTAGTGCGTGGCTCACTGGTCATTCTTGTTTTTACCTATGTGAAATGAAAAGACAAAGCTATATTCCTAGATATCAGAGAGGAAACGACGACTCGTATATTTGAAGTGAGACATGATCAATAATTCCTGAAAGAGTAGAATTGACGGCAAGAGGAAATGTATATGGATGCTATGTATATATACCGGGAGCGGATTTTGTATACCAAGATGCACTTTCACCGTTGATGTATAATCACGATGATTGGAGCTACAAAGATAGAATGAAGACTAAATACCCTTAATTCATTTCTCTCATCTTTATTTTTGATCTGATCAAATTAAGCGCGCATAATAGGAGAACGTTTTCTTCGATTTCGGGTCCTCACCTCATGTGTTGGGAACACTTAATATTTTTTTTGGGTATCAACTTTGTTAACGGCTTTAGTATATATGCATGATAGTGACACGTGGATGGCTGAATCACATGCTGCATATTAGTTGCTCGGTTGATATTGGTCTTGACAGAATTTTTTTTATATACAGCGTGCGAGTACACGATTCAATCTTCCGGATACTGGAATCTCGGATGTCATTCCTAGCTGGTTTCAAGATACCTTTATGAAACTCTCTCATGATCTAGTGGGAAGCGATCGTTCTTTAATTCGAGTTCAAAACTTCAAACCAATTGGAAGGGCCACTGCACTCACTACCATCTGAAATGGCATATGTGGATTTGTCCAACAATAGCTCAGGGAGGATCTCTTTCTTGTGTACAAGCAAAGGAATATGACTTTTCTTGATCTATTAAGCAATTCTTTCTCTGGAGAGAACTTACAACCTGTTGGAAGCATTTAGAGAATCTAGTCACTAATAATTTTTAGCATATTCAGTTTTATTTAGTAGATTAGCATATTCAGTTTGAAAACCTGGTTTAATTGGTGCATTGTAGCATAAAACTTTCGATAACTGTGATAAAGCTAGTTTTAAAATGACAAACTCGCCTTGTTTAAGATGCACAAGTACAGCTAAAGTAATAAACTGCATCAACTTTATGCAGGTTGAGAGAAGCAACATCAAACACAGGTCAATGCTACAGAAAAAGGAGTGTGTATAAGTTCAAAATCTATCGGTACACTCACAACATCTTGAGGTCTCTCACTGTCTCACATATGATAGACAACGGGGAAAAAGAAACAACTACAGTTATTATCACTCTGAGAAAATTTAAAGAGGAAGTTCGCCGCTGTCAACGATAACAACTTTGCTCTTGGGTGTCCCACTCTGGCTTCCTTCAGCTTCAACCTTGTAAACCACATCCATGCCAGACAGCACCTTTCCAAATACAACATGTCTGCCATCCAACCTATAAACACATTTACGCATTAGTCAGGAGTCATAGCCTCAACAATGCAGTAGTGTATGTGCTCGTTAAGTAGGTCCAAGTCCTAGTCAGGAGGGTGGTAGAACCCTACTTTTACTTGAGTGCTACTGTGCTATTTGCAAATGCATGTTTGATACCTTCCATTTGAGAGGAAGACTCTTCCTATGTCTATATTGGAAACATTTTGCTTGAGGTCCAAAGAAATTTGATGCATCAAAGACAGGTTCAAGCACGTAATGACAAAACGTGTTAGTACATAGATACACAACCATATAAACTTTAGCATTTACCTCATGAATTTGATGCATCAAGAAAATAATGTGCAAACATATGAATACAATAACAATGCAATTTGCAGCAGACGATAATAGTTTTAGAAGTATCAGTCATGCATAGATGCGCATAACATTACCAGCTAGTTGTCACGGTGGTGATGAAGAATTGTGAGCCATTGGTGTCTGGACCAGCATTTGCCATCGATAAAAGCCCTGTACACAAGAATAAATCAATTTTTGTTGATATCAGATAAGCTCAAGCATAGCTAGGCAACGATAATTCATGTCACTAGGAGAAGAAAAAAAAGGGACAGTACCTGGTCCAGTATGCTTCAGCTTGAAATTCTCATCAGCAAACTTTTCTCCATAAATTGATTCTCCACCTCTTCCATCACCGAGAGTGAAATCACCTCCCTGAAGCATGAAGCTGGGAATAATCCTGTGAAATTTGCTATCCTTGTAATGGAGTGGTTTTCCGCTCTTTCCAATGCCTTTCTCCCCTGAAATTACATGCAAAACAAAAGGATATGAAAACATAATGAAAGAGATTTGGAAGCAATCCCCTTGCAGACTCTTAGCACTGCATAAAACAGGAAGGTTTACATGTAAATCTATCAAGTCTGTTATCCTACCACTTCTACATTTCACCAGCTACTGAGCTCTACAAACTTTCCCCAAAACTCATCTAACACACATCAACTACAAGATTCAAAACAAGGAAATGAAGATGAACAACTAGTTACCTGTGCAAAGAGCTCGAAAATTTTCTGATAAACAAAACCATAGGAAGCAAGTTAGTAACTTCTTCACACGTATCTCCAAAAACACATAACCGAAATAGAAAGCAACACATTGACAAGAATACCTGCTGTCTTAGGTACAGCCTTCCCGAAAAGACCCATGACGATCCGACCTGAACCGCATTGATCAAATCAGTACCAGTCTCCCTCACCACCCCAAAAAGTCAAACATTTTGCATTTTCCTAAAACTTTATCCAATTACAAAAATCCATCTGCCTATCTAACCAAAGTCATGACCTTTTTCATTTCCCAATTTAGGTTTTTGCATCATATCAACCTAAACCCAATATCAAATTCGAGATTACAAATAGCACAGTCCCCTAATAGCATTGAAAATTTGAGTAAACCCCATACCAGCAGGCTTCCCAGCAATTTCGACATCGAAGTAAACCTTGGTGGTCACCTCCTTCAGATCCTCCTTGGATTTCTTTGCCTGAAACAGAACGAACCCGATCACTGATCACGACCCAAGTATTCAAGACTGAAAATTTACAAAACCCAGAAGTTTAATTGAACAAGTGAGATGAAATTTTTACCTCAATTAGAACTAGGGCTCCGAAGAGGACCAGAGCACAGAGCAGCAACGACGTCGTTCTAGCCATCTCTATTTTGCTTCACTCTCTCACTCTCAGATCAATTTCCTCTCAGCTACCGATGAACTGACATTTTATATAGGAGTCTAGGGGTTTAAGTATGACGCCCAATAGGATTGCGACACGTTGCGAAGTTTGCGTGCTGTGGCAGGATGTGATTCGTGGAGGTGGCGTCGATTAGCTGGATCATTGTTATTGGACAACGATAGGAAATGGGCCAGTTGGGCCAAGAAATTGAGCCCAGTGTTTAGGCCCTTAAAGATAGGACAAAACGAAGTCTTTTTTCAATACCTCAACTGTTGTTGATTTTGAGTGTGAGAAATGGTGAAGATGATGCGCAAATCAGTGCTGAGTTTCTCTTGTTGGGATTCTTATTGCAGCTACAGTAGCAGAAGAGGTATGCCTTTTCTTCACTCTACCCTTATTACTGCTTTGTTTCATTCTCAACCCTCAAACCCTACCAAATCTGGAGAAACCCATCTAGGAAATCAACCCTTAGAGCGTAGAGTGAGTAATGTTGAGGATGCGCTGAAGGTGTTCGACGAAATGCTTCAGAGACGTCCTCTGCTGTCTGTTGTCCGTTTCACTCAGGTATTGGCTCCACTTGTCAAACTCAAGCACTATTCAACAGTCCTCTCTTTGAATTCACAAATGCTTCTCTCTGGAATTCGTCCTAATCACTATACTCTACTGCTACTGTCGTTTGAACCGAATGGACTATGCCTTGTCTGTCTTGGCCCACTTCTTCAAATTGGGTCTTCAACCAAATGTCACCACCTTCAACACTCTTATCAACGGCTTTGTTCTCCGAAATCGAGTGGCTGATGCAGCACGACTTTTCAGCAAAATGGTGGTGGGAGGTCACTGCCAGCCGGATGTAGTTACTTTCAGCACATTAATAAAGGGCTTTTGCGCAATGGGAAACAACACTACGGCTGTTCAATTACTTGGCAAGATGGAAGCAAATGGATGCCAGCCTGACAGAGTGTCCTATAGCACCATCATCGACAGTCTCAGCAAGGATACACTAGTTGATGAAGCAAAGAACCTCTTCTCTGAAATGATTGGTAGAGGTATTGCTCCCAACGTTGTTACTTACACCTCATTGATTCAAGGAGTTTGCAATCTAGGCCAGTGGAAAGAAGCTACGAGGTTGTTGTATGAAATGGCCAGCCAAGGTATCTTTCCAGATGTATTCACCTTCAGTATCCTGGTTGATGCGTTTTGTAAGGATGGGATGGTCGTTCAAGCCAAAAGTGTGGTTCAGATTATGATTCAAAGAGGAATTGAACCTAACACGATTACATACAATTCCCTTATGGACGGTTACTGTTTGCGAGGAGAGATGGACAAGGCAAAACAAGTTTTTGATCTAATGGTTAGCAAGGGCTTGTCCATTGATGTTCATAGCTGTAGCATACTGATTCACGGATATTGTAAGGGTCAAAAAGTCGTTAACGCTTTCAAGGTTTTCAAGGAAATGCCTCGTAGGGGAATTGTTCCGGATACCATTACTTATAACACTCTAATTGATGGTTTTTGTAAAGCGGGGAGACTACAAGAAGCAAAAAAGTTGTTCTCTGAGATGCAAGATTGTGGCCAACTTCCAAATATTCAAACTTATAATATTATACTTGATGGCCTCTGTAACAACCAACAACTTTCAAAGGCAATAGAGTTGCTTGGAGAGATGGAAAGGAACAAGTTGAAACTAAATGTTGTAGCTTACAATATTATCATTGAAGCTTTGTTCAATGCTGGGAAAATTGAATCTGCAATAGACGTCTTCTCTGGTTTGTCATCGAAAGGAGTACAGCCTGATGTAAGGACATATACCATAATGATCGATGGACTTTGCAAAGGAGGCCTCTTAGTTGAAGCAGAAGAGTTGCTTAGAGAAATGGAACAAAAAGGCTGTTCTCCGAACGGTTGTACGTATAACACAATTATCCGAGGTTTTATCAATAACAACGACACATCGAGGGCTACAAGTCTTATCGAAGAAATGAGTGAGAGGGGTTTCTCTGGAGATGCATCTACTATGGAATTGATTGTTGATTTGTTGTCGAAGGATACAGTGGATCCTGTATTGTTAGCATGGCTTAAGGATAAAGTGTGAAGTTAACTGTATATATGGATTAGTGATTTTATTTCAGTTTGCATGTCAGTTATTTTCATGAAATCAAATGCACCCGTTAATTTAAGGTTACAAACTGTTAGAATCTTGATTCATTGAATCAATACCCTTTAGTTGTTTTGTGTTTATATGAGGAAAGGGTTGGATTTGATTGTATTCTAGGTCTGAAATTACCCGAGTTTCAACTTATGCAGGCAGTCAGGGGAAGCCTACACTTCTTGCTTGTCCTGTTGTTTTCATGATTTTTGTTCTGCTGTTACCTAATGAACTCAGTTTTACTAATGACTTGAGCATCCATGAATTTGATTCGTTTGGGTTGTTTGGGGTTTTGATGTTCCTCACATGCAGCATCCATGACTTTGATTCTTGGTTTCTTTGCATCCACCGATGTACAACTGGGCCTGAATTGCTCACACCTCATAAAAACAACTCCATCCTTTGTTCAGACATTAAGGTGATTCGCCTGATTTTATTTTATATTTTCTCATTTGATCCGTCGTCGTCTCATATATTTTTTTTTCTTCTGCTGCAGCTGTCAAGTGTGCCCTAAAAATAACTTGGTGTATAAACAAGCAGAGGAACTAGAGGATACAAAACCTGGGTCCATTTTATATGGATTCTACACACCACCTCCTCTTGCAATTGAAATAGCCAACTACTTATCAGAAAGCAAGACTTCCTCTATATACCATACAATATCTCAAAATATTTTATTTATTTATTTTCTCTCTCAAATCACTGAATTTCTCTGTTATTTGTCTTGATTTATGACAAAAATAGCATTTGTTTCATGTAACAGGACTGGATTTACTTTCTATATTTATTTCGTTAATATAGAAACATGTTGGTCGCAACTTGCAACATATGAATTGTTAGGCGCCGCACCGCCTGTGTATACAAGAAATTTTGCAGTATTGCCTAAGAAGGGTCTTTTGGTCATGGTAACTAGAATCTCTTTGAACTTTTACACTATACACAGTGGCAGATACTCTAGAACTACAGAAGCTCATAGGAACGGAAACAAAAGCTGAAAACCTCAAACACTCCGGTTGAGAGTTGAGACTACTTTGTCGAACTAACAACAGACAGGGCTTTCTCGAAGAAACCAGTTGTTGAATCCGAGTTTCTCTCTTTTTCTCTGAGATGATGATGACGATGCACGCAGCCGCTTGTTGTTATTCTAGTTGCAGAAGAGGTATGCCTTTTCTTCACTCTACCCTTATTACTGCTTTGTTTCATTCTCAACCCTCAAACCAAGCAAATCTGGAGAAACCCATCTAGGAAATCAACCCTTAGAGCCCTAGAGTGAGTAATGTTGAGATTCCCTGAAGGTGTTCGACGAAATGCTTCAGAGACGTCCTCTGCCGTCTGTTGTCCGTTTCACTCAGGTATTGGCTCCACTTGTCAAACTCAAGCACTATTCAACAGTCCTCTCTTTGAATTCACAAATGCTTGTCTCTGGAATTCGTCCTAATCACTATACTCTGGCCATTGTCATCAACTGCTACTGTCGTTTGAACCGAATGGACTATGCCTTGTCTGTCTTGGCCCACTTCTTCAAATTGGGTCTTCAACCAAATGTCACCACCTTCAACACTCTTATCAACGGCTTTGTTCTCCGAAATCGAGTGGCTGATGCAGCACGACTTTTCAGCAAAATGGTGGTGGGAGGTCACTGCCAGCCGGATGTAGTTACTTTCAGCACATTAATAAAGGGCTTTTGCGCAATGGGAAACAACACTACGGCTGTTCAATTACTTGGCAAGATGGAAGCAAATGGATGCCAGCCTAACATATTTACCTTTAACACCATCATTGACAGCCTGGGTGAAAATACAATGGTTGACAAAGCATTGAACCTCTTCTCGGAAATGGTTGGTAGAGGTATTGTTCCTGACATTATTACTTACAGCTCTTTGATTCAAGGAGTTTGCAGTATTGGGCGGTGGAAAGAAGCTTGGAGGTTGTTGAATGAAATGGCGAGTCAAGGTATATTTCCATATGTTTTCACCTTCAGTATCCTGGTTGATGCGCTTTGTAAGGAAGGGAGGATCGGGTAAGCCAAAAGTGTGGTTCAGATTATGATTCAAAGAGGAATCGAACCTAACACTGTAACATACAATTCAGTTATGTATGGTTTCTGTTTGCAAGGAGAAATGGATGCGGCGAAACAGGTTTTTGATCTAATGCTTAGCATAGGCTCCATGGTCAATCTGCATAGTTGTAACATACTGATTAACTAACGGATACTTAAAGCAGAAAAAGATGGATAAGGCTTACAGCATTTTCAAGGAAATGGCTCTTAGGTGATTTGTTCCTGATACTGTTACTTATACCACTCTTATTGATGGTTTTTGTAAAGCGGGAAGACTACAAGAAGCTGAAAATCTGTTCTCCGAGATGCAAGCTTCTGGCCAACTTCCAAATATTCAAACTTACGCAGTTATAATTGATGCCTTATGTAGCAACCAACAACTTTCAAAGGCCATAGAATTGCTTAGAGAGATGAAGGAGAAGAAGTTGGAACTAAATATTGTAATTTACAATATCATTATTGAAGGTTTACTGAAAGCTGGTAAAATGGATTGTGCCGCAGAGATCTTCTCTGGTTTGTCATCCAAAGGAGTACAGCCTGATGTAAGGACATATACCATTATGATTAGTGGACTTTGTAATGGTGGCCTCTTAGTTGAAGCAGAAAAGTTGTTTAGAGAAATGGAGCAAAAAGGCTGTTCTGCTGATGGCCGCACCTATTACAGAATTATCCGGGGGTTTATCAATAATAATGAGATATCAAGGGCTACTACACTTATTCAAGAAATGTGTGGGAGGGGCTTCTCTGGAGATGCATCAACTATGAAATTAATAATGGATTTGTTGTCAAAGGATACAGTAGATCCTGGTTATTAGCATGGCTTAAATATTCAGTCCAAAGTTAATTGAATATTTGAATTAAATATTTTTCAGTATCACTTGGAAATTTAGATATTCAGATTCAGAACTGCTGCCCCATGTCAATCTGATATAATCCCTCACATACAAACACATTGTCATTTCCTTATTGCATGCCAATTTTTGCACTCATTCTTTTCCAGTTTACGTGTCTGTGATAAACGGTATTGAGTTGATGGCAACAAGTATATTAGTAGCCAAACAAAAATGACAGTGCAGTGTAAGTATTCATCTCTCCCAGTTCATTTGCGTTTCATGTTTCCATCCTAAAAAGGCAATTATGTTTTTCCATTCTTTTTAGTGTGTTTTATGCCTATGACTTTTACATCAGTTTTTAAAACGAATATTGGCAAATAAAGAGTATTAAGCCCTATATTCTAACTTGAGCATGTTAGGATATCCCAATTTTGTTTATCTGTCATGACTATTCTTCTTTTCTAGTTCAGTAGTTTTTGATAGTTACATACTAAAGATAGTGTTATATATTTTTATCAACTGAAAATACAATTCCATTTTGCATTTGGTCCTGGCATTTTTCATTTTTAGAATTGTCATATCTCTTGCTACCCAGCATGGCAGATGCATTAGTATGGTAACATAGTAGATCCATTTTGCAAGGGCTATAAGCCTCATTGAAGAAATGGTGGAGTCTGGTTTCTCTGCAGATGCATCAACTATGGAATTAATATTTGGTTTATTGTGTAAGGACATAGTAGATCTGGCTTTGTTGCCGTTGTTAAAACATCCATGATAATAATGATTTGATTGATTGAAAGAGAACTTACTGTTATTAGGAAATATGGTGCTTCTGCACTTTTGACACTCTTGATCACCATTTGAATACCAAATGTCATTTCCTATATCAGATAGCACTTTTTAGCATTGTCATATCCTTGTCTGTATAAGAAGGAAATTTCATTGCTATTGACTAATTCTAGCTAGATTGATGAACTGCCTGTTATATGGTGCTACTCACTACTCAACAATCAATATGCAGATTTGAGTCATTTGACATGCCTGGAATAGTGATTGGTGTACATTTGTTTAGTAACATACTCTCTTTTTTTTTTTTTTTTTTTTCTTTTTTTCAGAATATCTGAAGAGCAATACAGCACCAGATTAGGGAAAAACTCTTGTGTAGAAGAGATTTCTTTTACTCAAAAGGGAAAGTTGTAAAAGATTGTCAAAAGCCTGACTATACGATTTCATGCATATAGTTCAGGAGGTTCGCCCACAACCAAACCGATTGGATACCACATGTATACGCCGCATAGGTTGTAGAACACTATACAAACTCAAAAGAGCTCTCTATTCGGGTCTGGGAAACCAGTGATGGCTAGGGTATCCATTCTACAACTCTATTTAATAGGGCTAGACAAAAGAAAAATTGAATCTCTGACCTTGCTACAAGTATGTCGCCTAGAAAAACGAGTGGCCTACTGAATAGTGTATGCTGGCCTAAAATGTTACAATTAGCTGTTCAATTCCTGAAGCTGCGAGGCTTCCATTTTTTGCCAACAGGATTCCAAAACAGTAGCACAAGGATTCTAAAACATATCACTTGGCACATTACATGTTTGATGGTCTGAACATGTCCAGAACCGAACTCGCAGGAGAATTTTTCCACAAAATTTACAAATGTTGAGCTCTCCAATCCACTGGAAAATTCTCGTCACTGTCACCATCACTAGATGACTCTTCATGACTGGGCTTCTCTTTTTTGACAAAATCCGAAGCTTTCTACGCTTGGCAGCATTGGCAGCCTTCAACTCCATTCTCTTCTTTCTCATCAATTTCACTTTCTCCCTATATGTTCTGAACAAAATGGAGAACTGTGGTAAATATTTACAGCAAAGAACTGAGCTGTAAAATTGTTTATATTATACTTACTTTTGCTCCACTGATTCAGCTTCTTCTATCATTTCAGCAGCATCAATCTGCATGCCAATTGTGGTAACAAAGTAATGATAAGAATTCTATATGTCAATACAACTTCATAGATAGGAACAAAAGAGAAAAAATCTGGAAACAGTGCAATGATATAAAGCCATCACCTCCTCTTCTTCTAAACGATTGTCAACCTCCTTCAAGTCCTCTTGGATCAACTTCTCAAATTCTTTGTACTCATCTCTACCCAAAATTCAAGAGAATAAAGTTACACTTTGTTCCATATAAATGAACAGTTGGATTAGTGTTTTTAGTGTTACTTGATATTTTCACATTTCAATAAGCATGTCATCCAACCGTTCAACCAAAAGTCCTCACCAGGTCCCACGTGCTCTTTCCAAAATAAAATAAGATAATAGATCAACTTCTTAACTGTACTCAGGAGGTTGAACATGACGACATTATTCTCAGACATGGACTCGAATAATGAAAAACAGAAAAACAATAAATTTCAATATCACTTGATGTTCCTAGAAAAACCACATAGTATTCCTCTCTCTCAAGTTTGACATGAATCAAGAACAAGTTGAACACTTTACCTTTTCAGGCAATTTTATTGTAATAAAACTTCTGCATAAATAATATGGATTGTCATTATGAACTTTAATAAAGAAATACCAGAGCAGAAAAATGATAGCAAAGATCCTACAGAAACACACATTTACAATATGGAAGTTGAGAATTGTGTTCTTACTTGACATCTGGCTTAACAATCTTGATTCCCCGTGCAGATAAGTCCGCTTCCTTGTTATCAAAGAAGCCTTCAGGAAGAGCTCCTTTTGTTTGCTTAGCTTGTGAACTGGCACCCTGTGATGCTGCCTGTGTAAAGTCCCCAGAAGGCTCAATACTTCTGTTCTGCATCCTTTTGTACGAATCAGTCTCCATTGATGAGTAAGAGTCTGAACCTAATATGATCTTACTAAGTCAGAAATACTACTAGATAGAAGTGAATTTTACTTGCATTAAAGACGGTTCAAACATAACTTCATTAAGTTGGGAAAACTAACAGAGAAGATACGTACAATATCTGCACTTAAAATAAGAAGATTAGACCCATCCTAAAATGACAGTGCAAACATAAGATCCTCTAATTAGATAGTCTATGCTGGTAAGGCAGCTGCATATACAGAAACAAATGATTGGCACAATGATGTTTGTGTATTTATGTGTTGTGACGCATAGATCCCGAAAAAGAGGAAGGGTTTTAGGTGATCGAACACTTGTTAGGCATGATACTCGTTTTAGTCTTCTAGATAAGTTCATAAATACAAGTGGCACAACATGTATAAATGAACTCCGGATGGATAGGAGGGCATTTCACCTGTTCAACCCTTTATTTGATTATATTCACCAGTTCAACCCTTTATTTGATTATAAAGCCACAATACAATTCTCAATGTTCATTCAGTCATAAGAATAATAGCAGCATATAAAACTATGCAAAGAAGTACACTGGGATGAGGGGATATAATTTCTTCTAGGCAACCATGTATGAACCAAATCACTTTAGAAACTTAAAAAATAATACGAAATAAATAAAACAACAATAATCCTCTAGGAAAACCACATTTATAACCAAGGTTAAAAGAATAAAACTATAAAAGAGAAGGGTACATCCCTGTACAAATTGGACAGCTATGCAATCTCTTGCTCATAGATGTCCATATCCTCTATTTAAGCTTATTATCTGAAATCTTCCATACCGGATGGAATTTTATCCTTGGGCAATCAACTAAGAGCAAATACAGCGCACGGTCAAGACCAACTAAACGACTTCTGGCCTTCCTGACCAAGCCCAGAGGCAGGTCTTGGACGTTGACCAAGTCGATCAATATCTGCACATGAGGTCACGAGCGTGCTGATGACATAGGCTAAATCAATTTTTTTTTCCTTCTCTG
The DNA here is from genome assembly GCA_010134655.1 of Fragaria nilgerrensis. NCBI lineage: Eukaryota > Viridiplantae > Streptophyta > Magnoliopsida > Rosales > Rosaceae > Fragaria > Fragaria nilgerrensis. Next base: position 38,884,082 of record CM020979.1, read on the forward strand.
ATCACACAGCAGTAGCAGGAGACACCCCTAGAACTTGGTAAGGAGACTCCCTGCAGCTCGCTCTCGTAAGAAAGCATCGTCGTTTGCTTCTGAAATTGAAGAAACTCGATGAGTGGGAAGACAAGACGAGGAGATTCAGGTTGGTTTTTGAAGACCCAAAATGGGTGTGGAGGATTTGGGTCTGAATTGGAGGTAAAGAAGGGATCTTGAAGAGGAGAGGTTGAAGAATTAGAGGGTGTGTGGGTTGTAGCAGAAGACCTAGAAATCCATCCATGTTCTTGGTGGAACTAGATTCTGGAGTGAAGCTTAGCTTTAAGCTTTGTATATGGGAAATTAATGATGATACGGATGTCTTGATTTACTTCTCTGCGTTTTGTTTCCTCTCGCTCACGAGTCTTTTTGTGGAGATGGGGCTGGAATTGGACAATCAGTTGGGCATATTGCATTTTTTTTTTATTGAAACGGGCATATTGCATTTTGTCTCTGCCTTTTTGTGGTTTTGGTGCATGAAAAACTTGAGAGCACGGGAAAAAGGCAAAATCTTACCTTTTGCCTCTGCCTTTTGCCTCTTGGGATGCATTTGCTCTAAGCCAAGGGGTGGAAGTATAGTAATCAAGAAAAAAAAAAAAAACATGTTCTCACCTGTACTTTGCTTTTGTGGCTGGTTATAAAAAAAAGCCCGGAGGAAGACCAGAAGACATTTGAGGTCTGAGCAACTCGGGTTTAGGGTCCTCCAGCTCCAAAGAATGTCCATCATTAGGTTTAGACAATTCTGGATGGGCTTCAGTGGTTGCACTATTTACTCAGTTTACTCCGCCTGCTGCAGCTCTGAGGTTAATTATTGCCTATTGCAAAAGAAGAAACCCATAAGTAATAGATCAAAAGCTCGTTAAATTCAAGACAGAGGCACTGCTCCACAATTTCGCCATGCATGATATACAAAAAAGAAGAAGAAGCAATTATATTTTTTAACATTATCATGTAATCTCCTTACAAAATCTCATTCTTCCGAAACAAATAAGTTCTTTGGTTACAACACTTGCTTCTATCACCCCCACCCACCCCCAAAATTTATAGTAACGCAGTCTTTTTCTTTGAGTCACAAATGAAGGTGCAGAATGATATCTACAAAAAAAAAGTGTAAAATGACCTAATAATGATGAGGTTCTCAAGCATGAAAAGTTACATGTGAACTTTTATGCAAGTGTCCCGTTCTAGAGAAAACTCATCACCGTAAATGTTAAAATCCTGCACCTACAATAACTACCATCTTTCAGATATATCCAACAAGAACTATACTACACTCTAACATGCCTTTTATGGTCCTACAAGAAGTAGGCCCGTAATGCCATACTGTTTAGCAAACAAATCCACAAATCAACATATGAGAGAGGCACATGGTTGAAACTCTGCTAACAGGATGTGAGTTAAGCATGAAAAGGGAACAAGGTTGACACTAGACATGGGTTGACAATACCCAAATTACCTGCTAGTCTACAAAATTGCAACTTTTTAATGAAGTATATATAGCTGGTTGAGGAATCTCTATAGGTTGGCAATGCAACTTCTTTCATCCATAGGTCCCTAATTTGTATAGCAATGCATATGACAGCCCAGTGGTAAGGCCAACCTAATTCCCTCCTGGGAGAGTAATAACTAACATAAACCAAATACAAGAAGCAACAGACAGAATCAAAACAAAACACATTTCTGTATTACCCACATGCATAAGATGGTATTGGCCCATGCTACTAAGCATCAAGAATCTCAATAAAAAATTCGATTTTTCAAAGTAAAAAGATGTTTCTCGAGGCCTAGTATTAGGAAGTGATATATCACCTCTTTATGTTTACGAGAGAGTAGATGTGCGTCCCAAACAGATTCAGATCTCAAAACACAGTCACAAATCTTGCATACAGGCTGGTCAGAATCATTGTACCTGCATGTATCACGAGAAAAAGGACAAAAACGAGGTCAGGAACTCTGCACTGCAATCAGCTTCATCAAAAGAACAACTAGACATCTGAATTGCAGAAAATGAATATTTTCAAACAGAAACTCTTTCTCATTCCAATTTGTAAGAGACTGCCAGATTTCAAAATACCGTTACTAGGAATTAGATGCCACCTAAACGAAAACCAGTTAGTAGTTTCAGTTTTGGAATGTATCAATCATTAACAAAACGCCGTATCCATAAGGAAGACAATGTCATATAAGCCAGAGAAGTAGGAATGAATGAAATTAGTAATTAGAGCAAGTAGGGTTCCAAAAGCATATCTAAATCGAATGAACCGGGGGCACTGACAGTACAAGAGGAGAGTTGATGCGCTTTTCCTTCTTCTGGGCGTTCAATTTGGCACGAAACAGCGCCTTGTTCTTGGCTTTGGCATCCATATTCTACTACCCATCCATTAATTTTACACAGTTAAATCCACGGAACACATCACGTTTAATAAATCAAATTGAGGGAAGAATTCAGAAATCTGACCTGACTAATTTGTCGAATTCAGACCAGGAATTTTGGGAGAACTATTCCGAGAGTCTAGTGCACAATTCCTTCCCCCAGGGTTTTACCTCTCTCAAAGGTCCAATAAATTTCTTTAACGGCCCACTGACAAAAAACTCTGAGTTCACCGACCAAACAGTATAAGGAAACAGGGTTTTTGGACTAAACAGTATTTAGCTTTTTTTTTGTTTGCATCAACAGATACATCATTATAAACAACCAAAATACAGACAAATAACACTTTGATCATCTTTACAAACCAGACACCACTTTGGACTTTGTTGATAAAACTTGAGTTTAATTTAGAAGATATGATTAAACAAAGACTATAGCTCTGCTGAGCCAACTGCTTGTAACCAAAAGACAGCTTATAATCCCACTTTTCTCTTTATACTAATTAGTTATTCGATATACGTCAATTGTCATAAGTAAAAGATTTCTTATCAACTTGTACGTTTACACTTCCAGCCATTCAAAAAATTTAAGTTAAAGACAGAAACCAAAGAAGAACCGATTCTTCTGCTTTTTTCTCTAGATATCATAAACCAAACAAATATATCATCCATAACAACAATTGAGAAAGAGAGCTCACCAGAAGATAAACGAATACGTGATGCCATGAGCCCAGATCTGTAAACAATATAACACAAATTGAAGTATTCAAAATTTCATATTACCCATGAATTAAATTCCACAATACAACATAAAAGAAGAAAACCCATCAAATTTGAGAGAAAGATTCATTGCGTAGGACTGAAGTTGAATCTCATATAGCTACAAATCAAAAACCACAAACATGAATTAGTTCTGAAGAAAGGTTAACTGAAAAACAATTCCACGAGATCAGCGACGGTCGGAGGCCGTCGAAAATGATCACTGGAAATTTAATGGAGCAAGTACGATGATGAGATGGTCGTAGATTCGCAGAGGAAGAGAAGCTATGGTAGTTTCAACATTTGTCGAACCAAGCTGGATTATTTTTATAACACCTTCTTAACTGGATTGTAATTCATGTTGTGCAGGAATTAAATTTTCCGGTCCAAGCATGTCCGGGCCTCCAAACATGTCATGTAGTCAGATTGAAATATTTTAATGAAGTCCGTGTCTTATAACCGGACTCCGGTGTAACAAACGCCTCTCTATGGCCACGTTTGGAAACACAGATTAGACTGTGATAGGATATAGAGATGGATTTGATTGGTACAAGATTTGATTTTAAATAAAATCCTTAACCTTTACCGTTTGTTTGTTTCAGTAAATATTGAATAAGAATTGAATAGTTTCTTTTTCAGAGAAACCAAAGCAAATTACTGTTAAAAAAGAAAAAGCCCAAGAGACTCTGAGACTTTGACTTCTCTTTCAACCCCTAGAATCTCTAATCTCAAACCTCGCCGGCGCCCGCCGCTGTAACTCTTAGCCGTCATGGGCAGTACGGAGGTGAAATGGAGCTGGATTTATCTCGTCACTACTTGACGCCGCTTCGATCAAAACTGGAAGAACCAGAAGAAGAGAGTCGAGATCTGAAGATCGATGATGGTAGATGAAATTTCCTCTTGAAATCCCACAGTAAGTTGGTTGCAATTGCAGCAGGGGGGGGGCGATCGAGTACTTCGTCAATTGAGACGTACACAGAGAACTATTAGAAATGAATAGAATAGAAGAAGATATCAGACGAAAAATTGATGATTTAGATGAGGTAGTAGATGGAGGTTTGGAGGTTGAAGAGGATGGTGTCTGAAGGTTGGAGTCTTGGAGATTGAAGATGATGACGATATCTTTGCCTGAAAAACATTGAGATAGTTGCAGTCTCGCTGAGGAAGAGAAGCTGTTGTAGTTTCGGCCTTTCTCGAAACGAAGTTTGATAATTTTAATAACACCATTTTAACATGATTTCTAATCCATGTCTGATAGGAATACAATTTTCTGGTCTGACCATGTCTGGGCCTCCAAACATAACATGTGACCAGATAGGTAAAGTTTAATGAAATCCGGGTCCTATATCCGGTGAAACAAACACGGCCTATGAGTTTATGAACCCAAAAGAAAAAAGAATAAATTGAGCATCACTGCAAACTTCCAAAAATGATTCAAATTCTTTTGATAATTTTTTTTTTCTTATAGGAGTGTGGAAATTCTTGTATGCACGACATGTATTTACACGACGCAATCTTAACCGTTTATAACAATTCATTCATATATTTGACTATCATATTTCATATTATTTTTTCTCATGTATGTACGTGAAGATACATACCGTACACTAAAGATATTCTCCTTACGGGTTCTTGAACTCGTTGACCAGCAAAGTCATCACTCAAAACTCATTGACTAGCCAAACATGAGGGACACAGAACAGAACAGTTTGAGGGGCCACAAGACCAACATCTATATTGCACAGCAAACATAAACAGGACAAACCAACTAACCGTCACCACCCAACTACCGTTCCCCTGTAAAAGAAACCATACCAGAAATGACAGAGACGACTTCTTGGTATGTATCAGCTTCTCCGCCACCGCCTTTTCACCGTCAATGGCTGCTCATTCCCAATACAATCCCCAAAGTAAAAGTTTGAGAGAGACATAAAGAAACTAGTCATAGAATATTACTTTGTTCAGTAGTTTTCAATTCCTTGTTTGTCATACATTGTCTATATTCACCACATTTTACATTCCAATTTTGAATCTTTATCCACTATGGAAAACCCAGAAACAGATCGCAGCCACCATGAATCTGTACCTTCTTCTTCTTCACCATCAACCTCACAGACCCAAGAACAAACAGAGCAGCAAGAACAGCAGAGAAGGTCAACTAGTACTTTCTCTTACCGTGTCAATGTGCTGATATCTGATGTAGCAGCATTTGATATGAAGGATGATCTTTGGTCTGGCTTTATTGTGCTCGTCACCTTTTGGTTCTTTGGTCAGTTTCTTAATACTCATTGTTTAGTTGTACCAGTTGTTCATTGCTTGTGCAAATTTCACATGTGCCCTAATTTGAGATGTGTAGTCTTTATCTCTGTTCCCATATCAGCTTTCTACATGTTTCTTAATTGGATGTGACAACCTTGACTTATCCAATCAAATTTTGGTTGTGTTGTGTGAAATTGAAGAAAGGTTGGATTTGATTATTTGATATAGTGGGTTTCAAACTATCCAAGTTTCAAATCTTTGCTGAAGTGGGTTTCACTGCATAATGCAAGCAGTCCAGAAAAGCTTTTTTATTTCTTGTTTTTTTTTTTTTTTTGTTAAATGTTGAAATCAGTTTTCCTAGTGACCTTAGCGTCTATGCGATTTGGTTTGTTTGTATTATTTCGGGTTATAATGTTCCTCACCTGCAGCATCCATGACTTTGATTCTTGGTTTCTTTGGATCCGCCGATTTACAACTGGGCCCGAATTGCTCTCGTCTCATACGAACTAATCCATTCTTTGTTCAGACCATTAAGGTGATTTGCCTGATTTCATTTTGTAATTCTCATTTGATTTGTCATCTACTCATCTTTTTGTTGCTTTATCCTTCACTGCTGCAGCTGTTAAATGTGCACTTAACTGACTTGGTGTTTAAACAGGCACAGGAAATAGAGGGTACAAAACCTGGGTCAATTTTATATGGATTCTACACACCTCCTCCTCTGGATGATGAAATAGCTTGGACTGAAACACATCATACACTGGTGCCAACTACTAATCACAAGGCAGGACTTCCTCTATTTACCATACTACTACTCTTGTTAATTTCTTCTTTCTTTTCTCTTTTTCCTCTGAAATTGTTCTGTCATGCGTTTTGATTAATGACATGGATTGCATTTCTTTCGTGTAACAGGAATGGATTTACTTTCTAAACAAAGGGTCAAGAATAGATATATATTACCATGTCAAACCTTCAAGTTCCTCGCCTTTAACACTTGTAATTGCACAAGGTAATTCCCAACTTCGGGTCTTTTGTTCATGTTTTTGTTGGAGTACACTGTCTGTGATTGTCCATACTAAGCAGTATCAATGTCTACTATTAAGATTTATGTCAAAAATCAGAAAGTTGACGATTTTGAGTGTTGTGTATTAACTGTGGCCTATGCCAGTAGCAATGTGGAAGTGACAAATATATCTGCAAGAATGCTCTATATTGATACAAATAACTGATCATTGACCTTTTGAAACTTATTTGAAGTTGCACCTGCTTCATCTCTAGCTTGAAACTTTGAAAGCCTGCAGTTACAAACAGCCTTCAATTGTGGCTATTGATTCTGTAGGTTTAGTGTTCCTCATAAAGTTATAGGAATATCGTTTGGCCTGACATATACTGAAATCTATAATCAGACTGTGTATTAACTTTTGTATACCCTTCAGGTAGAGAAAGCCTGGTTGAGTGGATAGAGGATCCATCATATGGTAATGCAACATTGTCTTGGAATATAATTTACGGTGAGGTTTTTCGCCCCTAGGTGTTCTGTACATTCTCCATTTAATTACTAATTAGACTTAAATAAATTAACTTCAGTTTTTCACAGGAAGTGGTAAGATCCATCAGGTAATTTCAGAGTCTTCTAGTTATTATATTGCAGTAGGGAACTTGAACCCTGAGGATGTTGAGGTAAATAACTGTATTAGATCTGTCTTGTATAGCCAAAAAGTTCTTTACAAATGTTTTTAACACTTTAATTCGCTGTATTACACAGGTAGACTTGGAATTCAACATAAAGTCCACTCTTTATAACACAAGTCAGGCGTATTACAGGTGCTCCATACATAATCAGTACTGTGGCTTAGAGCTTTCCCTCTTAGGGACAACTTCTGCTGTCTTAACTTCTCCAGGTCCTAAAGATGTAAAGAACGGGTTCTCTCTTGTGCTAGTTTTCTTTTCCGTTTGTCTATTTTAGGGCATCATTACACCATCCATTACTTTTTCATGAAAGAATGTTCATTGAATCCCACCATAAGTATTTGATCTTCATATCTGAATTCTCTTAGGGTATTCAGGAAGATGACTGGTATGTCAAAGTGTCATATGGACCACGATGGCTCATTTATTTTCTTGGATCAGGTTACTTCAGTTTTCTTACATATCCTTCACACAAAATTGTAAGGGAAAAAGAAAAAAGGAGGTTCATTGACATTGTCCTGTATCTTTGCATCTAGGTGTGATGACTGTGCTCCTGTTAATGGCCTTTCGATTTTGTAGCATTTTCCAAAATGCTGGTGAGGATAGAACAGATTTTCAAGGAATGGAGGCATCACCTGTACGAACCCCGCTTTTACCCAAAGATGATGATGCTTTGAGTTGGGGTTCATCTTATGAATGTATTTCAAATGATGAAGAGGATTTTGAAGAGTTCCTTGGTGTTAGTTCCCTTGAAGGAAAGTTTATAAATGGAGGGAACGACAACAATACTCTGCGTCTTTGTGTCATTTGCTTTGATGGGCCGAGAGACTGCTTCTTTCTTCCATGTGGGCACTGTGCTACCTGTTTTACTTGTGGAACAAGGTACATAAATCTTCATGACTCTTCTTCTCTATATATATATATACTCAAATTGAAATTCTGGATTTAATGACTTGGTTTTGAGGACAAATTATTCCTTCAATTTGCTACTGAATTAAAACCATTTTATCTTATATGTTTATTTTCATGTCGAAGTCTTGTTAATATAAAACCACTGTAACTTCTGCTGATTGAAAGAAGAGTTGATTCTAAGTGGATTTACGGTGCAGGATTTCTGAAGAGGCTGGAACTTGTCCCATTTGTCGTAGGAAGATGAAGAAAGTGAGGAAGATTTTTTCAGTTTGAGGCTTTGATCTGTATATATGACTGTGAATCAAAATAGCATTGGCCTTTCTCCTTGCTTTTTCTGTACAATTCATGAACTTTTAGATGGAGCTTTTGTGGAGGCTGTCAACATGTTGCAGTTTCATTTGTCTTGATTTGAATTTTAGGGTCTCTATCTGTATCATTGTAGCTGAAGTTTGGAAATGTAATTGCAGATGTAATTGTTTATAAACTGAAATTGATATTGTATGATGCAGATCATGTATCGAGAACAAGCCTTCAATAGTCACTCAACAGACGCCAGAAATAAAGAATAACAAACTTGTAGAAAAGGACAAATCCATGTCACAAATCAACTTATTTTATTAATAAAACATAAGCTCACTAACAACTATTACAATACCTATATTTATATGAGTTACAATACTTGGAGAATAAGTAACCTTAAGCTTAAAAGAAAAACTAATTAAACGTAAATCTTAATAATTATAAAATAACTCTTTAAAACTATATTAATAATAAAATATCAAAGATTACAAATATATAATTAAATATTCACTACAACAATATTAGACTATAGTGATCAAATTATAATGGTCACAAATGACATAGATTTAGTGACTAACAAAAACTAGTGGTCAGTAAAATACTCGGCAGCAATCAAAGTATTTAGGACGGCCTTTGGTTCAACAAAGTAGTGACCTGTCCGCTTGGTAAGTAAATTTTTTCAGTTAGTGACCAAACTTTGGACTCTAGAAACCCCCTGTGCTAGTGACCAACGAAAATTCAAATAGATTTTATTTGTAGACGCGGGATATTTCCCCGATTTCCCGAAAACACAAAGTTGAACAGTACGATTTTAGTCATATCTCGACTCCCTCAACCAAAACTCTACCTTAAATTCTCAAGCGCAACCTTATATCCCTCGAGCACAACCTTAAATTCTCTAATCTTCAGCTCCCCTCGTCCTCCGCATCAGGTCACTGCTCCGCCATTGCTCTGCATACTTTTCAATTTGGCACCTAGATCGGATCCTAGATTCGTCACTGCTCTGCATACTTTTCAATTTGGCACAGTCAAAAAAATTTTCGGGGTTAGCTTCGCCTTGAGTAGCAGAGCTTCCTCCTCATGCCTTTCGTTCTGCCAACCCCTTGAAGCAGGTGTATGCGTGGTTAATTTTTCTTCACTATGGTAAATCTGTTCATTAATTCAGTTATTATTGTTATTGTTCGATTTTGATTAGGGTTGGCTGCCATATGTGACTTAGCTTTGATGTAGTTATTCTGCAAAAAAACAAATTGATTGTGAGAGTGGATCGATCCAGGGCTAACTGAAGTTGGTAAGCGGACTCTACTAAAAGGTTTTCGATCAATCAATTTAGGGCTCTAGCTAGTAATTCGATTTTCGCATTAGGTTGTTTGGGTAACATTTCCATCAACCATTCAAGGATTTGTTATTTCTTGTGTGTCTTATCTTTGTGTTTTGGGTAACCTACAGTATTTGATAATAGTAGAATAGATGATGAAATTAACTACCCATTACTATCAATTTCGGTATTGTCTTATTAATTAGTTGTGATTATTAAACTATCATTATGACTCTCTAGTATGAGACAATTTGTGCTTTCAATAGAGAAGTGGTTCAGCGCTTTCTGCAATGTGCTCTTGCATAACATAACGTAACAGAAGACTTTGAGAACTTGTATGATTGTCCACTTCAAGAGTTGCACCTCCAACAAGTGTTTTCATTGTTGAAATGTTTTTGCTTTATAGGTAAAACAGATAAATTACTTGCTGAGGATCCATTCTGACATCTGTGACCTTTTTGATATGTCATTTTGCGGACTTGCTTTTGATGGTGAACTTGTTTTGTGCCTCTACAGATTCCTGCAAACAAGCTAATCAAAGGGGAGATCTTTAGTGACTATATCCAAATATGCATCCTCTACTAATTCTTTCATCTTCAGCGTGGTCTCAGTCTACAGTCTGTTTAGTATATCAGAAAGGTTGAAATTTGCTTAATTTGTTTAGAAAGGTTTATGGCCATTCATACCCTTGGGAAGACATGTACCCATATTTGCTGAAAGTTACGTATTTGCTTAGGAGCATGTTTACTTTAGATGTTTGAGTTGTTATTCATTGTTGTTGTTTATACCATACTTGCATGTCCATATACAGATAGCTTGAGTTTTTCATTGTTGTTGTTTACCATGTCTGCTGATGTTACTTTTGCTAGAAATTGTTTGTAATTATTCTCGGAACTGAAATGAAATTAAAGAAATTTAAATAATGTCAGATTTCTGTATCAATGTGTTTTGCTCTTTTGCTAATATTTACACATGCTTTTGAGCAGCTGGGAACTGATTGAATACACTTTTGGAGGTTGCTTGTACAAAGTTAACAGGTCCTAGCTTATATAACAAGGACTACCTCCATACATCATCTTATTCTGGTCTAGCCTTTCCAGAAATGTCTACTGTAGACAATGATTCAAACACGCTGAATCAGATATTTATAACATTGCTAATCAGTTAGTACTGACTTCATTTAAGTAAGCCATAGAGTATATTTCAGGCCTTGGGTGGACTGACTTCATTTAAGTAGGTATACAAGTATATTTCAGGCCTCGAGTGGATTGGTTTATCTCATTGTGGTCATGGATATATAAATTAACTCATTGTTATTCCTGATCAAATGGTTTTATATTGAAGATAAGGAGAAATTTCACTTATAATGTGTACATCCGTTTCTTAACTTATTGAAAAAGAGCGGGTGGGATGATTTTCTGATGGTAACTTGGTCATTTGGAATTTCTGTATTTTGAGGTATTCATTCCTTTTTTGCATATGCAGGGTCCAGCTACCTTAAATTACATATTGTTGGTTGGAAGACCTCTCAATGTGGTTGTGTTTTAGACTTAGCTCAATCTAATTGCTAACTTGGTAAAATGTTTTACCAAATGTATGGTTTGAATCACAGTATGCTGAATGATATTCATAATCATTGGAATCTAAGGTATCCATGAAAACATGAATCTGAGCTTTACTGTTTTATATAATTTTTTCGTTATATTAATGGGTATGTTTTTTCTTGTTGAGAAAAGTGTAAATACTTGTTTCTTTGTTTTGGTATCATAATAGGGATTGATGTGTGCTTAAGTTGAATTCATTGGATTTAAGTGGACTTGATAAGTACCAGTTTACATTTGATATCGGTTCTGTGTTAACTATACTTTCTTATCCTGGGCAAAGTTTGTTGATCAAGATTACTGCATTTTTTCCCCTTTGTCTTGTTTTATGGGATGTATCCTGGTATCTTCACTATTATAAACTTATTTGGTCATATGTGGGACTCCAGAAGATATCAGTAGTATTTAACAAGGATTTGTTATTGACGTTGAATGAATTAATTTACAGCTGAGATTAACATTTCTATACTAATCTAGTGAGGTATGTAGATTTGATTATCTTTTGAATCTGGCAGGTGGAGTCTTACTATGAGCAATCTAAGATATTAATTAAGCAGCTCTATAGTTGATTATGGGCTAACACTAGGTATGTACTTCGTCCTAGTACTGTTCTAATTTTATACTTTGAATTATACAAATTTTATAACATCATATGAACTATGTATGGAAAACTTGATTGCTGAACTAGTTTGACCAATAAGAAGAGCTCAAGTTTGCGCATTTCTAAAATAGCAGTAAGCATAACCTTTTTCCAACAGAGTTTTCAACTTGCTTGAGATGACTGTCTAATTTTACATTTTTCATGTAAACATTGAGATACTAGATATCTATGTTGAAGTGAATTTTCAATGAACCATTTTCTTGAGTTGGAAGTTCCTATATTTTCAGGCAGCAGTGTACTTTTAATTCATCTAGGTAACAAAATAAGTATATTTTCATGACAGATACTTTTAAGTTGTATGTTTGAGGCAAGATGTTCCGGGTAGTTCAGTAAGTTATGCCTGTGCAACTTGTTTTCTAGCAAAGCTAGTAGCTCATGATGTCCATATGCAATAATAAAGTAGGCTATTGTAAGAAATCGATTGAAATAGAGAATGGTCTAATAGTATATCATGATTAGAATACAGATTCACTATGTTCTTTTATATTTTAATTTGGATACGTTTTCAGTCATAGCCTGATATCGTTTCGTAGTTGTTTTTGCTCATAATTAACTTTGATGAATTGGATGCACTTTTCTCATGAGACAGATCTCAGTTGAAGTCCATAACTAGACATAATTAAAGCCCGAAGTGTTCTCTGTATGACTGCATGATAGAGAATATGGAGAATCATGCACATGGGGAAGCATATGTTGGAGCAATTCCAATGGACTTTGCCTTCTTTGCAAGAGTTCCAATGAGTATCTACCATGATATCTAACATAGTTATACATTTGTATGCATTTCTGAAATTAGTTAAGAGTTCTACACAGATGGTTACATTTATTGTTCAAGACTCTATTTTGTATTTCTCAAGCTTGTGAATATTTATTATAATTTACATATGTTCAATTGTATTTGAGATTGATAAACAGAAGGCATAAAAAGGCTTTTATTTGTAGGTTTATATTTTTTTTTCAATGACTAATGGCCTGTTGATGTGGTCACTAACATGTGTATGTGATTGAGGTTTAGTGACCAAATAATGTTCTTCAGTAACCAAATTTCATCCGTTTAGTGATCAATTCTGTGGTCACTAATGTTAAGTGTCCAGATTTTAGTGGTCACTAAAAGTTTTTATTTTAGTGACCAAGTATTGTTTGTGGTCACTACTGAGAATTAGTGACGGACCTATAGTGACCACTCAGTGACCACCTTTTTTTGGTCACTAAACACAATCAGTGACCAAAATGGCTAGTTTTTGTGACCACTCTATCGGTCACTAATGCTGGATATTGTTGTAGTAATTGCCTTGTATGCTCCTGCATTATTGTACAATTCAAAAGTCTACAATCTCTTATCACTCAATTTGAAGATGATAACTCTAGTTCTATGAAGATCAAAGCAATATGAGAACACTGATGTTGATGATAACTCTAGTTCTATATCATTGTTCTTTTGAGCCATTTTATTGGGAGCTTCCTGCTCCATTACAATTTTCAAATTAAACTGTAAGGAAGTTCATTACTTTCCATCCCTATTAAGTTTAGCTTAATTTGAAAAGTTGCTTCATTTAGAGATGATATTATTTGAGTGTCATATGGAGGAACCAACTAGGGAAGGAATAAATTTCACTTGTGATTGTATAACATAATGCAAACTTATAGTCTGTTTAATTTACTACCATGAATACCGTTATTTTTTTTTATTACAAAACGAAAAACATAATGTATTTTTTTTATCGGATAAATAACACAAATGATATATCTAGCATACAATAAGTCTAACTAACAACATCTCACTTACCAGAGGAGATTATGTCACTATGTTATCTTTTTAGTTAAAGTTTGAGCATCTTTTTCAGTATTTTAAATTTTACATCTGCGGTGAAAAGAAAAAGTAATTACTGTTGCGGAGGATGGTAAGTCGGTAACCTCCCCAAAATAGAAAGGGTCCTCCTAGGGTCCAAAAGCAGTGTACCAGAGTCCAACAGAAAATCCGAGATTAGTGGAATCCAATCACGTATCATGAGCTACCGCATCCCAACACGTGTTGCGCACTTGTGCAGGTGGGTCCCCAACGGTATCTAAACCCTCAGCGCCAAAATTATCCTCCCTACTTACCAATTTACAAAGTCGCCTTTACAAATTTTTACAGCCCCCCAAATGCTGCAACAAACTCCATCACCTTCTTCATTTTCATCTTCTTCATCATCGTCATGGGAACTCTTCCGAGAACCACCAGCCGAACGCCGAGTTACATCCTCCGCTCCGTCATCGCATTGTCATGTCTCTCACTCCTCTTCATTATCTACAAGGTAAGGCGCAACCGAAAAGGTTATGTTTTTCGACTCATTGGTCATTGATCATTACTGATTTCATTTTGGCATTTGGTCGAACAGGTGAACGACTTTGCCAGTCAGACCAAGACAGTTGCCGGACACAACCTAGACCCTACGCCGTGGCATCCTTTCCGGCCTAAGACGTTCAACCACGACGCCCTCCCCAGCCGCGCATACAAGCTCCTCCAGTGCTCTTACCTCGCCTGCCGCTACACCAACAACAAAGGCAATGCCACCACCCAAGAAGACGAAGACCATCGCCGGTCGGCTACTTCCGTGGCCAAACCCCCGCAATGCCCGGAGGTTTTCCGGTGGATTCACCAGGATCTGGACCCGTGGGCGACCACTAAGATTACACCGGCCCATATTGAGCAGGCCAAGAGATACGCTGCCTTCCGGGTGGTGATTTATAAAGGGAAGCTGTATGTCGACTTGTACTACGCTTGTGTGCAGAGCCGGGCTATGTTTACCATTTGGGGCTTGTTGCAGATGCTTAAGAGGTACCCTGGGAGGGTACCTGATGTGGATTTTATGTTTGATTGTATGGATAAGCCTACCATTGAGCGGTCCGGGCATGCCTCAATGCCTTTACCGCTGTTCCGGTATTGCACCAATGATGCCCACTATGATATCCCATTTCCTGACTGGTCTTTTTGGGGATGGTAAGAATCATCAGTCCTTTAGATCATACCTCATTGGTGGTTATTGTGCATTTGTTTGAATTTAGATTAGTTGAGGTGAAGTTGTGGTTTATCTGGGCTTCAAATGCCTGGTGATGAGTTTATTTCTGATGGTCATTATAGTTTATGATTATTCATAGGCCAGAAACAAATATAGAGCCGTGGGATGAGCAGTTCCAGGCTATCAAACGGGGTGGACAGGAAACGACTTGGAGAAAGAAGGAGCTTTTGGCATATTGGAAAGGAAATCCTGATGTTGGCTCCCCTGTTCGTAAAGAGTTACTCAACTGTAATGATTCGAAGACGTACAGAGCACAGATCCTGAAACAGGTTGAGTTGAAATTACAATGTCTATAGCTTTCAGATTTAATTGTACAAGTGATCTTCCTCAAGTCTGGACCTGACATTTGGTTAGCATTTACTTTATAGGATTGGGATGAGGAAGCAAAGGCTGGTTTCCAGCAGTCCAGTCTATCTAAGCAGTGCAATCATCGGTAAGTACAGCTTCTTTTGGTAATGATCTCTCATCTGTTCTTAATAAGTATGATTGGATTGGTTTGATCAGTTATATATGAAGGTGAAGCTCATCAGTTATCGGTATAATAGATTGTCACATTGTTCGATCGACTGTTGATTCTACTCTATAGTCTTCTGCAATCTTTTCTTTGTCCCTCTCTGGTTTTTCTGTATCAAACTATCAATGAAATGTTTTTCCCATTTACTACCCCTTGTGGTGACAGCCCCTTAATCTTCAGACAGAACTCAACTTTTGACGCACTAGCATTTGCTCTTTTATTTAGTCTAAACCTTGGTTACTGACTTACTGCAACTATCCATGAAATCGTTTCATCTTTATTCTTGATTGATGAATTATTGTTATGAATCCATCATTTCAGTCATAGTTGTAATCCAATGTCATCACGGTCTAATTGCCATTTTGCATCCTGCATCTCACTGTTGTTTATTTCCCCCATTTGTAGGTATAAGATCTATGCTGAAGGCTATGCTTGGTCTGTAAGTTTGAAATATATCTTATCATGTGGTTCTCTGGCATTAGTAATAACACCGCAATATGAGGATTTCTTCAGCCGCGGCCTCTTTCCCAAGGTTAACTATTGGCCCATCTCTGCTAATGCAATATGCCCTTCAATAAAATCTGCTGTGGACTGGGGTCATGGACACGTACCTGAGGTATGCTTCACTTGTGTTAGTAACATTTTCTATGAACTTCAGTCTTTTTCATGAAGCAACATGATCTTGGCTATAACATTCCTATCATAAATGACTGAAACAGGCTCAGGCAATAGGAAGAAGAGGGCAGGAGTATATGGAAAACCTAAACATGGATCGAGTCTACGATTACATGTTTCATCTCATCACCGAGTACTCAAAGCTGCAGGACTTCAAGCCAGTACCTCCAAACACTGCCATGGAAGTATGTGCAAATTCTGTGCTCTGTCTTGCTGACGACGCAAAACAAAGGGATTATCTCGAACGAACAAGAGCTAAACCTTTTCCTGGCCCTCCTTGCGATCTCCAGCCTCCTGATGGTAATCTCATCAATAAATGGAAGAAAGAAAAGGCAGCTGTGTTTCAGACTGTGGAGGATATGAATCTAGTAAATGACATACCTGAACCAGTGCCGTAGTTAAAGGCTTAGCAGGCCTTTTAGTTTTGTTAGCTGGGGGTTAGTCTTAGTTAGCCCGCAAGTATATATGTATGTATATATGCTCAACATTTTTGAATAATTGTTGCCAAGAAGAGGAACTCTGTTTGGGTATATCATGCACTACTGTTCTAATTGCTTGGTGACAAATCTGAATCTCAAACTAAATCAGGCAATTGGATTCATTGGACTGAAAGATATGAATTTTAACACAATTTACATTAGCAAAACATGAGATTACAAAACACACTGAAACTTGGTCACACATGACACTTATTCAGCACACTAGCAATCATATCATTAGGATGTAAGGTGATAACCTTAACCAGAGATTTCAATGGATTTGACATCAGGCTTCTTCACATCCACCTTAGGAACCGTCACACTGAGAACCCCATTCTCCATAGCAGCCTTGATCTCATCTACCTTAGCATTCTCAGGAAGCCTGAACCTCCTGGAGAATTTGCCGCTGCTACGCTCGACCCGGTGCCAAGTATCGTTCTTGTCCTCCTTCTCTATCTTCCTCTCTCCGCTTATCTGCAGCACCCTGTCGTCTTCAATCTCAACCTTAACCTCTTCTTTCTTCAGCCCTGGAATGTCAGCCTTGAACACATGGGCTTCCGGGGTCTCCTTCCAGTCGATCCTAGTGTTGACAAAAGCTGAATTCTCGCGAGGGAAAGCAGAGAGCGATGAAGAAGGGAATGGGAAATCCTTGAAGGGGTCCCAGAGATCGGTGAAGCCCGAGAAGGGGTCGAAGATGCTGTTGCTGTTCCGTCGGAAACTGGGGATGATCGACATTGTGAAATTGTTTGGAACTTTGGATGATGAAGAATGAGAATAGATAGTAGTTGCTGTGAGCTTAGCTTTGTTGTGATTGGTGAAGAAGGAAGGATTGGTAAAGTATAAATAGGGACCCAAACGACGTTTCTAGTACATACTGGGTCCTCAAAACGCACAGTTCTTTGTTCTTGTGTCGAACTTTCTAGGACCCCTGAGAAGGTACGGGAGGGTAAAGCAGGCTTCATCATCATTCTGGCTCATATGGCTAAGAGTCAAAATACATTCTTTCACACTACAATGACCAAACCAAATACGACCTTTTTTGTATTTACTTAGGTTTACTTCTCTTCGTTTTTTTTTTTTACAAAATTTCTCTAACCAGCCTACGTCTTCAAGGTTAAATTAAAATAAAACACATAGGCATTGCCAACTTAAACAGGAATATTAAAATTGACCTAGCCGCTCTGCTAGGGTTTCGCCTCCTTTGTCGAAAAACAAACTTCATGGCTGCTGCTATTGAATCCTTGGGATCGGCTTTTCAAGCCGCTTCATCTAGACTACTGCTCTGTGACTCTTCTCGCATCAAAATCGGTGTTGAGAGAGGCGGAGCTATTCAGGAAGACCATGCGTATATGGTGGGACGCCTTCTGGGTCCAAAAGCAAAATTTCCAGGATTCAAAGGGACGATCCCGTCGATCTGGAGAATGAAAAGAGGCCTCTCGGTGTCGAATGCAGGTGACCGGTTTGTCTTCCAATTTGAGCGCGTTGCAGAACGAAACCGAGTCTGGCATGGAGGACCTTGGCATTACAGAAACACCATGTTGGTGTTAGGGTTGTATGATGGGAGAGGAGATCCAGCTGCCGTCCCTCTCAACACACTAGAGACATGGGTGGAGGTAGAGGGCCTTGTTCATAATTTGAGGAACCCTAAAGCCCTAACTATGGTGGGATCTGGATTAGGTCGAGTTATTTGATTTGCTCAGACCGCGCTGAAGAGAAAGGAAGAGGTTCAAAAGATCAGACTGGAGTTTGATGTGCGAAGGTACATCCGAGTTTGGCAGAAATTGAGTTTGAGATGGATGGAATAGTGGCAGAGGTGGATCTCACCTATGATAAGGTGAAGGGCTTTTGTCGATTGTGTGGATTGTTCATACATGATGCAATGGGGTGTGATCATTTGATTAAGAAGGAGATGGAGGCTCTGAAAGCTCTGCCGGAGGAAGCGATGAGTAATTTGTCACTATTCTCGAAGTCAATCGGACGTGCTGCGTCGAAAGCAAAGGTGGCTAGGTTTTTTCGTCTACCAATTCACACTCACAGCGTTCTGGTACATCTGGGGGCAGTGAGAATTCAGTTCTCTCCCCTATAAAAAAGTCTAGAGCTCTAGAAGTGTCATCTGATGCTACAGCAACGAAAGTTCCTGCTACCGCGGTACACCGAATACAGAGGCCAGAACGGTTTTGATAGGAGCTGAGAAGACAGGGCCAACGGCTAGAAAGGAAATGGTGGCGGCTGGTACGACCTCAGAGGTGATACCGATGTTGCTGGACAGGGAAGTGCTGAACAAGATCATTGGCAAGAAGCGTGGTGGAGTGAAATGCGAGAGGACTGGGAAAAGGTACTTGAAGTTCCCCGAACTATCCTTGGATATTGTGAATGTTGGGATTGCTTTGGCTCATGACAAGGGGAAGCTGATTATCTCTCCCCAGAAAAAGAAGAAGCTGTGACGTCCGTTTGGAAGCAAAAATCGGTCTAAGGAGGAGGTGGAGCTGGCAGCGGCGACTCAACCGAAAAAGTGGAAGAGCCACAAGAACACTAACTCCTCTGGTAACAAGGGGAGTAAAGAAGCACCTAGTTCTGATGAGGGTGTGATCAAAAATCCTGCTGAGGTGAGCGATAAGGTAGATTTTGGGATGGTCTTTTTCAAAGGCTCTACTTCGACTAGTGAGTAAAGGAAGAAAATTGATGGCTCTGAGGCTCTGGTGGTGAGAGTGACTAAGAGCATTCTGCCTCAAACTGCTGAAGGGAGTGCGTCTGGCACTCCGAATCTGGAAAGATTTAATCTTTGCTTAGGTCCAGGTAACTAGTTTTTTTCGTGGAAGTTTGATTTTTTTCTTCGAAACCTAGTGTACCTGTAAAATAAAAGTGCTTAACCGAACAAGGTGGGTGTACTTAGGATTTCATAGCTTATGCTTTATCTAGTATAAGATTTACAATTCTGCAAGACGATGTTTTCTGACAACCCACTGGGGTACGTCGTCTTTCTACTACTTGCTCTGATTTAAATAGAATGACCTTTTGATAAAAAAAAAGGTTAATTAAAATTACATCCTATATTTTGCGTAGACACTAGATATCAAGACTGTGTTGCGTTGATACTATATTCTTTGAAGCATGTTTGTAGGGAGGCTAACTAGTAGCCGATAGTTTAGCCATTTTAGTGATGACACTACCAGAAGAAAGACTTTAGCCGACAAAAATAAAAACCAGACCAACGAATTATTTTTTCGTCGGCTAACGTGGACTTTAGCCAATGGAATTTTCGTTCGTCGGCTAATTTAAATTTTCATCGGCTATGGTCAACTTTAGCCGACGAAGGAAATTTCGTTGGCTAAAGAATTTTTTTCGTTGGCTAACGTTAACTTTAGCCGACAAAATTTTCCTTCGTCGGCTAAATTTTTTTTTTTCGGCTATAATATGTGAACTTTCTCCCTATGGGTAGCCCTATCTTCGGTGGTTATTTTCCGTAAAATTTTTATACGACTTGTTGCGTCTCATCGATTTGAAACTATTTTCAGTTGAAGGTCCGGCCAAAATACGTAATTTAGACGGTCCAATGACTTTTTCCGTGCATTTAGGGGTTTGACTTATGGGATTGACCGTTCGGATCGAGCTTTTAACCTTGTCGGATCAAGTTGAATTTTTTCCCATATATGTATTTTATCATGATGGTCAGATCTGACAGTCGGATTTTCGTTTCTCAAGTTTGATCATCACAATCACAACATGCCTACTAATGTTGTATAACTTGTTTACCAAGTGTTAAGTAAATGTTCTGTTTCAAAAATAAACTATACGTAGAACCTTCAAACGTAAAAACGTCATGAAATAAGATATGACCATAATGGTGAAATACGTCTACGGTTGAAAAATCACGGTATTCCGGTAAAGTCTCGATGCCGATAGTTGCGGTCAATGCAATTTTCTATTCTTTCTCCCTATGGGTAGCCCTATCTTCGGTGGTTATTTTCTGTAAAAATTTTATACGACTTGTTGCGTCTCATCGATTTGAAACTATTTTCAGTTGAAGGTCCGGCCAAAATACGTAATTTAAATGGTCCAATGACTTTTTCCGTGCGTTTAGGGGTTTGACTTACGGGATTGACCGTCCGGATCGAGTCCTTAACCTTGTCAGATCAAGTTGAATTTTTTTCCATGCATGTATTTTATCATGATAGTCAGATCTGACGGTCGGATTTTCGTTTCTCAAGTTTGATCATCATCATCACAATTACAATGTGCCGAATGTATAAAAAGTATTATAGCCGACGACATTATTGAAAATTGGTCGGCTATAGTTAATAAAATAAAATAAAACAAATAAATTGAAAATATTAAATAAAAAGTACTATAGCCGACGAATTTCATTACTTTAGCCGACGAAATTAACTCAGCCGTGGATAACCATTTAATCCAACGGCCCCATAATCCAACCCCACCCCCAGACCCCGATCCGCGTCACTCTAGTTTCCACCAATTAGCGCTCACTGTCCACCTCAATATAAACACCCCCAATCCCCACTCCCTCATCTCACATCACACCATTTTCTCCTTCCCAAAATTCAAAACCGCCTAAACCTGACCCGACTCGCTTTTTCCGATTCCTAACTGCTTTTCCGATTATCATGGCCGCCGAAACCGCCGTCGTCAAGGCCAAGCGAGCACAACTAGTTCACCCTCCCTTCTCCAAGAAGGCTAGGGTTTCCCATGAAGCCGAAAAAGACCACCCTGACCCTCCGATAGTGCGACTGTTTTAGGTGCTACACGAGCTTCTGGGCACGATGGGATGCATCCCCCAACCGGCAGCTCATACATGAAATCATCGAGGCGTACGAGAAAAAGTTGGCTAAGAAGAAGAGGAGAAATCCCAAGGTGAAGAAAGTAAGGAAGAAGAAAGTTGAGGAGGATATTACTAAGGGTAATAATATGGATAACCTACCCGCCATGAAATAGGAGTTAGATAATAACCCAGAAGTGGATGTGGAAAGCTGCGATGGTGATGAAGAAATTTCAGGTTTTGTTTTTTTACTGGAATGGACTTATAGCCGACGAAACATGTAATATATTTGTCGGCTATAGTATTTTTAATTTTTTTTTATAAGGTTTAGCCGACGAATTACGACATGTTTCGTCGGCTAAACACTTCTAAAGCCAACGATACAGATTATATTTCGTCGGCTATAGCTATTTTTTTAAATTTTTTATTACGTACTTTAGCCGACGAATATCTTTAATGTTTCGTCGGCTAAAGTCTCAGACTACAGTCGACGAAACATTTAAGATATTCGTCGGTTTAATTCTGGTAGAATAGCCGACGACGTCTTTTTCGTCGGCTAAATTCTGGGACAATAGCCGACGACGTCTTCTAGTGTCGTCGGCTAAAATAATCACTGACGACCCTTTCCCGACAAAACCATAGCCGACGAAGGCTCGTTGGCTAAGATCTTAGCCGACAAATTAAGCTAACAGGTTGACGAAACTTTTCGTCGACTAAAGTGCTTGTCCTGGTAGTGTGGTAATGTTTGTTGGGAGAATGATCGTTCTTTTAGAGATCACTAGCATTGTTATTTGACAATGTAAACTTATGTTTGCCCTCGTGACACTTATATCTATTAATTTTCTTCTTTTTTTTCTATTAAAGTCACATATTTTGTCACTAGGAGGCGCGATGCTGCGGGCGGTGTTGTGGGATTAAAAAATTGTAACGAAAAGTACCTAAACATGGTTACATTAAATGAAATACGTGTGAAATGAAGCAATATGAAGACTAATCGGTCTTTATCTGAATCATAACAACGATTTTATGATGCCGGCTTCCAAAATAACCTTCTTCATGTTTTCTGTCAATCTGTTTGTGCATGAAACTGTATATTAGTAAAGTATTATTTATTGTCAAAGTAGATAACCAGAAAGGAGCACCAAGACATACCGTTAAATGAAGCAGAAGGAAAAGAGCATGAAACATGAACAACGAACTGCCTCCTAGCGGCTTAATTGGAACCTACAAAATTAGAAATATTTCAATATCTCTGATGCAAAGTCATTTTATCTCGTTGATACTTGAGACATGATATTCCGGATTCTAATTTTGTAGCAACAATGAATGTGAACAGCTATAAGATAGGTAAAGAGTCTTTTCAAATTTGCATAATATACTTTCTAGTTTTCCTTTTGGGAGTTTGATTGATTCATTTGAATCCTGATCCTTGGCGGCTGAATCTTGATCTTCAAGAGGTTGTTGTTGTAAAATGCCCATGACTGTAAAGACGTTCTGCTGCATTCATAAAAATGAAGTGCAGTTATCCTGGTGGAAGCTATCTGAATTCGTAACACAAAAAGAAGTTAGACGTTACTATAGCAATGAAGTGCACCAAGCTCTGACAACATTTTGAAAATGGAGAAGATATAGTATGTATTAGGTAAATGATATATAATGGCGAGTAAGGAACATTGTTATATCCAATAATTATGTAAGACTGAAAGAAAGCATTACTATACCTTCTTGTTCTTCCTTTCTTAGTAATCTAGCAACCTGGACTTAGCTTCTTTCTTCCTTGTTCACAATCCTTAATCCCTGTATGACCAAAATGTGCTTTTGTTTTTGTTCCATCTGACCAAAATCCTTAATTCCTCTTATTTTCAGAAAGAGGAATTTAAGTTTTCATTGCTTGGTATTCAGGTAATAATGTAAGTCATTATTACACCTGCTCTGGGAAGTGACTGTGTATGGGAAATTGAAGTTCAATCTATTTGTTTGCTATGAAACAAAGAAAGATTTTTCATCAGTGTATCAATAAAGTAACAATTGTTAACGGTGTATGGAGGATGTCTATACACACACACACATACCCTATAATAGGGAGCTTGAATTCAAAGGTCACCTTGAATTGTCTTTTGGACATGTTCATTCAGAGCCCAGGCATAATCATGTACTCTATTAATGTTTTGTTCAAGATCAGTTACCTTCACAATATCATAAACGCATATACATCTAGTTAATTTCAACTCATAAATCACAGAATATTACCTATAGAGTCATAAATCGAAGAACGATTAACTCATTAAGAAAAAACTAAAATTTACCATTTATGGAGAGGTTTGAGAACTGGGTGGAGGTTTCTTCATCAGAATAGATACCGAAGAAATGGAGGGGTTGGATTTGTTTGAACCCAAAACTGAGTCATCAGAATTGTTTCTTGGATTGGATTCTCTGCTTTATGAGCAAAGTTGTGATTAATATATTTGTATCAAGTCTTACACTTCTAATTCGCAACCAATTCGTTGAGCAAGATGATTTGATAAGGGCAAGAATTTATAAGAATTTGGTCAGAGATTTTGCAGAACATCTTTGAATACTACATTTTTGGTGTACTTATTTGGGATACCATCATTATTGTTTATTAGAATCTTTAAATGATCTTTCGATGTAACTCTTGACAATGCAACGTAAAGTTATCCATGAGTAAAAACTGGTTTAGAAAGATATACACCAACCTGATTTAGTGATTGACCTTGACTTTTGTTTATAGTCATTGCATATGGGAAATTGACGTCGCTTGAATACGAATGGCCATTTGTGTTCAGTTGCTGATAAAACAATTCTTAGTATAAAAATCTTTTGTCCAATATTGTTACCTGTTAGTATTTTTGCTTCTATTAATCTATCAAATAATTTTGTCACTATCATTCTCGTGCCATTGCATAAGCCAACCATTTGATATTTTCTTAGCATTAATTATCATGCCAACTTTTAAAACTAATTCGTGTGTTGGTAATCCACTAAATTCAAGTTGATTTAAGAACTCTGTGGGATATAAAAGATCGATGTTTTCGTTGCTACCAGAATCTGCTGAGATTGTGTCTGAACTATAATATGTAGTTTTATCACTAGGAACTAAGTTTATAGCATAATTATTTATAGTATGAGCAGTTGAATTTCGCGGAGTGACAATTGCACGTTCTTTCAAATAATTAATGTTATTATAGTTAGTATCAAAATTAGAATAAGTGGCTAAAAAAATGATTCTATAGGATTTGTATAAGAACTTAATAGTAAATCTTCTGGAATTTCAATCCACGACATGTCCTTATCATTTGTATCTTGAATTGATTGCACACGTTCTTCGCCAATTTGTAATATCCAATTTGCGAAATTTGAAATATATTTTTTTTATCCTCTGTTAAGCCACTCTTTAACAATCTCATATTTTCTGTCAAGTTAAATATTTTGAACGATGACCAAAGTTTGGATTTGTTTAAAGTAGCTTGAATGATTTGCTCTTTAGTTCCTCCTTGGATAATCGGCAATATTTGTCTAAAATCTCCGCCTAGCAAAATTGGTTTCCCGCCAAATGATTCATCAATTTGAGTGTTTTTAGAGTGTGACATAATATCTTGAAGAAATTTATTTAATGATTCAACAATATTTATTACACATTGGGGCTTCGTCCCATATAATTAAATTTGTTTTTTCTAAAAGTCTTGCAAGATGTGTTCCTTTTCGTATTGGACATATCGTATCATCAGTAACATTAAGCGATATTTTAAATCGAGAATGCGCAGTTCTACCATTAGGAAGTAACAATGATGCGATACCAGATGAAGCTACAGTTAAAACAATTTTTCCTTCAGATCTTAATCTGCTAGTTATTGTATGTCATAAGAATGTTTTTTCCGGTTCCACCACTTCCGTGAACAAAAAAAGCTGCAAATTTCTTTTCTTCGACAACTTTTATAACATAATCATATATGATTCTTTGACAATTGTTCAATTGTGTTATAAGAATATCATGTTGATATCTTAACAAATGTAAATCATAATTGAGTTCCTCTTTTAAGAATCTATTGTTAAGCTCTACAATTTTATTTTCATCTGGCATTGGCAATCGAAAATTTTGTAACGTATTGGACGACATGTTAAATATTTTTTCTAATTCAAATAAAAGGCTGTTTTTCAATTCAGGTTCAGGTATGATTAAATCTGGATTGTTCATTTCTGTTCGGACTTTGTGTATAATGCCATCACACATGTTTAGCCAATAAGAGTCCAATAATTTTTGTGGATTAGCAACCTCACAAAATATAATAATTGTCGCAAACAATTGACGCATTTCTGACGCTGTAGCAAAATGTAAGGAATTTGTTAAGGCATCACTCCATTCTTTATCGTCTCCTAGCAAACCCAAAGTTTGACATGCTTCTTGATAAGAAGAGTATGGAATTCCATTAATTGTTTTAATTGAATCAAACTTGTACAACCTTTTTGAGTATTTAATAACATTCTCAGGTAATATACTTTACATCTTAAAGGATGGATATGTTGCATTCTACCGATAGTTTTATATCTTTTCCTTGGTGTCCATTCTTTGGTCCGGCTATCCCAGACATATTTAGTAGGAAATTCGGCATAAGTTAACTGTCTTGCTTCTTCAAATTTCTTATTTATTTCGAACCACCCAGTTAATGTAGTATGATCATTGCCATGATAATTAATAACTGATTGAAGAGAAGTAGATCCTTTAAAGACTATATTTTCTTCTGAAGGTAGATGAACAGTCAAGTATTGCACAGCAGGGTATCTTGAATGAATAGAATATTCAAACAATCTCCATACAACTTCATGAGTTAAATAATGACAATTAAGATATGTCTGAATCTCATCATGTTTGTTCTCATTCAATAATACTCGAGCTCTATCTGGACCTTTATTAATGTATTTGAATAAATATTTTATTAACATTGATCGCGAACACGATTCGACATTAATATGAGCATTGTATCTTAATAATAATTTAGAGTTGTAAGGTACAACAAAATTGTTTCCAACGTGAACTTTGTGTTTTAATACAAATTTTTCATTGTCCTCGCGTCTTCTATATACAGGTGGTTTAATTCCAATAAATATGGTATGAGTATTATAAGATTTCGGAAAAAATTTCGAACATTTTCCTTCACGCATGCAAGGAGCTTTTAAATTAATTGGTCCGCAAGGCCCATGAATCATGAATTGACTAACTATTTCAAAGAGATGGGGATCAATATTCTTATCAGGTAGTTCAGCAGAAATAATAGAATCTATGTCATGCGCGGTATAACATTTATAATTCTTTTTCAACCAAAATAGCATGTGAGCGTGAGGTAGTCCTTTTTTCTGAAACTCAACTGTGCATACATTCGCCTCAACTTCACCAAAGGGTTCTCCTTATTTAATATATGCAATCATATCTTCTAATTTCAATTGAAAAATCCTTGAAATTATATCTGGTCTGTCTGTTTCCTTGTATCCAGGATTGTTTTGAAAGTATCTTATTATCTCGGGTCATTTAGGGTTGCAGGTAAAAGTTATAAACAGATCTGGATTGCCATATTGTCTATAAATTGTCATTGCATCATGGTAATTGTTAATCATATCTCGAGGACTACCAGTATGAGAACTTGGAAGGATAATTCTTTGTCCTACATCACGACTTTCAGTAACTCCAGATGAAGAAGCAGCAAACACATCCATTTTTTTTTCAATTCTATAATCATCATTATGTTTTCGAATATAATCTAGCTCATTCTCTTCAACAGTTGCATAAGCATTAACTAAATATTGTTGTAACAATCTTCCACCTCTCAAGAGAGTACTTATTTGGTTACTTCTATCTTAAATTTGGTATGCAATGAAATTCCGCATTGACATTCTTTTTCTGTTACTATCATCGTTTGTAAAAGCTCGTTGCAAATATAAGCTAATCTTGTATCCATCTTCACCATAAAAAAAAGTATAGGGTATTGCAACGACATATATTTTGGATGTATTTTGGAGATTCGCTTCAAATGTCCGTCATTAGATTGAATGATAACATCTTTGTTAGAATTAAATTCTCTATATCACCAACAATGAAACCACCTATTTTTTCATTTATTGGTTCTTCATATTGCTTCCTATCAAACGGTTGACGACTTAACATGGTCATATTGAATGACGGCAAAGAATCATCTTCAAATTTATCTCTGACATTTCGTTATATTTTGTCAGTTCATTCACCTCATCAAACATTTGTATAAGTCCGCTTACGATATCAGGATCAATTTTTTTTTTTTTATCAAGATTCATAGCGTTGATACGATTTGATATTTCATTCTGAGTATCGTAAACATATAATTGTGCAAATTTAGGTGGTTTGTCATCAAGTGGTAAAACAAAACCCATCAAATGATGCACTTGTCCGCATATTTTAAAAACATAAGGTCCAGGTGTATTCTTTATGTCTTTATCAATGTTTGCACCCATTGAAGTAAAAGCGAACATTGAATTATAAACACGTATATTCTCGAAAATGTGAACTTTTTGCACCATTGTTTGAATCCAATAGATACTCAAGAAATGAGGGAGCCGGATTTAATGGTACTAACCTCACTTGCCCATGCTTGCAACAACCTGTATAAACTCCATGTGAATTCTTCTCATCGCGCCAAAAGTACGCATTGCAATACACACATTGATATGTGTTATCGCCGAAGTCTTTGTACTCTATAATGACACCTACATTTAAAAATTCCCTTAGTTAGAACCATACATTGATTTATGAGCAAAAAAATAAATGACCGAATCTGCATAACCTTGTCTTTGCTTTTGATAGTGCGCTTGACCAAGTGAGGCTAAATTTTGGACATTGTTTCCTGTACAAACATAAACTTCAATGTTAACAACTATTACATTAATTCTGGAACAATGCATACGATTGACAAAACTATATGTACAACCTCCATTAAAAGTGCAGAATATGTATGTCAATATTCATGTTAATAACATCAACATAATAACATTCCTAGGAGACGGAGTAAATGTACAATAATATTAGCAATACCTATTTCATTATCAGATGTTATTGAGGTTCCCTGGTTCTCCAACTCCTGGAAAAGTCTTTTTCTTGAGGACCTTCTACTTTCATGCCCTTGGTTTCCTAACACAGGGGTTGCAAAGTATATGATAATGTAAGAGTTGGTGATATTACTTCAAGTTAATAAGGAGATTAAAGAGAGAATAACAATGTATAAATACCTGTTATAGTTGGATTATCGTTTGATATATTCTCATGAATTGGATATCTTTCAACTTCTGTTGAGTTTATCATAGTGTGATCAGTACTTTCTTCTTTTTCCAAGTTCTGAAAAAATCTCTCTTAACGGTATCCGCTTTCCACGCCGCATCTCTATTGTATCTAAAGATGAAAGAGTACTTGGAATCTACATAGTGAAAGAAGCAATCATTGTTGAAGGAATAGTTTTTCCTATTTGTAACAGAAATCAGTTGAAACGACTAAAGTAACTGAAGTAAAGCTTAAAGCAATTGAAGTACATTTTCAGAGTTGATATATCAAGAATACAATCACCTCAACTGCAAACTTGATTAAAAGGATGAAAAAGAGCTCTAACCTGCAAAAAGAAAGCCAACTGAAATTGAAGAGCAAACTTAGTGCTTAATTTGTATTATGGATTACTTGTATACCAATCAATAAACCAATATACAAAAACCAATAATTGGAACTCATAACAGGAGACGGATTCTCTACTCACCTATGTTCTATACCCAACTTCAGAAGGAAAGTGATGTGTGAAACCTAACACCTGCTGCAAAAAATTACGCTAAAATTGAATAAAAAAAGATAGACGACTCTTAGAATACAAAATCAACACCAAAAAAAAAAAATTCAAAGAACAAACCTTACTAAAAGAAACCTGAATGCACCAAAAACCTTTGATGCTTGATTGATTCCCAAATTGGCAATAAGAGTGATCGGCGAAATCAAACCTTGAACACCTTCTGCATTAAAATTTCCCAAAATCGAACCATAAACATCACAGGTCCACAGAACGCAACAACATAAAATGAAAGGTTGGAAGCCAAATTCCACAAAGAACCAGCTTCATCAATCGCATAAATTCAAAGACCATAAAGCCTATTTCTTCTAACCAAAGCGAGAGAGAGAGAGAGAGAGAGAGGAAAAGTCACATACCGGTTCGGCGTGAGCTAGCTAGAAGGCTACTATGAGCAAGACGACGGTTGTGTTTTGGTTTTGGGGCTGAGGCCTGAGCTGCGGTCGCGACGGAAAAGATCTGAGGCGAGGGAGATACAGAAGAGCTTAAGAAAGCCGTTGAAGATGATGAACTTGCTTAGCGGTGAGTGAAGTCTGTGAAGATAGTCTCGAAGAGGTTGTGAAGATAATCTCAAAGATGAGACGGCTGAAGAAGACGCCAGAAGATGAGAGAAAGAACACGCGGCGAGACATTACCGAAATTGCACAACCCAACAGTGAGGGCAAAATTCGGAAATACACCGTTGATGACGTCATTTCAAAGAATAGATATATAGTAAATTTCAAAGAATAGATATATAGTAAATGTAAGCACTCTATCATGATTATAGTGTCATGGAAACAGCTTATCAAGAATACACAAAAGAGAATTTTCTCTACCCATGCAATCTAATCTAAGTCAGATTTCAATAACATATTTTACGCCGGAGAAGATTCAATGTACCATGGTGCACTTGAACCTTTGACGTGAGTCTAACGTCTGTTAACAGACATTGGTAAGACGGAGAGATTCGGTTAGTTAATCACATGAAGACGGAAAAAAAACAACAGTAAAAACGAAATTACCTTATATCAGGAGGCAGACAGTCGACCCAAACCTCCATTCTCGCTCTCTGGCCTAATCCCACGACGGCGGCTCCGACAAAGAGATTCAAAGTCTCCGATTCAAACCTAAAAAACCACGCGGTATCCGAATCACGGTTAAATCTGCACCGACTACAAATCAAGGTACGAATCTTTCCCGATCTAGAATTGCATTTGCTCCGATTTCAAGCTTGAAGAGAGAGAGAGAGAGAGAGAGAGAGAGAGAGAGAGAGAGAGAGAGAGAGAGTAGAGAGAGAGGTACTCCCACGCAAATTTTCTTTCAGTTTCACTCTGCTTAATCTAGATTTTCAGAGTTAAATTGACATTCATTTTTTGCGCCTCTCTCTCTTCAGTTGTAAGATTAAGCTATTCTTCTCTCCCTAATGATTACTATTATTTGAATATTGGGTTGAATCGGTTTGTGGGAGTTGAACTGGAAGATTTTTTTTCAATTCAAGAGTGTGGGTTTTACTGGGTTAGAAGACTTTTTGCTTAGTTTTCGAATTTTGATTACCTTCCATGTTTAGCTGCGTGTAGATATGTTGATTAGCTGGGTCTTTATAATCAAATACCTTTAAATCATCTCATATGTGTCTGCTCATAGATTTGTTATTTGTTTAGCTGCATTTAATTCATGTTGTTTGTTAGTTGTCTTGTTTATGCCTCTATATTACCTTATTTGATTATGAATTTGTGATATCATGATATCTAGTTTGATGTAATGAGATAATATAGGTGATGGCGTCAAATGATGAGGCCTCAAGTGACGACTCTAGCGGAAGAAATAAGAGAAGGAAACTCAGAGAAATGTTTGCTGCCAGGAAAGGCAAGACCAATGAATCGACCCATGGTAGTCCTGGATTCCACATTAGTGTGTTTGAAGGTATACCATTGTTGAAATCGGGAGTACCTGCTATAAAATTTGATGTGTGGAGGCTTAAATCAACAGTGGGATGTTTAGTTACGAATAATGAGACATTGAAACAACAAGTAATTCAAGTACAAGAGTTGGTCTGTAAACTGAAAGGTGGTGGTATTGAAGGTATTGTTAGTAAGGTAATACATGATGTGACGATAATAGAGGCAAACACCATCTATAAGGTTACTGAAAATATTATCCCTCCCATGAAGGAGAATGGTGAGCATGATTTGGTTGCAGACATTTGCAAGGAGTCACAAAAACAGAATTTAAGTCTCAGCCCCCCAATAACATTGGACAGCAGTAAAAAGCACCGAATTTGTGAGGATATCCCTGCAAACAAGGTAACGTGTTAAAACATTCCTAGTTACCAAAATGGCATTAGCGATATATGACTTATTGATACTGAACCATTTTAAAGGTTGACCATTTGGCAGATAAGAGGGAGACAGATAAAGAAAATGAAAAAAGTGACACAATGGAAGAGGCCAGACATAGAAACAGAAACAAGAATTTTCCTTTGATCGGAAAGATATCACGGAAGGATTCTAAGGTCTTAAAATTCTTATTTGGAAGCCAAGGAAAGGAGGACATGAGTCCAGGTCAGTAAAGACATTATAAGTTTTCTGACCTGTATTTAGGATTTTCAGTTGGTCATTCAATGCTATATGAAGCTTATGTGCTTCTGTTTTCAATAATTTATTTGAGTTTTGGTTGATATTGTGACTGCATAAGAGCATTATTGTTTTTGACCAGTGCATTTGATTAATGCAGGGAAGAAGTTTCCCGCAGTGGAGATTTTGAGGTGTCCCTTGAGGATATCCAATGTCTTTGCCCGACCATCTCAATTTCTTCGAAGGTAGGCGAATGAATTATCCGTGCCAATTTATTTTAAGCTACTATTGCACATACATTATATGGCGGTAATCTTAACTATGTGAGATGACTGAAATGATTCAGGTCATAAACATTTGGGCGGCATACTTGTGTCAGACCAACTCCGACTCATGGTTCTTGCCTACTTTCTTTTGGGTATAAAGAAATCACATTGGGAATAATAACTTTGCTATTTTACCTAGATACAAACAATGTTAATTATGAATGCTATGTTATTGTCTTCATGAATAGGAACATGCCAGGTTAAATGAGGATCCATCTGCTGTCCATGTTTCAGTGGCATCAACAATCGTTCGTTGTCGGCTGCAGAGGTTCCATAGGCGATTAAAGCATTGTGTTCAGGTAATTAAGGGTTAATTCATTACATTGATATTACGCTGCTTGTCATGTGTATAATTTCCTGTGCTTTTGCTGATTTTCATCCCATTGCATGATGAAATCACAAACCATTGGTTTTTGTTGGTTATGAAACTAAAGGAGAAAATTGCCGAGTTGTGGGATTTTGCGCCTGAATTGACCTCACTAAATAGACGAATTGAGATAACAAGAGCCACCGTAAGGCCTTTGTTAGTAATTGTCGGATTTCGTTTGCGTTTATTTGCTAACTTTTTTTATATTTTTGTTGGATTTAGATGCTTCTGCTGCAGACGGTGTTTGCAAGTGCAATGTCAAAGTCCTCCGATGTTTATTACAATTTTCCCTCCTTTCGCCTCTCATTTCCAGAAGGTAACCCAACCACACACAACAAATATGACAGTGGGATCTACATCATGATGCAGATGAAGTGTTATTCAGATAAGTGGTTTGAAGGGGTACGTTTTCTTAATAAATTCAGTATGGCACCCAGTCAGTTGATAGTATTTACCAATACCGTAGCTAATTTTAATTTTTTTTCCTTTATGAACAGTACAATTCGGAAGTGATGCGGTCTGCAGTTGCGCTTGAAATTGTTAATAATCGGAGCAATGAACTATTGAAATCGGTTATCACAGTTGCCATGAAAGGTAAAGGTTTCGAAGAAGGTGGTTATAATTCTACGAAGACCACACAAGCCAATGTTGTAGTTGCAACTGAAGTAGTTGCCACTGAATGTGACAAAGCGACATGCATAATCCACGAGAAGCCTCCTAACGACTGGAAATGTTGCAGCCATCGCAAGAGAAAATCCCGTGTGTGATGGTGTTAGGGAAAGTGCTGCATTTTCGGTTTATAGTGTAGGCGTACATATGTCTTGCGACTCTTGGTCCGTCTATATGCCAAAGCTATAGGGTTTATTGTCCATCTTTTGTCAAGTTTGAGTTTTGGTGCAGTTTACAAACAGAAATTCCGGAATGGTCGATCATCAAATACATTTGATTTTGTTGTTGTTGCTCCTTGTTTGTTTCTTTTGTGTGGTCTTTGGACACTGCTATGGAATTAGAAATTGCTGGAACTTCTTCAAAGTATGCACAAAAACCATTTACTTCTAATAAAAATGTACAGTAGAGACTTGATTCTCTTTAATAAATTTTTATACCTTTGTTTAAATTGAGACTTGAAATAATTAAGATTGGCCATTCACAAGAAATATCCAAGCCATTCACACCCAAGTTCACAAAATTCACCAACTCCTTTCACAAAATATGTTCATATGGATATTCAATTTATAACAAAGGTAAGTTACGAGTTACGACATTTTAACAATTCAAACTAGGAAATATATAGCTGTAGTCCAGCACAAAATATACCATTTTAAGGTAATTATCAAAACAACTAGGGAATCAGCAAAGGTAAAGGCTTCTTTTACTTCTCTACTTTCCGGTGTTGCGAGCTAAGCATCTGTCCACTCTCACATGCAAGGAGGGGTGTTATCGGTTTTATTCGGTTCGGTTTTCACCTAAAACCGGAAACCAAACCGAACTAAAAAATCGGTTCGGTTCAGTTCGGTTTTGTTTTTTTAAAAATATAAACCGAAACCGACCTGAACTGAACGGTTCAGCCCGGTTCGGTTTTTTTCGGTTTTTTTTTAAAAAAAAAACAAACAAACAAAAAATTCTGTTAATTTTAATATAGAGTTCTTAAGATATTGAGATCTATATTCAACAATACATACTTCCAATCTTCCATATAGTTCAAACTTAAAAGTTCACAAATTGAAAATAAAGTCCAATAATGTTCAAAGTTTAAACATTACAAAATAAAAATTTGTTTTAAACTTAAAAGTCCACAAATTGAAAAAAGTCCACAATGTTAAAATCATTATCAAGTATCAAGATCATCTCATCATCGCAATGTTGTTTGCTTCATAACCTTCATTTTAGGAGGCAACATACCACACTTCACATTTTGCGTACTTGACAATGATGACATCTCCAATATTTCTACATATAAAAAGAAAAACAAAAAAACAAAAGGTTAAAATAGAAAACCATACATGTAAATGATGTAACATAACGTAAAACGAATTAATCAAATCAAACATTCAAACATAACGTAAAACTATTACCTTTTTCCGCCTCCTCACATAGCTCAATCTCTTCACTTGATGGCACATGATGCAAAACAATAGTTTCACCTCTAAGCCAACTTTGTGTGCATATCAAGGCTTGCACCATTTTTGGACTTAAAGAGCTTCGATGTGGATTAATGACTCTCCCACTAGTGCTAAAAGAAGATTCTGAAGATATAGTGGACACCGGAATAGCTAGAATGTCTTTTGCAATGCGGGCCAATATCAGGTACCTAGAAACCCCATTCACTCTCCACCAATTCAACAAGTCAAACCCTTCATCATCTCCTTCAATAGGATCACTAATATATCTATCAACATCATTGTTAATGATCTCGGCTTTCTTTGCTTTTCTCTTCAACTCCTTCTCTTTTAGCTTCCTCTCAAACTCGGTAAACACCGTGGCTAAAGGAATCTTAATCATATCATTGGATACTTGACACTCACCAACCCATCTAACATCTTTTTCCTCCTCCTCATACACATTGTAAATGTCATACAAAAGCTCTTTCACACTTATTGAGACAACTTCCATCCTATGGTACTCATCCTCATCCCTAAAGACAATTTCTAAATAATCAACAAGTTTCTCAAATTTGTGTCGTGGATCAAGAATAAGAGCAAGAAACACATATTGATTCAACTCATCAAAATCACCCCAATATTTTTTATATTTTTCTCCCATTGGAGGTGCAATATCTCCCATCTTAGGGACACTTGGTTTCTTAATTTGTTCTTCTAAAAGGCTATATAGATAAAGCAAATCATCAAAAGTGTGATGAATAATAGGTACATTAGAACAACACACTCTTAATGTAACTTCATAAAATGGTTTTAGAAAATCCGAATACACTTCGGCATTCCTCCAATCAACACAAGCAGGTGGCCCTTCCTTTGCATTCTTCTCACCCCATTTGAAATATGCACATAATTACGAATATCTTGTTCACTCAATCTATCAAATGCCTTTTGAAATTTCAAAGCCGATTCCAACATTAAGTATGTGGAATTCCATCTAGTAGGGACATCCAACACCACAAGCCTCTTACACTCTATCTTCACTCTCTCAACACATTGTTTAAAAAGTTCAAGTCTTTGTGGAGAGGATCTAACATACCTCCCCGCATTACGAATAGCATCAATAGACATATTCATTGGTTTCAAACCATCATTCACAATCAAGTTAAGAATATGAGCTATACACCGCATATGCACATTCTTCCCCCCATTCAAAATCATTCTAGGATCTCCTCAAGCATCTAACTTCTTGATTAACTCTTTTATTGCAACATCATTTGCCGAAGCATTATCAACGGTGATTGTTAGAATCTTCTCTATGCCCCACTCTAACAAACAATCCTCTAAAATTTCAGCTATAGACTCTCCTTATGATCCTCAATGACACAAAAATTAAGCACTCTTTTATGCAATACCCAATCATCATCAATAAAGTGTGCGGTGACAACCATATAATTAATGTTTTGAATGGATGTCCATGTATCCGTTGTAAGACACACCATTTTCCCCTTCATTTGACCCATCAACTTCTCTTTCTCCCCACATATACACTTTAAGCACATCTTTTGCTATTGTTTGCCTATAAGGGATTTTCTAAAAATGTAACGTTTTTTGCATAAAACGCTTAAACTCTATCCCATCCACATGAGTAATGGTAGCTCATCTAGAATAATCATCTCCACACACAGAATCTCATCAATATGCACAATTTACCTTACACAACTGACCAATTTTTAAAGATGATTATAGAGGTTAAGTTGAAGTTTGAAACTGACCAGTGTTTGCTTGTAGCTGATAATCCGATCTTCCTCACTGCAGATGATAAGTACTTGAAACTGACCAGTGTTTGCTTGTAGCTGATAATCCGATCTTCCTCACTACAGATGATAAGTGCTTTATGTTTCACCTGTAAGAAAGATAAAAATTGCAGGCCGCATGTTAACAGCATGCACACACAACCGTATAAACCATCCAACAAATTTTCATAAACATTTGGCAATCAATCGACTTTGTTAATATGTAAGTATGTTTGGGCGTATGAGAAACTTACTGTTGCATCTTTCCACCAAGGCAGCAAACAGTGTAAGCG
This sequence comes from Fragaria nilgerrensis, assembly GCA_010134655.1. Classification (NCBI taxonomy): domain Eukaryota; kingdom Viridiplantae; phylum Streptophyta; class Magnoliopsida; order Rosales; family Rosaceae; genus Fragaria; species Fragaria nilgerrensis. Next base: position 38,920,786 of record CM020979.1, read on the forward strand.
ACCGACCTGCGTATATGGTGTGAGCTCAGTCAGATACGGCCGGCGAGAGGGGAGAAGATGGCGAGTCCGGCAAGAGGGGAGAAGAGGGAGAGTCGATTGGCGACAGGGCGGAGGGCGGACTGGTGAGTGGCGGAGGGGACTGAAGAGGGAGAGTCGAGTGGCGGACTGGTGAGTGGCGACAGGGCGGACCGGCGAGAGGGGAGAAGAGGTAGAGTCGATTGGCGACAGGGCGGAGGGGACTGGCGCAGGTGGCGGACTGGCGAGTGGCGGAGGGGACTGAAGAGGGAGAGTCGAGCGGCGGACTGGCAAGCGGCGACAGGACGGACCTGCGGGAGGGGAGAAGAGTGACAGTCCGGCGAGACGCGTGAGTACGTGACAGACTGAGAGGAGTGAGAGGGAAGAACAGAAGAACTAGTAAACTAGGTCCGAGGCACTGAAGAGCAATCACTCACTTCGCCAACGACACGCTGCCTTGGTCCGAGGCACTGAAGAGCAGTCCTTGTGACGTGCCCGTCTTGGTTACTCGCAACTACAGGACTGTCAACAGATGTTTGTGCTCATTAAAAAAACTTGCTTGCTAATCTAGTTTTTTTTTTTTTTTTTTTTTTTTCAAAAGCTGAAAGATGCATGAAAGTGTTCTAACATGTATTGACCTCACCTGCAGTCAAATCTGTTTTCTCCTCCGTGTGCATAAATATGAACTTCAAAAGATCCTTGTCGTCCTTAGAAATACCCGGAATGACACGCAATGGGCGAGCAGCAGTGTTGTTGTTCCTCCCTAGCCCCTTCATTGGTGACTTCTTTCTTCTCGGAATGCCACTTTTCTTAAATAGTTGCCGACCAGCAACAGGTGGACGATTCTTCTCGGCTGGGGTTGGGCTTACTGAACAATCAGATAGTTGGTTGAGATGCTTTTCCAGCGTTCGCATTCACCTTGATCTGCGACAGTGTACTTTTCGGATGAAATAACAAAAAGTGGTGTTACGTTTACAATTACATACAGAAAGAAAACGAAAACAAATGAAATCTTTAGTTACCACAACATACCTGGTCATTTTGTATTCTCTGTCCATTTACATTATTGGAATATAAGAACATGCAACTAGAATCCTCTGAATTCCCTCCTTTAGATTCAATCTTCTTTTCTCCATTGAAGTGTGCGCTGTTACTCTTTTCTGTTCCTGCTATCTTCGTGCCTACAGTACGCGCACCATGCATAGCATCTAATTCAGGTGTCAATCGTTTAAGTACCTCCGCAACAACAGCAGCCACGATATCCTTAATTTCTATTCGAACACCTGATAAGCCTTCAGCCATTTGTGCATGATCTGCCTGAATAGTACCTACGATTTGGCTTAGAGAGTGCACAGCATCTTTTACACTTACAAACTCTGACAACGCCTCCTTCACTTGTTCGAACATTGTTTCCACCGGTACCACTTTCATACCTTCATGTTTCTCAGCATCCTTTGCCCACACTCTGTCATTTTCTGAGGTAAACCCTCCATTATCGCTAATGACTTGAACCAGATTTGCGGCCAATTGTCAACTCCCCAGAATATGACTGGTGTGATTGTTTTGTCAACCCATCCCAAACTTGTCCCAACAGCATCGAAGTAAAACACTTGAAGGAACAATAAACATGCACCGCTTATGGCATAATCGAAGTAAATCATCACTTTCCAGATTCGTGCAATCCAAATCATCACTTTCCAGATTCTGTATGCTCAAAAACCAGTTACTACTGTCTTCCATAACAAACCTGTGAACAAATACAAGAATGCAATGCGTAAACAAAGTGAAAACCTCGTATAAGTGATGAAAAATTATCAATCTACGTGTACGATCTGATATTATTTTACATGCATGTTTAGTATGAAACTCGAATATTGATTTGTACCTGTGCAAAATAAACCGGTGTCGACTGCAATGTTATCAAGGGTAAATCAGACGGACTCGAAATCTGTGCTAAACAATCGAACATAATCAAAATTGAACGGAATCAATTACAAGTTCGATATCAATCTACATGTAATCAGACGAGAATGAAAGATTTTATTTGTACCTGTGTGAAACAAAACCCGAGTAACACGCAAACCCGAGTTCGAAGAAAAACTCGGTTGCTACTGTTGAGGAGCTCGGATGTGAACTCGGTGGCGACTGTTGAAAACTTAGCTGTGAAGTGTGAACTCGATCGGTGCACTGCTGTGTTTCGACTTTACTCTTCCATCAAGTCATTTGCAAGTTTCGACTTTTGCCCTTCCATTGAACCTCTGCCATTAAACTGATATCGATCCTTGCGAGACCTTTCGTGTTTCGAGTTTCGACTTTTCCCATTCCGTTCAACTTCGCCAAAAAAAAAAAAAAGAAGAAGAAGAATGACGTTCGCACTTCAACCTTCCATTAAGCAATAATTCATTTGGGCCGAATCTTTTGTTTTTCCTTCGCCCAATGTGAAGACAGATATATAAACACAAATAATATATATGAATATCTATAAAATGTTAATTCATATAAATATATATTAATTATACAATAATATAGTCACATAATATGATATTTTATAGATTTTTAGATTAAGGGTATTTTGGGTTATGTATTTAGTAAAATATTCGAATAAGAAATTAAATAAGTAGTGTATTGAGAAAGATATGTGTATTAAGTTATTTGTGGTGTGTATATTCTAAAAGATTTTATTCTCTCTCCTTTAAAAAATAATTAACAACTTTTTTGAGATTTCAAAATAATTATAATTAATAATTCATTTCAAACAAATTCAGAATAAAAGTTTTTATCCAAAAAAAAAAGATAATAACAACCATAAAGTTTTACAAGGGCTAACTAGGTATCAAATTCTTGGTTATCCCTATTAACTAATTTCTATAAATTTTTATAATTGGCCTTGCCACAAATGCTTCGACAGATTCTATGGTTGATATCATACCATAGAATTCTACATACACTAATTTCTCAAAACTACGTTTTTCTGTTATAAACATAAACGGTTCAAGTTCGACAAAATTATGTTCAGTCATTGGTTTAATTGAGTTTGAGTGTCTTAATAATAATTAAATTGGCTGAAATTTTATATGTATGATTTATACATTAGTATCTAAAAACTAGACGGTGGAGATGTGAAAATTAGATTGAAAGCAACGGATCCAAAGGCTAGGTATTCATCTCTTTCTCTCTCTAGTTCATCGATTTATATTTCCATTGTTTCTTTTACAATTGATGGTGCAAGGTGATCACTCCTTGTGTGAATTTTTGCTTTGTTTAATTTGGTTGGGTATCTGGTGATAGACGCTGCAAAATGCAAAAGTGAGTTAGTTTAGGGTTCTTTCACTTTAACATCTATGGTTTAGCACCTTGAGCTTAACGTGAAACATTCACAATTCATTGAGATTTCAGCTTAGGGTTCTTTCACTTGAACATCTATGCCTTCTGAAAATAATGTTCAAGAAACAACTGTAGTATTGTTAGGCAGAGTACAAATAGCTATGGTCACTTGGTCAGTGAAAACACAGTGAAGTAGAAAATGTTATTACTTGCTGTCTATAGAGGGTAATAGAGAATAAACAAAACATTGCAAACATCTGAAATTCAAGGACGGGTAGAGGGTAGTTACAACTTACAAACATATAGGTGGTTAAAATTTAAGATTGGTTTGGAAAATGACATGGTTCAAGTTAGAGACTTATACCAATCATGTTTAGATAATTTGCACATTGATCATTCAGTATGTCTCTAACTCTAAATACTGAGTGTTGAATTTTTTTATTTATTTTCTCAAATAAATTGTGAACAAGGACTTGGTTGGGTCAGTAGCACCAAATTGCATTTGATACGTCATCTTGTCTATCGATCACTTCTCAATCAAATTGTTCATAGCCTATTATCAATTTATCATATTTGAGTTATTTCCTTGTTTCTTTATAGGAATGTTGCAGTACTACAATTCATTTCATGTAATGTACGTGTTCTTATGTGAAATCAGATTGCTTGTTTTAGAAAATGGCTCACCACCATTTGGTATCCTAAGGTTTTGTGATTCACAGAATGGAAATTTTGAAATTAAATCGAAAGCTAATAGAAGGCTAAGCTATTGCTCCTGTAATAATGTCTATTAGGTCAGACAATAAGTTGTTGGCTTACCACTAACATTTTGAGTCTTGTTTTTGTACATTGAGTTAATGCTAGATGTCATAAGGAAGTCAGGAAGAAGCAGCAGATTATGTGCTACCCATCCACAAGCCATTATCATAAAAAAGAAACTAATAGTGTTATATCGAATTTAGTTGGTCATTAGGAGGTTAAATTATAAGTGTGTACATGAGTTACTATGTATTATTTTTGTAGTTGGTGAGTTGTTGGTCCAAGAACATATATGAGATTTGCATTCGGATATGTGTTAATTAGATTCCAAATTTTGACATGTTCAGCTACAGAAACTGCCATCATACATTTGTTCTTTTATTTTTATTTTTGGTGTAGATGTGAGAATCTACAGGACAATGCAGACCCATCCTGAAGTCCCACTTTTCTCATAAGATCCTGGGATTAGGCATTAAAGAAGCAGGAGCAGGAGCGACAATCTCACCGCTGAAGCCAAACAACACCAATGAGACCAATTACTGTCATCAGCTGCTGTAAGGACTGGTGACCCCAAGATGAGGGCATTGAGGTTAGCTTGCCTCCAATTGAAATACTTCCTTCGAAGAAGATTTGGATGCATCTACCATTGTTGTGCTGAGTTTTATCTATGGTCCTACTACAAGGGGATTGACACTATTTCCAAGAGTAGTAAATCTGATGTGTGTATTGTTGCTCATATTATAGTGTGTGGGTTAAAATTACAGAAAAACTCTTGCTAACGATACTTGTACAGAGTTGATGCTCTGTTATTTGGTGTATAATATCTGAATGATATTTCATGGGATGGAACTTGAAAATTAAAAGGATGATAGATTATGGTTTATAAATTCTCTTGTTGCAGTTTTCATTCGATCGTATCTGCAACAATTAAATAGTCTGCCACACAGCTTGCACTTGTTCAAAAAAAAAAAAAACCAATCCATGTACTTGTCAAACCCAAACAAATCTAGCTAAAAAAAAATACATTAGAATCTGCTCAAATCCAAATTGAGTTAAAACAATATGTGGATTCACAAAATCTATAAAAATCCACGGATTATAAAAAATCAAACAAAATCATTTAAAATCTAGATTGAATACACTTTCCTAATTGAGATGACAAGTGACGTGACATTACCTAATTTCATGACAATTAAATTAAAAGAAAAAAAAATCAGAATTTAAAATTTAGAAACCAAAATCCAGATTGTACGATAATAAAAATCCACAGAAGAAAAAAGAAGAACACAAACGAAAGAAAGAAGAAAAAAAATTGATTTTGAAGTTTAGGGAAACATCTTAGATGATATACATTAGCCATAGAGAGCTGTATATATCTACCATTGTATGATGCAAAGCTGTATGATTCTTTTGAGCAAAAAGTCATAAACGATATGCTTTGAAATTGATTGTTTAATTGTCTTTTCTATAGTCAGTGCTCTATGAAGATCTGATATATTAGAGTTGCAGCTTTATGATTGAATGAATACAGAAACAAAAGCTTCTTTCTAAGTGAAGATTAATTTAACGAAATATGAAGATCTTATATATTAGAGGGTAACTTTATGATTTGAATTAAGGTTATTTTCTTCTTTCTTTCGTTTGTGTTCTTCTTTTTTAGTCTTTTGTCGATCTTTTTTCTTATTTCTTTTAATTGTACCAACTCAATTGGGATTTTGGTTTCCAGATTTTAAAGTATGAATTTTATTTTTTTAATTTGATTTGTTATGAAATTAGGTAATGTCATGTCACTTGTCATCTTAATTATTAGTTATTTGTTGACATCATATTTAGAATTGATCTAGACAATTTATTGTTTTAAAATTTAATGGCTAATAAATAGTGTCAAAATTAGTGTCAAATTTGATGTCCCTTGAACCGGACCCCATAGAAGGAAGTTAATCATTTTTTAGAGTCCGGTTCAAGGGACATCAAATTTTATACAAATTTTGACACAACGTATCAACCATTAGATTTAAAATGTTTAATTGTTAAGATTTATTGTTAAAATGATGTCAACATAACACAAAGTGATGCGGAAATGACATGGAATTACATGATTCTAATCTTTATTCATTATCAAAAACAAAAACAAACAAAATTAGAATTTCAAAAATAAAAAAATCAACAAAAACTAAAAAAAAAACAAGAAGAAGAAAAAAACAAGAAGAACGAAGAGAAACAAGTTCCCAGTTCCAAATTTTTTGCATTCGATTATATATATTCCAAGTTTCCCAATTATTCTTGTCATCTGTCAAGTAAAACTTTGCAAAACTCAAGTCTCTGGTGCCCGGGGAAGGATGACTCAAAATCACAACTCCATACGTACAAATTACAAGGCAAGCGCTAAAATACATTTGGCGTATCCCATACGCCTAGACGATGTTTAAACAGAAGGGCTTGATTGTAATTTTCAGTGAGATGGTAAAGCCAAATTATACTGAGACGAACTAAAGGGCAATAATTTAACTTGAAATCCATATATTCTGAACCAATGCCGCGACCGCCGCCCTTGATGAACCAGTCGAGGGAGAAGAAGGAAGGTCCGGCGAAAATGGCGGTGCCTCAAGCGTGGCAGTACATTCTGATGTGCTGCCCAATGGCATGTTTCCATTGCTATGGAGGAGTAGCCGGATCTGGGTTTGTAGGATCGGGCGGGAACGGGAAGTGGACCTTCTCAGTTCTCACCATAGAAGATTATGTTGGCCTCGGTTGCGGCTACGGCTAAAGATGGTGGAGGAACATGCTGGGGATTTGAGGTCTACCATCTGCGTTTTACCTCAATTTTGGGTTTCGAAATTGTTGATTGTTGCTGATGAGTGAGGAAGCTAGTTTTTTTAAGTGTGAGGAAACTAGTTTAAAAAGAAAAGAAAGCCTATAACATGGATTTGGAGGAAAGGGCTAGTGGTGATGCCACATCTGGGTGGCAAGAGGACGTGTAGAAAAAGAAGAGAGCCAACTTATGGAATTTGTCATAAAAGCCCTCACAGATTAACTATTAACATGTGATTTTACTGTTAATGGTGGTTAACTATTTAATTTACATTTGAGCCATTCGAATTGAAATTATGTGGTCTATATGTTGTCATGTGTCTTGGGACCACTTGGCATATAATACTTTTGCGTAGTCCAACGCTTTACTAAATTACAATGAAAAAATATTTGATTTGATTCTCTAATCATGAACTCAGCCTGCAAATGCTTGAAGACGTAAAAGAAGACTCAGATCCTTTATAATTACCTATCTCAAAGAACGGCCTGCAAATCCTTCATGCTACAACTCTTCTGCTCTCATCTTGATTACTGCCACTAGAGACACCAATTACCCCACAAAAAATCACAATCCAAGATTTTACTTACTGTATCACGCATACTTTTTTTTTTTTTAGGTTCTTGTTCTTGTTGTTCTTTTTTTTATTATTGAATTAGGGTTCTTGTTCTTTGTAGCTAGTTCTGCTTCTTTTTTTTCTTTTACTTTTTGTTGATTTACATTTTTCAAATTTTAATTTTTTTTTTCTTATACTGATGAAAGATTAGTTTTAGATTAAAATTATGTAATTCCATCTTATTTCCACATCACTTTATGTTGTGTTGACATCATTTTAACAATAAATCACTACTGAAAAATAACACTTAGGCGACGGAATTAAAAAATTCTGTCTCCTAAGTGGTACTTAAGCGACGAAATTTTTTACTTAAGAGACGAAACAGTTTTTGTCGCTTAAGTACTACTTAGGAGACGGAATATTTTTACTTAGACGACGGTATTTTCAAAAAATAAAAATAAAAAATTTATATGAATCACTTAGGAGACGGAACTATATTCCGTAGCCTAAGTAGAACTTAGGAAACGGAAATGTTTACTTAGGAGACGAAATGTTTTTTTTAAAATAAAAAATAAAAAAATTATTCTTTACTTAGACGACGGAAATAGAACACTCCGTCGCTTAAGTTCTAAAAATTTGAGCGCCCATCTTCCCGCGTAAAATTTCATGAAAATTCAAACCAAAATTTTTCAAAACATATCAATTATTTTAAATCACAAACTCACCAACCTTATCAATAGAAGGAAACTCATCTTCTCCTAAACCTCTCTCTCTCTCTAGACCATCACTCTCATGCCGGCCTCTCTCTCCATTCTCACCGCTCCTTCCTCGCTGCCACCTTCAACTACACCACCCCCACCAACGCCACCTCCAACTGCCCCGCGCTCATCGACTTCGTCCCCACAAACGCCACCACTCTCAACGCCGTCAAGACCCTCTTTAACATCACCCGACCACCTCCGCACCCTCCTCGGAGCCAACAACCTCCCCCTCTCGACCCGACCCAACTCACTCGTCCCCGCCACCAGCAAGCTCCTCGTCCCCTTCTCTTGCACCATGCCTCAGATCTGGGTAAGAAATCAAGGTAAGTTCTTCAATTTTTCTGGTTTAATTAGCTTTGGTGATAAATTTATGTGTTTTTGTTTAATTGATTTTAATTTTAATTTTGGTTAGGATGTGATTGGTATGATGATGATGATTTGGTACGGTGGTGGTGGTGGTGGCATATTTGGGGCATATTGTTGACATGAAATTGAAAGGGAGATACTGTATTGAAGTTTACTGACCCCTAGTAGAAGTTTACTGGGAGGCAGTAAACTTCCACTGAGTTTACTAGGGAGCAGTGAATTTGTTTATTAAGGTAAGAATGAGTATATGTTGTGTATAATTGGCATGAAATTGAAAGGGAGATATTGTATTGAAGTTTATTGACCCCCAGTAGAAGTTTACTGGGGGGCAGTAAACTTCCACTGAGTTTACTAAGGGGCAATGGATTTGTTTATTAGGGTAAAACTAAGTATATGTTATGTATAATTGGCATGAAATTGAAAGGGACATACTGTATTGAAGTTTACTGACCCCCAGTAGGTAGAAGTTTACTGGGGGGCAGTAAACTTCTACTGAGTTTACTAGGGGGCAATGATTTTGGTTATTAGGGTAAGGATGAGTATCTGTTGTGTATAATTAGCATGAAATTGAAAGGGAGATACTGTATTGAAGTTTACTGACCCCCTGACCCCCAGTAGAAGTTTACTAGGGGGCAGTAAACTTCCACTGAGTTTACTAGGGGGTAATGAATTTGTTTATTAGGGTAAAAATGAGTATCTGTTATGTATAATTGACATGAAATTGAAAGGGATATATTGTATTGAAGTTTACTAACCCCCAGTACTAGGAGGCAGTAAACTTCTACTGAGTTTACTAGGGAGCAATGAATTTATTTATTAGGGTAAGAATGAGTATCTATTGTGTATAATTGGCATGAAATTGAAAGTGAGATAATGTATTGAATTTTATTGACCCCCAGTAGAAGTTTACGTAGAAGTTTACTGGGGGGCAGTAAACTTCTACTGGGTTCACTAGGGGCTAATAAAGTTGTTTATTAGGATAAGAATTGGTATCTGTTGTGTGTTGTGCCCCTGAAATTGAAAGGAAATTATTTTTTGCAAGTTTATTAATCCCCAGTAGAAGTTTACTGACTGGGGGGCAGTAAACTTTATTTTTTCCATATGCAGTTTATAAATGCAAGCTTTTACTACTTATATGCATGATTAGAAGAAGTTCAAGACATTTAGTTGTGACTTCTGAAACCTGCGGTGGTGATGGTATTTGGGGCGGTCGGAGTGAGTGGATAAAAAACCTGCGGTGACGTTTTTATTTTTTTTATAAATTTTTTTCATCCTTTAGCGACGGAATTCAACTATTCCGTCTCCTAAGTGTATAATTATTATTTTTTATTATAAAATAAAATCCGTCGTCTAAGTGCTTAGGAGACGAAAGTATTCCATCTCTTAAGAACCACTTAAGCGACGAAATTTCAGGTTCCGTCGCCTAAGTGTCTACCTCACTTAGGGGTGTCTACCTAAGTGTCTACCTCACGACACTTAGGTAGACACTTAGGCGACGGATCTTAGCCGACGGACGTTCCGTCTCCTAAGTACTTAGGAGACGGAATCTGTCACTTAGGAGACGAAATAATTCCGTCTCCTAAGTGTTTTTTTCCAGTAGTGAATCTTAACTGTTAAACATTTTAAAATCTAATGGCTGATACGCTGTGTTAAAATTTGTGTAAAATTTGATGTCTCTTGAACCAGACTCTTTTTGTTAACAAGTTAATTAGGTATCAAATTGAACCCACAAAATGGAAAGAAGTATATGCAAATACAGTATCTGATAATTAAAGTATATTTATTTATTTATAGTAAAAATTAGTTAAAATAATAATTTGAATACAAGTTGTGCATGAAAGTTTTTAAACTTATTAGAGGCCCCTAGGATTGTGGGAGGCCTTAGGCACAAGTCTTGCCGGTCTTGCCTCAAGGCCGGCCATGCAGACACCCAATCAATAATTCATTGTTTCTTGTCCTACTTTTCATACCCGTAAGGTTTTTTTTATTGTCAAGGAGGGTTAAGAGGAATTTGGTTCGTGATCAAGAATCAAGAATTGTAATCGATTTATTTTTATCGTCAAAAGTTGTTTCTTCAAACCCAGATCAAGAATCAAAAACCTAGATCAAGAAACCCTCCAACAAAGTTCAATCGTCTATCACTGCCGCTTCCGAGCTCAACCACCGCGCTTCTTGTTTGGAATCGCAAGCTTCCACGGCTATTCCAAAACTACTTTTCTCGTAATCAAGCTTCCGCGCGCTTCCGAACGCTTCCGCTTTGGAAGCGCGAAAATCGGAAGCGCGAAACGTGGGCGTCTAGGAGCTTCCGTGCTTCCTAGCTCAAGGCTAAATTGTGTTGGTTCTATTCTCTCTACCTTCCATGTGTCCGCTTTAGTTTTATATTTATGTTTCTCTCTTGATGCCTCCACCACCAACAAAGGTCATCAGAGTCACTCACAGGGCAAAGTTTAGCCCCTCTAGCAAGCCCTTTGGACCTGACTCCACATGTTAGCCGTCCAAAAACTTCTTGTTGGAGATCATACAGTTCATAAAAGGGCTATAAAGCTCAGTTGGCTCTCCTACTGGAGATGACCTTAGTATTTTTTGTGTCAAGTTTTTCGTACCGTACTAGGCTTATAATAAGTGAGCTCTTTATTTAATATAATGGTACTATATGACTTTTGTGGTTATTGTATGTTTGTCTGGGTCTTTAATTATCAATGAAATTTTCATTTTGTCAAAAGAAAAATTACATTTTTGCTTGCACTTCTAATTTCATTGCATTTACCGTATACCCTAAAAAGTAAAACATATTTAAGGTTAGTCCAAGGGGTAAGAGAGAGTACTTAATTGTGTTGGTGGCAGATTGACAGGCTCTTTTGGCACAAAGGTTTTCGCTAATGGTCAAACCATTACCTTCAAGTAGTGAAAGTGCATGTCATGGATGATTTCTACAACGTTTCCTATCTCTATGGAAGTTTCTCTACCTAAGAAGCCACATTGAGAGAGCTAGAGGACATGGTGACTGGCTGACTGCTAATGCACAACCATACTTTTGATCGAGCTAAAATAGCACGGAAATCAAAACATTGTTGTCATTTATTGGTATAAACCTCCTATCCGACAATATTCAAAAACAAAATATAAATAGTAAGATCTATAATGACGATGAGCATCAAATAAAATTTAGTTTGGTTTTGAAATTGACATAACAAAAAAAAAAGATGTGAAATTTACACATCCTAAATTGTAATTCACACACCCACTTTTTATTTTTAGTAATCATTATCATATGAAGACAAAATTTACGTCACTAGAAACAAAATTTAAGTTACTAAAAATGAAAAGTGGGTGTGTGATTATAATTTGAGGTGTGTGGATTTCACTTAAAAAAAAGAGAGGCATAATTGCCAATTTGCTACCCTAACTTTCATCAATTTGCTACCCTAACTTTTATTTCAACCAATTTACTACCTTACCTTTTTATAATTAGCAAATTTGCTACCATAACTATTAAATCTGTCAATTTTCTACCATTCCATTAAATTTGCTACTTTAGGCTTTCAAGATTAACCAATTTACTTATCAAATTTTCAATATCGATCAACTTTAACCTTCAATTTTTAGAATTGATTCATGTTTGGATGAAGAAATGAACAAAATAAAATGACAAAAAGGTAGCAAGTTGGCTAATTTTGAAAAGATAAGGTATCAAATTGGCAGAAATAATAGTTAGGGTAGCAAATTGGCTAATTATGAAAAGTTAAGATAGCAAATTGGCTGAAATGAAAATTAGGGTAACAAATTGATAGTAAAGTGAAAGGTAGGGCAGCAAATTTTTTTTTTTTTGGTCGCGAAACAAATATCATAAAAGCCAAGAGACATAAGGTGACCTAAACAAAGCCAAGGGCAATCAAACAAGCCTCTTAAAGTCATCTCTAAGAAGATTAAAACATGAGAAAGACATTAAAAAAAACAAAGCAAACTAAAGGCTTAAGAGCCCAAAATATTCAAACCTTAAACAAAATTTCTTCTCCATATCTAATTTGCAACCGCCATGGAATATCGTCACCGCAGCTCTGATGAAAATTGCGAGCAAAGATTGGTACCCAAATGTGGTCTGCAAAGGTGAGGAGGAGAGAACCTCCGTACATTCTCCTGTCGACAAATTACGAGAAAAATTCGTATAAAAGAGTGATAACAACCAAGCCAAAATTGATCTCAATAACCAAGCTTGAGATCTAAAGAGGTAGTTGCAAAGGATGATGAAATCTTCCATAGCAGGACAAGGTAGAGAAGAAGAATGAGCCTTAATCATGGTCTGAAAATCTTGAGAATAGGCCTTAGGGGTTTAGATCTAAGGACTAGAAACGGATTTGATCTATGGAGACCAAAATTAGATGCAAAAGAAGAGAAAAAGCAAAGAAAAATCACTGCTTTAGGTGAGGAATCACCACAGAGAACGAGGAATCAACATAAAGGATGAGAGATCACCACCACGACGGGTGAGGGGAACAGAGAAACGAAGGAGAGAAGGTGAGAGAATGATGCTGGTGAGATCGAAAATTGAGGGGTTTAGAGAGAGAAGTCGACTGTCATTGCTTCTCTGTTCGATCGTCCAAGAGTGGAATTAGAACCCAAAAAAAAAGTAAGTGTTACATCATTCACATCCGAAGCCAAAAGTAGTAATTTGGCTAAAAAGCCAAAAAAAAAAAATGTCATTAGAAGCAATATCTGCAGAGGAATAGTGGTAGTTGCCGAAAATAGAGATTGAAAATTATGACTCACAGTTTTGGTGATTTAATTATGTTAGCCATTTCTGCCTCATATTCACATAAACATTATTTTCTGTGCACTCACTCTCCACCTGGCCTTCTTCATTCTCTCGCTCGCTTGATTCCGATCACTTCCAAAAATGGCCGACAGCGGAGTCGTCACCGTGTACGGAAAGGGCGTCATCTGCGAGACCTCCAGCACCAACAAGTCCTCTTACCCCGTCAAAGTTGGCCTCGCCCAAATGCTCCGCGGCGGCGTCATCATGGACGTCGTCACCCCCGCCCAGGCTCGCATCGCCGAGGAGGCCGGCGCCTGCGCCGTCATGGCCCTCGAGCGCGTCCCCGCCGACATCCGCGCCCACTGCGGCGTTGCTCGCATGTCCGACCCTCAACTCATTAAAGAGATCAAACGCGCCGTCACCATCCCCGTCATGGCCAAGTGCCGCATCGGCCACTTCGCCGAGGCTCAGATCCTCGAGGCCATCGGAGTCGACTACATCGACGAGTCCGAGGTCCTCACCGTCGCCGACGACGACAATCACATCAACAACACAACTTCCAGGTCCCCTTCGTCTGCGGCTGCCGCAACCTCGGCGAGGCGCTCCGCCGCATAAGGGAAGGCGCTGCCATGATCCGGACCAAAGGTGAAGCTGGAACCGGGAACATAGTCGAGGCAGTTAGCCATGTTCGGTCGGTAATGGGGGAGGTCCGTGTTTTGCGGAACATGGACGACGACGAGGTCTTCGCGTTTGCCAAGAAGATCGCGGCGCCGTACGACATGGTCATGCAGACGAAGCAGATGGGGAGGCTGCCGGTGGTGCACTTCGCCGCCGGAGGGGTGGCGACACCGGCGGACGCGGCGATGATGATGCAGTTGGGGTGTGATGGGGTGTTTGTGGGGTCGGGAGTTTTCAAGAGTGGGGAGCCGGCGCGGCGGGCGAGGGCGATAGTGCAGGCGGCGACGCATTATAGTGACCCGGAGGTGCTGGCGGAGGTGAGCTGCGGGTTGGGGGAGGCAATGGTGGGGATTAATCTCAGTGACAACAATGTGGAGAGGTATGCTTATAGGTCTGAGTGAGTACGTACTGTTCGAGTTTAAAGGCCCGAAGGGCTAAAGAGACAGTAGATTAAGAATTTGAGTTCGCCAAATAGATACATGTTTCTTTTTGTGATTTGTTATCTGGGTTTCTTTTTGTTCTTGTAGATGTAAGTTGAGGCAAGACTACTGTTAGAAACCATTGTCAATTGAGTTTTAAACTTGATCATTTGTTCATGATTAATCGGATGGATTTGGAAACAAAGAGCAATACTTTTGTATGCATGTTGACGAATGATTAGGAATTGTGCACATAATCAAAGATTTGGAAGTTTAGGACTAAACATGTGTGGGAAAGTGCGAATATATATAAGCTTCAGGTTTGAAAGATCATCTTTGTGGAACATATTCGGAGTGTTTCGAGTATATAAATGGTTTAGCATTTTCTTTGGCTTGTAAAGGTGAATTGATGCAGTTCTTGGCTTATTCCATGAGTAGTTAGGATTACTGATAAGCACTGAACTAGTATGCAGAATGGGAAGTCTCAGAGCTAGTCTTTTCCTAATGTTGTTAGCTCCTGGACCTAATGCAGCATCTGTTAGTGGGATGTCATATGAGGAGCTCCTTGTTTGAGTCTCGATTGCAATAGATAAACTGTTTGGTAAATGACATGTTAATAGATTTTCTTTTCATCATCTCATCTTTAGTTAGCAGAAGGGAATTGCATTTGTTCATACTCTTGATGTCGATCTGCATTCTTTTCGAAATGATCTTTATGCTAGTCCTATTTACGAGCTAGATTAGACTTGCCTCTCGATCTCATAAAGTTGAGAGGATTGTGTCATTGTAAAATCTGAGTTTTTGGTTTTGGAGCTTCATATTTTGGTATCCGGACTTGAACGCAATAGTATCATTTCTACCTGGTTTTTCCAGCTCGATTGCAGGGCTCTCTTCTTCGATCGCCTCGTTATTTGTTTATACATTTGTAAGTTATCACAACCTAACCTCGTATTTGCAGACATGTTTTTAGTTATTGCTAGTGATCTGCACGTCACTGTTCAGTTGTATAAACTTCTTCCCGACACAACTAAATTAGAGCATCTACCGGAAATGGGATCTGAATTCGGATTTTAAAGCCAACTTGATTCACCTCGAGTGATCTTCCATTTGCAACATGGTTCTGTATCCGGGTATAATCTCCATGCTTTACCTGCCTCCATCACACACAGAAACGTGATGATTTACCTTCAAAGATCTCATCACCAACCACTTCTTTTAGAACAAGGCTTTCGGCAGAGAACCCGAGTCATCATCAAAACCTCATTTCTTATGCAACACTTGTAACTATAACCATATAGAACAAACATAACAGCGATACACAGTCTATACCTTGGAGCAGAAATCATAGTTCAATATGGTAAACTATCGCATAAATCCTAGACTTGGGAATTCAGTTGTGTTTATACATTTGGCCCAAGATAAAAAATAATAATAATAAATAAAAAAAGGAAGAAAAAAAAAACAAAACAAAACAAGACTAGGTCCTCATGTTTGATCAGAATTTCCTCCCTGTTGTTCCTTGTTTGCAAGTAGAAGGAAATAAAACACTCATCAAGAACGTGGGTTGATTCACTACTTAGGTTATGAAATACATTTACATCTGGCTTTCCAATGTAATTAGCAAATGCCAGTATTACATGAATATTATATGTAGTAGGTAGAATATTGGTTTCATTTAGTTTGCGTATTATGGTAGTAGTGATACATTTATACAAAACTTCTACCCCGAACATACACAATGGAGCCCTAGAACAAAGTGTCTTCGAGTATGGTTGAGTATGGTAGTGGCGATACATTTATACAAAACTTCTACCCCTAGCAAACATATTAATATAGCCTTACAATAATATCTTTAGCGGTTTGACACAACATAGAACCATTAGATTTTGGTTTCTGAAAATAAGAGGAACTAGCGGTTCAAAAAAAAAAGAAAAAGAGAGAAGTTAGTGACTACGATTCAGAGAAATTTTTCTATCATCCAGGAGGACCACCTCACCATAACATTTGGTCATCCTTGCCAATACAAAGCCGACACATGACTTCCTTTTAACTTACTCAATTTAAGATAATTCTACAGTATGGTAAAAAATCTATCAAACGTGAAACAAAAAAAGAATCAGAATAGACTCATCGGCCTTGAGTGAAAGGGGATAAACGAAATGACTAATATTGATAGACCAATCCCAATTCCAAGTGAGAAACAGTCCATCATCTTACTCCTTACAAATCAAGCTATTAGAGATAGAGATGCTAGCTAGCTACAAAAATACTCAACACAAAAATGGCAAAAGGGGTTCATGACTGAAATTTCATCTACTATTTCGATACCTGATTTGAGGCTATTGATTTCCTTCAAAAATGCCTATATACCTTATTTGGGGATTCCAATTTCCTTCAAACTTACTTTGCGTAAGCGAGAGAGTTGAAGTCCAATATTGAGGACGAGAGTGAGAGATTTGGGAGAAAAAGATAAAAGCTACAGGGTCAGGGTTTAGTTGGATGAGGTTAACGGCAGTAGCTGATGGAAGATAATTTTTTTTGTTTCGCGTTTGATAGATTTTTTTACTACACCGTAGAATTATCATAAATTAAGTAAGTTAAAAGAAAGTCACGTGTCTGTTTTGTATCGGAAAGAAGTAATAAATTTCATGATGAGGTGTTCCTTCTCGAGGTCAGAAAAAATTCTCCTATGATTCACATCACACAAGTGATTTCATGTCAATCATTGCCGGAGTGACACCTGAAAGTCGAGCACTATTGTCGTAAACTACAAAAACAAATGATCGGATTCCATGGCTGTCAATTTTGATGCCAACACTTTACAACTCATAAATCTAATCCACTCTCTCAGTCAAATGGCCCACGACCACAACAACCAACAACCAGATTGCATGGCTGTCACCTCAGAGGCTCAGATTTTGTAGGATTTTGGCTTTTTCCGGTCATGCAGATTTTGTAATAATCCTACCGGACCTCACTCTTTACTTTAGCCGGCCTTTGGCCGTCCAGACATCAACGACGACGGCGAGGAAATGCAAAAGTAGAAACAAGAAAAGTGCCACAACAATTGGGAAAATACTCATTTAATATTAATTTAAACTCTTTATTTTTTACTCTAATGAATCTAATAGATATGAGCTCATTCTAATATAAGGTATTATTACTTGTACCAAAATACACAAATATTTATTAAAATTATAATAAAAAAATAATTTTTGTATATTTTAAAGATAATTTTACCCTCATTACTTCCACATGTATAGAGAGAGAAAGTGAAAGAGTGAGAAGACTTTGTCGGAATCCCACCGGTCACCGGTCGCCGGATTCCGATCATCAGTAACTCAGTTACTGACCCCCAGTAACTCGGATTTATTCCGGTTGCCTGATTCCAGTCAGCAGTAACTCGATTACTGACTCCCAATAATTTGGTTACTGACCTCCCAATACTCAGTTACTGATCCCCAATAATCACATAATAATCAGTTACTAACTCCTAAGAATCACCCAATAATTAATTACTGACCCTCAATAATCAATTACTTACCCCCAATAATCAACTTATTACTCTCCAATACACATGCATGTTGTATGCAATTATCAAACCATGAAAGAAACACACTAATAACATAGGAACTGAGCAACAAATTAACCAAAAATAATCATTGCACCCTATCGCTACGGCTTAGCAGTTAGAGAGCGAAGGTGAGAGTCTGACCAAGACAGAAACCTCTTTGATAACACTTTTATCCTTGGCTGAGAGCGTCACGATCTAGTGGTAGAGAGGACGTGAATCGGAGCCGCAATCCCAAAGCGAATACCTCCTCAACAGCGACAACACCAACGACCTCTCGATCTCCTCCGTCCAGTTCGAGATCGAGTCCGTCGATTTTCTCCTCGTCAGTTAGGGCTTTGGAGGCCGAGGATGGAGCGGCAGAGGTGGTGGTCTCGGCAGCGTTAGGATTTGACATGGAGGTTGAAGCACCACCACCGATTGCGACGTCACATGAGGAGGCGACGCTAGATTGGCTTCTAATTCGCACTTCTCTTCCTCTCGCTTCTTCTGGATTTGCTTCTGCTTTGGATCTCGTCAACGTCAACCTGGTGTTTTGATCTACAACCTTCGTCTTCAGAAATCTTCATGACGACGTTGTTGCCGCCTTAGTGGAAAGAGAGAACTCTTCAGAGATCTGGTCGACTCTGACAAGAGAGAGAGAGAGATAATAAGATTATGGGTAAAAATGTATTTTTGTTAAGAAACATTGGAATGGGTTAAAGAAAATGTTTTTCATTGAGTTGGGTTATGAAAACCCTATTTTCAGGGACATATCTTAATGATAACCTCTCTGGGCTATAGGTCATAGGAAAATTTCTATCCAATCAACTTAATACATGTACAAATTATATTTTATACAAAAAAAATAGTAAATAGCCCAACCAGTTTTTCTCTCCCTATCTCAACTAATGTTTCTAACTTTCTATCATTGTAATTTTCCCTCTTTACTTTGGATTGTTATGTTATTTAGTTATTTTCTTGAATACCCACTATTGGTTATTAACGGACTTGAATGGATTGAAAAAGTCATGACAAACTTTTACAATCAAATACTAAATTATTATATAATTATCATATAATTAGAGAAAAATCTATATACACATGTCTTAATTTTATCACATACTAAAGAGAGAAAAAACACCGCATACCTTTTATAATATAAAAAAAAATATTATTCGGTGAAGTTAGC
Organism: Fragaria nilgerrensis; assembly: GCA_010134655.1. Classification (NCBI taxonomy): domain Eukaryota; kingdom Viridiplantae; phylum Streptophyta; class Magnoliopsida; order Rosales; family Rosaceae; genus Fragaria; species Fragaria nilgerrensis. The sequence continues at coordinate 38,939,965 of CM020979.1, forward strand.
CCAGGGTATTTCAAATTCTTGGCACCGTCCCTGTCTATTTTTGTGCATTTGGGCATTTTCCCCAAAATTTAACAACATGCTTAACTCATTGTAGAAACCGAAATCAGTCTTTATTATCTGATGGATGAGCTGCAAATTTAGATGACTAATTAAATAATTTTGTGTTGGACTTATTTATGTGTATATTTTTGACATTAGCACTTGTAGAAAACGAACAATTATAATTGTTGCAGCTGCATAAAACGAGAACTTCAACGATTATTGATAATTATCAGTTAAGTATATGGGTAAAAATTATAAATGGTCCTCAAGGTTTGGGGTCATGGTTACGTTCATCACCATGGTTTAAAAATGATTAATTTTGTTCCTTGTGTTTTATATATCGACTAATCATAGTCCCATAATAACATTTTATCTAACACCGTTAGCGAGACACGCATGTGCGCGTCACATGTTGAGGCAATTTGTCCAGAAAATAATGAATGAAAATAACCATAATAACTAATACCCACAATCAGAATAAAATTAATCGACGACATGATTTATCCTAGATATTTGCATTGGAACTCGACCTTGGTGCGATTAAGGCCCAGTTTGGTATTGCAGTTTAAAAACTCAGTTTTAAAAAATCACTGTTGTGAGAGTAATCCGCGGTCAAATAAATCTGTTAAGCGTTTGGTAAGTTATCATTTTTTAATTGCTGCGATAAAAATAAGTAAGGGGAGATGTTTGGTAACCTCATTATAAAACTACAGTATTTTTATGTAATGACCAAAATAGACAAAACACTAGAATAAACTCTTTAGCTCTTTTTTTTGTCGATAACAACTTTCTCTTTCACTTTTTGACCTATAACCCATTACGTCATTCCTCTTTCTTTAACTTTTTTGCTTATACCAGAACCTTATATAATCATTATATAATCAAACAAAAATACATGTGAACTTGTGAAGAGCCTCTCAAGAGCCTACATATATTTAAACCTTAATTCATAACAAAACTTCATATATATAATAAAAAAGTATGTATTCAAAAAATAAAATAAAAAATAGTAGTTAAATATAAATCCACAACCTTGTTGCAAGAAAAGAAAACTAAAGTCTTGTCTCTAAACCCGTGCACCCATCAAACTTGAAGCAATCCTGTTTCTCAATGCCTCCATCTCTCTAGAAACATGACCGTGACCACGTGCATCATCCTCTCTCACATCCTCTTCAATGTCATCAAAGTTTTCACTTTCGTCAAAAACTAAATCACGTACGGCATACCTTCTTATATAGTTGTGAACTGTCATTGTTGCTATAACAATTTTAACTTGCTTATCAAATGAGTAACTTGGCATGTCTCGTAAAATATTCCATCTTTTTTTCCACACACCAAAAGTTCATTCAATAACGCCTCTGAGGGAAGAGTGTGCATGATTAAATACCTCTTTATAACCTGTTGGTTGAGCACCTCTGCGAAATTCAGGAAGATGATACCTTTGACACTTGTATGGTCCCAAATACCCTTTCATTTGTGGGTATCCTGCATTCACCAAATAGTATTTTCCTGAAGAAAAGAAAAAAAAAGTTTATCATAATTTCAAGTGTAAGAAGTGCTTCAATGTTGAACAAATGCATATTTTTTTATATAAATATAACTACCACTTGGAGGTTTAGGAAAGTTCAAAGCTGGATTGTGAATTACTGATTGGAATATTCTTGCATCGTGGGCAGTGTCTTCCCAACCTGCACATGCAAATGTAAATTGCATGTCAAAGTTGCATACTACCATTATATTCTGAGTTGGTATTCCTTTTCTGCCAATGTATGGTACTTGATCTGATGGTGATATAGTTGCATGCACATGCACGCCATCTATAGCTCCAATACAATCCTGCACAAACTATGATATTTTATACCACGTTGTTTGTTAAAAATAAAAATGACTACAAGATGTAAATTAACTTACCTTAAAGTGAGGCATATATCTAGAATCACCAAGTATTTCAGGTGGAGTGCTTTTGAACTCGGGATCTGATGGCTTGATGAAATCTTGTGCCATGACATCACATATCACATTGAGCATTTTATTGAAGTATCTACTAACTGTCTCACCAGAGTGTTGAAATCGCTCTTGTACACTTCTGTTTGCTTCACCTCCTCCTAAAGTGTACAATAACATTGCCACCTTCTCAGCCACACTTATTCTCCGGGAAGCTTTCACCTTATAAGTATTCTTCAAATCATCACACAATTTAAAGAATACATCTTTGTTCATCCGGAACATGTTATGACAACGAGTGTCATTCCCTGATTGTAATTCCATCACCCAAATGTTACCAGTGTATAAAGAATTCATACAAGGGACCTTATGAATATACTTTTCATGATACATTTCTATCATAGAAGCACAAATGCAGACAATTCTACTAATCTCCTCTTCCTCCTCCTCTAAAATGTCCATATCCATAACCTGCAAATTATTCAAATATCCATCAAGCTATCATGTAGTAGTACGTGCTAAATATATATTCAAGACAAGAAAAAAGCTAATAATAATAACACTCAAATAGTGAATGCTTATTGAAAATATAGTAAAAAAATGTCAAGATCAGAATAATGCTAGGGAAACAGAAATAAGATGCAATTCAAGATCAAAAAATGTTTCACAATATGCCATGTGTCCTTTGTATGCTTTGATAATTCTTCCACCACCAAAACTTTCCAACGATAGCATCATCTTCCATTAATGAAATATATATATATATATATATATATATATATAATATATATATATATACAGTTCCTATCGAGAGCGAAGCTTCACTTTGAAATTAAAGTCTGAAGTTCCTTATTTGACTCACTTTTCGGTCATATTTCCACATCTCCACCATTCAGTTTGTAGAACCTAATGCATAGATCACTCCTGCCAAGTTTCATTGAATTTGATGATCGTTTGGGTTTTCATAATCATTATTTACACAAACAGTTATGAATAGACAGATTTATGATCCGTTCGTTGATTTAATTTAATTCGGTACCTTAACGATTACCAATTTGGATGAAACTTGGCAAGAGTGATCTATGCATTAGGTTTTACAAACTAAAAGGTAGAGATATGGAAATATGACCGAAAAGTGAGTCAAATAAGAAACTTCACACTTTAATTTTAAAGTGAAGCTTCGTTCTGGATAGGAACTGTATATATATATATATATATATATATATATATATATATATATATATATATATAATATATAGTTATATACATATATGCATATATTTATGCTTCTAAAGAGCAAGTACTCTAAAGACTTGGTATCAATTACGTTTGTTCAGAGTGACTTTTTCCTTTTGACTTTCAACTTCAATATTTACATAACCTAACCAATTCGGCTTCAAGTTATACATCTAGTGAGCATATGGATCAATTATATTCCCAAACCAATTAATATAAACCAATTCACATGATTCATTAATTCATTACATAGCACACAGAACACAATTCAAAATTTCATACCATGAAAACACCAATTCAATGTTTCAGAGAATACTACTGACCTATTTGCAGAGAAATCGCCTCTTCAAGATGGCACCTGCAATCAACCTTTTGGCCTCCCTACAATAGAATTATAAATATATCAATTCATGTATAAGTTAATAGGGATTATATACAACCAGAGAAAGATAGAAACAAAGAGCTAACCTTGATAAAACGAGATTGAGAAGAACGGCATAAGGAGGAACACCTTTGCAGAATTTATATAAGAGACAAACCCTAGAATTGAAAGAAGGCATCGCGCCCAAATTGAGGAGAAATAGGCAAAATGGCAGGCAGATTGGACAGAAAAACATAGCAAACGCGCGTAGATTTGAGAGGAAAACAGAGCAAGAGCGCGAATCAGATTTGGATTTGGCGCTGGGTATTTTAGGATTTCACAATTGTAAGCGAGTCATCCGCGTCTTCTCCGAGCGTTTCAGAAACCCAGATCTGAAAAAGCAGGTCACGACCTGTTTATGAAAATTGAGGTTTTGCGCCGTGATTTTTATAAAAACACGGATTTGGAAATTTTACCAAACAGGCTGAAAGCCCAAAACGTTAAAAATAAGCTAAAATTTTCGCAAAACCGCAATCCCAAACGGACCCTAAGATGTAAAATTTAAAACCATTCTTCATTTATCAAAGTGCAAAAATGGCATTAGATTTAAAATTTTATATGGCCTGGTTTGATTCTAGTATTCGATATTCTTCTTCTCCATTAATTTCATACAAAACTTTGGCAATTTGTAAAAGGGTCAAAACTATTATGGGGGAGTGAAAGGAAATGAGAATTAGGAAGATTAATTCGATCAACAAGACAAAGAAACAAGGATAAGATGAAGAAAGAAATTCTTTTAACACGCCATGGTAATTATGGTTCTGGGAGTTCTTCCTTATTCTTAGTAATTTACTTTTTCATTTTCCTTATAATTCTATTTAACTTTATTTTTTCTGTTTGATAAGGAATGTATAAGACATAATTATCTCATCATATGATGTCGGCGTGAGAATTTTACTAACGGTGTTAGATAAAATGTTATCATTGGACTATGATTAGTCAATATATAAAACACGAGGACAAAAAATAATCATTTTAAAACCACGGTGTCAAACATAACCATGACTCTAAACCACGAGGGCCATTTATAACTTTTACCCTAAGTATATTGATGAAAAATACGAAAATCCATTGAATTAAACAAACCCTTGTTGGTGCTTAGGTTATGCATGTATGATTCTTGATGACTTTTACTAGATCAAAGTCAATGATAATGTTAGGCATACCATACACCAGTGGGAATAGACAAATGCAAACCCCCGTTTTCCGATTCGAAGTCAACGTAATCATAGTTTCTCCGATTTGTTTACCACTGGCCATGGCATGGCCTTGGCTGAAGCTTCTGGTTAATTTGATCGGGTCAGGTTTCATTTTCATAATGTGAAAGGGTAGAGTGGGTGTTTCTCTTTATTATAGCATTAAATAAACAACGTGATAATTGATATTCATTTCAATAAAGGGGACACATCACATATAGTATAACTCCCCCTTGACTTGACCTCACGGTTCCCATTTCGATCACCCTGTCCAGCTAAAACTGCATCACTCTATTAACTATACAATGATGTAATATATCGACGTCATCGATCCTCTTCAGCTACAACTGCACCACCTTGTTAACATCGATCCTAATTCATACACAGTTTAGGGTTTAGTCAAGTTCACATTATGTGAATCATAAGTCTCCCTGATGTTACAGTTCTTTGAAATTATGTATAAATTAATAAGATAAACAAAAATATACCCAATTACAAAAATATATGGTTTATCATTTGTGTAGATACAAAAATAATGTGACAAAAGAGAACAAACTATACCCAATTACATTTAGCATAAGCACATGCTTGAAAATGACAAAATTAATTCTCATGTTTTTCCACTGAAGCTTAGATCTCCTTTCATGTGTTCATGCTGCTCTGATTAATCCTTTTACTAATGAATTAATGAATGAGATAGCTGGCTGTTCAAGCTTTGTTGCTATCGAAAAAATGGCAAAAAAAATAGAAAATGATAGCCGGTTATAGTATAAACGTTTCTTCCTCTCCATTAGTAACAGTCCTGAAGATTTTCCTCTTTAAGGAACAGCAAAGTTGCAGAGTTGTCAAGTTTATAACAAAGAGAAATAAATCCAAAAAGGAAAAAAAACCAAAAAAGAAAAAAGGAAAAAGGGCGCCAAAACAGTAGACAAAGGAATATAGAAAGACTGGGACCTCTCTGACTTCATATTAGAGTAATCATTCTCATCTCTCTCATCACTAACTATATTTAAACCCTCAAAGCTCAACTACTTTGTAATCCTCCCTCTCTCTCTCTCTCTGCTGTGTTTCTCTGAGAGGCTCCGGTACGGTTTTGGCGAAAATGGGGAGTTACCGGATGTGCGTGTGCTTCACTCGCAAGTTCAGGATCACAGATGCTGAGCCACCTTCTGACGTGACGGAATACTTCGCTAAGTACGCCGAGGGAGGGACCCACATGACCGCCGAGCAGCTCAGGAACTTTCTGGAGGATGTTCAGGGCTACGGCGGCGCGTCGATCTCGGAGGCCGAGCGGATCGTGGGGCAGATGCTGCAGAAGAGGCACCACCACATTGCCAAGTTGATAACGAGGCGCACGCTCACTCTGGAAGACTTCCACCATTACTTGTTCTCTGCTGATCTCAACCCTCCAATAGAGAACCAGGTAGTGTTTGGTTTCTGGATGTTCTTGAACCACTTGATGAGTTTTCTGAGGAACTGAAAATATTTCATGAAGTCAACGCAATGTTTGACTTCAATTTTAGGCTTTGAAGATAGTTCATTTTCTCTTTACTTGGGTTCTTGGATTTTGTTTGTTTGACATTCTAATTTGATTGGCAAGTGAAATTCAAGTCTAGGAAATTGCTCATTTTAGGAAATTTTGGGTATTTGGTTTCAGGTTCATCAGGATATGAATGCTCCATTGTCTCATTACTACATATATACTGGACACAATTCATATTTGACTGGAAATCAACTCAGTAGTGACTGCAGTCATGTTCCAATCATCAAGGCACTGAAGAGAGGTGTGAGAGTGGTGGAGCTTGATCTTTGGCCAAATTCGGCAAAGGATGATGTCAATGTTCTTCATGGAAGGTATTACTAATCATATCACATTAGAGCATGTAGTTTACTGGCTCTCTGACGTTTGCTTCGGATAATGCATTGGTATATTGTTCAAAATATCAAATGCCATATCTGAAATAGTATGCCTCCACCCGTTTCTAGTTGGTTTTGAATTAGATGCCTCAACTTATCTAGGAAAGACAACAAAGATTTCTGCAGTGATCATCAATTTATTAATTTGGTAATGTTAGATATTCAAAGTCTGCATTTTTGATCTAGGACCTTGACAACTCCTGTGGAACTTGTTAAGTGCTTGAAGTCAATTAAAGATCATGCTTTTACTGAATCTCCATACCCTGTTGTCATAACTCTTGAAGACCACCTTACCCCCGATCTCCAAGCTAAAGTAGCAAAGGTATAATTTCTTCTTCTGTGAATGATATATAGATATCACATTCTTACTAGAATGTCTGTTTTATTTAATACTGCACTTTTTTTTTCCACAGCTGCTCATGAAGACATTTAAGGAAATGTTGTTTATTCCTGATTCTGAATGTTTCAAAAAATTACCTTCACCAGAAGATCTGAAGTATCGAATAATCATATCTACCAAACCTCCTAAAGAGTACCTTGAGGATAAAAGTGTCAATGACAAGGAAGATAACTTGCACAAGAGAAAAGATACTGAAGAAGATGAATGGGGGAATGAACCTGCAGAGCTTAAAGAGGAACACGAAGATGTTGGTACAGTGAGTTGACATGAAGCGACATACTAACTCCAATTCTTTCTGTGTCTCTACCTCTTGGGTGATTAAATTTTGCTCGTTGGTTTGCAGAGTGAAAGTGAAGCAAGTGAACTAAATCAGGATTGCGAGGATAACAATAACTCCAGTCATGGAGCAGAACCTGCATCATACAAACGCCTAATTGCGATCCATGCTGGGAAACCAAGTGGTGGTTTAAAGGAGGCACTTAAAGTTGAGGTTGATCAAGTCAGACGCCTTAGTTTGAGTGAACAAGCACTTGAAAAGGCTGCTGAATGTCATGGAACTGATGTTGTTAGGTACTTTATTTTCTAGCACAAGGACATCCCAAATGATTCTCTAAACATCTAAGATGATGACTTCATTTGCATCATCTTGCTTTTACATTGGTATATATTGCAATTGATCAACTCTGGACTTCTAAAATCTTCGTTCATAGGTTCACCCAGAAGAACATTTTAAGGGTCTATCCAAAAGGAACTCGGGTCAACTCCTCCAACTATAAGCCGCTTATTGGTTGGATGCATGGTGCTCAGATGGTTGCATTTAATATGCAGGTTACTTGGAATATTCTTTCATATTTTGTTACTCTTTTCATATTTCCCCCTCCTAGGCAGACTATCTCAGAAGTCGATCAGAACTTTTTTATTTTATATGAAGTACCTATCAGTAGCATTTTCTGAACACAAACCAATATTTCTTTGTCCAATGGCAGGGATATGGTAAATCTCTTTGGCTGATGCATGGGATGTTTAGAGCAAATGGGGGATGTGGTTATGTAAAAAAGCCTGATTTTGTTATGAACGATGAGCAGATTTTCGATCCTAAAGCAAAATTGACTGTAAAGAAGACTTTAAAGGTAAGCACATTTCTATCATTTTCTCAGTCTGAAGTTGAAGGGACTGCTCTATGATATATCCTCTCTTATTCAGAAGACGCTTCTTAGATGTATTGTGTCTCTTGGCAGGTGAAAGTATATATGGGAGATGGTTGGCATTTGGATTTCAAACAAACACACTTTGATTTATATTCACCGCCTGATTTTTACACCAGGGTAAGTGTCGGAAATACTCTAGTACTATCAGTCTTGTTACTGTTGAGGGTATGAAAATTCCATCTCCACCCGTTGCCAGTGGATTGAGTGGTCTCACTTTTACAGTTGCTTATTTTCACAAGTTACCTCGAAAACTTCAAATATGCATGCCTTCAAGTACTTGATCAGCAAATACATATGATGGTATACACTTCTTTATGGTAGTATTTAACAGTTAATGTGTAATGCAGGTCGGCATAGCAGGAGTTCCAGCTGATGAGGTAATGAAGAAAACTAAGAAAAAAGAGGATGATTGGACTCCTGTATGGGAAGAAGAGTTTACATTTCCGCTGAGAGTCCCTGAGTTGGCTCTGCTTAGAATCGAGGTACATGAATATGACATGTCTGAGAAAGATGACTTTGGTGGCCAAACTTGTCTGCCAATCTCGGAATTGAAACAAGGAATTCGTGCAGTCCCACTCTTAACCGAAAAGGAGAAAAATACAACTCAGTGAGGCTTCTAATGCGATTTGAGTTCAGCTGAGGATTTGGTTATGCACTTCTGCTCATGGAGTTTTGATGAATTTTCATTTATATTCATTTTCAAATTCCTCTAGTGCTGCCGCCATTTTTTAATTTATTTTGCCCCTTACTTAAAAGAGACTTGCTCACCATCCACTTGTTAGAGAGAATAAGAGTTGTATATTTAGCTTTCTACATGTACAATGCTTCTCTGTTCTTCCTATTTTCTATAAATTATGTTTTATGGGATAAATTTGACCTCAGTTAGAGAATTACAATCCAACTCATCAAAGCTCACAGAATATACCAATAGAAAAGTAAACAAACCATAATGGTGTTGTTCAAGTTCCTAGTATGTTTCTCAAGCGTGAGGAGACGACTCCTACGCCCTTGGTTGAGGGCTACAAGAGGGCTACAAGCATGCCATTGTTCAAGGAGCTTGTTGGGTGTGAACTAGAGCAGTATGCTATACTGGAAAACCTGGAATTTGGTAACTCACTTCTGCCTTCTTCTTGTCCCTCTCTCACTTTAATGTTTAAGTTTTGTGTTTGTTGACTTGTTCTTTGACATTGTGAATGTGTATGTGCAGATTCTGGAGCGACTAATACTGGTAATCCGCCTGAAGAGGACTAGAATGACTACATGATTCATGAAAGCTGCAGCTTGTTGGAACCTTTCTTTGCTTTTGTTTTCTTAATTCGAATATGTTATTGCTGTTTGTTAGCTGATATTGAGAAATGTCCTTTTTGACAAAAAGGGTATAGAGCACTGGGCCTTACGCGGCGGTTTGGGCCTAGCCTAGTTGAATTGGGCCTATGCAGGCTGGTTGGCCCACTTTAAAGAGAACGAAAGACTGGGCGCGGGTCTCTCTCATCTCTCATCTCTCATCGCTCTCCGGCGGCACTCCACGACGTAGGTCGACCGGAGACCGCCGTCACCAGCGGCTCTTACTGCTTTAGGTAGCCTTATATAAGTCTTGTTCCTTCATATTGTTATATTGGAATTTGCTATCTGCTAATTGCTGAAGTATACATACATAATCATCGTGCAATAAGCCAATAGTATTCAACTCACTCTGCCTCTCTTGTATATTGAAAAGAAAATAGACTGCATTATGGAACTGGAAAATTAAAGCGGCAGCTAGTTTCAAACTGATTAATGTGGTTATGGTAACTGATGATTGTATCGATGTCCAAGGGGAAGATGCTCCTGATGTTTATTGTTGTCTGTGACTGTTGCCCTTCAAAAGGGTTTACATATTGTTTTGTGTTTTAAAAGTTCCTTATATGTTTCTCAAGTCTGAGAGACTGAATCCCTTGGTGTTTTCTGATGGCTACTCAATAACTCAACCCAGAAGCTGTTTTGTTTTGAGTGTTTTTGCTCTCAATCATTTCACACTGATCACAACTGAAAGTCTGAACTGAACTCCAGTATCCCAGACGTTCAGATGGTTGCCAGATTATGATATTTGACGGCAATATCAAATTAGCAAGCATGTGCAATCCCCAGAAAATATAAAGAAATAAGGCCAAACATGTCAATAGAGAAAGAACAGTAAAACAAGCAAGTTCCAATAAGCTATTGTTGAGCAGTATATGCATGCAGATCAAGGGGCACAGCCAAGCTCCACAAGACAGAAGAAGATAGCTCGCAAAGTCAACCATAAACCCCTCAGGACCAAAGCTGGAGTGTCGGTTTCATTTTCCTTTATCTGGATATTACAGCTTGAGCCTTGGTGCCTTTAGCCCTTTACCACAATCTTCGGTGAATTGTAAACCATTGGATGGTACTTTGTAAAGAGGTAATGATTGCTGTGACAGGCATACCAAAATGGCTATACCATACCCCTAGTCCATATTTTATCTGCAAAACCCCGCTGACTGGCCAGTCCAGGCAACATGCATAGAAGGTGAAACAGCTGCAGCATCCATATTGTTAACTGCACATTAATCTTCTTCTGGACTAATTCACTAACTACTGTTTCTTCCCTGAGCATCATTCTAGATCCCACAACCTAATGACAAATTGGACAAAGGAAAAATAAATAAGCCAGCAATTTCATCAGTGACTCCAAGCAGCAACAGGACTAGCCAATGTGCACTGTCTAATGTCTTTGAGTATACACTCATAAGTTTATGCTGAAAAACGAAAGCAAAGAAAAGACAAATGAAATTTATGGCACAGCACATACCTTCTGTACAGAGATGACATATGTTACCCATTGTTCAGTTGTACATGGTTCTTGCTTTTGAAGTCAGATGCAGAGGTTGACAACTGGGGGCAATCACGCACATACAAGTGTTCCAATGAAGGGAACTCAATATCTACTGAAGTAGGACTGCAGAACCTTGTCAGCTGTGGAAGATCTTTCAAAATAAAGTTCTTCAATGCTGGAAAGACAATAGTTTCCTCACTTGCTTCAATAATTCTGTCCAAGCTACTGCAACTTTGAAGCCAAAGGTCCTCCAAATGCAGAAGACATTGAGCTTCCTTTGATGTGAAGAGGTATTTCACTTGAGTGCACCATTCAACTGCCAAGCTTCGAAGATTATGAAAGGCTGCGTGTGGAGCAGGACCTTTCCATATGCTTAAGAGCTTTTGTTGATTATACAATCTCATCTTTCTCAATCTTGTCAAGATAATATGTTCCGGCTCCAACCCTTCAAATCCAAACACATATTCCATTTTCCTCAAATCATGACAAATGATTTCTTCTACATTTTGCAGTAATTGCAACAACTTTGATGGTATAAGTTCATTGACCAACTCACAACAATCCCTGATGTCCAATACCTTTAGCTTTGATAGAGACCCTGGTGGTAATTCACCAACACAGAACTCCCTCAGGCAAGACATGTCCCCAAGATGCAATACTTCCAAGTTCTTGAACACAGGTTCATTTGAAACCCGTCTTGTTGTGTTCAGAAACTCTTTCAAGTTCTCATCGGCATGCACAGCAAGCCGCTTCAGTCCATGTAGTCTTCCAAGGTCATGTTCTACAACAATGCTGCTTAAGCCCTTGCACCCGAAATAGAATAGTCTCTCTGCTTTCTTAGTCACCACGTTGATAAACCAATCCGGTAATGTATTGATGGTTGTGTCAAGGCTCAGGGTTCTTGAATGATGATGTGGACGGTCACGTCGCATAGAGGATATTCCCCTGTACGAGTTTCTGTTGATACATATATCAAAGCTTACCCAATTTGGATCGAACTCAACAGTTTTAGGTAAGCATTCTGGAGTAAACATGGACAGCTCCAAAATGTGTAGATGCGACAAGCCAGTTAACTCTTCAAAGCCAGCATTTTTACCAAAAAAGAAAGAACAAGAGCTTCCCTCAACTTTACTACCCCAATCGCCAAACTTACATTTCATATACAGTTCTTCTAATCTATTCAACCTCGAAATCACTTGAGATGGCACTCCATCAATATCTCCAATATTAGTGAGGTCCAACATCCTCAAATTGGTCAGCTGTCCTATTTCTTTAGGAAATTTCCTAATATCACATCCTCTTATACTAAGAATCTCAAGTTTCTTCAGGCTTTTAAGCATGGACAAGTCAATTATTGACTCGCAATAATCTAAATACAGAGCTCGGAGGTTGGTTAGGAGATTGAATGATGAGGGTCTTCACGTAATACTGGTGCGGCTAAGATCCAAGACTTTTAATTCCTTAGGACTATGAAACAAGGTTTTTGGGATCTTTTCTATACCAGCATTATTTTGCAGCAATAAAGTTTGGAGTTTTGAACATACCAACTCATTAGGCAGCTTGCAAATGTTGTTCTCCATTAGTGAGATTGCAGAGTATCCCTCATGTGCATCCAGTGGCCACTCTTTCAATTCACACCGAGTTTTCACCAAAAACCCATAGCCATCTTCAGACAATGCTATTGACATGGCCATATCTCGAATGACATCATGCATTCTTACACATCCATCCTCTCTACCTTCCAAAAGCAAACAAGAAGCTTTAAGGTATTTAGTCACTGAATTTGCTATGACTCTGGCATTTTCTATTGTGCTGTTGACATCTCGAAACAATCCTTTTCCAAACCATACTTCATCAAGTCTTCTATTGAGATATCATCATCTTCTGGGAATAGGCAGCAAATCAAGAAGCATGACTTGGCATCATTACTGTCCAAGTAATCATAACTTAACTTTATACATTTAAAGACATCTCCCTCGTCATCGAGGCTAGCACGTTGAGACATTCTAGTCGTCGAGCAGCTTCTTTCCATTCTTCAAAATCTTTGTCCCCAAGTGCCCTCGCAACTGCTCTTAGCGCAACTGGGAGACCAGCACACTCTCTAGCTACCTTCTTGGCTACATTATAGAATTCAACAGAGTTTTCCAAAGACTTTCTTGCTTTCTTAACAAACAAGATCCAAGAATCTTCCTCTGATAAGGTATTAAGACGAATGCGTGATTGTGCTTCCATGGAATGACAGACATTCAATCTCCTTGTGGTGAGTAGGACTTTAGAATTGCATTTCTGAAGCTCACCATAGCTAGGAATTCCTATGCTTGACAAATCTATTCTGTCCCAAATGTCATCCAAGATAATAAGGATCTTCTTTCTTTTCAGTATCTCCATCTTCAATCTTTTAGCTCTTCCAATGTCAGTCTCCTCCTTCAATTCCAAGCCTAGCAGATCTGCCAATGTGCCTTGAATGTTTCTCATGTTGGGCCTTTGGGATATGACAGCCATTATCACATGATGAACAATCCCGGCATTTTGGGCTTGTACTCCAACATATTCCACCATAGTAGTCTTCCCAACTCCTCCCATTCCATAGACTGCAATGGCAGTGACCTTATCATCATTTAGTGCCATCATGACCTCATCCATGGCTTGTCTTGTTGCTTCAAATTCTTCAAATTCTCCCGTGGACATTGAAAACTCAATTTCAATTGGTCTTACCTTAGTGCACACAAATTCTGCACTGGCTTCAACAAGTTCTCTTTCTGACCTGCAAGGAGAAGGATTCATCCGATAAGATAATAATAAATCCATCCAATAGCATAGAACTCTTACAGTCATGCTTACTGATAATTTTGTGTATGCCACCCAGAGAAATTAGCCACTTTTCTTAAAGCATCCCTCCACTGCTTCACCTTCTTTAAGTCATGCCTTTCTTCATGCTTGGTGAAGGCTGCTTCAAAACTCTTCTTTTGATGTCGTACATCAGATGGCTTCACACGATAAAAAAGTGGCAGAATTCTGTTGTTGTCTTCCATGCAACGAACAATTTTTGTAAGTTCTTCCATGCCTTGTGGAGACTTAGAGGAATAGAGGCCCCTACTTCAAGCTCTTCATCATCCTTGAATGTTTTAATCCGTCTGGTGTTTTGCAATTCATGGTATAAATGAGATAGAAAATTATCGCGAATGTCTTCACCTCGAAAACTCAGAAACACATCATACTTCCACTCAAGAGCCATTGACATGGCTGAAGGAAAAGATTGACTACTAGAGGCCATTGAAATTTACTGAAAAGAAAACATAAAGAACAGGCAAGAAAGAAACACCCATAAACTGGGGATCACCAGTTACCACACGGAATGAACTCAGAAGAACTCAATCAAAAAACAGATAGAGTTGGTTGTACAGACTCGGAAGGGGACTAGGGGAGTAACGATACAACTTTGTGTACATTGAGATGCTGAATTAGCTAAGCAGCCAAAGTTTGGTGTGACTTTAGCAAATCGAGCCAAATTAACAGCTCCTTTGATTTTCTCTATCAAATAGTATGTATATCTATCTCCAGCTGCTGAAGTAAAAGACTCTTGTTCATTTGTTTAGTTCATATTGTGCAAGTAAGCATCAGTCCCATCACTTACTCATTTGTTATATACATGTTCTCCTTTCCTGGCATTTTCCTAAAAGCGTTGACCTTATTTTTGAAGTCCAGCTTGATGAACCTGTCAAAAGATTCTGTTTCTATCTAATTACAATGCATGCGTATGCAAACATGTCTAACCGACTATTGATGATGAGAATTAAGACCTAGCCTCATTGTATGAAATATAATATCTAAGTTGTTAGGCACATCAGTAGGTTCATAAGGAACTTTGTAAGGCTAAGGCCTAATTAATTCTCTCGCAAAATCTTACATGGATATGGAGCTCATCCTGGTTTCCACAAAATTCACCGACTTCAATGTATCAATCTGTTCAAGACTTGTTAAAGGGCAATATATGGCTCCAACACCGTCAACCTTTTCTCAATCTGAGGAGAGGCTTGATCCCCTAAATCTCAAAATTCAACAGTTTTAGTAATACTACAGAGTCGGAAAACACAGTATCAAGAAAAAAAAAAAAAAAAAACAAACAAAGTATCTCAAAAATGCCAGTTTTAGAAAAGCTGGAATTTGGTGACTCACTTCTGCTTTCTTCTTGTCCCTCTTTTAGTGTTTGGTGTTTGTTGACTTGTTCTTTGATCGACTCAGAATCCATGAAAGCTAGTACAAGCGAGAGTCGATTTCCAGCCTAAACTTTCACCTTCTCACCTTCACTATTCATCGTTCTGCTTATTTCCGAAGCAGAAGCTTTGATTTTGATGGCTTTGATTACACAGCGATGTAGGACTGATTCACCAAAGGGAAAAGGATGAGAAACTAAGACCCTTCAAAAAAAAAAAAAACGGTATAGAGAACTGGGCCTTACACGGGCTAGGCGGATGTTTGGGCGCGCTAGGCGGAACCTAGTTTCATTGGGCCTAGGCAGGCTGATTGGCCCACCTTATTTTTGTTGTTGTAGAAAAACCCTAAAACTAAAGACACCGCGGGTGTTGGATCGACTCTTGCCTCTTGGTCTGGCCGTCTTCTCTCATCTCTCTCCGGCGGATTGCAGCGGCACTCCACCCAGGTGACCGCCGTCACCAGCGGCTCTTACTGCTTAAGGTAACCTTATAAGCTTCTACAAGTCTTGTTCCTTCATATTGCTCTTACTGTTTAAGGTAACCTTAAGGTGGTTATTGTAACTGATGATTGCATGATCGATGTCTAACGGTCCAAGGGGAAGGTGCTCCTAATGTCTATTATTGTCTTTGATTGTTGCCCATCAAAAGGGTTTAGGTAAATATTGTTGTTTGTTTTACATTTGATGGTGTTTTTATGAGAAATTGAATGCATTATCATATAGGTGGTTTTATACTTTCATATATGATGTATTATCTATTTTTGATATTGGTATGGCACTAGGTGGCAGGAAAGCTTTTGAAATGTTAGATCTTGAGAAAGACTTAAGTGAGTCACGTCAACAATTTGAGAAGTTCTCTCTTGGGTCTGAAAAGTTGATTAAGATCTGTGATTTGGGTAAGTCCAATAAGGACAAGATTGGTCTAGGTTTCGTGTCTGGTAGTTGCTCTAGTCAGGGTAGCAAGACTGTGTTTGTCAAGAGTAAAGAACCTTTAAATCCCACTTCTATAGAGCCTATTAGGTCACAACGTTTTGTTCCCACTTGTCATTTTTGTGAAACAATAGGACACATCCGTCCTTGTTGTAAGAAGTTTAGATTCAGTTAGCGAAACTCTAGGAAGTCACAGAAGAGAGTATCACCACTTTCCAGTCAACTCTTGAGAACGCCCTTAAGGAGCGGTCTAGGATAACACAGAGTCTTGCCATCTCAAAGTCCAAAATTTTAGCTAGGAAGCCTCCTGCTAGAAAAAGAGCCAACCCTAAGGTAGGAAAAGCTAAAGAACCTATTGACACAAGTTTGTTTGACAAGTGTCTCTGTGAGCGTGATGACGATTTGTCATGTTTTGTTACAAGAGTCAGCTTCACTCCTAAACCTAAGGATAGGATAGTTGTCATATGCAATGTTGCCATTTCAGCTAGGAAGCCTGACTCCTAGTATGTTGATAGTGGTTGTTATAGGCACATGATCGGTGACCGAAAATGGTTCTTATCCATGGATGAGACATACCCATCATGTAGTGTTGTGTTTGGGGATGGTGCCAAGACTGAGATCATAGGCAAAGGGACAGTTAGGACCCCTAGTCTCCCATGTCTGAAGAATGTTCTTCTAGTTAGAGGTCTAGAAGTCGGTCTGTTGAGTGTGAGTCAGATTGTTAATGATCGGTAGTTTACTTGGGTAAAGTTTTTAGCAAGTAAAGATGAAATTTTTGAGAAATATTTTAGCTTTGCAAAACAAGTCACAAATGAGAAGTCACATGATGGTTTGCATATTGCTAGGATCAGATTTGACCATGACACTGAATTTGAAATTGCAAATTTTGCTGATTATTGTGATGAGTTTGATGTGCACCATGAGTTCTCTGCTCCTATCACTCCCCAACACAATGAGATTCTTTTTGGGCTGAGGCTGTAAACAATGCTTGTTACACTTTGAATAGGCCTGAAACTTTCAAGACTCTTTACGAGTTATGGAAGGGAAGGATAACTAACATATCACATCTCAAGGTGTTTGGGAGTCCTTGTTACATTTACAAGGATAGAGAATATCTGACCAAATTTGATGCTAAATGTGACAAATGTGTTTTTCTTGGTTATGCTTTGAACAATCCTGCTTATCGTGTGTACAACAAGATATCTTACAAATTTATAGAAACCATAAATGTTGCTATTGATTCCTTGGTTTGTTGTCACAGTTCTCCTTATGTTCTTGTGCAGGAACAAGAGCCAATTAAGAGCCTAGCTCTCAAAGACAAGCCTTCCACATCATCTGATGTGGAAGAAGTGGTAAGTGACTTTGATCTTCTAGCGGAGATCCTCACTGGTGGGATAGATGCAACCTTAGTCATCCAGAAGCCCCATAGAACTGGTAAGCGCCAAGTTCAGAAAGCTCACAGTCCCTCTGACATCATTGGTGAGCTCGATGAGCCCAGAAACACAAGGGGTAAGTCTGTTTAGTTGGTAAGCAACTTCACTTTGCTTAAAGGTTTTCTAGCACTTTACAAAAGTGAGATCAACGAGATAACTTGCTATAGTTTTGTGTCCACTATTGAGTATAAGAATGTGAAAGAGGCTTTGTTAGATGTTGAGTGGATATGTGTCATGCAAGAAGAGTTGAACCAATTTGAGAGAAGTAGAGTATGACACTTGGTTCTTAGACCTAGTGACAAGAATGTCATAGGAACCAAATGGGTGTTCAAAAATAAGTCTGATGAGAAGGGAGTGATAACCAGTAACACAGCCCGATTGGTTGTGCACAGTTATTCCCAAATTGAGGGGTTAGACTTTGATGAAACCTTTTGCCTATGTTGCTAGGTTAGAATTTGTGCGTCTCCTTTTAGCCATAGACTGTCATTTGAAATTCACTCTATATCAAATGGATGTGAAGAATGCTTTTCTGAATGGTATCCTCAAGGATGAGGTATATCTGGAACAACCCCCAGGATTCCAGAGTGTCAGCCATCCCAACCATGTGTTAGATAAGGCCCTCTATGGCCTTAAGACCCTAGAGCTTGGTATGAGAGACTCTTTGCACATTTGACTGAAAATGGGTATGTGAGAGGTTCCATTGACAATACCATGTTTGTCAAATGTACCTCTAAGGACATTATTATTGCCCAAGTGTGTGGATGATATTGTGTTTGGATCCACATCCGAGACCCTAGTGAAAGAACTTACCACTCTTATGAGTAAGGAGTTTGACATGAGTTTATGTGGTACCTTAGTTATTTCCTAGGATTGCAAGTGTCTCAGGGGGATAGATTGTTCATCTCCCAGTCTAAGTATGCTAAGGAGCTTATCAAGAAGTTTGGGATGGAAACCTCCACTGCTGTCCAAAACCCAATGGGGACAAGTTGCAAGATCAGTGCTGGTCTTGAAGGGATAGATGTTGATCCAACTCTCTACAGGAGTATGATCGGTAGTTTGCTAAAGGGTAAAATGAGAACATTAAAATCCGAGAACATAAAAAAAAACAAATGTTCAACATAAAACAACCTACAACCGAGAATGAATAAAACCAACATCAATGCAAAGAACAAATCAGAAATCCTAAGCAGAGTTATACTCGTCATCGTCACTGGTCTCCTTACAAATCACATCACTCTCACTTTCCTCATCACCATGATTAGAGGAAGGTGGTGTATCCTGAGAAGGAGTAGTGGAGGAGCTAGAAGTATCCTCATCTCGCCAGCGCTCAAAGTCCCTAAGTATCCCAGGCAACTGTTTCTTGAAATTGTAGAATTGACGTCCAATGTAGTCACGAAAACCAAGCACAACATCTTGCATTGCCTTATCCACAACGACCTTGATTTCCTTCTTCAATAAGGTATGCTCCAAAGATTCCACTTACAAACCAAATTGTGCAGCGGACTTGACAATGGTGACACGATCAACAGGGTTGACGGGCAGAGTAAGGACATCACCATGAAAATGGACATTGCTCTTGATGCAGAGCAGAGTAATCACGGCAGGAAAGACAATAGAGCTAGAAGCAAAAAGATGCTGGGGGATAGCAGCTCTTCTCATAGCCTGAAAGATATTGTGCTCTGCTGGAAGTATATGCTTGGATTTATCACAGAAATAAGCAATCAAAACTGCTTGTTGATGGGTGATCTTACTAGTTTGGGTTGTGGGAGTAAGAAGGGACCTAGCTAGAAAGGTCGTCATGAACTTATACCACTCAGTCATAAAACCACTAGAAAGAAATGAATCTGGAATTGGCTTAGTGGGTGGAGTGGAGTATATAAGAGAGGCAAGATAGTTTAGGGTCACTTCATCTCTGACCTGAAAGACCTTGTCCATAGTGTGCTTCCCAGTGGCTAGAGAGAGATAAGACTTCTCGGATCCTAGCGGGACGGATGTCTACTTCCACACCCTTTACCTAAACCATGATAGGATCACTAGACCTAAGCTTGATCTCAGAAGGGATATTTTCATGGAAATTGGCATAAAACTCCTGAACCAAAGTGATATTTACCCTAGGAAAAGAATCTAAGGCTTTGACCCATCCCAATCTATGCACAAAGTGCTTAATTCCCTAAGGCATGCTCTTAAAATCAAAAGACTTCTCATAGATAATGGGTCGACTAACGAAGACAGACATGGCTCGATTGGAATGTAAATGAGATTTAGGAGGGATATATGTTACCTCGCACATCCTCTTCTTGAGAAGCAAAGAGGGCCTCCCATCTTGAGCACCTGAAGGCTTGGCCTTGGAGGGTTTCGAGGGACCAACATATTCCCTTGAACCGGACTTAGAAGAGCTCACGACGGTCTTGTCGGAATTCCTGGTAATCCGACGACGCGGCACACAGAATTCAGGATCAGTGCTGGAGGAACCAAAGATTTCCATGGGCTATCCTTCTTCATCGCCATCATTAAGAATTGGAAACTTGGTTTGTTTCACAACCTTGGGTTGCTGAGCCTTGACAGATTTGGGGGCAACACCGGAGGAGGATGGCCCAGATTTGGCAAATCCCTGGGATTGGAATGCGAAGGCGTTGAGAATCCCTTGAGTACGACCCATACCAGAAGGCTTGGCCCTAGCAGACCTAGCGTAAACTGTGCCTCTTCTCTTCCTCTCATTAATGGTTGCAGCAATGGAGGCTTCAACATCTTTGGGGGAAGGTTGAGCTGCAACTACAGTGGAATCCACTTGAGTACGACCCATACCAGAAGGCTTGGCCCTAGAAGACCTAGCGTAAACTGTGCCTCTTCTCTTCCTCATCTCATTAATGGTTGCAGCAATGGAGGCTTCAACATCTTTGGGGGAAGGTTGAGCTGCAACTACAGTGGAATCCACTTGCACAGAGGCAAGGTGAGGAGCAGCGACATTGGAAGTGATGGGAGTAGTGCTCAGAGAGGAAGAAAGAGCTCTCAACACTTGCGAGGTGGTGAGCATAGGCTCAGAGCTTACTGGGAGCAAAGATGAAACCATATGAGAGGTCACAGACCCGGTTTCATTTGCAGCAGAGGATGATGGGTTTTGATTAGGTTCAGCCATGAGGATGGGTGAAAAGGAATGAGAGGATAGGAGAGAAAGGAGATGAAGGAACAATGGTGAGAACCGGTGAGAGAGAAATGGAGGATTGAGGTGACTGGTTGAGAAGTGGGAGGAGAACCCAGTGTTTAATAGGCATGCAAAAAGCAGCCATGATTAGACGTTAACCGTCTTGAAAACTGCAATCCCACAACGATTGTGGAAAATCTCCCACAAAAAGCAGCCAACGACTGTAACAATATAACATGGTCCATATATCATGACATATATCAGAAGGTGAGTGTGTGCAAGACAAAACTTAATGGGGCTTAATGTTAGCATCAACTGAGATAAGTGGTGACATGGTGACATATCACATAAGTCCCGAGACCAGAGGACTTTTCCATCCTTACATCGCCTGAGAACATCTTTAGCACTGTTATTTAACATCATGAGCTTCTTTTTATTTTCATTTTGAAGCCTAGCTGAAAGATCGTCCTTATAGGTTTATACAACAAGAAAACATTGTCGTTGACTCTCAAACCAGTTGGCTTTAGGGCAACACGTGTAACAAGGACACGCCAATGACAGTTTTCCAAACCCATAGAAGGATAGACCATGACTCAGCAATCCTCACAGATGTGAGAACCGGCTAGCTCAACATAGTTTGTTATATTTTCAGTGATGTTCCAACCTTACTCCAAAGACATCAAACCAATCTTGTTTCTACCCACCCTTATTGACAGGACCCACCCCGAATTTCACCCTGAACCCGGAGTAAATCGTGTGGGGACCACCTCCAAGGAAAGATTTACCACAAAATTCGGTACAACCTCCCTTGGAAATGGACAACCCTTCCAAACCAAAACCTGCAAACACTCTTAAAGGTTCCAACTCCAACCTTATAGACTCCTGGAGCTTTCGTGCTCCCTACAAATCACAACATCTCCCAAAAAAATAGATTTACTAATCTAACAAAGATCATATAAGACAACCACATAATCAGAGCAACTCTATTTGAGAGGAAAGAAACTAGAAATAAATAGAAATGAGCGGAAGCTATACTATTGACTATGCCTCTTCTCCATGTACGCCCGATCTCAACTATGCAATCCTGCAGACTGGGCATTTTAAAACGAAGGGCCCAGGAGAAAACATTTAATAAATTTAGAGTGAGTGGACAAAAATAATTTAATAAAAATTATTTATCCATTCCCATTTTAATTTCATAGAAAATATACTGTATGCGGCAGCTCAAAAGCGCTCAACTCATAAACTGACAATTTCACGACTAGCATCTGCTAGTCACCAACTCGAATAAAATGGAGCCTCTCAGGCTAAACTATATATAAACATATATTCGTATGTATTTACACTCGTCAGACTCCTTCTATGAATCCTAGAAACAATTTAGAAAAATAGAAATTCATACAAGGCTACAACGCTGGCGTCTAACGCTCACGTTGGGCCATAATGATATTTTTCCTCATTATGACCGAAAAGAACGGTGTATTTACGTGTGGACTCCCTATATGAAAACCTAAATAAACCGAAAAAGAAAGTAGTTTTCATATAGGGCTATGACACTTGTGTCTAACACTCACGCCACGCCATAATGGTATTTTACCTCATTATGACGGACCAAGCACGTATGGCTAGCCAGCATTTATATACATACTATACTCATAATATCCAAAATATATATATCCACCGAAAATCTCATTTTCGGGATCTCTCCAAAGGAGGAAAAATTGTCAAATAACCGAGAAATCAATAAGTCTCATAAGAAGAAATAAATGATCAATAAAATCATTCATCGCATGTTTTTCAATTAAAAACAAAGGTCCACTCACAACTTTAGGCCTAAGCCTGACGTCGATCCGAGGTCTCTTCGATTTGAGTCTCCTCACGTCCTGTTCCAAATATATAATTAATTTCCCAACTAAAAATCCAATTTTATTCAAAATAGACAAAATAACTGAGAGCCATAAACACGCTCATCATTGCCTTACTTCGATATTCTTAATCGGAATGACCCAAACTTTAATACCATACTCGGCAGCCGTAAATACAACCTTTCTCAGAAATTGACTTAAATCCTACGGCCGGATTTTACATTATTTAACTGCCAAAATACCAAACTTTGGAAATTCCCAAACCTATCCAAATCTCATTCAAAAATTTCACAATTCACTTCATTAAACTCCTCTAATTATTACACATTTAAAACCATACAAAACTCCAAAACAGCGGCGGCCGGAGACCGATTCCGCGACGTCCAAATTCTACCAAATTTTAACAGCATCTTCCTCTCAACATCTCAAACAACTTTCATAACTATCACTAAGTTCAATTTCAAGCCTAACTAGGTCAATCGAACGAAAATATCTTAAAATCCCTAGAATTTCCTCCTTGAATTTCTCCTTACCTAGCTCAAGAAGGAGTGAGCCTTTTGGAGGGGTTGCTGCACGGGAGGAGAGCTATAAAACCGTACCAAGCTTGCACGGATTGGTGGCAGGAGGAGGGAGTTCCGGCGAAAAGCTTCCGGCGTCTCCGGCGGGTTAGAGGCTCGGGTGCTAGGCCGGGGAGGGAGAGGAGGTGGCGGGGGTCCAAACGGGACTGGTGCGGCGGCCGGTGGCTGGCCGGACGGCGGCAAACAGCTAAGAAGAATTTCGGCAGCGGGAGAGATAGAGAGAGGGCTCGGAGGGGAAGAACCGGGAGGAAGAGAGAAGAAAAAGAGAAGAGAAAAGAAAAAGAGGAGATGAGTTTAGGCCTCACACCAACCCGGCCCAACATCATAAAAATACCCAACTTCACCAATTTAACACCCCAAAATAAAATACCCTATTAAAAATTACCTTTTACTAGCTAAAATTTACCATTTTTACCGTCAACACATTTTTCTCCTACGAATAACTCTCCGGAATAATCGTCCCCCAAAACCTCTCTAGGGACCAATTAAACTATATCTCAATGCCGGAGACGGTAAAAATTCTTATTATAACCAAGCTAGTAAATAAGGTAAAAATTTAAGGGTCGGGATGTGACACTTATATTGTTCATCATGACCAAATAATGAATACTTTGAGATTAGTTTGGAAAGGAACATTTTGTTCAACAAACTTCAACCTCAAACCAGTCTCGTTTCTTCCCACCCTTATATCGTTTGTTACGAGTCATGACCAATGAATGTATACTTTGAGACTATCTTGGAATAGCTTCATTGCACCCACTTATCTCAAGTATATAGCTCACTACCTTGCACACCACTTAGATATGCTAAAGTGAGACATATATGTAGTTCTTCTATTTGTCATAATAACCAGACCACATAAGAGAGTGCAGATATATAGTTATACAAGATTAGAGTAAGAGAAGCAGATGAAAACCCTAGACACATACTTCAGGTCAAGATCAACCAAAATCATATCCTGGGATATCAACAAGCTTATTCATCATAATCTCAAGGAGACCACAAGAACCACAACAACAATTATTATTATAATTTTTTTGGGTTCGGTTCAAGGGATATCAATTTTGACACTATTTCTTGGCTGTTAGATTTTAAAACATTAAAGGGTCTAGATCAATTGTAAATATGATGTCAACATATAATTGATTGACTTGGCAAGTGATGTGGTATTTTTTCTTATTTCATAGCAAATTAAATTAAAAGAAAAGAATGAAAAAAAAGAATGTAAAATCTGAAAATCAAATTTGTACAAAAAAAAAAAGAATAGAAATTTGAAGCATCCCGATCTCAGTCTTTACCAAATTAATGCAGAACAACTAGTACAATACATTCATGGTGTAAATTCCTTTTTTTCCAGTGTTAATCGCAAGATCATCATAGCAGGCTTAGGCATTGGAGAGAGTGCTAAGGAGAGGAGAGCTTCGTCAAGATATGACTGAAGTAAATATGATCTATCTCTCAAATTTACCAGGACTAGATCACATGCTTTTTGTAGCCAGATGAATAGTTTTCGTATAAAAAAAGGGGTCAGATGAATATCACAGTTCAGTAATTAGCTTATGAATAAGAAAACCCTCAGGAAAGCCATGCCGATTTTACATATAACCTACAACTGCAGCTTTATGATTTCAATTGGATTTTGATCTGTGTTCTTTCACTCTGTGTTTTACTCTTCCTCTATTTTATTTTTTTTGATCGGATTTTTTTTTTCCCTTTTTATTGTAAAGATTGGATTTGGATTTTTAGACTTTACATTATGTTTTTTTCATTCTTTTCTTTTAATTTCATTTGCTAGGAAATAAGACAAAATACCACATCACTTGCCTCGTCAATTAATTATATGTTGACGATCATATTACAATTGATCTAGACCCTTGAATATTTTAAAATCTAACGGCCAAGAAATAGTGTCAAAATTGATGTCCCTTGAACTTGACCCATTTTTTTATATTTTCCATGGAACAATAAACCCTACATTACACACTTAAGCACAGGGGAGTAAAATCAATCATTGTTACCCACACCAATAGCCCGATGAAGGCTGGTGAAACGAGCATTGTCAAGTGGTTTTGTGAACAAATTAGCTAGTTGTTGCTCAGTTGGAATAAAAGACAATTCAAGCAATTTTCTTCAACTAGGTTCCTTATGAAATGATATAATATGCTTTGTCCTGGAATGCAGCACATGATTCTTGGAGATATTAATGGCAGAGATATTATCACAAAACAAGGAAATCATACCTTGTTTGAATCTGTAATCATATAGCATTTGCTTCATCCAAAGCAACTAAGTCTAGCAACTATCAATTGCAATGTACTCGGCCTGAGCGGTGGACAGAGAAACACAATTCTGTTTCTTGCTGTGCCACGAGACCAAGTTGTGTAAAATAAAAAAGTATCCACCGGAAGTGCCTTTCCGGTCATTTGTGTCTCCGACCCAATCCGAGTCAGAGTATCCTACAATCTCAACGTTAGTATCAAAAGTATACTTGATGCTATAATCAAAAGTATACTTTACATGTTTGATGATACGTTTTACCGCCTTAACGTGAGACTCCTTGGGGTTGGCTTGATACCGAGCACACACCACAATGCTAAAAGCAATGTCTGACCTACTGGCCGTAAGGTATAACAAACTACCGATCATACTCCTGTAGAGAGTTGGATCAACATCTATCCCTTCAAGATCAGCACTGATCTTGCAACTTGCCCCCATTGGGTTTTGGACAGCAGTGGAGGTTTCCATCCCAAACATCTTGATAAGCTCCTCAGCATACTTAGACTGGGACATGAACAATCCATCCTTACCCTGAGACACTTGCAATCCTAGGAAATAACTAAGCTTACACATAAACTCATCTCAAACTCCTTACTCATAAGAGTGGTAAGTTCTTTCACTAGGGTCTCAGATGTGGATCCAAACACAATGTCATCCACACACTTAGGCAATAATAATGTCCTTAGAGGTACATTTAACAAACATGGTCTTGTCAAACCCTGAGACACTTGCAATCCTAGGAAATAACTAAGCTTGCAGTGAACTTGGCGCTTACTAGTTCTGTGGGGCTTCTGGATAGCTAAGGTTGCATATATCCCACCAGTGAGGATCTCAGCCGGAAGATCAGAGTCACTTATCACTTCTTCCACATCAAATGTGGAAGGCTTGTCTTGAGAGCTAGTCTTTGAGTGGGCTCTTGTTCCTGTGCTTGTTCCTGCACAGGAACATAAGGAGAACCGTGACAGCAAACAAGGGAATCAATAACAACATTTATGGTTTCTATAAATTTGCAAGATATCTTGTTGTACACACGATAAGCAGGACTGTCCAAAGCATAACCAAGATAAACACCTTTGTCACATTTAGCATCAAATTTGGTCAGATATTCTATATCCTTACAAATGTAACAAGGACTCCCAAACACCTTGAGATGTGATATGTTAGGTATCCTTCCCTTCCATAACTTGTAAGGAGTCTTGAAAGTTTCAGGCCTAAAATAACCTTATTCAAAGTGTAACAAGCATTGTTTACAGCCTCAGCCCAAAATGAATGAGCGAGTTCAGCTGAGTTCAGCATCACTCTTCCCATTAAATCTCTGTGTTCAGCATCACTCTTCCCATTATTGTGCGAGTTCAGCTGGCATTAAATCTCTGCTCCTATCACTCTTCCCATTTCAACCAATGCTCTATTATTCCTTTCAACTATCCCATTGTGTTGGGGGAGTGATAGGAGCAGAGAACTCATGGTGCACACCAAACTCATCACAATAATCAGCAAAATTTGCAATTTCAAATTCAGTGTCATGGTCAGATCTGATCCTAGCAATATGCAAACCATCATGTGACTTCTCATTTGTGACTTGTTTTACAAAGCTAAAATATTTCTCAAAAGTTTCATCTTTACTTGCTAAAAACTTTACCCAAGTAAACCTAGATTAAATCATTAACATAACAAGCACATACTTTCTACCACCAACACTTTCGGTGTTAATAGGTCCTACTAAATCAAGATGCACCAATTGTAGAACTTTGGAGGTAGGTTTAGCAGAAAGTGAAGGGTGAGAAATACGGGTTAGCTTACCCATCTTGCAATCCCCACACATACCTGTGGACTTACCCTTGAGCTTAGGTAGTCCTCTTACCTCGAATTTGGCAGAGAGCTTGACAATGTCTTGATGGTTGAGATGACACATACGTCTATGTCATAGATCAAGAGGATTCTCAGCAACTTGAGATCGAAAGCAAATTTGAGGAGTAAACTTCTCATGAGTAGAGATACAATAACATTGATCTCTAGTCCTATCACCTCTCATGATTCTCCTACCTTTCCCATCTTAGATGAGACATCTCGACTTGTTATGTCTGAGAATCTAGACTAGTTTGTGAAGACAACATGTTCTCTAAACAGACCTTTTTTGCTTTCCATTTTGACTTATAGATAGAAACTTCTCCTGCATCCCTTCATTTGTCTTCTTGCATTATGAAAGCTCATTAGTGAGAGCTTCAATTTTTGCAAGCATAGACTTAGAAGCAGAAACTAACCTAGACCACTTATTGTGCATGGTGATGTCAAAGTCATCATCCTCATAGAACTTGTCTAACTCTACAGAGGCAACAAGAGCCACATTCTCGTCATCATTGTAACACCTGGAAAAGTTGATCAACTTAATTTGAGGTCGTTTCGAGAACGCTTGTCGATCTCGATTATTTAGTTAATAATCAAGTATATTTTTCAGAAGTTTATACGAGGTCCAAAACCTTGCTCTTAGAGTTTGATATTAAAGTACGTGACATGATAGGTTCCGAGCTGTTTTATATGAGTTTCTGAAGATGAGAATTATAGATATTAATGTAAATAAAATGAAATCACTTCGATGCAATCTGGGACGTCCATCATTTTTATCTAAGTTGACGTGTATAGTCGGTTGATTACAATAAAAAATGAATGGAAATATAACAGCTCAGCCTAGACTGCTCTAGAGAGCCGGAGAACTTGACAGAGAGAGACTCTCGTGACCAACAAAGGGTCGGCGATGTGACTTGGCTTTATCTTTGCCGTCTGGCCACCGATCGACGACTCACGGAACCACTCGATTCATCTCGTCACCGCCGGCACGGTGGTGGTTGTAGCTAATTCAATCGGCGATTGAGGAAGGAGAATCAATGAGCAATAGTTATGTGTTCTTGACGGATTTTCTATATTTTTCCGATGACTTCCACAGCGATTCGAGCTGCATGTGACTGGGTAAGTAACCCTCCATCTCGATTCAATTTGAAGACTTGTATTTTCTGGGTTTTAGGTTTGCTTGAGATTGAACGAATTGGGTTTTGTTGTTTTGTGTGGTTTCTTGTCTTCGTCGAGGTTACTATGTGCTGCGGTGATCATAATACTTCATGGTTCTTCTATGAAGACTTAGCATGTTGTACGCTAATGGACGCCTAGCTGAGCCCTTTACTAATGGGTGGAAAGAGGAACCAAGAGTTCGATTGGGTGCTCTGTTTGACATCCACAAAAGCATAGCTTCTCTGTAAACCCAACTGGGTTTAATTAAGGGGAGAGGTAAGCTGAAGCCGTGTTTGAATTGGTTACTAGAATTCTTATAATAATTGAAGAGTTGTTGGTGGTTGATTTTGGACCATGTTAATATTAGGATGGTGTCCGGGTTTATTCGGCTTCGCTGTCATCGTCACCACCAGCGACTTTGATGGCATCTCTTCGGTTGTCCTTGGAGCTGCCTGAGTTCTCCTAGTTCGTCGGCAATGCTTGAGCTCGATAGCATAGGAACCTTGAAAGGGGTAAGCTCAGGTGAACTCGGTACGTTTTGCTAACTGCTGAATATCTCCTACTGTTCGTTGTGGTGAGCTTGGCCTCCACTAGTTAGTTTGCTATGGCAATTTGAATTATAAACTATACTTATACCCACCTGTTGTGGGAAATGCAGCATTTGCAAGTGGTCAAATAATCAAGACGTTTGAATTGGCAAATGAGTTAAAGCCATCGTTGAGATAACCCTTGTTTGCATGTACAGAGGAACTGAACAAGTTTCATGCTTGGTCAATCATCAAATGTTGAGAGGTACCTACTGAATGTTAAGCTTGGAACTATATGTGATTATACCTTATGTAATTAAGTGGTTAGTTGGTGTATGGGTGTATATTGGCGTTCATGATTTGGTCAGAGCTCCAAAACTTACCAAGTTGTTAAGGGGAAAAGTAAAACTTGTCTATTACTTGATGAAGGAATAGAAACTGAATTGCTGTTTACATTATGAGAACCAAAATGTGGTCACGGGATCTTGAATATGAAGTTAAGATGGTTTTGGTGGATAAAAAGTAATATTATGGGTGTCCATAGTAATTTAGTTATTACTATGTGACGATATACGAAAGTAAAAGTAGAAGTATAATCAAGTATTAGATGGTATACCAATAACGAGTAGTATATGATATTCAGAACTAATCGTGGAATTGGTTGACAACAAGTCTAGTCGGGATTTGGTTAAACCTGATCAACCGATGATATATGATTTGGACGATTAGTTAATCGTTGTGATTGTGTATGACTGTACATTAGATGACTAACGATTATTATGTTGGACATTAGGGACTCCAGTTACCCAAGGAGCGAAAGGCTCGTGGTTTTGGGAGTTCACGAGAAAAGCCTCGGATTCCAGGTAGGGACTCGGAACTCCCTTGATTAGTGATTTTATTGTTTAATAAAATGTTAAATGCATATATGAGATTGCATGATTTGGTTATCACAAATATGGTAACCGTTATATGAGTTATTGATGACTTGAGAGTGAGAGGGGCATAGTGACTTGCTTGGGCTTCAATTCCCTAAACCTCTGGAGGGGCTGTATGGATTGAGGAGTGTCTAACATGCTTTGAGGTGTGGCACTTCCTCTAGGCGATATGGCGTAAGTGGACACTCTCACTACGCTTACCTGTTGTACACATATATAGTAAGGTAAGTTGGATAGTGGGTCCAGAAGAGGACCGGCCATCAAGTACATATTTATGGCGCCACATTTATTTGAAAATGAAATATTATTTTTAAATGTTTGTCATTCATTATAAATTTGGTTTTAAGCATATTTTCATATTGGAGCTCCACTTTATGTTTTTAAACCTAGTCATGGGTAGTTTCCTTGAGCAGCGAGGACGAAAGCTCACCCCTACAACAGTTTTATGGATGTAGGTACTATGCACTGAGACGGAATATTGGCGAGGAATTGGGTGTGCATATTTATGATTGGTAATTTGGAATCTTTGTATGATTGTTAGATTGATTGGAATAGTTGCTATTAAGAATTGGATTTGTTATTATTGAATTTTGTGGCAAGTAGGATTGCTAATTCTTTGGTTTTTGGTTATGTTTGATTTGATTTCCTACTCTATTTAGTATGATGTTCTATAAATATTGAGATTGAAGTAAAAGGTTCTTTTACATGTGATTTGTTTCTCAAATTGAAGTTAGGGATCAAGAATTTGTGTTGCTTAAAGTTAGCTGAAACATTAGAACTTTAGAATTCTTTTTACTTGTTACTTGCTATTAGTTGCCTTTGTGATAATCTTAGTTATTGCTTTGAAGTATTTTGAGAAAAATAAAGATTTTACACCTTAAAATATAATTTTACACTTCTGTTGTCTTCTTCTTAAATGTTTCCTTATATTAACTGCCTTGCGTTTCTGCTTTTGAGATTCGTGGCACTGTGACGTGCCTAAATTGAGGAGGTGCAGTTTGGGGCGTTACAATCATGGTCAAAGAATTGCTCGAAATCACTATCACTCCAAGACACCGTAAAGGCTTTGTAGGATTATTCTTCCTACTTGGACATTCAACAGCTCTATGTTCGACACCACCACACTCATAGCACTTATCACCTTTTTGAAAAGATTTAGGCTTGGGATTCTTGTCACTTGTGGTTTCACTAGGTTTAGGATTCCTAGAAGACGAACCTCAGGAGGGGTTACGACCAACAGGGAAAGATATTGTCTTCCTAAGCATCTTATCAAATGTTTAGTTAGGTAGACAATCTCTTCTAAACTACCCTCAAGAAACTCAGGTTCCTTTTCTTTCTCATCTACCCCATTGACAATGGATAAGGCTATGGTCTTTTCCTTCCTAGACTTCTTCCTCTTAGACTCGAAAATTTCAAGTTTCCTACCAACTCATCTAAGGAATAGGTGTCTAGATTTTGGGCATCTTCTATGGCAATTTGCTTAGCCTCATAACTAGGAGGGAGAGCACTGAGGAACTTTTTGACAATCCTGTGGGAGGTAATGGGGTCTTCCAATCCTTGACACTGGTGACACTAAGAAGATGACTATGAAACTCATCTATACTCTCATCCTCACGCATAGTCATTTCCTCAAAATCAAGGAACAAGCTTTGAAGTTTCTGAGCCTTTACCTTAGTGTTACCCTCATAAGTAGTGGCTAAGGTATCCCAAACACTCTTAGCGGTAGGACAAGTAATGATCCTTCTTCGCTTTTTTTCAGATATTGCAAAAAACAAGCTGTTAAGAACTTTGGTGTTCATTTTAAAATCACCTTTTTCAATATCATCCCATTCTGATTTGGGTTTCTGCATTGAAACGGCAAAACCCTTATTCATGGGTTTCATAGGGTGTTTCCAACCCTCTTCGACCATAGTCCATTGTCTCCCATCATCTTGGGAGATAAAGAAAGCGGTCATCATCACCTTCCATTGGGAATAGTCTGTTCCATCAAAGAATGGTGGAGTATTCACAAGGATAGAGCATCTACCACGGCCCATTCTCGGGACACAGAGGAATCTCATTTTGTCTGATACCACTTGAAGGTCCTGGGGGGGGGGTGAATAGGCCCTGACAACTTTTTGCTCTATCTCCGCGCACAAGGATAGCAAAGATTAGGCTATCCTGTTTGCTGTGAGACTAAGTTGTGTGGGGGGGGGGGTGAATAGGCCCTGACAACTTTTTGCTCTATCCCGCGCACAAGGATATCAAAGATTAGGCTATCATGTTTGCTATGAGACTAAGTTGTGTAAATAAAAATGCAAGTACTGAAGTACTGAAAGTAAAAGATATAACACCCAGTACGTTTTTAACTCGCAGAAACCCTGAGAGACACACTTTTCCACTATTGTAAATACACTTCTTACAAGACTCACAACTTAGAGAATAGCACAACGCCTAGCCACACTGTCTAGTCTTTCTACTAGCACTCAACTGAACTTGTTCTCTTGTCACTTAAGTTTTCTACACATAGCACTATATATTCTAAGCTTCTAAGTAGAATTCAACTAACGTCTTTAGCTAATTCTCAAAGACAGCTTCGCCGGGTTGTTGCATCACCTAGACAGACCTTAAGATATGCAAATCCACAATAATATGAGTTTGAAAAGGTTTTGGTGCTTAGCTCTAAGATTGAAAATCACAATGAAGACTTAGAGATAAATAAGCAGTTAGCAAAATGCTAGACTCAATGGTAGAAAACAAGAAAAACTATTTTCAACAACCAAAGAGCAAGAGAGGCCTTGCTCTCTATTTATAGGCCAAGTGAAAGCTATGAGGAACCAAGCATGTTAGCCACATCACTAAAGCTTCTTTTGGACTTTAGCAACTTGTCTGAAAAACTAGGACATATAGGATCATAGGGATCCTTCCACTCATAAGACAAAAGCTAAGATAGACTTTCCCAAAGGGGAATGAAGCCAAAAGAAAAAGACAAATGGTTTTGGAAAACTTAATCAGTTTTAGTCAAGCGTAAGGATTCTACAAAACCACTTTTCCTAAGAGGACACTTAGGACAGCTGATAGCTTGGGCGATGCATCACATGGGCCAACCACTGACTTGGTTTGTGTATCATAAATCCCAGCTGGCCTCTTAAGGCTCAAGTCATGTGGTCACGGGTTGGTTTGCCACACCACCCTAGACTGACTTGGAGCTCAAGTACGAATAAACAAATGTTTTGCTAAAGGGATTTGAAATTCAAACACTTAAAAACTGAAGCAAATACATTTGAATATGCACATGGTCAGACTCAACAAATAAGATAGATACAGCAGGGGTATTCATCTAATCTGATGCATGAATGTGATGCACATGCATGAACTACCTGCACATGAGATCTGTTAAGTTCTTCATTCTTCACTTGAGCAGTCCTTGCTATCAGGCTACAACATGTAGCATGTATCCTTGTGTTTTGATCATAAAGGGATAGCCAACAATTCTTATACCAATAGAAACTATGGATAGAAAATCTCGGAAGCTTAAGTTGGATGGAGGAGAAGAGATTGCAGGAGGCATCAGTTTTGACAATTTACCGAAAGAGCTTATCATAAGAATTCTGTCCTTGCTTCCGACAAAAGATCAGTTTTAACAAGCGTTTTGTGTAAAAAATGGAAGTACCTATGGACATCGTTTTCCAGGTTTAGTTTTGTTCCAGGGTTGTCTGATAAGAGATCTGCTTTCATGGACGCTGTGAATAGAGCACTCATTTTTCGGACACTGATATAGAAGAGTTCAGTCTTTTGTTTCCAATGCTGAAGGATGATGCATTGCTTGTTAATTCTTGGACATCAGGCTTAGGTCTGGCGCAATGTTGAAAAGCTTTCTCTTGCTCTGGATATGTATATGTACAGGGTTAAGGGATCATTTTCGTTGCCTCCGTGTTTGTTTACATGTGCGACACTGAGGGACTTAGAACTATATCTCCCTTGTAAATTGAAACTTCCTGCGACTATTGTTTCCCAAGTCTAAGGAGATTGTCTTTGAACTCTAGCTGTGGTCTTTACTGATGAAGCTGTTTGCTGGTTGCCCAGTTCTCAATGAATTGACTCTGATCAACTGTGATTGGGCGAAGCTCAAGTCTGTGACTATCTCTGCTCCCAATCTCTTGAGCTTGATCATATATACATGAAACTACTGGTGAGATGCCGATCTTCGGAAGTTGTTGTCAGATTATTGTACTGGGGGTTAGTCTCAACTATTTTCGGTACAAGGGTAACTTCTTAAATGAGTATTACTTTCATAACTCATCGGTAAATAAGGCCGAGATTCTTCCTACTACTTCGAGATATAAACGTGTGACCTGCTGGTTGTACAAGCTACTTCGGGAGTTGTCTAGCAGTATGAAGATCTTAACTACCTCGTCTCTATCCTTCCAGGTATATAAGCTTCTGTTTTATTGGAAGTACAGTTGTTAATTTGATCCATCGATATCTGTATACAAATCAAATTTGCCACGTTACCTTTGTATTGCCACTGTCTTCTCCAGAACCACTTACTAGCTCTTGATGATTTGGCTACCCCTGTAATTAGGTGGTTCAGACTAATGCATCAGAACTTGTTGCCCAGATGCCCTTGTTTAGTAATCTAGCCACTTTGATACTTGAAGAAAAGCAAGTAAATATTGGTTGCAAAGGACTACTGAGGATGTTCCAAAACTGTCCTTGTCTCCAAACTCTAGTATTCAGAGAGGTAACTTCATATAAGTGCTACCATGCATGTCTGTTAGTTTTACTAATATGTTGAAATGTTATAATTGCCTAACTTTGATGATTTAGGGAATCAAACTATCCTCCAATGATGCAGAAGATGATGGGGTGTTAGAGGACTTAGAGCCATCGCCTCTTGTTCCTTGAAAGGTCTTAAAAAGATTGAAGTGTTAGTATTATTATTTTTGAGTTTTCAATTCAATGTGTACATTTCTTTTTTCATTTGTTTTGGTACTTCCTTTTTTAATAGCACGTTTAAGATGTTTAGTGTTAGTATACGATCGCAGTAGCTGGCATGGTTAAGAATTTGACTGATTTTCATGGTATGCTCGCTTGACATAATGGCATGGAGATGTTATCTATTGCCTATTTGAATTACGAGTTCTGGCGTAACCTTTTTGTCCTAGTTTATTATTGTTATCATTTTACACATGGAAATCAAATGGCTACGATGATACTTTCTATACCGAATATATTCTCTGGTTTATATATAGTTTGTTTGATGCGCTCTTTTTTCACATTGTCCTGATTTGAAAGCTGTGGAACAGTTTCTACATTAGGAATTTTGTTCACCGCATTGAGTTGTCTGAATTTGTACACGAATCAATCTCATCCCACTAGCCATCAATTTCTTCTTCAAAGCTTGCAGCCTTTATTCTTGGCATTTGGCCTAATGCTGAATATTACTTGGTTGTTAGTCACTATGTTTTATCTACCTTATATGTTGTGTATGTAGGGTCTAATCTTTTTTTTGATCTGGATGTAGTGTCTAATCTGACACATTATTTGGCACATATATAGGGAAACTGTCGGAATTTCTGAACTATGGATATAAGTTCTCATATGGTAAGACCAAAAAAGCAGAAGTTGGATGGAGGAGTACTGGTCCGAGAGAGGAATGGTTTAAGTGATTTACCTGATGTGGTTATTGCAAAAATCATCTCCTTAAAGAGGCTATCAGAACAAGCATACTGTCTAAAAGATGGGAATACCTATGGACATCAATTCCGAATTTTGAATTTATTATAGGGAATGCTAAGAGATATCTCTTCGTGAAATTGTAGATAGAGCACTCTTTTTACGCGGCCCTTCTGATATAAAAGAGTTCCGAATTTCTCCATTTCCAGTGCTCGGTGATGCATCTCATGTTCATGTGTGGATCTCTGCCATAGTGCGACGCAATGTTGAGGACTTTTTTTTAGGGCTGGAGAGCCACAAACCATTTTCATTGCCTCATTCTTTACTTACTTCTTCCACATTGAAAGTGCTGGGCCTGTATCTCCCCTGTAGTTTCAAAGTTCCTTCTACTATCTGTTTCTCAAGTCTAAGGGAATTGTCTCTTTGTCATGTGGTGTTTTCTGATGACTACTCAACCCAGCAGCTGTTTTCTGGTTGCCCAGTCCTTGAAAAATTATGTTTTTAAGAGTGCAACTGGGCTAATCTCAAGTTTGTGAGTATTTGTGCTCCTAACCTTTCGAGGCTGGTCATCTTTCAAAACAAGTTGCCAATTTCCAGAGGTTCAAATGTATGTCAGATTATGGTTTTTGAGCCAGTCTGACATATTTTTATATCTCGGGTCACTTGCTAAATGACTATTGTGTTGGGAAAGAAGTGGCTGCCTAATACAAGGCCAACGGATAATTGGTTATCCAAGGATTTAACTTTCCCACCTCTTGTGTGATTTGCGGAAATAGCAACAAAAAGAAGACACAATATTTAACGAGGTTCGGCAAATGTGCCTACGTCATCGGGGCAGCAGTAGTACTTTCTTCCACTATACTAAATAATGGGATTACAAGAAACACTCATTCTAGACTGACTAAAATGGTAACACACCTCTCTCTCTTAAGAGGAATTTTCTTCTCACTAAACTCTCAAGTGAGGATCACACTACTACTATCACACAAACTCTCTCTAGCTAGTTTGTGTCTCTGCCTTGGGTTGTTTGCTGCAAGCTTTCATGCTTTTATATAGGCAAATGGTTTCATGCACAAGCCATGCATTCCATACGTAACATGCAAGGGAAGAAAAGTCAAGTTTCTTCCATGATTCATGCTCAATGTCTTCATGCTCATAAATGCTTGTCTTCCTCCATCTTCAAAGATTGATGCCACCACTACCCTAAGCTTATAGCTTTGTTTCTTACATTTCAAAATATACTACACCCACTTTGCTATTCCTATAGCAACCAGCCTTGTTTTCATTGAATGGGTCACCAAGGCTACAACAACAACTGCTTTCCTCACGTTGCAAGACACCACATGAGTTTCTTCTCCAATTAAGGAGGGACTGACCCATCAATCTCCCCCTCCCGACTTAGTTGGAGGGCTGCGCCATTCCTGACGCACTTCTGCAAAACTCAAACTTCTCATTCGATAATGACTTAGTCATCATATCTGAATTGTTGTCATATCACGTATCCAGTGATACCTCACATCAATGTGCTTTGACTTCGAGTGAAAACTTGAATTCTTACTCAGATGAATTGCACTTTGACTATCACAATGCAGAACACACTTATGTTGTTTTTGGCCCAATTCTTGTAGGAATTTCTTCATCCACAAAATTTCTTTGCAGGCTTCTGTAGCTGCTATGAACTCAGCTTATGTAGTTGACAAAGCAACACATTTTTGTAGCTTCGATTTCCATGAAACAGCTCCCCCTGAAAATGTAATTAGGTATCCAGATGTAGACTTTCTCGAGTCAACATCTTTGGCCATATCTGCATATGTGTAGCCAATCAGTTCAGGCTCCTCGCTTCCAAAACATAAACCCATTTTGGAAGTACCTTTGAGATATTTGAGAATCCACTTCACAGCATTCCAATGCTCTTTGCCTGGATTTGACAAATATCTGCTAACAACACCAACCGCATGTGTTGTGTCTGGTCTTGTACACACCATTGCATACATCAGGCTTCCTACCGTTGAGGCATATGGCACGGTTGCCATTTCTACCTCCTCTTTCTTACTTGCAGGACTTTGCTTTGAGCTGAGCTTAAAGTGACTAGCAAGTGGAGTAGCAACTGGATTTGCTTTCTCCATATTGAACCGCTTCAGTACATTCTCAATATATTTTTCTTGTGATAACCACAGCTTCCCGCTTTCTCGGTCACGGGTGATACTCATACCAAGAATCTGCTTTGCTGGTCCCAAGTCTTTCATAGCAAAAGACTTACTGAGCTCTTTCTTCAGTTTGCTAATCTTGTCACCATCTTGTCCTACGATCAACATGTCATCAACATAAAAGAGTAGTATGATGAAGTCACCACTTGAGAATTTCTTCACAAATACACAATGGTCTGAAGTCGTCCTCCGATATCCTTGCTCAATCATGAAGGAATCAAACTTCTTGTACCATTGTCGCGGTGCCTGCTTTAGTCCATACAAACTTTTTTTTCAGTTTGCAAACTAGATCTTCCTGGCTTTTGACTTTGAATCCTTCTGGCTGCTCCATGTAAATTTTCTCTTCAAGGTCACCGTGAAGGAAAGCCGTCTTCACATCAAGCTGTTCAATCTCCAGCTTTAAACTTGCAGCCAAACCAAGTACCACCCGGATAGATGTCATCTTCACCACGGGCGAGAAAATTTCTTCAAAGTCAATTCCTTTTTTCTGACTGAAACCTTTAACGACCAGCCTTGCCTTGAATCTGGGTCGTGAGTTATTCTCCTCGGTCTTCAGTCTGTACACCCATTTGTTTCTGAGTGCCCTTTTACCTTTCGGTAACTCCATCAGCTCATAAGTCTGGTTCTCATGCAAGGATTGCATCTCTTCTTGCATGGCTTCCAACCACTCCCCCTTGTGGTCATCTGTCAGAGCTTCTTCATAAGACTCTGGTTCTCCTCCATCTGTGAGAGTAACAAACTCATCTGGAGGGTATCTTCTCGAGGTTCTGCCTTCCCTGGTTGATCTTCGTGGGGTCGTTGCCTCTTCCTCATCATCAGTTGTATCACCAATTGGGTCATTGATCATCGGGTCATTTGCTGCATCGCCGGAGTCTCCGGTTTCTCTCCTGCCATCCAACTTTGTTGGCGGAGAATCTTTATCCGAGTTGACTGGATATTCTCTAGGTTTCTTAGGCTTCTCAGTCTTCTGAGTATCTTCAATGTTTTGATCTTCGAAGAAGACAACATCTCTGCTTCTGACAATTTTCTTGTTGACATGATCCCACAGCCTGTACCCATATTCTTCATTTCCATGTCCCAAGATTATGCATTCTTTTGACTTGCTATCGATCTTCGATCTTTCGTCTTTGGGAATGTGGACAAATGCTTTGCAGCGAAATACCTTCAGATGATTGTATGAGACGTCCTTTCCGGTCCAAAACTTGTTCGGCACGTCACTATTCAATGGAGTTGAGGGAGAAAGGTTGATCACATCAACCGCAGTCATCAGAGCTTCACCCCAAAAGCTCTTAGGCAGCTTAGCATGAGATAACATTGTTCTGATTCTTTCAACAATAGTTCTGTTCATCCTCTTTGCCACTCCGTTGTG
Organism: Fragaria nilgerrensis; assembly: GCA_010134655.1. Lineage (NCBI taxonomy): Eukaryota > Viridiplantae > Streptophyta > Magnoliopsida > Rosales > Rosaceae > Fragaria > Fragaria nilgerrensis. The sequence continues at coordinate 38,979,299 of CM020979.1, forward strand.
TTGAGGAGTCTTTGGAACAGATCGTTCATGCCTGATTTTGTTACTTTTGCAATAGTGTCTGAGCGCCCCCATGTACTCTCCCCCGTTGTCGGTGCGAATGCATTTCAGGGTTCTGCCGGTCTCCCGTTCAACTCCGGCATGAAATTGCTTGAATACTTCTAGCACTTGATCTTTAGTCCTCAGTGCATAAGCCCATACCTTCCTGGAATGATCATCAATGAAGGTAACAAAGTATCTTGCACCTCCGTGAGTACTCGTGGTCATGGGACCACACACATCAGAATGTACAACATCCAAAACATTGGATTTCCTTGGCGCAGGATAACGATGGAATGAAGCTCCATGTTGCTTTCCAGCCAAGCAATGCGTACATGATTTTAGAGGCATATCTTTAACATTGACACCAGATAATACCTCTCTTTTGGCTAGAATAGTAAGTCCCTTCTCGTTGATATGACCGAGCCACTTATGCCACAGCTCCACCGGCGAGTCTGCTCCGAGTGTAACTGCATACCCTATTGGCTCAAAAATCGTCCCGGCCACATGTCAATGGGCAGGGGGCTTCTTTGGCTACACGTGTCCTTCTGGCTTGGTGACGTGTGCGATGGCGTGCCAACTCGCGGCCAAGGGGCCAAGCGAGGTTTTGTTCTGATATGTATATAGATGCGCTGCCCTGACTTCTTATCAGTCGACTGTGGACCGAGGAAGGATCGATCTCGGCCGCAGGGTTCTCTCTGCCTTGGATGCAAGGACTTTAACACGGATCGGCTAGTAAGCCGATCTTGGTGTTGTGTGACTAGGTGAATGTTGTGATGGTGCAAGTGATGTGAATGCAAGAATGTAAAGTGCAGGAAAATTAAAGATAACGTAAAGAACATGAATGTAAATTGCAGGAAAGATAGTGCAGAAAAGTAACGAATAGTAAGATAAATTGCAAGTATGTAAAGAACGATAATGTAAATCGCGGCAAAGATAGATGAGTACCAGTAAACAAAAACGATAAAGTAAACACGGAATTGATATGTGTAATGTTGAGAAGCTGAATTGTATTGAGATAAAAATGTGTAATCGCGTAGAGCGTTTGGTCGAAGACCTAAGGTCCTTTTTATAGTGAAGTAAAATAAGGAAAACGTAATCCTAGCTTTAAACACAGGGATGGATTACAGGTAAATCATGGATTAAATTGTAATAAAGCTCATTCAATCTGATTGCCACAAGTTTGGTAACTGTAGTGACGTCTCCCTTGAAAGCGCTATCTTTGAGATTAAAATTGTAGTAACGTCATTCCCGCAATAAAACTCATTCAACCTGATTGCAACCATTTTGGTAACTGTGGTGATGCCTCCCTTGAATGCGCCATCTTTGACTGTAATTTAGCTTGTAAATATCAATCAGTTGACCTCGTAAGGGTTTGACAGGATATAACATTTATTCTCCTTTCTTGGCCGCTGTAACTCACGAATAGCCGCAACTAAATAAGGTGTATGTGGCTCAACAATCATGTTCGCGGCTCAACATAAAGTGACCGCGGCTCAACATAAGGCGTCTGCGGCTCAACATAATGTCTGCGGCTCAACATAAGATGTCCGCGGCTCAACATAGGGTGACCGCGGCTCAACATAAGAGCGGCTCAACATAAGACGTCTGCGGCTCAACATAATGTGACCGCGGCTCAACATAAGGTGTCCGCGGCTCAACATAGGATGACCGCGGCTCAGCATAGGGTGACCGTGGCTCAAAACACCAATAGCCGCGGTCATTATCTTTGTTAATAACCGCAGTTATTTTATAAGCTGCATTGTGCACTGCGGCTCAACTTATTAATGGCCGCTGTCACTAATGGATGCATCCATTTGATCTACCACGTAGGTCGTGCCAAATATTGGTTCAAACATACCCACTATAGACTTTTGCATATGTCATGTAGAGAGTGTTCTCCTTCTTCCCTTGAGCTAGAATTTCTAGACCATAACTGAGCTTCCACTTTCCATCACCAAAGACATTTGTGTAGCCTTCATCATCAAGCAACCTAGTGGAGATCAAATTGAGACGCATGTCTGGAACATGTCTCACATCCTTGAGAACCAGGCAGCGGCCTATGTTGGTTTCAAGGGAATATCTCCTCTTCCCACGATCTTGGACATCTTATCATTTCCCATTCTAACATTACCAAAATTTTCGGTATTGTAGGATGTGAAGAACTCCCTTGGTGAGGTTACATGAAATGATGCACCGGAATCGACGACCCAACATGTATCTTGAGATGTCAAATTAACATGACCATCTCCACAAATGATGATTACCTCGTCTCCATATGAGGTAGTAGCGGCTGTATCTTTGGCACCATCTTTCTCGGCTTGCTCTTCCTTGAGCCTTCTACACTCATTCCTCATGTGACCTTTATTGCCACAATGATAACATCTGATGTTCTTCTTTGGGCTGGACTTGCCCCTTGACCGGTCCTTTACTTTACCTCGGTTGTGAAACTTTCGACTGCTTCCACGGTTTTCGGTGACGAGGGCTTCCGACTCAGTCGATATTCCTTGCTCCTTCCTCCTTGCTTCTTCGTTGAACATGCTGTCTTTTACAATGCTCAGTGTGAGAACGCCTTGAGGAGCTGAGTTGCTTAATGACACCACCAATGTGTCCTAGCTGTCTGGCAACGAGCTTAGTAACAACAGTGCTTGCAACTCATCATCAAGCACCATCTTCATATTCGTCAATTGATTCACCATGCCTTGGAAGTCACTCTAGTGTTCCGAAACACTTCGACCATCCCTGTACTTCGTGTTCACCAACTGCCAAATGAACGAGGCTTTGTTTTGTGAGGTCTTGCGCTCGTACATGGACTCCAACTTGGTCCACATCGAGTAGGCATTGGTTTCTTGTGCAACATGATGAAAAACACTTTCATCAATCCATTGACGAATTCCTGCAACAGCTTTTTTGTTCAGGATGCTCCATTCCGTGTCGGACTTGCCTGCTGGCTTCTCTCCACCATTTTGAAGAGGCTCATACATATCTTTGCAGTAAAGGATGTCTTCCATTCTGGGCTTCCAAATGGAGTAATTTGACGATGTCAACTTCACCATTGTTGCTGACGATGACGACGGCTCCTGTAACAGCCCGGCCCTGTCCATTGAGATATTGTCCGCTTTAGGTCCAACGACCCTCACGGTTTTGTTCTTGAGGTTTCACCCCAAAACACGTCTCAATGTAAGGAGCTTGAAACCTCAAGAACAAAACCGTGAGGGTCGTTGGGCCCAAAGCGGACAATATCTCAATGGACTGGGCCGGACTGTTACATATGGTATCAGAGCCTGTCCCCGGCCGGAAGTGTGCCGACGCGGATGTCGAGCCCCAAAAGATGGGTAGATTGTGATGACCTAACTAGGCAAGCAAGCTAGTAGGTGCATCCGTCCCACATCGCCCGGGGGAGATAGGTTGCTATGCTTATATGTGCAGAGCTAGCACCTTACATTGAGACGCGTTTTGGGGTGAAACCTTAAGAACAAAACCGTGAGGGTCGTTGGGCCCAAAGCGGACAATATCTCAATAGACTGGGTCGGGCTGTTACATATGGTATCAGAGCCTGTCCCCGGCCGGAAGTGTGCCGACGCGGACGTCGGGCCCCAAAAGGTGGGTGGATTGTGATGACCTAACTAGACAAGCAAGCTAGTAGTGCATCCATCCCACATCGCCTGGAGAAGATAGGTTGCTATGCTTATATGTGCAGAGCTAGCACTTTACATTGAGACTCGTTTTGGGGTGAAACCTCAAGAACAAAACCGTGAAGGTCGTTGGGCCAAAAACGGACAATATCTCAATGGACTAGGCCGGGCTGTTACAGCTCCGCCATCTTGATCACCACGAGATGCCACAGACGATGAACGCCGGGCTCTGATACCACATGTTGGGAAAGAAGTGGCTGCCTAATACAAGACCAACGGATAATTGGTTATCCCAGGATTTAACTTTCCCACCTCTCGTGTGATTTGCGGAAATAGCAACAAAAAGAAGACACAATATTTAACGAGGTTCGGCAAATGTGCCTACGTCCTCGGGGCAACAGTAGTACTTTCTTCCACTATACTAAATAATGGGATTACAAGAAACACTCACTCTAGACTGACTAAAATGGTAACACACCTCTCTCTCTCAAGAGGAATTTTCTTCTCACTAAACTCTCAAGTGAGGATCACACTACTACTATCACACAAACTCTCTCTAGCTAGTTTGTGTCTCTGTCTTGGGTTGTTTGCTGCAATCTTTCATGCCTTTATATAGGTAAATGGTTTCATGCACAAGCCATGCATTCCATACGTAACATGCAAGGGAAGAAAAGTCAAGTTTCTTCCATGATTCATGCTCAATGTCTTCATGCTCATAAATGCTTGTCTTCCTCCATCTTCAAATATTTCTGCCACCACCACCCTAAGCTTATAGCTTTGTTTCTTACCTTTCAAAATATACTGCACCCACTTTGCTATTCCTATAGCAACCAGCCTTGTTTTCATTGAATGGGTTACCAAGGCTACAACAACAAATGCTTTCCTCATGTTGCAAGACACCACATGAGTTTCTTCTCCAATTAAGGAGGGACTGACCCATCATATTGCTTGTGTAACTCATCTACATGAGGCTCATATTAGTATTAATGATACAGAGGGCTCCAGACTTAATAGTTACCTCTTGCATAAGCTTCTTAGAGGGCTCTCCACTGTGAAGGAGCTAACTATATCTCATCAGAACTTTGAGGTTAGTTTGTTTCTCTTTTATTGACTACAATCTGAGTTTGATATATAAATATCTGTTTACAAATTAATTGCATTCATGTGGCATTGATTTACATTCTGTGCACGTATGTGTCTAAATCACTTGGTCATGATGATTGACTTCCCCTTCTGTTGTTAGGTGGCTCTAAGTGGTGCATCAGAACTTCTTGCTCAGATGCCCATGTTCAATTATCTATACAGCTTGAACTTTGATGGGAGTGAAATAGATCTTGATAGTATAGTACTATTGAGTATACTCCAAAACTGCCCTTGTCTTGAGGATCTGGGATTCTGTCAGGTAACTTGAGCATTTGCATGTTTTCTGATATATCGGAATGTTTACTTTTGAATGGCATTTACCTATAATGTTGATAAACTTGATGTGTTTCAATGCTTTAGAGGGTTAGGCTGTGCTCGGATGATGAAAAAGATGATGGGATGCTGGATATTCCACTGCCTCCATGTTTCTCGACCAGTCTTAAAGACATTCAAGTCAATGAATATTGTGGAGAGCAGAATGAGCTTCGTGCATTAAGGATTTTGCTAAAGAATTCAATTGTCTTGGAGAATATGTATATAAGCTACTGCGATACCTTTGAAGGAAAAACAGAGAAGAAAATGGATCTTAACAAACAGATATCGGATCTCCCGAAAGGGTCAGAAAGCTGTGTACTTGAGGTTGATTGAGCCCTTAGCAAATTTTTGATATGTGCTCCATACACTTCAGCTTGCTTCGACATGCCTTTCAACCTGTTGATGTACAATACTCTACCATATTGTTTGGTTGATAATTAGGTTTGATCTTGTATCCTGCAGAGAGCTTAATGATCATACAGAGAATGAGAGATGAATGTGCTACTTTACAATTAGTATTAATGTTTCAACTTTCAACTTAGACATGCATAACGTAATCATATTTGATTAATATCCTCTTATGAGCTTTTATTATCACATTAACAACGAAAAATCGACAATAATTATATATTTGGGAGTTGAATTGATGATCACTCACTTACAAACAAGAGACTAAGAACACACTTGTTGCAATAGATGACCATCCCAAAAGAAAATAACTTTCTATCAACGAAAGATAGACGAATAAGATCGACATCAAAATAAACAACCATATCAAAAAAGATTAAGACTTAGTTTGGTATTGTGGTTTTAAAACTCAATTTTAAATAAGCAACCCCCAACCTGTTTTTTAAAATCATAGTTATTTAAACTAAAAAGTTCTAGATAAACACGTTTTAAAATTTTACCAAACAGAAAATCTATCTAAAATTGTAATTATAAGTGATTTTAATCCTCAAAACTCAATACCGAACTAGGCCTAATAATCTTAAAAACAAAAGAAGACAGCTACGAGGGTTATGTCCGTAAGAGCATTTGCACCGAGTGAGTAATTCAGTAGGCAATTGATAGGACCCATCAACTTTCTTTAAATATAGCCATGCACCGGTTCAAAATTGCCCAAACAATTTGTTGGGGACAATGTTACAGAAATTTCCATGCCAATTCAATTGTCAATTTTTGACCATCAAATCACTTAAGCAATTCATTGGAGCCTACTAATGAATATAAACGTTACACACTCATGTCTACTTTTTGCTTCCAAAAACTGATATTTTTTCACAAAATAATTAATGTTGTACGATTATCTTATTATTAATTAACCAAATTATAAGTTTAATATTTTTAATTAATGAATTACCATTACCAAAAGAATTATTCAAATTATAAAATATAAATAATGGATTAGCAGGCAAATTGTCAATTTTTGTCAAACTGGTGCATTGATAAATGATAGGCAATTGCCAATTTCATATGAATATTGAATTAAAAAAGGCAATTCCATTGGCAAATTAGCAATTGGCCTTGCCTAACAGTGTAAATAGTGCTCTAAGAAAGGCTACATGCCATTCGTCGAAAGTATACACTTTATAGACTTGAAACTAGGAGATGGAGATGCTTGATTACAACTCAAAGGAAGCATTAGTCCGCAGATCCATTCACGTTTATAAATTTTAACTCCCACTGACTCTTTTAGTCTTATAGTATAGCCACCACATCAATACTATAAACTCCAGCAGCACTCTCCTTGTTGAACAGGGAATTCGAAAGCTCACTTTCCGAAAACCTCACCAACTGTTGGTCAGAGCCGGACTTGAGATTTGAAAACCTGAGGTGAATTTTGAGAATAGTGTCCTCTAATGGTCATATGACAAAAAAAAAAGACCATTGCAAAAAGAAATTTCGCCGATTACAAGATATGTATAAACACAGTTAATGTGCAATTTTAAATATGAATTTATGAAATTTTCTAATATTTTTTTGACGCCCTTGAATTTGTGGTGCCTGAGGCAGCGGCCTCCCCTCAGGTACGGGCCTGCTGCTGGCCCTGAAGAACTGTGTGCAGAATGGTCGTGTTGTTGTGGCATTGCTTGAAGCGTGGCGGGGAACTCATATTAGCAAACCCCTCCATCCCATACTTGGCAACGAGTTCGATGCCGTTGTAGTAAATAGCGAAGTGTCTGTCTGTGTTTTCAAGGGCGAGGTCGAGTGCAAGGTTGTAGTTGAGAGAGTCATTGCTGAGTTTGAATTGGGTGAGAGAGGCATTGGTGATTTTGACAGTAGGAGCGGGAAGAAAGACGAAGAAGATGCAGAGTATGATCAGGTTAAATTTGAGGAAATCTAAGACACCTCAAGAAGGAAGAAAAATTGAAACAAGCAGACCGAAGCAAGGGATGATGTGGGAAGGAAATATATACAAGAATCTACATATGATTTTTAATAAAAACTTGCGTTGGAAGATATATTAATTGAAATCATGCATATCTGTGAATATTTTTGTACAAGGGATTTTATGAAATATCCAATTTAAATGTCATAGATAGTGTGCTTATGTACATTGTGCGTATTAAATTTATGATTGCAACAAAAATGACTTCTTTTTTTGTTTCTTTTTTTTTGTGCGTATACAAACATGACACTCATTACTATACCATGGAATTACAGGCTCTAATATGACGCAGGGGATTGGGATCCTCTCCTCATATTTCATGATGGGACAATCTTGACCGTCCGATCTTACATTTACAGGCAGAATTTCACATGCATTTTAACGTCATGTAACATGTAACGTGAGACTCACCTAACTGCAGAGAAATCTCAACCGTAGATATAAGATGAGACGGCCAAGATTGTTCATTAGACAACATAAGGAGAGAATGACGACCCCACTTTTGCTGGATCCAAAATGTAAACTTAGGATAACTGCAGATTTTGGAGGGAAAGAACTCCACTTTCCCGCGCTGTTCCACTCCCTTATAAAAGAACCACGACTCCACGAGAGCCAACGATCACAAATTGCAGGGCTATGATACATATTTCATCTCCTATTTCGTTGCCACTTCCAAACCCATCTCCTGTTTCGCCAGAAAGGATCACAAACCATATATGTAATTTCATCACTGGTAGTCCGCTCTAGACATTATCGGGGTACCATTGTTGGGTTAGTTCTCTCTATTTGGAAATCAATGGCTTTCGTGAGTTTGACCTACTGGGTTTTCTGGGTCTTGCTTTATTTTTCTTCTGCTTCTTTAAGAATTGAATTGAATCTTAGCTTAACAACATGTCTGCTTAAATTTTAATTGTTGTCCTCTAAAGGATTTCTCAGACTATAATATGTACTTCCATCTGATGAAGATCATGGTTGGTGTATGATTGAGAGAATGAAGAGGGATTGTTATTAAAAATATTGCACTGTGATATTAGACATAATTTTTTATCTGTATTTGGTTTGATGTAGTCTAGCACTCTAGCAAGTTAATTGTTCTCTTGTTTCGCTTGGTCCTGGAGGCGTAGACAATATTGCATTGGCTGCTTTGTTCTTGAATATGTACCAGTTATTGAGATTGGAAATTTAAAATCTGTTCTAGAAGTTCTTTGAAGCTTGTCGCCTTTGCTCTTTGTACTTTTCCCTTATTTTCCCACCTGAATGATTTCTATTCACGGTTACCCAATTTTGTTAGTAGCATATAATTTGTTTTATTGTAATGTCTGATCTGTCACATCATTTGGTTATATTGGTATGTGTAGAAAATTGTCTGAAGTATCAATTATGGATTCAATTTCTCAAATGGTGAAACCCAAAAGGCAGAAGTTGGATGGAGGAGAAAGAAAGGGTCTAAACGATTTACCTGATGTGGTTATTGAAAAGATCATTTCCTTACTTTCAACACAAGAGGCTATCAGGACAAGTGTACTGTCAAAAAGATGGGAGTACCTATGAACATCAATTCCCAAACTTGAATTTTATGCAGAATTCAATGCTAAAAGATCTCTCGTGGTGAAAAACTGAAAATTGTGGATAGAGCGCTTTTTCTACGCGGTCCTGCTGACATAAAAAGGTTTCATCTTTCGTTTCATGCGCTTGGTGATGCATCTCGAGTTAATGCTTGGATATCTGCTGTAGTGCGGCGCAACGTAGAAGATCTCGTTATAGATCTGGATAGCCACAAGGAACCATTGTCCTTGCCTCAATCTGTACTTACTTCAGCCTCACTAAAGGTGCTGATATTGCATCCGCCTTGGAGTTTCAAAGTTTCATCTGCTAGTTGTTTCTCAAGTCTAAGGAGCTTGACACTTGTGGACGTGATGTTTCATGAAGAATATTCAATCCAGCAGTTGTTTTCTGGTTGTCCAGTCCTTGAAAAATTAAAAATTCTGCAGTGCATTTGGTCAAATCTCAAGTTTGTGAGTATTTGTGCTCCTAACCTTAGGAAGTTGATCATCAATGAAAGCCAGTTGCAAATCTCCAGAGTTTTAAATGTGTGTCAGATTATGGTGTTTGGAGTTAGTCTGAAATATTTTTATTACTCAGGTCGTTTATTGGTACATGATTATTGCTTGTGTAACTCGTTAGTACATCAGGCTCATATTAGTATTGATGGAACGGGCTCCAGACTTAATAGTTATCTGTTGCATAAGCTTCTGAAAGGGCTCTCTAGTGTGAAGTACCTATCTATAAATCATCCCCAGTTTGAGGTATGTTTGCCTCTCTTTAATTGACTACAATTCAAGTTTCATGTCTCAGTAGCTGTTTACTAATTGCATTTTTGTGGCATTAACATTCTTTACCATGATGATTGACATCACTGTCTAATGTTAGGCGGCTCTAACTGGTGCACCAGAACTTCTTGCCCAGATGCCCATGTTCAATAATCTAACGCATTTGACATTCGAGTCGGGTGCAACAATAATTGATTGTAAACTACTATGGGGAATACTCCGACGCTGTCCTTGTCTTCAAGATCTTGAATTCTATGCGGTAACTCCATAACCACTTGTACAGTTTTCTGCTGTATTTTAACTTCATAAGCACTGGAATATTTACTATATAATCATGATTTCCTGTAATGTTGATAAAATTACTTTAATGCTTTAGGGGATAGACTTGTCATCAGACGACAATGGGATGTTGGATCCACTGCCTCAATGTTTCTTGACCAGTCTGAAAGAGATTGAAGTCAGTGGATTCAATGGAACTGAGGAGGCAGTTTGTGCATTAAGGGTTTTGTTAAAGAATGCAATGGTCTTGGAGAAGATGTACATCAATTGCTATGATTCCAATGAATGGGAGCCGGAGAAGAAAAAGGATCTGAAGAAACAGATACCAGATCTCCCGAAAGGGTCAGAATGCTGTGTAGTTTTTTATGAAGATTGACTGATTGAACCCCTTCTGAGTTTTTGATTTGCACGTTAAAGGTTTACTTGCATGGACATCGTTCATCTTGGATCTTAGTTTAGGGAAATAATTTTAATCTTCAATCCTCCTAACTTAGAGATAGGAGGGAACTGACTGAAATGAGGGATGGAGTGGACTTGGGTTGCTGTCCATTTCCAATCTTTGTTCCCATAGTCTTTGTAAGAGGATCAAATGATCAATAAGCAACACAAAAGTCAATCAGGTCTCATATGTAAACTAGGGGATAGACTGATGACATGTCTGCATATCAGAATTGTCCAGGGAATGAGAATGAAGAAACAAAAATCAAATCAGTGAAAAAATCAAATCAAATAAAAAATCAAATCTCTGAAGAAACAAAAATCAATTTGTGATCCAATGTGTTGGCCATAATCGGTCGTTTCAATATGGTATAATTTCGTTGGTTATTAATAGTTTGATTGTTCTAAAATATATTTAAAGGTTGTTTACACCCAAATTAATATTTTTACCGGACAATAATTGTCTTGAGTGAAAATGGGTTTAGTCCGTGATTATGTCGTGTTTCGTCGACAAACCTGAAAAATCTTACCTACGAAGTCATGCGAGCTGGACAGTCCGCGTACGAACTGACTTCGCATAACGGACTTTGCGTACAAGAGGAGTTTAATTGCTGGGGGAACACCTCGCCTCGACTTCGACTTAGCATCGCACCCCAACTTGTATATACAAGAGCACGTGCATGGCTTGTGGTCCTTTAATCACATGAGCATCTCGACGGCATCGTAGAGGAATTTTGACCTCGATCAGCACTGGAGCTTCGAGGCTCGACCTTGACACAACAGCTCGCGTCTCGACCTCACCTGACTCGAGAGGCATTTCGCGCCTCGACTGGGCCTCGCGCTCGACTTGGCACCATCGAGCTCGACTTGGAGAGTCATTGGTCCTGCCTCTATCCCGAATGAAGGAACTAGCTATGTTTAATTGCATGAAGGCTAGTACGTGCATGGTAGTTGCATGGAGGTGTGAATGCACTACAGTTCTCCTTCCCCTCGAAGCATGCATGCAATGTTTGAATGTTCGAAAATTGGAGGGAACATCTTGCACCGATTTGGAAGCAACATCGCGTCTCCACTTGGAAGGTGTCTCACGCCACGACTTGAGCTCCTTGCTGGAAGCATCTCGCCATCGACCTAGCAGCCGCGCCCCCACTTCGTGGATTGGCGTGACCTCGCCACTGTTTAATGAGGAAAGCATCACGATGGTATCTTGAAGAGCATCTCGACGCCGGCACCTCACCACTGAATGCTTGTTTAATTAAATGTGAGGGCATCATTGTCTTATCCTTGGTTGAATAAAGCAGTAGGGAAGGATGACTAGTTGGTATTGTACGTGCATGACAAGGGTTCTTATCCCATGTAATAATTATCCAATAGTCATGTGAAGCATATCCAGACGGGTAGTATCTCATATCCGTCTCCGTGAGGAACTCGAACCCTTATAATACCACATTTATTGTTGAAGACTCCTACAAGTCTTTGACAAGCTTTAGGCCAATACCTGTGGCCCTAAATAGTTCTATATAAGAGAGTTTGAGGATCTGGTTTAAGCCTCTACAACAATCAACAACTCAACAAAATTACCTTCAACACAGTTGAACCTCTAGACGCTCCTCGGAGCTTTGCTTTACTTTCCTTGTACGCTCCCCGGAGCTTTGTCTTTTTTCCTCTCCTTTCCATTTGAAGCTCTGCTCGATCTTACGTCGAGTATCAATATTGTGACACTCAGACGGACTACTGTAAGTCCTTGCCCAGTACGTAAGGCGAATCTGAAGAACCCTGCGGTGGAGTCGGTGCTCTCTCCATCCTCAGTCGCTTGATTAGAAGCAGAAGGCTAAGCGCACCCCGCTACTACAACCGCTATTTTCCGCGTCCGCGCGGTGGCACGCCCTCAACAACCAAAAGAGACTTTACACGCCCAGACTTACTGGTGTGGCCAAAACAAAGATAGAATTTAACACAGACTTCTCTACGACCAGAACCCAATGAACTTCTACATCACTAAACTGACACGACCAGCCCCGAATTTCATCCTGAACCTGGAGTAAATCATGCGGGGACCACCTCCAAGGAAAGATTTACCGCAAAATTCGGTACAACCTCCCTTGGAAATGGACAACCCTTTCAATAGAAACCTGCAAACACTTCTAAAGGTTCCAAATCCAACCTTAACTTCTGGAGCCTTCGTGCTCCCAAAAAAACAATCACCACCAACAAGATAATAAACATTATCTAAGATAATATACACTATCCGTTAAATATTTTAAAATATCTACAAGCCTTCACCCACAACCAAAAATATATACATTAAACCCAAGTATTCAGAGCTACTAGACACTAGCGGAAATAAGAAAAGACAAGTAGGCTAAACAGGTAACCTACTGGTGAAATGTGGTGGAAATACGGGTGACTATGCCTCGTCTCCTACTAGATCCAATCCGAACTCTGCAGACTGGGCATTTTAAAACGAAAGGCCCAGGGGAAGATATTTAATAACGTTAGAGTGAGTGGACAAAAATAATTTAATAATAAACTATTTATGCATTCCCATTTTAATTTCATAGAAAAATATACTGCATGCGGCAGCTCAAAAGTACTCAATAAAATGAAGCCTCTCAGGCTAACTATATATTCGTATGTATTTACACTCGTCAGACTCCTTGTATGAATCCTAGAAACAATTTAGAAAAATAGAAATTCATACAAGGCTACAACGCTGGCGTCTAACGCTCACGTTGCGCCATAATGATATATTTTTTCTCATTATGACCGAAAAGACGGTGTGTATATATATATATACGCGCATATCCCCTATATAAATTATTATATTTATATAGGGCTACGACGATTGCGTCTAACACTCACGTCGCAGCATAATGGAATTTTACCTCAGTATGGTGGAAAAGCACGTATAGCTAGCTAGCATTTATTTATATACTATACTCATAAACATCAAAATACATATCCACCGAAAATCTCATTTTCGGGATCTCTCCAAAGGAGGAAAAATTGCCAAATGGGCGAGAAATCAATAATCTTATCAGAAGAAATAAATGATTAATAAAATCATTCATCGCATGCTTTTTATTTAAAACAAAGGTCCACTCACAAATTAGGCCTAAGCCTGATGACGCTCCGAGGCTTCTTCTGCTCGGGCCTCCTCACGTCCTGTTCCAAATATATAATTAATTTACCAACTAAAATCCAGTATTGATCAAATAGGCAAAATTAATCGTGAGCCATAAATACGCTCATCATTGCCTAACTTCGATATTCTTAAATCGAAATGATCCAAACTTTTATATCACACTCGGCAGTCGTAAATATAACATTCCCCAGAAATTGATTTAAATCCTACGATCGGATTTTATATTATTTAACCGCTTAAATACCAAACTTCAGAAATTCACAACCTATTCAAAACTCGTCCGAAAATTCTAAAACTCATTCCATTAAACTCCTCATAAAAATCTTCACCAAAAACAATTTTCCAGCGGCGGCGTCGGCGGCGCCTCCGCCGGCAGCGGCGGCCGGCGACCAGCTCCGGCGACGTCCAAAATCTACCAAATTTTAACAGTAGCTTCCTCTCAACATCCCAAACAACTTTCATAACTATCACTAAGTCCAATTTCAAGCCTAACTAGGTCAATCGAACGAAAACATCCTAAAAGCCCTAGAATTTCAACTTCGAATTTCTCCTTACCGAGCTCAAGAGGGATCGAGCCTTTGGAGGGGTTGTTGCACGGGAGGAGAGCTTCAAAACCGTACCAAGCTTGCCCGAATTGGTGGCTGGAGGAGGGAGTTCCGGCGAAGGAAAGCTCAAGGCAGCCGCGCCTTTCGGGTGGCACTACTCCTTCACGGCGGCGCTAGGGAGGCTGTGACCGGTCTAGAATGGAAGCTGGGTTGATGGCCGACCTTTTGGGACCGGTGCGGCGGCGAACGGTGGCCGGACGGCGGCGGACGGACGGTCGGAATTTCCGGCAGCGGGAGGGAGAATCGGGTGCGGGAGCGGGAGAGGAGAGAGAGAATCGGGAGGGAGAGAGAAATATGTAGGGCTTGGCCCAACCGGTTCCAACCCACATATAACCAATCCAAAAATTTAACACCCCCAAAAATAATACCCTAATAAAAATTACCTTTTACTAGCTAAATTTACCATTTTTTTTACCGTCGTTACATTTTTCTCCTACGAATAACTCTCCGAAATAATCGTCTCTCAAAACCCCTCTGGGGATCAATTAAACTATATGTCAATGTCGGAGACGGTAAAATTCTTATTATAAACAAACTAGTAAATAAGATAAAATTTTACAGGTCGGGATGTGACATAAACCCTACAGGGTTTAAACCCAAAAGACAATATAATACCAAGTGAACTGTGAAACTCTTGCAGCCACCGATTGTTTTGGCCACGATCCTCAGCAGGGGTAGCAGTACCAAAAGTAAACAACGGGTGCGAGGCGTGCCACCGCGCAGACGCGGAACGAGAATTGCGCGTGTGCTTGACTTCTAATCAAACGAAGGGGCTCCGGTGCCACCTCGCGGACGAGGGACTACGAGTAGCTCACCTATTCGTTTGCAATCGATACTCACTGTAAGAAGCGAGCAGAGCAATCTATTGGAAAAGTAACTGAGGGCGAGACCGAAAGGGCTTTGGAAACTAAGGCGAGATGCACTTAGAATTAGGGTTTCAAGAGGCTCGAAGAGTTTTGTTGTAGTTTTGTAAGATTTGATTGTGTCTAGAGAGAGAGCCTCGAACTCTTTTATATAGAGTTATTTAGGGCCACAAGTATTGGCCCAAAACATGTCAAAGACTTGTAGAAGTCTTCAACGTTATCGTAAGCAGTCCTTATCAACTCTTCGTCGTTGCTCTTCTTGAAGGTAGTAGAGTTGGTTTAGGATGCCCTCCTTGTCATGGACGTTGTGCATGGATCACATATAGCTTAGGATGATTGCATCCTTACTTGATTACATCTCTCATCCTTACTTGATAAGATAACTTTGATAGCCCCTCACGTCCAGGAGTCCAGGACTTCTAGGCGACCTCCACCTTGCATGCAAGCTTTAGACTTTGTAGACTCCTCTTTGCATGCGAACTTTAGACTTTGTAGTTCGCGGGTCATCACTCTTCTTTGCGGAGCCGAATACAACTCAAGGAGAAGACTCCTTAATTATGCATGCCTCCCTGATGCGCATCACTTATATGTATACATATGATATATATGCATCTTGTTAAATGGACAATTGCATCCAGAGACGTGCGCCTCCTGAACACATAATATATACAACTAAGGATTCTCACCACATCTTCTCATGCGTCCAGCTCGCATGCAACTCGCCTGATAATTTCAGTCCTTATATATGAAGGCCTTTGTGCAATCAAGCCCTACATCCAGCTCGCGTGACTTTGCAGGCGAGGTAACCCGCCTCTAAACCCAATATTATTCGGGCTCGCCTATGTGACGTGGGTCATAAATTTAACTAATATTCACATAGACAATTACTGTTAAGTAAAATATTAAGTTTGGTGTAAACACCGATTTCCAATCGGTCAGCGATAAAGTGCTGGCTCTCCTTCGTCTCTGTCTCCCTCGTCGCCTCTTTCAAACCCAAAAAAGACCACAAAGCTCATTGTCTCATACATTTCATCAGCGGTCATCTTGGTCGGACCATCTTTGGTAAACTTCTCTTCCTTATGAAATACATGGTTTCTTGAATATTAAGCAACTTTGTTTTTCCATACTTGAACTGGGTTTCATTCTATTTTGAATATTGCACTATCATATCCATATAGACAAAATTATAAAAGGAGGGCAAGTGAAATTGTAATTGTGATTGAAATGTATATAAGTGTCAAAACTTGTAGATTATCTGCTACAATTGATTTTTGATTGAAATGTCATTTGGTAAGGTAGAGCTATGGATGTAAGTTCTCTAATGCTGAAACCCAAAAGGCAGAAGTTGGATGGAGGAGAAGAGATTCCAGAGATGGATGGAAACATGAAGAGTTTAAGCAATTTACCTGATGTAGTTCTTGTAAAAATTATCATACTTTCCAAAAGATGGGAACACCTATGGACATCGATTCCCAAACTCAGCTTTTTTCAAGTTCTCTTAATCAGAGATCTGCCATGGTGAATGCTGTGGAAAGAGCACTTGCGTTTCGTCGTGGCGCTTATATAAAAACGTTCACTCTTTGCTTTGAAGTGCTAGGTGATTCATCTCGTCTTAATCCATGGATATCTAAATTAGTAAGAATCAATGTTGAAGAGCTTTTCCTTGGCCTGTATAGCTTGAAGGGACCGCTTTGTTTGCCTCATTCTTTGTTTAGTTCCTCAACACTAAAGGACTTGCACCTAGATGTGTGCCCTTTACTTTCAAAGTTCCTTCTACTGTTTCTCTCTCGAGTCTAAGGAGCTTGACACCAAGGTCTGTGGTGTTTTCTGATGAACATTCAACCCAACAGCTCTTTTCTGGTTGCCCAGTTCTTGAACAACTGTCTCTGCATAACTGCAATTGGGGAAATCTCAAGTTTGTGAGTATTTGTGCTCCAAAGCTTTTGGCATTGATCATAAATGAAAGCGATTTACAAATTTCCAGAGATTCAGGCGGATGCCAGATTATGGTGTTTGGAGTTAGCCTTACGTATTTTTCTTACGCGGGTGAATTCCTAAATGAATATTCCCTTCTCCTATTAAGATGTCGAGACATTTGAGTTATCGGTTGTATAAGCTTCTTACAGGGTTCTCTAGCTTGAAGATCCTAACTATGTGTTCTTATTTCTTTGAGGTATGTATGCTTATCTAATCTATCATTAATTTTTCAATTAGAACTATCAATTACTGTTTACAAATTGCATTTGTTGCAATGGTTGCATTACCTATCTGTACCAGGAATGGCTTGAAATTTTATTGGTCCTAATGATTGGCTTCACCCTTTGTGCTTAGGTTCTTCAGACTAATGCATCAGAACTTCTTGCCCAGATGCCCTTGTTCAATGATCTAACCTCGTTGGTACTGGACTCAGTGCGAGTTGATCTTGGTTGTAGAGGACTATTGAGGATGCTCAAAAGCTGTCCCTGCCTTCGAACTCTCATATTCAGTCAGGTAAATTCATAAGCATTATAATTGCATTGTGTTTTCCTCAAATGTTGTTAAAATTGCTGAACTTGATGATTCAGGGGATTAGCCTGTCCTCTGGCGATGCAAAGGATGATGGGATTATGGAGCCCCTGCCTCCTTGTTTCTTGACGAGTCTTATAGAGATTGGAATCGATGCATTTCATGGAGACGAGGATGAAATATATGCAGTAAAGAGTTTGCTTAAGACTGCAATGGTATTGGAGAAGGTGATTGTAACTTTCTCTAATTCTTTCGAAGGGGGACCAGAGGAGATAAATGATGTGGGCGGAAAGTTGAGAGATTTCCCACTAGGGTCAGAGATCTGTAAATTGTTCTTCAGCATTGAGTTTTTAATTTGCACTCTAGACTTTTTAACTTGCTTTAACATGCTTTTGTTTTTTAACCTGCTGGTGTGCAATGATCTTCTGTTTCTTTGGCTTGGTAATTTGTTATGATCTTGTATCCTCCATGCTAAAATATCAGAACTAGGCTATAGCGAGGAGATATGAATAGACTGCTTTTGGTAGTTGGACTTGCACTCGTGTACTTTTCTTATACGGATCAGTTCCTAGAGTATGGCTTTTATAACTCATCAGCAAATGAAGCTCTGATATCTTGCAACTACACCAAGAGGGCCATACAAGTTAGTTACCGATTGTTGAAGCTTCATTTGCATGGCCCTCTTCGGTATTGTATGGCCCTCTTCAGTATACTGAAGCATCCCAAGGCTAGCTATAGCATGGATTGCAAAGTGTGCTGAAGCATCACAATACTGTTGAACGTCAATTTGAATTTGAATTGTAGATACAATTCGATGTAACTAGAGCATGGATTGCAAAGCGTGCTGCTGATTAGATACAAAGTAACAACTCATATGGATCTGTAAATTGTTCATATCTTGAGTTAATATGGAATGTTATTGATTGCTAGTGGCTTCTCAGTTATCTCGGTTATCCTTTACACATTACTTCATTACAGGAAATGTTGATCTCATCTTCTGTATTTGATGTGAACGATCGATGATCTATCTTTACTTTGTTCTGTTGATAGTAAAGTAATCTTTGCGATTTCAATTGAAACTTGGTATGGCTACAGTTAAGCCTATTTCTGATTTCATGTGTCTTAATCTCCATTCGTGTACATACAAAATTCATTTGTCGAAGTTTCTTTAAATCAGTGTGTTTACTCATATTGAAGTACACTTAACTTATGGTTTGATATATTGGAAACAAATTCCTTTTGTATGCTTTCTACACGTTGAAATCAAGCTTCTTACCTATGAACGTTACTTGAAACAAAACCACGTAGTTTGCTTATTCTTGCTGTTTGATTTTCAAGGAGTTAGATATATGCATGGAGAGCATAACAGATTCTCTTTGCACTTTTTAGTTTTACAAATTTGGTTTTGGTGGTGTTGTGAAACTACTCCATCAAAATCAATTTGTGAAATTCCTTTTTGGGTGAAAAAGGAGATTACATTTTATTTATATACACAGGCTGATTTGCATCATTGAATTGGTTTATGCTTCTGTTTATTCTCATGTTCAGTTTCTCACCAAAATCTGATTTCATACTTATATATGCTCTTTGTTAAAGACATGTTTAAACTAATGATTTGGTTTTAAAACCCATACTAGGTATCCTTTATACTCATCTTCCTCAAATTCCAGTTGGTGATTAGTAGTTTGTGAAGTTGGAAGAGCTCCACTTGCTAGCAGACTTTTATGCAATGGTCTTTCTTTGTTAAGTTGATGAAGATATCTGAACCTTAATTACTTAATTCATGAAACATCATCATAATTATTATTATTATTATTATTATTATTATTAGAACACTGTTGTAAAACAAAAAGAATAGATTGAGAAAGGAGAAACAAACAAGAGAATGAGAGAATATGTATATCTTATTGAGTAGGGAATTATCTCTTATATAGAGATGAGACCATGATGTAAATTACAATAACAACCCTAATTGGCTAATTATAAGAATGCCCACTAAGTAATAACTATTTACAACATTCCCCCTTGGGTATTCTTTGTCATTAGCTTCCTCTAATATGTGCTTCGGTGTTGCCTCGTCAAAACCTTTCCAGGTAATAAAAACCCTATGGGACAAAAACAATCTTGGTCGAAGGAGAAAAGAGTACAACGCACAAGTAGCAGTGATAATCAGAACCCTTGATTTCGGAGCGGTTAAGTCTGGATCATAAGATGTGAGTCTGTGGGAGATAGATGCATAATAGTTGCTACACCAAAACCTTGCCCGGTAAACCCAGTGGGACAATCTCGTGGTTGAAGGGAAAAGATGAGCAAATGCATATATTTCAAATAAAGGCATCTTCAAGATGTAGCATAAGCAAGGTGACTAATTACATGTGTGCCTCATTAAAACCTTGCCAGGTAACAAAACCTAGTGGGACAAAATAACCCTAGACGAAGGACAAAAAGAGTACACAATGGTTAAGAGTATGCTTCAGGATACTCCCCCTAATATTGACTCTCCCTGAAAACTACACACTAGGTAAAACTACTACATTGATCATGCTTCTTGAATAACTTAATAGTCAGCATGATTTAAAGAGGTTTTTGTTTCATATACCTCTAAGATTATTGTATTCCCTACAGTAAAGACATAACCAGTTAGGAATAAGCCTTGTGTGGGTTTACATAACCCGTGTCAGCATATTTAACAAGGCAAACATCATTCCAAGGATCATAGGCGGTTGATCCATTCCATGATGCCTAGGGATAGAACGAGCCATTTTCTGTCATATATTTAAAGTAACGGAAAATTGTCTTTTATGTCATTTACGGAGGCGGCGTGTTGGCGCAAAGCTATATCTAGCTAACAAATTCACATCAAATGAGATGTTCGGTCAATGCCTTTTAACCAAGTACAATAATGCGCCTATTATACTTAGATATGAGTCTTCTAGCCTCAATATCTCTTCGTTATTATTTGCACGATAATACGGGTGTCTTTAGACCTCGGACGACTATAGGTGTGGTTAAAAATACTTTGTTTTATCGTCATCAAAGTATCTTAACATCTTCTAGATTTAATTTCATTGATGGACCAAAATTCCATCTGCACTTTGCACGACTTCAGGTCGACAAAATAATATTTAGTCTCCTAAAGACATTCATCTCAAACTCTGATTTCAGGTGTTTTGCAGTTTCCTTAATCTCTTCAAGAGTATCAGTCAAATTCATGTCATTGACATAAATTAGCACAAATTAAAAACCCGGAATTTGTTTCCTTAAAACACGCATGGACATAGTCCATTTGTTCATATATCCCACCCCAAGCAAATATTCGCTTAGACGATTATATCAACTCCGTCTGGATTGTTTGAACCCCTAAAGTGAACTACTCTAGCAAATGGAGAGCATGTTCTGTGGTCTAGAACTATTTGCATTGGGTAACAGAAGTCCTTCAGGAAACTTCATGTATATCTCTATATTCTAATCCCCATAGAGATAAGTTGTTACCACATTCATAGGCTGCTTATTCAGTTATTTGGAAACTACCAAACTAATAAAGTAGTGGAACGTTATGACGTCCATTACGGGAAAATACTTCTCCTCGTAATCAATCGCAGGGCGTTGAGAAAATCCTTGCGCCACTAAACGAGACTTATATCACAATCTCGTTTTTCTCATTACGCTTCCTTAAAAATACCCATCTAAACAATATAGGTTTAACCTGGGTAGGTGTGGGAACAACAGGCCCATAACACCTTTCTCTTAGTTAAGGAATCTGATTTGACCTGGATTGTTTCTTTCCTTTTTAGCCAGTCGTCTCTTCGTTGAGATCTATCAATGAAGCAAGGTTCGACATCATCGCTTATTATAAATTCGGTGGCCACCGCAAATTCAAACATATCATCGATGAATTCTCATTCTGATTCAATATCTCACAAAATTTACCGAGATTTTTTATTCTCGGGAGTGGGTTTAAATGTTGGAGTGTCCCCCAACTTTGTCTCTTCTAGGACGAACCCATAATCCGGATTTATCTCGTGAGTTGAATTGGTTTGAGATTGCGATGGCAAGAAGATTCATTTGTGCCAAGTTTTCCCTCTTCTAGGGATAAGAATCATTCAAACCTAATTGTCTACCTCGCTTCTGGGCAGGGACTATGACTGGTTAGCCGCCATGGCCGTACCTCATCCAACTAGGACGATACGTCCTACGAGGACATTTATCCTTGCAGGTTTGCAGCAGGTATATATGATCTCGTCACTTTAACTAGAAGTAGAATTCTTCGCACTTCAATTTCACATATGCGGTTTGGGGATAAAGATGAGACATTCTACACGTCGTTCATCAGGAACGCTCGCATTCTTATCTCCCCCTAACGGCGGGAAGACTGTCTCATCAAAGTGACGACCGCAAATCTAGCGGTATAGAGATCTCTTGTCAAGGGCTCTAAGGAGCACATAATGGATAGGGTTCATAATCGACATATATGCCCATCTTTTGTTGAGGACCCGATTTTGTACGTTGTGGCGGCACTATTGGCACGGGAACTGCACACCCAAATCTGTGTAAGTGCAAAACACCAGGTTCGCTCCCAGTCACCAACTGTAACACAAAGTAAGGTGGGTAGCAGTGGGCCTCAACCAGATCGACATGGTTGCATGCAAGATTGCATAGCCCGACGCAAACACTAGAAGCTTGGTGCGCATTACCAAGGTTCTACCTGCGAGACCATCTTGAGTGTGAACATAGAAATCTATATATATGCTCAACAGATCCCAATGGATATGCAATAATCATCGGAAGACATCGATGTAAACTCTCCGGCATTATCAAGCCTTATAGACTTTATAAGATAATCTGAGTGGTGTACCCTAAATTTCATGGGTGAGAGTTTAGCAAACGCAGCATTTTCTTGTGGACAATGATGTGACATCTGATCACTTTTGTCGATGCATCAACCAAAACCATTAATATTAACTGGTCCGTATGGTGGTTGGATAGGTCCACGTATTTTCCCTTGCATTCTGTGCATAAATAGATAGTGTATATTCTAGTCTTTGCATATGATGGTCTAGTATTCAACATTCTTAACGAGCAGCTTAACATAATGTGTCATCAAAGACAAGACCCTTATTATGAAGGGGATGCTCGTGTGATAATTGAGTTGAGGATACAGTACATCATATGTTTTTCCCGGGTGCATCAAACACCAATACTATAGCTAGTATTTGCTCGAATCATTTAGCTTCTAGCTAATAAATTTGAATGTATTCAATGTTCGCTTCTGGCCGCACATTCAAAGGTTATATATGCAAAGATATTACACCATTTTTCTGGTGGTTTCAATGTTTTAAGCATTGGTGTCAATGAACTTACCTTTCGATAATGTTCTTCTGAAACGTAGAGGTATATTGTCTCGTCAGCCAGACGAGAACGCTCAGTTCCTTAATAGTGATAACACATATCAATTTTGATTTAGATTTTAAGGCATCAAGCCTTTTCATTTTAATATTCTATAATTATGTTTTACTTCAGGCAAGGAATATGTCTACTTTAAATAGTTTCTTCCGGAGACTACCAATTAACATGGTAAAACCTTCCGACTTATCATCTCTGATGAATTTTGGAATGAAACTTCAAGTTTCTTAAGGGGGTTATTATCGAAACTACAAGTTCGATTTATACATGAACTACAAGTTCACTTCTGAACTACCGGTTCATTAGGTACATGTATTTTCAAATTATAATCATGTAACAATTGATAATATTAATTCATCGCTACTAATTTAGCATAGTGAATATGTCACGTAATTATATGTAAATGCTTCTGGCAATTAACCACACATTACATATGGTGAATATATTAACAACAACTATTATGAGAAAATATTTGAAGAGAAAATATTTGAAGTGCCTTATAGACATGCATAATGACTAGGTACGAAAAACCAATGTCATTAAATTATTTTCCTTTTGTTTGATTCTGCTGGACCAAAAGAATTGACTTTAATTAAAGTGAAAGAAACAAACCTCTTCATACTTTACAAGTTTACGGGGCACAATCTGAGAGGTATGTTGGCCGGGCTCTTAGGTCCCGTAAAGGGAGAGTGGGCCTACTGGGCTCAGAATAGTTTGCCAAGAAATACAATGTTATTAATCAACCCTTTCGGTAACTCCAGTTGTATACGACCAGGTAAGCAATGATGAGGTGGTGGAGCGAGGCTCACTTAAGTACACAGCCTCAAAAGAACTTGCCTAGACATCGCATCCAACTAGATGAGCCTAGTTTGAGAAGAATTATAATCATTGTATAGACTCATGGCGACACATGACGAGCTTCTGTGCTAGCCTTGTAGCATGCATCAAGCTTCTGGCTCAATTTCGTGCATATACAGGCTTGATTTAAGCTTCTGACTTAACATCATTAATATTCACCAATATAACATAAACCAATGCAATATATGTTATTAAATCGTAACAGACAAACATAATGTGAAAGAAATTATATGAAACCGAAATAAATTAAATTATAACGGAAACAATTTAATTCTCATTGACATAATGTATATGCAATACAATTGGTATTTACTAAACCAATAAATGTCAATAACGTAATGGTTACTTACAAAATTAACTCATTTGCATCATCAATTGCTTCTGGCATTAATGTGTCATTACATACTCATAATAATTATTGATATAAACGATAACATAATTGAGAATTGATTAAATAAAATTGACGCAATTTGAATTTGGTAATTAACCGACATTTAATATATGACATAAATTACTAAATAAATATCATTTATGCTGCGGTTAAGTACCAAAGGCAATGAGTTCAAATCTCATTAATGCTTCTAGCATTACACATAAGTATTAAATTGGATAAATGCTTCTGGCATAACATTTATGTAATAATCGCGTAATTAAACCCTAATGTTTCAAGCACAATTTATAGGGTTATAAATGTGTAACTGCTTCTGGCATTATACCCTCATAAACGTCAAATTAAAATGAATATGATTCTAATTCGTAATTGACATTAAATTAAGATCCGACATAAAGTCAATAGTAAATATCATTTATGTAGCGGTTATAGGTTTAAATCTCATTAATGCTTATAACATTATGTATTACTATATTAGTAATAAAAGAGGTAAATGCTACTGGCATAACATTGATATAATAATTACGTAATTAAACCCAAAATTCATGCTTCTAGCATAATGAATTATAATGGCAATTATTCAAATTGACGTAACCGAATATTAAATTCATAACGTTTCTAACCATTACGATAAGAATATTCAAACCAACGATTAAAACTATAACGCTTATATATTAATTTGAGTAATAATTCCGCCCATTACGCTTCTAGCATAATTGATTATGATGGACATAATTTCGGCGATTATTGCGTAGATGTAACGTCTAGTATAAACGACTAAATTAATGGTTGCGTGCGTTACTTCTGGAACGCATTCATGTACTTGAATTTACACATAAATAACATAATCAGTGCTACGCGACGTTATACAAATGACGTTACATAATCAGTGTTACGCATTCATGTACGGATTTTACTGAAACCCATTAAGAGCAATACTAATTCATTTGTATCACTAAATGCTTCAGGCATAAATATTCCATATATGTAACCGTTGGTATAAATGACCAAATTAATGTTCCTACATTAGCGGTTACATGCATTATTTCCAGAATGCAATCACGCTCTTGCATGTGTTCGAATGTCAGAAAAATGAGATACCGAATCTGAAGTATGCACTACTAGGCATGTGATGGTCACTAATTTCAACGGCTACCGGCCGTTCGATGATTTTCATGTCATATTTTTCTTTCCAATATCAAAACATGAACACATTTTTATTATATAAACCAAAATAGATGAATAATATAAATTTAGTGGTTCATGCATCAAAAGAGAATATTTTACATGCGACTACAAATCAATAAGCATGCATATACAAATTTCAAAATTATAAACGGAATATGGTTTATGCTTCATGGTGTAGGTTTTCATATAATCATGGCTTGAAGAAATAAATTAGAATTAAGA
This sequence comes from Fragaria nilgerrensis, assembly GCA_010134655.1. Taxonomy (NCBI): domain Eukaryota; kingdom Viridiplantae; phylum Streptophyta; class Magnoliopsida; order Rosales; family Rosaceae; genus Fragaria; species Fragaria nilgerrensis. The sequence continues at coordinate 39,005,044 of CM020979.1, forward strand.
TTTGGAAAACTTTACTCAATACGGAGCGAGAAGGATCTTCATCTTAGTTGATGTGCAAAGCTTGCCAGCCAATCTAATTGCTTCTTTATGATGATCCTGAACCAAGTTGAATGATCGTCCTTTGCTTGGTTGATCAACAATTTCAGAGTTTTTCATGCAACAACAAATTAAACTCAATATTAGAACTATTCGTGCTGATAACGTGTTGTAAAACAAAAAGAATAGATTGCGAAATGAGAGAAACAACCAAGAGAATGAGAGAATATGTATATCTTATTGAGTAGGAAACCATCTCTTATATAGAGATGAGACCATGATGTAAATTACAATAACAACCCTAGTTGGCTAATTACAAAAATACCCACTAAGTAATAACTATTTACAACAAACACCCATTATTATTATATTATTAGAACACCCATTCTGGTGTTTCACCAAGTAGGATAAATACAAGGAGACGAGAAATATTCTGCTCTAGTGTGATAATCAAGATATTGGAAAAAGTGTCATAACAGCAGGGTCCCTTCAATTATACTAGCAAATGGGTAATATTCTGTTCATGCTGAGCATATAATTTTGGCAATCATGAAAGAGAAAGTACAAGTGAGGGAGACAGATACATATATGAGAGAAGCAATCTCTTCACTTTAGCTTGGCGTGAGATTGGCATTACCATATAGTATCGTGTGTCTGACATTGATTTAGAATGAGCAGAGGGAATGTGGAATACTGAAAAATAAAGTTTGCATGAGCACAGATTCTGACTTTGCTGTAAAGCTAGTCCTAAGAATTTCAGTCCATGTATTATCTTCCAAGAAATTCCAACGATTATCAGCTGTTGATGTGTATGTAGATTCCTCTTTAGAACATAAAATGTAAGTGGATGAGTTTCGAAAGCAAAGACTATGTTCTTCTTTCCTCTGTTTATATAAAGAATATCTAGAGAAACGACTACCAACACAAACTATTGGCAAAGATGTCCAACAATAAGCAGTCTTTCAAGGTCTGCTTCTGTTTCAGAAGAATATTCAGGCTCAAGGTGGCAGAACCTCCAGAAGACATCAAGAGAATGTTTGATATGTACGCCGAAAATGGCACCATCTCCCTCGATGACCTTCACAGCTTTCTGGTTGAGTTTCAAGGAGAAGGTGAGGCGACCAAAGAAGATGCACATGCCATTTTCAACAGTCTCAAGCATCTCAACATTTTCCAAAGAAAGGGCCTCCATCTTGATGCCTTCTTTCGGTATCTTTTTGGTGATCTGAACCCTCCAATCTCTTCAAAGGTAGATTCATATTTATTAATGTCTATGTTCTGCCAGAAAAATATATTAATGTATACAATATGTTCGGATTGATCAGGTGCATCATGACATGAAAGCTCCATTGGCTCATTATTTCCTATTCACAGGCCATAACTCATACCTGACTGGAAATCAACTCAGTAGTGACAGTAGTGTCTATCCCATTATCCAGGCACTCCAACGAGGAGTTCGAGTTATTGAATTAGATTTGTGGCCTAATTCTAAAAAGAATGGCGTCGAGGTTCGTCATGGAGGGTATGAATTAGTTTCATTTGTTGTTGCTTTCCTATAATTACAACAATACATATGATATTAATTTTCTCCAAATTCAGCAATTGTACGTTGTGTAGTTAATACATGATTTCTTTGAACCTTTTCTAATTTCTAGGACTTTGACTAGTCCGGTTGAACTCATCAAATGCTTGCGTGCTATTAAGGACAATGCTTTTACTGCTTCTGAATATCCAGTTGTAATCACATTTGAAGATCACTTACCTTCTGATCTTCAAGCTAAAGTGGCCAAGGTAACTAAATTTCATACCCTTTCCCATCAAAATTCACATTTACGGATGATCTTGATAGAGATGAGATACATATGAAATTCACTACTAAGCTTTCTTAAAGGATTATGGTTAGAAAGTAACCTGCTACCATTTTCTGATGAAACAAATAACTTGAGACTGTAGATGGTGACTGAAACATTTGGAGATATGCTCTACGTCCCAAACTCGGAATTTTTACCGGAATTCCCTTCACCTGAAATATTAAAAAGAAGGGTGTTGATTTCAACCAAGCCACCGGAGTATCATGAATCTCAAAGGCGCACTGATAAGGTGCATATAAAGTAGTAGTTTACATTGTGCTAGCTAATGATTTGCTTACTTCTACTTTTAAGGAACCACTGATTAACACTTGAAAATAAGCAGGATAGTGACGAAGATGATCCAGATGAAGATGAGGAGAATTCTACTCTACAGTATAAGCAGTTAATTGCAATCCATGCTGGAAAACCAAAAGGGGGGTTTGATATGTGGCATATTGATCCCATGAAAGTCAGACGACTTAGCTTGAGCGAGCAACAACTCGAACGTGCATCAAAAAATCGTGGAACAGATATTGTTAGGTAATGTTTGTATTCATAAGCTTGATGTATACAATGTCAACCACTCAGGCATTCGAGTTCTGAGATTCACCATGTCTGAATTCATGTTACTCTTAATGATTTTCACCACCTTAATTTGCTGTAGTCATTTTCTAGATTTACACAAAGAAATTTGTTAAGGATATATCCCAAGGGTACACGTTTGGACTCATCAAATTATGACCCTATGCTTGGATGGAGCCATGGAGCTCAAATGGTCGCATTCAATATGCAAGTTAGAGTTCTTTCACTTGTAGTTTGATTTCCTATCTCGTTTCATACATAATCAGCTTTTACTTGTATGTGAAATTCTATTCTTCTCAACAAATCAATCACCTCAACCAATTGATTTATTTTTCTCAAAGGGACATGGAAAGCATCTTCATATTATGGAAGGAATGTTTAGAGCCAATGGAAGTTGTGGTTATGTGAAAAAACCTGAATTTTTACTTAGCAGCAGTCCAGATAATGAGGTTTTTAATCCTGAAAAATCGTTCCGAGTTAGGCAAATCTTGAAGGTGGGTTGAATATCTGTTTAAACCTGTAACAATGTGTGCATCTCAGTAATTCTTATTATTTAGATATACGATGTTCAACAAGTGTCTAAGTGCATAATCTCTCTTCTGTATAACAGGTAAAACTTTACATGGGTGAAGGATGGCATTCAGATTTCCACCGCACACACTTTGATCTTTATTCTCCACCGGACTTTTTGTGAGGGTAAGTCGAAATCATTCTTATAGAGTATCCTAACAATAGGAAGTAATGTTATGGTTATGGTTTGAGAAAAGTTCTCCAATGCATTAATACATTGATTCATCCAATTAAACTAGTTCGATATAGAGATAGACTAACTCGATCTATAGTCCATCGACTAGTCTCGAATTAGTGGACCTTTGTGTTGAAACTAGTCTACTTAATCGATATGTATTGAATTGGTAACAATACAAGTAGTAACTGTGTACTAAAATGTGCAACTTTTGCAAGCTCTATCAGCAGTCCCTAATCTGGATTCTTGAACATACAGACATTACATATTTGCATTAGATCGGATTGATAGTACCTCAACATCATAGTCCACATATGTAACAACAGAACATTACGCTACGCGTGTGTTTGTAGGTTGGAATTGCTGGAGTCCCAAAGGACACAATAATGTTGGAGACGAAGCCAATCGAGGACGAGTGGATTCCAGTGTGGAATGAGGAGTTCAAATTCCCATTGAGTGTTCCAGAACTAGCTGTACTTAGAATTGAAGTTAAAGAGTATGACAATTCTGGAAATCATGACTTTGGTGGCCAGACATGTCTACCAATATCAGAGCTCAGAACTGGGTTCAGAGCAGTTCCTCTGCATAATAGAAGAGGGATCAAGTATAAATCTGTGAAGCTTCTAATGAAATTTGAATTTGAAAGTCCTGAATGAAGTATATAGCATCTCATTCCCTGCCTCTACTGTAATCGATTTACATATATATGAAAACTAGATGAACTAATGAACTATAGCATATTGTGTTTCCATATTCAAAACCTGGCATCAAAGGAAGGTCTGCTACCAATTTTCTGGCATTATAAATAAGGCAAATACTTGTGTGCCTTAAGGTATGGATACCTTAACCACATGGTTGCTTATGATTGGTCCAACTAGATTAATAATGACCTGCTACCTGCTTGACTGGTCATCCAATTTAAATCTCAAACTAACTCTCACTCTCTCACTAACGGGGTTAGTTTTTTTTTTCTCTCTCTCTCTCTAACTCAAATAATTTGAACACCTTTGTCTCGTCGATCTCTCTCTCTTGTCTCATCGATATGTCAATTTCTTACTAAAATTGATCTCATTGCAAGAAACTAATTCATCTTGTATGCTCTCTTGAGATTAAACTCATTGAAGGCAAAAGTTGCAAAATTTACATTTAACATAAGACACAACTACTATTTTCATGAGAAATGTCTACCATTTGGATGAGCAAAATCACAAAAAAGTAGACTTTCTGGAAATCAAAATTGTTCTTGAGATTGAATCAATAATTTAAAGTGAAAGTTGCAAAGTTTACATTTAATATAAGACACAACCACTATTTTCATGAGAAATGTCTACCATTTAGATAAGCAAAATCACAAAAAAGTAGACTTTCTGGAAATCAAAATTGTTCTTGAGATTGAATCAATAATGGAAGGTGAAAGTTACAAAGTTTACATTTAACATAAAACACAACTACTATTTTCATAAGAAATATCTACCATTTAGATGAGAAAAATCACATAAATGTAGACTTTCTGGAAATAAAAATGGTCTTAAGATTAAATCAATTATTGAAGGTGAAAGTTGCAAAGTCTACATTTAACATAAGACACACTACTCTTTTCAAGAGAAATGTCTACCATTTAGATGAGCAAAATCATAAAAAAGTAGACTTTCTGGAAATCAAAATTGTTCTTGAGATTGATTCAATAAAGGAAGGTGAAAGTTGCAAAGTCTACATTTAACATAAGACACAACTACTATTTTCATGAGAAATATCCACCATTTAGATGAGAAAAATCACATAAATGTAGACTTTTTGGAAATAAAAAGGGTTCTTAAGATTGAACCAACAAAATGTAAAATTTGCAAGTCTACATTTAACATAAGACACAGTTATTATTTTCATAAGAAATGTCTACCTTTTAGATGAGCAAAATCACAAAAAAGTAGATTTTCTGGAAATCAAAATGGTTCTTGATATTGAACCCATTAAAGACAAAAGTTGCAAAGTCTACATTTAACATAAAACAGAACTACTATTTTCATGAGAAATGTCTACCATTTTGATAAGCAAAATCACAAAAAGGTAGACTTTCTGGAAATCAAAATGGTTCTTGATATTGAACCCATTAAAGGCAAAAGTTGCAAAGTCTACATTTAACATAAAACACAGCTACTATTTTCATGAGAAATATCTACCATTTAGATGAGCAAAATCACAAAAAAGTAGACTTTCTGGAAATCAAAATTGTTCTTGAGATTGAATCAATAATGGAAGGTGAAAGTTGCAAAGTATACATTTAACATAAGACACAACTACTATTTTCATGAGAAATGTCCACCATTTGGATGAGCAAAATCACAAAAATGTAAATTTTCTGGAAATCAAAATTGTTCTTGAGATTGAATCAATAATTGAAGATGAAAGTTACAAAGTCTACATTTAACATAAGACACAATTACTTTTTTCATAAGAAATGTCTACCATTTAGATGAGCAAAATCACAAAAAAGTAGACTTTTTGGAAATTCATTCTTGAGATTGTTCTTCAAAGTTGGATCAAGTACTCTAAGATGTAAAGTCTATTATTAACATGAGTTAAGTCTAATAATAACATGAGCTAACTAACATGTAAAATTAGACTTTCTGAAAGTTACTATTTATGAAATCAACTATAAAAGGAAGGGTAAGTTTCCATTTTGGGGGGGATAGTTATGCTCTAAAAACGAAAGTTACTATTTATGGAAATCAACTATAAAAGGAAATGTAAGTTTCCATTTTGGGGGGGTAGTTATGCTCTAAAAACGAAAGTTACTATTTATAGAAATCAACTATAAAAGGAAGGGTAAGTTTCCATTTTGGGGGGGATAGTTATGCTCTAAAAACGAAAGTTACTATTTATGGAAATCAACTATAAAAGGAAGGGTAAGTTTCCATTTTGGGGGGGATAGTTATGCTCTAAAAACGAAAGTTACTATTTATAGAAATCAACTATAAAAGAAAGGGTAAGTTTCCATTTTGGGGGGATAGTTATGCTCTAAAAAAAAGTTACTATTTATGGAAATCAACTATAAAAGGAAGGGTAAGTTTCCATTTTGGGGGGATAGTTATGCTCTAAAAACAAAAGTTACTATTTATGGAAATCAACTATTTGGGGGGATAGTTATGCTCTACTTTTCTTTGATTTCTCTTATGTTAATGGTAGTCATTTCTTATGAAAAAAGTTGTTGTGTCTAATGTTAAATGTAGACTTTGCATTTTTTTACCTGGTTAATTTACTTCAATCTCAAGACCAATTTAGATTCCAGAAAGTTTACTTTTCTTTAATTTCTCTTATGTTAATGGTAGACATTTCTTATGAAAATAGTAGAGGTGTCTTATGTTAAATGTAGACTTTGCATCTTTTACCTTGAGTTGCTTCAATCTCAAGAACAATTTAGATTTCCAGAAAGTCTAATTTTCTTTGATTTCTCTTATGTTAATGGTAGACATTTCTTATGAAAATAGTAGAGGTGTCTTATGTTAAATGTAGACTTTGCATCTTTTACCTTAGGTTGCTTCAATCTCAAGAACAATTTAGATTTTCAGAAAGTCTACTTTTCTTTGATTTCTCTTATGTTAATGGTAGCCATTTCTTATGAAAAAAGTTGTTGTGTCTTATGTTAAATGTAGACTTTGCATTTTTTTACCTTGGTTAATTTACTTCAATCTGAAGAACAATTTAGATTTTCAGAAAGTTTACTTTTCTTTGATTTCTCTTATGTTAATGGTAGACATTTCTTATGAAAATAGTAGAGGTGTCTTATGTTAAATGTAGACTCTGCACCTTTTACCTTGGTTTTTCTTCAATCTCAAGAACAATTTAGATTTCTAGAAAGTCTACTTTTCTCTGATTTCTCTTATGTTAATGATAGACATTTCTTATGAAAATAGTAGAGGTGTCTTATGTTAAATGTAGACTTTGCATCTTTTACCTTGGTTTTTCTTCAATCTCAAGAATAATTTAGATTTCCAGAAAGTCTACTTTTCTTTAATTTGTCTTATGTTAATGGTAGTCATTTCTTATGAAAAAAGTTGTTGTGTCTTATGTTAAATGTAGACTTTGCATTTTTTTACCTTGGTTAATTTACTTCAATCTCAAGAACAATTTAGATTTGCAGAAAGTTTACTTTTCTTTGATTTCTCTTATGTTAATGGTAGACATTTCTTATGAAAATAGTAGAGGTGTCTTATTTTAAATGTAGACTTTGCATCTTTTACCTTGGTTTTTCTTCAATCTCAAGAACAATTTAGATTTCCAGAAAGTCTACTTTTCTTTGATTTCTCTTATGTTAATGGTAGACATTTCTTAAGAAAATAGTAGAAGTGTCTTATGTTAAATGTAGACTTTGCATCTTTTACTTTGGTTTTTCTTCAATCTCAAGAACAATTTAGATTTCCAGAAAGTCTACTTTTCTTTGATTTCTCTTATGTTAATGGTAGACATTTCTTAAGAAAATAGTAGATGTGTCTTATGTTAAATGTAGACTTTGCATCTTTTACCTTGGTTTTTCTTCAATCTCAAGTACAATTTAGATTTCCAGAAAGTCTACTTTTTTTTGATTTCTCTTATGTTAATGGTAGACATTTCTTAAGAAAATAGTAGAGGTGTCTTATGTTAAATGTAGACTTTGCATCTTTTACTTTGGTTTTTCTTCAATCTCAAGAACAATTTAGATTTCCAGAAAGTCTACTTTTCTTTGATTTCTCTTATGTTAATGGTAGACATTTCTTATGAAAGTAGTAGAGGTGTTTTATGTTAAATGTAGACTTTGCATCTTTTACCTTTGGTTGCTTCAATCTCAAGAACAATTTAGATTTTCAGAAAGTCTACTTTTCTTTGATTTCTCTTGTGTTAATGGTAGCCATTTCTTATAAAAAAGTTGTTGTGTCTTATGTTAAATGTAGACTTTGTATTTTTTTACCTTGGTTAATTTACTTCAATCTGAAGAAAAATTTAGATTTGCAGAAAGTTTACTTTTCTTTGATTTCTCTTATGTTAATGGTAGACATTTCTTATGAAAATAGTAGAGGTGTCTTATGTTAAATGTAGACTTTGCACCTTTTACCTTGGTTTTTCTTCAATCTCAAGAACAATTTAGATTTCCAGAAAGTCTACTTTTCTCTGATTTCTCTTATGTTAATGATAGACATTTCTTATGAAAATAGTAGAGGTGTATTATGTTAAATGTAGACTTTGCATCTTTTACCTTGGTTTTTCTTCAATCTCAAGAACAATTTAGATTTCCAGAAAGTCTACTTTTCTTTGATTTCTCTTATGTTAATGGTAGACATTTTTTAAGAAAATAGTAGAGGTGTCTTATGTTAAATGTAGACTTTGCATCTTTTACTTTGGTTTTTCTTCAATCTCAAGAACAATTTAGATTTCCAGAAAGTCTACTTTTCTTTGATTTCTCTTATGTTAATGGTAGACATTTCTTAATAAAATAGTAGAGGTGTCTTATGTTAAATGTAGACTTTGCATCTTTTACCTTGGTTTTTCTTCAATCTCAAGTACAATTTAGATTTCCAGAAAGTCTACTTTTCTTTGATTTCTCTTATGTTAATGGTAGACATTTCTTAAGAAAATAGTAGATGTGTCTTATGTTAAATGTAGACTTTGCATCTTTTACCTTTGTTTTTCTTCAATCTCAAGAACAATTTAGATTTCCAGAAAGTCTACTTTTCTTTGATTTCTCTTATGTTAATGGTAGACATTTCTTATGAAAATAGTAGAGGTGTTTTATGTTAAATGTAGACTTTGCATCTTTTACCTTAGGTTGCTTCAATCTCAAGAACAATTTAGATTTTTAGAAAGTCTACTTTTCTTTGATTTCTCTTATGTTAATAGTAGCCATTTCTTATGAAAAAAGTTGTTGTGTCTTATGTTAAATGTAGACTTTGCATTTTTTTACCTTGGTTAATTTACTTCAATCTGAAGAACAATTAGATTTCCAGAAAGTTTACTTTTCTTTGATTTCTCTTATGTTAATGGTAGACATTTCTTATGAAAATAGTAGAGGTGTCTTATGTTAAATGTAGACTTTGCACCTTTTACCTTGGTTTTTCTTCAATCTCAAGAATAATTTAGATTTCCAGAAAGTCTACTTTTCTCTGATTTCTCTTATGTTAATGATAGACATTTCTTATGAAAATAGTAGAGGTGTCTTATGTTAAATGTAGACTTTGCATCTTTAACCTTAGGTTGCTTCAATCTCAAGAACAATTTAGATTTCTAGAAAGTCTAATTTTCTTTGATATCTCTTATGTTAATGGTAGACATTTCTTTTGAAAATAGTAGAGGTGTCTTATGTTAAATGTAGACTTTGTATCTTTTACCTTAGGTTGCTTCAATCTCAAGAACAATTTAGATTTCCTGAAATTCTACTTTTCTTTGATTTCTCTTATGTTAATGGTAAACATTTCTTATGAAAATAGTAAAGGTGTCTTATGTTAAATGTAGACTTTGCATCTTTAACCTTGAGTTGCTTCAATCTCAAGAACAATTTAGATTTCCAGAAAGTCTATTTTTCTTTGATTTCTCTTATGTTAATGGTAGACATTTCTTATGAAAATAGTAGAGGTGTCTTATGTTAAATGTAGACTTTGCATCTTTTACCTTGGTTTTTCTTCAATCTCAAGAACAATTTAGATTTTCAGAAAGTCTACTTTTCTTTGATTTCTCTTATGTTAATGGTAGACATTTCTTATGAAAATAGTAGAGGTGTCATATAGATATCGTATACGAGACATATTACCCAATGTGATTTCATATATAAGATATGGGTTTGTCTACCTCAAAAGTGCAGAAGTACCATATTTCCTACTAATAGTAAGATCTGTTTCAAACAATCAAATCAATGTTATCATGGACGTTTTAACAATGGCAACAAAAGCCGGATCAACAACATCCTTACACAACAAACCAAATATCAATTCCATAGTTGATGCATCTGCAGAGAAACCTGACTCCACCATTTCTTGAATAAGCCTCATAGCCCTTGATGCGTTATTGTTATTTAACAATCCTCGGATAATGATGTTATAGGTACAACCATCCGGAGGGCAGCCTTTCTCTCCCATTTCTCTCAGCAACTTTTCTGCTTCACTTAATAATCCCCTTTACAAAATGCATGAATCATTACAGTGTATGACCTCACATTAGGCCGTACTCCGTTCGATGAAAAACAAGAGAAGACCTCTACTGCAGAATCCAGTTTCCCAGCTTTGCACAAACCTTCAATGATAAAGTGTAAACTACAATATTTAGTTCCAATTTCTTGTCTTTCATCTCTCTAAGCAATTCAATTGCCTTGGAAAGTTGTTGGTTGTTACAGAGGCCATCAAGTATAATATTATAAGTTTGAATATCTGGAAGTTGGCCACAATCTTGCATCTCAGAGAACAACTTTTCTGCTTCTTGTAGTCTCCCAGCTTTACAAAAACCATCAATAAGAGTGGTATAAGTAACGGTATTAGGAACAAGTCCCCTGAGAGGCATTTCCTTGAAAATTTTGTAAGCCTTACTGATCTTTTTCTGCTTACAGTACCCGTTTATCAGTATGTTGCAACTCTGCACATCAACCATGAAGCCCTTGCTCACCATTAGATCAAAAACTTGTTTCGCCATATCCATTTCTCCTTGCAAACAGTGACCATCCATAAGTGAATTGTATGTAATCGTGTTGGGTTCAATTCCTCTTTGAATCATAATCTGAACCACACTTTCGGCTTGCCCGACCCTCCCATCCTTACAAAGTGCATGAACCAGGATATTGAAGGTGAAAACATCTGGAAAGAAACCTTGACTGGCCATTTCATTCAACAACCTCCAAGCTTCTTTCCACCGCCCAATACTGCAAACTCCTTGAATCAAAGAGTTGTAAGTAATAATGTCAGGAACAATACCTCTACCAACCATTTCCGAGAAGAGGTTCAATGCTTCGTCAACCAGTGTATGTTTACCCAGGCTGTCGATGATGGTTGTAAAGGTAACTATGTCAGGCTGGAATCCATTTGCTTCCATATGCCGAAGTAATTGAATAGCCGCGGTGTTGTTTCCCATCGCACAATAGCCTTTTATAAGTGTGTTGAAAGTAATCGCATCCGGCTGACAATAACCTCCCACCACCATTTTCCTGAAAACTCTTGCTGCATCAGCCACTCTATTTCGAAGAACAAAGCCGTTGATAAGAGTGTTGGAAGTGGCGTTATCTGGTTGAAGACCCAATTTGAAGAAGTGGGCCAAGACAGACAAGGCATACTCCATCTGGTTCAAATGACAGTAGCAATTGATGGTAATGTTGAGAGTATAAGCATCAGAAGCGATTCCGACGAGACCCATTAGTCTCTTCAAAGAGAGGACTGCTGGAAACTGTTTGAGCTTGACAAGTTGGGCCAAGATTTGATTGAAAAGGATGACAGAAGGCAGAGGACGCCTGTGAAGCATTTCATCGAACACCTTCAAGGCATCCTCGACATTACTCGCTACTCTCACAGGTTGGGTTTCTCTAGACTTTCTTGGCTTTGAGGGTTTAGAATGAAACAATGCAGCAACAACAAAAGGGGTAAAGTGAAGAAATGGCATACCTCTTGTGCTACTGCGCATCATCATCCCGTCAAAGAAGCGCTCTATTTAGGTCCCCGTCTATCGAAACAAGAAACGAATGATATGCATGGTTCCCTCTTGACGGACTCAATTGCTAGTCATGTATTTGTTGGCCTAACTGGCCATAAGCCCATTTCTATCCATTGTTCGTTTTCTTCTTTTTTTTTTAATGAGTAAATTACATAGTAGCACATAACCAAATATCAAAACACAAAAACCCTATTTCTTATAATTTATATACAAATTAAGACATGGGTCTAAGCCCAAAACCAAGTTATAATAAGCCTGACCCGAATTTATTTGTGAAAAGACCAAAATGCCCAGTTTTTTCAGTTTTTTCAATACATGTCATTCTCTTCCCCATTCTGGTTCTCTACAAACACACACCACACTCTCTCTCTCTCTCTCTCTCTCTCTCTCTCTCTCTCCAATGGCGTCGCATGCCTTCACCGTCGGAATGGTCACTCAACCGGCGGCTCAGATCCTAGATCCCAAAACCAAACCGCTACGCCTTTCCCTCTCTCAGATCCCAAAACCACCGCAACCGGCGGCTCCTTCATCGGCGGAATCATCACTCAGCCTCTCCCTCGGCGCTAGCTGTCGCGCTTCTAGGTCTTGGAGCACCGATGCTCACGAAGACTTTAACCTTCTCCGCCGCCTTCTCTGCCTTCGGTGATCCAATTCCGTGGATCATCTCTCTCGCTTTCTTCTAGTTCGTATCCTTGTTCGATAGCTCCTCGTTGGTGCCGGCTCGAACTGGCATGATCCATTGGTAGAGGAAGGGTCGCATCGAAGAGAGGAAAAGATTTCGACCGGGGCCGTCGACTGGGTCCGCCGGAGTTGCCAGAAAAGTCGGGGCGGGTCAAGTCTGGGTTAAGGGTAGAGGAGGGCAGAGCAGAGTTGGGGTTGGGGAGTAGCAGCGGAGTTGGTGGTGGTAATGGTGGTTTAGAATTACGATTGTGGTTGTGTTAGACAGTAGCAACGCGCTATCATTGAATCGGCAGTAGCAACGCTAGCATCAGAGTCGACAGTAGCAGCGCGTTAGCATGCGCTAGCATCAGAGAATTACCGGGAAAAAAAAATTGTAATAGCACCCGTAGTAGAACATTTTTATGGGCAGTAGCACATTCCTACTTGGCAGTAGCAGATTTATTGACAGTAGCACATATTATCGACAGTAGCACATTTCTCGTTGATAATAGCAGTAGAATATGTAGTGAAGGGTAATTTGATAAATTTGTAATGACATATGGCATGTGGATATTATTTGTCCTAATTTGTTAATTTTTGTCCTTAAATGTGTAAGATAATGTGTAAAAGATGTGTATTTGTAAACTGAAATTTGGTTAGTAACTAAAATATAGTTTATGATGAAGGATAAAGTGTAGAGACAAAGAGATAGCAAGAGAATCATCATCTTATTCATTGATAGGAGCCCTTTATATAGGGAATTACACAATACCTAATATGGTAAGGATATGAATACATAGATCTAGTCTAACTACATATCTTATTGGCATAAGACCAAGGCACACATAAAGAATATCTAGAAAGATACAGAATATCCTAGAACACTCCCCCTTGTGCCGCGCGCTGATATGCCGATGGTGCTTATCTGTTGCCTCTTCAAAAACCTCGTTAAGTCACAAAAACCCTGTGGGAGAAAAACTGAACCTTGATCGTAGGAGAAAACGAGTACAACGCACCCTTCACATTTGATAGTGACATGTATGTATGTGCTAGACTCCCACTGAAGTTCGCACCTCCCCCTGATCTTTACATCAATCATAGGGCTCTTCCTGATTCTTACTAATTACGGAAGTTTCAACAACTTAGCATGTCAATGTTCTTTAACATGTCTTCAAATGTGGTATTAGGCAATGATTAACTAAATCATGCTGTATTGTCCTCAAATGATCTTTTACACTTAGATCTTGAGGAGAAGGCCGCTTGTGAACTCAAAACATAAGTTCGTGCAGGAAATCAGATTTCCGCGCAGCATGACCTTCAGTTATTATAACAGTCGTAACTTCCTCTAGGAAATACATATGAACTAACCGTAAACGGTTTTGGAAAACTAGACTCATTTAGCTTTCCAACCGTATATTACACACGCTCTGGTTCATCAGGAGCTATTCACAAAGTCCCGTCGAAGTTGACTGTTTTGCCAAAATCAGATTCTCAGACAGATTCGTCCTACTTTACGAAAACAGCCATAACTCACTCAATATGATAAGTATGATTAAATGGTTGGTGTCTCTGGGAAGTAGACACATAGACCTTTCCAATGATACCAATTTCACCATTTTTCAGTGAGTGAGTTCCTATAAGTCCCATGGAAATTGACCTACAAAACTTGGCAGATTTTGATTTCGTTTTGATGTGTCTTTTTTATGTAGGGATAGAATAAGCCTCAACATTCATACCATTAAGTATTGAAAAAGGAGTTACTGCCATTACATTGGCGTTGCGTGAGTGCATAGCTACACTTAGCTTTACAACTTTTCATAGCGAATGAGATGTCAAGTCTTTCGTATTGTGTTGAGTACATTGATGCGTCTTATTGTACTTAGATGGGAACTCCATCTCTTAACACATATTTGTCATCTTGCTTTAGAAAAAACAACGAATCTCTCTTTAGAGCAAAGACCTTGACTAATCATGAGAGTATATGTAGGCCTCACTAGTTATAGAGCGCCTAAGCCGATTGATGGAAAGTCATCATCAATACAGTCATCGAGTGCCTTATCGAGACCATGTCTTCCCAAGATCTTTTTCTTCGGATGTTGATACGTATTAGCATCTCTTGATCCATCAAGAGTCCATGTAAATCCGGAATGAACACGCAAAGGCATAATTCACCATATCCCTTTCAAATCAAGTAGAGTCCATGTGCGTTTCAATACATTTAGCAAACGCATGCTCCTGTGGTTTGGAGCCACTTGATTCAGATAAATGAAGTCCATTTAAGACCTTTATGTATATCTCTGATCCCATAGAGATGTTATTATGACCACGTTCATAGGCTGCATGTTCAGTTATTCAGAAACTACCAAACTGACAAAGTAGTGGAGTTCAATGACATCCATTACGAGAGCATATCTCATCGTAGTCGATCTTAGTGTGTGTTAGTGAGAGACCTTGCGCCATAAGGTGAGTCTAAGCTCTTGTTCTCACTATGCTATCTAACAAAGGTATAGTTGATAGGGTTTAGCTTGCGGTGTCGGCATCACCTGCCCAAAGACCTATCTCTTTGTTAATGCTGGATCATATCTTTCCATTAGGCCAATCAACTAAGTTGATATCCATCAACGAAGGGTGGTTCGATAGTAACTCACTATCTCACGTCCTCATGTACACTAGTGTAATACTTGTAGAGATCTCTATATGGATTGGATTTGACATTGAGGCGTCTCCCAACGATAATCATAATTCAGACTTCATGAGACGGATTTGAGTATCACTGATCAATGGATCAGGTTGTGCCAAGCTCGTTTTCTTTCTAGTATGAGAAAATATCGAACCTAAGGGCCTCCCTCCTTTTAGGGAGCCACACGGCCTTGTGACACTAATTTTGCCACTATATGGCGTCACCATATCACCATCCATGGTGATGGCGCCAAGACCAACTTCTTTTGGTTGCGCCATGTCCTTTTGTAGGACATCAATCATTGCAGACATATTTGCAGCATGTGATCTCGTCACTTTAACACTTTAAGCATTTGGGATCAAGATGAGACTTAGTGGGGACAAACCACGACAATTCACGTCGTTCCACTTGAACACTTGTGTTCTTATCTCTCCCTAACGGCGGGAATATTGTCTCATCAAAGTGACAATCCGCAATTTAGCGGTGAATGAGATCGCCTGACAAGGTTTCTACATATGCGGATTATAGGTGGAAGTTCATATCCAACCTAAACTTATTCATCTCAAATGACCCATCATTGTACACAGTGGCAATGCGATTTGGCACCTAGAAATAACATCTAGCCGAGCTCAAGGATTGGAGATCCGTTTCAATCCTGCCGAGCTCAAGGATTGCAATTTCATGTCAATCCTGGTACACAATCACGAGCTGTAGTACAACAAAATTTAATGATGGTGGGTCGTAGATGAATAGTAAAGCTGTATGCAAATATTGCATAGCCCCAAGACGCAATAGAAAGATTGATGCGCATCAATAATGTTCGAGCGACAAGCTAAAGTTGCTTAGTCGTAGCCTCGGTGAGACCGTATTGCATGTGAACATGGGGTATATGACACTTCAACTTACATCCTGATAAACTTCTTTAAAGAATGGGTAGCGAGCCCGTAGAAGTATAAGCAGCATAAGCAGTAGATAATAGTGTAACACGTGACCAGTGTGTTAACACTTTAACCAACTTATAAAGCATAAAAATGTGTCCACAAGTTGGTTGTATCTATCTATATAGTTTGATGTAAGAATAGAATGTTCACTTTTGTGTCATTTAGCGTAGGAGGGTCTCACTCCTAATTTAGCTAAAGAATAGGCGTTCAAAACGAGCAATGAGCATTGCAGGAGGCCAATGCGACATCGAGGAAGGCCAGTGCACCTCAATTGCTTGAGGAATTGATCGGACGACCTCCAGGAAGTTGGAGTCATGTTCGGGTGACGTCAATGTCCCCCGGGTCACCACCATGCTTCATGGTGATGCTAGATCTCGAATGTCTTCGTTTTGAGCTGAAGAATGGATGTCCATGAGAATTTCTCAAAATTTGGACATTATATCTCTTCCAGGTTGATCAATTTGGTCAAACCAAAGTCTATATGAGTCGGTGTCCCAAATATCATGTTTG
This sequence comes from Fragaria nilgerrensis, assembly GCA_010134655.1. NCBI lineage: Eukaryota > Viridiplantae > Streptophyta > Magnoliopsida > Rosales > Rosaceae > Fragaria > Fragaria nilgerrensis. The sequence goes on from CM020979.1 coordinate 39,021,703, forward strand.
GCGACAACATGGGATTCGATATTCGAATCGTAGTGACATACAGTCCACTATATTGACTCATGAACTTCTCCAAGATGCGCTTCAGTTCGCATTCATGAGGAGGTATACACAAAAGAATTCTTGTTCATTCTCACAATGTGTTTTCAAATGAAAACCATTAGTAGGAATGTCTTTAAAACTTAACATGGTTCCTTAGAATGTTGTGGATAGTTCCACTATCTACGAAGTACTCAATGTCTCTATGAGACATATCTACAAGGAGTAGATAGACAAGTAAATAGTTTCACTTGAACCATTTAGAAGGATTGAAAGAAGCTACGAAAAGTTGCAATCCCGAGAGTGCATAAAAATTTCCGCGCATAATGACCTTTGCACACTAAAACAGCCATAACTTCTTCGTTAAAATAGATATGGACAAACCGCGAAAAGTTCTGAAAACTAGACTCGTAGAGCTTTCCAATGATATAAAGCTCTATGTCTGGTTCGTCCGGAGATGTTCACAAAGCTCAAGCTAAGTTGACTGTCCAGAAGGGACAGATTGCTGTTTTTCGTAGAATTGGCATGTGCGAAGCTATGAAGCTTGCAGGTGGCGTGTAGGCTTTTGCCTTAGCCAAAAGTGACGTGTGTATGATCAAAACCAAGTCCTTTCGGTCGTTCTAAGGTCGTAAACTCCATGACTAGTTAGCAAAAGCTCCCTGACATGAACATAAACTAACTCAGAGGACCTAGAGGATCCGATCATGAGATAATTTTCCAGTTTTGATAAGTCTTCAACGTCTTTTGCAAGACGGCAATTGGTTTAATAGCGTAGGGGGATCCAAAATCAAAAGCTTTCGGTAACTCCAAGTTAGTATGACCAGGCATGTCCGTGGAGGGTCGGTAGTGCGAGGCACACTTAAAACCACTATCTCCTTAATTTCGGACAATTCTAAGACATCACACTGAGCTTGGATGAGCCTAGTTGAACAATTGATGATGAAAAATCCGCTATAGGGTAGAAGACTTAACCGGAAACACGTTGGCGATCCTCCTTAAGGATGCAGTACCGTGAGTCACCTTCAAAGGAAGGGACCAAAATCGGCACAATATGCCATGTTTCTAAGGACGATGTAAGTGTACATCTTGATTGTAAATCAATACGAACCATAAGAGGAGAATAGTTTCATAACTTCGAAAAATTCTCAAGGCATTCATTATTGCTAATGTGAGTACATCGAGGTCTCTCAAATAGACGAAGGACGTCGATACAACGTCTTAGTACATATAGCTTGGAAATCAATGTCTAGCCGATGACATCAAAGTCATGGGTAGCTAGAGTATGATCCGAATCTTTGAAATTCGCGATCATGAGGATGACGTTCTTGTCCTCATATTGATTTTCCGTACCTTTTTGTATGCATTCATAATTTGAAGGAGCTTGACAATCTTGAACCAGTGATCTGAAGATCCATAACGGTTGCATTGTCATGAGCTGACGTGAGTAGTTTTGACAAAATGATGTCTAACTGGGAGTGTCGCTATTAGAGACGATGACACCTCCCCCTCTTTTCTAGACATCGGCACACGTTTTCTGCCGTTGCCATGACCCATATTGTTGTCCCACATTAGGGGATAATCCCAAATAAGTTTATCACATTAGCGTATATACAATTCTGGTTCGTATGATCAAAATCAAGTCTCGTTGGTAATTCCAAACCAACTTGGAGGACCTAGAGAACTTAATGATGATCGAATCTGCTAAAGATTATGGATCATGATACCACAAAAGATCATCGACAATATGTAGTCAATTAAGGTGGTAAGCAATCCACTTGACTAATAACTCAACAAGTAGAGTTATATGAACGTTTCTCGAAACGCTCCATGAGTGCATTCCAGTACTTTGTGGTCATTACTTTTTGCACAGATTGTCATTGAAGGCTTTTGTCGATGTGGCGCTTCAAAGACTTTGAGCGCATGAGATGTGAAATCTCGGCATCTAGGCTTGTTAGCCTGGGGGTCAAAACATGTGGTTTAATCATTTCTAATGAAAGGTTCCACAGATACCAAGCGAAGATCCGCCTTAGGCATCTAGTACGTCAAAACTCAAAGGAGCAGAATGTTACATTGCTCTTGCATACAAAACCAAGCTGTTATGAGACTCGATAGAGGTCACAAACGATGCTTTTAACGGTTGTCCTTCGGATTGATCATACACAATCCGGAAAAGCCATGAATTGATTAAACACAATTCAGAAAAAGGCCTCGGATTGATCAAACACAATCCGGTGATAGGTCGGGGTTGATCATACACAACCCGGACAAGGAAACAAGAGTGATCAAACACACTCTTGACCCGCGAATAAAATTTCAGGATTTTTGGTACCTGCAAATACACCGACCCAATCATAGAATGGAGTAGAAGAAGGGGAGAAAGCACTTTATCTCCCCCGAGGTTATTGAACTTGAAATAGTTTTAGGGTTGTAAAATAAACATACCGTGAACACTTGGATGCTTGATCGGATGAAAAGAAAGCAGCGGAGCGGACGACGGCGGCGGCCGAGAGGAGAGAAACAACGTTTTGCCCACTTTTACTTCGAATTTCAGGTTGAAATTTTAACAGGAGGAGCAGCTATGGATGAGGAAGCTTCTGTCAAAAATTCAGGTTGATCGGAGAAAGGGAAGGTGGTGAACCGGTGGTCGGTAGCGGCGGCGGTCTGAAATCTTCCGGCGGCCGGTTCGGAGACTTTCCGGCCGGTTCCTAGGGTGAGGCCGGCGGCGTTGGATCCGAGACGGAGAGAGTTTTCTGGGGATATAAAATTCCGGCGGCGGGCAGTCGGAATTTTGGTCGGAAATCGGAAAAACAAGACTGCCCGATTTTAGGGTTTGGAAAACAAATGGTGGGCTATTGGCTCTGGGTTAGAACAAAGTGCATAATAACGTGATGAAGGATAAAGTGTAGAGAGAAAGAGATAGCAAGAGAATCATCATCTTATTCATTGATAGAAGCCCTTTATATTGGGAATTACACAATACCTAATATGGTAAGGATATGAATACATAAATTACATAATAACAGACAGAAGAAAGAAGTAGCATTATCATCTTTACCAATGAACAACCAGTTGGAGAAATTGAAAAAGGACTAATGTATAGCTTCTGCGGGTATACATATTTTTTTGTAAAGATTATCACTCTTCAGCAGCAGTGCACCAGCAAGGAGTGACGGTTTGAACTATTTTTTGTCACAATGATAATGTAGTGCACATGCATTGGGTAATGCAGGCAGCAGCCTACATCTATTTCTTGCGGTCCATGTAAATAGACTGCTATTACAATTTTTCAATGATCAATGAATCACATACGATTTTTCCCGCGGCAGCGTGTGGGCAATTTGCCTAGGCACCAAACCGCCCCACTATTCACATGCAACCCTATGAATATTCCTTTACGTCCCTACTTCCCGTTCAATCACGAATCTGCCATCCTTCCTCGCTTATCCACGGTAGCCGCTCTTCCTTCGCTCTGCAACAAACAATTCTCTTCAAAAATAGATAGGAACACGCCAGAAGAAAAAAACCACGCACCAGTTTGGGAAAAGAGAGAGATAGAGAGAGAAACGGGCGATCAAAGAAGATAGAGAGAGAGAGAGAGAGAGAGAGAGAGAGAGAGAGAGAGGCAATCGGAGAAGAAAGATAGCGTGTGAATCGAAGGGAAAGAGGTGATTGGGAAGAGAGAGGGAGAGAGGAACTGGAGATTAGAGAAATCATAGGGAGAGAGAGAGAGAAAGAGGCGATTGGAAGAGAGAGGGAGAGAGGAAGAGGAGATAAGAGAAGAAAGCGTTAATCGGAGTTGAATCGTTTCGTTCTCCTTCTTTGTAAGCCTTCAATTTCTGTTATGTTTTCACTATTTTTTTTAACATGAAAGTCTGGAGTTTCGGCATTCGATCGACATAGCCTCATTCTGTTTCTCAATTGTACAGTGAGGAACTAGAACGGCAAGGTTATCGTGGACATTCACGAGTTCTATGTCAAGGGAAGCAAATGCCTGGGAAGAAAGGTTTGTTGTTTTGTCTTTCGAAGTTTTCGGGGTTTTTCTGCTTATCCTGTTTGTGATTTGGTTGGTGGTTTTCGTATTTCGGATAGTGAAATTGAGTTTCTTATGTTTTCAGTAATCAAAACATAAGAAAACTTGATTTGGACGATTGTAATAGACCTAAGAAAACTTCCCCTAAAGAAAAATTGCCTTTTGATCCGGGGCACAAAGTTGTCTGTGTTAAAACCAGCACCCACAACCACAATAATAGTGGAAAAAGTAGGCTCAGTTTAAGCAAAACACTTGAAAGTGCCCATGATTATGTTTTGATATTAGCTATTTAAAGGCATGAAAATGATAATGTAAGAGTAAGAGTTTTTCTGTGTTATGAGAAAAGGTAATTGAGTTAGGCCATGTATATATCTAAACTGAAGAACATGATACTTCAGCAATATGGACAAGTTGTAATTTGATGTGGGATTAGTGTTGATGTACGTAGAAACCAATACAATATTTGGCATTAACCCCTTTCTTTTTCTCTTCCATATCTGTTTGCAGAGATAAGGTTAGGTTTGCTCCGTTTGATTTTTTGGTTCTTAACTTCAGTTTCAATTGTTTGGGGTTTCATTTAGCATCAAATTCTGCATTTATTTGCACTCTTCTTGAACTTTTTGTATTCCATACCTGTGTATCAGTTATTACTATTGGTTTGGGGATTATAGGATTCTAAAGTTTTTGGTTTCTCTTTGTCTGTGAAACTCTGCTCAATCTTAACTCTTGGGTGCCAAAGTGTGATATTTAATATGAAAAGTTTGCTTCTTTGGATATTGGTGACTTGCTGAAGTTCCCTAAGTTATAGACTGTTCCTTTGTTGAGCTGTTTGCATCATTATATTCTTCCACTCTTTAGTAAGCAATTATTTTTAGTCTTCCACTATTAGTATAATATTAGTGAAAACATATAATTCTACTGAAGGGGAAAAGGAAAATTCAAGGTACTTAATTTTATACCAAAGACTTAGTGGCTGAATCAGCTCAAGGTACTGAAGGGGAAAAGGAAAATTCTTGATGGTTATTTCTGCATCGTTCCACTTTGCTTAGCAGTATAACATAGCAGATTCAAACATAAAATTTTGGTGGCAAAAAGAACATTACCATGCAAGTAGTAACTGTCTATGTATGCAACTTTTGCAAGTTCTGTCATCAGTAAGCACTTATTTGAATTGATTGAGATTAATAGTCCAATAACATAAGATTTTACATATGTTACAACAGAATATTGCTATAACGTTGTTTTGTAGGTTGGAATTGCTGGAGTCCGAAGGGACACAGTGATGGAGGAGACTAAGGCAATCGAGAACGAGTGGATTCCGGTGTGGAATGCGGAGTTCAGCTTCCCATTGAGTGTTCCAAAACTAGCTGTGCTTAGAATAGAAGTTAAGGAGCAGCACAGTTCTGGAAATCATGACTTTGGTGGCCAAACATATCCTCCATTTTGTGGTTTGTTTGGCATGTGAGAAATAAAACTAGATTTGATGGTTGTTGCTTTTCAGTTGAAGCTGTTTGCAGGCTAATATCAGGTCATATAAGAGCCACTAGTCATCTTACAACGGGTCATATGCATAATACTGTCCAGGAGCTGCGAATTTTGAAATATTTTGGAGCCCCATGTCGTCCTTGTGCCACTCTTAGAGTTGTTGAAGTTAATTGGCTTCCTCCTTCTTTTGGTTGGGTGAAGATAAATTTTGATGGCTCTTGGAAGCATGAGGAGGGAGTGGGTGGTTATGGTGCTATTTTTAGGGATTACAAGGGCCACTTTCTTGGTGCTTTTGCCTCAAATCTTGAAATTTCTAGTTCAATTTCAGCGGAGATAATGACTGTTATTAAAGCTATTGAGCTTGCTTGGGTTCGTGATTGGAAACATATTTTGTTGGAAGTTGACTCATCTTTGGTACTTGATTATATTCGTATACCTTCTCTTGTTCCTTGGCCTCTTCGAATTAGATGGTTGAATTGCTTATACCGAATCTCTCAGATGAATTTCAAGGCTACTCATATTTTTCGTGAAGGAAATAGAATAGCTGATGCTCTGGCAAATCAAGGTACGTCATGTTCTGAATTGATATGGTGGGATGAGCCTTCATTTTTCATATTATTGTCTTATAATAACGATGTTAGAGGTATGCCTTAATTTCGTTTCAGCTAGTCTGTAATTTGTTTTAGGAGGTTTTGGTTTTCATCCCCCTACTTTGTTTCTTTTTTCTTTTATTAATAAAATAGTGTGATAAGCGATTTATTTGCCTATCCTCGATCAAAAATAAATAAATATCTGCCAATATCAAAGCTCAGAACTAGGGGTAAGGTATAAATCAGTGAAGCTTCTTATGAGATTTGATTTTGAAAGTCCTGAGTGAAGTACATAGTTTCTCATTGTCTCTACTGTAATCTATTTACATGTGAAAACTAAATGAACTGCAGCACATTTTGTTTCTATCATCAAAATCTAGAATGCAGGTATTAAGGCAAGTAATTGAATTGGTCTGCTACCAATTTTCTAGCTTTCAAATAAAATAAAACATCTCCATGGGTGACTTATGTTGATATTAAACTACAATCATGTGAGTTTGAATTTAGGCTATTTGACTTCAAATAAAAATTATGGAGATGATCCTTCTTCCACTGAGATTAGCTATTAACCTTAATATTTTGTCAAGTTTAGTAAACCCAAATACTAGGCTCTTGGCTGGCTTAGGATGTTTGACAACTCAATACAACAATGACTCGATTTTCATATTGGATCACACTGGATCCAATTTTTTAACTGTTTCTACCTCTCTCGAGATCATGGGACGGGAGGTCGAATCCTTTACTCCGGGTCTTATAACTGCACAAGCAACAATGCGTCAGGAGTCGGGCCTGGAGTGGCCCAATCTTCGACTCTCCGATGCTTAAGTCAGCGTCTGATTGCTACTTGTATAGTACGGGAGTATGGGAGGAGTAGTGAACTTACCTCTTTTGGGAATTCGTGCCTGTTTTATAGGCTAGTACCAGAGGTTCTGTCGTTGGTTTTCGATGTGGGACTGCTTTCATGGTGCTGCTCAGTCCTCCCCCTTTCGGGGGTGTTTAGTAGTTGTTGAGTGAGTCTAGCACGTATATTGTTGTTGGGCCTTCACTCTGTGGATGCCTGTGGAGGTTCTGCCGGGGCTGCCTTGGTCGGAATGACCTCCGGTGACCGGGTAATGACGCTACATTATCGGCATGGCCAACTGTTTTGGCTATATATTAACAAGTCCCCAAGTCCCTAGTCCGAGAGAGCTCTTGGGTGGGGAGTTATTCTCAAGTTGTACCGAGAATGTGTTTTATCCGGGAGTTAGAGGCATGGTGTCGAGTCCCCAAGTCCCCACGCGAGGATCGCGAGGTGGCTGGGGTTGAGTTCCGAGAACTCGGTACGAACCTTCACGTTATATCTCACGTGTGTCATAAATGACCAGTTTATGAGGAACACGTGGTCATTTATAGCGGGTTTTAAGGACGTAACGGTTTTGTCGCTTGAGCATTTTTTTTGATTGGCGCGTGCATGGGATCGTGGGACGTGTCTTAAATAGCCCGCATGATCGTGGTTGACGTGGCATTTCCCTAACCGTTGAGATTGGCAGGATCTGGACGGTCGTGGTTGAGTTCGATATCTATAAATAGCCTTGTGGAATATAGAGGAGGAAGTTTGTGTTTTGAAATCAGAGAGACTAGGGTTAAAGAGTGGGTGTTCGTTACTTGAAGAGAAGCTTTGACGAACTGTGGAATCAAATCTGGGGAACATCCAGTTTCATCCTCGATCGATCGGATGCGAGCGCTTGGCTGTTTGCAACCAGCTTCATTGCCACTACACAAATCTAATTTTTGATGGTATGAACTTGTTTGTTCTGATTCTGGGTTCTGTTTTTGTTTGTTTCGGATTAGTGGGGTTGTGTTGTGGTTTTGTATTTGTTTGAGATTTTGTTGGGAGAGGCTAGAGTAAAGGATTGGTTGATTTTCTGTCAAGCTAGGTAGGGTTAATGTAGCGAGAGTCTAACCATGTGAGGATGTAGGGTATGACAAATCCGGTGTGGGTGTCTAGCGATGAGATCGTGGTTGTCTCTAGCTCGACTGATCTTGATTCGGACACCTGGCACCGGTGGGAGGAGAAATGATTTATCTTATGGCGGAGGTTGCCCTTGACTTAGGGGAGGGCATTCCTGTTACGGATGTTGGGTCTCACGTGTCCTAGTGGAAAGAGGAAGTTGTCCATGAGACATGCTTTGTTAAGGTTAGTGTAATCAACACACATTCGCCATTTCTCATTGGGCTTAAGAACCATGACAACATTGTAAACCCAAACTGGGTAGGAGACCTCTCGGATGAACTTGATCTCTTTCAACCTCTGAACCTCGGCTTATATAGCCCGGTACTTCTCCGGGTTAAAGGCATGCATTTTCTGCTTGACAAGGGATAGTCCTTGAGGATGTTGAGTTTGTGTGTGATGACATCAGGGGATATGCCTGGCATGTCGGCATAGGACCAAGCAAAGACTGCTTGCTTATCTTTGAGAAAGGCAACGAGTTTCTAGTGGAGTTCCGGGTTAAGGTTTGTGCCTATGCGGACTTTCCTTTCGGGAGCACTAGATGATAAGGAGACCCATTCTGTCTCTTCTGCCGGGTTAGGTCTTGGGGTCTTCTTCTTCTTTTCTTTCCAGTCAGGGTCATCCCTAGGGTCATCAATGGGCTCAAAGGGGCCGAGTGGCAACATCTCATAGGCACCACATCCCTGCTGGATGGCATTAAGGTAGCAATGTTCAATGGCTGCCCTATCTCCCTAGATTGTGAGTATGCCTCCCGGGGTAGGCACTTTCATGAGTAGCATGTAACCTGCAATGAAGAATTGTAATCCCCAGATGATGTCACGACCCAAGATGAGGTTATAGGACGAGGGACAATTGACTATGAGAAAACGTGTCGTGATAGAAGCGCGACAGGGGCTGGTCCTTACTGAAATTGTCAAGCGGTCCGAGCCTAAGGGCTGTACAATCTCTCCCGAGAAGCTGACATGAGGATTTTGGCTATTGTACAGTTTAGCTCGGTCATGCCGGAGCCCTCTATAGCAATCGGCAAACATTACACTGACTGCAGCTCCTGTGTCCACAAGGCTCTATGACACCTGTAATGATCCACTTGGACATTGATATGAATGGTTCATTGTGATGGCAATTGATTGTGTCTTCTCTCTTGGAAAATGACACCATGTCCCATGCTGATGGAGTAACGGTGACGCCTCTTTGCAATTCGAAAACTTTCAAAGGACTTGTACATTGCCTTTTGGCAGAGGGCTAACAAGGGGGAAGTCGCGGGGCTCCACCATGGAGGGTTAGGATCTGGCCATGAACCTCAATGGCGTTAGCTCCTGTTGCGGGAGTGCAATACTGGTGGAATTGTCAATTACAGATCAAGTGCTCTATTGCATTACGGAGGTCGTGGCACATCTCAGTGGTGTGGCCATTGTCGTCATGATAAACACAATACTTGTTCCTTGTGGCTCGCCGGGGCTTCTTGGGATACTTACTCTTGGGTGGCGGGGGAATGAGGTCTTTGTGCTTGGCCCAAATGTCTTCGTATGTAGTGGTCAGGGTAGTGTGGACTTCGTACCGGGGTGGCGGGGAAGAGCGACGCTGCTGCTGGGGGCTCTGCTCCCAGGACCGATAAGGATGGTCTCGTCCCCGCTGCCCATTATGACGGTGATCTGAACCACGCCCCTGGTTGTTATCTAGGGAGTTTCCATACTGCTTGCCTTTGTCTTGCCCCCTGTCATAATGGTCATATTTCTGCTGAGATTGTTGCTTGGGGGTGGGGCTAGAAGAGCTAGCATGGTGGTTTCATTGGAATGCCCAAATGTGGCAAACTCGGCACGTGCCCATCGGACAGCCAGGTCCAATAGGGCATCGTAGGACCCTGGAGGGTTCCTATTAATCTCCATTAGGAAGTGGCCAAGAAACAAGGCTTGGCGAAAAGCTTGTTCAGCGACCCGGGGTTCCAGGTTGTGGCAACGTGTCGTGGCAATTGTCACCTGGACAGGAAGGCATGAAGTCCCTCACCTTCCTTTTGCTTGATGTTAAACAAAGCATCCACACTTCGGTAAATGCTGGCATGGAGTATGAAACGGTTGAGGAAGCGTTCCGAGAGTTGGTCAAAATTGTCCACGGAGTTGGGAAGCAAGTTGAGGAACCAACTAAGTGTTTCATCCGAAAGGGTTTCTTAGAAGGCATGACAGGCCATAGCATCTGTGTACCGAGTGGAGCTGCATAACGAGAGGAATGTTTTAAGGTGGAGGTGAGGGTCCCCGGTGCCCTTATATTTGTCTATTTTGAAGGGTTTGGCCTCGAGTGGTCTCTTATCCAGCTGAACTCATGGCGTGAAGGGACTTAGACGGTGTCCATACCCTGAGAATAGAGGTCGCTGGCTTCCGCGACTCTCGACACTTTCAATTCGTGAGGCCAACTGAGTGACATAATTGATGAGCTGGAGGAGAAGTCGGGTTTGCATGTCGAGAGGGGGATTGGTCGCGTTGGCGGAGTTTGGATTAGGAACGGGTGGATCAGATGGTTCGAGCTGGTTGATCAGGGGAATGGATTTGCTATTGATTGCAGATGATTGAGGGGCTGGGAGTGGAAAATATTGGTGGGTGAGTGGATGAGTGACATAAATGATCTGGTTAGGGTCTCCCGGGAGCATAGAACTATTCTGTCCTTGGCTAGGAAAAAGAGATGTCAAGGTGGGATCCGGGATGGGAGTGACTCTCGCTGCCCGATCCAGTGTCTCATTGTAGTTGTTACGGTGATCCAGAGTGGCACGGAGTAGGAATTGTTCCTTTTCCAGCTCAACGATGCGCATCCGGTACGCTTCGGCCTTTGCCTTATCCCTAGCCGCTTGCTCTCAGAACGAATGGAAGTCTTTTTTCAAAATTTCAAGGGCTGCAGCGGCATCAGGGTGGTTAACGTGGGCCGCAGTTGCGGTAGCTTGGGATGTTTCTCCAGATTTGAATAGTTCTTTTTCTATCTGAGTCTCAAGTTCGTTTGGGTCACCCATAATTTCCACCATCTTTCCAAGTTAAAAATGGGAGTTCCACAAGAGGGGCCCCTCCTTCTAGCGCCAATTGTTTCTACCTCTCCCGAGATCACGGGACGGGAGGTCGAATCCTTTGCTCCGGGTCTTATAACTGCACAAGCAACAATGCGTCAGGAGTCGGGACTGAGGTGGCCCAGTCTTCGACTTTCCGATACTTAAGTCAGCATATGATTGCTACTTGTATAGTACGGGAGTATGGGAGGAGTAGTGAACTTACTTTTTTTGGGAATTCGTGCTTGTTTTATAGGCTAGTACCATAGGTTCTGTCGTTGGTTTTCGATGTGGGACTACTTTCATGGTGCTGCTCAGTCCTCCCCCTTTCGGAGGTGTTTAGTAGTTGTTGAGTGAGTCTAGCACGTATATTGTTGTTGTGTCTTCACTCTGTGGATGCCTATGAAGGTTCTGCCGGGGCTACCTTGGCCGAAATGACCTCCGGCGACCGGGTAATGACACTACATTCTCGGCATGGCCAAGTGTTTTGGTTATGTATTAACAGTCACTTTTCCATTGATGACTCACAAACCAATTAGCAATTGTAACATAACTAATTAAATAATTAACAACTAATTAATTAGAAATTAATAATTTGTAATCACATAGTACAACCTGTTCAAAACGGAGGTTTGCAACAGGTAATACTGGTATGAAGAGTGAAGAGACCAAAATGACACTTTGATCTGGTTGCAATCTCCAACAGATCTTCATGATTTTCCTATTGAGAATAAGATGAGGTGGGAAAGAACTTGGTAAGGAAGTAATGGGAAAAAAAAAATTAATGTGGTCTTTGGATGACAATTTTACAATGAAGGAAGGGAAATTGTAGAGGTAGAGAAGCTAGCTAAGAGGTTCCTGTTCACAAAGAGCAACTGCTCTCCAAATTGGCAACAATGTCAGTCATACTAGGCCTTTCTTTTCCCTCTAAATTCACACAATGCATGGCAGTATAAGCCACCAGCAGAACTGCTTCGGCCTCGTTTGTCCCGGCTGTCCAACCCTCTTATCCAACAAGCTTTGCAGCTCTCCCGCCATTTTCCTTGGCCCTGCATATTCTACCATACCCATTGGACCTGTTCCTTCTTTACTGTCATTGAAAACTGCCCTCTTCCCTGTCAAAAGCTCCAACAACACCACTCCGAAGCCATAGACATCGCTCTTTGCTGTCAAAACGTTTAGTACAAAGTACTCTGGATCAATGTAACCTACTGTCCCAACTGCCTTTGATGACATGATCTCTTGATCAGAAGCCGGCCCCAACAGTGACAGCCCGAAATCGGATACTCTTGCAGTCATGTCCGAATCCAACAGAATGTTAGAGGACTTGATGTCTCGGTGAATTATTGGAGGCACCGCATAAGTGTGAAGATACTCAATCCCCCTTGCAGCATCCAATGCTATTCTCATCCTCATTTTCCAAGAATTTACAATGCTGCTACTTTTCTCCACATTCTTCTTGTTATGCAAGTGATCATGAAGTGAACCGTTGCTCATGTACTCGTAAACCAAAAGCCTCTCATCTTTATCTTCACATGATCCCACTAACTTCACCAGATGCTTGTGGTGAAGCCGAGACAGCAATGCTAGTTTGGAATCAAATGCGCTTTCTTTCTCCTGGAATTTCTTGGTTTTTGTACTAGTATCTCCTCTCTTGATGGCCACTTCGCGACCATCGGAGAGCTTGCCTCTGTATACAATACCAAAGCTCCCGGTACCAATCTTGTTTTGGGTTGAAAAATGCTTAGTGGCAGCAGAAAGCTCTGCTAGTACAAATTCTTCAGTCCTGTCTGTATGCTTTGATGATGAACTACTTCTCAGAGCACTAGGAACATTTTGGTTCTCAACCGGAGCACCTTCATTGCGGTCAGCAGCACTTTTGAGTTGCTCAGACTTCGGATTGTTGAACCAAAAGCTGCATAGTCTAATCCATAGGCAGAAGATAATAGTGCAAACTCCAGCAAAAGTCCCGATTGATCCAACTATCACAAAAGTCAACAAAAGCTTATTTCTTCCTATGGATGATGAAGAACCTTTTTCCGGTGGGTTTGTTGGAAGCAAAGGGCACTGCAACTGGAAGCTCAGTCTGGCATGAGTTGCATATCTGCCTCGACCCACCACAAAGAGTCTCCGAATCTGGGTACACACCACAGCTGCTACATGGTGTTTGTACACATGGACCTGGAATGATCGATCCCAAAGTAACATGATTTCAGAACTAGACCATCCTGGTCCCCAACAAATCACTGATAGATTACTTCTTGTTAGTCCACATACAAAATCCAAACTTGCAACAATCGACTCAAATGAAACAGTTCCAACAACATCTCTATGACCCCAGCATACAGCATAACCACTGCTTTGCCTTACAGCACAAGTAAAGTTTGCTCCCAATGCAAGGCCTGAAAACTGAAAACAGAAGCACCATAAGGTACATTCAATTGCCCGGAATCGTTGTTTCCTTTGCAGACCAAAGTTCCATTTTTCCGTAGGCCGCAAGCATGAGACTCTCCTGCAATCAAGCTTGACATTGACATATTTTCAAACCCTTTCTGAATCTCAGCTCCAACACCATTACCCCAGCAGAGGACTCTGCTACCATTCATCAAAATCCCACATGTGAAGCCACTTCCAGATGTGACTGTCTTGAACTTCAATGCCTCCCCAGGTGAGTGAAACAAATCCCCTCCTCTCCAGCACCTGACTATGCTGGAGTTGACCTCTCTGGCACAAACTTGAGCATCACCAACCGTTAGATCAGTCAACGTTACGTCATCACTGTGGTATATACGTCTAGGATTGAAGCTAACTAAGCTGGTGTCCCAGCAGAGAAGGCTAAGACCACCGGACCGGAGACTACAAAAGAAGGTCTTCCCACCAGATATTGCTTCAAAAGAGACATAGGGTTGGACTAAAATAGTCCGGTTGTTTAGTTGAAGTGCCATGTACTATGGCAGTGGTGGTAAGCTCCAAGGCCCTTGACAACCACACTGTTGGGTGTCAGCAGAGAGATGAAGGCTGTGAAGAAGATGAAGACATATACAAGTGTCATTTAAGCCGATTTGGGTCATGGAGAAGTGAAAGATTCTGGTTTTTTATTCTTCATTGGGAGAGAGAAAGAGAGATGAAAGCAAGAAGGGAGTCATAAAATAAGAGGGAAGAGAGGAATATGGAAGATGTGAAGCATGTGGGTCCTTGTGGTTCTTGCAGCCAGCTAAAGTGGGAAACAGCCATTGGCAATTGAAAATTCTTCACTGTATATCAGAACTAGTTCTGCTACCGTGGTTTGGAAAGTCCTTTTATCTTTCTGTTTTTTTTTTTCTAAGCTTTGACCGTTTGCAATGTTTAGCTTACAAAATGACTTTGGAAATCTTATGTCCAGGTAGAGATAGTGTTGCAGACCAGAAGATGAAGAAATTCGCACACTTAGATGAAGAAACTCGTACGCTAACTTGTTTTATTACCAATGTTATTTGGTTGTTATCAGTCCCAAGTTCTGAGCTAGAAATTCTCATAGTTAGTATGATGACATAGCTAAAATGTCCACACACCATAAACTGTCATCGATAGCATTCGAAAAACGCTATCATATCATATACATAGCGTTTTAGTAAACGCTATCACAGCCGGAGCTATGAAAAGTCTACCCTCTTTCATAGCGTTTCTGAAACGCTATTAAAATTTCACATCTATAGCGTTTAAAACATGCTATTGTACATATCATCAATAGCAATATATAAACGCTTGGTTATACTTTCAATAGCATTTCTTAAATGCTATAAAATGTTACAGCAGCTTTTAAAAAAAAAACTATTACAATACCATTCTATAGCATTTCTTGGTGCTATTAAAAAAACCAAACCAAATTGTTCATAACCAAACCAAATGACAAACCAAATGACATTCAAAAACCAAACAAATTCATAAACCAAAGGCTTAATTACAATATCTCAACCAACAATGTTAAAGATATATGAAAATCCCACCGATCATATAGTAGTACTTCATTGTTCACTGAAAAGTATCCTTGCAAAATCTCTCATACATAAAGATAAAACTTGAAAGATGCATGCATATAACAACCAGCTGAGAACTAACAACCTTCAGACATAATCACTTTGTCTGCTGGCCATGCTATTGTAGTACAAGAGCATCTTCAATGATTTGCAGCTCAGATGATGGTCTCCAAAGGGATGCAGATGGACTTTTGGTGTATCTACCCAAACTTTCACAGCATTAGGACCCAATGGAACAAAATGAACAAGCTGATTTGGATCACTCGAGGACCAACGTCCTTCAGCAACTATTTGTCCTGATCCACTAACATCTAACAACTTGCACTTTTTATTTGATTTGGTGTTCGCACTCTACCAAGTTATTCAAGAAAAAATAAAATTAAATGAGGACAGAACTCACACATATAACTCGTGACTATAATAACATGTGAAAATAAAACTTACCAAATGTATGGATGCATTGCCAATATCTTGACTTTCTGACATCTTTTCCAAAACAACTTTGTTAGCCGGCCATGCTATAGCAGATCCCACAGCATCTTCAATGCATGTCATATCAGTTGTAGGCCTCCACAAAATGCTTCATGATTTTTTGGAAGATCTACCCAAACTATCATGGCATTGGGTCCAAGAGGAATACCATTGACCATCGCTTTTGGATCACTTGAATGCCAACGTCCTTCTGCAACTATCTCATCTTTTCCGGTCCAATCAAATAATTTGCACTTGTTTCTTGAATTGGTGTACGGATTCTATCAACAATACACAAGAGTCACAACATAGTAGTAATATAAGTCAGGATGCAGCAACTAAAGAAAAAAAAAAGTGTAGAGATGTTTTACCGAATGCATAATAAATTGTCTTGTTCTTCAGATTGTTGATACATTTGCAAAATAACCTTCTCAGCAGGCCATGCTATCATGCTACCTTTAGCTTGTTGAAAACAGAACATACTAGCTGTAGGCCTCCAAAGAAAAGCATCTGGTTTAATTGGAATATCAACCAAGACTTTCATCGCATTAGGTCCCAAGGGAATTTGATTGACAAACTCTTCAGGATCACTTGAAACCCAACGTCCTTCGGCAACAATGTCCTCTGATCCACTCCAATCTAGTAACTTGCACTTATTTGATGAGTTGGTGCTGACACTCTGAAATCAATGAAACATTAGATGAATCATTAATGACACATTCAATTCAAAGATGCAAGAAATATTATTTACCCTTGGAGATGTTTCCTCATCCTCATCCTCATCCTTATCATCTTGCAGAAGTACCTAACAACCGAACAAGTTTGGATGCAATTAATAATAATTAACAATAGTTAGAATTTTACTGTACTGATCATAACATATAAGAAACATACTTTTTTTTTCATTATTATATCAAGCTTGTTCTCTAATTGAATAATCCTGTCCTTCAATCGAGTTTGTTGGTCTTGCATCTGAGCCACATGCTTGTCCCTAGCTTGAAAGAATGCCAATTTGCTGATAGTCATTCCTCTTCCCATTCCTCTTAGTCGTCCAGGTTTATCAGGTCCTAATATTTTAGATAGAGCATCTTCTCTCACATTAGTTGTTGAGGGGATGGCGAATTAATTTCAGCTGATTTCACCTTTTCCTAAATAATTGAACATACACAATAATATCAGCTATTAAACCAAAACATTTAATAAGTTATATAAATTAACACATCTCCAGAAACACAATGGATGAGGATGTCCTTACTATAGTTTCAGAAACTTCAGTGTTTACTGGTTCGCCATTCTTTTTAGTATGTGACCTTATCCAAACTTTAGTTCTAGATACAGAGGAAGGATCGGCACTCTCTTTTTCTTTTATAGAAAAAATTTTTTTTATCAGGTTATGAGAGATAAGTAATAAGACCAGAAATATTATTTCAATTTCAACATAAAAGAGTATGAAATATATGTATCACCATATCTTCCCTCAATCGAACCATTCCTTTACGGCTGCATGTGTGTGGGACTTGCTTGCGTCTTCTTGCTTTGAACTTTTCACTTATAGCCTGAAATCCTTTTATGTTAGCATGATTTTTACTGTACAATATTTCATAGGGAAGATAACTTATAGTATTCTTGAATAGTGTACCTTAAATGCCGGACTAGTTTTTGCCTTGATGAATCTTTTCCACTCTACAATACTTTGAATGTTCTTAGGTTGGAGACGAAGTCTTTCTTCTTTGTTTTTTGCCTCTTGTATTTGGCTCACTAACCTTGACTTTGAGGCCCTCCATAAACATCCCATCGATTTAAACACAGCAGCCTTCTGCCATTCCTCCTCCAAGTCAAATCTTGCCTGAAGTTTATACATGATTAGCTAGGGATCATGGTAATTAAAGAAACACAAAAGTTCAAGGTAATTAGTATGAAATATTACAACATCACAAAATGCGAGTATTAATAACTTGTACGATAGAGTGAGGCTAGAGTAATGGAACATAATACCTGAATTGATTCCCACAACACTACTTTAAAGTCATCACCAAGTTTCCTCCAATCCTCGAGTGTTACAGGTACGTGTTCTCGTACAAGTGGGCCTAAAAACGAAGATAAAGCAACTGATCCCGGACCACACAGTTCACCTTTATCAGTAAAATCAACATGAATTATATCTGCAGCCTCCACAGCAATATCTTTCATTTTTGTTGGACCCCTAGGTTTCTTAAGTCCTATGGGTTTGCTGCTGAATCTTGTGAAGCTGGTGCATCTTCTTGTACCACTTCTTTTGAGGAAGAAGGTGAGTGGTATTGGTTTTCAGGTTCTTCAGTCTCATGACATTGGTTTAATGCAGCTTGACATAGTCCCGGACTAACTTGTGTACTCACCCTATCTCTTACATGAGAAATTTTGATGCTAGTGTGGTTCCTGAGCCTTCTTCCTTTTGTGTAAACGTCTCATTTTTGCGTCGCCAACCATTGTTTGTCACCTGTTCCAAAAACAACGAAAAAAAAACATAGTAAGTATATATATATAGATATAATTAAAAACACACTCAATACTAAAGCAGCCAAAATGCAAGCAAAATCAATCACTTAGTAACCCAAAAAATAACCCAGAACATGACTAACTTCGTCACTACTTTGCTTTACACAAGTATGCCTTCACAATCCTCCCTCACATATCTAAATTCGTCCCCGGGCTCATCAATATCCATGTCAATTTCTGGTGGCAAAGAGGCTACATCTTCATTTTCATCATTGACTTCTAGCTCATGGTATCCTCTTGGTGGTGCTTTCAATACAACATACCAATTAGAGGAATCATCTTCTCTTGAATAAAAGACTTGTTTTGCTTGAGATGCTAGAATGTATGGATCTCTCGCAAATGATACTTGACTCTGGTGGAGGTTCACAAGGGTAAATCCATCTTCAACCTTAACACCATTACCTTTGTTTGCCCATTGACACCTAAATACTGGAACATAGAATACATGATAGTCCAGTAATATTATATCCGTCAATGTTCCATAGTAAGTAACCAAATCAGCCACTTGTGCAGTATCTTTTGCACTCGACCTACACATGCTAGTTGCATCATAAGTCACCCCACTGTTCTGAGTTGCTCTGTCAACATTTTTTGTGTGAAACCGCAGCCCATTGACAATATATCCGGTAAAAGACAATGCGCTGCTCCGTGGACCATATGCAATCCATTTTAATATCTTCGAGTGATTATTTGAATCAATAGGAATCTGTTTACAATGTAAAAAGTTATAGATTTCTATTAATTAAGCAGAGCCACTAAAAAACTTAATATCAATAAAAATACAGCAGACAATATTTAACCTAACCTTCTTTTTTATCCAATCAGCAAACCTTTCAGTATGTCTATTCCAAAGTAAGGTTGCATCATCTCTAAGTCGTTTACTTGACTCTTGTAACTCCTCCAAGTGTATGCTAGCAAGACAGAAAACAGACTCAGTACTTCTAGTTGATATCTAAGCATTATGTAATTACAATGGAAAAATATAAAATGTAGCCAACTTACTCCAAATATGGATCCACCACAGCTGTATTCATTAGCACAGCAAGATGTGCATATTTCCTCTCTCTGTCACTCAAAGTGATTGATGTGGATCCAGAAATTGGGCGACCTTCGAGAATTACTTCATTGGCAAAATCATCATTGCGAACTTCTTTGTCCTCCATGTGTACTGTTTTTTTCATAAACTCAGTACAAAACCTCATGCACTCTTCCGCACGATATGCTTCAGCAATACACCCCTCTGGTCTTGCGAAGTTTCTTACATAGTCTTTCAATGTTTTCATATATCTGAAAATTAGTTGGTAAGTTGGTACTGCATCAACTGAAAAGTACAAAGTATTTTTTTTTCAAGGATATATTTCTTACCTCTCAAAGGGATACATCCAACGGAAATGAACGGGACCACATAGTCGGGCTTCTCTTCCTAGATGAACCGTCAAGTGTACCATAATATCAAAAAAGGAAGGTGGAAAGAACCTTTCGAGCATGCACAAAGTTTCAACGATACTCTCCTCCAAGATTGCTATTTTATCTCTATCAATAACACGCTGACATAACTTCTTGAAGAAAGCACATAACCGAATTATTGCTTTTCTAGGCCCTTTTGGAAGCAATCCTCTTAAAGCAACCGGAAGAAGTTGTTGCATTAGAACATGATAATCATGGGACTTGAGGTTCTTAACCTTGCATTCCTCCAAACATACACATTTCCCAATATTTGAGCAATAACCATCAGGTCCCTTGAAGTCATACAATCTCTTGCAAAATCTTTTTTTTTCAGACTTTGACAATGTCCATGGAGCTGGAGGAAGGTAAGTTTTTTTTCCGCGAGGCTGAGGATGCAGATCCTTTCGAATTTTCATCTCTTGTAAATCCTTGCGAGCATTAAGTCCATCTTTTGACTTTCCACAGTGCAATAATGTGGCAATTATGCTTTCACAGACATTTTTCTCTACGTGCATTACGTCTAAGTTATGACGTAATGGAAGTTCCTACAAAATCATGAAGGTTTTTGTTAGTAACTATCATTTGACACACTCATAAATTCAAAAAAAGGAAAGCATGTATGACAAGCACTAACCTGCCAGTATGGTAAATTAAAAAAGATCGACCTTTTTTTCCACCTTGACAGCTCCTCTGGATCATAGTCGTTATTGACATCATCATTGTCCTCATCATCAAAATCTGAATCATCAGAATCTGGAACAACGTTGTCATTTCGTTTTCTTTTTTTGGTATTACCTTTTCCAAATTCATTTTGGAAGTTTCTAAGAGCAGCATAGATATCTCGACCTGTTAAGATTCTTGGCTTCCTTCCATGTTCAACAGTGTTGTCAAACCAGGCCTTTTTTCTCCTATATGGATGTGCAGGTGCCAAAAAAATCCTATTGCCCATGTAAACAAATTTTCTGCAATGCTTTAACCTTCTATGATGCGTATTTTTTCCACAAAGAGGACATGCCATTCTACCTTTTGTGCAACATCCGGCAAGGTTTCCATATGCTGGAAAATCATTTATAGTCCACAACAAAATTGCTTTGAGATTGAATGTTGTTTTACTAAATGCATCATAAGTCACCACTCCGTCATGCCATAAGCGTTCCAAGTCTTCTATCAATGGCTCCAAATAGATGTCTATGTCGTTTCCAGGTTGCTTTGGACCCGGAATCAGCAATGTGAGCATAATATTCTCTTTCTTCATGCACAACGCAGGAGACAAATTGTATGTAACTAACATAACTGGCCAACAACTATATGTGGAGCTTAACATGGAGAAGGGATTGAAACCATCAGTGGAAAGTCCAAGTCTGAGATTGCGTGGATCAGCTGCAAATGATTCCCATTTGTCACTAACCAAGTCCCATGTCACGGAATCAACCGGGTGACGCATTTTTCCATCGTTGCTTTTATTATGAAAATGCCACCTTAAATCTTCAGCCATTTTTTCTGAACTAAACATCCGTTTGAATCTTGGAATGATAGGAAAATATCTCAAAACTTTAACGGAACATCTTTTTTGATCTCATTGGTCTCCTCGTTTTTTTCCCATCTTGAGGCACCACATTTGGGACAATTGTCCAAATCTTTATATTTTTTTCTGAATAGACAACAATCATTCTCACAAGCATGAATTTTTTCGTACTCCATCTGAAATGTCTCAAGGAATTTCTTCATCGAGCGCAACGACTTATGAAGAACATTGTCCCTTGGGAACATGTCTATCAATGTCTGGAGAAGGTCATCAAAACTATTATCAGACCACCCACCCTGAGTTTTAAGTTGATATAATGTTACCATGGCTGATAACTTGCTGTAGCTTGAACAATTTGGGTAGAGAGGGGTTTCAGCATCTTGTAGTTTGGCTATGAAATCATCATTAAGAAATTCTTCAGTAGGCTTAACCCCATCTTCACTTACAAACTGAGAGTAGGCCCATCTGCTCTTGATCAAATAATTGGGCAGCTCTAAATAAGGTATATATCTCATCATTAACCACCACTTCCTCATTTTTATCGCCACTAATTACATGTTCTCCATGCTCATACCAATCCGACCTTTGTTTGTACTTGGCATCCATTCCCCTCCTCACCAAATGATCAACAAACAATACTGCCATCTTGATGGTCATTATTTCGACAATCTATGCAAGGACACAATATCATTTTAGGGTTTCCTAGGTTCCTTGTGACCCCTTTCACAAAATTCCATGCTCCTTCCTCGTACCGTGGATCAGCTCTATATAGAACAAGAAAAAGAAAGGAGGAAAAACTATTTTTTTGACCTCTAAGTGTTCAAAATTTGTAGTAATTATCTAAGCACAGTAGTTTTTACCTGTGAAGACGCACCCAACCTTTATCCAGCAACATCATATATTACTTAGGCAAGCCAAATTCTAAAATTCAAACAAAAACTACCTATGAGTTATGAAAGTGCACAAAATTAGAGCAAGGAATTCTCTGAAAGACATGCAAACAATACATAAGAACAACCCAATACATAGAACATGCATAAGTTCAAACCTAACTAACTCAACACCCAACTCATAATCTTATAACCTGGAAAATGCTAGCTGCAATGTCAACTTGGAAATTAACCATGAACTCATTTTATGAGCAAATGACAAGAAATCACTTTCGCAACAATCACTAGAAAGTCTACTATAATATTCAAAAAGAACAGAAATGAATTAGTTAAAATGGAGGTCCAAAGCTCAACTGAAAACAAGGAAGCATATTCAAAATTCTGGAACTTTACCAACTACAGGGTGAACTTTGGAAAATCACTGAGTTTTCAATTTACATTGGAATAAGCTGAAACTTTCCAGATCTCTTGTAGGGTAACAAGGAAACAACATGTAAAAGTTTCAGAAAATTTGGACATTTAAAAGTTAGTTAAGTGAATTATTAAAGTGACTACAGAAGCAAACAGTTTCTGCAGAATTTTCAGAATTTCTATCCTTCCTTTATGTAAAAGCTAAGAGTTATAAATACAATGTGTGAACCATTCCTAAATAGTATCAGCATTGCACAATCAGACCAACATTGTAATAGTATCAGCCAAGCTCTCCAAGTCACTATACAGTCATGACACACCATACCAACATTGCATAATCAAAAGTCCTAAGTGCGAAATTGGTACCTGGCTTGAAGAATATAGACAATCCGAAATCGATAGCCTTAAGAGTTGGGTTCCCCTTGTTGTTTGCAAACAGAAAGTTCTAAAGAGTGCATAGTGGATTTGATATCCCCGAGTTGGGATTTGAACACCATCATATCCTTAACTTGCTTGAGAGAATCACACAGCGTCCAAAATGTCACTGACAAACGCGCTCCTCCAATGATTACCACTGCCATTACACAACACAACAAAATTAGCAATCTCTAGAGAACAAAAAAAAACAATCAATGGCATATGAAACCAGAGAGAATATACATAAGATGATTGCTACTCTTGCTTTGAGTTAATACGAGGTAAAGTCTCAATCAAATGCTTTCTTAGAATAACAAGAAATCTTATTTCCTAAACAGAGCAAAGAGTTTTGCGTTATTTGAAACTCCCTCTCTAGAACTTGATTCGTTTAAATAGAGAACAACAGCCCGCGTCCTCGATGAAAGACTCAATAGAGCCAATAGCAACACCTAATCAAAACCCAGAATTTTTGATCCGAAAGCAACAAAAGTGTGTATAAAGAGAGAGAGGAGAGAGAGAGAGGAGAGAGAGAGAGAGAGAGAGAGAGAACGAACCAGAAGTAACGAAAAAGAAGGAGACGAAACACGAATCGGAAGCAGAAAACCCAGGGAATAGCAATGAAGGCGAGGAAAGGCGAATGATGTGCATGACGGTGACCTCACTGTGTCTGTTTTCAACCGGAGGAACGTGGGGTGCAGGAGATGAGTGGGTGCGGGAGGAACAGAGAAGTTATAAGCTAAACAAGTAAACTAAACGTGTAAGTGATAAGCTTTGGGCTTTCCAAAGCGCGAAACCGTTTTCATTCCCGCTTACAGTTTTGGAGTCCCGCTTCTCCTCTCCGCCTTATTGAAAAGAAAAACATAGCGTTTTAGGGTTTTTTATTTTTTAAATTTTTTTGTAAAATACCATTAATAGCATTTAGGAATAAACGCTATTAAACAGTGTTATTAATAAGCCAAATCTTCTAGTGTCTGATATTCCAAGCAATTGTTAGTATATTTGGCAATGTATCTCTAGTTCGCTAACCACCGATACAGAAACATACTAAGTTTTTATGATCAGACAATGTTTTTATTATCGTCAAAATGTGTGGTTATGCGTCATCAAATCTTATCAAAAAAGTTCATGAAAAGTAAGGCAGCCCCAAATTTGTGTCTGGCTGCAATGCTTTAGGAGTACACGACATGATCACTCTTGGCTTAGCTAGAGGTAAACTTGATCTTAGCTATCTAGTTTGGCTTCTTTTAATCTTGTAAGAAAATCGAATCTCCGAGTTCAAGAATACTCATGGATTACCCTATATGTTTAAGTGACTTTCCCTCTTCTACTTGTTCATTTTTAAATCAATGGATGATGAGAATCATTCATCTCAAAATTGAACCATGAAAGGAACCCTTTACCCTCCCACTATTAAATACAAATGCTGTTTAAAATGACAACTCAAGTTTGATAGTAAAACAACAGCAATATCGTCTCTATTTGTTTCTTTTGGTATGATCAGAATAACGTGCAACTCTAACATACAAAATACTTCTTGGAAAAAAAAATTAAAGAAAAAAAAAACCTACAAGTAGATGTATAACAAGGGATCAGAATAACAATCATAAACTGTATATCGCATGACAATCGAACTCTGTTAAATCAAGAGGATTACAGGAACATGCCTTTATATTTCAATGGCACTGCATCCGGAAACTAGTGTAAACTGTGAACACTGCTAGAGGAAATACTATATGTATTCAAGAAGCTTTTTCTGCATTTGACCGATGAATTTACAATGAGAAATTTTATTAACACATCTTTAAATGTTAGATACACATCTTTTTTTCTATACAAATTATATAAATTTTGTGGGTACATAAATTACCAAAAGAGACATTCATATCAAAAGTACAGAAAATTTGTTGAAATAAAATATCCCGTTTAAGAGTTTTCTTCTTCTATTCGAGAACAACGTATGTGAAGATACCAAGCTCTATAATTTAAACCCCTATAAATTAATAACGTCGGAACCGGTAAAAAATATTATTTAATCGAGATTGTTAATTATCAACGTCAATTTTGCTAATTCTTTATTTCGGGGCTGGCAAAAAATATTATTTAATAGAGGTATTAATTTATCAAATATTAATTATCAAGGTTTACTAGCTGTCGATATATAGTACAAATTGAAGTTTGAAATTTAGATTTTACTGTTCACACATACTAGGTCGTTCAAACTGAACACCAAACTAGAACTTGGGATGATGCTACATATATATATATATATATATATATATATATTCTCCTTCTTTTTTTTAATAAATTGAGTAGCAGATGTAGAAAAGTATGTGTATTTAGTGAATAAGTTGTGTATTTTAAATGAGGGTATTGTAGGAAAGTTGGGTATGTGTATCTAGTAAAATGTTTAAAACAATAAAGTCATTAGGTGGTGTATTTGTTATAAATATTATAATCTATGTGGTTGTCCACGTAATTACTCATTAGTTATGTACTCTGATGTAAACCCTACCTCTATATAAAAGGGTAATGAGAATGAATGAGTAGACTTATGCCTCCTCCCAACTATTCTCTCTGTGTCTTCTCTTCTTCTTTTCTTTACTTTATATCACGTTATCAGCACGACTCTACCTTTGAGTTGATAACGACCAAATCCTAAAAACCTAAAACTTTTTTCCTACACTACAATTTTCTTTATTGTACTCTATGATGATCTATGAGTCTGGTGACTTTGTTGCTTGGCCATAATTCTCTAATCTATGAGTTTTTGATTTCGGTGAAATTTCCATAGTCATTTAATCCATGTATCTGTAAAGCTTCTATATATACATTGATCCATCAATACGGTAGGATCCCCATCTTAATTTATCATTCATTTTGTTAATGATTGGGTGCGGGGTGATCTTGTTTTTCAGTTTTAACAGACTAGGTGTCTTCGATTTGTTAAATTGCTTTGATTGAGTTGTTGGTATTTGGGGATAAACACATAGTTGTTATCTGCCTCTACTTTACTTTAAGATTTGGTTAAACCCTACAAAACCAAAACTCGATGATGATCAAGGATTTCTTGGTGCAACGCTTGTTGTTTTTGACCATGATGAATGATCTATGAGTTCAAATTTCATAATATATATAGCAGTGATTTTCTTTTTAACCTATAATTGTTCACTACGTCAATTTTGGCTTCAGACGACCTGCTAGGTCGGTCATCTGAATACTTTTTCGGCTGTCGTCTATCCAGGAGTCATCTGATAAGCATTCAGTTGACAAACCTCGTCAGACGTCTGATACAACTTTGACGACAGATTGTATATAAGAAACTGTCGTCTGTATGCACCTACATTCGTAACAAAATTAAAGTTTCTGTCGTTAGAAACAGTTACGACGACAGTGCTATGTCGTTGAAAACAAATTAAACAACAAACATTTGCCACTGTCTGTCGTCTGTGAAATATGTTATAACGTCTCTTGTTTGACGTGTTAATGTTTTTTAATCTCTTTTAAAACTTTTCTCATCTGTATCGTAGTATTACTACTGTTATTTGTCGTCCAAATGGGTAGAAACACCAAAAGTGCTCTTATGTCTGTCGTCTGAGAATCTTTAAAACGTCACAGTGTCTGTCGTGTAATGTCTATTTCTGTGTAGATTTACAGTTTAGACGACTGATATGTATTCTTTGTGTATCTACACACGACATATCTGTTTACTTATCTATCGACTTGATCAGTCCATAAGACATTTATATGTCGTCCGAATTTATAATCAGTTCTTTGTTTATCGTCTGAAATGTTAATGGACGACAATATTATGTCGTGTGATATTCTCATCAATGACAGAATAGAGACGTATGTTTTTGTGCAGGACGACAATGTTGATTTGGTTTCATGTGTCATCTAAGATGCTGATTACACAACCAGATCCTTTTCTTTCACAATACATATATATATACATCAATATATATATATATATGAGCACACTAAACCATTCATGAAAACCTAGAAATCAACAAAGGCATATTATATCATCCTCAAAACTAGTTTAACATCATCAGTAGGCTAAATAGGCTAAAAAAAGTGTTCAATCAAGAAACCTACAAATAAGTAACTAACACGCTAGGTAGCTAGAGTACTAAATAATGATCGATCAATCAAACCAAAAGCCGATCATAAATTCACTAGCTAGCAGTACCAAAAACTGACTACCTATATATATATATATATATATATATATATATTTGATTTAAGTAATCCTTAGTTGGATCAAAAAGGTTGGAGGTTTTAATGATTAACTATATCAGGCTTTTGGCTCTGATACCAAAACACGGAAGCAGTAAATAAAACATTTGATTTAACTCAAGGGTTACAAACTTACAAATTAAAATTGATGCATGAGTGAGAGGCAGAGCTCTCTTGATAATTGTTTAGGCTAACTGAAGCTAACTGGTAGAGAGGAAGAGAGAAAAGAAGAAGAGAAGGAAAAAATGAAGCCTGTCTCACACTGAAGCCAGAGGCGACTATAAATAGAAATTACAAAGTGATAAATAGTAAAAAGTGAATAGTGTGAATAGTAACTTGTCGGTCACAGATTTACTGTGGTGAATAGGAGCTTGTCTGCCACTGAAAAACTGTTGATGCTTTCGGTGGAAATACTGACTGGGGCAGTTTGACTGGAATTAATCTGATTCTGCATATGGATTCTGACTATCTTCATAATCGGCCCATCGTTTTGGTGGTTGACTGGGGGAACTTTGATGACTATGAGTTGATGATGACTCTGAGAAAGAGTGTTCTTCTTCATCATCTGTGGATAATCTGGCTGCCTGTTGTAGTAATTGCTTGGCTAATTCTTTTAATTCTTCTGCTTTTGAAGATGATGATGGACTGGAGGCTTTTTTCTTTTAGAAGAAGATGGTGACTCAATTTTTTCGTCGTAGAAGAAGATGGTGACTGAGGAACTGGCTGAATGGAAGCCAGAGTTTTGAACTCGAAAGAGTAACTGAAAATTCTTCACTGGATTGGGTAAGGACTCTTTCAGTATTGACTTGTCCCACCATTTGACTAAGAGTTGTCGTAGAACCATGTGATTTTCAAGTTTATACTGCCATTTGAAAATCCAAGAGATTTATATTTGGCCATGAATTGGAGAGTAACTGGAAATCTTTTCTCATATTCTGAGAAGGTCATGACTGAATCAAATTTTTTGACTGCATTTTGGAGATCAAGGGGGAGAAGGTCATAAGGACAACCATGATTTTCCCACCAATCGCCAAACCACATAGGAAATTGGCGATTGAATCTTTTATCAAAATTTAGAAACCATGAATGGCTGAAATCTTCTGATTGGTGGAGGAGAATTCTACTCCATGCCGCAATGTAATCATGATAAGTGAATGTGATAGTGTCTATTTGTGGGGAGTAAAAGGGGAATCACCCCATTGAGATAATGAAATGATACGGATTATGTAGAGGGAATGGTATAATATTTGGTTGGATCTTTTGGGTCATAGATTGGTTTAATAGATAATGACTCGGATTTGTACAAGATATCTTTATAGAATGCTAAAGGTTTACCTGGAAGGTAATGAGAATTTGGACCGAAGTAATTTTTGACTAAGGAAATGGGATTTTTATATGACTCATAGAAGGTTCTACATGAAATAGGAAATGCTCATCTCTGTCAAAGTAAGGGGATGATTTTTTATAATTAACTGGGGTTTTTAATGAGGGGTCTGTTTTGTAAGGGTCGTATTGGTTTACTAGGGCTGACTGATAATTAGGTTTCATTTGACTGAGGGTGCTCCGAGGGCAGTATACGGAGCGAGGGGGGTGCTACCAAGACCACTATAATGGTTAACTAAATCAGTAGGAGAATGACCTTTTGATTTTGACTCGGGTGATTCTGGCTTGACTGGAGAGGATGATGTCTTAATTGTTTTTTCAGGATTTCTCCCTTGGATGAGCTGGGCTTCATGGTTGGTACCCTGTAGAAATTCACGAGTTAGGAAATCGGGGATATGATTGTCACTGCCTTTAATGAATGCAATTTCGAAATCAAAGATACTTCAAATTGCTTGCCAACGGGCAAAGATTTGTTTACTGGCAATATTTTGAACATCCTTTTCTAAAACATTTTTAGCACTTTTACAATCGACACGAACTAAAAATTTTTGATTTAATAAATCATCTTGAAATTTACTGATACATAAAACATTGATAATTTCTTTTTTAATAGTACTGTAATTTGACTGAGCGGGGTTCCAAATTCCAGAATGGAAACGAACAATTTGTTCTGGATGATTGGGAGAAAGCTTGTTTGAGAATACCTCCATAACCTATGTCAGAGGCATCAGTTTCCACTATTTTATGGGAATCGGGAAGAGGGATTCCTAAACATGGTAGGGTTTTGACATGACTCTTAATTTCTTTGAGTAAGGATGTATGTACTGATGTCCAAGGGGGAGGATTTTTTTGTAATCTATCAAATAAAGGTTTACAATGTTTTCTGAGGTTTTTGTAAAATTCTGCTACATAGTTTAAAGATCCTAGGAATCTTTGTAATTGATTTTTATCTAAAATGACATCCGGGAATTTGTCAGCGAATTGTATCGCTCTATCAATGGGTTTACTTTGGAGTTGGTGAATGTTAAATCCAAGAAAACGAATATTAGTTTGGAATAATTTGATTTTTGAGGCAGAAACAACTAGACCATTATTCTTTATTATGGAAAAGAATTGGTTAAGATGTTTCCAGTGTTGATCAATTGATTGTGAAAAGATCAAAACATCATCAATGTAGACAATGGAGATGACTATATGGATTGAATATGTCGTTCATTATGTTTTGGAATTCGCTAGGGGGATTTTTTAATCCGAATGGCATAACATTCCATTCATAATGACCGAATGGTGTGACAAATGCAGTTTTGTATTTGTCAGTTTCACTGATTTGAATTTGCCAAAATCCTGACTTCATATCAAATTTACTAAAGATAACAGATTTGTTTAATCTGTTAATAAGGTCTCGTTTGTTGGGAATAGGATACCTGATCCATTGTAAGACTGTGTTAAGAGGTTTATAATTAATAACTAGGCGAGCAGTCCCTCTTTCAAGTTCAGCGTTTTTCTGAACATAGAAAGCTGGGCAAGACCAAGGGGATTTACTAGGGCGAATAACATCTTTGTGGAGTAAATCATTAATTTCGTTTTTACAAAAATCCATAATCTCATCACTCATTTGGATTGGACGGGCTTTAGTAGGGATATTTTTCTCATCGAATTCTTTGATGTAAGGGAGTGAAACAATATGTTTTTTCCTGTGCCAAAAGGCTGTAGGAATGTCAGAACATATTTCTGTGGTTATTTTGACTTCAAAAGTTTTGATTTTTTGCTGAAGGGAAGGGTTTTGAAGTTGATTTTCAATTCTCTTGAAATTAATTTCTTCTTGGAGGAAGATTATCTGTTTATTTTTTGCTTGGATGCCACTGAGAGTTTTTGAAATATTATTTCTTGAAAAGCTCTTAGAGTATGGATTTCGGGGTTTGAAAGAAAAGTAAATTTTACTGGTTCATCAAAAGGGTAGGTAATAATACCATCATATTCAGTTTTAAAGGGGTAAATTAAAGTAATGAAAGGTAGTCCTAAAATTACTTTATCAGTTAAATTTTTAACCAAGACAAACGAAGTTTTAAAACAGACATTGTTTTGGCAGATATGGGCTTTAGGGATTTCGTATTTAATATCCATTTTTGTTCCATTGGCTGATCGTAAAGATTCTTTTTTTTTTTCAAAGTATTTTAAAGGTATTAAGCCTTCTTGGATGCAGTTAAGGTCTGCTCCGGAATCAATAAGGGTTGTTATTGTTATTTGGAAATATTTTATTTTGAGTTGGACGGTAGTGACACGACTCACCCCGAATTTCACCCTGAACCGGAGTAAATCGTGCAGAGACCACCTCCAAGAAAAAATTTACCGCAAAATTCGGTACAACCTCCCTTGGAAATGGACAACCCTTCCAAATTAAAACCTACAAACACTCCTAAAGGTTCCAACTCCAATCTTATAGACTCCTGGAGCCTTCGTGCTCCCCACAAATCACAACATCTCCCAATCTAACAAAGATCCTATAACAAACAACCACATATTCAGAGCAACTCTATTTGAGAGGAAATGAACTATAAATAAATAGAAAAGAGCGGAAGCTATACTATTGACTATGTCTCTTCTCCATGTACGCCCGATCTCAACTATGCAATCCTTCAGACTGGGCATTTTAAAACAAAAGGCCCAGGAGAAGACATTTAATAACGTTAGAGTGAGTGGACAAAAATAATTTAATAACAAAATAATTATGCATTCCCATTTTAATTTCATAGAAAAATATACTGCATGCGGAAGCTAAAAGTGTTCAACTATAAACTGGCAAATTTCACGACTAGCACTGGCTAGTCACAAACTCAAATAAAATGGAGCCTCTCAGGCTAAACTATATATAATCATATATTCGTATGTATTTACACTCGTCAGACTCCTTGTATGAATCCTAGAAACAATTTAGAAAATAGAAATTCATACAAGGCTACAACGCTGGCGTCTAACGCTTACGTTGCGCCATAATGGTATTTTTTCCTCATTATGACCGAAAAGGACGGTGTATATATACGTGTGGACTCCCTATATGAAAACCTAAATAAACCGAAAAAGAAAGTAGTTTTCATATAGGGCTATGACGCTTGTGTCTAACACTCACGACACGGCATAATGGTATTTTACCTCATTATGACGGACCAAGCACGTATGGCTAGCTAGCATTTATATACATACTATTCTCATAAAATCAAAAATATATATATCCACCGAAAATCTCATTTTCGGGATCTCTTCAAAGGAGGAAAAATTGTCAAATAGGCGAAAAATCAATAAATCTCATCAGAAGAAATAAATTATTAATAAAATAATTCATCGCATGCTTTTTATTTAAAAAAAAGATCCACTCACAACTTTAGGCCTAAGCCTGACGTCGATCCGAGGTCTCTCCAATTTGAGTCTCCTCACGTCCTGTTCCAAATATATAATTAATTTCTCAACTAAAATCCAATTTTATTCAAAATAGGCAAAATAACTGAGAGCCATAAACACGCTCATCATTGCCTAACTTCGATATTCTTAAATCGGAATGACCCAAACTTTAATACCATACTCGGCAGTCGTAAATACAACATTTCTCAGAAATTGACTTAAATCCTACAGCCGGATTTCACATTATTTAACCGCCAAAAATACCAAACTTCGGAAATTCACAAACCTATTCAAAACTCGTCCGAAAATTCCACTCACTCCATAAATTCCTCTAATTATTACACATTTAAAATCATACAAAACCCCAAAACGGCGGTGGCGGCTCCGCCAGCAGCGGCGGCCGGAGACCGATTCCGGCGACGTCAAAATTCTACCAAATTTTAACAGCATCTTCCTCTCAACATCCCAAACAACTTTCATAACTATCACTAAGTCCAATTTCAAGCCTAACTAGGTCAATCGAACGAAAACATCTTAAAATCCCTAGAATTTCCTCCTTGAATTTCTCCTTACCTAGCTCAAGAGGGAGTGAGCCTTTTGGAGAGGTTGTTGCACGGGAGGAGAGCTACAAAACCGTACCAAGCTTGCCCGGATTGGTGGCCGGAGGAGGGAGTTCCGGCGAAAAGTTTCCCGACGTCTCCGGCGGGTTTCCTTCTCTCCGGTGGGTTAGAGGCTCGGGTGCTAGGCGGGGGGGAGAGAGGAGGTGGCGGGGGTCCAAACGGGAGTGGTGCAGCGGCTTGGCTTGGCCGGACGGCGGCGGACGGGCGGGAAGAAATCCGGCAGCGAGGAGAGAGAAAGAGAGCGTCGGGAGAGAAAGAGAGAGAAGAGAGAGAAAAAGAAAAAAAGAGAGGAGAACAAGAAAAGAAAAAGAAGAGATGGGTTTGGGCCTCACACCAACCCGGCCCAACATCATAAAAATACCCAACTTCACCAATTAAAACACCCCAACATAAAATACTCTATTAAAAATTACCTTTTACTAGCTAAAATTTATCATTTTTACCGTCGTTACTTTTCTCCTACGAATAACTCTCCGAAATAATCGTCCCTCAAAACCCCTCTAGGGACCAATTAAACTATATCTCAATGTCGGAGACGGTAAAAATTCTTATTATAACCAAGGTAGTAAATAAATAAAATTTTACGGGTCGGGATGTGACATGTAGTGTACCATTTTTAAGTTGAATTGGCGTATGGTACTAATAGTATTGTTTTCAGAGGTTTCAGCTTCAATATTTTCTTGAAAAAGATTTGGAAAATGATTTTCAGGGGGATCCTGTAATTTAAGAAATTGATTATTTATTTTTAGTAAGTTTAATTCTTGTTTAATTTCTTTATTGTCATTCGTAAGTTCTGAATGTGTTTGTTGTAAAGCATGTATTTGACTCTTGATTGTTTTACTTCATGTTGTAGATCTTGGATTGTTATTTCCTTTACTAGTAGAAAATTTGTCAAAAGTTGTAGTAAGGCTAATTTTTTGTGAGGGAGGATTAATGATATTTTCTTGGGTAATTAGTTTTTTTAATTTTTTGAGGTATTCTGCTTTAAGTTCAGGGTTGTCTATTTTACCTATTAAATCAATTAATAGTTCTTCTTGTTCTTCTTGTTTGGAAAGGACATTTATTGTTTTACAATTGCATGCATCCTTACACCCAAAAGTAATATCTGGGGAAGAATGTTCATTGGATTAAGAGGAAGAAGATTCTATCAATGAGATGTCATCTTCACTTACTTCATCTTCTGAATCAGTATTTCGTAATTCTAAAGTTTGTATGAGTTTTTCTTTTTCTTCCTCACTGATTTTTAGTTGATTAATAGTACTTTTAACTGGACAATTATTTGTAAAATGACCAGTCTTATAGCATTTAAAACATTTAGTTTTACTTTTATCAAAAGGTTTACTCTTTTGTTGGTGATTTGGTTTTTTGGACCAATTTTTTTCGAAATTTGTTTTTGAATAAAATTTGTTCGGTTCAAAGTTATTCTTATGCGGCGTAAATTTTTTTTGAATGATAAGGAATAAACTTATTGCTTACCTTTTTCTTCTTGAAAGAGGTAAAGGAGGTAAGCCATATTGTTCACAAAAATTTCCTAATTCATATTTAGCTGTTTTCTTATCTGATTTCATTTGAGCGTTTAGTTTCATATCTATACACATTTTTAATCCTTCTTTTGAATAACTGTAATTATATTTCCATAGGTTAAAGAATCGTAGTTAATATGACATGTTTCATTACTAAGGACTTGTCTAATTTTATGAGCAAATAATTTTGGAAGACCATTTATAAATTTTTCTTTCCAAAAAGGTTGGTTACTATCGTCTCTAAGCATGATCGGGAAATAAAAACATATTTGTACCATTTGAAATCACTTAAGGTAGGACACC
Organism: Fragaria nilgerrensis; assembly: GCA_010134655.1. Taxonomy (NCBI): domain Eukaryota; kingdom Viridiplantae; phylum Streptophyta; class Magnoliopsida; order Rosales; family Rosaceae; genus Fragaria; species Fragaria nilgerrensis. The sequence goes on from CM020979.1 coordinate 39,056,031, forward strand.
TAAGGTTACTGAGTTGGTCATGAATTCTGGATGTAATATGACTAGGAGTTCCTATGAAATGTTGGATGATTGTGTAGAATAAGGTATTAACGGCATCAGAAATTCTCATTCCTGTGCAATCGTCAAAGATGGGCGTTCCATCTTCATCACGTTTGATTGCATGTTTAATAGATGATCTAGAGTCAGAAGTGAGATGTTTTTCCCACCAGGAATGAAGCATTCCTATAAATCCTGTGGAGAGTATGTCAATAATTTCAGGCTGGCTGAAATTATGATAAGTGACATAACTATTGGCTGTCATAGACATGTGATGTAATTTATTAGGATTTCTTGTTCTGATAGATTATCAATGTTCCATTCATAAGTTTTGTCTGAAGAAACGGAAAATTGATTTAAGATGATTGGTAGGTTGTATATCTAGGGGAGAGGACGTTTTGTCCAAGTTTAAAAGGTCTTTTCTTTGGATGAATTATTCTGTCTAGTTTTAAAGTTTGAAACATTTGGTTTAATTCTGGAATTTGGCTAGTATTACTAGAATCGCTATCAGAAGAAATGGATGAAGAGTGTTGTTGGGTATGAATTACTGCAATTCTACTAGGTTCTGTGTTTCAGTTTTTAATTTTTCTAACATTTGTTCTATCTTTTGAATTGATGAAGTAGGCTTTAGGGAAGGTTTATTTAATTCACTAAAATGAACTAAAGGAGTTTCTGTTTTAGGTTGTGGTAGAATGTTAACTTTGGAAGATATGTTGTCAACTTTTGTTTCTATTTTATCTAATTGGGCTCCTATGGTTACCAGACTTTGGTTTGTGTAATTGTTCTGTTCAATAATTTTTTTAGTTTCTGGTTAATTTTCTTAGAATCTGGATCTTCTATAGCAATTTTGAAGGGTGAGGCTATGATTGGACTGTTAAGATGATCAATTATGATTGTTTCAACAGGAGGATGACTAAAAAGAACTGAGTTATGGAGGTTTTTCATCTTCCTTTTGTTAATGTTTGAATTTTTTGGTTGTTTAGTTGATCTATAAATCAAGAAAGAATATTCAGATTTTGATTCAAGCATAAACGCTTGCCAATCACAAAATAATTGCTTTCTTTGATCTATGAAAGGGAATCTCATTCTATAACGGTTTCTTTTAAGAATATTTTCTTCCAGTTCAGGTGTTTATCTAATCTGGAATAATTGATCACAAAAGGTTGGTTAAGTGTACTTAATTGAGGATTTAGTGGGGGAGTAACTAAAAAATCAGAAGCAGTTGGGAAGTTTGATCTTCATCTGTGGTTGAAATATTTTGAGATTCATTTTCTGTATAATTTGGGTAACTAACTTGGGAAGTAGTTCTAATGTTTTTAATTTTGAGTTTTTGCAATTCTTCTTCTAATTCTCTAATCCTAATGTTTTTAATTCTTTATCTAGATCAGAATCTCGTCTAGACATTGTTTCAGCCATAGTGGAACCAGCAAATGAATGTCTAGCCGTAGCAAAAGAATGCCTAGAGGAGTTTCCTACCTCTTGAATTCTTGGGTTTTGACTTATCCTAGAATTTTGAAAATTAATTCTTACTGTGCCATCATTATACTGTTAAATATAGTCTAAATCAGAAAGACTATGTGTGCATTAGATGGTTGATTCTCACTAGTGAGAGACCATTCAGAAAGAAGATGGACATCTGACCATCGGATTGTGTGAGGGACACTAATGTTGGCGTTTTCTTGACTACTTTGAATTAAGAGAGTATGGTTTTTGGGACTTTTGCTAATGGCTTGGAAGTTCATGTTTGTACCAGTGACTTTGTAATGGACTGAGGTTTTAACATTGAGGGTTAAGGCTTTTAGGATGTGAGGGTCACTAAGGCTAATTGTGAAATCTGGGTAACAATTAAAATGAACTGGACCATTAAACAGACTTGACTCAATTAATCCAAGGGTACTGTCATTAAAATCAGTAAATCTTGCATCACGTAAACATAAAAGAATGGAGGCATTAAGACCCTTTCTAGTTAAGGCTTGACACCGATTTGAACTAATCCAATATGGAGGAAATTATGACCATCTTTTTTATGTTTCTTAATTGATTCTGGACTAAAAAGTTGGCAAGTTTCATGTTGTTTACTAAGGGCATAAACTTGTTCTACTGATTTAATATGGTGTTCACTTTTGAATGAAGCTAGACTCCATTTTTTCTCCTTGAAGGAGGTAAAGGAGGTAAGCCATATTGTTCACAAATGGCTATATATATATATACACAGTCCCCTTCTAGAGAGGGATCCCTCTTTGAAATAAAGTGAGGGACTCCTTATTTCGCTCACTTTCAAGTCGTATTTCCACATCTCAACTGTACAATGTCTAAAACATAGTGTGTAGATCATTCCTGCAAAGTTTCATCAGATTTGAAGATCATTTGAGCTTCCGTAATCGTAATTTACACGAACGGTTTTGTTTGGACAACTTTTGTTCTGTTGATTTATTTAATCTAATTCGGTACCCAAATGATCTTCAAATTTGATGAAACTTTGCAGGAATGATCTACACACTGTGTTTTAGACATTGTACGGTTGAAATGTGGAAATACGACTTGAAAGTGAGCGAAATAAGGAGTCCCTCACTTTAATTTCAAAGAGGGATCCCTCTCTGGAAGGGGACTGTGTGTGTGTATATATATATATATATGCAGACATGCATAAACCACGGAGTTCAGTGTACATAGTAGTGCACAAACCAATTCACTCCCGCGCTCCTAGCAGTGTCCTACGTACCCTAAACCTTAAACATTAGAACTTGTCTCACCCATTCAGCCCGAACTTCATTAATTTCTTCTGGTGTGTAACATTGATTACGCTTAGTTACCCACTGCAATTAAAAAGTATGGACTAAGCTTATTGTACGAAAAACTAAAAATCAAACATGTAAATGAAGTGCAATATATGTAAATTGATAAGCTTAGCATCAAAAGCACATACTGTGGAAGCAAACTCCAAATCCTTGTCTTCAATTATGTCCTTCATGTAACGCATGACCCATAATGCATAAGTATGTCCATTTTTGCTCTGGAATGCCCTACAAATATAATCATCAGAAATAAGAATCATTTTGTATGTTAAGTAAAGCTTGATTGAAAATCATGTGAAACATGTTATAACACTTACAAGAAGAGGGATCCATTCAACTGATACTCTACTAGTTTTCTTAAGCTTCTGAGCATAGAAGAACTTGATGGCGCTTCATAATCAATATCAGAATATAAAACATAAGTAAAAATTTTTGGCTGTAGATATGAAAGACCAATAACCAAAATAGACATGTATTGTTGCTCTAAGTATGTAATAAACCAGACATGCATGTTTCTCACAAAAAAGTCCAAAAAAAAAATAATAAATAAATAATAAAGAACAGATTGTATTAATTGCATATTGACCAACTATAACTTATATCCACAACATCTTGCCAATCACTAGTACCAGACAGTCGCCTCTTTAACGGGTCCATCCAGTAAACCTTCTTTAGATGGGGATCCACAACCGATAAGGTCCAATGAGAACTATATATATATATATATATATATATATATACCACAAACAAAACAGAAAGCATTAATTTTCATAAAGCAGTATATATATATATATATATAATATATATTATTATATTTATCTTGCATTAAAAATAACATACCCTGAGTTATAAGGCACCAAATAAATCTGCCCATTAGTCCCCGAGTTAAAACCAATCCAGTAGTTTCCTAGAGCGTTCAGTTGGAGTTCCACATCCAATTGCACCCATGTCATTGGGATCGACAAAGCCTATCATGTCAGTCATCTGGGACTTTTTCAAAAACTCATAGCACCAGCTGAGCAGACATATATTCACAACATGAATGTAGACTTAGAAATAGCAAATAAAAACATATCAAAATTCCATCAGCTATGTCGTAATGTGTTACATTACCTCATGTAAAATATGATGGCACTGCCTGTTTGTTCTGTCATGTGTGCCATGGCATGAACGTCTTTTCTGAAGATAACTACCTTCGTTGGATGACCAAACAGACTCGCAGGAAACTTAGTGAGGATGGAGGCTCCATTGCGTAATCCAACATTTGCCCAATTGCACAGGTTAGTAATTGCCGCGGAAGATTCGGTGGCAAGTGTTCCAGATCTTCATTATCAAGACTCGCTGGCGGTGCTTGGTTTCTTTCGCCCCCTTGTAGTCACTACAGGTTCGGTTTCTCCTGCATATTTGGTAATATATATACTTTGTTAAGCAGGAAGTACATATGGTAATAATTTTGACGTACTTTTCAACCATATATATATATATCAAAGATTGAAAAAAAAAAAAATATAAGCAGTGATTACCTTGACATCAACTACAGCCCCATCAACAACAAGATTCCTCGGCAAAGCAACAGTGGTCCCAAGGGCATCTTTCACAGTCATTATCTCATCCTTTATGGATACGGCAGCTTGGCTTCACCAATGATTGGAACAACAATAGACACTCGTATGTTTTCAGCTCCTAAATGAACGTCATGGATTGTTTGCTTGTTGGGATCAAGGTCGCCATTAACTAAACGTCCAAAGCTACAATGTTTCCACTGTGTCAACGACCAATTTGCAATCAAGCTGACATTTTTCAACCTACGCCATTAATAAATAATTCATACAGTTCTATATCCAAAAAACTATATAAATTCCAAAAAAAAACAGCCAAGTATGATATTTACCCCTTCAACTTGGTTGATGTGTTTGGTGCCATGACATCTTCCAATATTGACACGACCCACCCTAAATTTCACCCTGAACTCGGAGTAAATCGTGCGGGGACCACCTCCAAGGGAAGATTTACCACAAAATTCGGTACAACCTCCCTTGGAAATGGACACCCTTCCCAAAAAAAAACCTGCAAACATCCTAAAGGTTCCAACTCCAACCTTATAGACTCCTGGAGCCTTCGTGCTCCCCACAAAACAAACATCTCCCAATATAGATTCACTAACAAAGATCTTATAACCAACAACCACATATTCAGAGCAACTCTATTTGAGAGGAAAGGAACTAGAAATAAATAGAAATGAGCGGAAGCTATACTATTGACTATGCATTTTCTCCATGTACGCCCGACCTCAACTATGCAATCCTGTAGACTGGGCATTTTAAAACGAAGGGCCCAGGGGAAGACATTTAATAACGTTAGAGTGAGTGGACAAAACTAATTTAACAAAAAATATTTATGCATTCCCATTTTAATTTCATAGAAAAAATATACTGCATGCGGCAGCTCAAAAGTGCTCAACTCATAAACTGGCAATTTCACGACTAGCACCGGCTAGTCACCAACTCAAATAAAATGGAGCCTCTCAGGCTAAATTATATATAAACATATATTCGTATGTATTTACACTCGTCAGACTCCTTGTATGAATCCTAGAAACAATTTAGAAAAATAGAAATTCATACAAGGCTACAACGCGCCATAATGGTATTTTTCCTCATTATGACCGAAAAGACGGTGTATATATATATATATACGCGCATATCCCCTATATAAATTATTATATTATATAGGGCTACGACGATTGCGTCTAACGCTCACGTCGCACCATAATAGAATTTTACCTCAGTATGGTGGAAAAGCACGTATAGCTAGCTAGCATTTATTATATACATACTATCATCATAAACATCCAAAATACATATCCACCGAAAATCTCATTTTCGGGATCTTTCCAAAGAGGAAAAAATTATCAAATAGCCGAGAAATCAATAAGTCTCATAAGAAGAAATAAATGATCAACAAAATCATTCATCGCATGCTTTTCAATTAAAAACAAAGGTCCACTCACACCTTTAGGCCTAAGCCTGACGTCGATCCGAGGTCTCTCCAATTTGAGTCTCCTCACGTCCTGTTCCAAATATATAATTAATTTCCCAACTAAAAATCCAATATTTATTCAAAATAGGCAAAATTAACCGAGAGCCATAAACACGCTCATCATTGCCTAACTTCGATATTCTTAAATCGAAACAATCTAAAGTTTAATATCATACTCGGTAGCCGTAAATACAACATTTTCCAGAAATTGACTTAAATCCTACGGCCGGATTTTACATTATTCAACCGCCAAAAATACCAAACTTCGGAAATTCATAACTTATTCAAAACTCATCCGAAAATTCCACAATTCACTTCATTAAATTTCTCTAATTATTACACATTTAAAACTTTAAAAATCTCCAAAACAGCAGTGGCCGGAGGCCGATTCTGGCGACCTCCAAATCCTATAAAATTTTGACAGCATCTTCCTCTCAACATCCCAAACAACTTTCATAACTATCACTAAGTCCAATTTCAAGCCTAAATAGGGTAATCGAACGCAAACATCCTAAAAGCCCTAGAATTTCCTCCTTGAATTTCTCCTTACCTAGCTCAAGAGGGAGTGAGCCTTTTGGAGGGGTTGCTGCACGGGAGGAGGGCTACAAAACGAGCCAAGGATTGCCGGCTTTGGTGGCCGGAGGAGGGAGTTTCGGCGACGGGGAGCTTTGGGCAGTCGGACCTTCCGGGCGTCGCTTCTCTCTCACGGCGGCGCTAGGGGAGCTGTCACCGGTCCAGGGATGTAGCTGGGTCGGAGGCCGACCGAACGTGACCGGAGCGGCGGCGGATGGTGGCCGGATAGCAGCGGAATGGCAGCCGGGAAACCGGGCAGCGGGAGACTCGGGGAAGAGGGGAACCGGGAAGAGAAAGAAAGGAGAGAAAATGGGTTTGGGCCTCACACCCCAAACCGGTCCAAGCTTATAACAACCCAATTCCAAAAAATTAAACCCCCAAAAAATAATACCCTAATAAAACTTATCTTTTTACCGGGTAAAATTTACTATTTTTACCATCGTTACATTTTTATCCGACGAATAATTCCTCTAAAATAAACGTCCCTCAAAACCCCTCTAGGGACCAATAAACTATATCTCAAAGCCGGAGACGGTAAAAATTCTTATTATATTCAAGCTGGTAAATAAGGTAAAAATTTACGGGTCGGGATGTGACAAATATCAACCTAAATTTATCATCAGCGGGCTGCACTGGCATTTTACCATTAGCGAGCTGCACTGGCTCTTCCACAACAACCTCTTTACCATCATTACCATCGCCACTACTGCCTAAAACCAACCTCTTCTTCACAGCTTCACCACCAGAACCATTAACCCTCTCCCATGGCCTAGAACAACTTCCTTGTCCTGAACCAACATCATTATTAAATGGTGTAACAATGCGTGGGGATTCAGAAGACATTAACTTGCTTTCAAGCTTTGCTTCTAGCATGGCAAACTTCTGCTCCCACTTAGCTTCAGCCTGCGGAAGTTCTTCACGATGCTTTTTATTAATTTCTTCCTCCCACTTTGCTCTGTCTTTAGCAAATTCTATTTCTCTATCCTCATCAGACATCTTCTTCCTTCCCTGTTTTCACTTTGGCAAGTGGAAATAATTTCCTGGCTTCACATAGCCACCAATCCCTCTAACCCTACCTTTATTCTCTGCATTACCCAATGCTACAGTTAGCACATCGTTGGAGCCTTCTGACTTGAACTTCCCTTCAGCCTCCATCTTCTGTACGTTTACCTGCATAAATAATTTAAATTTAAATTTACAATGAATTACAAAATGAAACAAACCTACACTATAAATTAAAAACCACTTAAATGTTTTCCTATATATACTCACAATTCGTTCGACTGCTTCCTCCACAACCTCATCTAAGAATTTACCATCTTTGTCTTGCCTTGCCTTGATCCAATAGATGTATCTACCAAGTTCTTCGAGTTCTTCTGGGGACAAAGTCACTGCCTAAAACAGAAGAAAACATACTAACTGATTACTAAATTTGGGATACACACACACACAGTTGGTTTATTTGGTTTATCAAATAAAACATACCATTTCTGCCCTCATTCCACGATATCCTTTGCGTGATAGACGATGATTGTATTTGTTTCGCTTTCGCTTTTCAATTTGTTCATTGCGTAGTTCCTGCAAACCAAGCTTCAATTACGTAAGTGCTGAAATGATACTTTAAAAAATATTAACATGCCAAAACAAAAAAAATGCCCTCAAACACAAACATAGACCCACAAACCTGAAAGCCAGCTGAAAGCCTTTCAGCGACGAACTCTTGCCAAACATCCTTTGCTATGAATCGGTAATCATCTAGAGGAAATTCTAAGAGATCGAGGTCATTCATGTAAGGCATGATGTATTTTGTCGTCAATCGGCTTTTGAAATCTTTCCATTTGGTTCCTGCATATGCAATTACCATCCTCCTAAGCTTTTTAGGCACATCAAATGCTTCCTACACAAACAAGTTAAAATGGACATGATCATTTAGACTAAGCAATGAAAAATTTTAATTAGCAACTTGGATTCTGATTACTTATTCAATTTGGGATTCTAAAAATTCATTATCCTGCCAAGTATATATAAATGCACTCAATTTGAAAAATCAATTACCCATATTAAGCTAGCAAACATGTATAATTAAGTACTGCAAGTCCATTACCTGTACACTTTCCCAAATCTTCTGCTTTTCGTCATCATCGACGTCTCTCCAATCCGATATGTTTATTGGGATCTTTGTACGTGTCTGCACTCCAATGAATGACTGCAGATTTCCTCCCTCTTTACCAATAGGTTCACCCTTGTCATTTAATTGGACTATGAACTGCTGTCCACGGATTACCCCAGTTGAAATTTGACTCATGGTTACCATTTTACGCTTGAGCAGCTTCAGCCCGCCAGTTATGTTTTCCACCTCTTCTTCAGAATCATTAGTTTTATCAAACTGGGAGTTGTTTGAAGACTTGCTCATAATGGTCCCCTTATTAGACTTTGTCACATTCCGCCTCCTTGAGGTACACTTCTTCGGGGAGGCAGCAGTTGATGCTTTCGATGCAGCCATACGCTTCTTTGGAGAGGCATCAATTGATGCTTTCGATGCAGTCTTACGCTTCTTCGGGGAGGCACCCCTTGTTGCAACAGTAGCCTTCTTAGGGGAGGCACCTCTTGTTGCAGCAGTAGCCTTCTTAGGGGAGGCAGCCTTTGATGCAGACTTTGCTCTTGATCTTTTTATCGCCACACCCTTAATTCTTAAAGCTATGGCTCGTGCAGTCACTATTTTTGAATTAGAAGGTGCCATTATCTGAAATACATAAACCAAAAGTAGTGTTAGTTACATATTAACCGAGCAAGTGAAAACAATGAATTTGTATATAAGAGTGCGAGCAAAGTGATATAATAGATAACTCTAACAGTAATATATCAAACATGAAACAGATATTAAACATATGAATCCAATGCAAGTACAAATTAAACAAGCACCAAATACAAAAATAATAGATCAGTTTACTAAATACAACAAGAGAATAAGGAAATGGACATGAAACAAATGTCACTTACCATCCCTAAACATGAAACTAAGTTCACTTATCAATCCAGATTCCTTCATCTCCTGGTCTAACATATGAGCTAGGCTCATGACCAACTACATCATCAAAGCTCTCAACCGGTGGCATTATGGGAATATACGGATGTTGTTCCACTACAGTATTGTCTTCCTCATCATAATAATTATCATCATCGTCGCCATCATTATCATCATCACCACCACCTTTAAAGTCTTTATCCGGGCACCTTACTACCACAGACCATTCAGCATCAAGGGGATCTTCTATGTAGAAAATTTGTTTAACATGGGTAGCTAAGACAAAAGGATCATTTAAATGCCCTATCCTATCTAGTTTAACCAAAACAAACCCAAGTTCATCAACTTTGACGCCCCTAGATGACTCCACCCAATCACACAAGATTACTGGCACCCTAAACTTGTAGTAGTCCACCTCCCAAATCTGTTGAATCCGGCCATAGAACTCCATATCATTAGTTCTGGGCCTTTTATCCCTTGCACTAGCAACTTGCATTGCATCGGCAACCAAAAAAACCCCACTGTTTTGAACTGATCGAACATTGTCTCACTCCCTAGTGTTGAAATCAACCCCATTCACGTGGTAACCGTGGAAAGTAGGGACCTCCGTATTTGGTCCACCAACCAGCCACCTAATGGTTTCAAAAACTTCATTATCAACAAGTTCCGGTTCATTTACAACCTGAAATTACGATATATGTTAAAATAGATACCTCACGAGTCCAAAACTGAAGAGTTTACATAATCCAAAGTCATAGAAAGAAGTTGCATACCCTCTTCTTCAACCAATTAGGAAATGTAAGGTTCTGTTTATCATTCATCCACTTGGGATTATTTGCGTTATATGGGAAACTTAACTCTAAGAACTCCATATGCTCCCTGCATTTGAAAAAAATAAAGGAAATCAGCTATTGGAATTAATATAGTGCTTGACTAAAAATCATATAGAATTAAAATTACTTACTTGAAATATGGGTTCGCATCTTCACAGTTCTGCAATATACATAGATGGGCCATGTCAAGTAGTTTCCCATTTGCCGTAATGATTTTTGGTGCTGATAAGCACTTGCAGCCATTTACTAGTCCAGGTCTGATACTTTTAGGGATCCCAACAGTAGCATCTTCAGGAAGCATACGTTCTCCCAAAAGTTCAACTGCTTCTTCCACAATGTAACTCTCAGCAATGCAACCCTCAGGATATGTTCGATTTCTCACCATCCCTTTGAACACTTTCATGTACCTCTCAAAGGGGTATATCCATCTAAAAAAAACCGGACCACATAACTCGACTTCTCTAACAAGATGGATTGTTAGGTGAATCATTATGTCAAAGAATGATGGTGGAAAAAACTTCTCAAGCAAGCAAACTGTATCGACCAAGTCTGCTTGCATTTGTTGAAGTTTGGAGACATCAATTACTTTACTGCAAATCACTTTGAAGAATAGACAAAGACGAATAATTGCATATCTAACAGGTTTTTGCAAAACAGAACATAATGCAATAGGGAGAAGAAGTTGCATTATAATATGGCAATCATGTGATTTAAGATTAGAAAGTCTTAAATCCTCCATTGACACTAGACTCTGTATATTAGATGAAAACCGGGCAGGACCCTTCATATTGCTAAATGAATCGCATACGATCTTTCTCTCATCTAGAAGCAAGTTCCAGCTAGCTAAAGGCAACTTATCCCATTTTGCACCAGTTGTAGGCTTCAAATCAGTGTGAATCCCCATTTCAACCATATCTAATCTAGCTGCAATGCCATCCTTAGTCTTCCCTGGAATGTTCAACAACGTGCCAAGAATAGCATCATAACAATTCTTCTCAATGTGCATGACATCAAGATTATGTCTTATTGGGAAGAAACTTCCAGTACTCAAGTTCAAAGAAAACCGACTTTTTCTTCCAGCATGGTCTATTTTCTGGTGAGCCCTTATAAGGGGCAGGTGAGTTTTTCTTGCCACTTGCTTTAGGCAGCCCTTGAACTCTTGCAAATGTTTCTTCTCCAGTTAATGGTGCTGGAGCATCATCATTTTCTATAGTGTTATCGAAAGCAGAAGCTTGCTTTCGGTAAGGATGATATCGTGGCAGCCATCTTCGATTCCTCAAAAAACCCATTTTATTCGATTTCTTCAACAGGTACGGTTTGGTTTGATCAACACAGATTGGACACGCATTGTATCATTTCACAATGCTCCCCGATAAGTTCCCATATGCAGGGAAATCGTTTATCGTCCAAAACAATACTGCTTTCAGCTTAAAGTACTCTCCTCTTACAGCATCGTACACTCGCTCAACCCCATCCCACAAGACTTTCAAATCATCGACTAAAGGCTGCAGATAGACATCAATGTCATTTCCAGGCTGCTTAGGTCCTGAAATTAACAAAATTAACATCATGTACTTCCTCTTCATGCATAACCATGGAGGAAGGTTATAGGTGACCAAAATCACCGGCCAACAAGAGTACTTGTTGTTTGCTGCACCGAATGGGTTAAACCCATCTGAGGACAATGCGAGTCTAAGGTTCCTAGGTTCTATACCAAAATCTGGCCATTTAGTGTCTATCATTTTCCACATTGGAGAATCCGCTGGATGTCTCATCATTCCGTCCTTCTTTCTGCCCTTCGCATGCCAAGTCAGTTGCTTAGCAGAAAATGTCGATTGGAACATCCTTCGAAACCTTGGGATTGGTGGAAAATACCACAATGTCTTTGCAGACACCCCAACTCTCTCAGACTTGTCCTTTGCTAGTTTCCACCTTGATGCAGTACAAGTTGGACATCTTTGAGCAACAACATGCAAGCCTCTATACAAGATGCAGTCATTTGGACAAGCATCAATCTTCTCATATTCCATCCCTAATGTGGACAGAATTTTTTTGGCCTCTTTAACAGACCCAGGTAATTCATTCACATCGGGAAGTAGAGTTTCAAACAATATTAAAATGTCTGAATGGCATGAATCGGACAGTCCGTACCTTGCTTTAAGATTAAAGGTTTCTATCGAACCATTCATCTTGGTTGCTTTGGTACAACCAGGATATAGAGGCTTATCTCATCCTTTACAAACTGCATAAACTCATTCGAGTCTGCCGAAAGCTCTTCATCTTCATTACCCACATCATCTACTTCTATCCCTAAATCTGGATTCATTTCTACTGTTTCAGAACCCTCACTCAAACCATGTCTAGCGGCATAAGAACATTCTCCGTGCCACTTCCAACGGTCATAGTTTTCCATTATACCATTGAAAAAGACATGATCCTTAATGAACTGTATAGAACCAAATCCATTGTTGCAGCACTTTAAGCAAGGGCAAAGTATATTATTAGGGTCTTTAGCATTATCCGATGCGACCTTAAGAAAATTTTCAAATCCTATCTCAAACCTTAGTAACCTCCTATCTGCGAGCATCCATGTTTTATCCATCTTATATAAAACAAACAATTATTAGCTATATATATTAACATTATATGTCGGTACATACATAAACAGCTCATATTGAAACAATTTCTCAAATGCATTACGACATATATATCTGCATTTCCCTAGCACAATTATCAGTATGAATCCACATATATATAGCTCACTTGCAGATGAAAACACAATTCCAAAACAGTTTACATTTGCAGCTCAACATATCACCACATAAATCCATGAATACATATAATAAAGACACACACAACAAGAACTAATTAAGACACACAAATACATATATATACAAAGAGATACACAACCACAAATGCATTTCTCTACCAAACTCAGTATAGTCATTCAAACTCACCGATTAAGTCAAAACACGCAGCTACGTAGCTTCTAATCACCCCACTTGCAATCCTTCTACTCAGCAATATCCCTACCAAGTTAAGAACAAAAATATAAGTTCAAAAGAAATTTATCAATATGAGCACAAATAGTAAGAACATACTCAACTCAACAGTATATCCACTGAACCCTCACATGCAATTCAATCTACTAACCTACATACCCATATCTAAACAAAACATGAAGAATACCAGATGAGATGAACATGCACTGAAAGAAAAGAGTTTTAATCAAAGACTCAAATCTCAGAAGGAAAGCTTACAAACCCTAAATCGACCAATCAAAACCCCAAACTCAACCCAATCCAACAAAACCCGAATTCAACTTTTCGAACTTACCAGTCAAAAACTTAAAACCCTAATTAAGCAGATCTATGGCGGTGGATGGATGGCGACAAATTGATTGTTCATCTCGAAGGATGCGGAACGAGGTTGGAGAATGACAGAGGAAGTGAGAATCAGGCGGAGAAAGTAATTAGAGAAAGAGAGCTGAGGAACGAGTGAGAGCTGAGAGCTGAGGAGAGAAATGAGTTGGGAGAAGTATCGGGGGAGTTGAGAGAAAGAGAGTTGGTTTTAAGTGTCAAAAAAACCTCCTTCAGTTATGCCAAAAAAATTACGGCCCGAGACAATTTAAGCTTCTTTAACATACGACAGTTTTCTGTCGTCTTAAATGGGTAACATTAGGGTTATTTTTCCTTGTTTTTAAGACGACAAACGTATGTCGTCTCACAAACACGTTAATTTTAACTAGTATTGAGTTACTATTTTCAGACGACACTCTTTTAAATGTCTGTCGTTACAATATTCGGGACGACAGACTTAACGTCTTCTGTCGTCTGAACCCAGTCGTCTGAAGCGAAAAAGGACGTAGTGGTTTTCAATCGCAAGTTATGTAATTATGCCAATAAATTGGTTCGGTGTGCATATATATGAGAATGTTTTCCTAACATGTTGATTAAAGGATGGCTAGCTAAGCCACTGCATGGCTTGCATATCAAATCGTTTGATTTGGTTAAATTTAGGCTTCTGGCAAGCATACAAAAGCAAGCCTTTTTCTATGTTATTAATGTATCATGATATATATGGATCTCCATGATTGGGTAATTACTTTAAGGCGGGATAACATTCACAATAGATTCAGTGCGATCTCCTCCTTTTAACAGCGTATCGGTCTCGTTAGCATGATTGATTGTCATGCTAATAATCGAGACCTGAAGTCTCTTGATCAAACAATGGAGGGCCTGAAGTTCCTTAAGAGTAATATCAGAATTTCAATATAAAGTTTCCCAAAGTTATGCAATTGACGAGGGCTAGAAGTTCCTCCAAGTTATAAAAAGATCATTGAAGCCACACCTTGTGATCCCTAATCATATGAGGACCCGAAGTTCCTCACCTTATTTTGATACTATGTTCTTGTACAATTAAAGGAGATAAACAAGATTATCGATCATATTGGTGAATTTAACTGGACCAAAAGTTCTGTGTATTTTATTCATTCATGGAACCAGAAGTTTCCTATTACAATTTATTTACTTTTTGCTCTTTACAGTTTTCTTATTTTGTTATGCAATTTCATTATTGTACTTATTGTTTAAATTTTATTGTTATTCATATGGGCTAGCAGCCTTATATCTTGAACGTATGAAGTTTTACTCGGGTTACTTGAGCCTGAAGTTTCGAGTACTTGAATTATTTGAACCTGAAGTTTGACATACGAAATCTGAGAACCTAACATTCTAACATTATAAATTTGAACTTAAAGCTTTGATTTCACATATGATTGATGGCTCTAGAAGAGCATCCTTTTGAAATTAAGCGTCTCCAATGTGGTTCAAAATCGATTAATATATGATATAGATTGTGCCAAATTTTACAGTGAACTAAGGCACATAATATCATGAACTAGAAGTTTATTGAATCAAATACATTATTTGGCATTACAAGTTTATTTGGCATGACAAGTTATGTCATATTTTACTTATAGTGCTGCCTTGAATCAATAACAAATTTTGATGACCACTAGCCCTACTCATAGCCGATTGTTTATTTATCGCATATTTTTGAGTTGTCACTTTAATGAGACAATCCTCCCGTCATAAGGGGGAGAGAGATTGTTCCTGAAGAACGATGTGAAGTGGTGTGAGTTGTTTATCCACCGTCTCATTTTGGTTTTGAGAAATATCTCAGCAAATGAGTTGATAAAAGATCTTGATAAAATTATATGCTAAATGCTAAGGCATCTGCTTGGGTTAAAGACCTAGAGACAAACCATATTAACGCATTTGATTTGTGGGATGCACATGTATCCAAGTGACATGGTTATCCTGAAGAGAATGTCATGATACAGTGTTAGAGTTCATAATACGGCTACACATACAAAAGTTGTACGTACGTCATTAGAGAATGATATCTTGGTTGATATTAATGAATATAATGTTTTTTAACCTTATATTTGGTTTAGGTTCGCCACCAGCCAATGAACATCTCACTCGAAAGAAAGTTATAGATCTTTAGACGCAATATATGCTCATGGTCAAAATAAGATAGTCTTCCCGCCGTTAGGAGGAGAATAAGACTACTGTCATTTGAATAACGGTGTGAATTTGAGTGGAATGTATCCACTAGGTCTAAAGTTTTAAGCTCTTAAAAATGAAAGATTATATAGGTCCTCTAACGGTCTACGTGATATTACAAGTAAAAGATCCATATTCGCTAGATAATATTTGTCCTAGAAGTGACAATATTTGCCCCAGAAGTGGCATGGGCACCCAATATCAAAAATGCATGCATATAAGAATGTGTGGGATCTATGAATGATGATCATCTATGACAATTTACAAATGGTAGCTACCAAAAACCATTAAGAACTGTATTAATCGATGCTATGTCACGTTTCATTATGCATGTCAACAAAGCATATTATTGGTCAATTGGAAAGAGGCAATTCCAATGAAATTAAATATTTCAAACGTAATGAGATACTTTGACCTTTAACCCTATAGATACAAAAAGGTATTTACCACAGTGAAAGTAAATCACTATGATTATGGATTATGAATCTGCCCTTATACGAATAATACTTTTCTATAAGAACAGTGTTACATGTAACTATTACATGGACGAGAGACTTATGACATGTTGTCATCGTATATTACGAGGGTCATTAAATACACATTGATAAACCAAATTCCCAGAAGTGAAGTGTCATTACAAGCGTATCACTTGTCAAATCCTCAAAAGATTCAAGTACATGAATGATTCTAATGTAATTCGATCCATGAATACTTGAGAGAGCCTGAAGCTAATTCATGGAATCAAATAGTTTAAAGCTAGCTCATATATACTCATTCCGTTATAATTAACATGATCAAAATTGCCTCAATGAGTACTATGATTGGACTACAAAATCGAATTCGAATTATGATCATTATGTTGCTACATATTCTAACTCTTGGGAAGTTATGAATTACTCAGAGCTCTTGAAGAGCTTATATGAGACGTATCACTACACAAAGATATTAATATGTATGGCTAGATACACCATGAGATATTTCAATGTTTTAATGCCAATTTGCTTATCTTGTTTAGCTATTGCTTAGTGTATGAATTTGATCATATAACTAAATGAAGTAAGACGTATTAGAAATCGTCTAACTCTGTTGGTATTGTTTTAACTTTGCAGGTTTGAAATTTCATGATGAGCCCCCATATGCGCAAAGCACACATGGTGTCACTTTAGTAATGAACAATCAAACCGTTATTTACGACACATGAAGCTTGCAACGTTCAGGGGGAGATTCTCATCAGGAGAGCATCCAGAAGTATGTTACCTAAGACATATGTGCGTTGTACTCTTTTTCTCCTTCAACCAGGGTTATTTTTCTCCCATTGGGTTTTTCTTACCTGGCAAGGTTTTTAACGTGACAACATTAAGTGCGTCTAATTTCATCATTCATTGGTGGACATCCAAGGGGGGAGTGTTATAAATATTATAATCTATGTGGTTGTCCACGTAATTACTCATTAGCTATGTACTCTGATGTAAACCTTACCTCTATATAAAGGGGCTAATGAGAATGAATGAGTAGACTTATGCCTCCTCCCAACTATTCTCTCTGTGTCTTCTCTTCTTCTTTTCTTTACTTTATAACAGTATTAAGTATGAGATGTGTATCTAGTAATTAGGGATGTGTTAATAAAATTTCTCATTTACAATTTATTAGAGGTATCAGAAAAGATAATGACAAATATTAAGAAAAAAGAAAGACTTTTTAGCCAATTTGCTACTCTAACTTTCACTATGGTGTCAATTTGCTACCCTATCTTTTTTCTCTGTCATTTTCCTACCCTAACTTTCATAAATTAGCCGAATTGCTAACCAACTGTTAAATCAGTCACCTTTTGTTATGTTTTTGTCAAGTGGTGTATTATGTGAGGGCATTTTTGTAATTTACCTGAAAACTGATATGTCTATGGACGACACTGGAAACCATTGGTGGCGTTCAAAGAATGGAGAAGGCTTTTCGAGCGGCTATGGACGACACCGTAAATCTGGTCTAAGAAGATGAAGATGCAGATCTGAGAAAATACCCAATATGTTTTTGCTATAGAATAACCACTAACACGAAAATTAACTTCATATATAGTAACCAGCAACAAAAGTCACAACATAAAAGAAAATTGAGAGAACAAAACAAAAATCTCATCATCATCCAGTCCTATGAAAATAAGATAATAAAACAACCCAAATATCTAGACTGTTGCTGGCACAGATCTCACTTAAGAGGAATGAACCTTGAAGAGTGGTGGCACCGATACTAGGTCTACCATGCTTCATAGGCTTGTATGAAATTGAGAACTCAGCAAGGTAGTGACTAATCATCTCAGGCTTGATTTCGACCTGATTGAAGGTCTTCCCATTGTAAACACCAATAATGCTTCCAATGATCTCTGTTACTATAATCATATTACGCAGATGGGTACGAACTAGCTCCGGCTTCTCACTAGGTGGGGCCTCCCATTTCGCTTTGCGAAGCTTCTTGATTAAAGTCATGGGCTTGCGCTTCAGACCCCTCTGGAACCTTCTGCGAGCTCGAGCAGGGAAGAGTTGACGAGTTCGTCAGTTGACATGTCGAGCAGAGCATCCAGATCAACGCCTCTGAAGCTAAACTTCTTGAATGTTCTTTTCTTCGAGACTCCGGCCGCCGCCACATCGGTCTCAACGCCCACCATGATTGGGAGAGTTAGGAGGCGCAAAACAAGAGAAAAGGTAGGAGCTTTTGAGGGTTGTGGCCACTTGAAAATACCCAATCAACCAATCTGTTGAATTAACGATGAAGGTGCATATATTTGATGAAGATACAGATCACAATGGTTATCTATCAGATGCAGTCTCCGACCCACTTCCTAAATCCCCAATTTCTAGGGTTTCTTTGATTTTGATTTTTTGATATTTTTGTTGGGTTGAGGTGAGAGATGTAATGAAGAAAGAAGAGGAATTACCAGTGTGCAAGAAAACAAACTCCACTACTCTCACAATCCCAAAAATTGAAGCAAATTACAAAAATAGCCTCATGTGCATAGTGTGTGTTGAGCTCTTGACGGAAAAGATAACTGAAATTGGTTTATTTGACAGTTAGGTAGCAATTCGGCTAATTTGTGAAAGTTAGGGTAGGAAAACGACAGAGAAAAAAGATAGAGTAGCAAATTGACACCCTAATAAAAGTTAAGGTAGCAAATTGGCTAAAAAACCAAAAAGAAATTTTCATGTCACATAATCGGTCCAACACGTTAACGGTTAACCTTACATGGTCTTAACAATCTAAAACTTTATATTAACTGTAAAACTCGTTCATTTCTCGGCACAATCTCAGATAACTTAATTATCCAAGATGACTGGAATTTGAAAAGCAAGGGGGAAAAGTTCATACATTCTAACTCAGATATGGGTTTCAACCCTAGAACCAAAGAAATGCTTTTTGACTCTGTCATTACTTTTATTCATCATAGTTCAGCAAACTGGTATTACTCTAATCCAGGCATATGCTAGATAACGAGAAAAAAGAAGTGCTTGACATACTCGGAAAATGGTATTGGCTGTGAATTCCCAAGCTAGAATGAAAACTGATAACCTATATAATAACAAAAACATGGAGTCACAGGCACAGTGGGATTCAGCTTACCAAGTACCATATTTCCTATCATTACTCTCTTCTTTGTGTACTCTTCCACAGTAGGAGCCGGTTTGTAGCTGCACTGTCAACTACATGTATCCAAGACCATCATCAGCAGTAGGGTTATCATAACTTTCATACTCAAAGTCAGCATCAAGATTTTCCATAGTCTTTCCAAATACAAATGATTTCGTCCCCATAGTTGTGAAAGGCATTAAACCGAAAGCTCGAGCTGTCTTAATTTCTCTCGCAATCTTTCTCTGGGCTTTGGCGCTAATTTTAGTCTACACAAGGCGCAGGGGAACATAACTTATAACGATGAAAGTTCAACAAAGTTCAACTCACTGCACATGCACTCATTCTTACCTGGCTTCTTTTTTTAAGGACTCCAGCCTCAGTTATGAAATTTGCAAGGAATCTCACATTCTGCACAAAATATTGCATTTAATGTAAGAACACAGTCCAAAGCATTGAAAATAAGAGAATACACATGAAATTGACATTATATAATTGCCTCCTTCAAAAGCTTTTTAAATATAATCACAAGTAAAAGCAGCAAAGCAAGATTTCAGGCTTCAATGGATACTAAGGGGTAAAAGGGGGATCAAAAGCTGATATTCCATAATTGTGTGGTAGCATGAGGGAGTACCAGTAATATGAAGAGAAGCTTTTGAAGCCTTGTATACCTACTATCTACTTTCCAATTTTAAGTTGTCTAACAGTCAACTTAGTTGCAACTTAATGATGTATACATTTCCAACATGTAAGACTATCTGGGACAATCAAGTAGAATAAACCCAGCCAATGGGCCAGTATTATCAAAACTATAATCTCTAAACTTGTAACTCTACAATTTGGCTCAATCAAGTTACACCCTCCCTCGCACATTGTGGATAAATCTAGTTTCACAAAACATACAAGTCTCAATTGATATTCGTATAGAGAAGGGAATATGGCATCAGGGCATCAACAATAAAACCAATAACTTACAATACTACATATCTAATCGTTTAGATAGTCTTTATGCATTCCTTAAAATTCATTGTATTCAGAAACTGACAAGTATGTATACCCTGAAATCGGCTTTTCGAAGAACTTCCTCTGTAGTTACTTCAAACTCATTCCTTCTGGGAGGTTGACGATATGCAGGCTTAGTAAGATCAAGATCCTGCAGACGGCCACATCTTAAATGAAACAGATGTATAAAGAGTATAATGAAAGCATGTGGTTTAGCGGTCAAGTAGGACAGGCTGACTTGTATACGTTAGCAGTGCAGTACAAACAAGAAAGTTCAAATTCAGGATATAACCCTGGAGACCAATACTACTAATAATAACAATGCAATAACAGAACTGCAAACAGTATAAACGAAGACGAAAGTTGCTCTTTTACATACTTTAGGCTCATAAGTCCCTCCGTCAAAATAATTTGTGTCAGGTCTGAAGATATATCCGTCTGTTTTACATTCCTCCAAATCATATTGAAAGCCTGTGGCTGCTCTCTTTAATTTTTTATCCATTCCATCTGACAATGTGTTAAAACTTTCATCTAAGCCGTCAAGTACATGGGAACCACCTTGATTTTCTCCAGGCTGATTCGAAGCATATCCATCACCAGTCTTCTCAAGCCTATCAAGTATAGTAAAAAAGGCATCTCTTTTGGGATTCCCTTCAGGAGTATCCCTGAAAATCCTCGCCTCAAAATCATCAGCAGATTCAAAGGAATTAAAGTTTTGCTTATCATCCATTCTACCACCTGAGACAGAAAGATTGATATAGCATGATAAATTTTGAAGCATTTCAGATTTTAGTTTTGTGTACAGTACCTCATTAAGTGATAGAACCAGAACAAAAACAAAAAAAAAAAAAAAAAACAAGATGAACCTCCAAATAAACCTAATTCTCCAGATTACCTCAAAGATTCAAGCAAGGTGCCAACTTATCAATTATCCATTTATCATGGAAAATGAAACCAACAGCATGGAGTTATGTGGAAAAGTACCTGGGGGTGCATATGTGGAAAGAGTTCTCACGCTGTGCGCATGATGAAACCGGCATGATACACCATCATGGAGAGACCGCAGAGCAAATCGAAAAAGTTTCATCTCTGCCACAAAACAAAGTTGGTGAGCGTGTGCAAATAGGAAATGAAGCTCAAATAAGCATCAACAAGTCAACATTTAATACATTTTTTGTATAACAACATATCAATAACGATAATTTGAATGCTCAACAAGTCTTTTTTTCATGAAAATTCAAAGAAGCTTATAGCATATGTGAACATGGGCAACTAAATCCAGCAGCAAACGCAACTAAAAAAAAAAGAACTCCTCTCTCTCTCTTCTTTTTTAAACTTTTGAACCAAAATCTAAAACTTCCTACTCAATGCTGAGTATGAGATACCAGACTTCAACTTCAACTTCAACCCAACTAATTACTTCGGCTAGTTATTTCAATCATAGCACTTTGATTATGCATAGAAACTCGTCAAACAAAACCAGAAGAACCAAATGCACATCAAAAGTAACGAACTTTCTCCTATTTATACTTCTAAATTAAATTATCGTCTTTTCAACACAACCCAACTCTCGCTTATACAGATAACCGAAGAAACAAAAACAAACAAACAAAAAGCACAATACGGAGAATTCGCAAATGCCCAGTAAGCTAAAAGAGAAGCAAAACAAGCACAGATTCAAATTAACACGCATAAGCTCAAAATTCACAGACCCAACTCATAAAGATCAAAACTTTAAACAGGGTGATATACCTGGAGAGACTGAAGAGCAGGAAGGAGTACATAGGCAGAAACTTGAAATCATTTTCTAATCAATTTATAAATCATATTTTACTCGATAAGAAGCATACACAGAAGTAAGAAAACCAAAAAGAAATGGTCTAAGTTGCTCAGTGAAGGTTACACAGTGCAGAGCGAGGGATGGAGAAGCTTACCTTAGAACGAGGAGAAAAGGCTTTGTAGACGACGGCGCTGACGCCGTAGCCGATCTCGTCGAGAATTTGGTGGCCGGAGGAGAGTGAAGTAAGTAAGAGGAGAGGGACTGGAGCAATGTTGGTGAAGCCGGAGTCGAAGAAACAAGTCAGAATGAGAGCGTCATATCGGGTTCGGTAGGGTTTCTTTCTTTTCTTTTTGTTATAAACGGTTCAATGGGTTCGCATGCCCGTTTGGCCCATTAGTTAACGGGTTGGCGACTCAATTTTTTTTTTTTTTTTTTTTTTTGGAATTTGTCAATTTTTTTTTATGAAAAAAGCTCGGTAAGATTGATAAATAAAATTAATAAATTTAACAATGAGCATCTCAAGCAGTGAGATTCAAAAATTGATATATTTAGCAATAATTTTGAAATTTAGGTATCGATTTAACAATGTTGCTTCATCAGTAATTGTTATTTTTTATGTTTTAACAAATTGTAAAGTGACACGTAGGCAAGTGAGGAGAGAGAAAAATTTAGCAATTGCTTTAGTTATGCATGGATCATTGACAAATTTTTCAATTTCATTTAGCAATTATCAGATTTAGCAATAGTTTATGTATTCTGCTGGAGCATCAATTCACCTCAAAAATTGATAAATTTCCAGTTTAGCAATACTACTAGAGATGTTTTAAGGTTGAGTTAAATTCTCAACTGTCAATGATACGGGTGTATCCTTTAACTTTTAGGAGTTAATGATTCCTTCTTCAAGTTAGTTAAGTACATAGTTTTCTAGCTTGAAAATAAATAGTTGTCTAACTTAGTTAAGGAGTAGTTTCCAAGTTAGATAAGAATTTGTAGAGTTATCAACTCTATAAATAGAGAGCTTAGCATAGTTCTAGGATTGGAGAGTGAAACAGAGACAACATCTGTTTAGATCAGAAAGCGAAACAGAGAGATAGACATGTTTAGAGTTATTGTGAGAGAAAGCATTAGACAATAAACATTGTACCCTTTTGCACAATAATAAGATAGGAATACATTTCTTCGAACTACATTACATGTGTGTTTTAAGTGCTATTAATAATTCCGCTATTAGTAGTATCACCTGGGTAATTTGTATCAAGTTGGTATCAGAGCAAACCGTATCCGTGAGGAGTCCTATGGTGCATGGTCTTGACTCGTTCACTTTACAGAAAGCTAGGAAAAGCTCTTGTATCTTTGGAAAATACTACAAGATCAAGAGAAAAGAAGATGGGGGTGATGAAAATCCAGAAAAAGATAGACTTGATGCGTTGGAGAAGCAGGTGGCGTCAATGAAGTCTGAGTTTTTGGAAGTGGCCAGCCTCCTCAAACAACTGTTAACGAAAGAGGAACCTTTGGAGAAGCCGAAAGATGTGCCCTCTGAATCGGAAGATGGATCGAAGGAATCCGAGTCGGATAGGGAGTCAGACAACACCAGCAAAACCTCGCAACAAGAAAGAAAAAGTTCTTTTCGGAACTTGAAGATTGACTTTAAGATGGAAGTCCCGATGTATGACGGTAGCGTCAATGTTGACAAGTTGGACGACTGGATTGAGCGACTTGACACATATTTTACGTTCCATTGTTTTACATCGGAAGAGAAGATCACCTGTGCGACTCTGAAGCTATCATCTCACGCGTTAACTTGGTGGAAGTCCTACCGGAGGAATAGTGTTGAGAAGGTAGTGTCGTGGAAGCGGTTCAAAGAATTGCTTAGAAAGAAGTTCTATCCAGTTGGGTTTCTAGAGGAACGATGGGACAAGTGGCATAACTTGCGCTAGAAAGTCAATCAGTCCGTACAAGAGTACACTACCGAATTTCAGAATCAAGCTATGGTTCTAGATATATCTCTGACGGAGTATTCGGTATTTATTTAGTACAAATCAGGATTGCATGAGTACCTCCAAAAGGAGTTGAGCTTATTCACGGTACAATCTGTTGAAGAAGCTAGCGAAAAAGCCATCGCCATTGAGAAGAAGTTCAAGAGGAACGGAACCAAGGGAGATGGAAAACTGACTGGGGGTAAATCGAATGTTTTCTATGCCAAAAAGGAGGAGCAGAAGAAAGGCGAGTCGGATGATAAATCTTGCAGTCACTGCAAAGGAACATGCCACATGGCAGATAAGTGTTGGGTGAAGTTTCCTCACCTTAAACCAAGAGTGTTACGGCACAAGGAGGAGAGGAAGAAGACAACATTAATCACAAACGAGGCAAAAGAGGTATCAGGAATGACAGAACCAAATGTGAAGCTCAACCTTATGGCAGGAACACAGTTAGGGAACGACGACGAGAACCGCAGGGAGCAGCTTTTTGTTGTAAAGCTGCAGGTGAAGACCAGTTTAGTTGATGTCATTATGGATCCGGGAAGTCAAAAGAACCTTATCTCGGAAGCTTTGGTTCAAAAGTTAGGTCTTCAAACGGTCAAACATCCGAAGCCATATCCATTAGGATGGATTCAGAAGGACGCAGGACTAGGTATTACCAGTCAATGCACATTCAAGTTTGCTCTTCATGAATCTTACATCAACGAAGTGACATTCGATATGGTGTCATTGGATGTTTGTCAGGTGATTCTGGGAAATCCTTACTTATGGGATAGGGATGCTATCTACGAAAGGAAGGTTCAGAAATACTCATTTACGAAAGATGGACAACGATTCGTTATCCGGGCGGCGTCCCTCCCACCAGAAGCAAGCTTGGTAGCAGCGACTCAGGCTAAAAGATTAGTCAATGCTTGTAGGAAATTTGTCTTGTTGACACGTCCACATGGAGTGCAATCAAGTCAAGATGTTGAGAAGACAAAATTGAAGAAGTCACAAACAAAGTATAAGACTAGACCTTATAACTTTGGTATTAGCGACTTAGTATGGTTAAGGCGGAGCAAAGAGCGCCTTAAAAAGGATCCGTTGCCGGCATATTACATTTTGGAGCGTCAAGTGGCTACGACACGTCGAGGGGAACGAGCAGTGTTTCTCATTGGGCGTGCCGGTCAAGTTCCAAGCAACGCTAAATGGTTCAGTAAAGAGAAGGGAACTCTTGAGTTTCCTAATCTCCAATTTTAACTTAAACGGGAGTTTAAGTTCCTAAAAGGGGGAGTTATGATACGGGTGTATCCTTTAACTTTTAGGAATTAGTGATTCCTTCTCTAAGTTAGTTAAGTACATAGTTTTCTAGCTTGAAAAGGAATAATTATCTAACTTAGTTAAGGAGTAGTTTCCAAGTTAGATAAGGATTTATAGAGTTATCAACTCTATAAATAGAGAGCTTGGCATAGTTCTAGGATTAGAGAGTGAAACAGAGACAACATCTGTTTAGATCAGAGAGCGAAACAGAGAGATAGACCTGTTTAGAGTTATTGTGAGAGAAGACATTAGAAAATAAACATTGTACCCTTTTGCACAATAATAAGAGAGGAATACATTTTCTCCTTGGGCCGTAACACTCTTGGTAATTTGTATCAGTCAACTGTCAACCTTTTTCACTTCACATTCAACTTTTACAGTTATCTTTTTAAAAAAATTTAATTTAGGTATTAGATAACAATCCTTGCTGGAAACAAACTCTTAAAATTTAAGATCACTGCTGGAAATGCTCTATCAATCTTTGGTAGAGATTAAAGCCTCAGATAACATTCTGATATTTTAGAAACGTGAGTTACTAGAGTTATAAGGAGTAAACGATCAGGTATCGTTCGGATGATTTTCCTAATATTTTAATGAGATAAAAATGAATAGGTTTCAAGCACGCGTTTAGCGGATAAGTGGATAACGGGTTAAAAAATTGTTAATACCCAAAAAAATCATGTGATCAATTAGAATGGTGTCACTCAACAATTTTTCATGCAATTTGTACAAAATCCAACGGTTTTAGGTTGAATCTTTCATTATAGCGTCAAGCAAATATGCCCATTGCACATCCACGCATTTGCAGAAATGGGTATGGTGTGGAAAATTATGAAGACGCATAACACTCATCACATGGAATTGACTCGATCATCATATTATAGATAATAAGTTCATAACCCTAACCCATTCCTATTTTTGGCTGAACAGATATATTAATTCTTTGATTTTAGTTGGTAAGAGGGATCATTTCGCTATTACAATTCTTTTCTAAGCAACGGGTCACATGTATAGGACCAATTGGGGGATTGGTCATTGAGTCAAAGAAAGTACCATAAAACAATATTTCATTTCCAGTTAAACTCACGAGTTATTGCAAACTAAAGAAAAACGAAACAATGAGATTACGATTTAGCATCGTTAATAATTTCAGTTTTAAGACCGAAATTGAAGCCTACCGACTTAAATAGATAACGAAATGATGAAAGTAAGAGTATCAGACCACATATTGTCACATCCCGACCCTTAAATTTTTACCTTATTTACCAGCTTGATTATAATAAGAATTTTTACCATCTCCGGCATTGAGATATAGTTTATTGGTCCCTAGAGGGGTTTTGAGGGACTTTTATTTCAGAGGATTTATTCGTATGAGAAAATGTGACGACGGTAAAAATGGTAAATTTTACCCGATAAAAGGTAATTTTTTAATAGGGTATTTTATTTTAGGGTGTTAAATTGGTGGAGATGGGTAATATTTGTGGTGTTGGGTCGGGTTGGTGTGAGGCCCAAATCCCATTATCTCCTCTCTTTTTCTTTTCTTCTTCTCCTCTTTTTCTTCTTCTCTCTTTTTCTTTTCCTCTTCCGGGCTCTCTCTTTCTCTACCGGAAATCCTCCGCCCGCCGCCGTCGTCCGGCCGAGCCAGGCTGCCGCACCGGTCCAATTTGGACCGGCGTCTCCTCCTCTCTCATCCTTGGCCGGTGAGCGCTGCCACCTCACTACCGAACGGAGGGAAATTCGTCATGAAGGACCGACTGTGTTCCCGCCGGAGCTCCCTCCTCCGGCCGCCAAACCGGGCAAGCCATATACGGTTTTGTAGGTCTCCAACCCAGCTGCCTTGCCCTAAAAGGACTCACTCCGGTTCGCTTTAGGTAAGGAGAAATTTGAGGTGGAAGTTCTAGGGCGTTTTTGATGTTTCCGTTCGATTAGCATAGCTAGGCTTGGATTTTAGGTTTGTGCTAGTAAGGAAAGTTGTAGAGGGAGTGGAGAGGAAGCTACTGTTAAAATTTGGTAGGATTTGGAGATCGCCCAAATCGGCCTCCGGCCGCCGCCGCCGTTTTGGAGTTTTGTATGGTTTTAAATGTGTAATAATTAGAGGAGTATATTGATATGAATTATGGAATTTTTGGATGAGTTTTGGATAAGTTTGGGAATTTCTAAAGTTTGGTATTTTGACGGTTGAATAATGTAAAATCCAGCCGTAGGATTTAAGTCAATTTCTGAGAAAGGTTGTATTTACGGCTACCGAGTATGGTATTAAAGTTTGGGTCGTTTCGATTTAAGAATATCGAAGTTAGGCAATGATGAGCATGCTTATGGCTCTCAGTTAATTTTGCCTATTTTGTATAAATATTGGATTTTAGTTGAGAAATTAATTATATATTTGGAACAGGACGTGAGGAGACTCAAATTGGAGAGACCTCGGATCGACGTCAAGCTTAGGCCTAAAGTTGTGAGTGGACCTTCGTTTTTAATTGAAAAACATGCGATGAATGATTTTGTTGATCATTTATTTCTTCTTATGACACTTATTGCTTTCTCGGCTATTTGACAATTTTTCCTCCTTTGGAGAGATCTCGAAAATGAGATTTTCGGTGGATATGTATTATGGATGTTTATGAGGATAGTATGTATATAAATAAATGCTAGCTAGCTATAAGTGTTTTTCCACCATACTGAGGTAAAATTTCATTATGGGGCGACGTGAGCGTTAGACGCAATCGTCGTAGCCCTATATAAATATAATAATTTATATAGGGGATATGCGCGTATATATATATATACACACCGTCTTTTCGGTCATAATGAGGAAAAATACCATTATGGCGCAACGTGAGCGTTAGACGCCAGCGTTGTAGCCTTGTATGAATTTCTATTTTTCTAAATTATTCTTAGGATTCATACAAGGAGTCTGACGAGTGTAAATACATACGAATATATGTTTATATATAGTTTAGCCTGAGAGGCTCCATTTTATTCGAGTTGGTGACTAGCAGGTGCTAGTCGTGAAATTGTCAGTTTATGAGTTGAGCGCTTTTGAGCTGCCGCATGCAGTATATTTTCTATGAAATTAAAATGGGAATGGATAAATAATTTTTATTAAATTATTTTTGTCCACTCACTCTAACGTTATTAAATGTTTTCTCCTGGGCCCTTCGTTTTAAAATGTCCAGTCTGCAGGATTGCATAGTTGAGATCGGGCGTACATGGAGAAGAGGCATAGTCAATAGTATAGCTTCCGCTCATTTCTATTTATTTCTAGTTCATTTCCTCTCAAATAGAGTTGCTCTGAATATGTGGTTGTTGGTTATAAGATCTTTGTTAGATTAGTAAATCTATATTGGGAGATGTTGTGATTTGTGGGGAGCACAAAGGCTCCAGGAGTCTATAAGGTTGGAGTTGGAACCTTTAGGAGTGTTTGCAGGTTTTCATTAGGAAGGGTTGTCCATTTCCAGGAGAGGTTTTACCGAATTTTGCGATAAATCTTTCCTTGGAGTTGGTCCCCGCACGATTTACTCCGGGTTCAGGGTGAAATTCGGGGTGAGTCGTGTCACATATTCTCTAAACCCAAAAGGATTAGCCCAACATCTTTCTTTTGCAAAAAAACCTCAAACCTCTTTCTTTCTTCTTCGTCCTAGTTCTCCAACCTTTTGTCTCCCGCAACAATTCATATCTTATTCAAAGGAAACTATACTTTCTGACCTAAGGAAGAAGAAGGTGTGGTTGGTTTCAAAGTGGTTCCTTCATCCTCAAATAACGAGCTCACAAAATTCCAAGTCACCTCGTCTACCTTGTTCCTTATTTCCGGTCCCTACAGTCGTCACTACTGTAAGTTTGTAGTTTGCATAGGGTCGACCCTTTCAAAAGATTTTTGAGTAAGTTTTTCTTTTCTAGATTTTTAAGGCAGTAATCATGTATTTGTGGAAGGAGAAGCCTTTTACACAACTGATTAAATGTCATGAGTCACTCCAAAATCTTCCAACTGAACTCTATAAAAAGAGGGATTTGGAGATGAAAGGGACATCATGCAACATACGTAAAATCCTCTTTACACACTCAAGCTCTCAGGCCTTCAAGCAAAAACCATATTTTTTAGGGATGGGCATCCGAAACCGGTCCCGAAGGCCCGTCCCAATCTCATCCCTAAAATTCACGGGACTTCATTTTGAATATTGAAGGCCCGGCTCGGCCCGGCCCGTCCCATCCTGTTTTAAAAAAACGGGTTCGGGATCGGGCCTTGTTAGCTGGATCTTGTAAAGGCCCGGCCCGTCCCGTCCCGTTTTAAAAAAACCCTAATGGTGTGAGTTAATCTCTCTCTCTCTCTCAGACCATCATCGCCATTGTTGAAGATCCACCTCACCTCACCAGAGCAACTGAAAGAGGGAAACCAACTAGTCAAATCTCGATCGGTGCAAGGTGAGTTAGGATATTTATGTGTGTTTTGACGTTTCGTAGTTTGTACTGTGGGTTTCTGTGTTGACATTTTGTAGTTTGTACTGTGGGTTTCTGGGTTTCTGGTTTGATTATTGTTAGTGAAGTTTTGCTGTTGATAATTCCAAGTGGGTTTTCGTTATTTTGGCTAAATGTTCTTGAAAGTCAAGCAATTTTCTTGCTGGGTTTTGGTTACTATGAGTTTGTAGTTAGTTACTGGATGTTGAGGTCATGAATGTGATGTTAAATTAAATTTGTGTTAGAATTGAAATTTCGGGCCAAGATGTTTCATTTTTGTTAGTTGTGGCTTTATGCTGTGATTGCTTGGTTGTGAATTTCAGTTATGTTGTTGCTTTGTTATGGCTCTATGTTTTTTTGGGGTCATGACTTCAATGGAATTTGATTTAGCTTTGAGGTGTTTGATTTTTGATGAACTTTAGGTTCCTAAATATGTACCTGCTTGATGGCTAGAGGGAGGCAATCAGTTGCTCGACGAAATCAAAGTGCTTCCAGGCTTGCTTATTCTTCCACAACAACATCACCTGAGCCCCTTCTAATTGAAGATGTTGAAACATCAAGCGAGGCAGGAAGTGAGCAAGCTCCTAGAACACAAGAAGATATAGGACCAGATCAAGCTTCTAAAACACAACAAGCTCCTTCAAACCAGCAAGCTCCTGCAATAGAAGAAGCTTCTTCAAATCTAGGTGAGTCTTCTCTAGGGGATACAAAGGTTAAACATAGTAAAGTTTGGAAGTACTTTAAGGAATATCAAAAGATTGTGAAGGGTAAAGATGATGAAGGGAACCCGATAGACATTGTGCAAAAGAGAGCTCACTATATCCATTGTCCTAGAGGGAAAATTAGAGATTTTGCAGTGGCGACTGGGAAGAATGGGACTTCGGGGATGATTAGGCATATGGATAGGTATTGTAGGTACTTTCTCACTACACAGACTAAGAGTCAGAAGGTTATTGGTGGTGAAAGGTCTAAAGGAAACAAGATGGTTGATGTAGGTTACAATGAAGATGACTATATAGAAGCTGCAATTGAAATGATTGTCATAGATGAGTTGCCCTTTAGTTTTGTTGAGAAAAAAGGGTTCAAGTGGTTTTGTGCTAGAGTGTGTCATTTGTTTACTCTGCTGCCCTCTCGTAGGAAGCTGGTTACACACTTTCATAAGTTGTATGCTGTAAAAAAAAAAGGAGTTGAAAAAAACTTTGAAGGGTTATAGGGTATGTCTCACTACGGACACGTGGACTAGTGTGCAAAACATCAATTATATGGTGCTTACTGCCCATTTTATTGATCAATATTGGAAAATGCACAAGAGGATTATGAACTTCTGTGTTATCTAAAATCACCAAGGGGTAACCATAGGCAGGCTTATTGAGTCATGTTTATTGTAGTGGGAGATTGAGAAGGTTTTAACAATTACTATGGACAATGCTTCTGCCAATAAGTCGGCTATAGAGTGGCTTAAATCAAAGATGAATGATTCTAATGCCTACCAATTTGTTTTGAAGTGTAAATATATGCATGTGAGATGCACATGCGCAGCCCATATATGCAATCTGATTGTAGCGCATAGCTTGAAGAGGTTGCAAAAGAGTGTTTTGGCCATTAGGAATGTTGTCAAGTATGTTAGGTCTTCACCTAATCGACTTGACAGTTTTCGGAAAGCTGTGGCAAGTGAAAAACTTGGCAACACTGGTCTGGTTTGTCTTGATGTTCCAACAAGATGGAATTCAACATATCTAATGTTGGAGGCAGCCATAAAGTACAAGAAAGCTTTTATTAGAATGGAGGAAAATGAGGATCAGCTTTTTGTGAATTATTCAAGGAACAGGAGGAGGAGTTTGATGAGGACGGCAATATCATTGTTCCTACAAGTAACAAGAAGGTAGAGTCAGACCTCCTGGAAAATCAGATTGGGAAATGGCTGAGGTGCTTGTTGAGCTGCTGCAAGTGTTTTGGGATGTCACCCTACGAGTTAGTGCAAGCTTGCATCCAACTGTCCATACAACATTTCATGATGTTGTAACAATGGAGAATAACATCAATAGCCTATTTGTTAAACTTGAAATGGCAACTGGATCCGAAACAGAAAAAATTGTAACAGACATGGCTGCAAATATGAGTTCTAGGTTCTATAAATACTTTGGCAGCTTTACAGACATAAACCACTTGATTATAGTCGGCCTTGTACTCGATCCAAGATTCAAGCTTTGGAATTACACACATTCTTTGAGGGAAGAGGAATTTCTGGAAGAGGATGTGCAACAACGAACCAAAGATATTAAATCTGTGTTGATGACACTCTACGATGTGGTACAACTCTTAATACATTCATTCAAATTTTTTGCTTGTAGCTTGGCCAATACAGAATTATATGTTAGATTTTTAGGTCTACTACTTTTTTATTTTTGTTGTATTATGTTTTTCAGTATGCACCAACAGTTGATAGTGGCAGACATATGCACAAGCAAGGAGGCCCTACAAGTTCCAGCAGCACAATCACTTCTTCAAGCAGCAATTCTAAGAGAGGTGTCAGGGGTCGGATGTTGGAGAATTGGAAAAATGTGGTCCAAGAGAGTGATGAGGCAGTGGTGGTACATGAAGTGGATCAATATTTGAGTGCCCCTCTTGAATTAATTAATCTGAAGGAAGACGATTTGACATATTGTGTTGGTGGAAGATAAATAGTCCGAAGTTTCCTGTTTTGACAGCCATAGCAAGAGATGTACTTGCCATTCAAACATCCACAGTTGCATCGGAGTCTTGTTTTAGCACTGGAGGTAGAGTGATTTCTGCATTTAGGAGTACATTGACTCCTAAATTAGTGAAGGGTTTAGTCTGCATGCAAAATTGGTTGTTGGGAGATGAAATTGATGAAGTGGAAGATGAGCTTCCTTCCATTGAGAACACAGAATTCTATGAAAAAGCTAAATTAGGTATATGTTCAGCTTACTTCTTTCTTTTTTATTTCAGTGTTGTTACTTTTTAGTTCTTATTTTTGACTTGTTTTGGTTTATTCGTTAGAACACGAGAGCACTGCGTCTAGTAGGAATACATGCCCAGTATTCTCGAAATCAAAGGGGAAGGCAAAGACAAAGGTTGTGGTGCACCTTATCAACTAGTTCCTTGTGAGCTTATGATGTTGATCATTTTGTGTTTTCAGCTCTAAGTGCTTTAAGACCTTAAATATCTATTCATTTTATGTTTAAACTGATGTATTTCAGTTTGTGACTTCATCTTGTTCTGTTGTTGTTATTGCTTTGGACTTGTAACTTAAGTATTTCAGAATTTTCAGTATGTGACTTTGATATTACTCTTTATGTTTATTGACTTGGAGTTTATTTACTGAGTTGTGAATCTGTGATTATGAAGTTGTGATTGAAGTGTGGCTTTATTAATTGTTATGCAGCAGTTGATGATGAATGAGAATGGTTGAATTTAATGAAATGACTTGCAGGTTGGAGCTTGAAACGTACAAGCATGAAGCATCTGTGTTTAGGTTCTGCTGTGTTTTGGTTTTTTGTTGTTTTTTTCCTTTTTCAGTTTTTTGGTTCAAAGGCCCATTTTGGGCCCGGTCCTAGCCTGATCCCAAACAGGATTTGGGCCTATCGGGATCACTTCTAAAAAACATGTATATACATACATGTATGTGTGTGTCTCTATATATCTATATATATATATATATATATATATATATATATATATATTTATTGATGAATGTTTATGATTGAGTTTGAGAGGCTCAATATTTAAGAGATGAAAGTTTTATCGCTTCAAGCATGCATTCAATTTTCTTTCGAAATTAAATTGGGAAAGCATAAATATCTTTATTTATGGTTTATTTTTTAATTAATTTATTTTTGTCCACTCACTAATATTTTCGAATGTTTTTCCCTGGGCCCTTCGTTTTAAAATGCCTAGTCTGCAGAATGCGGGTTAGATCTAGTAGAAGGCGAGGCATAATCACTCATTTCTCCACCACCTTTTACCAGTAGGTTACCTGTTAACCTACCAGCACATTTTCTTGCTTCCTCTAGTTTTAGCAGCTCTAATTACCTTGAGGATAATGTGTGTTAGATCGGATGTGTGCTAAGTCTTAAATTTAAATTTGGAATATTTGAAGGTGGAAATTTGTTATATTATTTCGGATATTTATATGATGGATTAGAAGATGGTTTTATTATTGTGTTGTGGTGGTTGTTTTTGTGGGGAGCGGGTGGCTCTAGGAGTTAAGGATGGTTGGTTGTTTTAGGAGTGTTATCTTTGAATTTTTTAGGATAGGGTTGTTCATTTTCAAGGGAGGTTATGCCGAATTTTTCGGTAAATTTTCCTTGGAGGTAGACATCGCAAGACTTACTTCGGGTTTTAGGGTGAAATTCGTAGTAATATATGATAAAAAAAAGTGAGATGCTGTGAATTCGACTCACGGAAGTTGTAATATATGATAAAAAAAAAATCAGTGAACCAGTGAACCTAAGAAATATATCCCTTTGATCGTTATACATCATATGCACTATGCACATCTATATAGTTGATTACCAAACAATCTTCCCAGTGACAATCTTCCGTGTTATATATTCAGCCACATTGTGAGTGGGAGGTTGAATATGTTCAAGAAGAATCTTGCATATATACTCTAGAAATCCATCATATATTTGAGAGATCTCTCTTTCTCTCTGTGGAGATTATAGAATTTGGGCCTCACCTTGCTGAGTTTGCTCTATACAGTCACCGTTCCAGTCCTTTTAACAAGGACAACTCCGACAATGGTGTCAAATCACGATCGAACCCTAATCCGCTAATCTTATCTTTCATGTATTGGGGTTCTTGTAATGAAACCACAGTACATCTACTTGTTTATTAGTGTCTAACAAGTTATTCTCTTTGTTTGGATAATCCCAGTTTCCCCCATATTCCAGTATTCCATGATTGTCTCCCTTACTTTATATCTGCCACATCAAGGAGATGAACCTAGTGTTTAAAACTACGAATATGGAAAACTAGTTTCATGATCTGGTTGGAAATCAAGAGGACACTAGTGGTTTGTCCTTCAAGATCTTATGTGACATGTCCCTTGAACAATTCTTGCTAAACTCTGTAAAGCTATCTAAAGCCAAATGATGAAAATGGGAGATTAGTAAGTGGATAAGGTAGAAGATCAAATCGGAATTTGGTGCAATAAAACATAGCTTATAACTCTCTTGCATAGTAGCTGAACGTAACCAAAATCAAACCCCTCGATTCGTTCTTACATTGCTTATTAGAAAGTGATAATAGACAAAGGAATATGACCAACTTTTATGAGAAAAGATTGCAAAAATTCTTTATAGCAAGAGAACAAAGAGAGTGAGAGCAACAAAAGGTTTCAGGAAGGACGAGACAAGACATAATGTGCTGTGGTCATAACCAAGAACGATAATCCTTGTTCAGATAATTCAATCAGGAGATAGAACCGGGAAGCCATGGAGTAAGCTGAATTTAGTAAATGTAAGCGTAAAACACGACCAAATGTAGAAATGGGCAGTACAAGCAAGTTGTTCTTAATCAAGGTCAACATTTTCACAAGTCAAAGGAAACACTAAGTAGTAACAAGCTGCAGCTGCAATCAAATCCTCAATCGCTTCACAAATTTGAACATTACAGGTTGATGTTTTTTGCAGTCCTCACCATAGATGCCTGAAATTATAATGGACGAAAAGTTAAATACAGCAGTTAAGTCATGGAAGGTCCATACCCATCTGATAGACTAACTGAAAGGACAATAAAATGCATCACACTACATTTTAGTGAAGTTCTTGAACTGATTACTTATACTGAAAAACTCGTGAAGAACACAACCAAACAAAATGTATTAATGTAACCTGAAAGCTACAACTAAAAATTGATGTTCTAGACAAAACTTGAGGGTACTCTACTGACTCAAAGGCACCTCTCAAATTTAGGCTAGTCTTTTTGGGCAAGTGGAGTTCACATAGGAGTTCAACCTCAGTACATATTTAGATTTTAACTGACACAATTTAGAACACAGAGTGAAAGGTAGAAAAGTCACGCAAATTGTTTGACGAGAGGTGGTTTTTGTATGTTCAGCTGTTGAAAACTTCATCAAGGAGGATCAAGTGGCTGCAAGGAACTTAGTTTTGCTAAAATAGACAAGTAGATTATTGGGGAGGGTTGAAACTCAACATGATAGGAAAAATCTCAATGCCACAAGTCCACAACCAAAAACAAAATATAAGGGAAAAAGGCAGGAGTCAATGATTGTAACAAGCTTCCTTTCTAAATGGCTGTGAAACTACATATTATGATATATTTTCAGCTATACCATCAAATGATTCAAATCCAATTACTGATATAATTTAAGAATTACAATACCACCTTGCAACATTGAGAAAATAATTTGAATGCTACCTCTTGCAAAACTCTGTTAAATACCGCGAGCTGTTGTAAAAGATGAACCACATCA
Organism: Fragaria nilgerrensis; assembly: GCA_010134655.1. Classification (NCBI taxonomy): domain Eukaryota; kingdom Viridiplantae; phylum Streptophyta; class Magnoliopsida; order Rosales; family Rosaceae; genus Fragaria; species Fragaria nilgerrensis. Next base: position 39,092,486 of record CM020979.1, read on the forward strand.
ATACCAGGACCAAAGTATCTGTCAAGATTAAGGAATTCACAAGTGCAAATACTATAACTGCTCACAGTATATGAGAGAATCCTTTTCTAAATTTGATCAAGAATGGTGGGAAACATAGTAATTAAAGTTCCGACCTATCTGCTTTCACAACTACAAAACACATAAGAAAAAGGTGTAAATAGGATACTGAAGAGATAACGCTCCCACCAATCCAACATATAGAGCCCAAAAGTGACATTGTAAAGATAGATCTTACGTTGAACCCAATTCATGGCTCCACGACCTACACACAAAAATCATAAAACTATCAGTTTCATATTCTACTTAGTTCCCAAGAGCTGAAATTTGAGAAACAAGTTAGATTATTGATCCAAACTCCAAACTAACCAGATAAGCAGAAGAGATTTGAATATCGACATGCAAAATTGAACATGATGGAAACATTTAGATCAATTCAAAGGTAGATTAAGTTTAAATGGGTTAAAAATGATTGGATCAAATTTCAATAATTGAAACAGAAAGTGAAATATTGAAATGAATGATTTAGAAGCTAAAGAATAAAACCCAGAACTATGAGAGAGAGAACCCAGAATTGATCATTATCAAAGATGAGAGAGTCAAGTGAAGTAGTTACCCGAGAAAGATGCCGGAGAAGCGGATCTCCGGCGAGGTTGAGATAGAAGAATTGGAGAGAGAGGAGACAGGGTGGAACTTACGAAGATGGTGGCAGCTCGCAGCGATGCTCAACCTGGTTTGATTTTTCAAAAATAAATTATGGGTACCTCGGGTATTACCCATACCCGACCCGTTGTTATATACGGGTATCTCATACTAGTCATCACTTGGATCTTGGGCCCTAAACTCACCCTAATTCCGACTGGTATCTACCTTGACGCAGTAACGTTAATATATTTGATTAGAGCTTGACTCTGTTACCTTAGAAAAAAAGGTGTGAATTCTGATATGTTTTTATAACTTTATAACTTCAAACAATTTTTTGTTTGGAGCAATACTAAGCGAACTACGTTGTGTGAAACCAGTTAAATCAGCTTATTTGACATATAGGCAATTCAATCTTGATGAACTTAAAAACAAGATGCTATCCCCACAAAAGACTATACAGACGGAGGTTATCTTAACTCTCTATATTATATCCATGCAATTCTCTAAATTGGTTATAATGCGACTATTTCATTCACACAAAAAAAGAAGAAGAGAAAATCAACGTTAAGATAGGGTAATAGGTGATTCTCTAAATTGTGATTTACTTATATTTACTTAGCGAGTTAGCGTTATTCATTTTGATTACAATGTTCCAAAATCAGGTATGTTTCCGTGTTTCTCAGTTTCACATTATATTATTGAAATTTTATTTTTCTCATCTTCATATTTTTCTTTTCCTTTCCTCAAAAGTTAGAACTAATCATCTGAGATTGTGTGATTTGTGTGATTACTTGAGCATAAAGCTTCAGCACCTGGCAGCACTTTGGTGTTGATAGTTACCCACCTGGCTGGATTGTGGTGGGTTGCAGCCTTCTTGAGTACATGTCCATTATTCAACAACAGTAAGAAACACACTTAGAATGATGCCATGATCCTTGTGATTCATATCAATAATTATGAGTGCAAACCTCTGACTTTTAGCCTAAAGGAATAGTCAACATCATCACTTTTGCAACCCCAACCTATTTCTTTACATCTCTTGTTTGAAAAGAAACCTCACCAGATGACCAGACCAATCCATTTCCTTTTCTTTTGTGTTGGGTAATTCAAGTTTTCTTTGCATCATTAAAGAATCCATGGAGTAGTAGATTTGGGAAGTTTTCGCAACATAGTGTGGTTGGTTGGTTTGGCTGGATTAAAAGAGAAGAAGTAGAGAGTAGTTTTAGTAGAAAGAAGCAAATAGAACTGGAAGTGGAACAAATGCAGATATTCCAAATTAGGCAAAAGCCACTTTGTTTCAACAGAAAGTGAGATTGAAGACCAATTCTGTGCAAAAAAAATAAAAAATCTTATGCTCTCAAATAATAAATCTCAACTCTCAGTATCTCAGTCCCATTGAGACACGTTTTCTCTATTATTATCACCAGTCACCACCAAGGCACCAACTGAGAAAAGCCACTAAAAATGCTCCAAAATCCCCACTTGCGCGTGCCCTTAGGCTTCACCTAAAGAGAAAGGCTAGCGAAAGTTACTTGCCTGCGATCTTCAACCGTTGATGCATGTGAATTTTATTATATATGTTTTATGCGTAATTTTTTGTCGAATATTATCAAATGCTTTTGATCGACCGTATCATTTATGTGTATTTTCCGTTGAATATTTTGAAACGGTCTTTGTTGATAGTATCATTTGTGTTTTTTTTTTTCTTTGAATATTATGAAATGCTTTTCGTCTACTGTTTTAAGCTCATTTTACTTGATATATCTCTCAACATGCGGACAAAGTCCTGGAGTTGTCCAAGAGCCAAAAATTTATCAAAAAGCAAGTGAAAATCATATTTTGATAAGTCGGTAGAGTATAGGTTAAAAATTTGTCAGCATGAAGTTGTGATAAAAGAATCTTACTATAATTAAACTGCGCACAACATTTGAGCATTTATCAATATAGCAATTTTGCTTCAGCCGTTATAGTTAAGCTATGTGATATGTTTTAATAAATCATAAGCTGACACGTGAGCAAAAAAGAGAGAGAGGATATAAGTTTTTTTTTAGCGATTCATGACTCAGTTGATAAATTTAGCAATTTTGTTTAGCAATCCTTATATTTAGCAATCCTTATATTTAGCAACCGTTTAGGTATACTGTTTTAAGCTCCTATTTATTTTAAAAATTGACAAATTTCATAAAAAAAAAATTAACAATACTACTGAATATACTCTAAATTATCTTTTCTTAGCTTCTGAACTGTCTCTTTGAAGCATACTGTGATTTTTGCCACCCTCAAAAACAAACAACAACGGTGCCAAGAAATCTTATTCTATGTCTTCATCAATGAAAGTTGATCTTTAATCTAGTCCACTACACCAAAGATAAGAGACATGCTAACAATATTTTCTTTCATATCTTCTTGTTCAATCTTCTTTTGCCTAGTATCATTTGGTCTAATGGCATAAGTCTTCTTTTATAAGTGAAAGTTCATGAGTTCGACTTGCAATAAATTTGTTGATGTATAGATACTAAATCTTATTGTCAATCAACATGCGTCATGATCATAGCATTGTTTTTTCGACGGTCATCAAATAATATTGGACAATTAAACAAGAAAGTTGCTAGAATCCTTATTAGCCGAAAAGAAATATCTGTGCAAATCTTTACGAATCCTTTCGGGAGGGTGAATAGTCGGAACTACTGCTCAGAGCTTGCAAGTTGAATCATGCAAGTCCAAAGAAGCTGTCACGAGCAGAGAGCTTTTTGTGTGGTGGGGCGAATCGAACGACTCTCTAGTTAGTGAAAGGGTAATGCTAATGCCAAATATACGAAAGTGATTGCGATGTGTGGGAGAGGAGCCCTTGGATCCATTACCATCAACTCCAACATTATAGGAGAGAGAAAAGAATGAAAGAAAAGAGTGGGTGATACACATTCATTCGTTCATGTATGAATAAAGATGTTGATAGTGATTATTGTTCACATGAAGGGTTTGTGTCCTTGATTAATTCTAGTTTGCTTCTAGGGTAGGTTTATGTCCCGAAATATGACTTGGCTGAAAACTCTAGGATCGAAATAGCTGGTAGGGCCGTTGATAGATGTTGCGCTGTAAAATTGAATTGTTGAATGATAGAACTTACGATGTTAAATTGAATTATTGAATGATATGATTTCACGGGTATGGTTGTTAATTTTAGAGGAGCGATAATGACACTCTAATTTTAAGATAGTGATAGTTTTGCTCTAATCATGATCTATGGTACATTTTTATCAAGAGAGTGTAAATGGCTAGATGCTTTATAAAAGATCAATTTAGAAATCGAGTAGTTAAACTGTAACATTAGTATCACTTCCGAGTTCAGCCACTTAATTTTTCTAGCAATTTTGTCTATAATTATAACATTGGCTTAATAGTTTTTTTCTTATCAATTAAACAACTCAAATACTATAATGAGTCTTTTGTGAGTCATACTCATGACCTCTCACTTATAAAGGGGTAACTATGTCACCAGACCGAATAATAATGTGCAAATTTGTTCAATAGCTTGTCGAATGTATTATACAGTCCAAATGTTGTGATCGTTTATGAACATGAGGTCCTAAAATGTCTTTTTAAATCCGTAAATAATTCAAAAACAGTTTTTGGACTTTCCTAATTTCTATCTTGAAGTTGATGATGACGTGTATTATTGAAGTAACAGTTAAGCGAAAATTCTTCTTGTAGATTTGGAAATCTAAACCAGAAATGGACCTCTAGAAAATGGTATATGATATTAACAATAAGAATATAAACGAAGTAAAACACAATCAGAAGACCTTAGTAGGTTTTTGTTGAAATGAAAAGACAACCCACAGCAAAACAAAAACGCACGTCAAATCAGATACCTTTTCTTCCCCAAAATCTCAGATCACACATATCTCTCCCTCCAGCTCGACCTCTCACCAGCCACCAATATTTGGTTTTGGCTGTGTATTCTTTGGAATCATATCATTATTCGTAGCTACTATTGTTTCAGCGCGCCTTTCAGAGCTTCAGCTTTTAAACCGATCCCACATATATGGTAGGTTTCTGAGCTTGTGTTCGATTACTGGTTTTGGACTCAGAACTGGAAAGCTGCAAAGAGAAGCACCAAAGAAACCCTAGCTATTCTCGTGATAGAGGTTCAGAGGGTGGCCAGGTTCTTTGCCAACTGTGTCAAGATGGGTTTTGTCTGAGAAGGACTCTATGATCTCGGGTCACCTCCCACAGATCTCGTATATAATTATATGCCTCATGCTTTTCTTGATGCGATTATGTTTGTGTGCTCATGTTTATCTTAATCCTGTTACTATAATGCAAGCTGAAGTTGTCTTCCCCTTTAGAACCTTTATCTAGTTATCTACACTTTGTGATTGATATATGACTATATAAGAGATAAGCATGATAAACAAGTGACATAATTTAGTTAGACGTCAACTTATAATAACCTGTGGCTGGAGAGATAATCAAGTGCAACTGTGCAAATAACATGGAAGCATTTTTAATGAGGACTCTTAAGTTGAGGACTTGTTGAGGACTTTTCGGTTTATCCCACATTTCGATCTTATATCCACATTTTGACCGTTCAGTTTATATGTATTTATGAGTACATCATTCCTCCAAATTTTCAGCTATATTGAAAATTGTTAAGACATTTATAAGTGTGATTTATCAATAATGAACTTGAACGGTTCATATTTGACAGATTTGATTTGTCCATTAATTTGATCTAGTTTATTATCTTAACGAACACCAATTTGGCTGAAAATTTGTAGAAATCATCTACTCATATAAACCTAAAAAGTAAACGGATGAGATGTCAAAATGTGATCGAAAAATAAGTTTTTAAAATCATAAACTGAAAAGTCCTCAACTAGTCACTAAAAGGACTCCCATAAATCAAATTCTCATGTAGCAGAAGAAAAAAAGTTACAGATTAAGACGGTTAGCTTTTGAGCCAATAACTTATTATGCCTCCTATGTTGGACCGTCGAGTTTGCTTCCAATGAAGGGAATGTAACAATGTTGCTAATTCATTTCGAAGGAAAGTGATGGCTTTTAATCGATCCTTTCTATTGGGGTCTATAAATATCTCATTGAATTTTGGTGGCTATATTTCCAAGAGTTCTATAGGAAAGTGAGGGTTTTAAACTTTGAATTCAAAAAGCTTATGAAACGAACATGCAAGAAATGAGTAGGAAATTAGGAACGCAGCTATAACGTTAGTCCGCCTCATTGCTCACTGAAATTTCTATGATCGCTACCCGTGATAAACCTCTCGATTGGCTGTTTTGACATAAACCAAACCAAAACGAGATTAGCCAAAATTAATCACCTAATCAACTACTATAACCATCTGCTCACCATGTTTATAAAACAGAAAAATTTTAAGAACATTACATGACAAATGATCAACTCTTAATTTTAGTGTTTCAAGTTTCAAAACAATCATAAAGGTACGTGAACTTCTAATCTTAACTAAAAATATGTACATGACGTTATGTCTTCCGTTATCTTATGTGCTTTCTAATATGTCACTTCATAATTTAACAGTAATAAATTATTAAAATTAATAATTACTAAGGAGAGAGAAATAAAAAAGATCAAATTCTCATTGCTGAACTAATACTAAATTTTTTAAAGGAGCAACAAAGTCATTTTTGAGCACAGAAGATCTAATTCTCATTGTTGAACTAGTAACAAAACAACAATTTTTGGAAGACCAAAATTAAAACAGAAGATGGAATAGAGTAATCTATTTGTAAACAATAAAGTCATTAAGATTATGGTATGAGTTAACAATATTAAAAAAGAGAGTATATAAATAGAAAAAGAGTAAAAAAAATATAAAGAAAGAGAGAATGGAGAAAACCCGAAATCATCATTTGAAAATTAAGAAATTACATATAGCTAATGACGTTACTAACGTTATGTACTAAAAATATGTCGTGATTCTAATGTCATCTACTTCTATGATTGTTTTGAAACCTTTTTTTTTTTATCAATGATTATTTTAAAACTTAAAATATCAAAATTAAAAATAAATTATTTGTCATGTAATTTTCTCTTATAAAACCAAAACAGAAAGCTGAATCTCACTTTTTTAAGGCCTCTCTTTTCTCCAAAGTTACGACAGCGACGGCTGCCTGGTTGCTCCATTTGTATAGGGCATCTGTATCTATCCCCCCACAAAAATGAAAGTGCCCAACATTCAAATATTCAACCCTAAAAGAAACCCAAAGTAAATAATAACAGAAACAAAAGAACTCGAAGAAGAAGAAGCAGAAGAGAGAATCTATGCTATGCTCTCTTTCACCATGTGTTGCTCTTGTTGTTGTTGTTGGTATTATATCCCCGTCCCCACCACCCCAAATTAGACCTCCTCCTCCTCCTCTCCCTGCAACTAACTCCTGCTTCTTACTCCCCCAGCATTCATCTCTTTCTGCTTTACTCTTTATCTTCTTCGTTAGTTTTTTTCTTTTCCGATTACTCCATCTTCATTAGTTTATTCCCAAAAAGGTTTCAGATTTTATAAAACCAAGTCCGGCATATATTTTATTTGCGGGTTTTGCTCACAAGTCAGACACACCCTTTCAAAATCTCCACACAAGAATCGTTTCTTTATTCATTCTCGGAGAAAAGTCTCGTGCTTTATTATTTTATCCATACACAACTCGCTAGCCGGCGATGCCGACGCCGGTAGGCGCAGCGAGGCAATGTTTGACGGAGGAGGCGGCGCGTGCGTTGGACGACGCGGTGGCCGTGGCGCGTAGGCGGAGCCACGCGCAGACGACCTCGCTTCACGCTGTTTCGGCTCTGCTTTCACTTCCTTCGTCTGCTCTCCGCGACGCGTGTACACGCGCCAATAGCAGCGCGTACACGCAACGCCTCAAGTTCCGGGCGCTGGAGCTCTGCGTCGGGGTGTCGCTGGACCGGTTGCCGTCGGCGAAGGCGCAGGAGGAGCCGCCGGTGTCGAACTCGCTGATGGCGGCGATCAAGAGGTCTCAGGCGAACCAGAGGCGACACCCGGAGAGCTTCCACCTGCACCAAATTCACAGCCAGCAGCAAACGGCGTCGCTTTTGAAGGTGGAGCTCAAGCACTTCATTTTGTCGATTCTGGACGACCCGATTGTGAGCCGGGTCTTGGGCGACGCCGGGTTTCGGAGCCGTGACATAAAGCTCGCGATTGTTCACCCGCCCGTGACGCAATCAAATCGATTCTCTCGGGCTCTGGTCCCGCCCATTTTCCTTTGCAATCTAACGGATCCCGACCCGGCCCGTATGAGATTCCCTTTCCCGCTCGCGGGATTCGAGGAGAGGGGAGACGAGAATTGCAAGAGAATCGGGGAGGTGTTAGTTAGAAAGAGCGGGAAGAATCCCTTACTCATTGGCGTAAACGCCGCCGAAGCTCTCGGAAGCTTCATGACAGCTGTACAGAAAGGCAAGTTACCACTCTTGCCTCCTGAAGTCAGTCGGTTTGGTGTAGTCACTCTCGAAAAGGAAATTGCGGAGTTTGTGGTGGATGGCGGGAGTGAAGAGAAGATGAGCTCGAAGCTGAAGGAGGTGAGTCATTTGGCCGAGCAATGTTCCGGAGATGGAGCCGGTGTGATAGTCAATTTCGGCGAAATGAAGGTTTTGGTTGATGAGGGTGTGGTGAGTGATGCTTTGAGCTTTGTGGTGGTTCAATTGAAGGAGTTGGTTGAGATGCATAGTGGGAAACTGTGGTTGATCGGCGCAGCGGGGAGTAATGACATGTATATGAAGCTTTTGGCTCGGTTTCCGGCCATTGAGAAGGATTGGGACCTTCATCTCCTTCCCATTAGCTCTTCCAAGGCTTCTGTGGATGGAGTTTACTCTAAATCAAGGTGATGCTTCAACTCTAGTTTTGGTTTTTTCTCCTTTTTTGAGTTTAGATTGTTATTGTTTCTTTGGATAATGTGTGAAAATTTGGATGGTGTTTAGAAAAGAAAGTATTGCTTGATTTCATCACTCTCGTTTTCTGGTTGTATAATTTTTTTGCCATCTAGATCACTTCAGGAAAATAAAATAGAAACTTTTTTTGAATAGATTAGTAACACTAGTAGTCTTTTTCCTTTTGTCATCTAGTCTTTGCTGCATTATATTACCCTCCATGATTCTGTACTATGATGTCGCTGTTGTTTTCAGTTATTTTATAAAATAAAATACTTTACGTCGTTAAATCAGACACAAACGTTTTCTTCTGAATGATACAAGTATCACCTCAAGTTTGAGCTTAAAAGCTTGTTTCGTGTGATATAAGATGGATAATTGTGCATGATTTTTCTATGATAATTTTTTCCTGTGGGAGTCGAGGTTTTTTCATTCCTTAACCATGTTCAAGATCAGTAATTGTTATCATTGAAGTTTGAGATAAACAGTCCATCTCATGTTATATAAGAAAGATTGATAATTATGCAACATTTTCTTTTGAGAAATGTGTGTTCCAGTAATCATCAAGAATCTAACCATGTCCACGGTCACTATTGTTATTGCCTCAAGTTTGAAATGAAGAGCTCTTTTCATGCTGTATAAGATTAATGGTTATGCAAGCTTTTACTGTGTGAAATGTGTTTTCCAGTGGTCATCGGTAACTTGCCATTTTCTGACCATGATCAGGGTCACTGATATAATTGCTTCGAGTTTGAGATGGAGGGCTTGTTCATGTGAAATATTAGGTTGAACATCATGTTAGACTTCTGTATGAATAACATTTTCCGGTGGTAGTCAAGAATTTTGTATTTTGTTAATTTAAGATCAATGATAATTTTTTTTTTCATTTAATGAAAATGTCATTCTTATATTCTAGAGAACAGAGCAGTATTTGAACAAGTAAACTATGTATGCAAGTCAAGTTTAGTGGGAATTTTTTTTTGTCAGAACTTTATCCTGCTTGATGTTTCATGATGACAAATTAAAGTGGATAGCTCTTGCTTAACCAAATTCGCAGGGCTGGTTTTATTGAGCTCAAAGTGTGTGTTTCATTCATGCCTTTCGGTCATTTTGTTGGTAGTTTTTCAAGTTTTTTAGACTATTATGTAAGGTAACTTTCACTTGATTGTAATATATTTGGGTTTTAGCACTATGATGTTTCTGCAGCAAGCTATAGTTTCTATCTGTTGTTACTTGGTCTATCTAGATATAGTAGTGTAGGTTTGAAGTTGACGACCCATCACTATGGGGTTAATGATTCTGCAATCACTAGTTCCAGAGTGTTAATGTAATCCATGTACGTATATGTCGTATGTACCCTATGTTGTATGTGTTGTATACCTGTATGTTATGATGTTTAACTTGCTAGTGCTATTGCAAGCTGTGTATGTGTGCATGTTTACATGTTTAAGACTTCAAGGTATATGCTTTAGCTTCTGACTATTTTGTGCCCGTTGGATCTCACAGTTCCATACTCATGATATACTTACAGCTTGTTGGGGTCCTTTGTTCCACTTGCGGGATTCTTCTCTGGACCTTCCGACTTTATAAATCCACTGAGCATCACGAATCAATCTTTTATACGCTGTCATCTGTGCACAGAGAAGTATGAGCAAGAAGTTGCTTCTATTCGGAAAGATGGATCAGCCATTACAGTAGGTGATCAGTGCTCAACTAGCTCACCTTCTTGGTTGCAAATGACTGAACTTGACACTGGCAAGGGAGTGGATCTCGTAAAGGTGTGTAAGCCCTTCAAAGTTTAATTATATGGCTCAAGTTGGCATTAAGTTTGTGCACACAAGCATGCACGCACACACGCACATATACGCGAAGCTAAACACATGCTTCTTGTGATTGGTTTGATTAATATGTTATTCATCAAATTATTTTCGAAAATAAATGAGTAAGAGTGTGCTCCATTATTTACTGCAGATCAAAGCGGATAGTACGACATTGAGTGATACAGTATCAGGACTGCAAAGGAAATGGAATGATATCTGCCGAAAAATTCATCATGCTCAATCATTCCCTAACATGGACAATTGTCATGCTGGGTCTCATGGTGCATCTCCTGAGGGCTCTCACATTGCTGCAGATAGAAGAGAAAGCAGTGGTGAAGATTCATCTATGCAGGAAAACCAAAGTGCAAAATATCTCTGCCTTCAGATGGACAGGCAGAAGAGTTTTCTGTCAAAACAAAAGTTACTAATGCAAGTAGCTTCTGATGCTGAGAATGCTGGTACGCAAACCAAGCAATTAGTTGTAGATTCAAATGGTCAGCAACTTGAACTGGGAAGCCCCTGCCGTTCACCTTTTCCTATCCTCACTATGAATCTTGCCACTGATCGCACATCATCCTCAACTATAACTTCGGTGACTACAGATTTAGGATTGGGAACCTTATATGCATCAACTAGTCAGGGACCAAGCAATCCCAAGTTACAAGATCATAGAGAGTGTCGCCAACGCCTCTCTGGTTCCATTTCTGCTGAATTCGATGCAGTAAGTGACAATAGTTTACATCAAATAACCCAGTCCTCTTCCTGCTCTGGATCTAATTTTTGTGGGCAGTTTGATCCAAGAGATATCAAGTCACTTGGGAGAGTTCTCACAGAAAAGGTTGGCTGGCAAGATGAAGCAATATGCACCATTAGTCAAGCTATATCCCGTTGCAGGTCTGGTGGTGGAAGGCATCGTGGCTCAAAAGTCAGAGGAGATATATGGCTGACATTGGTTGGACCCGACAGAGTTGGAAAGAAGAAAATCGCTGTAGCACTTGCCGAGCTTATGTTTGGTACTAGGGAAAGCTTAATCTCTGTTGACATGGGAGAGAGGGGATGTGATTCTGACTCTATTTTTCAATGGGAATCCCAAGATGATTATGATGTGAAGTTTAGGGGTAAGACGGCTGTAGATTATGTTGCTGGGGAATTAAGCAGGAGACCCCATTCTGTTGTCTTCCTTGAAAATGTAGATAAGGCTGATTTTCTGGCCCAAAGTAACTTGTCCCAGGCCATTAGGTCTGGCAAGTTTCCAGACTCTCACGGCAGAGAAATCAGCATTAACAACATGATCTTTGTGATGACTTCAGCTACTAAAAAGGGCAGCAAAATTCAGTACTTGGAGAATGAACCCCTGAAATTCTCAGAGGAGATAGTACTTGGTGCCAAGAGGTATCAAATGCACATAGTGAATATTGGGGGTGCCAGCCAAATGAAGGGTGTGAATGTGAGGATTGCATCAAGGGAAGGAACCTTAAACTCATCTTCTGTAAATAAGAGAAAGCTGATTGACAGCAGTGCCTCCATAGAGGAAACCTCAGAGTTACAGAAACGGGGCAACAAGGCATCAAGGTCCTTTCTGGATTTGAATCTGCCTGTTGAAGAGATAGATGAGGGAATGAATTGTGGAGACTATGACAGTGACTCCATCTCCGAAAACTCAGAAGCTTGGATGGAAGACTTCCTTGATCAAGTAGATGAAACAGTTGTTTTAAAGCCATTCAACTTCGATGCTCTTGCTGAGAAAATAGTGAAGGAAATCAACCAAGAATTTAAGAAAGTCTTCGGACCTGAGGATCAGCTGGAGATCGACTCCAGAGTCATGATTCAGTTACTTGCAGCTTGTTGGTTATCAGACAAGAAGAGAGCATTGGAGGATTGGATTGAACAGGTTCTCTCCAAAAGCTTTGCTGAAGCACGTCAGAGGTATTGTCTCACTGCTCATTCTGTAATAAAATTGGTTGCCGGTGGAGCACTTTCGGTGCAAGAGCAAACTGCCGGTGTTTGCCTTCCTGCTAGAATTAGTCTGAACTAATTTTGTGCTCACTGTGCTATCTGTAATTACATGTATAATGTAGCTCTTAGCATATAGTATCTGGCATTAGAAAAGCTTTTGTTTTTCTAATCAATCTTTATGATTTTTTGGGTAAATCATTCTGTGTTTGTAAGAATGTGCAAATTCCTCTAGATCTTGGAGAGTTAGTCACTTAGTTGTCTAGGTTGTAACTTGTACCCTATGTTGTAACATGTATCCTACATTGTTTGCTTCATGATCCATCTAATCTAGTTTGCAACCTCAACCGACTCCATGTTCTTCACTTCTTTTCAATTCTCATATTTATTTTGTTCGGGCTACTGTACCATTTCCAAAGCCCAAATTTGAAGAGTGCTGAAGGTTTGCAGCCCACTATTTTTATAAACGAAAAAGTAGGAAGCAAGAACAGAAGAAAGGTACACACACCTCCCCACTTACCCACTATTACCATGAGGATTTTGATCCAACTTTCCACTGAAAATATATTCCCCACTTTATGAAAAAGAAACCAGCATTTGAAAGTTGGGGAGAAAGTGATTGTATTTCCACTTTCTAAAAAAGTAGAACAATTAAGCCCATCCTTATTATTATTATTTTTTTCCGAAAATGAAATTCACAAAAGCGTATTTGATCTTCTAACTAAGATTCTTCTTTGCTTTTTTATCATCGCAAACCCTCGATGGATAATTTTTCGTATTTGATAAATTTTTACGAATGTAATCTTCTTTATCTTTCTAATATAGGGTTACTAATTGTGACTTCTTACTCTAAATATTTGAACATCCACTAATCTGATAGCATTTCATTTGGTTATATTTAACACGAATCACATCAATTAGTTATTCAAGCTTATAGATAACATATAGTTGGCACCTCCAAACTTCTCGAGACTTCATTTTCCGCATGAAAATCGAATAACGCTCGACAAAGAAAGTGAAAACCAAAGGAGAAGAGCCAAAAAGAAATCAAATCCACCGTCCGTGTGCCAACATCAAATTGGAATCAGAAACTTTGATACTGATAAGTGATGAAAGAGGAAGTGGTGTGAAAGAAGTGATCACAACACATAAAAAGTCTCTTTCCACATTTCCACCTCACAAGAAAACGACACCAAGTGATTCATACCCCTTTCTCTTCTTCTTTGCTTATTTCATGGACCAGGAATTTCCTCACAAATTTCCTCATATCTTCGATGTCGTTTACTCACCAGTGGTGTCGTATTCGAGCCTGGACTTTTCAATCTGAAAGGGGAAGGCTGTGTTTCAACTTTTTATTTAGTCAAATTTGGTTTGGCTTTGGCTTTGGCTTTGGGACACAATCTGAGCCGTTGGAGTGTCCACTCTGCCATAGAGGGAAACTGGAGGACGGTCAGATTGTCTTCTTTTTTGGATTTTTTTTAAAGGAATTGGAATTTTTCTCTTTGAGAAGTAGCATCCAGAAACTGGGTCTATCCAATTATTGATGAATTGTGTTTAGTCCTAGACTCCTTGTCTAGGAGCTCAACTTCTTATTCTTGCCTCTCTTCAATGAATGGTGATATTTATAGTTTATGTCCATTTTTTTAACAACATACGACTCTTCAATGAAAATTGAGTCATGTCTATTTTTTAGTTATATAATTGCATTAAGAGCATATTTAGCAATTTTTAGTTAAATTTTAGTCAAATTAATTAAAATGTCATTTTGGCTAGGCACTTTATAAATACGGCTATGCTCTCTATTTTAGATAGCATTACATCAACATTATTCTTTCAATAAAGATTAAATAATTTAAATATATTTATATATCACGTAAAATATTTTACAAGGAATGTATTAAATTATAGCTAGACTCCATCTGAATCATCTCGCTCTCTATATTTAGCTAGCGATATAGCTAAAAGTCATAATAGCTAAACTTTGGTTAATCTGCTAGAACTCCGAAAATATCAAAATAAGATAAACACGCTCTCTAAAATAGCTAAAAGCTAAAATAGACAGTCTACTAAAGTTGCTCTAAGCAACTGTTGAGAGTCTGGTATGGTTAAACAGAGATGACACATGCACCAAGTAAATCCAAACCTTTTACTCGAATATAAGTTTGAGAGTGAGAAGCTTGTTAAGATATCGGAAAGAGGTTTAGTTATATTAGCAATGTTTTCATATTTATTATCTAACTAAGAAAACAATGCTCAACCACCATTAGAGGTAAATTTAAAGATACATGTAGAGTAAATTATCATGAAAAGAGTAACAACTACATGAATCATGACAAACTCTTCTTTAATAAAACTTGATTTGGCAAGTGTAAATTGACTCATCAACTGAGGGTTAGAATAGAACGGGCCTCATGCACGCAACAAAAAAGAAATAGAGTGTCGTTCTCTCCCGGCCGAACGCCGTCGTCACTCCCGTCACTGTGTTCCGGTCTGGGAGTGGATGTCTGTCCATGACAGTGGTGAGGTTACTGGGCATATCAGTCTTGATTTGTGCCTCTCAGATCGTCGGCAAGCGCAGGTGAAGAGTTGCGGCCTGGGTTGTTGCTTGAATGAGGGAATCATGCAAAACTTGTACATGTCTTTCTTAGATTTGGGATGTTGCTGCTTTGGAGAAAGAGATTGGAGGTCGGAGAGTGGCCTGGATTTGGTGGTACGACGGGCTAGCTTGCTGAGGGGTTGGCGGTGCTGCGCTGTTCCGATCCTGACTGGGTGGCGTGGGGTACAACACTACGACGACGATGGTGAGATCTAGGTGGTTTTGCAACAGATATCTCTAACTGGGAGGGTGGTGTACATCTGATTTGTCAAGGCTCCATGGGCCTGGGCCATGGGAGCTACTACGTATTAGGCTCCTAATGCCCCTGGGCTTTCGCCTCATAATCCAAGGGTATGTGCTTGGGTCTGGGCTTTGGCCTGGGTTTGGGTTTTCAACCCATATGAGGTATCTATCTTACATTATATTGCTCATTACTTAATCAAGTTATTTAAGGCTTCAGTTTTTGGGCCATGTCACTCGTGTGGTGCATTTTTATCCCTATGTAGATTATTCTGGTTTGGTCCAACACAGGAGGACTCGATTCCTCATACTGGTGCCAATCAGTCTCAAATCTTTCCAGATTATTGGTCACCCAACACCAAAACAACCCATCAACCACCATTTTTAAACGGTCATGATTATGGGTGCTCATGCGTGAGTTTATCACCCTGCATCTTTGTTGGTATCGGTTCTTGGGTACGTTTTTGGTCATCTCTCGGGTCTTGGCAGCCTTAGCTTTATCATGGCTTTGGTTTAGTTGGTGGATTGTATGGTGTTATTTTGAGGAAGTTTGTCCTCTTGGTTGCGGGTTTCCATATGATTTGTGCGTTGGGATTTGGTAGATATCAGGTACTCAGACAACAACACTACGATTTAGCACTCCGCACTTACTCATAGCTATTGGTGGCGACAACGACGACGATGGCCATGCTAGCGTGCATGGGTGGTGTGTGTGGTAGATTTGTTAGTATAATTGTATTTATGTTTTTGGATGTAGGGCCTTCGGTCCACAGTTTAATGAGCTGGTGGTTTCTTTTCACTCTTTCTATTTTGATTGAATTGGAGACTCATGCTCTTCATTAGAGAAATTTTATTAACACATCCCTAATTATTAGATACACATCTCATACTTAATACACCACTTATTAACTTTATTGTTTTAACATTTTATTATTATATACACATACCTAAACTTCTTACAATACCCTCATTCAAAATACACAACTTATTCACTAAATACACAACTCATTCACTAAATTCACATACTTTTCTACATCTGCTACTCAATTTATAAAAAAAAAAAGTTCACGTTAGTTTGATTTTTCTCAAGGTTTCAACTTTCCTCGTACTGTTTCGCCTCATTGACATCTTCCTCGCAAGTTTTTATTTTTCTCTAAAGGGTTTCATCTTGTTAAGATTTTCCTCGAGAGATTTCATTTTGGTAACATCTTCTCCCATTGGTTTTCCTCGACAAAATTTATTCTCAAGGAGTCTCTTACTAAAACTGATTTCAAGAATTCTTGAACCGACCGAATCAAAATAAAACAAGACAATACATTACCAAAGTTTTTAACGGAACTTTCAACATTAGAAATTCAGAATGCTCAATCTTTTTTAAAACTAAATTAATCGATTCTTGAGAACCATTGCATAATATTCATGTGGTGTCAAAATATTGGTACTCGATTCAAGCTAAAAATTAAAAAGTGTTAGAAGAACAATAGCTAATATACTGATAGAGGAAAAGAAAACTCTTAAGCGGGATATTTTTTAAATATTTTTTTTGAATATAGCAGGATATATATTTTTTTTTTATGAATAAAGTGGGATATCTCGATTTTATTTCTACTAGGTTTCTTTACTTTTGTGTTTAATATGAATATCTCTTTTGAAAATTTTACGTACCTACAAAATCTTATATAATTTATATATATAAAAATATGTGTATCTAGCATTTAGGGATATGTTAGTAATTTATCTCTTCATTATTAGTTTTTTCAGCCTTGTGATTACAAGTTTGTAATTTGGGTTCGTCTCTTGATTAATGCAGTGTTCATTTCTCCATTTCTCTCCCCAAAAAAAAGATGACAAACTCTTCATCAAGAATCCTAATGACACAATGTGAATAGCTAGACTTTGATGAGTTAGATGATCCAACACCACCCGAAACACTAGGAACATTTAATGCATGAGACATACAAAGCAAACTAGAATAATTTCTTTTTATAGGAATTGTAACTGTAACTGTTATGTTAAATTTCCTTATTTCATCATATATGTATATTGTATTATCTACACGAAGGAAACTTAAATGACGAAATCAAATAATAGTTCATCATTCATATTCAAAGTCCGTTATTCATATTCAAACATAACATGTCAATAAATTGTAACATGTTGGTTAGCTGATCTAACTAATATCGTGAAGGTTAAAGATTGAAATCTTACTAACATGTAGCAGTGATTAATATAATATTTTATACCATCTTAGATTCATTAACAAATAAGAAGAAGATAAGGAAGAGCATAGCTAATAAAAACAGAAGCGATTACAAAAGCTAAGAATACGATGTGATCATGTATGTTTCCCAAGTTGACTACAGAACATTACGATTCTCACTAACATAAATGTTGCAACCATTAATTTAATTTATGAAAATGACTCTTGCGGAAAATGTTGAAAAAATGAAAAATATAATTTTCCGGAAAAAGAATAAACCTAGGCGGCCCACGTTTTTGGACTTTTTGATCAATTACTCAATTAAGCTTATGTCATGAATATATACCCTATTTATAATATTGCGCAATTAATCAGAAAAAATAAGAAATAAAATTCCATTTTGCAGGCGTAAAGGGATGTTTCTAGAAATCATCGAAACCTGCCTCTCTCATTCGTCCATTAGTCGATCATTTCAAAGTGTCACTTGTGCATCCACATCCTTAACATAATTTAATAATATCACACACTCTCAGCAATAATAACACTCGATTTTTATGGTTGTTTATTTTTATTTTTGATCCGTTATGACTTACGAGAAACCAAAAACTTTAATTTTATCGTTAAATCTACTAACATAGAATAAATAATGTAAAAAAAGAAGAAGAGTTTGAATTTCGTTCGAGCTGGAAAGCTTATTCCTACGCTTATGTTATAATTCATTGAAGAAAAACATATAAAAATAGACGTAACATTCTCGATGGTTTTTCGTTCAGCTAGAACTTTACAAGATCAATTTATACCAATGAGACAACAAGTTCAACTGTTGTATCGTCCAAAAACCCCCTTAGCTGAGTGATTCACATGATGAACAGATGAACTTAAGAATTGTTGGAAGAGATCATCGTCGTGGATGGATGAGGCTAAACAAAGATTGACCAAAAGTCTAACTCCCCACTTAGATTCGCCTGTCATGTCTACTGTTGTGACTGCCCGGTACACTTATCATGATCAAGTGACTCGACGGTATTAAATGCGTCCACGTCATCGACCAATGACAAAACAACGCGTCAAAAATCAGGTGTCAGAACCACCCAACTTTTCCTGAGGTCGGCTCCAGAGGATCCCCTACACGTGGCAACCCCTCACTCGAAGGCGGTTTGATATTATAAACTCCCTGGGACCCACCCCCGAGTTTTAGAAACTGCGATTTTTCAGAAGGAAAATTATAAGAAAGAGAGAAGAAATTTGGAGACGAAGTCGAAGAAGAAGAGCAGAGGGGCAGGTGTTCATACAGCCTCGTCTTTTTGACTCCAAAAATAAATAAATAAATAAAAGGAGAAGTCTTTGTCTTTGGTACAGTTCTGGCCGGCTAGTTAAACAAGGCTGTTTGGGTTCTTCTGAGCCCACTCTTGACTTGTGCTCCTCCTCCATTTTCTTGGTTTTAAGGTATGCTCCCTGAAAGCTTTCACTTCTTTTTTGCTGGGTTTCATTGATCTGAGGTTGGATTCTACTTGGGTTTTCTTTAATCTTGTCAAAGTTTGTAGCTTTATGAATAATTGAGTGGTTGGGGAGTTTAAAGTTTGGTTCTTTTGGATTGTTTTGTTTTGAGTTGAGCTGAATTTTGATATTCCCTATTTTTTTGGGTAGAGGGTGTGTTTGTTATTTGGTTTTGGTTGTTGGGTTTGTAACAGATTTTTGTGTTTGTTATTCTTGTTTATAGAATTGAATTGAAAATTTGAAACGATGTTTGTGAGGGTTGTGGAATTGATTGTGTGTTTTGATTTTGTAGAAAGAGAGCTTTTTGAAGGCTGATTTCCATGTGCAGCGGTTCGAAGAGGAAGCCTTGTTCCACTGACTCGACCATGGATCATGAGAAACAAGAAGGGTTCAGGTATAGCTTTTCGATTTTGCTGGAGTTAGCAGCGGCTGATGATCTTGATGGGTTCAGAAGTGCTGTGGAGGAAGATGGTCATGATGTGGATGAGGCGAGTTATTGGTATGGGAGGCGTGTTGGATCGAAGAAGATGGGGTTTGAGGAGAGAACACCGCTGATGATTGCTGCTATGTTTGGCAGCATGAATGTGTTAAATTATATCCTTCAGACGTGTCGAGTTGATGTGAATAGAGCGTGCGGTTCGGATAGGGCCACTGCTCTTCATTGTGCTGCTACTGGTGGCTCTGGTGCTTCCGCTGAGGTTGTCAAGGTCTTGCTTGCTGCTTCTGCGGATGCCAGTTGTATTGATGTTAATGGAAACCAAGCTGGGGACTTGATTGCACCTGCTTATAGTTCATCCTTCAATTCGAGGAAGAAAGCTTTGGAAGTCATGCTCAAGGGCGTATCCGGTTTAGATGAGGCTTTTGATTTTTCTGAGCAGATGGCTAGAGAAGCAGAAGGTGAAGATCAGCAAGAGGTCACAACTCCTCGTGCCTCAAAGGATGGGACGGAGAGGAAAGAATATCCTGTTGATCTTTCTCTTCCAGACATCAAGAACGGAATTTACAGCACAGATGAATTTAGAATGTATACTTTCAAGGTCAAGCCTTGCTCTAGGGCTTACTCACATGATTGGACAGAGTGCCCATTCGTTCACCCAGGGGAAAATGCAAGGCGGCGTGATCCAAGGAAATATCATTATAGCTGCGTTCCTTGCCCAGAGTTCAGAAAGGGGACTTGCAGGCAAGGGGATGCTTGTGAATATGCACATGGTATTTTTGAATGTTGGCTTCACCCTGCCCAGTACCGAACTCGTCTTTGCAAGGATGAGACTGGATGCACACGAAGGGTCTGTTTCTTTGCTCACAAAACAGAAGAGCTTCGTCCCCTGTATGCTTCAACAGGTTCGGCTGTCCCTTCTCCCAGATCATTCTCTGCAGGTGCTTCTCTGGACATGGGACCATTGAGTCCACTTTCGCTCAACTCGCCATCTATCGTGATTCCTTCTGTTTCAACTCCACCTATGACTCCAACCGGTGCTTCTTCCCCTATAAATGGAAACATGTGGCAAAATCAACCAAATATTGCACCCCCCACCTTGCAGCTCCCAGGTAGCAGGTTGAAGTCTACTCTAAGTGCTAGGGATTTGGATCTAGACATGGAGTTCCTTAGCCTGGAAAATCACCGTCGCAGGCAGCGCTTGATAGAGGAGTTGTCCAGTCCCTCATCCAACTGGAACAATGGCTTATCTAGTCCTTCAGCTTTCTCTGCCTCCGGGAATCGAATGGGGGAATTGAATAGGATTGGTGGAGTGAGGCCTACTAACCTGGAAGATGCGTTTGGATCAATGGATCCTACAATGTTGCCTCAGTTGCAGGGGCTATCACGGGATACCACAGCATCCCAGTTGCAATCCCCAACTGGTATCCAGATGCGCCAAAACATGAACATGCAACTTCGGTCAAGCTACTCAGGCAGTCCCTCTTCATCTCCTGTTAGGGGTTCTTTGCATGGGTTTGATGCATCTGGTGCAGCTGCAGTTTTGAGTTCCAGGTCAGCTGCATTTGCAAAGCAGCGGAGCCAGAGCTTCATTGAGCGCAGTGCTGCAAACCACAATTATGGGTTATCCTCACCGGCCGATTCTGGAACTCCAAAACCTTCTAACCTCTCAAACTGGGGCTCTCCTAATGGAAAGCTGGACTGGGGTATCCAGGGGGAAGAACTGAATAAGTTGAGGAAATCTGCTTCTTTTGGATACCGAAACAATGGAAATAGCTTTCCAACTGTTGATGAGCCTGATGTATCTTGGGTAAACACCCTTGTCAAGGATGCACCACCACCTTCGAGACCTGGACCACTTGGTTTTGAAGAGCAGCAGCAGCAGCAGTGTCACCTGGAAAATGGAGATGCAGAGATACTCTCTGCTTGGGTCGAGCAGTTGTACTTGGAGCAGGAGCAGATGGTGGCTTAATCTAAATCCAAGTCCCACAGGATTGCTCCTTGATTAACGTTTAACTATATTTTTTTTTGTCATTTGTTAAATTTTTATTGAGATTCATCATATCTAGGTCGAAGAAACTGGAGAATGGGGGAAATAACCCAACGGAGAAAAAGATAAGTCGTGCAGGATGCAAATTCTGCTCTTACCATTTCTTTTTATTTTGTAATCTTCATTGAACTTTAT
The DNA here is from genome assembly GCA_010134655.1 of Fragaria nilgerrensis. Lineage (NCBI taxonomy): Eukaryota > Viridiplantae > Streptophyta > Magnoliopsida > Rosales > Rosaceae > Fragaria > Fragaria nilgerrensis. The sequence goes on from CM020979.1 coordinate 39,113,993, forward strand.
ATGAATCTCAACCAGAAGGATGCTTGAATTATGATAGCATTTCATCAACGAGAATCATCATTTATAAATTTAATTTAGATAAGGTTGGTCTGTTACACAGATACCGATGCATTAATCATTGGTTAATCATGTTCATATCAATTAGGCTGACTGTATGTTCTCATGTTGATTCTATTGTACACTTTCCTACTCAATAAAGATGTCTTTCAGATATTCATGTCTTGAGGACTCCTGCTCATTTCAATATTTCACCATACTGGGTTCAGTGGGTTGCCATTTAGATAGCTGTTGAACTTCGAAATTCGTCTTCGTCTACTTTTGTAGTTGGGTGCAGTTGGGTCTTTGTCTTTCTTGGTAATTATTTGTTAGTGGTGTCAGCACTAGAAAAGAACGAGTAGTATGGTGGCTTTAGTACCACCAGCCACTCGGCCAGTGATCCCTTGCTTCTAATAATTTTGATATGCCTCAGTTATGTTGTACCCACTCAAAACACATGTTTAGGGTATTATCTCATGCGCTTCTGCAGGAGTATATGTTATGATATTTTCTACGGTCGGATGCAGTCAGTAGGCTATATAGGCTCAAGCCTAGAAAGATTTTTGGGTTAAAACCCCTCAAGTAGAGGTATGTATATTACACCAATTAACCATACCAGAAAAAAGAAAAAGTTAGTTAATCTTTACATAGCCGCACACAGACTTCGTTCTCCACTTCTCTTGCACAGCACAGTTGATCTCCGTTCAGGTCTCCTCTTCTATTTCTGCTATGATCGAATTGGGAATTTTCGATTTTTCTGCTATGCTCCAATTGGGAATTTTCAGTTTTTCTGCTATGATTGAATTGGTAATTCAGGATTGGAGGGATTGTGGCATAGGTTATGGGTGTTCCATAGGTGTATCTTGTATGATAGAAAATGACATGATAGTTGTTTCTTGCTGAAGCTGATTTTTGCAGCTTAGTCCATGGTGGATGGATGATCATTACAAAGTGATCATCGGCCTCTCTAATCTCCAGTAGCAATATCAATAGCCTTTGAGGTGTAACTCTTCAGTTAATCTTAATCATTTCAGTTAATCTAAATCATCTCGTTATGTGTCAATTGAATCAGTAGGCATAATTCTACATCTTTCCAGCACATAATTACCAAAGTACATATAATCCAGTTAATATCAGTGTTAGATTCCTGTACTTATCATGCACGGTATATATTGTTGCAGTGCATGCAATAACGGGGAGTGTTGGGTTGATTAATTTGACATGCAGTTAGTTAAGCAAACCTTGCATGTAATTTCACATAGTTCTTGATGGAGTTTATGAGCGGGTTGAAATGTTCATATTTTGATTCTTGTGTTCCCAAGCTGAAAAATGTGCCTCGGTAAATTAGCCTAGACGCTTGTAGAATCCTGGATTCGCCACTACATACGAATCAAACGAGTAGTCTAAAAATAGTGCATGCTCTAAAGGAAAAGGTGGTTATGTTGATCCAAAGGCTAAAAACAGGTGCGTATGATAGGTTTCTGGCTTTATAACCTTTACTAGCAAATCATCCTACTATAGAGGTTAAGAACTTAAATCTACACAGGTGATATCGGTTTTGTATGTAAACGTATGAAATTTACAATCATATTTACCTTATAAAGAGGAGGAAAAAGTATGAAATTTACAATCATATTTACCTTAGAACGGAAAGAGTGGGAGCTAGTCCTTTTATGATAGACCTACTAGTCTAATACCATGACTTTCAATCATGAACATGGTTTGATTAACCAGAAAGGACCCCATTGGTTTGAACTTCGAACTTTGAACATGAAATCCTTTTGATGACAGAGTGCTAAAAGTCATGTAACACAAGTTTGAATTCGAATCCTTTTTGAGTTATGCTGCTTATTGGTACAGTAAAAGAAGCGATACAATAGTATGTTAGTTGCTTTAATTTATAGTAATACCAAATTTACAATGGTGGTAAATCTTACAGATTTTGAATTTCTAGTAGGAAAATCCGCAAGTTGATCTACAAGCTCCTCTATCAGTTGGCCTAGAATTTGTGACTCAAAATCTGCAGCTATTCCTGCAGAACCTTCATGATTATTCCAGATGCCTTTGTGTACGCTCCAATTTGAACCAACCAATTCAGCTTCAGTCAGACTACAAATTTCATCTAAAATCTCAAAGTACTCTGCAGTATGATACTCTTTCTTCATTGTTCCAAGGCCTTTCCCTTCAGTTTTCTTTGTTTTTCTTGCATCACAAGTTAAACAGTCGTCTTTTTTTCTGGGAAATGAACTGGCCAAGACTGCATCTTCTTCTGGTGTACAAAATGTAAAGTTTAATCAGCATCCTATATTTTATAATCGAAATTGAATAACTACAAGCTTAATTGAGGGGACAAACCTGATGTAGGAACTTCATTATCAACATGAAACTGACCATAATCAAGGACAGAAACCGGGCTTAAATCTTCCAAGGTACAATCAGATTCTACATTGTTAAGAACATCACAGATGGTCTCTCTCTTGGGTTTATGAGAGGTTTTGCTTCTTAGCATTTCCCTCCCATTCAAATCTTTCAATACCCTTTTACTCTTTTCTTCTTGAACTTGCTGCTTTTCCTTCTGAAGCCCTCTTTCTTTTCTATTTTCCTTGTTTCTGCTCTTTCCTGCTTTCTTCCTCCTCAACTCTCCATGGTCCGTTTCACATTTCCTCCCTTTCGATCTCCTCTCTTTTCTTTCACTCCCATTCTCGAAGCTAAGAACAAGGAATTCCTCACTTTCAATAAATGTCGGCATCTCTCTAAACAACTTGACTCGTCGGCGCTCATGTGCCTGAATTGGATCATGGTCTCCCGAAAGCCGGTCCACAGAATTTAGAGACCGGCTACGGGATATCGAATTTGGAGTCGAGAGCAGGGTGGCATCTGGAACTGACTCCAGCCCCATTAGCCTTGCCACTATGCTTGGTGTGGCAGAAGACTCTGTTTCCTCTGCTTTCTCTTTCGACTTGAAATGCCGATCATGTCGAGATTTATCAACAGAATTGGGTTCTTCTGGGATATGATCAGAAGGGTATGTAGGCAAGCTCCCATAGCAGAGAATTCTGCGCAAAATGCCAGCTATGCATCCATTAGTAGCACCTTTTGAATTGGTTAGATCAAAAGTGGTGGTGGTGGTGGTGATGGTGGATGATGAACACGAAGAAAAAGAAGAAAAAGGAGAGGATTCAGAAGAAGATAGCAACTTCATGTCGAAGCTGAACCGATAACTAACAAAGGGTTTTGTTATGTGGGAAGATAGACAATGAACAATTTTGAGTTGTTGGGTTAGTGGAGGGTTGCTGCAACTTTGAAGCCGGAAAAAAGTGAAAAGAAATAGTGTGAGGGACAAGAAAAAAGCAATGGCAGAGAAGAAAAGAGAGAGATTCAAATTTGTTTTGTAGTAGCAAAGTGCAAATTAGAGTGGGGAAGACAGAGTTGGAAGAAAAGTGGCGGGATCTGGATTTGAAATGGGGGCAACAAAGTAGATGATGTTGGTTTGTTCAGGGATATGTTTCCACGCGCGCTGTAAAGTCAATTTGTGGGATTTGGGACTCGAATTATTGGAGGGTGAGGTATGTTGGGTTGGACTACTACCTTATTTCTTTTCTTTTTTACAATGGCAAACTCCTAATGTGCTTCACACTAGTGTTTGTGTTTCTATTTTGGTGCTTCCCAAAACTTCTCTATGCTCACTTGGATCCATAATCTGGAATCATGTCGGCAGCCCCCGAGCACTAGTAAGTAGAATTTGAGCTGTAAAAACGCAAGACGAGATTCTGTAAATCAATGAGTGAGAAATATCATCCTAACAATCTTATTCTGTAAATTATTAGGTTTTGAAAGATTTTAATCTTCGTAACTTTTAACATTTCGTCATCCTAATATACTTTTCATTAAAAATGAGAGATGATTATTCTTTCATTCTCTAATTAACTTCTAATTCGCAAACCAAACAATATTAGAAGACTAGTTAGTAGCTAATGATTGATCAATACTGCAAGCTTGAAACACATATGATGATTTAGATTCTATTATTTGTGGAAGACCTAATGAACAAATAACAAATGAATAGTGGAGTTGTGGTCCAATTTACAAGTTATCAAAACTCAGTATTTGGGTTGGGAAAATGAGGATGATGTGGGATTGTGGGGTTTTGAGCAAGAAGCCTTGCTGATGAAATTATTTTTGGGGATTTGCAGCAGGAGATGCTCATATCATTTTTCTGTATGTGCTTGTTTTCAAACTCAATCCCCGTCTCAGAGAAAACATGTACAGCAAGCAGTGTTGGGTCGGTCCGGATGCTATTTCAGTCCTCAACCCGACCGGGCATTTGCTGTGATGTCAACTTCTTCCATCTTTTGTCCTAATTCCATCACAATCACTCAGCAAAGCTTGGCATCATGTTGCTTGTAGCTAGCCATTTCAAACTTGGGATGGCCGATGCTCATTCTTTGTTTCTGGCTATTTCTTCTTCCATTGTGATGTAAGACATATAGGGTTTGTTACATTTTGCACAGTTTCAAATATTGCGGGATCTAATGGCATTGATGTATTATGTATAGACCATCTACACACCAAGGAAAGTGTAATAAGGATGTACACATGCATGTATAGACCAAATAACCACGTTATAAATGTTATCTTTAACACAAGCTATACATGAAACTTTTGAGCAGACGAGTTGTAATGCCCTGCATATCATCAAAATGATCGTGAGTAATGAAAGAACTATGATTTCATCCATTAAAAGGGAAGCGTCAGAATGAAGTTCCATTTTTAGTTATCAATGAATTTATGCACTTGGTTAGCAAATGTCTCCAATTTACGATTAAAAAAGCAACTGTACTACTGAGTGAATGAGATGTTGGTAGAAACTAAGAACAAACAAGCAATTCGATGAACAAAACAGTATTTATTAATAACTGTAAATAACTAAAATAAGATCAAAATCATTAGATGAGATAGATAGATAGAGAAATTGAGTACTCACAGTAACAAGAGCACATGAACATTTCAGGTCAAGCTAGAGTTCAGGTTTTAAGAATAGATGAGGGTTTAATTAATTTCCTTTCTCACATGTATATATTTATATACCACTTACAGCCTACAGTATCCTACTACAACTCCACCTCATAAGTCATAACAAATTTCAAAATGAGGTTAAACATAAGATTAGCATTGTAAGAGCATCTCCACCTGAAAGGCCAATTTTTGTTTACTAAATTTAAATTGACATGTGATGTGGCAGTGTCAAAATTAAATTGATAAAATCTACTCCAAGCTATACATGAGACTTTTGAGGACAGTTGTAATGGGCTAATGGCCTACATATCATCAAACATAAAATGATCGTGAGTAATGAAAGAACTATGCATGATTTCCTCTTTTAAAAGAACTATTGCCGTTATTACTTAAGCGCTTGGTTAGCAAATATCTCTATTTACCACTAAAACAAGCTCTAGTAAGAGATTATCTATTTTATAAAGAAAATAACATAAACATAAAATTAAACCAATCCAACCCAAGCCCAAAGACTAATTTGGCCCAGCTACCAGCTCCACAAGAAGACCCATATCCAAAACGGGCCTTGACCCGGATCACACATCCGGATCTAAACCCGACCCAGAATCAGGCCAGGCCCAATTTTGATTCCAGATTTGATCAGGGCACCCCAACCAAACCCCCTCCCGTCTGCCACCGCTGCTTTCCAGCCACCAACGATGTCCTCCATCACGCTGATGTTGCCATTGTTTTGGCCATGCGTCTCAGCAGGGGTAGAGTTGGAACTCTGGTGACGTCAAAAGTAAAAGCAAGGTTGCGGGCGCGGAATGAGTGCGCTGTGCTGGACTTCTAATCAAGCGAAAAGGGTTTTCGGTGCCACCTCACGGGCGAGGGATTACGAGTAAACCTCTTGTTCACCTGTAAATCAATACTCACTGTTAGAGCGAGCAGAGCAATAATCAGGAAGAAAGGGCGAGTCCGAACGGGCTCTGAAGACCAAAGCGAAGGGTGCTTTCATATCTAGGGTTTCGAGTAGCTCGAGAGTTTGTAAGTTTTGTATGATTTGATTGTGTGTTTATTTGATTGTCGAGCCCTCCTTATATAGCAATCCGCGAGTAGTTAGTAGAACCATAATCGCAATCCAACTCAGACTCAACAAATAGAATCCCACAAGGATATGTCTTACTCGCGAATCGAACAACCGGGCGACACGTGTCCATTTGCATAACAAACTCCGCTTTCTCCCCCGCGCTATCCAAAACACTATAGACTCCTATGCGAACTCAAACAATGATCTCGGGGGTATCACAATCCTCTCAGAAGAATAGCTCGCGCGCTCTAAAGCCCGCGCCCTTAGTGGGTCCTTATCCTTGTCTAAACATGGGCCACATGTATTGGCCCAAATGCTATCCAAGACTTATTGCGGATCTTGGACCAAAATCCTTGTTGGGCTCAAACATTGCCCCCTAGGCCTTGAGCTTAACACATCGCGCAACAGATAAGCAAAAAGGCCTTAATGAGTATGTTACGGGAATTCGAAATTCAAAAGGGTGCTGACGTTTCAGTGTCATCACCTCCCTTCATCAAATCGATTGATTGAAATCTCGAAACGCACTGACGTTTCGGTCGCCATCGCGCCTCTTCTTTACGGCTATTGATTGAAAAAACGTTAGAGTCCGTCCCTTTATAAACCCTGATGCGGGCCCTCACATTCCATCATCGTTCTCCAACCAACCCTTCTTTTCTTTCTCCTCCTGCAAACAAAAACCCTCGCCGCCATATTCATTCAACCCAGAAAAATGGTTCCCAAACCGACCGTTAGGGACCCAAACCTGAATCCTACGACGGCAATCTTGGTCGACCAATCTTGCCTGCCGCATCGCAAACAACCCTCCTCAAGGGACGCCTATCTACTTCCTTGAAACAGGGGAAGCACTGCTAGGTCCGACTCCCTCACAGCCCCTATCTGCCGCCGACTTAAATCACTATGCCGACTTCGTGCGCCGTCCAATCCTTGCCCAACGCCGTGAGCCTGGCAACTTTCCTTCATGGTTTCAACAAGCTCACTCCCATATAAACATCAAGGTGGGGGAATGGCCCAGCAGCACCCGAGAAGAATGAGATTGGTATGTGGCCCGCTTGCAGACCGATCTACCGATCTGGGAAGCAGCCAGCATCGCCGAAGCCATTGCTTTGAGCTTCTCGCTGCCCCATCATATCGATTGGGCACCCATCGTTGCAGCGGCCTGCTTATGGAACAGCGCAACCAACACCTTTGATTTCCCTTTCGGGCAAATGAGCGTTTCTCTGCTGGACATCCTTGCCATCACAGGGTTGCGGATCCATGTCAAGCCGTATGTACCAGGTGACTTCGCAACGATCGAGTTCACACACTCATGCAACCTGGCGGCCCGTCGTTTTCTGAAAGGATTGTATTCAACCTGGAGAACATATTACATCAGTCATGCGGAGCGGCACGAAGGAGGTATCGCTTTTCTTGAATATTGGCTTGATAAATTCATATTTTATGGTAGCGCTCATAAGTCCACAGACAAGTGGATGAAACTAGCCGAAGCACTCTACAACGGGATCGAGGTTGGGCTTGGGTAACCTGTACTAGGCGCGCTCTATCGGACCCTTCATACACTCTACCTGAGGCCCTTCCACCTTTTTGCCGGCCCATTGTGGGTTCTGGATTTGTGGATGCAGCTATATTTCTCGCTCTTCCGGCGTGCCCCGCTTAACTTCTTTCCCGAGAACCAACTGCTCGGGCTCGCCGTGTGTGGAAACGCCACGAACCGGTCTCCCCTGTCCTTCTTTGCCAGCTTCTCCATCTTGTACAACCAACTTGAACCGCCTCCCACCATGGATATGATGGTTTGTCAACGTCACCCCGAGGTCCTGTCGGATGGCTTTTTTTCTCGCTCTGATTCTGACTCTGATGCGAAGACTACCTTCATGAAGGCAACCACCTGTGGCGATCTTAAGCTCGCCGAGGACGAACAAGGTTTTGAGCTGTACGCACCAAATCATTTTTCCAGGCAGCTCGGTTTCTTCCAAGGGGTTCCATACCTACTCCTTTATTCGGTGAACAAGTACACCTCTTGGCGCAAGATTGGCGAGACAAACCGTGTTACCCCGCTGTAGGACATCTTTCCTCTTTCTCCGGGCTTGTTCGAGATTGAGCCTTCACTAGGCGTTGACCCCGCCTATCTCTCTTGGTGGCGCTCCCTTTCAGAAAACCACTGGGAGTTCCTAAATGATGCTGTTTTTGCCGCCATCTTTTCTCCTATATACGACACTCTGGGCGACTCAGATCGTACCATCCTTGACGCCCAGCGTGATCGTACAGAGGGTCCTTTGAGAAACACAGCGAGGTCCAAGCCCACACTTCCGACAGTTCTTGTTGTTCGCCGCCCGACCGGGATCGTCATTCGAGAACGCGATCCCGGACCCGAGGTATGTTGGTAACTATGTGATTTTCACACCACTTAACCAATTCTAGCAGAGTACTTCCCTTTAACTTGTTTATCCTTCTACAGGCTGCAACTCACCGAAGATCTTCCAGGAGACTCGAGGCTGCAGGAGACAGAGGGAAAGCAATTGTTCAAGAGGAGCCCGCGGTGAAATCCAACAACGAAGTTGTCCCGCCGATCAACCAATCGACCGGCGGCGAAAGCTCGCGGCAGCGCCCGCCAAAGACGAAGAAGAGGAAATGGAAGACCAGCGCTTCCAAAATGAGTATGGCTTGGTAAGCGATCCTCTCCTTAAACCTGTCTTCCTTCAAATTAGCGACAGCTTATTAAGTTTGTCCAACAGGTTTGAAACCGCCACGTACGTCCTCGACTCGACGAAGCCGGAGGAGATACTGGCATAGCGCGGAGGTTCTCATTCCAGGACCCATTATGACCGCGGTCGAGGAACAGACTACTGTCTTCGAGGAAATGGAAACACGGCCTCTTTCACCAAACAACACACCGGATGATGCTAACCTCTTCCCGGCGTCTGCCTCGGTTCGGGTTGGAGAACTAGACCAAATGGCTCTCCCCGAGCTCACGACTTCACCGGTGACCCCGCCAGAGGAAACTCAGCTGATAATCGTGCCTCCTCCATCGCAGCCGAACCTGGTAGCTGAAGCAGCTCAAACGGGATATACCGTCCCACTGCCTGTTTCAGGAATTGAGTCAATAGAGGTCAAACCCATCACTCCGGCCCTGGTGAGGCCATCTGGCGAGGCGGTTTCTTCTCTGGCTACTCAAACTGCTCGTCTCCGGGCCCGGGTAACCAACCTATCGATCCAGAGCCCATTCGCTCAGCCCGGGGCTTTCTGCATGGGCTGATGTGTCAAGGCCCACATATGCACATTTTTGACTTGGTGCGGGACGCACGTGTAGCTCATGGTGCCTTGGTTCGCCACTCGGCCAGCAACACTCTAGCTTTGGACCATGCTCTGGAGCTTATTGATGCCGTTGAACTACAGGCCCGCTGAGTTCAGGATGCAGGGGTGATAGGTGCATTTTATGCAACGTTCTTAATGTATTTCCGACCCTATTTAGTTATGTAATTCCTTTAACAATATTGATTTTAACTTAGTTTGTGTTTTTAGGTCGTAAAGAAAGACAAGGAGCATAAAAGAAGCAAAATAGGAGAAATCCTGAAAGAAGAGGAATCCATATGGCACAAGGAAAGAAATCAGAAAATCTGTCAGGAATTGTTAGTCAACTTCGACAGAGAATTGTGATCAGCTCACAAGGATCCAGGAGATGAACTTTATATTAACAAAAAGCTAGAAGAGTCTAGTTTTCAGAACTTTTCGCAGATCATCAATAGCTATTTTGGTGACCAAGTTATGACCGTTTGAGTAACCAAATGTCAGTCTGCCCGAATTTCTGATTTGGACTGGAACTTCAATTTCAAGGCCCAGACCACAACGACGAGCCCATGGACGAAAATTAAAGGTTCTCTAACCCTAATAGCAGCTGTTCATATGTTCTCTATATGTATGAGGAGTTGGAGACGTGAAAAGGGGTCGCTCTTTGCTGCAGAAAAATAACGTCTTTTCATCTCCTTCAGAAATTCATCTCCAAACACAAACACTAGTTTTAGGATTTCTCTTGCCGTGCCTTCTCCTTTGTAATTCTCGGCGTTCCTTGTAATTCTCGGCGTAGTTCCTTGTTTCAATACTCAAAGTGTAATCTAAACTCAGACCTCATGTTTTCTTTTACTATCTATTCAATTACTTTAGTTTGTTTCCATCTCTCTTATTCGTTTGTGTTCATGAGTTGGATTTTTGATTGAGTTTGTTCTTATAATCATGAAAATCAGATCTGTACACTTGAGTTGTTTGTGTAATTGATGATGCTTTTGATGATCTAAATTGTGTTTATGTGTGATTGATTGACACTTATGACTTGTTCTTAATCAATATGTGTCATTGTTTGTGTTAAGTCCGCGTCGGTAAACATGAACTAGAATGGTAAAGAGTTATAGGTTGCATGCTAGGATGTTTTTGAAGTCCGCGTCGGTGAATTATATTCTAACATGTTCAAGTTCATCCTTTGATCTATTTTGGATATGAAGTCCGCGTCGGTACATATCTATGAGAGGTTAGAAGGGTTTTAAGTAGTTAAGTCCGTGTCGGTAAATTACTTGAAACATGGAATTTGATTCGTTTCTCCATATGCATGATTTAGGTTGTTAGGGTTGAAATTACATAGCTACTTGATTATATGAATCTGATTTAATGTTTTCTTGTGTGCAAAGAGATGATCACATGTATATAGTAGCTTAGGTTTTTGTTTCTTTTTAGTTTAGGATTTTCGTCACTCTTCTGTTCCCTGTTTTATTTTATTTTATTTTCATATCAAATGATCTCCGAATCCCCTGAAAATTTGTACAGTTGTTCATATGTTTTTCTAATATATCTCTGTAAATTTTCATATTTTTCTGAGTAATTTAGTTTAAGTTTTTAATTAGGTTTTCAACTGCTGTTCTATGGAACAGTAGCTACTTTTGTAAATTGTTTAAATGTTTTATTACTTGTTAATATTTATTATGTTTTAATAACGCATTGTTTTGCAAGGTACCCTCAATCCCCGGCCCTATACGATACCCTACTTAGTCAATGCTGCTAACGATAAGGGTTTATTTGAAACAAGTTTTGCCTCCGTCAAGGGGCCCAGTCAGCGGCTCAAGAAAGGGTTCGCCAGGCCTTGGACAACCAGATGACAACTCTCTTGAATCAACTTGAAGACATGGAGGTTCCCGAGACAACCTTAGAAAACCTGTGCACCTTCTATAGTCGACGAATAGAGACTTTGGAAGCCTAGATAGCCGAGTTGCAAGCCCAACTCGTTTAAGCTCGTATGAACCTTGCGCAAGCCAAAGACGTTGAGGCCAGCGTGCAGGCCGCGGAGAAGACCTAAGAAGCTCTGGACTCGGCCACTGCTGCTGTGGTCGAGGCTCAAGCTCAAGCGGATATTGAGGAACTGGCTTTAGAAAGCCTTCTCCTAGACTTGTATAGGGCTTCTTGGAGAGTTTAAGCCCAACCAGTATTTTGCCCTATCTGTATGAATCTTTTGGAAATAGTATTTTAATCATATTACTTAAGCAACTCCTTTCCCGCTCTCGTCTTGCCTTTGTTGATTTCCCAATATAGCTACGGTCTAGAACGATCCTTCCAACGAGATTTGTTAGACTTTTCTATGCAACTGTTTGCTTGGGAAGCGGGAAGTTATCATGGATTCACTCGCCCGTCTTTATCTCCACGGCTCATATCTCGGAGCAATCTTCTGCATGCAGGACACCTGTAAAATTGAAAAATGACCCTTCTTGCCAATAAAGGGGATCTCTTAGCCGGGTTGAAGTATCAGTTAAGTCTTTGCCCCCTTGCCATGGATTCTTCTCTCTTTCTATTCATCTTCTTGTCTTTTCTAAGGTGAAACTACCCTTTTTTGGCTTTCTTACTCGTTCCTTTTGAGTCTGAAAATCTACTCTCAGGCCGGGAGTAAGTCTGAAAATCTACTCTTAGGCCGAGCCCACGTTTGGTTAAGCAACTGGTCTGGGTACCTTCTGCCTTGTACTGGCTGTTCTGCCCAAACGTGAGGTTTCTAAGGTCCCGTGTCCGTCCACACTTCAAGTCTTGGCCAGTGTCCTTGAAGCACCGTTGAGGCTTGACTAGTAGCATGAGGGACCCCGGTCCAGTGGACCTCTAGTCTCCTAGTGCTTCGTTTCTGGCCCAGATAGATGCTCAGATTGGTGTTGCTCCGGGACGCTTGCCAGTTTCAATCGAAGCATGCGTTGGAGGTCTCTTTTTCGACCTTGCAGGATCTGCGACTTTCATTACCAAATCCGTGCTTTTAAGTGTAGGTGTAAACATATTTCATATCAAGCGTTGTTAATGTAGTGCTTCGGCCGCAAAGCCGCCTATGAAACCTGTGTTAGGATACCAGAAACAAAAGAAAAATAGATGATTTCATTTTTTAAGGCCTCTGGAATATGCCCCAATCTTGTACTTGTTTTTGTTTAGACTTTGCACGTTTACAATGAACGAAGAAATAAGAAAAATTAAAATACATGTGAACCCATAGGGCCTCTAGGATAGGCCCCAATCTTGTACTCGTCTTTGGTCAAACTTTGCACGTTATACTTTATGTAGTCTTCATTCTTCTATCTCGGGTTGCCCCCTAGTGCTAGGAAGTGGAGCGCTGACGCGACGGCGCGTAGCACTATTAACTGTGATCATGGGGTTTGGAGGGGGCAGAGGATCCTCGCGTTCCTAAACTCCGGCGATATGGTGTTTAAGGAAACGACCATTAATAGGATTGCGGTGGAGGGTACCGTCAAGGTCGCGTAAGTGGTATGCCCCCTTGGGTAGTATGCGATGAATGATAAAGGGTCCTTCCCAGCAGGCAGACCACTTTTCCGGCCGTCGGTTTTATCTCCGAACGGTAACACAGCGCGCCATACTTTCTAGCCTTCGGCAAAACTTTGGCCACTTGTAACTTTGTCATAGGACCGTGCGATGCCCTTTTTCGAGGATGAGGTTGTTGTAAGCAGTGACCCGGTGTTCGTCGAGATCTTCCAGCTCCTGCCACATGACTTGAACTTAATCGTCTCCAAGCAGTTGGTGCTGCTCTTGTACGCGGAGCGAAGCAATGTTAATCTCGAGAAGAAGGACGGCGTCGTGACCAAACATAAGGGCATATGGTGTGGTATCCGTCGGTCCGCGCTTCGAAGTGCGATAAGCACAAAGAGTGTGGTACAGTTCTTCGTGCCAAACACGCGGGTTTATCTCCAGCATTTTCTGCAAAATGCCAAGTATCACCTTATTGCTGGCCTCGGCCTGGCCATTGGATTGCGCATAGTACGGCGTAGAATGGAGGAGTTTGATGCCATAGTCGTTGAGGAATTTGACCACAGAATCCACCATGAAAGCTGCCCTTCGGTCCGTAACGATGCATTCGGGAATACCAAAGCGGGATATGATGTTACAGAAGATAAAGTTGCGCACCGAGTTTGCCGAGGCAAGCTGAGGCCAGACTCTACTTGGGCGAGTTCGTTGGCGGCGAAGTTGAACTCACGAGGTATGTGTTCAATGTATACGTCATCAAAGTGGTCCAATACTTCGAATGCCTTGCGCAAGTATGGTTCGATGGACGAGCTTAAGCACTTGAATTTCTCCACCAACTGGTTAACGACCAATAGGGAGTCGCCGAAGATGTGAACTTCGTGGACACCTAAGTCCAGCAAAATTTCCAGTCCTATGATGAACGCCTCATATTCGCCTGATTATTCGTGCATTTAAAGTCGAGCTGGAACGAATAGGAGAATCGGTCTCTGGCGGGGTTTTCTATGGCTATCCCAGCCCCGGCTGCGGTATCGGTCCGTGATCCATCGAAGTATAAGGTACACGGAGCGAGTGCCACAGCCGCGAATTCCAACTCGCGAAACGCTGTGAGCTCGGATGGTGGGTGGTGAGCAAGGAAGTCAACTATAGCTTGTCCTTTTACTGTTTTTGTGGAACATATTGCAACGAGAATTCGGACAGGGCTAAGATCCACTTGCCAATGCGTCCCCTCAAGATAGGGCGAGATAGCACGTATTTGACCAAATCGGACTGAGCAATCACCACTGTGGTAAAGGCTAACATGTAATGGCGCAGCTTACAACCTGCAAAAAACAAGGCAAGACACAATATTTCCATGGGGGAATATCGTGTCTCGCAATCAGTTAAGACTTTGCTGAGGTAATATATAGCGTGTTCCACCCCATTGTTATCGTCTTGTGTCAATAACCCGCCAATGGACAAGTTGGCATCGGCGATGTAGAGTTTAAGCGAGGTTCCTTCGCGAGGTGGAATCAAAACTGGTGGGTTCGTAAGGTAGCCCTTGATTCGATCGAAGGCCTGTTGATGTTGTGTTTCCCATACGAACTCGGTTGCCCCCTGGAGCTTGAGTAGGGGGGAGAAAGGCTGGACCTTTCCTGCCGCATTGGATATGAAACGGTGGAGAAAGTTGATTCGCCCGAGCAACTGTTGAAGTTCATTTTTGGTCGTTGGGGGTGAGGCGTCTATCACCGCTTGTGCCTTGTCTTTTGGGATTTCGATGCCCCTTTGGTGTACCAGAAAACCGAGGAAGCCTCCGGCTTCTGTGAACTTGGCGGGGTTCATCTTCAGATTATGGAGACGCATCTGTGTGAAAACCTGTCGTAGGTCGTCTATATGGGTTGTTCGTGTCTTGGTTTTGACTACCACGTCGTCGATATAAACTTCAATCAGTTTCCCCAAGATGTCGTGAAAGATGAGGTTCATGGCGCGCTGGTACGTTGCCCCCGCGTTTTTAAGTCCGAAAGGCATAACAACATACTCGAATGCACCAACAAAACTGGGGCAGCGGAAGGCCGTTTTGTGGCGGTCATCTTCAGCGACGGGGATTTGGTGGTATCCAGCTGTTCTGTCCATGAAGGATAGCACTTCATGCCCCGAAGCTGCGTCAATGAGAAGGTCAGCCACTGGCATGGGATATATATCTTTGGGCGTTGCGTTGTTGAGGTCGCGGTAGTCAACACATACGCGCATTTTGCCATTTTTCTTGCGGACAGGGACAACGTTGGATAGCCACTCGTTATACTTTGCCACGTGGATGATACATGATCGGTGCATGCTTTCGATCTCTTCCTTGACTACGATCTGGGTCTCAGTCCGCATGAATCGGCCGTCTTGCCGTATTGGTCGTCGGTCGGGATAAGTTGGCAACCGGTGGCAAACCAATTCGGGGACAAGCCAGGCATGTCGTTGTACTTTTCGGCGAAGCAATCCTTGTATTTGCGTAATAGGACAAGAAGCTCTTCCTGTTCTGTCTCCGCCAGCTTAGCACTAATAGAAATAAGTAAGGGTTTTTCTGCAGTCCCTACGTCAACTTGTAAAATGGGGTCGCGGACCTGAGGTGGTGTATCGTCCAAGGCAGTAGGAGCTAGCTGAATAACTTTCTCCTTGGTATCGGTATAATCTACTATTTCGTCGACGTACTCCATAGTCGCGACCTTATCGTAGGCTTTGCATTCCGCCCAGTACGAAAGGAGTCTTTCACACAGGGACTCGCCAGCCTCGCATGCCTCCGCTGAGAAGGCACTATTCATCAGAATGTGGTAAGGGATCCGCGATGGTATGAGGACGTTGCAAATCGTCCTTCGCTTGGGTAAGTCCCCATCGCGCTAGATTATAGGTCGTTACCCCATATGGTCGGCCCTTATAGTCAACACCTTGAACATCCAATGGGCCCAAGTCTGTGTTATAATACCGGGCGTCGTTGAAGTTGGCGGAGATAGAGAATGGACGCGAGTCGACTTTGATAATGACCGCCTCACGTTTCTCAGTATCCCAAATCATGAGCTCTTGGTGCATGGAGGAAGGCACACAAAAGCTTCGATGGATCCAATCCTGGCCGAGAATCATGCTGTACGAGGAAGAGCATTCGGCAACAAAGAAAGTGTAGACCCGCGACGCCGGTCCAACCTTGACTCGTAAAAATAAAAGGCCTAGGTTTATGGATACCTGCTCGGTGAAGTTCTTGACTGTTAAGGACGTTGTTTGGATCATCGAGCGCATGATGTTTAGGAGTCCCATGGTGCGAGTCGTGACGACGTTGACTGCGGCACCAGTGTCGACCATGACTTTGTTGATCATCTTCCCCTCGACTTCAGCTGTGATGTACAGTGGCCGCATGTGAGTAGCCATGTCCAAAGTTGGGGGCGAAAAGGTCAAAGTCTGCTTATGTTGACGCTGCTCGTGATTTCCACTTGTGGAACATCCTCGTCTTGTACCGGAGCTGGACCCATTTCGCTATTGCACGGCAAGGATATGTCGCTGACGCTATCATTGCCGATCGGGATATCTTCCGCATTGCAGGTTGTGTTTGGCGGTAGGGCATATCGCTCCGATATTAAGAACACCATCCCGACTTGAAAAGAAAATTGTTCGCGGACGGGAATCAGCGGGGTGTCAATGACTCTGTGCTCCCCTTCGAGTACTGCAAAGGCATCTACTTCATGATTAACCTCTTCGTCCTCAACCCATCCTGAGATCTCTACCATATGGCAGGTGAATGATTCTCCTTGCTCTTCTTCTTGGCCGTCGTCCAAGTTAATTTGAGGCTCGGAATGTGCCTCGTCATCCGCTGAACATTCACGGAAACGCTGAGCTATTTGCTGGGCGAGGTTAGGGCTGGAAGACGCACTCTTTGCAACTGGCGGTGCGTCAGCCTCTGTCTGCCGTGGGCGCCAGACTGCCACGGTGGAGAGCCGTTGGTCCCCGGTAGGTTGTTTAGTCATGGCCAAAGGGGTTTTGGCATTGGCCTCTTTTGCCAGCCGTTGCAAGGCCGGGGAACTATCCGAGTCTCTGATTACGGAGCAGATCGTATCCGAGGTGGTTGTGTTGTGGTTCCTTCTTAGTTTCAAATTCCGGGTTTGGAGACTCCCGGGGCCGTGGTGGTTGAGGTGGCTCTTGCCTTGGCTCTGGTTCGGGGGTCGTAAACAATCTGCGCCATGGTCCAGGAGGCGGCTCCCTTCTTTGTTCAGGCTCTGGCACGGGCAACTGTCTACGCCTTGAAGGTTGTGGATCCCTTCTCCTTCCGGGGTCCTGGGCGGGTGATGACCAGGGTCCGGAGCGGGTGACGTCCGGCGCCAGGCAGGTTATGGATCTTGCTTTGGTGGCACAGCAAGGCGGCATAAGACGTTTGCTTTGTGGGCAGGCTCATCCATGAACTGCTCGCACACTTTGGGGGTGTAACAGGTGGCATTTAGAGGAACGCGCGCAAGCCCTCTGCCTCTCTCCACATTCGCTTAGGTGTCTGGGCGAGCTGTGAAGGTCGTACAGTGCCTTCATCGACGGCGCGTAAGGCTCGCATGATGCTACCATACCTCTTTTGTAGCTTTCGTTTTTTAGACTTGCTGATGGTAACTGCTTTGCCCCCTTGCTGTGTATACCATACCCCGTCTTTGATTGCCGACTTGGACGTTGGGGGAATATAGGGGTCGGTCAAGATACCTCCACGAGGGCTGGCAGCTGTGTTTTTTGGACTACTAGAGTCCGATAGATCCATCTCGCTTGTAGCAGAAGATGACGGCTCCTTGTCCGCCCAGTTAGTATAGACGAACATCTCGAGGCGCTCTATCCTCTGTTCCAACTCCTCTCTTGTCCTGGGACTCATAGATTGGTAATTTTCAGCGGGGGACGGTTCATCGTCCCTCATGACTGCCTTATCCTTGTCTTTCCGAGAAGGGCGATCTCGATCGAGTTTAGCGACCAACTACCGGGCTGGGTCTTCTATATTCCCCCGCTGGTTAGTCGGGACAGTATATTATTCGTCAGTCATTTTCGGTCTCGTCTTGGCGGTTCGCGTATACCTGCATTTGGTGACAAATTCAATTATCTTCCGCTGGCCGACCCGAGGCCAAGCGATGTCAGCCGTGGCGATCATGAACTCGCCCTTGTTTTCGAAGCGAATGTATCCGAGGTTGAGCCAATCTTGGACCTAGTCCCTGAGCTGTTGGCATTCGCGGGTTCTGTGCCCCCAGCTATTATGGAACTTGCAGTGTATGCGTCCCTCCTTGTACTCTATGTAAGGCAAGGAACTAGCCACGGTGACGAGTCCATCATCAATGAGATCGTCTAAAACTCGTGAGCAAGGTTGTCGTTATAAGTATATTGGCGGTGCGATCGACGGGCATTATCGCCATCGTCGTGGCTCCTTTTAGGTTCCCAGCGTCGCTCTTCAGCTTCGGCTTAATCGGCCCAGTTTACCTCGACCATGCCAACTAAAGGCGGAAACGGGTCTACATCCACCAACGAGGCTGTATTGCCCGGCGTTTTCAGCTTAGTTCACCAGAGTTAAGCCACGTCTGTAATTGGTCTCGAAGTTTGACACAATCTTTGGTGTCATGATTGTAGACATTATGGAAGGCGCAGTACTTTTTATCTTTTAGCTCTTCCTTGGATGGAATCTTATGATCAAGGCGCACATATTTTGCCTCGATCAAGTCATTAAAGACCAGATAGGCTTTTTAGCGTCATAGGTGTATGACTTGTACTCTGGTTTGGTCCATGCAAAGGATTGTATGGTGATTGGCTCACGCGTTATCTTGAGGTTTTTCAACTTGTGAGCTAGTGGCTTGCCAGTCAGTTCAACTGCTCCGACGTCTTCATGGTCTTGATTTGCATGGGTTTCTTCGAGCCTTTGATAATATGGGTCATAAGTAGGAGGCTGCAGGTTTAATGCCCCCACTGTTCTATTCTTCCCCGGCACATAGGTGCCTTTGGAAGCATTCGCCCTTTCATCCATCTCGTTCAGAATTAGCTCGTAGCTTCCGACTTTATTAATTAGGTCACCCATGGAAGCGAAGCATTCCCCATGGTGTTTCAACCGCTGACGGTGTTCCAAACCTCGAATAGCCAACTTGATGGCTTCTTGCTCAGGCAGCAAGTAATCACACTTGGCTTGCTGGATTTTGAAGCGTTGAAGGAATGAAACTCCGGACTCCATGCTTTGCTGGCTCATCTGGATGAGGGAATCGAGGCCAACTTCTGGCTCAATGGTGCCATAAGTCTCCCGAAAAAGCCTTTCCATAGTGGGCCAATCTGCAATTGACCCAGGTTTTAGTCTGGAATACCAAGTGAAAGCAATTCCGGACAGAGAAGTCCCGAAGAGCTTGAGTTTGAGAAAGTCATTATTCCCATATTGACCGCATTGGACCTTGAAACGGGTCATATGCGTTGCTGCGTCTTCCCTTGTTTCCCTAGAGAAAGTTGTGAAGACAATATTTTTAAACCCTTGAGGGAAAAGGTACTGTGCCACGCTATCAGGATAGGGGTCACGATAGTGTAAGTTAGCGTCTCCTTTTCCGGTTTGCTCCTTGACTATGCTCGAGATGAGCTGGCGCTAATCGGCCGTCGTTACTGGTGTAGACTCTGCTCCCTCCTCATGGTTGGGCCATGCGGAGAAGTTTGGAGCCGGCCCAACTTTTCTAGAGATTAGGCTGGCTATAACCGGGTCATCTGGTGTCCCGGTCTCCTAATATGGGGAGCTGTCAGTGCCCCTTGGTGTGACTCCAGGGTTGCGCGGAGGAGGTAGAGGTGGTGGTGCTTTTGAAGAACTAGCCCCCAACGCGAATTGAGGGGTCTTCTGGGCTCCGACCTTCGGATTTCCCCTAGGGCGTTCGTTAGGTGGAATGTATCTCGAGCCCTCATTTGCACCTGCACTAGTTAAGTCAAGGTGAGGGTTCTTTGGGGCTTGAGACCGCATCCGATCTTCTACTTGCAAGACTCTCAGGCTTAGACCATCTTGTTGCGTTTTGAAGTCTTCAAGCTTTTCCAGGCTATTCTTGCTTCCAAAAAAGGATGCATCATGTTGTTGCTGTAGCTTGGCATCGTGTTCATCCAAGCGGCGAGTTTGCTCATTCACAGTTGCGTGGGTCAGCTTCAGGGTTTATGTGTTCTCTTTCAACTCCTTTTGGGTGTTTCGGAGGGACCCCTTAAATAAGTCCTTGTCCTCCCTTACTTCGCCCGCGAAGTGATTGAAGTCCTCAGTAAGTATGGTAAGGTTATGCTAGTCAGCTTTCCAAAGGACTCTGTCTCTCTTGACCTCTTCAGCGAGGTCTTTGACGAGGGAATTGAGGGAATTGAACTCATCTTTCAACTCATTCCTCAGTTGGAGAGTTGCCTGGTCGGTGTGAGTCTTCAGGCTCTCAACCAAAGCTTCGAGGTGGGCATCCACTGCTGCGGCGTGATGATCTGGCGGATTTGATCCGTAGGGAGCGTGCTAAGGCCAAAGTCGTTGGTCGGTGTTGGTCCTACCATCGTAGGTTCACTAAAATCTGGATTTTCGAATCGGGCTAGGACTTGATCCTTAGTGAGCAATCGGCAGACCGCACTATTGTGAGGCTGGTATCGCGGTGACTTGTGTTTGAGACAAGAAATCGAGGGTTTCCCGTACGGGGATCCACCTGACTTCCCAATGGTGATAAGAATGTTATACTCCCGGTCCCACTGGGCGTGCCAATGTTTTGGCCAGGCATCTCATCAAGGATAGAGTTGGAACCCTGGTGACGTCAAAAGTAAAAGCAAGGTTGCGGGGCGTGCCACCGCGCCGGCGCGGAATAAGTGCGCTGTGCTGGACTTCTAATCAAGCGAAAAGGGTTTCCAGTGCCACCTCGCGGGCGAGGGATTACGAGTAAACCTCTTGTTCACCTGTAAATCGATACTCACTGTTAGAGCGAGCAGAGCAATAATCAGGAGGAAGAAAAGACGAGTCTGAACGGGCTCTGAAGACCAAAGCGAAGGGTGCTTTAGTATCTAGGGTTTCAAGTAGCTCGAGAGTTTGTAAGTTTTGTATGATTTGATTGGTGTTTATTTGATTGTCGAGCCCTCCTTATATAGCAATCCGCGAGTAGTTAGTAGAACCATAATCGCAATCCAACTCAGACTCAACAAATAGAATCTCACAAGGATATGTCTTACTCGCGAATCGAACAACCGGGCGACACGTGTCCATTTGCATAACAAACTCCGCTTTCTCCCCCGCGCTATCCAAAACACTGTAGACTCCTATGCGAACTCAAACAATGATCTCGCGAGGTATCACAGTCGTCTCAGAAGAATAGCTCGCGCGCTCCAGAACCCGCGCCCTTAGTGGGTCCTTATCCTTGTCTAAACATAGACCACAGGTATAGCCCAAATGCTATCCAAGGCTTATTGCGGATCTTGGACCAAAATCCTTGCTGGGCTCAAACAGCCATAAAGACACAAGCCGCCGTGAAATTGGTATATTCCAGTTACAATTTAAAAAAATTCTCTAGTAAGAGATATTGGTAGAAACTAAGAATAAAGATGTTCTTGAACAAAACTGGCTCATCGCCATGCCCAGTTCAGAGATTGTTGCATGGTCTTCGTTGGATATTGGAAGTCAATGGAGATTAAAACCTCTCGGTCAGTCAGTATAGAAAATTCAAGTTAAACTACAAAAAATAGAGTATGTACTATGTACAGTCTAAAATCCTCAACTGCTCGAGGTCATTTTCAATATCCTGAGGGTTGAACCTAACTTATATTGCAAGAAATTGGGAATTACATGATTATTAAAATGGCAATTAAAACAAAGGCAACCCCAAGACCCCAACTTATGTAAAATTTGTAGAAGTATTCCAACAGTGACACAATGTCAAATGTATGGGTGTAAATTTGATCCACAATAACACAATGAAATCAAACGGCTAATACCAGAAAAGAAAATAACAATCAACTTTGAACGGAGAATGAGTACAATAGTAGGCTTTCCTCACAAATAAAGGCCCTCGGGAACCCCTTCTTTCTTCTTGTACATCACTTTCTCTTTTGCTTTCTTGAAGTCCCCATGAGTGACCTTCATGCGTCTCTCCCTCAGAGCCAGCATCCCAGCTTCAGTACATATGGCCTTTATGTCCGCCCCGGAGTACTCATCTTTGGTCATCACCAGCTCCTCTAAATTGACATCGTCGGCCAATGTCATCTTCGACATGTGAATATGAAAGATCCGCCTTCTAGTTTGGATATCAGGAAGTGGAAACTCAATCTTTCTGTCAATCCTACCGGGTCGAATCAAGGCCGGGTCAAGATTCTCGATCTTATTCGTCACGAGAATCACCTTCACATCTCCTCTGGAATCAAAACCATCAAACTGGTTAAGCAACTCCAGCATGGTTCTCTGAATCTCACGCTCCCCGCCGGAATGCGCATCGTACCTTTTTGTTCCAACTGCATCAACTTCATCAATGAACACAATCGAGGGTGAACACTCATCAGCAACTCTAAAGATCTCCCTCACTAGCTTCTGACCCTCTCCGGAATACTTCTGAATCAACTCACTCCCAACAACCCTCAAGAAAGTCGCCGATGTTGAATTCGCCACCACTTTCGCAAGCAAGGTCTTGCCTGTTCCGGGCTCACCGTATAATATGACTCCCTTCGGAGGCTTGATTCCGATGTCTTCATAGAGCTCTGGATGTGTGAGCGGGAGCTCAACTGCTTCTTTGATCTCCTGTATTTGGGACTCCAACCCACCAATGTCGGCGTATGACTCCACCGGAGCCTTTTCGACCTTCATCACCGCCACCAAGGGATCAACTTCATCTTGAAGAAGCCCCACAACTGAATGTTGCTTGTTGTGGAGCAAAACGTCGCAGCCTGGCTCCAGTTGGTCCTTGTCAACAAACGACATGATCCCGACGTAGTGCGTCCCCGACGAGGACGACACAATTGCGTGATTGTTGTCGGTGAGCTCTTGGAGAGTGCCAACGTCCATAGGCGAGCCTCGGAGTTCTTCAACGACCTTAGACTTGTCTTCCTCTTCTGCATTCTCTTTTGGTTCGAGTTGCTCTTGGTTTGATACAAACTCTTCCTCCATGAGGAGATAGTCTTTGATTCTTTCTAGCTTCAATAGCCGGACTTTGCATTTGGTGAGCGGCCTCACCGATGGAAGCCGAGTCGCAGCATCGGGGCCCTTTTTCTTGCGCTGCTTTTTGCCTACTCGAGCCGGTGGAGCTGCCGGCTCGTATTTCTTCTTCTCTTCTTCTTGTCACCATTAAGGTTTTGGTCACCATTAAGGTTTTGGTCACCCTGTTGATTTGAACCACCCTGCGTTCCTAATTGTTGACCCATAAGTAATAGATATATATAAGCTATAGATGTATTAAGAGTTGGTATATATAGACGTCGATCGATGCAACATATGATCACAAGACAAGGAAGGATTCTGAAACCTAGCAGGAAAATTAAGTAGGTGCATACCGGCAAGGATCGAATATTCTAGGATGAGTTTTTTTTATTTTTTATTATTATTAGTTTTTAATCTAAGAGCTAGAAGACAGCCTTCACGTCGTTACTATTAATGGAACCGCAAAATAAGGGGGAAATAAAGTCTAAACCCCATAATGTAAGAACTAAGAATACCCAAAAACAATATAAAAAGATTCTACACAACCTATGCATTCAACTAAGACCCATTTAGCAAAGAGTGCATCATTGACGACTCTATTTGCTTTGCATAAAACATGACAACATAACGGAAAGTTAAAACTCATATGGAGCCATAAAAGATTATATATATCTGATTTTCCATTATGTGAAAATTTCACTCTACCGTAAGGAGGCTGCGACCATTAATTTGACTAAGCAAGGAACTCGCTACCACAGTAAAACAGTCATAGCACAATGTGTACGCTTACCAGGACATAACCCACGTCGCCATACAGTAGATGAGCTTATTGACGGCATGAAGCATAATAATATACTAAAAACACAACAGAAAAATAAACAAAAAACACAACAGTTCAGGCTGGGCCAGAATAAGAGGCCAAGCCCAAACAACAAACCTAGGGGAATAGGGATCACGCGCAACCAGCCGCCATCGCAGCAAACCTACTGTCGCTGACGACGTTGTGCCACTACCGCCGTACCACTTTAGCCGGACCGCTGCCCTCCCAAGCCTACCGGTCACATCGCTCCTCGAGGAGACCATAACATAAGCCATACTAGTGCCCAGATCGGACGCAAAGGAAACAAGCCAAATCAAGTAATCTTGTTCGATCTACTCCAAACCGACTGGATCTCATCCCCATCAGCTGGCCTCCGAATCTGCGATCGCCTACCACACGCCACCGCCCAACCCTGCAAGAATGGAGCGAAACACACCCAATCAACATATTCCCCATCTCCTCTACATCACGCAACGCCACCGCAGCCTCCCCAACCATATCTTGTAGGGAGCCCAACATTCCATCGACCGGCACAAGGACAACAAGGGCCCGTCCGACAAGGGGACACACCGTCGAACAGGAAATTGAATCTCTCTTCTGTTTGCCTCCGACACGTGGGGCGACAAGATTTGAGTAGTACTTGGTGACAGTAGAAGTTTAGTTTTTGGACAGCAAGAAGTACAAAAATTTCTGACATATGTGACTGGGGTTAACCTTGTATTAAAGATTAATTACAAAAGACTCTCCATGTATGGTCATTTTAATATTTAACTAATAAATTTTATTATTTCAATCCTTCCAGGACTTCTGATCTCGCGAAAGTTCTTCCATGCATCATGGTATATGTGAACCGGTTGTCGGAATACGATCTCGGTTATTGATTTAATCTAGTTTTTTATATGCACTAACTTTAACATTGACATCATTAACCTTATTGGAACACAAAAAAAATAAAACTAACATGGTAAATTTGTAAAAACTAAGTAAAATCTGGAACAAAAAAGAGGTTCTTTCAGTGTGGGCACAACTCGATCGAGTCGAAATAAAAACGAACAAACTCATTCACAACTTTCACTCTCTCAAACTCAAAACTCACAAACCCCAACTCACTTTTGATCCTCAACCACACCCAAACATCAATTCACACCTTACACAATTTAACCCTCACAAATCCCTCTCTTTATGGTTGAGTCTCTGCATGAGTTTTGCATAAATAAGGCAGTAGTCGCTCTTAACCTAGATCTTGAATCTTGGAATTGATGTAGTTGATCACACAATCGAAGTAATAGAAATGACTGCAATTTTTCGATCGGCAAAGAACTGTACCTAAATTTGTCGTGGGTGCAGATTCACGGTAAGAGAAATCGGAGCATTGGCCGGGTTTGGATGTTGACCCGGTTGTGAATGGGTTTGTTCGTCAAAGCCGTCGTGGGATTCGCGGAGAGATCGATTAAGGTGGCCGCTTTGTTGATTAAAAAGCTATAACAAAGAGATCGATCGAAAGCCATATCAATCCATAGCTAGAATTAAGCAATGAATAAGAGGACAACAAAAAACTATAAACTGAGCTTTTTTAAGGTTTGGGTTATCTGCCTCCCACACTGATCTAAAAGGTAATTTACTACAGGTTTTTTTTGTTTTCGTCTTACTAACGATCGTAACTGCTCGGTTAATGGTTAAATTGCCCACCGCATATCTCGCTATTAAAACTCTCTGTTAACTGTTGACGTGGCGCGGCAGTGGAGAAAATTTGTCATTCGCATGTTATTTTACAATAAAAAATAGATCTCATTGTTTTGCAGCCGTAAGGTGTCAGAGCAACTTAGTTCACTTCATCCATACAGACGTCCGCCCGAACAATTACTTGCATGAATTGCAAACATTTATACTTCTAGAAAGACTCGCACTCTGAAGAACCAAGACGATTAATTAGATCGTCATCGGGTTGAAGAAGTGAATAGGTGCATGCACCCACCGTGATCGCCATCATGACCACCTCCTCACCTCACCTTCATTCCCCCGACAACAATATGTTCGACACTCCGACTAGCCTCCCAGAGATTAGCTCCAACATCACCAACCCTTTAAACATTGCATTTATGGACTATCCGGTATATCTGAAACTTCGCCGCCATGTAGCCTCTTGTTCCTTCCAGCTTCTTCGACGTCGCCCGGCTCTCTCCGCAGAGCTCTGTCGTGCCGAATTGTCAAATCTTGTTGTGGACCGAGCCGGAGCTAGGTCAGCGGTGATCTGAAGGTGAGAATCCAGTGGTTAGAGTTGAAGGTGATCTGAAGGTGAGAAATCTCCGGTTGTTAGAGCGGTTGTCAGAGAGTGAGGCACCGCGAGGAGGGAGATGAGGTTATTGTGGTGGTTGCAGGAGATCTGCTGGAGATTCCAGAGGTTGATTAGGCAGAGGAGGAGCCAAACGACGGCGACGACATAACATGGGAGGGCGGAGATGGTTGGCATGGGGAGGGAAAGGAGACTGCCACGACGAGCTTGAAGGCGACGACCATCTGTTAAAGGAGGTCCTTGTGTCTCCCAAACATGGACAAGTCTTATTTTTTATGTAGAGCAGTCCAATCCCCTAATCCGAGGAAATTTAACGTGCTTTTTGAGAATTTGATGGGTGGGATAAGGATCGGAGAATTTGATAGACACGCTTAATTTTTTAATACACATGTCTTACTAATACATCATCTACCTAATTTCTCATTTTAATATTTTACTAAATACATAACCAAAAGTACTCAAAAAACCCTTAATCTAAAATTTTATGAAATATTAATTGACTATATTAATTATTAGGGAAAATGCCTTAATACCTAAATATTTAAAAATAAAAGCCTATTCCAATAATTCTTGAGAAAAAGACGTTATTACCTTGTGTAATTAAACCACATAAAACTTATCTCTTTCTCCTCTTATTCCTGATTTGGTTTCTCTCTCTCTCTCTCTCTCTCTCTCTCTCTCCTCTCTCTCTCTCTCTCTCTTCTCTCTCTCTCTCTCTCTCTCTCTCTCTCTCTCCTTCTTCTTCTTCTTCTTCTTCTCCAGGTCTCTTCCTCCACCAGACCATCGAGGTCGAAGATTCGTCTTCGGTCGCCATCGAGAAGAGGATCGACATGGAGGAGCGGTTGTCTCTAGAACCACCGTGGTGGAGCCACTAGCTTCATCAGATTTCTAGATCTGGATGTCCCTTTGAAGTAAGAGCAGTGCTGCCTCGCCGACGGTCTGATGATTTCCTCACAGTCCTCTCCATTTCTCTAGCTCTCTCCGCCTCTCTCAAACTAATTAAGTCAATTCCATGGCGCTCTCCTCCAAGCTTTTTCGACAGAGCTCCTCCTCCACCACAGCCTTGGGCGCGCGATCCATGTCCTGGTGGCGGAGTCCAACCAACTCCAAAGACCCCATCCTCGACGTCACCGAAGCCTTTCTCGCCGATCTCTCTCCTCACAAGGTCAATGTCGGAGTTCGCTAGCATTTCGGTCTCTTCTCCGGCCTCGTTCCGAAGAATCTCATGCCAGGCCTCCTCTACTGCCTCTTCATCGTCATCGGTGGCAGCTGGAACAGGTCTAAAATGTAGGTGATGTTCTTGAACAATTTCGGCGAGTATATGTCCTATTAGTTAGAAGATTTGCGTGTGTGGAAAATTAGGGTTTCTTTAATTGAAAACTGAGTGTAAGTGATGGTACTCATCACTCATGCGATTAGTATGAATATAGCTTATTGCGAACGAAGAATCGCATTTTTTGTGTACTTTTTTTTTTTTCCAGCAAAAGCAAGACAGAAAGATTTTTTGCACATAGATGACTTTGACAGAGCCACAATTCTAACTAGATTTATCAGTGTTAAGTACTCTTCTTCCTATTCTCTTTTCTTCTATTCAAAGTCATAATCTATTTTAAATGGTTATTATGGTCTGTAACTTGAATAGTAGTGGTCACTAACTCGATTCTTAAGGGTCAGTAACTCGATTACTAGGGATTAGTAACAAATTATTAGGGCTGGTAATTGATTATTGGGAGTCAGTAACTGAGTTACTGGGGATTACTAGGGATCAGTAACTGAGTTACTGAGGAATACTGGGGTCAGTAACAAATTATTGGGGGTGTAACTGATTATTAGGGGTTAGTAACACGATTATTAGGGGTCAATAATTGGTTACTGGGGGTCAGTAACTAGTTACTGGGTGTTAATAACTGGTCAGTAGCTAGTTACTGGGGGTCAGTAACTGGTTATTGAGGGTCATTAATTGGTCAGTAACCAATTACTAGGGGTCAGTAACTGGTTACTGGGTGTTAATAACTAGTCAGTATCTAGTTACTAGGAGTCAGTAACTGGTTATTGAGAGTTATTAACTGGTCAGTAACTGGTTACTGGGGAAATTCCGGCGACCGGAGTCCGGCAGGCGGAAAAATTCCGGTGACCGGAGTCCCGCGGCCGGTGACCGGAGTCCGAGGTTCGGCCAAATCTTTTCATATTGAAGAGGTGTGGGCAAAATAGTCTTAAAATAATATAGTTTGTTAAGAATTAGTAAAGATTTGGCCATTTGGGCACAAAAAAAGTTTACTTTCATTCAAATTGGCTAATATAAAAGATTGTCATTGGAATGGGCAATGAAGAGTTACAATTAGTACTAAATGGGTATTTTCCCTAACTATTATTGTATGATTAGTATATATTACTATAAGTTTATTACACTTTGTAGAGGTTCATATATACTATTTGTGTATGGTCTATATAAATCCTTTCACAGATTCGATGTTTTTTTCAAATCTTTAAACATGAAATTGATAACAAGATGAAGAATGCATACCTTAATATGTGTGTTTGGGTAAAAAAGAAGAAAATGATGGAATGTATAATGAATAGAAGTTCATATAAGAATTACATTGTTTCACATTCTAAACTTGAAAATCATGAACTTTTTAGGATGAAAAAGAAAGAAATTAATCATCAAAACTTCCTTGACAAAATTTGTATTAACTATACTTCAATTTTTCCAAAATAAGTTTCCAATTTTAGTACTTTATTTGGTTCTGTATTTTCACCTTATTAATTTCTAAAAATAAATATATTCACTTTATAAGTTTCCAAATTTAAATTTTTTCGTTTTTAATAATTGAATTTTTTTTATATTATCACATCATTACTTTCCAAATATAAATTCTATGTTTTTAATTTGTTTATATATTCCTAATGTATTACACATGTTTGTTTTAGTCATTTAATATATAAATAAAATCTAATTTGAATTGTTAAATAATAAGGATGTGTATCAAGTAATTAAGAGTGTGTATTTAAAACCACTTTAAGGATCGGCGTGCTTGGCTTCAATTTTTCATGAAGATGTGTGAGGGTAGTGGTAGTGCTGCTGGGTTGGGCCTCACGGGTGAGGCTGGTAGTGGTGGTTGGACCAAGTCTGTGGACGGTCAACATATGTGGTTTGGAGTGGAAACACCGAGAAATTCTGATGGCGGTGGTCAACCTGAGTTGCATGGACCACTCTTTTGTTGTTAGGGTTTCTTATGGGCTGGTTGCTGGCTTTGGGCCTGGAGTGGGCTCACTTGCTTTGAGCCTTCCCACTGCTGTGGGCTTGGCTGTATTGGGTTTTTATGAGAGTATTTTGAACTATTTTCTAATTTGAATCAAGGGAAGTCTTGATTCATTTTGGTTGTTACTCTTTATTCCAGATTATATGAGTTTCGAGTCTGCTGAAATAAAAGTGTTATAAGCAGTACTTTTGATTGTTAAGATCTTAGTTGCAGCTAGGTATTTTAGTAGTCATTAGGGGGTAATTGTTTTTGTCCCTTGTATTTTATGGCCATGACTATTTTCTACTGTATTTGATGTTTTGTTCCTTGTACTGTTCGTTGAGCAATAAAATCGGTTGACTTCTTGATTAACAAAAATGAGAAAAACTAACAAGTATAAAGAAAACTAAAAAATTAAACTCCTTATACTTCAATCTACCGGTCACCTTCCCTACATCAGAACTTCTGAATAAGCTTCCTCAATCAGCCTGCATAGAGCTTGCCGCAGTGCAACACTCATCACCCTAGTTGTCCATTTTCTGCCGAAGATGATTTGTTTCCCGCATAAAAGCTATGAGTCTTCTTTGGTACCTCAAGTAAGCCAAATACTCTAAACAAAAATTGAGGCTGCCGAAAGCATGGCAAGTAAACAGCTTCGGACGAGGCACGTTCAGCCTCAACCATGCCCACAGCAGCACCGTAACCGTCCAAATGATCAGAAGCACCACCAGCCTGACATATTGTATCTAGCAAAGAACTGAACGATAACGTATATCGTCATAAATTTCATTTGCAACCGACACGTTCCATGTTAATGTCAACATCTTTAAATTTCATTTGTATACGTTCAATTTCCCAAGGCTTGAAACTCTAAAATTTAAAATTAAAAATGAACAGGGGAGGCATGCAAAACATAACTCTGTAGCTTTCTAAAATATCCAAAAAGAAGTCGAAGAAGTCCCCAAAACACTGTTTATTTTGTAGAAACTA
This sequence comes from Fragaria nilgerrensis, assembly GCA_010134655.1. Lineage (NCBI taxonomy): Eukaryota > Viridiplantae > Streptophyta > Magnoliopsida > Rosales > Rosaceae > Fragaria > Fragaria nilgerrensis. The sequence continues at coordinate 39,144,332 of CM020979.1, forward strand.
ACAAATTATCAAAATACAGCTTTCCTTCTCAAGGTTTTAAACAGCAGATTATGCGGTACAGAAAACAATTCATATCTGCCGTTTCAATTAAGCTAACAAGACACTCAGATCAACTTGTTCTTGAGGCTTTTGTAAAGCTTGGGGTCAGTCTGGTAGTATACTATGTCCCCAGTGTCACTGACATAGTGGTCATTGCTCATGCTTGACACAAGATTGTTGATCAAGTGAAATGGAAATGGTCCGGATTTTTTTGGCTCCCGGTAATACTTCCCCAGAACATGTTTCGCTGACCTGGTCTGCAATACAAGTATGCCAATGCCACCATCAGAATTACTCAAGTAAACTGAAATCCTAATAGATTGCACATGTAAATAGTAAATTGAGGTGAAGGAGAACATACTGCTTCAACTAGATGATAGTGTGGAATCTGAGGGAAGAGATGATGGATGACATGGGTGCCAATGTCATGGTGGATGTTGTTAATCAATCCATAGTCACGATCAACGGTTGTGAGACCTCCTCTTAAATAACTCCACTCCTGCAAAATGAAACCACGAGGAAAAGAAGGCTTCTTAGTTAAGTTCCAACAAGAATCCAGCTATAGCCTTCAAGATAGAGAATCGAGGACAGATAACGTTTCCCCTTATGACAGAACATTTCATTGAGGTATTAAATTCTTCAGTTTCAGCAAATAAGTTAGTTGACACCAAGTAACAAAAATTAATTCATGTATCATCAATACCTTGCCGCGGTACCAAGGAAGTTTGTGTTCATCATAACCATGGTGGTGCAAATATGTTACCATATCCAACCACATTACGAAAATCTGCAAGTAAAAAGCCAGGACAAAATTAGGAAATAAACTGTTTGACGGTACTGTTGTTATCACGAAAGAAAATTGAACTAACCCAGTAAGGGACACCATAGATCTTTAAGACTTGGATAGGTCCTACTATAATGGACATACAGACAAGGAAGGCAAGCATCACAATCCAGCAAACAGTTGAGGTTATGATATCATTTCTTTCATTTTGAGCAAACAAGTCACTGTAAGGGTTGAAATGTGAACCTTGCTTTCCTGGACTTCTTGTCCACTGCAAATCAATCCAGTAGAGAAAACACATCAGACTCTGTGAACAATAAAAGATAAACAATCTTGAACCAAATATACATAAGCTTAATGAAAGATGGGTTTCCTCACCAGATAGAAAGGATATGCAAAAATGGGGTAAGGCACTCTGAATCTAAACTTTCTTGTACTTTCATCCAAACTTGTATAGACCTTCTCAGTCAGCTAACAAAGGTAGCAAAAGAGAGACAGGGTTAACAACAAATTGAAGATTAAACAACCAAAACCTCAGCAGTAACAATATGTTTAAGCTGGCAAGCGCTAGCATTGTGAATTAAAAGAATAAGCACATACAGGAACCCAGGACTCATCATTCTCAACATGACCATGGTTCTGATGGTGAGTTCTATGGCTGATTCTCCTGCAAAGCCAATCAAATCATATGTAAAGAACCTCAACCTCAATCTTGAACCACACATCAACAACATTCTCAAACAACAATGTAAAGATGCAATCTTTTCAGGTAGGAAGCATGGAAGAGTGAAAAAAAACAGAGGAACCCACCATCCATTATAAGGTACAAGAATTGCAGAATGCAGAAAATGCCCCACAACGTTGTTGAGCAGGCGGCTGTCCGAAAAGCTTCCATGGCCACTGTGTTCAATCCAAAACCAAATACATCAGCCAAAAAGATGCCATCTTTTTTCAAGACTCATTTCAATTAAACAGTAAAAAGATGCAATCTTGATTCAGAAAATGCAGAACCATGAGAGTGAAAAACGAGGAATTACCAATCATGTCCGAGAACAAAGAGAGCCCAGAACATGGTTCCCTGAGCTGCCCAGTAGAGTGGCCAGACATACCAATTGTTAAAGTAAATGGCTGCAGCTGCCATTGCAAATATGACAACCAAGTCCCTCAACACATAGCTGAAGGACCTCCATGGGTTCTTGACCCAACAGTGTTTGGGAATGGCGGCTCGGATCTCAGCTATCTTGAATGGAGGAGGAGCACTTGGGTCAAAATCTGCATCGTGGTCTTCTTTGTTGTTGGGGTCGTGGATCCCATTGACACCCTTCATGGGTTTGGCTTCTACACCCTCCATTGTAGCTGAAGCTGATTCCTTTCTTGAAGGAGGTTAAACACTTGGTTCTCAAATCTCTCTGTATCCACTGAGAGAGCGGACAAAGAGGGCTCTAGCTGCTGCAGGCACTGGGGTTAAGGGCCTCGCTTAATATTTATAAGCCGAAGGCAGAGAGAGGCAATGAGGGGTGCACCACTGCACCGTGCAACGGTACACTGTTGTATCTACACGAATACAAATACTAGACAAAATCTCTGTATCTATTCTACGTGCGCCTAGGGCAGTTCTCAGATACCAACTTTTTTTTATACGAAGCTTCCTCCTCTCACATTAATCTATGTTTTTTTTCTTTCAAGTGTGTTTGAGAGAGCTTAACCTTTGATTCCACTTCTCGGAAGAGAATGTGAAACAAGACTAAGGGGATCGGAGGGTTTTAATTTTAGTTTTTCTCAGTTTTGAGATGCATATAGAAGAGAGATTTAGAATGATTCAACTTCTCAGAATAAGTTATAATAAAACCCGAAACGATTGACGAATTTTGATTATATTTTTTTAGTAACATGTTATTTTAACGTAATTACAATAACTAAACAAGAAAAATAGTTTTCTTTGCAATGTATGTACAAAACTTGGAGGAATCTACAGAGGGAATGAAGATCCATACAACAGTTTTTGATTTTCTAGAGAGCACCTGTTGATCACCCTAGTGAATGTGTGACACCAAAGAGAAGAGTAAGAAGATGCATACAACATTTCATGTTTTCCTAGGGCACCTATTCGACACCCTATTAATTGTGTGACACCAAAATGAAGACCAAGAACATATGAATACAAGATCTTTTGGGTTTTCTAGAGCACCTATTGCTCATCTATTGAATTTGTGACACCAAAATAAGGACCAAGAAAAATCAGCATGTAATACTTGACCTTTAGCTAGTAGCATAAGACTCGGCCAAATGTGAGTCCATTAAAGTGACAAAACACCAAACCATTTGAAGTGAAGGCCAGCTGTGGAGGGGTGACCATACAAGCCTTACTAATTTGGTCCAGTATTAACCAAAAACGAATTTATGTTGGAAAAATAGAAGGGGCCTAGGATCAAAAACAAATTAATTTGTCTTATTGATGTTTTCCTTTTAAACTATTAGCTACTATTGCCTGAAAGAGCTATTTGTATGTAAATTAGAAAGTGGTACTGGAAAAAAGTATGAAACTGATGAATGAAAAATGGTGGCCTGGAAATTTTCTATTCAGTCGGACCACATATTTATCAAAGATAGACACAATTTCAGGAATACTCAACAGTCAGTTATGCCAATTTTTATGGATTCTGTTGTTGCAGATCAAGTTTTTTCGGAAACTTGTTAAATCTTGGTCTGTGATACAATGTACCCTTTCATAATGCTTTGAAATGAGGAAACATAAATAGGAAAGTTTCCTGGACTATGTTTAGATTTGATATTCTAAAAATCTTTGTTGTCTAATTATAATGAATCTTTATAACCGGTAAAGAAGTCGTTAAAAGTCACTTTCAATAAATGAGAGATCGTGTAAAGATGAGATAATCTCTTAAAGCAAGAAGAGCTGAACCGAATGATAATACTAACGGAGATCATAAGAACGAAAAAGCACAAAAAAGAAGAAAAAAAAATGGATATAATTTCTGGCTTAGGGTTCTAAACCGTAGAGTTAAATTGTTGTATACACAACGGTGCAAGTATACGAAAAGTGCACAAAAAGTTTCACTCGTATATTCTTACCAACTCGCATTCAACAATGTTGATTGCATACGAAAAATGCATGAAAAGTTCTACACTTATTTTCTTATGAACTCGACTACACGTGGTGTTTGAATTTTGCAATTTATAACATCAATGTTTAAGTGCACTAGTTCTTCAAAAAGAAAAATGTTGAAGTAAACTAGCAATATATGTTAGGGTCTGCGATTATACTTTTCCACTCTGGTTATTTCAAGTATGATAGAAAAAATCGTACTACTGACTGGACCAAAAAATCAAAAAATCAAAAAATCAAAAAATCAAAAAATCAAAAAATTAAAAAATGGTTTGAATGGTTCAATAGTCAATAGAGCAAGCTGTGGCCAATACCTGAGGACCATGATGGCTGCAACTTTCACGATCTTAAAAGACACAGATATTTAGTTAAAGAATAATAACTTTAAAGGCTGCCTCCAAATAAGAGAACCTAACTAAAAGGAAAGGCAAAGGCAAAGGCAAAGGCAAAGGAACTTGGGCAGTGGGCGTGCCTTGCTTCAATTTCAAGTGTGGCAGCTTTGCTCTGCAGTTATTACCATTTGCTCAGACATTTTTACAGAATCCACTTGGAACAAAGTGTTGTGGAGGTTAAAAGGAATAGGCTCTCTTCTCAATAATCCATCTTTCCGTTCTCAAGTGCCAGAAGAAGAAAATCATCAAACAACAAGCGGGTAACTGAGTGATTAAATTAAATTCACAAGTTGGGATAAATGGATTCAAACAATTAACATCTATCATACAATAAACTACCACCTTTTAGGTCTTTGACTGATTCTACTATAGAGGCTAACGATAGACAATAACTCCTCCTCCTGAACACAGCTTATAACTTTCATCGTACTTTACTCTCTTGTTATTAGAAAATTTTTTTGTACGTATACTTAAAAATGGTAAACTGATTTATACATGTATATGTATACATATCTCTATACGGGAGCAACAAATAGACGAAAACTTTATACACTGGTTCGTGCTAAGGTCACATCTACACTCTTAAAAAAGAAATGATTAGCATGATGTCTAAGGATGTCTACATCAACATTTCCTAAATCTACTCAGATTCGGGAAAGAAAGAATAAAATGTTATCAAGAAAAGCACACCTCTTGAATAATATTTCTTTGATATCCAACCTAAATAGCCCTTGAACTTGAATATGGTCATGAGCTACTGACCTACTGCTAGCATTTTCCCATTATGCCAAAAGCAAGAGCCAAAATATTCTATTTTCTATTTAGTTCTTACCTTTTTACTTAATTAAACTAGAATTTTTTTTATTTATAATCAAATTTTGAATTAGAAAAAGAATAGTATAAAACTATATATGTATGGAGACAGTTGATAAAACAAGAGGGAAAATACGACAGTTTATATGAAAAGGGTGGTCTGCAGTTGTGCACTCATACCCAGAAAAATAAAGAGGAATAAAAACAGAAGAAGATATTTTATAAGCTAAGTATGTATGTGACAACTGACAAATAACTTGTACCAGTCCTCACGTTGGGATTATTTATTTCCTGGTAAATCTGATTTGTATGTTTTGATTTTATTCTGGCTACATGATTTGTATGTTTTTGGTGTACAGAATGGAAAGAATGCAAATCAAATACGAAAGCGCATTGTTTTAAATAGTAATTTCATACCTGACGCAAAAATTCTTAATTACAAAAATATTCTTGACTGTTTATTCATTATCAGGCTCACTATTTTATTCAGTTTTATTAAAAACGGTAAAACTTTATATCATAGCAATTTACGATAAAACCAACGACACAACTAAGGTAAAACTCAGTAGTTGATAACAAGTTCTCACACTCCTCCTTAACAATTACAATGAGCATGAACCGACCAGGTCCAAATATAACATACTCCTCATCTCATCTATAAGCCTCGATACATCCTTACAATCAACTTCAAGAAGAAACAACCACACCAAACACTATACACAAAAACTGCTAGCATATGTGCGGGGCAAACTCTCTCCATTACATTGACATAAAGAAAACACCGATGTTGAGACCGATAGTCCCCTAGACATAACACCAAACATGGCCTTACCAAAACCACCAACCTCTCAACAACTAACACCTTAAAACTCTCGCCTAAAAGGGAGGGACTACAAGACAACCAAAAGCCAAAACAAAACCAAAAACTAATCTAAGGGGGGTGTATTGTATTTGTATTCATACAGACTTATTTTAATCAACTGACTTTTTGAAAAGTCTACAGACTCTTTGAAAAGTTTATAGACTTTCACTGATTTCTTAAAACCATCGATTTTTAATCACAAACTTTCACTGATTTCTGAAATCTACAGATTTTATATGAATGACTTATGTAGATTTCTCAATACTTACAGAGTTACAGGAAATAAAATAAATAAATAAAGATGCAATATAAACACATAATGACACCGATTATAAGTTTAGTGCTCATCTATCTAATTTCGATGCATACAGTTGTAATATTTGATTGAAATACATAAACATAGGTAACAAAAAAATTATATTAACTTAACAACACGCATACTTGTACGTAAACCAAAGACACATGTTCTAAAGTGAGACATTAGATGTTCACAAGTTTAATTCATGTACGCAAATATAATAATATAATCATGTGATTCTAATATCAAGAGTTAGTAGATAATATTTAGGTTATCGAGGGTTCCAAGCATTACAATTGAAAGACAACAAAATGTTAACATTCAAAAAACATTGAAAAGAATAGGTAGAATAGAACGTTGATAACACAAAATATTATATAAAAAAATGATGTATCGTAGGATCAACATATTCACATGTAAAGAGAAAGTCTGTCGTAGACTTTTCCAAATCTTTGCTCTAGTGGATGAAAAAATATTGGAGTTTGGTGTGTGTAATTTACACTACAAAGTCCACAATTATCCATAAGTTATTAATTCCATAAGTATGAATGATATTTTGAATACATCTGAACTTCTATTCATTTTGAATTCATAATGACCCAAACTTTGATTAATTTTTAAAATCTGTATTGAAAACACCTAGATTTTCAAATTTTATAGACTTCTTTAAAACTTCTACTAATTTCATATACAATACACCCCCCTGAAAAAACAAGAGAAAAGAAAATAAAAATCTAAAACTGAAACTCAGACCCAGACCTAAAAGGGCCTAGGCCCCATCCATCCCACTAGATCTCAAAAAGGAGGTTACCACAAGCCCGCCCAAAAAAGCTGCTGCAATCTAGATGCAGAGACCGCCGCCACGCCACCGCCTTTGATCGCCGCCCAAAGGAGCACCACTATTCGCGAACCACCGTGAAGAGGCAGCATCACCCATCCTTCAAGATCGGTATCAAAACGGGAAATGACGACCAAAACCAAGAATGACTGGGCTAGCCGTCACCGCCGCGTTTTCCCAATAACCGCATTACCACTCCATCTCGCCTTAACACAAACACAGCCAGGATCGCCGCCCTTGATCGACGACAAGACCTCCTCGTCGACGCAACACCGCTTTACACGACAGACCCAACAATTGAACTCAGTCCGCACCCATGAAACTCCTCCTCCTTTCAGTCCGCCGCCACCGGCAGACAAGGCTAGGCCACCAACTGGCCGCCATCAGCTCCCGTCCAACGACAACATCATCAGACGCGCCGTCAGACGGACGTAGAAGAATTTTTCGAAAACCCTAAAAGCACCTGGTTTTACGGAGAGAGAGAGAAATATGTTCGCTATTTTATTCAGTTGCACAAGCATGTTAAGGAGAAATTCTTGAATGGTACAGGAGTACTATTTGGACGTATGTCGTGGTCCTCATTCTTGATCAAATTTTGAGAGGAAGATTTTTCAATTAAAATAAATTAAGATTTTTTATTTTTTGTGAAATTACATTTATTGGTATTTGGTGAGTTTAGACTATGGTCTAGGGTGTAAGTTAATTAGGGTTTAGAGTATAGGGTATAAGGTTAGGATTTAGGATTTTGAAATCCAACAAGAAACATAAAATGGTGTTTGACAAAATAACTAAAATAATTTTTCATTAAGAAAATCTATATGTCAAAATTTGATTGGAAGAAATGGCCACATCAGACTGTTACGTGGTCCTCCATTAACACTGACAAATTTCTCGCATAAGTTTATAATCTTTGATTTTAATCTGATTCAATAATTGCAGACTACTCGAAAACAACATAAATGGTTACCTGGTCAGTCGTTGACCAAACAAATTATTTTCAACCACAGTTGAATACAAATGCAATGGTGGAAAGAATTATTACTCAATTAAGTTGTTTTCTTATGGATTTTCATTTAATGATGATTGAACATAATTTCTTTGATCAACAACTGAACATGTGAACACTACTGATGTGGACAATGTGTCATTTATGGAGTAATTTTTAGAAACTTCAATAATTTTCACAGTAGCAATTGACCAAATTATTATGGTTAATCACCCTTATATTTACATCTAATGGTGGAGAATTAAAAAACTAAACGTCAGATAATTCTCTCTACCTATAGATGTAATACAATGGTCAATCTCAGCCATCCGGTGAAAATCATGTATATGGGTTTAAATTAAAAGGTTTCGGTATTAGTGTGTGTGTGTGTGTTACCATTCCTTATAAATCAAGGATGACTCTTCATGTTTCTGATGTGAGATTTGAAAAGGGCTTTAATCTATCTATCTAAGCCAAACTTTTTTCAACAATCTCCATCTTGGCGTGATTGAGCCATCTCTAAATGTCTCACGATCCTTGTATCAATAGCTCAACCTTGATCACAATACCTTGATAACCTTGTATCAATAGTTATGGAGTTTGGAGGATTAATGCCAAGAATTGGATTGACACTTATCCCATCAATCGTGGGATCAAGAGATTCAAGAGATCCTTTTATCTCCTTGTTTTGGCTTAATGAAGTTACAAACTTCATTGTTTTCATATCTTCTTTGAGGTTTTCTGTTTGCTCTCCTTTATGTAATACATTATTCCTCTTCTACTAAGATATAGGCATCTTTAGCCTTGGTTTTTCTCCTGAGTTTTGCGATAAAGCACTCGCGATGATAAGTTTCTCCTGTGCTTTCACAGTACATAGGGATAGTACTATCATCATCGCATTCGTAATAATCACATACAAATCTTCCAGGATTGGGATGAAAGGTGCTAATGATATCAGCATTTTCTTCTTTCCAATTTTGGATTTGTAATACAAATATAGGACAATGTCCTATTTCTTTTTCATCTTCTTCAGAGCCTTCTGAAGTACTTTCTGTTTCACTATCTGATGGGTACTCAAGAGAATATACTGATTCATTCTCTTCATCAGAATAAACAACTTCAAAGTCTTTTAGATTAGCATAATCTATGGCTTCCTCATATTCGGCCAGTAAGACTTTTGAAGTTCTTTTATCCTTTTTTGGACACTCATTCGCATAATGTTCCTCTGCCTTGCAGAGCCAACATCTGCACTTCTTTGTTTCTCTAGAACCAGAATCTGGTTTCCTTCTAAAAAATTTCTTTTTTGGAGAAGTTTGAGAAGATTGTCTTTTCTGATATCCAGAACTTTTCCTGAACTTATACTTCTTTTTAGAAGCGAAATTTCTCTTTTGCTTGCTACCAGAAAATTTTCTTCTGTATTTCTTTTCCAAAACATGACATCCCATTGTGTCGGGGTATCCAAAATCTTTGGACACATGTTTTCAGCTCTTCTGAGTTGTTTCTTGGCAGACTTAGATTTTCTATTCTCTGTACATTGTTTCCTTAGGAGATCCCTAACTCTTTCTGCTATTTTCTAACAGTAAAATACTGAAGAGGGTTTTCTTCCAATGATTGTGCTGCTGCATCGTTCTAGGGTTCTGGTAATTTTCTGTAATATGTTCTGATGAGATCATTATTTTCAATATCTCCGATGGTGCAGTAGTAGTTTTGAAACTCATTGGTATATTCTTCGAAATACCTCATATTACAAATACTCAATTTTTGAATATTTGCTTTGGCTCTTTCTTTAGATTGTTCACTATGCCCAGTGATATCCCCGCAAAATTACGCATAGATAGGGACTGCAAAATCTAAAGGGCTATTAGTCTGTGCCATTTTTACTGCCCAGTCAGTCCACTGAGAACTCTCTTGAAGGACTGGTACCATTTTTGGACTATTCCAGTTAAGGTAGCCTCATAGTAGGCATGAGCTTCCTCGTAGGCATATTTGGATAACACGAGAGCCTGAGTTAGGTTTAAACTAGCAACCCAGTTGTCTATTGCTTTTCGTTTATCTCCTACCTGGTCCAAATCCAGATAAACGCCTCTTTCGGACACTGATTGTCCCCATTTAGGTTCTGTAGGGATATATTTCTGATAACATCGTTCTCCATATCTTCCTGTAGGAGCCTGACCTTTAGGAAGCTTAATATTCTTTTCCCGAATGATCTTTGTAGGATTGTTGGTGATGTTCTGTATTACAGTATGACCACCTCCTGGGGGTGTCTGTCTTTCACCATCTGTATCCATTGATGCTCCAGAATGTTCTGGTTCATCCTTTGCTGCTTGATAAGGAAGAATCTTCCTCTTTTTCTTTCCAAGTTGAACTTGAGAAATTTCTCTAATGATCTTTTCTAGTTCTTTTGGGGAATCACAAGTCTCAGCTTGTGCATATAATTCTCTTAATTCCCTTGCTTGGAACATTCTCATAGGTCTCTTAGTATCCTCTTCCTCTAGAGATTCTTCATTATAAACTATTTTAGTTTCGGAGGTACTAGCTTCTTTATGGTTTGCAAAAGAGTGCCTATGAAATTGTAAGCTGATTTTTCCTCCCGTATCTTCATCAACTGAAGCATTGGAGCTTTCAAGCTGTCTGATCGAAGGGGTCAGATTCCATTCTCTTGGGAATGTTACTTCATGCCATTTTGTGACATGCTTTTGCTGAGAATTATTTCTTGGATTGGTGAGAACAGATGTGGTAATTCCAGGGCTATTTAGAAATCTGGTATTTGGAGTCACATTTGAGCTCATCAATTTATAATAAATACGATAATCTATCGCCAATTCCATCATTCCTTTTTTCATATAGAAATCTCATCTGTCTTGATTCTCAATCTTAGACAGTGAGCAACATCTCTGAGATGTGTTGTGAAGTTTGGAAAAACATTGAAATATGCAACCTGGTTGCACAAAGAAGCTTCTACTATTCCTAACAGACTTTTCCTGAAATCTGTTATTCTATCGTCTTGTAAGACACATAGAACAGAACAGTCAATACCATCTCTGGCTAAGAGTTTTATTCCTACTTGAACTGCACCTATATGCATATAGGAATATTTTTTCTGGAATGCTTCACTTACTTCTTTGGACTTATCAGCCTGATATCCGTTTCTCCTCTTGTGGCTGGAACGGTTAATTCAAGAATCTTGAATCTATGTGAATCCATAAGGAAAGATCTTTTCTTATAGATCTCATTAAATCTAAATCTAGGGGCAGATGCTTCTCGCACGCTAGACTCGATTTCATTATACTCAAATTCTTGAGCATTTATCAGCTGAACTGGAGCTGTGTTTCTTTTGCAGAGAATTCTACTTAGCATCTTCATGTCTCTTTTGGTAGTTGGTTTTGAAGATTTCCATTCAAGTAGCTTTGGTTCACTAAACCTTAGTCTACTTTCTCCCATTGGTAGGGGTGGAGAATTTATGATGAGTTTACTAGCTACACTTTGAGCCAGTGATTCTTCATCTATTTTTTTGTAATTTTCCCCTTCCTTCATTTTCTCTCTATGGTCTTTTGTAGACTAGAGATTCTATTATGTAACTCTTGAAATTGAATTTTGAGGTCAGTACCTATCTCTTGAAGATAAGCGATGTTATAATTTTGCTGAAGAATTATTGCTTCTACATTCTCGGCAAGTTTTTCTGTCGGTGGTGAAAGTCAATAGCTTTGACACTTTCCTATTTTACTTTTAGATCTACTCTTTGATTCATCCTATTCTGGTAATGAGAGTTTCTAAAAGCGTCTTCAAGTTTTTTGAGTATTGCTTAGTTCTACTGCTTGTTGATGAATATTGTTAGCAAGCTTTTCAGTACGAACTAATTTCTTTTCAATATCTATTAGATATTGTTTTTTTTAAGGTAATCTAGCTTGATTTCAAGCTTAGTAATTTTTGAATTTATTTCTTCAAGTTGATTAATCCGTAGATTAAATCTCTCGAGTTGCTCTATAACTTTTTCAGAGGTCTTATTCTTAGATAAATGATCTAAGAATTCGATTAAGCTTGGTCTTGAAGGATCAAGCTCTTCTACTCCTATCTCCTGTTGGAGATGAATATGCTCGTCGTATAGAGTATTTAGTACTCTACACAAATATATTCAATGGAGTATTGACTTTCTTGTATGTGCCTTGAATAAAAGCACACTTCCCACTTATCAGTTCCTTTTGTAGTACAAAAAGACTGATAGTTTTTCAGTTTGGATTCTCTTTTGTTGGTTGAGAGAAGCCAACTATGTGGCATAAACCTTTTGTTTACCTGCTTTTGAGCCAAGCAGGCTCTGATACCAGCTATGGCGGATCTAACCAATACTCAAAATATCAAGAGGTTTTTGATCTTCTTCAAAAGTTTCTTGAAGAACTTCAATTTCTTCTCTTGACTCGTATATTCTTCGTTGTAGTTGGAAGATAATATCCCAATAATTTTTGGTACTTCTAGGAAACTTGTCTCTGTTTTCTTTTAATTTTCTCAAATTTCTTCTTTCTTTTTGCAGTTCTTTATAGGATAATTTAGTTTCTGCTAAGAATTCTAATCTGGTAGCAATATATTCTCCAATTGTAAAAGATTAACTGTCTACCTTTGAGCAAAGATGATAGATCTATATTTGTATTAAGGTAAGTAAACAAATTCAAACTTATAGGTCCACCATACTCCGTCAAATTTTGATTTTTACTGAAAGTAAAAGTCTAAAAAACAGAATTGAAAAAGGTAAAAATTTGCTAGAGAGGTTTCCCGGTTAAGTTTTCTTGTAATAGTTTTAGGTGACCTCATCTATCTTGTCTTCTAGTGAGATCTGCATAGTATGCAGTGCTGCACACAAAGAATTTCCCTATTGTTTAGGAGCAAGTTGATATATCGATCAGAGGTGCAGAGGTAGTAGTCGTGCATGGGGCCATTTCACGTACTCACCTATCCCTTTCTGTGTAAGTTTTTGTGTCCATGCATATTATTATTGGGACCTCGATCTCCTCTTCCTTGTTCATCAGTCTTTATCATTTTCCCAGTTTCTCTGCACGTACAGGTTTGCCTTTCTTTCATTTTCATCCATTCAATTCACATATCCATCCCTCACTCTATCCGTCATTCTCTATCTTCATGTACGGATCATCAATCATCTTCGTTTATATATCTAACTAACCCAGACCCCAGATGTAGAATCTGAAATGAAATGTCGTGGGGGGTTTCCAGAGAGATTGATTCCAGTTCACCAAAGAGAGATGACAACTTAAACCTTAACTAAACACACATTTAGATCGAGCTAACTTGTTTATCTTGTGACTCTTGTCCATAAACATGCTAGTTAACTTAATTTTCCTATTATGATGAGACTGATCTTTTGGATCTTCCATATATAGTTTAGATTTCTTTAACTTAAATTTGAAAAAAAAATAAAAATTTGCTATAATATATGGAGAACTAATATGAAAAAATCTCAAAAATGAAAAATCTCATATACATGAAGCTTTTGCTCCATGTCAAATTGGTCGAGACGCGTTTTGTGTTAGGAAAAAGGTTGGAAAATTGTAAAGCAGATAGTAAAGTTGTCTGATAAGTCTTAATCCTCAATATCTCTTTATTGAATTAGCTAGCTAGGGATGTCCCAAATATGTCGTCAACCTTCCCATCATAATCAATCACCGACCAACATCATTAAACCTTAATCATCTTCCAAGTTCCAACATCATTTCATCACTATCAAACCTTTTTTTGATTCACGCATGCATTAGGGTTCGAACTCCATGCAAGCCAATAACAAAACATCATGTTCCTTTGTAACAGTTGTACGTGCTATGTATTTTTTGTGCTATGTATTTTTTGATCACATATAACATATTACAATTTCGTGAGTTAAACTCACAATCTTCTGCTTATTAAGAAGAGACTTACTAAGTTGTGCTACATCTGTGCTACAATTTTATCAAAGCTATCAAACAATCTGGGCATGATCTCAGCCAAATTGGAGCAGTTACACATGAAATAAAAGAGCTCAAATCAGCTTTTGATGTTATTCACTAAATGGTGATTCCTCGAAGTTGCAACAGTAGCACACAGTCTAGCTAAGAAGGCTACCAAAGTTGATGGCATGGCTCCATGATGTAATGTTTGATGCTATGTTGCACGGACACGGGACACGACACGGTGCGACTCGGTAAAACTTAAAAACTGAGTTTCCGATACGGCTTGTACATACAAATAAATAATATATTTATATATTTTTAATACATACAAAATATATTGAAATATTAAATAAGTTCATTACATTACCAAAATCATGTTTTAAATTCAATCTTTTTTCTTTCTTTTTTGTCTAAATTTAATCCATTGCATAAACATATTAAAATAACATTAAAGATAATCAAATGCAAGTCATTAAAAAATTTCAAATGGGTAGTTCCGATGTAGGTTAGAAAAAAAATAGGCATCAACTTAGTAAGAGCATCTTTAACAGACTCTTTACTTTAACTCTTTAGCTATTTTTTGATGTTTTAGGAGCTCTAGTAGATTAGTCAAACTTGAGCTATTATGACTTTTAACTATGTCGCTAGTTATATTTAGCTAGCAAGATGAGGCAGATGATGTTAGCTATAATTTAATACATTCCTTGTAAGATATTTTATGTGATATATAAATATATTTAAACTATTTAATTTCTATTTGAATAATAATGTTGATGTAATGCTAGCTAAAATAGAGAGCATTGATGCAACCACATTTTAAAGTGGCTAGCCAAAATGATATTTTAACTAAATTGACTAAAATTTAACTTAAAAATAGCTGGCATTGCTAAAGATGCTCTAACACAACAACCTTCTAGCACCTAATAGATAAGAAAATTTCATGAAAATTGCTAAATGACTTGGCGTGTCGGTCAAGGTGTCGGGACTTGTCGGAAAAGTCAACATTTTCTGACACGTGTCGGGCCGTGTCGGACACTTTGACACTCTATGGGCGTGAAGTGTCCGTGGAACATAGGTTTGATGACATGTCTATGTGACTTTAGGGGTGTGATACTCTTTTTCATGAGGCCACGTTAAGCCCCGTAATATCCACCTGTTTCAATCAAATTTATTTTGATAAAAAAAAAAAAATACATGCATCATGCATGCAACATATTTATTGTATAATTTTCTCGTATAATACATGTTTCGTACTGTAGTCTGTTATAGTTTGAAGTAGGATGAAAGTTTGATGAAGTTGGGGGCCAATCAATCACTAACTTATAACTTATTATAGAACCAGGTAAACCAAAAAGAATAGAGATGGCATCTATTGTTTTATACCCACACACCAGGAATGCAGGAGAGCACCAGAATCAGACATTATATAATGGAAATAAGTTGGGATTACTTTTCTGGTCATGTAGTTAGGTTGTGATCAACTTGACAATGATGCATGCCTAGTGTCGTACTGTCGTTTATGTAAAAAAATCTTCTTTTATGGAGTTTTCATCATCTCTCACGCCTAAATGTTTGGACTTTTCAACAGACCCAGTTTGGCCTTTAGTCTTTTCCTTTTTGGGGTGACTACTGACTAGCCCAGTTGCTAAAGTTCTATAAATGTGTTTCACTTTACTTTTCAATTTGTATTCAAATTTAATCAGGGGAGCTGCATTTACATGACAATTTGGCATAACGAAGAAGACAACTATGAACAATGTGATGGAGTAGAGCCCTTTTTGATTTCTTACAGTTCACTGTACAAATTGAGAGTGAGACTAGCACATCTATACAGTTAGAATGTGACTCCAGAAATGACTATAGAGATCTTCGATTTCCGCTAACCCCCGATAACTGCTTCAGACTAGTAAGAGCATCTTGCGCATATCGCTTTGTGTTGGCATTGCCATGCTTGAAGGCTTCCACCAATGCCCACACCAGAGCCTGGTTGAGAGAATGTCTATGGTTCTCTACTCTCAGTATCCTCTCAATGATCCAAACTGTTCTCTCTTGCAACTCCCCAGGTCGAACTTCTGTGAAAAGAGTAATCACGGCTTCAATGACACCCAATTGCTCAAGTTCGTCGACTGCTCTTTTGAAGTTGCTTGAACTGAAAGTGTCTATTACTAGAGTTGATAGTGCCTCCACTGCAGCAATCTGAACACTAGTGTCGTTGTCGTTGAGTAGATCAACAAGGGGCTTGATGCAGTTGTTCTTTAGCAAACACAATTGACTATCTTCTTCGCATGGAATGTTGTGTATCGGACATTTGGAAGTTTGTAGAGAAGACCTCCCGCAAATGAACATCAAATGAGAACATAATCCATGGGGAGGTTGTGGTTCTGACTCCATAGCAGCTACTGATCTTGCATATCCAGACAAGTTTTTCAACCCAAGGGTGGCTAGTTGTTTTACTCTTGGGTTTGAAGGATAATTAAGGTGATGACGGACAATAGTAATAAGGCTGTGCTCCTTTAGTGTACTAAGAGTTTGAGGATTCAGGTTCTTTGTAATCTCAAGTAAAAGACCCAGAAGACCTTCCAACATGCTTGATGCAGGTCGAGAAATCCTCCCATTCGAAGTTTGGCGCTGGTTGATGAGAGTAGAAGCTATCCATCTAACAAAATTAACTTCTAGGAGTGTCTTCACTTCATCTTCTGAGAGGGAAAGGTTTGCAAGTATGCATGCAGCATCAGCTCTCTCACTATCTGCCGATTGTTCGTCTAATAGTTTGTCTTTGAACAAGGAAAGCTTGTGACAAGGCCTTAGCTCATCAGCAATATCCTGACCATACCTCTCTGAGAGTAATCTTGTAAGCCTAAAAGCTTGAATTCTGTTTTCCACTTCAGGGTGCTCAAGAAATGGTAAAATGATTTTAATCCCTTCCCCAGATTTTATATGACAAGCGACCGACTCTGTAATTAGAAACAACAAAGCATAGGTACCATGTCAGAAAATGGATATGAGAACTGCTCTAATGCACACAAAAAAAGAGAGCTAAATTTCACGACCATAAAATGTAGCTAGAAAAAAAAAACCTCCTTTTCTGCAGCTAACTTTAGGTACAATGGTATTTTTCTTTGATCTACTAGCTAGGCAACTTAATATATACAATTATATATACCAGCAGCATATTATTTCAAGATTTTCAGAGTAAGGGCATCTATAACAAATTTAAATATAATGATTTCAGAATAGCATTTAAAATCTTGAGGCTACAATGTAGATGAGAAGAGAAACACAGGTAACTACTGTCATGATGGTGTTAGAAATTAGATTCTTCACTTTAGCCCTTGCCCTGCTACTGTTGGAGCATAAACATATAGGTAGCTTTTGAAAGTATTCTCAAACAAACACGAGTATTCTGGTCTCCTATGTGGGGACTGGGGAGAAAATCTCCAGACACTTCTCCTTAAAGATGAGGCACAAAAGACTTTCTTCAGGAACAAGATACAACCCTAATCACAACAATACGATTCCATTCGAACGATAGCAACTATCTTTTGTTGGTTTTCAGAACAAACAAACCAAGGAACTAAAATGCACCAACTTACTAAGCGGTGAATACAAAATAAATGCAGCCAAGTTTTAGGTATATGTGGTACTAATCATAAATTCACACATCAAGTTATACATAGAGAACAAACCCATAGTTGATAGTTCCATGAACAATAAACGAATATCAGATGGGGCCTGTGTGCAAACTAAAGGAAGAATTACCTGATGCCTGTGGAGACGAGGCAATTCCATATAGGATCTGGAGAATGGATATCTGACAGGGAAGGGATGCAAGAGATAAAACCCCCAATAGATTATATATAAATGATTCTGACTGCATAGAGTTCCCTTCTTTGTCAGCTGAAGCCAATTCCCAGTGTCCTGGATTTGATACTATATTTGCCATGGTTGATGCAGCCAACTCTTTCAATTCCGACGAAGTATCCTGGTTGATGAAAAGGATACCTGTTAAAGCAGGAAGTACAGCAGAATCAACAAGGATGGTTGCATTGTCATCTAGACCTGACAAGTTATACAAGGCTTTCAAGCTCGCTGCCCTTCCTTCTGGATTAGAAAGCATCTCGACTAGTATTTTAGCACTTTGCCTAGCTATTTGTTCCTTGCTGCTATTTGTCAACGTCAGAGTTCCCACCATAGATGCCATCTCAATTTTGACATTTTCAGAACCTGCTTCCAGAAATACACATTCCAATACAACAGGTGAATACTAAATACCACACTGCCATGAGCTACCTAATGAGAAAGAAAAAATAAGAAACAAAAACAGTGAATCTCCCCAAGTCTACTGTTTTCCGATCGTTCCATTACTTTGTCCAAGAAGATTGCAAAAATGATATTTCTTATACAATCAATTATGATTAACAATTTTCAGCTGGTGCAAAAATTAATAGAAGGCATACCTTCACAAAGTCGAGTAAGCAAGGGATTGAATCTCCCTGCCGCGGCCAAATGCTGTACATTACCCTCCACCTTCTCCATCTGCTTTAATACCTCCTCAGCTAGATTGGATAAACCAGGATGCTCCAGGTTCCCTGCCATGCTTGAGAGAAGAACCAAAGCGCCTTTCTCTGCTGCAATTTTAATGCAACAAGCTTCATCACTCGAGAACTCAAGTAATAATTTCACAGCACACTCTCTCTCCTTCTCTGAGCTCCCGATAAGACTATGTATGGCCAATCTAGTGATACCTTCTTGAAGCATGATTTCCTAGAAATGTTCAAAAAGGTTCAATCAGAAACTTGTGACAATAGGAAACATAGCAGAATTCACCCAAAACATCAAATAGACAACGCTATAGTTCACAAGAGAAGCAACCAAAGCAAACCTTGCTTTCTTCATCTTTGGCCATGCTAACCAAAGCCATAAGAGCTTTGCTTCTCAAATGAGTCCCAATACTCTTCGCACTATTCCTCAGCAATTTAACAATAAGCACAACAATGCCGGCATTCCTAACTCTAAATCTACAACTGGGATACTCTTCTGAGATGTTATAAACATTGTCCAACACTACTTCTATACCATCCACCAATGGAGGCTCTTCACTCAGCTTTTGAACCCCAATTTTCACCAGAATATCCACATTCCTATTCACCCACTCCTCAATAGCTCCAGCTAGTCCAATGTTCGGTTTCATCTCCAGTGATTGGAGCACCTGACCGGTGACCGGACAAGTCGGTTCCCTGCCGTCGTCCAAACACCGCTCAAACCAGTACTTCACGGCGGACCGTTCGTACGTCTGCGACGACTGGAGCACCACCGGGTCTCTCATCACCTCTTTAGTCAACGGACAGAGAAAATTCTTGAACGGAGAGATTTGCGCGTCGTCTTCGAACTCCAGGCCCGTGGTGAGATTGGGCTGCGCGGCCCAATTCTCCACAATCCTCTCCAACGACACCATAATCCGGCGCTCCGACGCCGTATTCGTTCCGGCGATGTCGTTTCTCAGCTGCTTGATTTGCTTGGAAAGCTCGGCGTGATTCTCCGGTTCGATTCCGAGAGCTCGAGATAAATCCATGATGATCGCGCTCTCGACGGCTTTGCTGGTCTTCGTCTGCGTCGCTTCTCCTTCTCTCCGGAGCGTGTGGTGCACTCTCTCTTCGTTCGCGGTGACCTAAAATTTCAAAAATTTAAGTTCTATTTTCAAACAAGATTGAGAGACTAAATTTTATTACTTGGCTTACTTCAAATTGAACTTGCTTCATGTCTCTAGAAAGATCGGCGATTTTCTTGCGGATATCTGGGAGGTCATCGAAGGCGGAGTCGAGGAGGGCGAGCCAGCCGGACACGGCGGCGGTTGTTTCGTTGAGGGATTTGCAGAGGGAGAGGCAGTGGATGAGCACGAAGATTTTGCCTTTAGAGTAAAACGACATCGTTTTGAGGGCGGCGGGGAGCTCGGCGGCGATTCCTTTGAGGGCGGTGAGGACGGAAGGCGGGAATGAGTCGAGGGATGAAGTGGAGCGGGCGAGGTGGGTGAGGGCGAGCTGGAGGCGGTGGGCGAAGGCGGAGAAGCGGCGGGGGAGGTCGACGGGGGAGTTAGTGTAGTGAGGGGTGGAGAGGTCGGCGAGGGAGGTGTGGATGGAGTCCAGCAGCAGCGCCGCCGAGGTTGAGGAGCATGACGTCATTCCGGTGAGTGTTCGGGCATATGAGGGTTTTGGCTTTTGCCGCGTTTTTCCAATACTCTGGTTTTGTAGAAACTGGGAATATGGAGCGAAAGGTCAAATCATCGAGTGTTGACTTTTGAGCACAGTCTCAAGCGACGGCTTTATGTGCAACGGTTTTTGACATGTGTCAATTACGTTTCTGTCCGTGGTACTCTTCTGATTTATTACGCAAAATATCAGTGTCACGTAATTATCAAAATTTTTCACAGTGGTGAAGTTTTGATCTTTTGAGCATGATCTTCTTGGTACATTACTAAAAAGGTGAATATGTAATCACATGTCAAATGTGTTATTTTTTTTTTTTTGAAAATTTCATATAATAAAATTGTAATGGAGTCAATAAAGAATAAACGATAAAAAGTTCTGTTGATGCGAAATTTCGTTGACAATAAGTCAAAGAGGAATCCGTTGAAATCTGATGTGGAGCTTGGTGGGATTGATGTTCAAGAGTGGACCTTCGTCTCTTAACCATGGGGTCTGCCTACTCTGCTGGAAGGTGAGGACAGCTTGAGGGACTAGATTGGGATCTGTTGATGAGCCGTAGCAAGAGAAATGACTTCGTGCTTGAACACCGGTGTGTCGTTAAACTCTTCCTTTGGTGATGAAGTTAAAGAAGTGAATATGGAGCTTTTCCTTACGGAGAATAAGAGTCTGTCCCTTTGTGAACGAGGAGGGTTTCTCTTTTATAGAGGCACAAAATTTGGGTGACCAGGCCTTGTCACCTAAAGGTGACAAATGCCAATCACAATATGACATCTGGCATCTTTAAAAGAAAAAAAAAAAAGCTGAAAATTGTAAACATTGAGATTAAACAGAGACCAACGTTTCTGTCAATGACTAAACGGAAAGGAGATGCAAATTGTTGTTAAACAGCCTGGAAGTGCAAATCAGTCCTCAAAGACCAATTTTTTCTAGAGAAAGCAGTGTCATGAATTTTTCTTTTTTAATATCAATGATGAGTTACAAAATTCCTTTTTTTCTCAAAAGTTACAAAATTTCATCTCTTGCAAAAATGGAATAACAAAATAACAATGACAATCTCTATTTGTCTGATATTTCAATGATCAAAAATTTCCAAAGAGGATAGCTGAGGCATGCTTGGTCTGCAATATAATCTTGAGCTCAATCTCCTCAGTGTATGTTGTGTTCTTCCTCTTGTGATAATGAACTAAATTGTGTCAACGGTTCCTACAATTCAATTACTCATAAGATAACTTTCTAACCTCACACATAATAAATTGTCATGTCTTTCAAATGCATAAGAATAATTGTTCATGCTAGTATAGTAGAATTATTGAGCTATTTATTCCCTAGTACAGTAGTAGCATGAAAGAATTCCTATAAATCTCAAAGTTGAAGTCAGTAACAGATACAAAGTGTGCCAAGAATGTCATACTATGGTCAAATATTTATATCATAAATTAATAAAAAGATCTCAGTATTTATTACTAACCTGAAGTAATTGAGTGAAGGAAAGAGTATCCTGCCAACTTGAGGTGAGCTCTGTATCACCATGTTGAGGCATGCTCTATCACCATATAGCAAATCAAATAATTGTTCAAACTCCAAATAACTAATTATCACTCACTAAACATACAAAAGCCCAACTTCTTACTTGAATCAAAATATCAGATGGTTGAATATCGTGCTCGCTGTTCGGATGTGTTTCAAATTCCTGTAAATGTTTTGTAACCAGAAAAATTTATCAACATCATAAAATGTATGTACTGACTTATTCAATTGAGAAAAAACATAACTATACCTGCATGGGTATTTTCCTTCTTGTGGGAACTCTTGTGCTTTTGTTTGGTACTTTACTCTTCTTTTGTTCAGCCGGGTCTTTGAATCTGGTACGTGGGCGGCCAACTGTAGCTTTTCTTTTAACTCCCCGCACAATTGATGTTTCACAAGCATTAGAATGAACTATTCCCTCAACTGCTTCACTTTCACCAACAATTATTTTTTCCAAAGGGTTATGACCAGAACTTCCCCCTTCTTTCTCATTGCGATTTTTCTTAATTAGCTCTAAGCCTTTCAGCATCTGAACCAAACATTCATGGGCATATTTTGTTAACTCTTCATCATCAGCTGCAATTGTTAAAATATCCCGAGAAGTGCGGCACAGATAGCCATACCGTTTGCCAATCGACACCTTCGGGTTTCCATGAACCTCATTTTCACGATAACTAATAATACTCACTGCTTTTGCTTGTCTTGTCCATCGCTTTAAAATGTATTGCGGTGGAATTCTCTTCACGTTCTTCTTGTCAAGCACTTTTAATGCATGAGCACACATAATCCCAACGAAAGTAAACTTTTTACAACTACACTCAACATTGTGTGCTGGAGCTTCATATTTGACCAAGTGCTCATTATGTTCAGAACTATATGACACTATATATTCTGATGTCATCCCACACTTACCAACCTTGTAGGTACTATAATTATGAATTCTCACAAATTCTTTCTCAAAGAGTGAGAAAACCTCTGGGGTATATACCTCTGCTCCATGTTGCAACATATGCGCACTTACTGCTAAGACAAGAGTTGTATGTATCATCTTGTAATCAGCAGTCAACTCTTGATATCTTCGATCAGCTGAAACTCTTTCATAATGTTCTAAAAACCGCAAAAGATTATGCTCCGGCATCAAATAATTCTTAAGCACATTATTCATGGACTCACTACGTTGTGTGCTTTTCATATCAGCGGTGAAAGTATGTCTGCCATACACCATTGCCCACTTCTCTCGCAATTCAAATAAAGCATTCAACCACTTGTTTTCTTTGAGGCTATATTTCTCAAGCATAGCATTCCATGCTAATAGCCATTCATGCTCAAACTCATAGTCATACATACAATTACCAAAATCAGCAGCAAATTCTGAGGATCCATGAAAGATATGACTCAGATTCTTAGCAGCATTCTGATAAAGATGCCAAACACATAACCGATGAGTAGCTTGTGGAAGAGCCTCTTGTATTGCTCTAGCCATGGCAGCAGACTGATCAGTAAGAATGGTCAATGGTTGCTTACCAGACATAACAGAGAGGAAAGTCTCAAATAACCACTTGAAAGATTCAATTGTCTCATCATATAACAAAGCTGCGCCAAACAATGTTGTTTGCTTATGATGATTAACCCCAACAAACGGTGCAAAGGGTTGGCCATATTCATTTGTTCGGTACGTCGTATCAAAACAAACCACATCTCCAAATTGACCATAATCACTTATCGATCGAGCATCTGCCCAAAATATGTTTGTGATCATGTCATCCTCGTCAAGTTGAATTGAATAAAAATATGACGAATTCTCAGATTGCATCTTTTGAAAGTACTGCAATATAGCACCTGCATCTCCCTTTTCCATTTTAGACATTCGCTTTCTATGTATGTAATTCATGTAATCCTTCTTTGTGAATCCAAGATTCTCTGGCCCACCTACTTCTCTACTCATCAGATCCACAGTGGATTTCATGGAGAACCCAGAATATTCAGCATCATCTGCATGTGCCTTTCGTGCCTTTGATATACTTCTATTGACCTTCAACATATACTTCATAGGAGTAGCAACTAAAGCATGATTATGACTTTTCTGAAATGAGACAACCTTGAAATTTCTATTTTTTTGTAGTAGGATAATCATATGCGCTTCACAGCCACATTTGGAAACTGGTTGAGAATAAGATGTATTTGTATGCCGCTTTACATCACGAAAACCTTCTTTTGAACAAGCATAATGTACCCATGTCACAAAATCCTCACTGTTTTTTCTACTATTTCTTATCTTCACATTGAAGCCATTTTTGCCACCATAATTCATATAATACTTTTTTGCACTATTAACATCCGGAAACTCTTTTCCAAGAATTACCTCTTCAATCGCCTCCTCATTATGATGAGAATGCTCAAACTGCTCTTCTTCACCTTTTAAGTCTTTCGAATCACATGTTGGCTGATTGCCTAAGTTTGTACAATCTGCATTATCCATTAACCTACAACAGAGTAACTTATAAATTATAACCAAGTAACCAACTTCTGTAATCTAATACTAAGAATTTTTAGTTCAAAACTACACAAAGACCAACAGATGCCAATAAGACAATTTAACTGAAGCACAAAGATTTTGTTCCTTATCTTAGTCTCATTTCACTGATATTCCAAATCTTGAACCCAATTACTGTTATATAAACTTATAAAGGCTCATGGGAATAACAACACAACAAAATCAAATATACATATGCATATCAACAATCGGCAAGTATCTTCAACCAAATTGCAACAATCGATATTTTAACCAAAGAAATAAAAAGAATCGGCAATGGAGGATAATAATGGCTCAGTCATACCTACCCATCAACTTGTAGCTCAAGACCTTTCGATGTCACTCAAGAGTTAAGACCGAGTCGGGATCGTCGAACTCAGAGAGAGACATGAGGAGGAGGACGAGAAGAAGATTGGCGAACACGACGGTTTGGATCTTCGAGTCTGCACGAGAGAAGTGGAATTTGGGAAAGGAGAGTTCATCTCCGCAGAAGCAAGGGTTTGGGTCTGTGAGGAATTTAGGAACAACTAGTTTGCGCATCTCCTCTTCTCTCAGTTTGCGCATCATGTTCCTATTAATCCCAACAGAAAGAAGAACTAGCTAGTCTCCGTTTAATAACTATGCTTACACAGTTTACAGAATTTTTTTTTTTTTTAAGAAGATGTCAGGTGACATCTTGTGATCGGCCCTTATCACCCCTTGTTACCTAAAGATAACAAGATCTGGTCACCCTGCTGTGGGTAGTTGATCGAAGCATGGCCCTTGTTTCTAAAGCATGTTAATGCCACTGCTTTTGGACGTGCCAACACTCTTTAATCAGCATGATGCTATCATTGTTTTTCTTACAAATATGTATCTTTGAGCATGGTATTGCCTTAACCTTCTGATTGCACCATTTTGTGATACTGTTCATGACAAGACCAGCCATGGGCTCTGGACACCTACATGGGTAAGTGAAGCTAGTCTCTTAATGTAAGTATATTTTGATATTTTACAGTCCCGTTCACCCGGATTATAACTGATCAAGTGAAATTTAGTCAGTAACTGACGAAGTGAAATTTAATCAGTAACCGTCGGATCTGGGTTTACTAGGATCCTAGGGTGGAGAAATAAACAAGCTTAATTAAACTAAAACTTGTGTTTTGTATTTTTTTAATCACTCAATTATTAGTTTTTACTAAACCCAAGACGTCTCCTTCTCGTCTTCTCCACTTCTGCTCATCGTCCTTCTCACAGATATAGAAAAAAAAATTAAACCAGCACCCAAACTTGTATCGCCGGAGAGGAAGACTGTCATGCCTGATTCTTCTCCTCTTCCCCGTCGTTTCCAAAAGACCCTTTGGAGATTGAACCAAACTCGTTTCGACGGAGACGACAGAAACAAAAAAAACTTGGACAAGTTTCGCCGGAGAAGAGGAGACACAGTGCTCATGCATGGTTTCTCTCTTTTCTCTTTCTTTTCTTACTACTAATTTAGGAGTAAGACAAACCAACCTTATTGGAGCATTATTTTATTTAACTTTGCATATGTTGTATCGGCAGTATCTCAAAGATGATTGAAGTCAAAGTTGCATAAGAAGGGTTTGTTAGCACTCAGAAGGATTGAAGATATATTCAAAGTTGTTTATTTCTACTGGAACTCCGCTGTGCTCTCTTTGAAAGGTAACTGTTATTGAGACACAGAGGATCAGATTTGCTGGTCTTTGTGAGTTTTGATCAATAGGTGGATTGGTGATTGAATCTTAGAATTCCTTTTACTTCAGCATAGAGATCAGATTTGCTGTTGTTTTTCTTTATAATGATTCAATATGATTTTCAGAGACAATTGTTATTGAGACACATAATGTGATTTACAAGTACATCATGGCATGTCTCTCTGTCCCTCAAATGTTAGACATTTCTTCTTCATAAATTTTGTGCTTACTTGCTTGTCTGTATGCTACAACTGAGAGATCGATATAACAATTTTTATACCTGAATATTGAATGATCAGTACTACATGAATGATTGAAAGGGTAAGACAATATGTAGAAGCAGTCAAGCAGACTGGTTTATTTTCTGATATGCTTCAGTAATCCTTTACTCACAATCATAGAATATGTATTTGGAACTCAAAATATTCCATCTCTAGAGACATGTTTTTTGTTCTGTTAGTATAAACAAGAACTAAAAGCATCAAGAAAGCATGACTATCACATTCGAAAGCAACAACAACAATTGGTTCTACTCTGCAAACAAAACAATTTGTCCTAAAGACAAAACAACAAATTATGTATACGTACATCTATAACTGAAGACAAATGAAGTCTGCGTGCATTAAAATCTCTAACATAGCTTTTATGTCCATCTGAGAAACCAACAAACAATATGCAGCATACCAAATTTGCCGATTAACTGAAAAATTAGATATCAACTAAAACCAATGAGAGTGAAACTCTTGAACCCTTCACAATTAACACCATATTGACAATCCTTAAGATTCCAACTTCACAGTTCATAACAAGTGTAACCTCAAAAAGCATATGAACAAGTAAGATTGATGACTGCTTACTACACCTGTAACATTAGATCCTCCTACAATCTGGTTTAATCTGCTGAGGGTTTTTGGGCAACGATAGAGAAGAGGAGAATAGGAGGAGATTCAGGCAATGATAATCTTCCATCTCCGGCGATACAAGTCTAGGTCTCCGGCGAAACGAGTTTGGTTTAATCTCCAGAGGGTATTTTGGAAACGACGGAGAAGAGGAGAAGAATCGGGGACGGCAATCTTCCTCTCCGGCGATACAAGTTTGGGTGCTGGTTTGATTTTTTTTTTCCTATGTCTGTGAGAAGGACGATGAGCAGAAGTGGAGAAGACGAGAAGGAGACATCTTGGGTTTAGTAAAAACTAATAATTGAGTGATTAAAAAAATACAAAACACAAGTTTTAGTTTAATTAAGCTTGTTTATCTCTCCACCCTAGGATCCTAGTAAACCTAGATCCGACGGTTACTGACCAAATTTCACTTGGTTAGTTATGGTCCAGGTGAACGGGACTGTGATATTTTATAGTCTCTCAAGTTGTCTCATGGAAGTCCACCAAGTTGTTACGACATTGTAAGTCTCGGAGGCATGGGGCTAGAGGGACTATCCTTCCAGACTTTGGTCGTTAACACTTGAGGACTACGAGTTGACAATCGAGGAATGTGTGTTGGCGCTCCAGGAATGCGGGTTGAAAGTTGAGGAAGTCACGTATACGACTTTGGCCTTCAAGGTCGATTACTTGACCATGAGTGGGTGTTTTTATTGGTATGCTGTGTTGCATTCCTATACCGACTTCAGCAAAGTGCAACATGGTACCATCATGACTTGTGTCATTGATGCAATCTGCTATATGCATACATAATGCTCGCATTTGTTAAATATTTGTCTAAGTGACTTGCTGGTTTGTCTATCTTATTGTCAGGGATTTTATCATACATGATTGAGTCCTAATCTAGCTAGTTAGGATCTCCTTATTTATTGATATATGTTTAGTAAGTGAAGATAGACCTTTTCTGATTAGAGTAGATATGCCGTGTGAAGGAAAGAAATCCTATTTCACATAGGATATTCTTTTTTTAAAATAGATCAATATCTTGTTATTATTGGAAGGTCTTTAACTATGATGAAAATTCCTTTTGAGACAGGGATTAGGGTTGCTGGCGTGAGGTTATTGCTGCTGTATAAAAGAGACGTTTAACATATGAAAGGGTAGCTCTGCATGCTTGGCGTTTGAGAGGAAATTGTGTTTTTTCCGCTGCTCATCTGAATATACAAATTCAACTGTTCCTTGTTGAGTTGAACTTGTTTATGTGTGATTGTGATTCTCTTGTGTATTGAGAGAACATCATTGAAGAAATGAAAGAAAGAAGAAGAAAACGTTCTGCCTAGAGATAGAGATTTGTAATAGTATAGGGTTTACAAAGAGGTTGTAAGACTCTACACAAATTCATCTAGTTGAGTTCGTTTTTCTGAGCTTGTGCTCCGCTGTGATTTCCTCTATTTTGAGGTTTTTCCACAGCGTCAAAAATCTGGTGTTCTTGTTAACTTTTTGTAAGTTTGTCGAGCAGTCGTTTCAATCCCTGCTTCACGTTCCAGTACCTTCAAGTGGTACCAGAGCGGGTTCTGGAAGCGTCTAGAAGATCCAAGGGAAGATGGAACGTGACAAGAACAGTTCTGCAGTCAACACTCCTCCTTGGTTCGATGGTGAAAACTATTTGGTTTGGAAGATTATGATGAAGGCATTTCTTTATGCTCAAGATGACTATTGTTGGTGTGTCATTGAGAAGGGGTGGACTTATCCCACAAAAACAAAAGGTAAAGGAGTGGAGGGATCTAAACCGCAAGTGGTGGAGAAGCCGCATGAATGGGATAAAGACGAAATTCGTCAGTCTGCAGCTGATGAGAAAGCCAAAAATAGTCTCTATCATGCACTATCTTTGAAGGAGAGGAGACGCATAAGCCACTGTAAAATTGTTAAAGAAGCATGAGATTTGCTGCAAACGGCACATGAAGGCAACAAGAAACTTAAGAGTTTAAAGCTTCAGAGAGTGATCCAAGAATTCTGGACGATGCCCATGGAGGAAGATGAAACAATTGATGAATTCTATGCAAGACTCATGGATGTTGTGAGCCAATGTAAAAGCTTGGAGGCAGATATTGAAGAAGATACAATTGTGAAAAAATTTCTAAGGGCGCTACCTTTGAGATTTCAACCAAAACAGACAGCCATTGAAGAATCTCATGACTTAGACACATATCGTCTAGAGGAACTTGTAAGTAATCTCAAAACTTATGAATTGAGAATATGTAAGCCTAATAAAAAGGGTAAGAATCTGGCTTTATCTTCAATAAAAAGAGAAGAAAAAGAAGTTTTCATTGATGATAATGAACCTATTGATATTGAGTTACTCACCAAAGAATTCAGAAAGTTTTTGAAAAACAAAAATTCATCCTCTGGTACTCTTAGTAATTTTAAAAATCAAAAGAAAATTTTTTCTTCTGAAAACAAAAATGAGAGAAGTATGAATCAAACTAAGTTTTCTCAAAATAAAAATTTTCAAGGAAATTCCATTAAATGTCATGAGTGTGGTGGCATTGGTCATATTGCTATTAATTGTGGAAACATGAAGTCTTTTACTAACAATAACAGGGCTATGAAGTCTACTTGGAGTGACAAGGATGATGAACCTCAGTCAACTAGGACACATTTTGCTCTAATATCCTCTTTCCATGAAGATGAATTAGAGTTGATCTTGAAAGTTCTGATGATGAAGATGACCTTGTCTCTTATGAAGCCAATGATATGTACACAAAACTGTACAATGCCACAATGAAGGTGCAAAGGGAGAATGATAAACTAAAATCAAGTATATTCAGTAATGCTTATCTGAATACATAGTAACAAAGTTTCATTTGGAAAATAATTAAATCCTATTCTCCCTTCACCAACAGTAATAGTCTGTTAAGGATCATAGAAGCCTTTACATATGTTGAATTCATATTTCTGTTATTTTATATGAATTTTGGTGATATATGAACAGGAAATGAGTATGGTTTACATGTATTACCTTCAGTTTTTTTAATGTATTTTTTATACCTTAGCCAACGAAATACACCATAATTCGTCGGCCTAAACAATCTTAGCCGACGAATTATAGTATATTTCGTCGGCTAAAACCATCTTAGCCGACAAATTATATTATAAGTCGTCAGTTAAGATCAGTTTAGCCGACGAATTATAGTATATTTCATCGGCTTTATTTATTTTTTCTTTTTTTATTACATACTATAGCCGATGAATATATTATGGTATTCATCGGCTAAACCCTAAAATGTTTCTATTACATACTATAGCTGTAATACCCTAGATTTTCATATCATTTTTCCTTGTATTATTACCTTAATTAATGAATGATTATTTATGAAAATTCTTGGGTTTATGCGAAGTTGAAGTTTCGGGAGTTTATTTAAAGTTGCCTTGACTTTTAATAGGCCAAAAGTTGACTTTATTTTCCGTAAGTTATCTTCAAAAACTTCCTTCATGAAAGTTGTAGAGTTTGTCGATACGAGTTCGTAGACATACGGCACGCCTAAAACAAACTTCATATGAGAAAGTTATGGTCAGCGGAAGTTTGTGGTTTTTCGGGAGTTTGGGTTAAATAGAAAAGTTTGGGGGTGGAAACCCTAATTTCTCTCTCCTCCTCCCCGAGATTTGCACATTCCAGCCTCTCACCTAATCCTTGAGAGGCTCTACAATTTTTATACGGAAAGGAGGTTTGCTCCAAGAAGCTCAGGAGCACCCCCGACCCATCCTTATAATCTTCGATACTGATCTCCCCACATAGACGTACACACACACACACAGGTTTTCAATAAGGTACACTTTTGTATACCTTATTAATGCATATATTTACTATAACCCTGGGTTGTTGCTTCCAAACTAGTCCTAATGTATCCTCATCCAAAAAATAACTAGTCCTTTAATGTATTCAACATTTTTCAGAAATGGTCAAAATCTTGGCAAAATAGCTAACAAATTTCACCTCAAATTAATTTTATGCAAGTTGTGCCCAAAATCTGAATCTCCCATCCAAATTAATGTCTATGTACGTTGTTCAAGAACAATTATATATGATTATGTTACTTCATTTGCTTGTTTATTTATAAACCACTCCACCTACAAAACCTTGTCACTCCACCACTTTTCATCGTAATCCGACAATATTTACATATGCTACCGTTTTTGTTGCTGGGGATTCGTTCACCATGCTCCCATGCAGGATCACGTCTACTTCCTCCACTAGTCATTGTATTTCCTTATAAAAGACTCCTGCACAAAAACATAGTTAATTAAAACCCCAAACCATATATATTATTATTATTATATATGCACCGTATGTTAAATGGGAAAGAAATAAGTAAATAACTCACCAAAATATAGGAGCATGGGAACAATGTATGTTAAGTGGGAAAGAAACGGGAAGATGAAGAGAACTGTTCTGAATTTGTCGGTTTAAAACTCTACTGACGACTATTCCGTCGCCTAAGATCAAATCATCATTCGTCGGTAAACATACATACCGACGCCTATCTGTGAAGCTCTTTCTTGATTCTAGAGCTTTTTGAGATTTAGATGAGAGTTTTATATATTAAATATATAAAAAAAATATTTCATTTTTTGTTTTTTTGTTTTTGGGTTTAATTTGTATCGGTGGGTATTGCTGTGTGCGTGTGGGATTAGTCCTTGCATTTCTGTATTTCCACCGACATGACCCCTATATTTTTTCTGATTTTTCGAAACACTTGAAATCCCCAAAGACAAAAACCCCCCAAAAAAAGGAAGAAAAATTAGATGGAAACCCACTAATTATAAAATAAAGGACAACATGTTTTTCTTTTCAAGAGCAATGATCTTCTTCGTAGTGGTTAGGCACCGAAATTAAGTGAATCTAGTGCAAAGGTGAAGTTTTTTTTTTTTTTTTGATGTAACTGTAGCTTGATGGGAATGAAAAATTATGACAATGTTAACATTTCTTCTGGTAGTGACATACCGCTCGTCCTCTTGATCGCCACCACCGTCGTTGCCGCCTGATCTGTCGATACCATGTGCAACAACCGCTCCCAACGCCGCTCTTGGGCTGAGACCGCTCCACCTTCGCCAAGCCGAATCAAAATTAAGTCTCGAGCTTCAGCGACGACAAATTGAGGCGAGCGATGCTGAACTTGAGTGCTCCGACGAGAGGATCGAGAATTTGAGGAAGGCTTGGACGCAGTGAGAGGAGCAGTAGGAGTATAACTAAAAGAGCAACTTTTATTTATTGTCATTGTGTATTTGTTATTCAGGATAGCTATAACCCTTGCTATCCCTTATAGCTATCCTGAGAACGAATTTATACGAAAAAAGTTGTTAATTTTCAGGCTGTTGCCTTCTGTCCCAACTTCTTTATCTTTGGTTTAGGTAACCTAACTATGGCTCTACAGCCCCAAACTTTGAAGTAGTTTAAGTTAGGCTTTCTTTTGAACCATAATTCATAAGGTGTGACCTTTAAAGCTTTATTAGGCACCCTATTTAAGATATAACAAGCTGTAAGCAAAGCTTCTCCCTAATAACCCTTGCTTAAATAAGAGTTCTGAAGCATTGCATTTACCATCTCCACAAGGGTCCTATTTTTCCTTTCAGCAACTCCATTTTACTGTGGAGTATAGGCTATTGAAGTTTCATGTACAATACCTACTGATTCACAATATGAAGGAAAATGATACTCTCCTCCTCTATCCGATCGTAGATATTTTATTTTGCTGTCACATAAATTTTCTACTTCATTTTTATAAATGAACCATCATGCCGGTTCTAGACCGTTCGACTGATAAAGTATGTCAAATGACATACTTTATCAGTCGTCTCAAATTTACACACCTCAATTTTCCCCTCATTTTCACAATAATTGTGGAAACATGAAGTCTTTTACTAACAATAACAGGGCTATGAAGTCTACTTGGAGTGATAGGGATGATGAACCTCAGTCAACTAGGACACATTTTGCTCTAATATCCTCTTTCCATGAAGATGAATTAGAGTTGATCTTGAAAGTTCTGATGATGAAGATGACCTTGTCTCTTATGAAGCCAATGATATGTACACAAAACTGTACAATGCCACAATGAAGGTGCAAAGGGAGAATGATAAACTAAAATCAAGTATATTCAGTAATGCTTATCTGAATACATAGTAACAAAGTTTCATTTGGAAAATAATTAAATCCTATTCTCCCTTCACCAACAGTAATAGTCTGTTAAGGATCATAGAAGCCTTTACATATGTTGGTGCAGGAGTCTTTTATAAGGAAATACAATGACTAGTGGAGGAAGTAGACGTGATCCTGCATGGGAGCATGGTGAACGAATCCCCAGCAACAAAAACGGTAGCATATGTAAATATTGTCGGATTACGATGAAAAGTGGTGGAGTGACACGCCTTAAATACCACCTCAGCGGTATGGATCCTGGAAACAATGTGCAACGGTGTGAGGCTGTTCCAATAGAAGTGAGGAATTTTATCAGATCCTTATTGATGAGTAAGCAAAAAGAAAAGACAAAAAAAGCACATATGATGGAAGAGGTTCGAGCAGAGCTTCGTGGAGAATTAATTGACTCACAAGATAATAGTGACGATGAAGTGCACCCCGATGAGGAAATGGGGTAGTGACATACCGCTCGTAAATATTAGGTACACACATCTCTGTTCGGAAATTGTGTTTTTTCTGCTGCTCATCTGAATATACAAATTCAACTGTTCCTTGTTGAGTTGAACTTGTTTATGTGTGATTGTGATTCTCTTGTGTATTGAGAGAACATCATTGAAGAAATGAAAGAAAGAAGAAGAAAACGTTCTGCCTAGAGATAGAGATTTGTAATAGTATAGGGTTTACAAAGAGGTTGTAAGACTCTACACAAATTCATCTAGTTGAGTTCGTTTTTCTGAGCTTGTGCTCCGCTGTGATTTCCTCTATTTTGAGGTTTTTCCACAGCGTCAAAAATCTGGTGTTCTTGTTAACTTTTTGTAAGTTCGTCGAGGAGTCGTTTCAATCCCTGCTTCACGTTCCAGTACCTTCAAGTGGTACCAGAGCGGGTTCTGGAAGCGTCTAGAAGATCCAAGGGAAGATGGAACGTGACAAGAACAGTTCTGCAGTCAACACTCCTCCTTGGTTCGATGGTGAAAACTATTTGGTTTGGAAGATTATGATGAAGGCATTTCTTTATGCTCAAGATGACTATTGTTGGTATGTCATTGAGAAGGGGTGGACTTATCCCACAAAAACAAAAGGTAAAGGAGTGGAGGGATCTAAACCGCAAGTGGTGGAGAAGCCGCATGAATGGGATAAAGACGAAATTCGTCGGTCTGCAGCTGATGAGAAAGCCAAAAATAGTCTCTATCATGCACTATCTTTGAAGGAGAGGAGACGTATAAGCCACTGTAAAATTGTTAAAGAAGCATGAGATTTGCTGCAAACGGCACATGAAGGCAACAAGAAACTTAAGAGTTTAAAGCTTCAGAGAGTGATCCAAGAATTCTGGACGATGCCCATGGAGGAAGATGAAACAATTGATGAATTCTATACAAGACTCATGGATGTTGTGAGCCAATGTAAAAGCTTGGAGGCAGATATTGAAGAAGATACAATTGTGAAAAAATTTCTAAGGGCGCTACCTTTGAGATTTCAACCAAAACAGACAGCCATTGAAGAATCTCATGACTTAGACAAATATCGTCTAGAGGAACTTGTAAGTAATCTCAAAACTTATGAATTGAGAATATGTAAGCCTAATAAAAAGGGTAAGAATCTGGCTTTATCTTCAATAAAAAGAGAAGAAAAAGAAGTTTTCATTGATGATAATGAACCTATTGATATTGAGTTACTCACCAAAGAATTCAGAAAGTTTTTGAAAAACAAAAATTCATCCTCTGGTACTCTTAGTAATTTTAAAAATCAAAAGAAAATTTTTTCTTCTGAAAACAAAAATGAGAGAAGTATGAATCAAACTAAGTTTTCTCAAAATAAAAATTTTCAAGGAAATTCCATTAAATGTCATGAGTGTGGTGGCATTGGTCATATTGCTATTAATTGTGGAAACATGAAGTCTTTAACTAACAATAACAGGGCTATGAAGTCTACTTGGAGTGACAGGGATGATGAACCTCAGTCAACTAGGACACATTTTGCTCTAATATCCTCTTTCCATGAAGATGAATTAGAGTTGATCTTGAAAGTTCTGATGATGAAGATGACCTTGTCTCTTATGAAGCCAATGATATGTACACAAAACTGTACAATGCCACAATGAAGGTGCAAAGGGAGAATGATAAACTAAAATCAAGCCTAGAGAAAGCAAGAAAAGATAAGAGGAAGCTTGAGGATGGAGCATCATTACAAGTCACTCAAGAAGATGGTGGTGAAAAGGATAATCAAATCAGAACCTTACAGGTAGAATTAAAGGGCCAAATTCTTCTAAATGTGGAATTAACTTGTGAAAATGAAAAATTGTAGGCTGAAGTGATGAAAGGTCATGAGCGTTTTGAAAAGTTTGACCAAAGCTCCGACAAGGTATCAAAATGATTAGTTTTGGAAAAAGCCATAACAACAGAGAAGGGCTAGATTTTGGTGGAAAATCAACCAAGTAGCCAATTTTTGTCAAAGAAGGCAGTACGAAGGATTGCAATGAAGCTTCAATCCTGGAAAAAGATCTGAACAAAAGTAAATCATCTACAGAAGTAGTTCCTTAGAGGGTAATATCATCTCTTCCTCAGGATGCTCAGGTAAGATCTGATGATCTCTTTTTAGAACATCAGCCCAGGTATGGCAACAACTCCTCAAGCTTTGTTCCTACTTGTTATCAATGTGGGAAGGTGGGTCATATTCGACCAAGGTGTAATATGTATAGGAAGGAATACAATATGTTGATTGACTCTAGTACTTTAAATTCAAATGAACTCTTAAATACAAAAATAGATTAACAAATAAATTTGATGAACAGGATTGCAGAAATGATTTCAATCCTAGAAAAGCTGGAAAGTAAATCAAAACTTACTTGGGTTGAAAATGACAAAAATAAATGTGCTTCTGAAAACTCTAGTAATGAATTTCTGGAGACTATTGACGAAATTTGCTTATTTTCAACTTACAGGATCTTTGAAGAGGATGATTTATCAGAAAAACCTATGTGTGATCCTCCACCAATCATGAGAACCGGGTTTAATCAAGTTCAGAAAGACCACTCAATTGAAGACATCATTGGTGATGTAAATGCGGGTATTAGAACTCGACGTCATGTTGCATCCGAGGTAAGTAATGATCCAGCTCTTGTGTGCCTTGTTATTGAAAATATGTTGAACAAAAGAATAGTTTGTCATTGTGATTTTGTGTCACTTATTGAGCCACAAACTGTTAAAGAAACTTTGGTTGATGATAAGTTGATAAATGTCATGCTTGTTGATGAATCACTTAGAAGCACCTTTGGACTGTGCTCTAAGTATTAGTATTCTCCCTTAGTTTGATATATTTTGCATGCATTCATATTGTATAATATCATGATAGTTTAGGCGCATTGTTTCTAGTTATTTTTCTGCGTTAAAAAAAAAAAATTGAACAAATAAATTTTAGATTTCGTAAGGATTGTATGCTGGGTTTCAATCCTGAACTGTCTGAAAGAGTGAGTTGAACTGATATTACCAAGTTAGTTGTCATGGCTTTATATGTATAAGATTGATAAACTTGTTTGCAGGTTTCGATATTGGTTGACATGATTTTGTAATCTTGAGCATGATAGAATAATCATTGTTGCTTTGAAAAATTTCACATGCACACTCTCCTTTGCTGTGATGGTACGAGAATTTCTTGATGTGTTTGTGTGAGATATAGCTTGATTGCTCCAAGAAAATTAAGAATAATTGTTGTGATTGTATGCAGCTAGTTGAGACTATTCCCAAAGTAAATATGCCTTGGTCGTGACGAACGATATAAGGTTATGGGAGAGAAACGGGAATGGTTTGAATATAAGCCAACTATTTCCAAAGTAAACATGCCTTGGTCGTGATGAACGATATAAGGTTATGGGGGAGAAACGAGAATGGTTTGGTCACCATGGTGGTTTATAGATTTTGACTCGGGTAAATGCCCTTAGGGATGTCATTGTTACATCTAGTACCCTAAAGCCAACTGGTTTGGGAGTTACTGGCACTTTACTTGCTACATGGGTCACAAATTCTGGAAAAAAAAAAATATGTGACATGCTCAAAAGAAAAGAAAAAAAATGGAGAATGTATAATGAGTTCACAGGAGCTATAAGGGGCAACAATGTTCTATTTTTGATTGATTTTATTTAAACATCATAGTTGTTTCTTGCCCCATAGCAACGATTGTTCACTTACTTCACTCAAGGTACATGATTGATTAACATATGCTTCTTGCTTACATGTTTGTGTCAATTGAGTCAAGCATAAAAATTGAGTTTGTCTATTTTATATGTATAAAGCTATGACTTGTACCTTAGTTGAATGTTTTGCTTCTCCTTTTCAGATATTTCATGGAAGATAACCCAGTTCATTATGTGTATTTGCATTTCATTCTTGCATTCTTCATATCATGATCACTTTTAGGGGGAGTATTAATACTTGAACCATATTTTCTTGGGTGATTCACCTTTGTCATTCCTAGACAAAAAGGGGGAGATATTGTGTTTAGGGTGAGAATGTTGTTTTTAGGGGGAGAGTTGTTTTCTCTTATATATTGTTATAAGAACCTTGATCATGTGTGACTTTGAGGTCTTTATGATATATGTTCACTTGTTTTTCACTTGGTTATTTGCTGAAAGTGTTTCAGGTAATGTGATTTGATTTGGAAGTAAGAAGTCGCTGCCATTATTGTTGAACGCAATGTAGCATGTAACATATATTATCTGTGTTATTAAGAGTTTTGTATAGGAATGCCAAAGAGGGAGATTATTGGTATGCTGTGTTAGCATTCCTATACCGACTTCTGCAAAGTGCAATATGGTACTTATTTGCTGAAAGTGTTTCAGGTAATGTGATTTGATTTGGAAGCAAGAAGTCGCTGCCATTATTGTTGAACACAATGTAGCATGTAACATATATTATCTGTGTTATTAAGAGTTTTGTATAGGAATGCCAAAGAGGGAGATTATTGGTATGCTGTGTTAGCATTCCTATACCGACTTCTGCAAAATGCAATATGGTACCATCATGACTTGTGTCATTGATGCAATATGCTATACGCATACATGATGCTCGCATTTGTTAAATATTTGTCTAAGTGACTTGATGGTTTGTCCATCTTATTGTCAGAGATTTTATCATACGTGATTGAGTCCTAATCTAGTTAGGATCTCCTTATTTATTGATATATGTTTGGTAAGTGAAGATATGCCTTTTCTGATTAGAGTAGATATGCCGTGTGAAGGAAAGAAATCCTATTTCACATAGGATATTCTTTTATGGTTTAAAATAGATCAATATCTTGTTATTATTGGAAGGTCTTTAACTCTGATGAAAATTTCTTTTGAGACAGGGATTAAGGTTACTGGCATGAGGTTATTGCTGCTGTATAAAAGAGACGTTTAACATATGAAAGGGTAGCTCTGCATGCTTGGCGTTTGAGAGGAAATTGTGTTTTTTCTGCTGCTCATCTGAATATACAAGTTCAACTGTTCCTTGTTAAGTTGAACTTGTTTATGTGTGATTGTGATTCTCTTGTGTATTGAGAGAACATCATTGAAGAAATTGAAGAAAGAAGAAGAAGACGTTCTTCCTAGAGATAGGGATTTGTAATAGTATAGGGTTTACAAAGAGGTTGTAAGACTCTACACAAATTCATCTAGTTGAGTTCGTTTTTCTGAGCTTGTGCTCCGTTGTGATTTTCCTCTATTTTGAGATTTTTACACAGCGTCAAAAATCTGGTGTTCTTGTTAACTTTCTGTCAGTTCATCGAGGATTGAAACAGTACTGTTTCAATCCCTGCTTCATGTTCCAGTACCTTC
Organism: Fragaria nilgerrensis; assembly: GCA_010134655.1. NCBI lineage: Eukaryota > Viridiplantae > Streptophyta > Magnoliopsida > Rosales > Rosaceae > Fragaria > Fragaria nilgerrensis. Next base: position 39,183,234 of record CM020979.1, read on the forward strand.
AGTTTTACTTGATGTTGGGTTTCTCATAACGTTGAAAGGTCAAAGTCCGTCGTGGCTCCTTGACTTTTCAACGCGTCTTACGTGTATAAGGTTGAAAAGTTGCATTGTATTTTATTTAAATTCTGACACGAACAAGTTCAAACCTCATTAACATATATAGAATATGTGTTATTTAATAATTTTCTTTTTCTAAAGAAAAGTAAGGAATTTTTTTTATTATCAATGTGCTATAGCATAAGCCCAATGCTAGCTGGTTTAAAACCTATCTTTTGTCCTTCAAATCTTACTAGAAATTACTTCTGTGTTTTCAATTATTTGAGACATGTAAGTTGTTACCCATTTTTCAAAATTTGAATATAAATGCCTTTTGCTTTGTAATCTCTTTCGTACCACCAATCGATACTCTCGAACTTGGTAATGTGATTGAGGCATTGAGCAAAGCCATTTGATGGGAAGTCTCGAGAAACACGAGAGTTTCGCTAAGTTCTGGATCAAAGCTTTGAGGACCGAGAGAACACCAACTTTGTTCTTCCTTCGCATGACCTAGAGAAATTTTATATATACACCCCAAATAACTTAATACACATCTCTTTCTCAATACACCATTTATTTAATTTCTCATTCAGATATTTTACTAAATACACAACTCAAAGTACCTAAAATACCATTTATCTAAGAATCCATGAAATATCATTATGTAACTATATTAACACTATTATTATTGTATAATTAGTATATATTTATATAAATTAACATTTTATAGATGTTCATATCTATTACTTGTGTTAGTTATTGAGAAATCCTTACAAATTCATTGTTCATTTTAAATTCGTAAACATGAAAATCATAAATAAGATGAAAAATACATATCTGAATATATAATATGTTTGGGTGAAAAGTAAAATTTGTGAAATATAACAAAATAGGTGTTCATATGCATAACAATTACATCGTTTGACACTCTGACACTCTAAACTTGGAAATTATAATTCTTTAAGGACAAAAAGACATTAATTGATTATCCAAATTTCCTTTGCAAATTTTTTGTTTACTTTAATAGTTTCCTTAACTAAGTTCTCGATCTTAAAAATTTAATTTGTTCTAATTCACTTTATAAGTTTCCAAAAATAAGTTTTCGTTTTTAATATTTTAATTTGGTTTATATTTCACATTATTAGTTTCTAAATATAAGTTTATTTTTAATATTTAAATTGTATTACACATGCCTCTTTTTGTCATTTAACATGCCAATCAAATCTGATTTGAAACAACAAACAATAAGGATGTGTATTAAGTTATTTGGGGTGTGTATTTAAAACCATTCTATTTCCTATCTAATTTGGGCCAGAAACAAAAAAACAAAAAGATTAGGTTTGGCCCATGGAAAGAGCCCAAATGGTTTTGAGGTCCAAACAATTTCACCTCATTAGTCAAGAAGAGACGCTTCATCGTCTTCGACTGCCTCTTTCTCTCTCTGAAGCCAAAGCCATGGATCGCGCCCAGATCATTCTGCTAGGGTTACCACTCTTCCTCTTCTGCTCCGATATCCTTAACCTCTTCACTCTCCGGCCACCACCGCCTCCGCCGCACAAGGCTCCCCACCACCTCCAAAACAAACCTCCACCGTTGCCCAAAGACTCCCTAGCCTTCCCCTCACAGGTACTTCAAGCTCTTCCGCTTCTCCAAGTTTTGATTTTCTCGCTTTCATATGTTAATTTGCGTCGTCCTTTTTCTTTGACTTTGTTGACCAATTTCAGAAACCAAGGGATGGAGCAATCGGCGTCGGTAACACAGTCAAGATTAGCTTCTGCACCTCTTGCTCTTACAAGTAATAATAATTCTCTACTTTCTTCTCCTTTTGGTCTTCAATTTTTAGCTGCTCTGAAAAATCTGTTCCTTTGCTTATTGCTGATGTATGTTTACGGTGGTAGATGTGATCAAATTGAAATCTTTGCTCTTTGGAGTTGATTCGGCGGTTCATATTGTTCTTTTCCTGTAATGGGTTTTTAATTTTGTATCGAATTATATGTTTCTGTTATTTTTGGATTTTGTCCACTCAACTATGTATAGGGTCTCAATTTTATATCAAATCATATTTACCTTCTTGTAGAAATCGGTAAGTTCATATCGGTAGCGTGTAGACGGTAGGTTTCAGTAGAACTGGAGAAGATAGATGACCAAAGTTTTCACTGTATCGCTTAGAAGTTTTTTTTTAAAATTTTTTTTATCGAATTTTCATTTCTCCTGTACTGATTTTTTGATGTTATATTGAACTGAACAGCTAGGAACTTACTTGAATGTGTTTCTAGACCGAGGTTTATCTTTCTACCTAAAATGGTCTTTACTCTATCTATATAAGGGATTGAGATATGAGATCTACGTGTTAGATAGTTGTGGAATTGAGCCTTCTTTACTAACATAAAGATATGCTTCTGGTAGGGGGACTGCAGTAACAATGACCAAAATGATAGAGTCTGCTTTTCCTGGGATTGAGGTTGTTCTTTCAAACTATCCCCCAGCTTTACCAAAGCGTGTGCTTAGCAAACTAGTTCCTGTTGTTCAATTTGGAATGTTTGGGCTTGTCATGGGGGGTGAGCAACTTTTTCCTATGGTGGGGATGGCACCTCCTCCTTGGCTTTACTCTTTGCGTGCGAATAGGTTTGGAACCATGGCGTCGACTTGGCTTCTTGGTAATGCGCTCCAGTCCTTCCTTCAAGGCACTGGCGCTTTTGAAGTTTCTCTCAACGATGAATTGGTGGGTGAACCTTCTTTCTACATTTAGTCATATTGATTTGAGCTAGAATGTTGTTGTTCGTTGTTCCTTTTTATTTAGGTTCTGTGTTCTTATTGCAGATTTTCTCCAAGCTCGAGGAAGGAAGATTTCCAGGAGAGATTGAACTGAGAGATGCAATTGGCAGGAAGTTGGTCAATTCAGGAATCACAGGTGATGGGGCATTATGGACCTAGTCTGCTTATAAAGTTCTGATTGTACACCACTTTTATAGTTGGTTCGTGTTGGGAGTGAACTAGTTAATCATCAATATTGTTGGAAGAAGTAGTATCAGTAAATGTTTTGCAGATAGGTTGGACCTTTTGTGTACAATATCTGATTCTCCATTTCTGTGAGACAGGTCTTGGATGTTGTTAGTATACATTAACATCCCTCTATATAAGACCTGTTCTAATCTAAATTTGAACACAGTTGGCGTCGAGAGAAATATTTGAACACAGTTTTTTTATGTCAATGTGTGGTACCTCACAGTGGGCAAAACTTCCGCACGAATGGGAAAATCGTCAAACCGTGCCTGAACTTTGTACGTTGACCCCGTTAAACTTGTCAATGGTGTGTTCGTCCTTTCAGTATCCAGCTCCTACGAAATTCTCTGACAACTCAGCTCTTTGTTGTCTCTTTTGGTTTCATTCAGCCTCCCCATTGATAACTGTTGCTCTGGATTACTGGTGCATTTGTTTCTTCGGATAATCGGGCTTATAATAGAATCTGTAAAGGAAATAATTAACAGTTACCATTTGATATAATATATACTTTTCATGTATCTATAAGTTCGGGATCTCTCTTTTGCTGCATTACTATATAAAGGAAATTGGTTTACAAAACAGAGACAAGTCGTTTAGAATAGAATCTATAATTAATGGAGATTATATAGAAAGTTTACTTGTTACTGTTTATTTTCAATCACAGAGAATTTTCACCATTAACTTTTCACTCCCTAACATGGAAACATATCTCGGATTTTTCTGAGATTTAATTGACATCAAGCCCACAATCCATATAAATACAAGCCAAATTCCAAAGGTAATTCACATATATACAACAGAAAACAAAAGTTCTCAAGATCAGATTAGCAAGGAGATATAGAAATGGAGAAGGCTATTAGCTGGATGCTGGTTTTCCTTGTCATTGCATCCTGTGAGTATCACTATCTACCGCAATGTTTAATATCAAAGATCATAACACACCAACTGTGTGAATTGGAAACTAAACTCTATATTTATTTAAACATGCAGGTTTGTCCCAATTCCCAGAAGCAAAATCTGTGGAGACTTGCCACAAAAACTCAGACTGCGTAAGAACTTCATGCGCCGGAAGTTTTGTTTTGTGTGTCAATGGCATATGCACTTGCGAAGTATCCGGCACTAGCCGAGACGAGTCTGCACCGGTAACTGACGGTGGTGTGGTCCAGCCAACGTGTACCGTCTCTAGTCAGTGCGAAAGCCTCCGCCCATGGTGCGTAACTGGAAAGCCTACTTGTTTTAATGGCAAATGCGTCTGCCTCTGAGTGCTAGATTCAACTCAATATGTACCGAGTCTCGAACACTGCACTACAAAGGACTGATGAAACCAATTCCAGATTCAACTAAATTAGTATGAATCTGAAATACTTATTTACTAATAATAAATCAATGATGAAATCAATTATGAGTTTTTTTTCTTCTTTATTTATGCATGTTCTACTATGGAAGATCATATGTCTGAAAAAAAAAATTATATTATTGAGTTCGATCAAAATGTAAAATAAAGATGAAGAAAAGAGAGGAAATATGTTAACAGAAAGAACGTACACTTGGTCATGCAGTGGATACGAAACCTAATCATATACTAGGTAGTCGACTTCATGAATTGATGCATGGATACACCAGCTGGGGCACTAAACTCATTTTGATATAATGACTTCTGTTAATGTGACTTTGCAAGTATGGTTTTGGCAAGGAAGTATTTCCGTGCGCATCTCGATCTCTTGGAAATGCATATTCTTTGCTGTAGGACTTTTCTTCATGGAGGTATAAGATGGATACCTGGTTCTGGTTCACAAATTTATCTCTCGCTTTACAATTTGGTTTATCTTTTTTTCTTTAATAAATTTAGTTCCTGACTGCTCGAAACATATGTTCAATTTAGATGAAATTGTGGACATCTTACATTCTACTCTTCTTCCCAGTCGGCGTGGGCAACAGAGTCAAGATTAGCTTCTGCACCTCTTGCTCTTATAAGTAATAATAATTCTCTAATTTCTTCTCTGAAAAAGCTGTACGTTTCTTTTGTTTATTCTTGATGTATGCTTACAGATGTGATCAAATTGAAATCTTTGTTCTTTCGAAAGATTTATTGAAATCTTGATAAAATGGGCGAAAGATTTATTTGAATGTGTTTATAGACTGAGGTTTATTTTCTTACTTAAAATAGTCCTTAGAACATCTTTAGCAATGCTAGTTATTTTTGAGTTAAATTTTAGTCAAATTAGTTACATGTTATTTTGGCTAGCCACTTTAGAAATGCAGCTGCATCAATACTCTATATTTTAGCTAGCATTACATTAACATTATTCTTTAAATAAAGATTAAATAATTTAAATATATTATATATTACGTAAAATATCTTATAAGGAATGTATTAAATTATAGCTAGCCTCATATGAGTCATCTCGCTCTCTATATTTTAGCTAGCGAGATAGCTAAAAGTCATAATAGCTAAACTTTGGCTAGTCTGCTGGAGCTCTAAAAATATTTTTTTTAAAAACTAAACACACTTTCTAAAATAATTAAAAACTAAAATAGAGAGTCTGCTAAAGTTACTCTTACTGTACCAATAAGCAATTAAAAGAGATGAGATTTATGTAAAGATAGTTGTGGGAATTGAGCCTTCTTTACTAATATAAAGATTTTGTAATCACTGTAAGGTGGTCTAGTGGTTCTTGCCTTGTTGGGTGTACTCCCCAACCTAGGTTCAAACCATCACGACATTTTCAAAAGTGGCCAGGGGAGAGGCTGCAATGCCCTGATGTTATTCCAGGCCCCCAACGGATTAGTCTTTGGGCTTACGAATTCTTTGAGATGCCACGTTCTTGAATAAATAAAAAATAAAGATTTTGTGTTTGGTAGGGGGACTGCAGTAACAATGACCAAGATGATAGAATCTGCTTTTCCTGGGACTGAAGTTTTTCTTTCAAACTATCCCCCAGCTTTACCAAAGCGTGTTCTTAGCAAACTAGTTCATGTTGTTCAATTTGGAATGTTTGAGCTTGCCATAGGGGTGTAAGGCATACTCCATAATACAAAAAATGGGAAGAGAGAGAAAAAGAGATACAATTCTCAAAATTTGTATATTGAAATCTCTAAAATTTATTGTTTGCCTTATAAAATTCATTATCTCTCTTTAATAAAAAAAACCTCATAAAATTAAACATTTAACATGAGATTTGGGGTTTGATTTGAATAAATATGTAATATTTGTATTCTATTGGCAAGCCCAACCTTGTGTGTGTGCTAAGGCCCCTTGCACAGTGGGTTTTTAAAGTACCTTGGATGTAGGCCTTTTCATAGAACGAGAGGACCATGCAATAATGAAGGATGATTCAATTCTAGCTTGGTGTGTTCTGTCCTAACACTCTTCCAAGCCCTCACACAAAGGGCAAAACCAAAATTCAGTAAGTGTTAGTGCGATGATTGCTTGGCAGACTGTGTGAGCTACTGCAGCTAAATGAATTTATGTGGCTTGAAGTACCACAATTAAGCGTCTTGGCTCTGGTCTTATGTCTCCCTGGTGATAGGAGCACAAAATGATACATTTATAATGTATTTCCGATCATATTTAGCTATGTAATCTTTTAACAATATTCATATTAACTAAGTTTGTGTTTTTAGGTCATAATAAAGTCAAGGAGCCCAAAAGAGACGAAATAGGTGAAATCTTGAAGGAAAATGAATCCATGTTGTGTAAGGAAAGAAATCAGAAAATCTGTCAGAAATCATTAGTCAATTTCGACAGAAGATTGTGATCAGCTCACAACGATCCAAGAGATGTGTCATATATCAATAGAAAGCTACAAGCGTCTACTTTCCAGAAATTTTTACAGATCATCAATACCTATTTTGGAGAAGAAGTTATGACTGTTGAGTGACCGAAGGTCAGTCTGCCCGAATTTCTGATTTGGACCAAAACTTCTATTTTGAGGCCCAGACCACGTTGACAAGCCCATGGATGAGTTTTGAGGGTTTTATAACCCTAATTATAGCAGCAAAGAAGGAGAGGACGTGAAGATTAGAGGAGGCCATCGATCTCACATCATCAGAACCTCCATAGTTGCAGACTCGCATAAGGAAGCCGCCAAGCCATCATTGATCTCTCCATCATCCACGGTTTACCTTTCCTTTGTCATATTTTGTTCTCCTTGTGTGATTTTGCAGCCATGTGTGGCTGATTTCTCTTAGTTAGGGACAAGGTTTGAAGCCCCAAAAATGTTTTAGATATTGTTTCGAACCTTGGTTTCGAATTATTGAGTCTTTCAAATTGTTTATTTGGTTTTGGTTTATGGGGAACTCTTGCTTGTTTATGTTCATGTATGCACAACATAGAACATTATGAACTTGTGAGTGGGGCTAGAAATAAGTTGATTAATCTCCTAAACGGTTAAAAGACTTGTTTCTAAGTAGTAAAATGTATAGGACAATAGGTGAAACTAAATAAAAAGGATTGCATGTTAGGTAGGCGTTCCACACTAGTTTTGCATACTTGCTCAATCAAACTTTCATTGATCTTAATGCTTAGAATAATTGTTGATATGATAGCATCCATACCTTGATCGGTTATTCTAAAGGCTTAGTTGTAATACCCTAGATTTTCATATCAATTTTTTCTTGTATTATTTTCGGATTAATGAAGGATTATTTATGGAATTTCTTAGTTTGTGCGAAGTTGAAGTTTCGAGAGTTTATTTTAAGGTGTCTTGACTTTTAAGAGGTCAAAAGTTGACTTTATTTTTCGTAAGTTATCTTCGAAAACTTCCTTCTTGAAAGTTGTAGAGTTTGTCGATATGAGTTCGTAGACATGCGGCACGCCTGAAACGAGTTGTATGAGAAAGTTATGGTCAGAGGAAGTTATTTCCGGTTTGAAAAGTGTATAAGAAAAAATGTGAGTGGGAGTTATTTTAGAACCCTAAAGTCCACACACTCTCCACACTCCTCACTCTCCTCACTCTCTTCACTCTCTTCACTCTCTTCTCTCTCTCACTCTCCCGAGCTCACCCGCACACCAAACTTCTGTCGGAGCTAGCTCCATCGTCCGGCCACCATTTAGACCGCCACCGGTTCCATTCGACTCCCTCAAGTGCCCTCTTCAAGGCTGGGCAGCTGCTGCTTGTGTAGCACGCCGGAATCGGAGCTCCTTTGCCGGAAAGGGAGCTGTTGTATTTCCGATCGGGACCACCGTGTACGGTGGCGACGAGGGGCAACCATAGGTGAGTTTTGATCCTCTTCTCCTCCTGGTAGTGTCTAGGCATAGATTGAATCAAGTTTTGAGGTTTTTGAGCCCGGATTGCAGGTTTGAAGTTTGATTCTGGGTTAGGGTTTCGTGGCATTTTCGGTTGATTTCGGCCAAAATTGGTTGAAGCCTCAGGTATGAAAGTTGTTCCCCTTGCTTCAAGCTTCAACTTTGCTGTTGAGAATTTTCTCAAATTCGGAAGTTTATGGTGGCGCATGGGACCCACTCGCCGCCGCCTGTGGCGGCTCGTGGCAGCGCGTCCGGCAGTGTTTGTGGCTTAGTTTGCTGTGTTTTAGCTAGCTCTTGTTGTGGTGAGCTTGTTGAGATGTAGAATTTCTAGGTTGTGTGCAAGGTTTGTGTGTTAGGACTTTAAGTTGTTATTAGGCTTGGTTGAGGTTTGAGTTGGGATTTGAGGATTAGAGGCAGCCATTTTAGGTCGCTAAGTTCGACGACTTTAGAAAGTTGTCCTCCCTTGAACTAAGGGTTAGTTTAAGGGTATTGTGATAGCCTATAGTATTTTAGTTACTAAGGTTTTAATTGTGTTATTTTAGGTGATTTGTGGAGTTGTGTTTTGGCTTGCTATTGTCGTCTTGTGGAATTTGCAGCGGGATATTTAGGTGAGTAAATCTCACCAAGGTTCACTTTTGAACCAAATTTTATTTGGTCATGTGATGATGATAATGATGATGATGTTGGATTTAATAATATGCTTTTAATTATTTTTTTTAAAATATATGAGCTTGATCGCTAACAGCTCATAGGTAAGATAAAACAAGTTTTCCTTATATGCTATTTTGAGGTTCATGTAATCATAATTTTATTCTCTGTTTATAATCACAAAACCCCATCTCTAATACTATCTTTTGTTTGATCTTGTTTTGTAATTAACGTAAATTGTAAAGGTACCCTCAATCCCCGGCTTTTCTAACGATACCCTTATTTGATATATACTACAATTGACACAAAAATGTTTTTAATTGAAACGCCCGGTTTCGGTCGCTATCACCTGGTATCTTGGTGTAACTTGTTTTAATCCACTGCTAAGCTTACAAATAAGGGAGCTAAATTCTTAATGTAATGACATTATTATGATGTGGTCATTGTACACTCGTTATTATGACTTTCGTTTCTATAAATGATATATTACTTTCAAAAAAATTATATAGAAAAGCATTTAATTTTGCATAATAGAATAGAAGAGCCATTGAAGTTGAGCTCTTTTTATTTTTAGAGTTTTTGTGATTTCTTTTTTATAACAGAGAATTAATACAAGAGTTGTTAGAGATGTTTTCACTATATATGACACGACCATCCCGAATTTCACCATGAAACCGGAGTAAATCGTGCGGGGACCACCTCCAAGGAAAGATTTATCGCAAAATCGGTATAACTTCCCCTGGAAATGGACAACCCTTCCAAACGAAAACCTGCAAACACTCCTAAAGGTTCCAACTCCAACCTTATAGACTCCTGGAGCCTTCGTGCTCTCCACAAATCACAACATCTCCCAATATAGATTTACCAATCTAACAAAGATCTTATAAGACAACCACATATTCAGAGCAATCTATTTGAGAGGAAAGAAACTAGAAATAAATAGAAATGAGCGGAAGCTATACTATTGACTATGCCTCTTCTCCATGTACGCTCGACCTCAACTATGCAATCCTGCAGACTGGGCATTTTAAAACGAAGGGCCCAGGGGAAAATATTAATAACGTTAGAGTGAGTGGGCAAAAATAATTTAATAACAAAATATTTATGCATTTTCATTTTAATTTCATAGAAAATATATTGTATGCGGCAGCTCAAAAGCGCTCAACTCATAACTGATAATTCACGACTAGCACCGGCTAGTCATCAACTCAAATAAAATGGAGCCTCTTAGGCTAAACTATATATATAAACATATATTCGTATGTATTTACACTCGTCAGACTCCTTGTATGAATCCTAGAAACAATTTAGAAAAATAAGAATTCATACAAGGCTACAACGCTGGCGTCTAACGCTCACATTGCGCCATAATGGTATTTTTCCTCATTATGACCGAAGATGACGGTGTATATATACGTGTGGACTCCCTATATGAAAACCTAAATAAACTAGAAAAGAAAGTAGTTTTCATATAGGGCTATGACGCTTGTGTCTAACACTCACGCTACGTCATAATGATATTTTACCTCATTATGACGGACCAAGCACGTATGGGTAGCTAGCATTTATATACATACTATACTCATAATATCCAAAATACATATCCACCAAAAATGAGATTTTCGGGATCTCTCCAAAGGAGGAAAAATTGTCAAATAGCCGAGAAATCAATAAGTCTCATCAGAAGAAATAAATGATCAACAAAATCATTCATCGCATGCTTTTCAATTAAAACAAAGGTCCACTCCAACTTTAGGCCTAAGCCTGATGTCGATCCGAGGTCTCTCCAATTTGAGTCTCCTCACGTCTTGTTCCAAATATATAATTAATTTCGCAACTAAAAATCCAATATTTATTCAAAATAGGCAAAATTAACCGAGAGCCATAAACACGCTCATCATTGCCTAACTTCGATATTCTTAAATCGAAATGACCCAAACTTTAATACCATACTCGGTAGCCGTAAATGCAACATTTCCCAAATTGACTTAAATCCTACGACCGGATTCTACATTTTTCAACCGAAAAAAATACCACACTTCGGAAAATCACAAACTTATCCAAAATTCATCCAAAAATTCATCCAAAATTCCACAATTCACTTCATTAAACTCCTCTAATTATTACACATTTAAAACCATCAAAAACTCCAAAACAGCGGCGGCGCCGGCCGGAGGCCGATTCCGGCGGTCTCCAAATCCTATGAAATTTTAAAAAAAATAATCTTCTCATCAAGCTCTACAACTTTCTTAACTAGCACAATCACCAATTCTAAGGCTAACTAGGGTAATCGAATCAAAACTTTCATAAATCTCTAAAACTTCAATTATACATTTTTCCATAACAACAACGAATTAGACTAATTCCTTTTGAGGGAATACTCACCTTGATGAGGGCTACAAGATGAGCCAAAGATTTCGACCTATGGCGGCCGGAGGTGAGATTTCCGGCGAAAAGCTTCCCGTCGTCTCCGGCGGGTTTTCCTCTCTCTCCGACGGGTTAGGAGGCTCTAGGGCCTAGGCCGGGAAAGAGAGGAGGTGGCGGGGGTCCGAGCAAGAGGTGGCCGGCGGTCTCTTGCTGCCGGGCCTTAGTCTCCGACGGGTCGGGAGCTCGGGAGAGAGAGTGACGGGTGAGGGAGGAAGAGAGAGAGAGAGAGAGAGGGGTTTGGGCTACTCCACAGCCAGCCCAGCAATAAAACCCAACCAAAAATAATACTCATTAAAATTTACCCCTTTTTTCATATCAAAAATTTACTCTCTTAATTAATAACTTTTTATGCTAACTCCGATTTTAACGTATAGCATGCCTACGAACTCGTATTAGCGTCCTCTACGACTTTCATGAAGAAAGTTTTCCCAAATTCTAACGGAAGAAAAAGTCAACTCTAGGGTCCTTAAGTGGTAAACGGTTACCAACACGGAAAAGACCAAAATGATACCAAAGTAAATAACCGTAAATAACTTAAGAACCGGGATATGAAAATATAAATGAAATTGGTTGACAAAACAGAGATAACTCGTTTAGAATAGAATCTCTAAATTAATGGAAAATATAGAGAAAGTTTACTCGTTACAATTTATTTTCAATCACAGAATTTCCACCATTAACTTGTCAGTTCTCACTGCATAATAATACTATAGTTTGACGAAATAATATGGAAACATATCTCTGATTTAATTGACGCCAAGGCACCAAGCCCACAATCCGTATAAATATAGGCCAAAATTTTAAAGGTTTCACAAATACAGCAGAATACAAAAGTTTTCAATATCAGATAATTGGAGGTATAGAAATGGAGAAGGCTATTAGCTGGATGCTGGTTCTCCTTGTCATTGCATCCTGTGACTCCTGTGAGTATCATTACAATCAAATATCATAACACACCAACTGTACGTGTGAATTGGAAACTAAGCTCTATATTTAAACATGCAGGTATCATCCCAATTCTCAGAAGCAAAATCTGTGGAGACTTGCCACAAAAACTCGGACTGCAAAAGAACTTCATGCGCCGGAAGTTTTGTTTTGTGTGTCAATGGCATATGCACTTGCGAAGTATCCGGCACTAGTCGAGACGAGTCTACACCGGTAACTGACATCCCTGTGGTCTCACCGCCGTGTTCCAGCTCTAGTGACTGCCGCTTCGTCCTTTGCCAAACTGGACCGTCTGTTTGTATTGATGGCATATGCAGTTGCAAAGTATCCGGCACTAGCCGGGACGAGTCTGCACCGGTAACTGACGCTGGGTGTTAGTGCGGACGCAGAGACATATGTAAGTGGGGGAAAAAATTGAGGAAATAAAGAACTTCTAAAGACAGCTCACTGTTAATCTCTTCTTCCTCTCCAATCTCCAATTTTAGTCACAGATCAAGGTAAGTCATAGATTTTGAACCATTCTAGTGACAACAGACACAATTATGGAGTTTTTCCTTTGTTTTGATTAATATGGGGTAACATATTCTTACACAATAGGTTTTTATATTTATGTGTCAATGTCATGACTGGGGCCAAATTCGACTAAAACATTAGGCATACATATGAAGCTATTAGGCAAAAAAAGAAATTCACTGGGGGCAACAGCCCCCACTCGCCCCCTCTCCGTCCGCCATTGCTGGTGTGGTCAAGCCATCGTGTTACAGCTCATATGAGTGCGAACAGAGGATCCGTTGCGAGGTTGGAATGGTTGCTACTTGTTATAAGGGCAAATGCCTCTGCTTCATGATATTAAAGGACTGATGAAACCAATTCCAGATTCAACTAAACAAGCATAAATCTGAAATACTTTTTACTAATAAATCAATGATGAAATCAATCATGAGTTGTTTCAGGGGCGTAGCTACATGGTGAGTAGGGAAGTCAATTGACCTTTCTCAACATCTTTCCACGTCCACTGTTTTCATATTTTTACTTATATTTAAGGGTGATATAAGCTACTTTACTCATTTTGCCTCTTTAAATGTGATAACAAATATACTTGTTTTTAAGTTTTAACTAGTTCATGAGATCAAAACAAAACAATGTGTTTATTTGTTTGTGTTTATTTTATTTATTTTCTCTCGTTTGTTCTCTCTTCTTAATTTGAGTACGTACATGGTTGATCTCATATACATATATCTATAATGTCTTCTCAAATCGACTTGTTTATTATTCGATGAACTTTAGAGATGACAAAAATTTTCTTCCTTCGTAAGCTCGTTTAAAATTTGACCCCTCTTCATATAATTTCTGGCTACGCCACTGAGTTGTTTGTTCTTTATTTTGCATGTTCTAGACTACTATGGAAGATCCTATATCTGAAAGAAAAAAGTTGATGTCACGTATATGATCATGGAGTTCGATCAAATGAGAAAAAAAAAAAGTTGTGAACAGAAAGAACTGTTGGGTTTGGTGTTTATCCCTCCATGGTGAGATATTATGCATGACATGAATGCATAGAGTTATTGGTTGTGCATTCATGGTGATAAGTTATGCATGGAATTGATGCATAGTTAAGTGAGAATAAATGTATGAGATTGAATTCATGATATAAACTTTTAGTCTTCCTAGGGAGTTACATGGAGATAATGGGGAAGATGGAAGGTTTGATCGTGGTCATGAATGAGCATTGATAGAGTAACTCTATAGACTTCTATCAAAGGCTATAAATGTGAAGCTTGTATTGAAGCAAGTAAGGAGAGAAGAGAACAACTCTGAGGGTCTTCGTGTATAGAAGATATATTGAGTTGTGTTCAAGAGTGCGAATAACTCTTGGGTAGAGTAATCTTATAGATTGAGAGAGGTGTACAAGGGGTTGTCTTTTTGGATAGAAGGGCTTGGGTTGGTATAAACTTGAGTGGTGCAATCTTGTATTGTGTAATTTTCTCATTAGTGAAGGTGATACTCTCCAAAGACATAGGCAAGGATATTGGCCGAATCTCGTTAAATCTTGTGTTCTTCTTGGCTTGTTTATTTCTTCTTTTCATCTATTTCTAGCACTTGTGTGCCGGGGGATCAATTTCCCAACAGTGGTATCAGAGCCTCGGTTCTTCAGTCGTGGGTTGTTTCTCATGGCAAGTTCTAGTATAACGCTTCTCACATTTCAAGGTGGAGCAGTTCGATGGAAAAGAAATTTCACTCTATGGCAAAGGAGGGTGAAGGACATCCTAGTTCAACAAGGTCTTGCAAAACCTTTGAAGGGAAAGGATGCAAAGCCGAAGAAGATATCAGATGAAGATTGGGAGGAGTTGTTGGCCAGATGTGCTAGCACTATTAGGCTTTATATTGCTGAAAATATTACCAATAATGTTAATGATGTAGATTTGGCACCGGAGCTTTGGGAAAAATTGGATAAGCTTTATCTTGGGAAAGGCTTGCAGACGAAGTTGAATCTAAAGCGAGATCTCTACAAGCTCAAGATGAGAGAAGGTGCGAGTCTCATGGAGCACATTAATGTGTTCAACGGATTGATTGATCAACTAGCAAAAGTTGATGTAAAGATTGAGGAAGAAGATTAAGCCCTTCTACTTCTTACCTCGCTTCCTGATTCGTATGAGAATATCATCACTACAATCTTGTATGGTAAGGACACATTGAAGATGGAGGAGGTGGAATCGACTCTCTTGTCTCACGAGAAGCGGAGGAAAGCCGATGATTCCCAGAGTTCCATCTTTGTTGCTCATGGTCTAATCAAAAGGGAAGGTCAACTGCCAGAGGGTCTAGTGAACATAGCAGGTCTAAATCCAGGGGCAGAGGAAAGGGCAAGCAATGCTACAAGTGCAAATAGTGGGGGCACGTAAGGCTAGATTGTCCGTTGTTGAAAGAGAAGGATGATAAGGGCTCAGATTGCTCCATGACTGGTATAAGCACAAACTTCTGATGATTTTGAAGAATTTTTCACTGTCTCCAAAGGTAAATACACTTGTTCTTAACGTGATTGGATATTGGATACTGGTTCCTCTAATGATCTTTGCTCTAAAAGAGAATATTTTGATACATTCCAAGAAGTCCAGGATTTGTGACTTGGGGTGATGACACAAGGCGTCGTGTCATGGGTGTTGGAACAGTGAAGGTCAAAATGTTTGATGGTGCAGTTCACTCTTTGGGTGATGTGTGTATGTCCCAAAGTTCCTGAGAATTTAATATCACTAAGGCACTTAGACTCCAAAGGCTGCAAGGTTTCTTCAGCAGGGGAAGTTATAAAAGTATCACGTGGTTACATGGTCTTGATGAAAGGAGAAAAGTGTGGAAGCATGTTCCGTCTGATAGGAAAAACACTCAGACCTCGAAGGTTGTTGGGAAACCGTGTGCACAAAATTTCAGGTACCTGAGGTAGGTCTCGTTTGCGGGCGTAGCAGGCAGGCACAGTTTCCAAGTTTCAGATGATGGTGAGAAGGTAAATCCTGCTAGGGAATAGGTGAAGACGAGGTCCCTCTTCGGAGTCAACAAGTGATCGTTGTCTCGGTGCAGTTACACATGGTATTGGCCGATTGAATCAGGGGGAGTATGACCATATGCATTAACTCTAATTGATTATGTGTAACTGACGCAAATACAAGGCCAATAGAATGCTTGTGGGTATAACAAGTTTTCTTGATTCGGATGACTTCGAAGGTTGAAGTGGTGATGCGAGCTCTCCACCAATGTCGGGAGGGGGGAGATTGTTGGGTTTGGTGAGAATAAATGTATGGGATTAAATTCATGATATAACTCTTAGTCTTCCTAGAGAGTTACATGGAGATTATGGAAAGATGAAAGGTTTGATCATGGTCATGAATGAGCATTAATAGAGTAACTCTAGAGACTTCTATCAAAGGCTATAAAGGTGAAGCTTGTATTGAAGCTTGTATTGAAGCAAGTAGGAGAGAAGAGAACAACTCTGAGGGTCTTCGTGTATAGATGATAGATTGAGTTGTGTTCAAGAGTGCGAATAACTCTTGGGGTAGAATAATCTTCTAGGTTGAGAGAGGGTGTACAAGGGGTGTCCTTTTGGATACAAGGGCTTGGGTTGAGTATAATTTGAGTGGTGTAATATTGTACTTGTGTAATTCTCTCATTAGTGAAGGTGAAAACTATCTAAGAATGTAGGCAAGGATATTGGCCGAACCTCGTTAAATCTTGTGTTCTTCTTGGCTTGTTTATTTCTTATTTTTTATCTAATTTCTAGCACTTGTTGGCGGGATCAATTTCCCAACAGAAACAACACTAACATTTCAATGCAGTCATGCGGTGGATCCGAAGACTAATCATATATCAGGTAGTCCATCGCATAAACACTAAATTGAAGCAGTAAACTCATCTCGCATAAACACTAAATTGAAGCAGTAAACTCATCTCCATACATGATTTCTGTTAAGCAAGTATTAGCTACGAATCATTTCTGTGCACATCTCTCTCTGTCTCTGAAGTCTCAACAGACTAAACAGCAGTCCATTGCGTGGAAACCCTTCTTGGCTGTAAGACTCTTCTTCATGAAGGGAGTTGGTTCTTGTTGTTGTTCACAAATTTATTTCTCTCTCTCTCACCGCTGGGTTTTTTCTTTTTCCTTCAATAAGTTTAGTTCCCGACTGCTCAAAACATACGTTAAACATGGATGATACTGTTTGACTCTTACATTCTGAATGGCTCTTGAAATCTAAATAACTTCCAATCTGAATAATTGCAAGCATACCTATTTCCCTATTTCCTGGTGAAGAGTTTGGGATCAACTGATGATATGATCAATTCACAATCAAACCAGCAGCTGACTACAAGCTAGATGCGCCTCTCATTCGAAATCAAAAAAACTCTTCTTAAAATGTGGGGAAGTCACCTCTTCCCTCGAAAAACTGTATGCTCCGAATGTGTCTAAAAACTAGAGAGCCGATTCATACTTCTATAGCTATTGACAGGTCTATCTCTTTCCGTCACACTGATCTTAAATTTGTTGATTCTTCTACGTTGTTGTGATCTTACTTTAGACGTTTGGTTTATAATGGTCCTACTGATTCTCATTGACACCCATAACTACATGTAAGATGGATGTCTTTCCCCAACAGTTACCTCCCCAGTTTTCTACTCACATTTGACGTGAAACACACTTTTCCACTAATGCAATTCCAGATTTTGGTCTCTCTCCTCTCTCCTCTCTTCTCTCTTCCTCTTTCTCTCTCTCCCTCCCTCTCTTCTGTTGAAAAAACAAGAACAGAGTAGATGGCAGTCTCAAATTGAAGTCTATCCCAGGCAAGTCCTCTCTCATTATACTTCACTTGTCTGTTTGGCTAATATTTACTAGCTCCCTAACCCAATGCATCAGCCAATATGCATGGAACAGCATTTTTATACAATTTTAATGCATTAATGCAGCTGCTGCCACTTCGGCGGGGAAGAACTGCTGGCCTCCAGATAGTGAAGTTCCACAGAACCTTATAACTCATAGATGGATGTAAAACGCCTACAGCAATTCTCTACACTAGAATAACATAAGCTGGAATGTGCTCGTTTTCCGGCACTTTCAAGAACACAACTTCAATCAAGTGAAAACATATGTAGGGAAGGGATGTGTATCACCCACCAGGCCACCAATAACTACTTGTGTCGTCAGAGAATCTCTATGTTGAGATCACAATGATACATTACTTCTAGATCATACTTAACAGAGGTGGTACTGAGATAAGAACAAGAGAGCAAACAAAGGGATCCTGAACAATATCTTGTTGGATAGTAGAAAAATATGATGCAAGGGAAACAAAGATTTAGACAGGGAGGGGTAAGAAGATAAAAGTTCTAATGAAAGAATACAATCTCAAAAAGTACTATGGGATTTTAAAGGCAAGAAACTGCCACAACCCACTAGGACAACTTGGATTACCAAGTTACCTTCAACAAGAATCTTCAGGAAGTTGCAGGGAGCATAAGAAAAATTATTGCCCTACGCCAATAGACTGTAAAAAGTACCAACATCGCATAAGAAACTGCCATCATTAGGATCTATGTTCGTAATCCCAGAGACGAGACAAACTCCAGGATGAGAGAAATCATCAAGTGCGTAATAAACATATGTAGAGATATAATGAGATATCATACAACCACACCAATGAAGTGCTGAAAATATCCTTTTGGCTACCAGTAAAAAGACCAAAGACTCACAGAAATTACAAGTACGGGATTATTGCTTGAACCTTGAACCTTAAACTTTGAGCATTGAACTAAAAACTGAAAACTATAAAGATAATTTTACACTAGGAGCTAAGCGCAAATTACAGACACGCAAAAAATAAAACCACAGAAATACCTGAGTGCTTCTAACCTCTGTCAAGTGCGCGTCTCGTGGCGTAGCACCGCAGAAGATCATCAAACGATGTTTTGTGAAACAGAGATCATTTCTCAATCACTAGACTGTCTTCCAAACATTTTTGGTAACTATGAAATCGTATCTACTTATGAAGAACTGTTGGCAGCAAAAGTTGTTGGATGACAGTTTACATTCAGGGAAGTTAGAGGCTAGATAACAACATGGTTCTATGGTGTAGTGGTTAGCACTCTGGACTTTGAATCCAGCGACCTGGGTTCGACTCCCGGTAGGACCTTTTTTTCTCTTTTTGGTCAGACCTTTAATTTTTGTATAAAATAAATAAAAAAGTTGTACAAGACTCGGCAACATTTAAGAGTATGACATGATACAGTTCAAGGATTATGGAAGACTATTGGTACCCAAAATTTGAATGTCTAAAGGCTAAAGAAGACAACATTGGTACACAGACAACATCGGTGATTCTTTTAAACAAGTCGAAGAGCCAATACAAGGTGCAATTTCAAAAGTTGCAAGGCTTAGAAGAATCAGACAGGGTCAAAGAACCACGGACATATAAAAGGTTCACAGACAACATCGGTGAATCTTTATAAACAAGTCAAAGAGCCAATACAAGGTTCAATTTCAAAAGTAGCAAGGCTTAGAAGAATCAGACAGAGTCAAAACACCACGGACATATAAAAGGTTCAGTTTCAACCTTTGACTTGCAACTTGGAAGAAGCATGCGAAAGGTGTAATACTAAAGACATTACTTAGCTTTGCTGCAAGTGCATAATTGGATAGCTATGTTCCAAACAGTTGTGGTTAGTCTGAGACAGTGACACAGTTCTCTAGTTATCAGACAAAGAAACCCTTGAGCTAAACTGTGTGATGTTAGACACCAACATGGAGTGTAATGGTAAGGAATCTGGACTTTGAATCCAGGGACCTGGGTTCAGCTCTCAGTAGGACCTTTCATTCCTATAGTTTTTTTTCAAAAATTTTGTGTAGAAGGATACAACTTGCAAGAATACTCGACAAGGTTATATGGTGTCTCATAGCATAAAGCTTTATTGACAAACCTCCATCATGGTACCATAAATGAAGTTTTTCGCACGGCAACATCTCCGCCAAACACCAATCTGAATGAAGTCACTAATTTCACCGACGAACTCAGACTGCAATTCACCAATACTCTTCTCTGAAACACCCAAGACAACACCAAAATACATGAGACAAATACACTAAGAATGGACCTTCACATATTCATTATTGGCAAGTAGAAACTAACAAACTCGTTTTTCCTACCAGTGGTCCCATGACATCACTCCATCTAAAGCAGACCAGATACTCCGGCACTAGAACAGTTAATGCACTATCAAATCAATAAACTTTACCCTCTAAATATCAGGCTATAATCAAACTCAAAATGATATTTTGTTTGCCTCAGAAGACAAGAATATAAATCAATTAACATATTACAATAATGGTAAGTCTAATATATATTTGCCATTGTAAGAAATTGTTCACACCTACATTTAATGAACCAACAGCATTAATATTTTAAGAGGCTATACAACAACATAGTCACATGATAGTATTGTGTAGTGGGCACTCCGAAACCGGCAATCAGAGGGACCAGCTCAGAGCCCCAAGGTTTTCTCTTTATCAAAATTTGCAGAGTCCAGCAGGGTGATGATTCACAAGGACATTAAAAATATGAAACAGCGGAACAAGATTTAGAAACAAATTTGGTATGCTAAACCATAAGAAAACAAAAATTGGTCACAGGAAACTTGTTGACACAAATCTGAGGTATGTATTACTCTGTTCAAGTAGTATACTACAGTACAAAGTAAAACACACGATAAACAAACCTTGGTTATGATTATAGAAGGTTCAGCACCATTATTTAGCACACGATAAAGCAACACAAACATAACGCTGCTAATAGAAGGTTCAGCACCATTATTTAACTTCAAATGTGGAATTAGCGTCAAAAGCACGGTTATGATTAATACCTAGTGGTCTATTACTGTATTCAAGACTTAGTTCATAGGGGCCAGTTTAAAAGTTTCAGACCATTGCAATGGTCTTCTAATCTTTCACTACAAATGTAAGGTTTTCCAAGGCCAGTACCTATTCTATACAGTGACCTTTTTAGGAGGCTAGACAGACAAACAATGTTTAAGGCTGCAGTGGTGTTCTGAACTTTGAATTGAGTAACCTGGGTTTGACTCCCAGTAGGAATTCCTTGTTTTATTTCTTTTTTAAGAGGACACGGGCGTGCAAGATTTTTTTAGCATGGTTGTATATCACAGCATGAGCTTTAGTGGACAACCCTTCATCAAGGTAACATGGATATACTATTCATATGGGTACATGTGGAACCTCTTGAGCAACACTTAGGCTATACCTCAACTCAACTCCATTGGGATTGCTTCTACACCAACACAGGATAGGGGTCTCATACAAAACAAGACCCAAAACGATATAAAAGTGATTATCACCACAATAATTGTACCCATTGCACCATTGCTAGTACTTTAGATGGGTCCTTCAATTAGATATATCTTTAACTAAAGACACATCTTTAAACATCTGAAGCAGACCCGAACTGCATGATCACATGCAACACACAATCAAATCAACAAGCATCATACCAAGCCATCTCTTAGCTTTGTCAACTGTTTTTAGCGTTAAGGCCAGAAGTTATCATCAATGGTAATACCTCATTTGTTTGGGAAGCAAACAGCATGCTCAGTTACCATATTATCTTCCAAAAAAGATCAATTCTTATATAGTTACCATATACTATAGACAGATGAAAGTATTGCACTGACTGCATCTATATATAATAACTTCCTGTACGAGGCTACAAATCTCTTAGCTTTGTACCAATGTGACATAAACACCAAAAATAAAATTATAAAACCTGAAAGTCATCCAAAATAATCCGAATACTCTAACTTCAAAAGTGGAACTAGCATTCAAGAATCAGAAAGTACAAACACTGTTCAATGCATGGTTTCTACAGGGTAGCTGAAGTTTCAAATAACTACTTTTAGGCCTGAAATGGTGACCTAAATACTAAATGGTACAAAGCTAGGCAAACATAAAGTAGAAGTTTCAGTGTCATCATTAAAATTCAAATGTGGATTTACCCTTCAGACTGAAACACTATTAGCAACATTATTTAGTTTGCCATTAGTCTCTATTGCTAGCTACTAAGTTTGCATAAATTTGAAATAGTAAGTTCAGATTCCCAATACAATAAAAAGTTGACAGCTAAAGTTTGTGCATGGATTACCATCTGTGCACAATGGTTTCTCATTCCATAAAAGAATAGACAAAAGGGTTCTATGGTGTAGTGGTTAGCACTCTGGACTCTGAATCCAGTAACCTGGGTTCAACTCCCAGTAGGACCTCCTTCCATTATTCTTAAAATCTTTTTTTTGTCTCTTAAAAGAGATGGGACTTTCAAGGACACTCAACTGATGGAACAGTGTCCAATCATGTGGTAAAGAGATATTGAATGTCTAACAGTAAAAAGACAGAAGTAGTGATAGAAACCTGAAATACTTTTCAATTCATTCTCATGTGACATAATACAATGGAACAAGAACAACACTGGTACAGAGCAACATGAACAATTGAACCTGAAAGAAGTCTCAAACTCATCCAACTTCACAATGCATCTAAAGAAAAAATTTGGAATAACAAATCAAGATTTCCAACACAATAAAATGTTGACAGCTAAAGTTTCTGCATGGATTGCATTTCTCCATTGTTTCTGTAAAAGACTAGACCACAAAATGGTCCTATGGTGTAGTGGTTAGCACTCTGGACTCTGAATCCAGTGACCTGGGTAGGACCTTCCGGTTATTATTTTTCTTCTCTGTTTTGGTCTGTTTCTCAAAGGGATAGGACTTGCAAGGAAAATCAACCAATGAAGCATTGTCCCATCATTTGGTAACAGATTTTTCAATTTTTAACAGTAAACTCACAGAAATGATATATTGTTGACGATGTTTCACTTCATTCTAGTCATTATACATTTATACTAATGTGACCTATAAACCAAGGAGACAATAACAACATTGGTAAAAAGCAACAAGAACATGGTAGAAAGTGCTATTTCATTAGTCAACTTCAAAATGTGCAATAGAAAAAATTTCAAAATAAGGAATAACTAAAGTTTCAAACACTCTAGGCAAGTTTTCACTGTACAATTTTATATTAATGACATGTGTCATAGACTAAAAACAAACAAGGTTCTATGGTGTAGTGGTTAGCACTCTGGACTCTGAATCCAGCAACCTGGGTTCAACTCCCGGTAGGACCTCTAATTCATTTTTCTTTTTTAAAGAAGTGAACATTTTTATAAAGCTGATCATGCAAAAATACTCAACATTCTATCATAGCATAATCTTCAATAGACGAAACTCGACATTCTATCATAGCATAATCTTCAATAGACGAATCTCAATTAGGAACCATTCTCTAATGAAGCTACTAACCACCAAACTCAACTAAACTGTCTACTACAATGACAGATTGTGGGGGTATCTTTTTTTCTAATACAGAACATCTCAAATAGGAATTCTATACCAGAAGCCTCTAAAATCTTACTTGGTCACTACTTACTAGTTACTACCCATAGTTTATCCAATCAAATGGACCATGCTGACATTGAAATTATGGGCTTTAACAACCGTAACTGTAAATATCTTCAAGAGTTAATATGCTTTCCCAGTCTTGAACAATCTAATATACTTGCAGAAGTTATTCTTCAAGACATTCCTAACCCGGTCCATAGCCGGAAGAAATGGTTTCCAAGAGTTCCCAAGAGAACCTACTGTAACCAGTAATAAAAAACACATCCTGTCTGGGAAGGGATACATAGACACTCATTGCCTTATCCACTAATCAGAGAAGTTGAGTCAAAAAGTCCACAAGGTGTATCTATTTATAAGCACTACCTAACAGTGCACCGAATTTGATAGACCACAACAACTGTCCATAAGGGAACAATGAGCCATTATTGAGAGCTATCTTCTTAATCCACTGACTATAAGTACTCATCATTGGTAAAAGTATTTCACAGATCCACAAAACAGGGTAACCTAACATTTCTTTTATAGTCCAACACCATCAATACCATTTACCTTAAGTACCTCAGCCTTTTGGTTTCATTTTTCTAAACTAATAACAACCAACGCATTTACGAATCTGAAAACAGACCAGGCGTGACATCACATAGCACACCCACAAACCAATAACAACCGACCATCATACCGAGCCATGTCAACTGTTATGCAGCTTAGCGCCACTGGAGTTCATCACATGATTGTAATTCGTGTTTGTTTGCAAAGAAAGAAGCATACTCAGTTACCAAATCTTCCAAATACTTAGGCTGTTTTCCCACTACTGTAAACTGAACATAGATGAAGGTCTTTGCATGGACTGCATTAATATCTAATATCTTGGTGAGGCTGCACAACAACAAGGTTCTATGGTGTAGTGGTTAGCACTCTGGACTTTGAATCCAGCGACCTGGGTTCAACTCCCGGTAGGACCTTATTTTTTCTTTTTCAGAACTAACTTATTCGAGTAACAATTGTACCAATGAGATATATATATATATATATACAGTCCATTTCAGATACGGACGTCCGCACCGCCTTAAAGGTGCGGACGTCCCTCCGTACGGTGCTGACGAGGGCGCGCCTCCACCCAGCGGACTCCAGCAGCTTCCCCGACCACTTTCCCTCCCCGGCGAGTCCGCCGAATTGCAGTTTTCTGGCTAGATCACCCAAAACTTCAAACAAAGTCAATCTGGCCGGAAAACTGGAATTCGGCGGACTCGCCGGGGATGGAAAGTGGTCGGGGAAGCTGTTGGAGTCCGCTGGGGTGGAGGCACGCCCTCGCCGGTGCCGTACGGTGGCGAAAGGAGGGACGTCCGCACTTTAAGAGCCGTGCGGACGTCTGCACCTGATAACGATCGTATATATATATATATGAAATATCAAACATCGAATTGTAAACCTGGTACAAAGCAATGCAATAATTCAAAGGTGGAATTTCAGAATCTAGGCATTCAAGAATTAGAAAGTATTAACATTGGTTGATCATATTTTCTACAGAAAGCTAAAGTTTCAAATGACTTTTGTTAGGCCTAAAATGGTGATCGAAACACTGATTGGTACAAGGCCAGCCAAATAGTCATCATTTATATATAATCTTGGTGATGCTACACAACAACAAGGTTCTATGGTGTAGTGGTTAGCACTCTGGACTTTGAATCCAGCGACCTGGGTTCGACTCCCGGTAGGACCTTTTTTTCTTTTCTTTTTCAGAACCATTTTCAAGTAACAATCGTACCAATGACATAACTATGAAATATCAAACATCAAACTGTAAACCTGGTACAAAGCAACGCAATAAATTGAAGGTTGAATTTCAGAGTCTATCAACCTAACTCTAAAAAGTAAAACTAGCATTCAAAAATTAGAAAGTATTAACATTGGTTGATTATAGTTTCTACAGGACAGCTAAAGTTTCATAAAAAAATTTGTCAGGCCTAAATGGTGATCATTTTACTTCAAATGTGGAATAATCCCTCAAACTTGAATTTAGCTTGCCCATTCTATGGGTAGAAAAGTTTGCTAAGATTGAAATGTTAAATCCAAATTCCAAATACAACAAAGTATCGACAGCTGAAGTCTACAAAATGTTGACAGCTAAGGTTTTGCATGGATTACCATTTATGCACATTGGTTTTCTACAGAATAATAGACAACAAACTGGTTCTATGGTGTAGCGGTTAGCACTCTGGACTCTGAATCCAGTAACCTGGGTTCAACTCCCAGTAGGACCTGTGATTCTTAAGTTTCTTAATTTTTTCTCTTTCTAAAAACTTTTGAAAACAGCTGGGACTTGCAAGGATGGACCCATAAACATATGTGGTAAACAAATTTTGAATATCTATCTTCCAAGTTCGGTAAATTTGAAGTTGTAAACTATTTTTGCACTACATAAACAGTTGGCAGATGAAAGTATTGGCACATCTAATGATTTTCCGTAAGAGCCTACACAACAACATGGTTCTATGGTGTAGTGGTTAGCACTCTGGACTTTGAATCCAGCGACCTGGGTTCAACTCCCGGTAGGACCTCTCTTTCCTTTTATTTTTAATATTTTTGTGTGAGACCAGTCACTATGCAACATATCAAACAGCACCATTTGATACGCAAAATTTGAATTCCTAGAAGATATGGAAAGGGCAGATAATATGGCAGCAGCATCTACCAAAATATCTCTGATACATTCGAGTAATGAATCTACTAATGTGACAAAAAAACGAAAGACAAAACCATAACACCTGAGGGAAAATAACTTGAAGGTTGAATATCATTAAAATTTCTTCAAATGTGGGACTAGCATTCAAAAATTCAAAGTACTAAAAACAGAACTTAACGTACTATTAGTACATTGGAATGCATAATTTCTACAGGATGGCTACAGTTTCAATCACGCCTGAAATAGTAGTGAAGATACTATTTCAACATTTGAATGAAGCAAGCAAACACAATTAGAAGTTGTAATGTCATCATTGAATGTCAGAATAGTTATTCAAAACTTAGAAACTATTGCAATCTTATTTACATTCCAATGCATAGTATGCACACACAGGACAAAAGTTTCAGACAAGTTTGCTGAGTTAGAAACTACAAATCCTCATTCTTAGTCAACAATGGGTTGACATGTAAAGGTCGCGCATGGACTGCATATATCTAATGGTTTTCTGTGAAAAACTAGACAACAACACAGTTCTATGGTGTAGTGGTGAGCACTCTGGACTTTGAATCCAGCAACCTGGGTTCGACTCCCGGTAGGAAATAAGATTCATAAGTTTTTAATTTCTTCCTCTCAAAATTTATATAATACTTGCAAGGAATTTTAACTCATGAAAGCAGTTCCTCATCATTCGGTACACAAATTTCTTCATTTCCAATAGTAAGGACGCACATATAGCTCACGTGATTACTTGATATGACACAAAAATCAAGGATAAGGTTCATTTTCATCATTAAACTTTAAAATGTGAATTGGCTTGCTCATAGTGCATTTAAAGCATTGTTGTACAGCTAGAGACTTTCTATATAAGGCTAGACTCAAAGTGGTTAGCGCTCTGGACTTCTCATTCCCTCTTTTCTTTTTTGTTTTTGCTAATAAAGATTTCTAGAAGTCTCCAGAGGGATGCAAAAATTAGAGTAAGTTTAACATTGTTGTGTCACAGAGTATGTTATAATCAACACACCTTCATCTTTTCTAAGGATTTCTTTTAGTTCAATAGATTTTCTATCCATCTACATATACATATATATATATATATATATATATATATATATATATATATATATATATATTTATATATATTGTGGTTTTATCATTGGGAAGAGTTGTATTAACTTAAAATAGATATCCCTGAGTGACTGCAACAACACAGTGTAGGAGTCTGCTTTTCTCTTCACATGAAACACGTGCCTAATATTACTCTATAGCCTGTGAACTTTCTCACGGTCCATGCAAAAGTTGTCTGGTTGCTTAGTTGACTACTATTTAGTTAGTACCATGATTTAATCTAGCAGTCGATGAAATGAACAATGCTGACATCTGGTTTACGGGGAATTTAACAATACATAAATTAAAAGATTTTCGAAGGATAAAATATGCACAACTAATACTTCAAGAATTTCCTAACCTTTGGAGAAAAAACTCCAATCGCCAACAGAAAACACATCCTTGCATGCTAGGGGCACATAGCCACTCATCAACTTGAATCCTGAACCAGAGAAATTGGGTTATAAGGATCATCCTAACAGGTATGTCATCATTACTCAACAACATGCATAGTGAGAATAGGAAGATATAGAACCGGAATCATGAGCCAAAGCACACTCAGACTCTTATTACGACAGTTGTAGCGAACATAAAAGATAAAAATGATTTTATGGGGGAGAGAGAAATAAAGATTCACCACGAGTTTCATAAAAATTACAGAAATCGACTTATCATGGGAAATCGACACATGGGTTCTGCACTTGAATACTTCTTTTATCAACAAACATCTAAAGACAAATCATTTACATATGTAAAGCAGGCTAAACCAAATATTCCAGGACAAAACACAATCAAATCATTTACTACCATAAGCTCCATACCAGGCCATATCTTAAAGTTCAAAACAGTATTGAGTCAGCTTGCTGTTAATGCAGTTCAATGCCTCTTTCCGTGAGACAGCTAAGATTTAAACAGCTTTGCGGTGTATGAAATGGTAGACCTAAATTCTCATAAACTGTTCACAGCTAAAGTACTGCAATTATATCTGGCAGTGTTTTGTAGAAGGCTACACAAAAACATGGTTCTATGGCGTAGTGGTTATCACTCTGGACTTTGAATCCAGCAACCTAGGTCCTACTCCCTGTAGGAACTTTCCTTGTTTCATTTTATTTCAAAAAAAAAAATCGAAAGGGCCTTGGACTAGAAATTTAAATGATTGAAGATATCACATGGCATAAGCTCTAATGGACAAACCTCTATCAAGATAATGTAATCTTTGATGAATATCTCTCTCAATAAGCTCATTAAGTTCTCTGTCAGACCCGTTGCTGGGTGGTATCGAGTCCTTTCTCTACCATTCAAACCCTGCCCAAAACCAAAGTGGTGAAGTCAAGAATACACAGTGGGCACCCAAGTCATATGACTGAAGTAGTATAAAGCTAACTCCAACAGCTTACCTGAAGCAGCTACAAACTGTTCTCCTGAGCATGGTGGACTGAAGAAGAAAAGTCGTTATGCTCTTCTCGCCCATATATTCCGAAAGTGGTGGGCTCAGCTCCCAACAAGTAGGAACTCAAATTTCCATACTTAAAGAGCCATAAGCTCCATCAGCTACACTCTCGGATGAAACAAAACATTGTCCTAAACAAATGAAATTTCTTGCATCTGAGGAATAGTAAAATTCAGATAATTCAGATAATCTTCAGATAATTTGACCACCAAGAATAGGCTAATCTTACGAGATATCAATTCCAAACCACTTGTTTACCAACATTAATCAACTTCCATATAAGTCAAATTCAATTCCAATTTATTTTTCATTACAAGGAAGAAAAAACTTTGGAGCACACTGGCTCATTGGAAGAATTCGTAAACATTTGACCCTATAAACAAATGCAGGTTTAATTGCATTCAAAAGGCCAGCAGTCGAGCAAATGCTACCTATATACCCAAAAAAACCCAAAAAAGAAAAAAAAAAAGAATAAAAAAAGAAGAAGGCATATATAGAGCTATAACTATAAGAATGTAGGTTTCTTTCTTTTGAAAATCTAAATTCTGCTTATATCACGTCCAAACACCATAGTCGTAAGCCAGTTAATCGCCACATAAAATCTATTCCTCCAGCTTATAACCCTTGTTAGATATGCCGAGCGCCAAATAAACCAACTAGCAAACCCAGCCAAAGACAAACCTTTTGCTTCCTGAAAAGACATGCACATTTATGATACACAGATCAGTCACTAAATTTAAGAATCTCAAGAGGGAAGGGTTGATATAAAGCGACATGCAATTCACCTTGCTCTGTCTCAGATCCACAAGAGCTTTGTATCTCCCAACAGTTGCCATGCTACCCAAATGCTTGTACACAAAAGGTTCCTTGTATACATATTCTTTTGCACTGTTGGCATGCCCTCCACCAGTTTCACCAATTTTGTTCAGTAAATTTGCTAGATATTTTCCTTCTCTCTCTGCAACCTTCACATAGTTGAAATAGACATGGTTAAAGGTACAGAGCTAAAAAAAATAGAATCACTAAACCCACGAGCAATAAGCTTCTTCTCAAATCACATCTCAAGGGACATAAACCTGCTAATTGATTGCCGGTTTGGCTAGTACTTGCTACCGAAAATCATCTAATGGTCAATATACTGGACCATGATGGTATACAGATTATGGACTTTCACAATACTAATCATGAATAGATGTAAGAATTCAGATATGCTCTTACAGACCAAACAAACAAATATACTAAATTAGCATAAGTTACTCCTGAACTAGTTCCTAACCTGGGCCAAAGCTGGAAGGACTGGTTTTCCAGTACTTTCAAGAAAACCACTGCAATCACCAATTGAAAATACATCCTGCACGGATGGGACACGTAGCCACTCATCAACACCAATCCTGTAGTCAGAGAAACTGTACATTAACATCACCTTCTTACAGTTTGGCATGTTTATATATTTAAAGAACACTAACTATTTGGGTAGTGAAATAGGGAGCATGTATGGGTCAAGAGCCAAAAGCCGAGAGGAAATCAAAATTCATTTGACAGGACATGAAGATAGATTACCTTCCACCAGGAGCTTTTGGAAGTTGCAACGAGTTTACAAAAGATGATGGCCCAACACCAGTAGACCACACCAACAGCCCATAAGGAACCTCTGTGCCATCATTGAGAACTATCATCTTATCTTTGACATCCTTCACAATCCCACGGACAAGACGAACTCCTGACTGAGAGAAACTGTTGAGTGAATAATTCCCATATCCATGGATCTAATGGGTTTATTAACCAACACTCTTCTATCCATTATTAGCATTTATTGATTTCTCCTTTACTCAGGAAAAGGTGTTCTCAGGTATAAGTTTTTTTGTCTAAATGAATTTTTGAATTTTCCTGTCTAAATGAATTTTGGAATTTACAATCAATCTCTATGCATTTAAAATGAGACCAGATTCAACAATTAGTGTAGGCACTGCACTATCAGACCGATAATTGCAATAAGCTTGATACCAGGAGTTCTCTTACCTTTGTCAACTGTTTTGTTGCGTATTTCCTCAGGCGATCATCAAATGAAGACAATATCTCGTTAGCCTGTGAAGGAACAATCATGAATAATTTCCAACATTTTTGGCAAGTCGCTGAAATGGTAACCTGACTCCCCACTAAACTAAACAGTTAACAGGTTGACTATATTATGTATTCAAATTTTTCAAGATATTAGATAACAAGATGGTTCTATGGTGTAGTGGTTAGCACTATGGACTTTGAATCCAGCGACCTGGGTTCAACTCCGGTAGGACCTCACCCTAATTCTTTTTTTTTTCATAGGTTTTGTTAAAGACTAGGACTTGCAATAATATTCAGCATATCTAACACTATAACAGATTTTGACTTCCTAACAGCGCTGAAGATGACAATTGGTTCTCACAGGATAACATAGTAGGACCTTTAATTGCTAAATATTTAACAACAACAAAAATTGTATGAAAGGCTAGTACTTGCAAGAATATTGAACGAACAATACAGACCACATTATTTAGTACACAAGTTTTGAATTCCTGACAGTACAGAACTTACAAATAAAATTGATTTACACAAGGTAACTCAGTGGTAGAGTTCTTTGATTCATTCAAGTAAATCTGCCACATATAAACAACAATATCGGCACAGAGCAACATAAAGTCACAAACAAATTGCGGCATTTCAATGCTTATGTAACTAAACTTCAAACAAATCTATGCAACTAAACTTCAAACAAATCTCAAAAACTCAAACTGACTTCCACTACCATGTACTACACGGCAGAACTTTTTACAGGACTGCAATTATCTAATGACATTATGAAAAAGGCTAGCTAACAACAAGGTTCTATGGTGTAGTGGTTAGCACTCTGGACTTTGAATCCAGTGACCTGGGTTCAACTCCCAGTAGGACCTCTCCTTCATTTTTTTTTCTTTTTTTCATAGTTTGATAAAGGTTAGGACTTGCACGAATATTCAACACTTCAACATGCCAAATTATTTGGTACACACATTTTGAATTTATAACAGTATTGAAGGTTACAAAATTCAGTGACAGCACCTACCAAGTGATTCTCCCAAAATATAATCTAATATGAAATAATAACACAAACAAATACAAAGGTTCAATCTCATCATTCAACTAGTATTAACATTACTAATTGTCTCTGCTATCAAATCATGTCAACGCGTATGTAACTTTGGAGCAAGTTGAAACTCCTGACTTGGTTCCTCTACAATAAAATGAGCACAGCAAACTAATTTGCATGGACTGCAAATATATCTAATGACATTATGTAAAAGGTTAGCTAACAACAAGGTCCTATGGTGCAGTGGTTAGCACTCTGGACTTTGAATCCAGTGACCTGGGTTCGACTCCCGGTAGGACCTGTCCTTGTTTTTTTTTTTTTTTCTACATATGTTTTGTAAAAGGCTAGGACTTGCAAGAATATTCAAGACGGTTGTATGATATATCATAGAATAAGTGAAGACGAACAAACCTCAATCAAGGTAACCTGAATGTAATCTTTCACATGAGCATATCTCTGATGAACATCTTTCTGAATAAAGTCACTTAGTTCACCACTGAATTCAACTCCAGTGGGACCACCTCCAACAACTACACAATGCAGGAGTCTGCTTTTCTCTTCCTCTGAAACACCTGCCTCAAAAACCAAATCCAAGATGAAATACAGAATGATATCAATGTTGTCATGCAATAATATGAATGTACTCGCATCAACATACCGGGAACATCTGACAGCATCAAATTTAAGAGCAGCTTCCTACGGATTTCCTGGGCATGATAGACTTCACGAAGAAAAACTGCATGTTCTTCAACACCACATATCCCAAAAGTTGTAGGCTGTGCACCCAATGCAATTACCAGCTTGTCGTAGGCAATTTCAAATTTCCATGGCTCCAAGTTATCAGCTCCATCAGTAACAGTCTCACATTCCACCTTCAGACCAAAATTTCTTGCAATTAAGATATAGCTCAAATCTCAAACATTTTTATCCACCACAATAAGGCTAACTCCGTAACTGAATAATAAATCACAGACATAGCACTTGCCCACAACAAAAAGTTTATCTTAGTTAAAGAATCACTCCCATTTTCAAGCAGTTGCACTTCAATGATGCATGGACTAATTAGCTCCCATCAAGAAAAAGACAAACTTCAGTGCAATAACAATGACACATGTAATTCCTCTTCCAAAACTTCGGAGCATAACCAAAATCGGCTAATTCTGTAACTGACCAATACATTACTTGTTCCACTAGTTTCGAACTCTACCAACCATAAATAGGCTAATTCTGTAACTGAACATTGCATCACTACTATTTCGGCATCTATTTGCTAACAATAAAGCTACTCTCAGTTCAAGAACCACATTTCCAATTTCACACACACATAGAACAACGCCTAGACTTGTCTAATTCCACATTTTCCATTACAAGAAAAGACAAACTCCAATTCAATAACAATCAAACACATGTCATACACTACCGTTTGTCCAATAGTTTCAAACTTAAACCCTAAATTAACCAATCTCAACCGCCAAAAACGTACCAAATGCTTATCGGTATCGAGGCCAATACAATTGGAGAGAAAGAAGTACGAGCCGGGCTCCTTCGAAATCGCCGGCTGGATCCTACCGATCGGCTCCGCCACCGACCTAAACTCCAGTGTGCCGACGCACGTGGACGCCAGCAGCGGCGTGAACACCATGTGATTCCTCGGCGAGACGCAAACGACGTCGTACATCTTCGTGTCCAGTCCCTTCATCAGCCGGCACCCAGCCCACCCCGTCCCCAGCACCACCACCCTCGGCTTCTCCCCCGGCTTCGTCGGCCGCAAGCCGGAGAACGCCGGCGGCGGCTGGACCGGCCGCGCAGCCTCGGTGGTGAAGCATGAGAGGAGAGAGTACGAGAAGGGGTCGCTGATTCTGGATTTGGTTGTAGAAGACAGTGAGGCTCTTGATGAGGCTCTGATGAGGCTTCTGAGCCAAGACATCGGAGACTGTGGCGGAAAACGGCGTCGTTTAGAAGATAAGTAGCAGAGAGGAGTGAGGAGCTGGAAGGAGAAGGAGAGAGGGTGTTCCAATAATTTGGGCCGTCGTTTTCTCTGGTTATTGCTAAATTTGAGGGGAGAGGAGGATTTTGAGTTTGAACGGTGACACGTCAGCGGTGTCAGCGAGCCACGTGGCCACGTGGAGGTTTCAGGCGGTTACGGTGACAGAAACGTTTCGGGATGAGGTGCTGAACTTCTGGATCAGATAGGGTCCCCGTTTCTTGCGGTGTAGGTTACTTTGGACTTTTGGAGGAGCCATCCATGGTCACGTTATTTTCTATACCGGTGAAACGTGTCAACTCATTTGACGAGGATTCAGTGAAAGTAAATAATTAGGTGCAACAGTTGTAATATGTTGTCAAGCAAATTACAGGTATCCTTTACCTGCAAGGCTGCAACAGACTTACTTTGGGGCCCTCAGTAAATAGTATGTTCTTTATTAAATCTGTAAATAATTACAATATGATAATTTAGAAAAACATCATCAAATTGATTTTATCAATAAGATTTGAGGATTCAGTAAAAGTAAATAATTAGGTATAACGACTCAATAGAGCAGAGGATAAAGAAGAATAGTTTCAAGCAGTAAAGCATTTCAGTGGCTCGTCTAGAAACATTTGTTAGACCGATAAACAATTCTTAAAACAACAAATTTTAACTCAGATATTCAATATCCGACACATTCCGATCAATGTCTTATCGTCGCCGTAAGCTAGCTGCTCAACAACACCTAGCGTACAATGTCACCATGCTCACCTAGCGTAAATTTGTGTCCTCATTGACAATATTTTGTATGGATGCATCAAAACGTATTGATAAATAGTGGATGACTTTGAAGAGCTTTATCTTACTATTACTAATTTGAATAAACATTCAGAATTGAGCGAATATTAAATAATGTATCTATTTGATAATACTTACAAACCTAAAATTAATTTACTCCAATACCTCTCACATGATAAGAACTTAAGAAGTAAAGTAATCCGAAGTAAAGTAATCCGAATATGTAATAGTTTTGAAACATAAGACAGAGTATACCAACATATGTTACGTTTGCTCCAGAGAATAACAACCATTTTGATAAACATATAACAAAAATTCATGCAATGAATGTCTTTTTAGCATGAGAGAATAACAACCATTTTGATAAACATATATATAAAAAAAAATGCATGTAATGAATGTCTTTTTAGCATGTAAGAACACCATGAATTACATTAATAACATCCCACACGCAGAAGTTGGTAATACGAGATATAGAGAGCTTTGTATCCTATAGAGTGCTCTTGTGAGAGAAACCCTAGGGTTTCGACTGCGGTACAGTCTCTAGTTCGGGCAAGGAAAGCGGCAACGACGGTAAGGGAGCAGCTTCGGCGTCCTCTGATCGGCGGCGGCGCTCCTTGGATTTGGCGACTAATTCGGTTGTGTCTTGGTGCGGTGTTTACGGTTGTGGGTGTCGAGGGAGCAGACTGGGTCGCAGATCGTTCTTGATCAACAAAAAAAACATCCTACACGCATGATCGTGTTCAAAATATTAGTTTGAGCCTTGTGATCGATCATTGGAATGCAAAACATGTTCATTAATCTGGAATTGCAAAGTAACACAGTTTTTGTCTACAATTGGTGCTAAATCGATGATATAACGCACATTCATTATCTTATCTAAACAAAATGCGGTTAAAATTTCTCTAAGTGATGAAGGGAAAAGTGTAGAGACAAAGATAGCAAGAGAATCATCATCTTATTCATTGAAGGGAGCCCTTTATATAGAGAATTACAAAGTACCAATATGGTAATGATAATGAGTACATAGTCATATTCTAACTACATATCATGTTGGCATAAGACCAAGGCACACATATGGAATATCCTAGAACACCCCCTTGTGCCGCGCGCCGGTATGCTGGTGGTGCTGATATGTCGCCTCGTTAAAAACTTCATCAAGAAACAAAAACCCTGTGGGAGAAAAACTAAACCTTGATCGTAGGAGAAAAAGAGCACAACGTACCCTTCACATTTGATAGTAACATGTATGTGCTAGATTCCCTCTGAAGTCTGCATCTCCCCCTGATTTTTATATCAATCATAGGGTTCTTCCTGATTCTTACTAATCATGGAAGTTTCAATAACTTAGCATGTCAATGTTTTTTAACATGTCTTCAAATGTGGCATTAGGCAATGATTAACTAGATCGTGTTGTATTGTCCTCAAACGATCTTTTACACTTCAATCTTGAGGAGAAGGCCGTTTGTGAACTCAAAACATAAGTTCGTGCAGGAAATTAGATTTACGCGCAGCATGACCTTCGGGTACTAGAACAGTCGTAACTTCCTCTAGGAAATATGTATGAACGAACCGTAAACGGTTTTGGAAACTAGACTCATTTAGTTTTCCAACCGTATTACACACATCCTGGTTTGTCAATATCTGTTCACAAAG
Organism: Fragaria nilgerrensis; assembly: GCA_010134655.1. NCBI lineage: Eukaryota > Viridiplantae > Streptophyta > Magnoliopsida > Rosales > Rosaceae > Fragaria > Fragaria nilgerrensis. The sequence goes on from CM020979.1 coordinate 39,219,290, forward strand.
TCTCGTCGAATTTGACTGTTTTGCGAAAATCAGATTCTCAAACAGATTCGTTCTACTTTACGAAAACAGCCATAACTCACTCAATATGATAGGTATGATCAAATGGTTGGTGTCTCTGGAAAGTAAACACATAGACATTTCCAATGGTACCAATTTAACCATTTTTTAGTGAGTGAGATTTCTTATAGGTCCCATGGAATTTGACCAACGAAACTTAGTAGATTCTGATTTCGCTTTTGATGTGTCTTTCTTATGTAGGGATAGAATAAGTCATAACCTTTCATACCATTAAGTATTGAAAAAAGAGTTACTGTCATTACATTGGTGTTGCGTGGGCGCATAACTACACTTAGCTTTACAACTTTTTATAGCGAATGAGATGTTAAGTCTTTCTTATTGTGTTGAGTACATTGATGTGTCTTATTGCACTTAGATGGCGGGAACTCTATCTCTTACCACATATTTATCATCTTTCTTTAGACAAAACAATATATCTCTCTTTAGAGTAAAGACTTTGACTAATCAAAGGAGTATATGTAGGCCTCACTAGTTATAGAGCGCCTAAGCCAATTGATGGAAAATCATCATCAATACAATCATTGAGTGTCTTATCGAGACCTTGTCTTCTCAAGATCTTTTTCATTCTAACTTTGGATGTTGATATATATTGGCATCTCTTGATCCATCAAGAGTCCATGTAAATCCAGAATGAACACGCAAAGACATAATTCACCATATCCTTTCCAAATCAAGTAGAGTCCATGTACGTTTCAATACCTTTAGCAAACGCGTGCTCCTGTGGTCTGGAGTCACTTGATTCAGATGAATGAAGTCTGTTTTAGACCTTCATGTATATCTCTGATCCCATAAAGATATTATTATGACCACATTCATAGGCTGCATGTTCAGTTATTTATAAACTACCAAACTGACAAAGTAGTGGAGTTCAATAACATATATTACGAGAGCATATCTCATCGTAGTCGATCCCAATACATGTTAGTGAGAGACCTTACACCATAAGGTGAGTCTAAGCTCTTGTTCTCACTACGTTATCTAACAAAGGCATAGTTGATAAGGTTTAGCTTGCGGTGTCGACATCACCTGCCCAAGGACCTATCTCTTTATTAATGTTGGATCGCATCTTTCCATTAGGCCAATCAACTAAGTTGATATCCATCAACGAAGGGTGGTTCGATAGTAGACTCATTATCTCATGTTGTAATACCCTAGATTTTCATATCAATTTTCTTGTATTATTTTCGGAATTAACGAAGGATTTTTGTGAGAAATTCTCATTCGTGTGTGCAAAGTTGAAGTTTCGGGAATCAATTTTATTAAGGTTTTTTTACTTTTAAGTGGTCAAAAGTTAACTTTCTTATCCGTAAGATATTTTTAAAAATTTCCTTCTTGAAAGTTGTAGAGTTTGGCGATATGAGTTCGTAGACACGCGGCACGCGTAAAACGGATGTTGTATGAAAAAGTTACGGTCAAAGGAAGTTAGTCTCCGATTTTGGAAAGTATATAAATAGAAAGTTGTGGGTTTTATTTTTGGAAACCCTAGAAATTGCAGCCGGTTTCTCTCTCCTCTCTCCCGACCGTCCGCGCGCCTCAACCTTCTTTGGCATGGAACTCGGTCGTCCGGCCACCAAATTGGACGTCGCCGGTCCTATTCGGTTCGCACGGACCTCCTCTCCTTTCTCGTCACCGCGCCACCTAGATGCCGCCACGAGGCGGAGGAGCTGCTACGGTTTCATCGGAGTTTCTTATTTTTCCGGCTACCAATCGAGACGTCGTCAATTTCTATAGGTTTGCACTGACCTCCTCTACACAACTGTGCTAGTGTTCAAGGTCGTCGATCCGCGTAGGTGGCGCAGCTAGACCCGACACCACTGTCGACGCGTCACCGATCAGAATCGCCGCTTACGGCGGCGACAAGGTGCAGCACTAGGTGAGTTTTGCTCCCCTCTTTCTTCTGTGTGTGGCTGTGCAAACCAATCAACTCAGTTTTGAGTTTTCGAACCCGGATTTGCAGATTTGAAACCCGAGCTTGTGGTGGTTGTTTGGGGCAGTTCCAGGTTGAAACGAGCTTAGTCTCAGGTACAAAAAGTGTTCCTTATGTTGTGATCTACAAGTTTGGTGTTGGGAGTTTTCCTAAATTTTGAAGTTGGTGGTGGCGCGTGGAAGCACGTCCGGACAGTGTGAGTGGATTTGGGTGGCTGTGTTAACTAGTTGTTGTAGTTGTGAGTATGTTGTTGTGTGATAAGGTTAAGTGTTGATTTGATAATGCATATTAGGTGCTATGTTAATCATTGAAGTTTGTTAAGTAGTAATTTTGGAAGTTAAACTTGGAGGCAGCTTCGATAGGTTGTTGAGTGTCCGACGACCTTGGAGGTCTCCGAGGAAGGATTGCCCTCCTTTATGCTAAGGGTTGGTTAAGGGTACTTTGTTTCTTATTGAGTGGTTAATAGTGTTTTAATTTGTGCTAATTAGGTAGCTTGTGAACTTGTGAGTGAGCTTGTTCCTTGTGTTTTTGGTGAAGACGCAACGGGATATATAAGTGAGTAAATCTCACCAAGGTTCACTTTGGGACCAATTATTTATGGTCAATATGATGATAATTATGATGATGGTTGTGATGATGATAATGATGATGATGATGATTGTGATGATGATTGTGATGATGATTATGTGATGATTATGATAATGATTGTGATGATGATTATGATGATGATTGTGATGGTGATAATGATTATGATGATGATTATAATAACGATTATGATGATTATAATTTAAAAGTTATGTTTTTTGTTTGTTTTAAAATATATGAGCTTAATCGCCAACGCTCATAGGCAAGTTAAAACAAGTTTTCCTATTATATGATTATTTTTAAAGTTCATGTGATCATAATGTTTTTGGTTATTGATAGATTATTCTTGTGGGATTATCTATGTTTGTTCATATAAATATATCTATGTGGAATGATATAATTTTTATGATGTGCTCCTTGTGTTGATTGATGATGATTTTATTATATTGTGATTTGTGGTTTAGATAGTCAAACCGGGTTCCAAGCCTTTAATCGGGTGATTGGTTACGGTTATAATGATTCTACTCTATTGTGATTTGTTGTTTACATAGTCAACCGGGTTGCAAGCCTTTAATCAGGTGATTGGTTACAGTTATGATGTTATTATTATTTTGTGATTTGATATTGGACAGTCAAACTGGGTTTCAAGCTTTTAGCTGGGTGATTGGTTATGGTTAGGAATAGAGCTCTAGTCCGTCTGTCGGTGTAGATCATGGGTGGTACTTGAAGGTATCTGGGACTCATGGGTACATAAATTGTTGTTGTAGGTCATGAGAGGTATTTATTAATATCTGTGACTCATAGGTACATGTGTTTGTTGTAGATCATGGGAGATACCTTATTGTTATCTGGGACTCATGGGTACATGTATATTTGTAAAAGTATTGGTTATGTGGTTTTAACATTATTCTTAATTGTTGTTAATAAATTCCTTGTTTTGAAATCTCCTGAACTATGCTTAATGCAGGAGATTTTCAATCTTATTTGTGTGATTTTTAGTGAAATTCCTGAACTATCTTTTTTGCATGATTCACTTATGATTTTGATTGTTTTGGAAATTGTTGTGTTTTCTTATTTACTCTCTTTTGAATTTTCTTGTTTGAGGCGATTCCTGAACTAAGTTCTAAAGCAAGAATTACCGGTTTTATCTTTTGTGATGTTGGATTGAGTTATATTTGGGAGTTACTCATACGAGCTTTTTAGCTTATCGAGTTTATTGTTTACAACCCGGTGCATAAATTCATGGTGTAGGAGTTAGACCTGCAGATGATAATCAGCAGAGTTGAGGCAGAGGCATAGTAGTTGGGTTTTAGATGATGTACATTTTATTTGTATATTATGCGGTTTTTTTAAGCTCATGTGAGCGTCCTTATTTTACTAGACTTTTGAAGTTAATGTAATTAAAGAGATGTAATGTTTAACTTAGTGTTAAGTTGTGTGACATTTACATTTCAGCAATTAAGTTTTAGTTTTCTTTGAAGTTTGTTGAATAGGTTTTGGGATTATTAATATTTTGAGATATATCATGCTCAAATTTTTAAAAATTATCCTTCGAAAATTGGGGTATGACACACGTTCTCATGTACACTAGTGTAATACTTGTAGAGATCTTTATAGGGATTGGATTTGACATTGAGGCGTCCCCCAACGACAATCATAATTCAGACTTCATCATGAGACGGATTTGAGCATCGTTGATCAATGGATCAGGTTGTGCCAAGCTCGTTTTCTTCTTAGTGCAAGAAAGTATCAAACCTAAGGGCCTCCCTCTTTTTGGGGAGCCACACGGCCTTGTGACACCAATTTTGCCACTATATGGCGTCACCATATTACCATCCATGGTGATGGCGTCAAGACCAACTCCTAAACCCTAAGACCAACTCCTTTTGGTCGCGCCATGTCCTCTTGCTAGGACATCGATCCTTGCAGACATATTTGCAGCATGTGATCTCGTCACTTTAACACTTTGGGATCAAGATGATGAGACTTAGTGGGGACAAACCACAACAATTTACGTCGTTCCACTTGAACATTTGTGTTCTTATCTCCCCCTAACGACGGGAATATGTCTCATCAAAGTGACAATCCACAATTTAGCGGTGAATAAGATCGCCTGACAAGGTTTCTACATATGCGGATTATAGGTAGAGGTTCATATCCAACCTGAATACTTATTCATCACAAATGACCCATCATTGTGTGTAGTGGCATTGCGATTTGGCACCTAGAAATAACATCTAGCAAAGCTCAAGGATTAGAGATCTGTTTCAATCTTGTTTGAGCTCAAGGATTGCAATTTCGTGTCAATTCTAGTACACAGTCACGAGCTGTAGTACAAAAATATTCAATGATGGTAGGTCGTAGACAAATAGTAAAGCTGCATGCGAATATTGTATAGCCCCAAGACACAATAGAAAGATTGGTGCGCATCAATAATGTTCGAGCAACAAGCTAAAGTTGTTTGGTCGTAGCCTCAGTGAGACAGTATTGCGTGTGAACATGGGGTACATGACATTTCAGCTTATATCCCGATAAACTTCCTTTAAGAATGGGTAATGAGCCCATAGAAGTATAAGCAGCATAAGTAATAAATAATAGTGTAACATGTGATCAGTGTGTTAACACTTCAACCAACACCATAAAACATAAAAATGTGTCCTCAAATTGGTTGTATAGATCTACATAATTTGATGTAAGAATGAAATGTTCACTTTTGTGTCATTTAGCGTAGGAGGGTCTCACTCCTAATTTAGCTAAAAAAAAATAGGCTTTCAAAACGAGCAATGAGCATTGCAAGGGGCCAATGAGACATCGAGGGAAGGTCGGTGCACCTCAATTGTTTGAGAAATTGACCGGACAGCCTCCGAAAAGTTAGAGCCGTGTTCGGGTGACGTCAATGTCCCCAGAGTGCCGCCATTTACAACCATGGCGACACCATCATGCTTCATGGAGAAGCTAGATCCCGAATATCTTCGTTTTGAGCAAAAGAATAGATGTCCATGAGAATTTCTCAAAATTTGGACCATTATATCTCTTCTAGGATGACCAATTTGGTCAAACCAAAGCATATATGAGTCGGTGTCCCAAATATCATGTTTGGCGACAACATGTGATTCGATATTCGAATCATAGTGACATACAGTCCACTAGATTGACTCATAAACTTCTCCAAGATGCGTTTCAGTACGCATTCATGAGAATGTATACACAAAAGAACTTTTGTTCATTCTCATAATGTGTTTTCAAATGAAAACTATTAGCAGGAATGTCTTTAAAGCTTAACATGGTTCGGTTGTCTCTCAATGCATAGAGGGCATTTGTGACGTTGATCATGGTGTCATAAGACATCAAGATGCAAGCTAAACCGCGTTCTTGAATAACCGGTATGATTCAATTATTGTAGTCACAAAAGATTTACAAAGGCACAAAATCCAAAAATAGTTGCAGGTTCCTTAAAATGTTGTGGATAGTTCCACTATCTACTAGGCACTCAATGTCTCTATAAAACAGATCTACAAAATGGAGTATATAGTAGAGTAAATAGTTCTACTTGAACCATTTAAAGGGATTGAAAGAAGCTCCGAAAAGCTGCAATCCCGAAAATGCATAAAAATTTATGCGCAGAATGATCTTTGTGCACTAAAACAGCCATAACTTCTTCGTTAAAATAGATATGGATGAACCGTAAAAAGTTCTAAAAACCAGACTCGTAGAGCTTTCCAATGATATAAAGCTCACTGTCTGGTTCATCCGGAGCTATTCACAAAGCTCAAACGAAGTTGACTGTCCAGAAAGGACAGATTGCTGTTTTTCACAGAATTGACATGTGCGAAGCTGTGAAGCTTGCAGGTGGCATATAGGCTTTTACCTTAGCCAATAGTGACGTGTGTATGATCAAAACCAAGTCCTTTTAGTCTTTCCAAGGTTGTAAACTCCATGACTAGTTAGTAAAACCTCTCTGACTTAAACATAAACATAAACTAACTCAGAGGACCTAGAGGATTCGATCATAATGATGATTGTCCGGTTTTGATAAGTCTCAACGTTTTTTGCAAGACATAAATTGGTTTAATAGCATAGGGGGATCCAAAATTAAAAGTTTTCGGTAACTCCAAGTCAGTACGACCAGGCATGTTTGTGGAGGGTCGGTAATGCGAGGCACACTTGAAACTACTATCTCCTTATTTTCGAACAATTCTAAGACATCACACTAAGCTTGGATGAGCCTAGTTGAACAGTTGATGATGGAGAATCCGCTATAGGGTAGAAGACTTAACTGGAAAACACTTGGGCGATCCTCCTTGAGGATGCGGTGTCGTGACCCGTGAGTCACCATCAAAGGAAGGGACCAAAATCAACACAATATGCCATGTTTTTAAGGATGATGTAAGAATGTACATCTTTTTTTTGTAAATCAATATGAACCATAAGAGGAGAATAGTTTCATAACTTCGAAAAAATTCTCAAGGCATTCATTATTGCTAATGTGAGTATATATCGAGGTCTTGAATAAACAAAGGACATCAATACGACGTCTTATTACATATAGCTTGGAAAGAAAATCAATGTCTAGCCAATGACGTCAAAGTCATAGGTAGCTAAGGCAGGATCCATATCTTTGAAATCTGTGATCATGAGGATAACGTTCTTGTCCTCATATTGATTTTCCGTATATTTTTGTATGCATTCACAATTTGAGGATGAACTTGACAATCTTGAACCAGTGATACGGAGATCCACAACGGTTGCATTGTCATGAGCTGAAATGAGTAGTTTTGACAGATTTGTGTCTAGACAGGGAGTGTCGCCATTAGGGCCGGCGACACCTCCCCCTCTTTTCTAGACATCGGCACAGCGTTTTCTGTCATTGTCGTGACCCATATTGTTGTCTCCACATTATGGGACAATCCCAAATACGTTTATCGTATTAGCGTATATACAATTCTCGTTTGCAATTTTATGCTCAAAATCAAGTCTCGTTGGTAATTCCAAACCAACTTGGAGGACCTAGAGAACTTGATGATGATCGAATCCGTTAAAGATTATGGATCATGATGCCACGGAATATCATTGACGATATGTAGTCAAATAAGGTGGTAAGCAATCCACATGACTTAATAACTCAACTTGTTGAGTTAAGTTACATGGATGTTTCAAGAAACGCTCCATGAGTGCATTCCACAGTACATTGTGGTCATTACTTTTTACATAGATTGTCATTGAAGGTTTTTGTCGATGTGGCGCACTAAAGACTTTGAGCGCATGAGATATGAAATCTCGGCATCTAGGCTTGTTAGCCTGGGGGTCAAAACATGTGGTTTAATCATTTTCAATGAAATGTTCCACAGATACCAAGCGAAGATCCGTCTTAGGCATCAAGTACGTCAAAACTCAAAGGAGCAGAATGTTACATTACTTTTATATACAAAACCAAGCTGTTATGAGACTCGATAGAGGTTACAAACGATGTTTTTCATGGTTTGTCCTTCGGATTGATCACACACAATCCGAAAAAGCCGCGAATTAATCAAATACAATTCAAAAAAAAGCCTCGGATTGATCAAACACAATCCGGAGAAAAGTTGGGGTTGATCACACACAACCCGGACAAAGAAACAAGAATGATCAAACACACTCTTGACCCGCCAATAAAATTTCAGGATTTTTACTTGCACGCACAAAATCCCTAGCATAGAATGGAGATGGAGAATGGAGGAAAGGATTTTATCCTCCCCGAGTTATTGAACTTGGAAAAGTTTAGGGTTTTAAAACATAACTTTCGAAACTTCAAACACTTGAAGAAATCAAAAATTGTAGTCGGAGGAAACCAAAAATCGTCGACGGGCGGCAGCCAATGGATTGGCAGTGTGTGATGTCGGACAACAGCCGAGAAAACAGGTGGCGGCAACGGTCGGACATAGGAGCCAAAAAACGCTTTTTTAGGGTTTCAGAAAACAAATTGTGGGCTATTAGTTCTAGAGTTAGAACAAAGTGTATGCTAACGTGATAAAGTATAAACGGTAGAGTGTAGAAATAAAGATAGTAAGAGAATTATCATCTTATTCATTGATATGAGCCTTTTATATAGAGAATTACAAAGTACCAATATGGTAATGATAAAGACTACATACTCTTATTCTAACTACATATCTTGTTGGGTTGGCATAAGACCAAAGCACACATATGAAATATCCTAGAACAATAAAAAAAAATATATGAAGAATAGCATCAAAGGTGAGGATCATGATATCAGATATACCAGGATCTGATTGCAGCTCCACATAAAGAAATATATGGAATTGCATTTCACAATTGTAATTCAATTCTATACAAGGCATAAACATATATGGAAAGATGGACTAAAATAGTACAAGACCATATCTATATGGATTTCACATTCCATTTTCACTTCCAAAATCCGATTGGCTTTCACAGACTATTCCACCTACGTACGTTTCAAGAAATCAACAAGTATAAAAGCAGATACATAAATACAAAATGACTGTTAACTAGGATTTTGACGATTTAGTTTAACATAATGATAAGGGTAGGCATTCTTGCAGAGTTGCTGGGGGAATTTGCAGAAGCATTTTCATATTTGACGACGGGCCGCCTCTCTCCTACAGCAAGTCGTAGAGTCCGTAGTTTTGGTCGAATCATCAGAAGTATTGGTCGGCTTTCTTCTCCGGCGGTCTCAACTGATGATCGCAACTATGTTTCAAATGTTGTGTATATAAATTTTTAGTCAATGAATAGAATGACTTGATTTTTGTTCCATCAGATATGTATGTGTTTTTCTTTCATGGAATCATCTGGTGTACGTGTTTTTCATCGATCAGAAAGTGTTATAACCAGAAGGGCCATATATGTATATATGCAACAATACGCCAATATATAGTAGTTAGTATGAATGCATGAAAAGTTAGACTTCGAGGCTTTAATTAATAAGTTGTTTACTCTAAAACTAATGCTTAATTAAGTTGTTAGTCGTATGAATATCTTTTGTATATATGCAAAGGAATGGTGCATGTAGATGGCATGCATGATAGTGAATAGTGATGCATATGCATGCAGTAATTTTTGTGATAATTAACTAGCTACTCTAGCTATGTAGCTTTTATCACAGAAAGTGTGTTAGCATTTTTGTGATTATATACAAGTTCTAAAAGGCGTGGTCTTGCCCTGCCTAGGCGCCACCTGGATTTTCTCAAAATCGTTTCAGTTAGGCGGAGAGCCGCCCAGGTACTGTCTAAGCGGTCGAGGCGTTGTCGAGGCGAAGCAGGCGCGTCGAAGGCGAAGCTTGGACTAGGCGGAGGAGGAAAAAAAACACCAAAAACTAAAACGCGTAGAAACTTGAAAGCCTAATCCGATTCTCAAATCGATATTTCTCGTCCATCTGCCTCTCCCAAACCCAACAGCCTCGACACCGTTCTTAGCAAAGACCTCATCGGCCTCTCCCAAACCCAAATCGATACTTTTGAATTGGTTGTGCTCGCACCTTTCTTTGACAAGTCCTTGAGAGAGCACAATTGACCTGAAACAAGAAAGAGAGAGATGTAGATGACATCTGGGAACTAGAGAGAGAGAGAGAGAGAATACAGTGAAGAGAGAAGAGTAGAAGACATAATTCATAACTTTGTCTTCTTGAGTTGCACACTTGCACGTGCACCTTTAATGGCTTTCTATTATGAGATTCACAGTTATCTTTTTTTTTTTTTTGGTCTGAGGATTCATGGTTATCCTAATTATATTAATTAAATATATAAAAATAAATAAATCGTCTAATCCCCGCCTAGTCCCGCATAGGTTGTTCAGACGCTAGGTTATGGGTCGTCGTCGGCCTAGCGCGTAGCGCCTTTTAGACCATTAATTGATTATATATGAGACTAGCTCGTGTCTCGTGGTTCCTTTAGAATTGCATATATAAGTGAACAACTTTCTTCATTCGTTGACTAATTAGGTTGGCAAGAGTCCATTGAGGTATAGTACTGGTTTATAGATGCTTTTTTGTAGCGGAAAAGATCAATTAAGTTGTTGTGTTAATATGAAAGCATGCAAATTTAGACTCGAGGCTTTAGTTGGAGAGGAAAGTGTCAAGTGTGTCCCTTTACTTATAGTCTATATCTTAAAGACAAAGTTGTTTCATTAGTCTATCTATAACGAATACTATTTTTTATTTTTTTGAAAAAATAAAGACATACAACAGAAAGAGGAAGACATAAAAAACCAGATATTTCGAAATTTGGTTGCAGTGAGTTATGACCTAAACAACATATATATATATATATATATATATATATTATATATATATTAAGGGGTTGTCTTCTTCCCCTCTGTACACACAGCAACACATTGTACAATTACAGTACCAGATATCAATATTAATATTAGATAACAGTATATTGCATGTCTTCTTCTTCTTCTTCTTCTTCTTCTTCTTCTTTTTTGGGTGGAAGCTCGATCGTCTTCTTCTTCTTCTAGCTAGCTTTCTTCAGCTTTTTTTTCTTTGTTATTCTTCAACTTCTACCCTAATATACTCTTTGATACATAAAAGTCCAGCACTTTTCAAACAATAGCAACTCAGTAGTCTTTACCCTCAAGTATATAGCCTTTAGTAGTGAATAAAAATTACTGCATCGTCACTCCACAATAGCTTGTTTTACCATCTAGATGGCCTCATTGCGCTCTCTCGCATTCCAGGTGAATCGCTTCGAGCCGCGACTTATAACGCCGGCAAAGCCAACACCGCTCGAAATGAAGCTGTTGTCGAATATCGACGACCAGCAATGCCTCAGGTTTCATGTCCCATTCATCATGTCTTACAAGAACAATAATCATTCAATACTGTCGAAGCCAAACGACCGGATTGAGGTGATTAGGGATGCGCTAAGCAAGGCACTGCAGTTTTACTACCCTTTGGCTGGTAGGCTCAGGGAGGGGCCAAACAAAAAGCTTATGGTGGACTGCACTGGAGAAGGCATCTTGTTCGTTGAGGCAAACGCCGAAGTCACACTCAACGAACTCGGGGATGCAATCCTACCGCCTTGTCCATTCTTAGAGGAGTTCATGTTTAACGTTCCAGGTTCTGATGCTATTCTTGGTTCTCCTTTGTGCTTGATACAGGTGAAGTGAAAAACTTAATTATACTCCTTACTATAAATTTTTCAACTCGCGCGGCATTCATAATCATGAATTCATGATCATATATTAATTTAGACAAACGTTAACATATAACTAGTTGAATCTAAGTCTGATGTATGCATGAAACATTAGTCGATCTAATGGGAGTTTTCGTCTTTGCAATATGTTGACAGTTGATGTAGGTAACCCGTCTGTCATGCGGAGGTTTTATATTTGCATTGCGCTTAAACCACACAATATGCGACGCACTTGGCTTGGTACAATTCTTGAACGCGGTAGGGGAGATTGCCCAAGGCAAAGATGCACCATCTACTTCACCAGTGTGGGAACGAGAGCTCTTGAGCGCCCGAGACAAAACAAGAATATAGAGCAAAGGCCACACAAGAAGTGTGGCCTTTAGAGGTGTTGCATTCTTCATTATGTGTGGCAAGTATGGTTTAATGTGAAGATGAGGGGGAAATTGCCACAGAAGAGTGGATTGCAACACCTCTAAAGGCCACACTCTTTATGTGGTTTTTGCTCCATATTCTTGTTGTGAGATCCCCACGAATTCCATGCACACATAAAGAATTTGATGGTAGTATTGATCACTCGTATCTGAACTATGGTGCAACGGTCCAACAATCTTACTGTTTTGGTCCCAAGAAGATCAAGGCCCTTAGGGAGCTTCTTCCACCACACCTTTCTACTTGTTCATCGACATTCGAGTTAATAACAGCTTGCGTGTGGAAGTGCAGGACTATTTCACTCGATATGGATCCAGAACAGATTGTCCGCCTTTCATGCATAGTTACTGCACTTGGTAAACACAACAATGTGTCTTCCTCTGGGATACTATGGCAACACATTTACATATCCAGCTGTTGTTTCAACAGCAGAACGTTTATGTAACAGTCCGCTGGGATATGCAGTGGAGTTGGTGAAGAAGTCCAAACAGAAAATGAGCGAAGAGTATTTTAGGTCTGCGATAGATTTTGTGGAGATAAGAGGACGACCTCCACTTGCAATGGAAGGCATGAGTGACTTCATAGTTTCGGATACCACAAGAACAGGTTTGGGAGAGATCGATTTTGTCAGGAGCACAAACAATGAAGAGAGATATGAAATCTTGGTGCCAATATGCTTGCCATTATTGTCAATGGAAAGAGCTCAAGAAGATGATTGGTTCTGAGAAAGTGGAGACGCCATCACATATAAAATAGAATTGAAATTTGTTTAATACCTTACATATGTTTAGTCATTTTAATCTGAATGATCTATAAAGTCACGATTTTTCTTCCAGATAGTCTTTCCGTCAGTTTTCTCTGTTAAAATGCTAACGTGACCGTTAAAAACATTAAAAAATTTAACAGCCACGTCAGCAATATCTAACTGAGAAAATTGACATAATGACTATCTGGAAATAAAATCGTGACTTTATAGACCATTCAGATTAAAATGAAACCACAATGACTAAACAGATGTCGACTTCAAACCACATGGATTATACAGTATTTAACCCTACAAAATATGATGGCTTAAGGTTATATGCATGATATGTGCTCATGTGGTTAAAGAATGTTTATGGACTTGTGTATGGGTTTTCCGTTCTTCTTCGATCGAGACTTAATTTGAATTGTTTGATTTTGTTAACTTGTAACAAAAATATCTAATGTCTATCGTGTTATTTATTTTTATTTTATTTTTAAAAATCATAGGGTGTCAATGCAGTAATGTAAATAAAAATGCATCGTAACATGACTTACCAAGAGCTCCTGGCTACATCATAAACGATCATAAAGGAGTCATGAACGCAAAAACTAATAACAAACCTAGCTTCGGTATAAATTTATGAACTTTAGTCCTTAAACCACAACACTGCCAAGGTAATTAAGCCTCGGACACAACCAAATCCCCAAGGAAGGATCCAAGCATGTTGCTATAAGACTTAGCACATATCCAGACCCAGAAGCCCTCAAATTGAGACTCTAGCTAGCTAACTAGTATGATGAACCTTGAGAGCCATTTTGATGAGGACCTCTATAATAAAGACAAGTTGAGAGCTATTCGGTTATGGTTTAAAAAACATTTTTTTTTATCACATTTTGACATTTCATCCGTTCAGTTTTTAGGTCTATATGAGTAGATCACTTATACAAATTTTCAATCAAATTGGTAATCGTTAAGGTAACGAACTATATCAAATTAATGGACGAACCAAACATGTATCGTTCAAGTTCATAATTGATACATCACACTAATTATATATGCCTTAATGATTTTCAATATGGCTGAACTTACGAAAAACACCATACTAGGTGTTGGAAGCACCGTATCATCTCATGGGAAAGGCAAAGTGATATGGAGAATGGGAAGGGTCGACAAACCGAAAGCTCCCCGAAAGCTAGAGAGGAAAAATAGAAAAAAATTACAAAAATGATATACTCATAAATACCTATAAACTGAACGGTTAAGATGTAGATATAAGATCAAAAAGTAAGATAAACCGAAAAGTCTTTAACTATAGTTCACATTATAGAGGTCCTCATTAAAATGACCCCGATGAACCTTAGCTACCATCATCTCCAAAATTCTTAGGTTTTGTGCTGCCGCACCACACACCACCCCTCACGGGCGGTTGGGCCTGGTCCGATCAGTTTAACATAATGATGAACGCATTAAGCAGTATGAACATAATTAACTAAGCTCTATTGCAAATCGATCAAAACCGATTAAGTCCGATCGAGGCCCAGCTCCTCTACCATAATTAAGCAAGTGGTTATTACTTCATATCCAAGTATTACACAATAAGTAACCACACGTCTTCTCCAAAAAAAAAAAAAAAAAAAAAGTAACCACACGTACAGATCAATACAACGCAAAACGCAAGAACCCAAAAATTAAGCATGAGATTATACCAATAAATTAACACAAGACCCTAGAATTAAACAGAAACTTACTAAGCATGCCGTTTATTGAGCTAGCCCTTCCAGCCACCGACTTTGCAGGGCTTGGCCTTGGAGACAGACGGCGGATCATGTCCGCGGTTTGCAGTCGGGTCATCGTTGATGCAGGATATGAGGAAATATTTAATTATAGATTCGTAATCTTTGATATTTCATTATTGATAATTTGATATAGTTTTAGGGAGTTATTTTATAATTATTAGGATTTACGTTTAATTAACTTTCATTTTAGCTTGAGGCTACTTATTCTCTAAGTATTGTAACCCATATAAATACGGGTATTGTAATAGTTGTTAGATAGCTTATATTTTATGAATAAAATCAGTTTATTTGCGGCATGGATTTGTCATTTTCTACGAGTTTGCTACTCCTTATTTCTCGTGTTTGTTGACTGACTGTTAGATATCCGTTCTCGATACCTGATCGGCATCAGTTGGTATCAGAGCTCTGGCAAGAGCTTGGTGGATTTCATGTCTCAGATCGGGCGAAGAGGCGGAGGTTTCAGAATGGAGGGTCGTGACGTCAACAACGACATGGCTGAAATAAAAAGGATGCTTTAGCAACTTGTGGTACGTATCGATCGCATCGAACCTTGACGACGGGGTCGTAAGAGTTCCGATAGGGAGAGAGACGTTATCACCTATCATCAACGTATTGATCGCATCGAAACTTTCAACCAAGAAGGTGACGGTTTCGACGAGGAGATATGCGTTGGCCCATTTCATCGATGTGCTCTGTTGTGTGAGTCGGGTGAAAAGAGAGAACCTGTTAGTTTCGACTATGAATGTTCAAATTTTATCTTTACTTTTTCAGTCAATAATAATTCAAAAAAAAAAAGATGGTGTTGTGGATTTTAGTAAGCCACCGATTTATAATGATTGTTTTTGTGAGACTTGTTGTGGCAATTGTGGTGTGGAAGAAGATGAAGAAGCCAAGAAGGATGCAATCATGATTGAACATGATTTTGGTGATTTTCTTGGAGTTAATGACTTCATCATGCATATTCCCAAATCCGTAGTTAATCTTGTCAATCAGATCAAGGATGGTGGAGGAAATTTTGCAACTGCTAAATTAAGCAGGTTGACGAGAAAATTTATTGGATCGCAATCAAGCATTTATTCCAAATATCTATTTATTTAGAAAGGAAGAATTCAATTACAAACGAATCTGTCAAAAGAAGATTTGAAGTAGTAGAATATTTTGTCTGGATTTTATACAATCAATAATTCAAATTCGAGGATGAATTCTTTCCAACTAAGGAAGTCTGATGCAGAAGCATATGAGGAAATATTTAATTATAGATTCATAATCTTTGATATTTCATTATTGATATAGTTTTAGGGAGTTATTTTATAATTATTAGGATTTACATTTAATTAGTTTTTCTTTTAGCTTGAGGCTACTTATTCTTTAAGTATTGTAACCTATATAAATAT
Organism: Fragaria nilgerrensis; assembly: GCA_010134655.1. Taxonomy (NCBI): domain Eukaryota; kingdom Viridiplantae; phylum Streptophyta; class Magnoliopsida; order Rosales; family Rosaceae; genus Fragaria; species Fragaria nilgerrensis. The sequence goes on from CM020979.1 coordinate 39,235,402, forward strand.
GAGTATTGTAATAGTTGTTAGATAGCTTATGTTTTATGAATAAAATCAGTTTATTTGCGGCATGGACTTGCCATTTTCTACGAGTTTGCTACTCCTTATTTTTAGTGTTTGTTAGCTGACTATTAGAGACTCATTCTCGATACCTGATCTGCATCAATCGTAGTCGTTTAGTCTTGCCATCAAAGACCTCCTCTCCATCGTCATCACCGTCTCATCGTTATCTATAATTCAACCAATCAAACACACAATTAACAAAACAGTCTCTACATGAATTATATATTAATTTTAGCAATATATGTCATACAAATGATGGTCGTTTAACAACTAGATCTAATTTTAGCCGTGAGTCGATCGGCTAAAACGATGAGATGGTGATCGTCAATCAGTCTTGATTGATTGATCTAATCATAATTATTAACATAATTAAATCAATCGGTATTTATTGATTGATTCGATTATGACCGATAAGGTATTGCTAATTTGATTAAATGTTCGACTTTCTTTCCAATAATCAATTTAATTTGATTGAAATTTGATTATCGATTGACATTTCATATTTGCTTTTAGTCGGGATTGATGATTTTTGTTGTCGACCGACCATTCACACGTCGCCACATATTATTTTCAAAGACTTTTCAACTTTCCCGACTCACGAGCCACGTATGCAATTTGTTGGAATCATGCGTCGTATGAATAATCTAATAATTATTACTCTCATTAAATTTTATGCGTCTACGTATTGGTTTATAGATATTTTTTGTAGCGGAAAGATCAATTAAGTTGTGTTAATATGAAAGCATGAAAATTTAGACTTCAAGGCTTTAGTTGGAGAGGAAAGTGAGTCCCTTTACTTATAGTCTATATCTTAATTAAGGACAAATTAAGTTGTTTGATTAGTCTATAACGAATACTATATTTTTTTTTTTTTGAAAAAATAAATGAAGACATAAAAAACCAGATATTTGGTTGCAGTGAGTTATGACCTAAACCGGGAATATATATAAGGGGTTGTCTTCTTCCCCTCCGTACACACAGCAACACATTGTACAATTACAGTACCAGATATCAATATCAATATTAGATAACAGTATATTGCACATCTTCTTCTTCTTCTTCTTTTTTGGTGGAAGCTCGTCTTCTTCTTCTTCTAGCTAGCTTTCTTCAGCTTTTTTTATTTGTTATTCTTCATCTTCTACCCTAATATACTCTTTGATACATAAAAGTCCAGCACTTTTCAAACAATAGCAACTCAGTAGTCTTTACCCTCAGTAGTGATTAAAAACTACTGCGTCGTCACTCCACAAGAGCTTGTTTTACCATCTAGATGGCCTCATTGCGCTCTCTCGCATTCCAGGTGAATCACTTCGAGCCGCGACTTATAACGCCGGCAAAGCCAACACCGCTCGAAATGAAGCTGTTGTCGAATATCGACGACCAGCAATGCCTCAGGTCTCATGTCCCATTCATCATGTCTTACAAGAACAATAATCATTCAATACTGTCGAAACCAAACGACCCGGTAGAGGTGATTAGGGATGCGCTGAGCAAGGCACTGCAGTTTTACTACCCTTTGGCTGGTAGGCTCAGGGAGGGGCCTAACAAAAAGCTTATGGTGGACTGCACCGGAGAAGGCATCTTGTTCGTCGAGGCAAACGCCGAACTCACACTCGACGAACTCGGGGATGCAATCCTACCGCCTTGTCCATTCTTAGATGAGTTCCTGTTTAACGTGCCAGGCTCTGATGGTATTCTTGGTTCTCCTTTGTACTTGATACAGGTGAAGTGAACAACTTATCATACTCCTTAGTCCTTACTATTAATTTTTCAACTCGGCATTCATAATCATATCATAATCCTTGATTAATTTAGACAAACATATAATTACTAGTTGAATCTAAGTCTAATGTATGCCAGAAACATTAGTCTAATAATGGGAGTTTTCGTATTTTTAATATATTGATGTAGGTAACCCGTCTTTCATGTGGAGGTTTTATATTTGCATTGCGCTTAAACCACACAATATGCGACGCACTTGGCTTGGTACAATTCTTGAACGCAGTAGGGGAGATTGCCCAAGGCAAATATGCACCATCTATTACACCAGTGTGGGAACGAGAGCTCTTGAGCGCCCGAGATCCCCCACGAATTTCATGCACACATGAAGAATTTGATGATAGTATTGATCACTCGTATCAGAACTATGGTGCAACGGTCCAACAATATTACTGTTTTGGTCCCAAGGAGATCAAGTCCCTTAGGGAGCTTCTTCCACCACACCTTTCTACTTGTTCATCGACATTCGAGTTAATAACAGCTTGTGTGTGGAAGTGCAGGACTATTTCACTCGATATGGATCCAGAACAGATTGTCCGCCTTTCATGCGTAGTTACTGCACTTGGTAAACACAACAATGTGTCTTCCTCTGGGATACTATGGCAACACATTTACATATCCAGCTGTTGTTTCAACAGCAAAACGTTTATGTAACAGTCCGCTGGGATATGCAGTGGAGTTGGTGAAGAAGTCGAAAGCGAAAATGAGTGAAGAATACTTTAGATCTGCGATAGATTTTGTGGAGGTGAGAAGACGAGCCCCGCTTGCAATGGAAGGCATGAGTGACTTCCTAGTTTCGGATAACACAAGAACAGGTTTGGGAGAGATCGATTTTGGGTTGGGAAAGCTAGTGTATGCTGGAGTTGCCAAGTCCACCGATCTGATCAGCTTCTATGTCAGGAGCACAAACAAAGAAGAGAGAGAAATCTTGGTGCCAGTATGCTTGCCGTTATTGTCCATGGAAATTTTCCAACAAGAGCTCAAGAAGATGATTGGTTGATTTGATTCTGAGAAAGTGGAGACGCCATCACATATAAAATTACGATGGCTTAAGGTTATATGCATGATATGTGCTCCGTTGAAGTTGCAAATCAAATAAATGATGCTACTGTTCTTTTGGAGGTCTAGATGGCAATCACGTTTTACTTCTTCTACCTATTAGCTATTGCATGCTATATATATAGCTAGGCTAGGCCATTTTGGTTGAATAAGTTTACTGCATGTTTATTGCTTTCTCATCATATGCATGGTGTAATAAGTCAAGACATTGCATTCATTACTTTGTTTACTATGTTTTGTTAGAATTCCTATATAAGGAATCAGCTAGTACCTATTGTATCATCCCAATCAACTCATTGAAGTAGATAGTTTTCAATTTCTCTATTCCTTTGCTTTGTTATTCTTGCTTCTTTCTTTAATGTGTGAGTGAGAGTGTGGTGTGATTTGTTTGTAAACTTGTCACCCATTGTAGTTGGTGTTAGATTGAAAGCCTGAATACCAACATGCTCATGTGGTTAAAAAATGTTTCTGGACTTCTGTATGGGTTTTTCGTTCTTTGATCGGGACTTGATTTGAATTGTTTGATTTTTGTTAACTTGTAATAAAAATGTCTAATGTCTATTGTGTTATTTTTTATTTTATTTAAAAAAATCATGGGGTGTCAAAACAGTAATGTAAATGAAAATAGAAAAATGATTCTAGGCCTTATTAAGACCTAAGATTTTAGGCCTCAAATCTATGTGGCATGCCAGATCACTTAGACACATCACATATTAAAAATCTTATGTCATGTAATACTTAAATATAAAGATCATCTTACCATTTGGTCCATTTTAAATAATGACGCTAATAAATTTCAGTTTTTCATTAAAAATAAAACTGTTTTACCTTTCCTTCTTCTAAATATCTAATTAAATATAAAAATATAACATCAAAATAACATTATATTATATATTTATAATACATGTATATTATAAAAAAAATACATGTATATATATTATATAAATAATTTGTATGTAAATCATTTAGAGAAATTATTTGTATATAAATTATTTTTTAGACGAATTATAGAAAATTGTGATGAATTATATCCGAATTATCTTATATTAGTGTTTTCTTTTTGATGAATTATAATTGCTTTTGGAAGAATTAGGGTTAGGGTTAGAGTTTATTTGACAAAACTAATTATTATTTGATCTAAAAAAAACTAATTATTATTTAAAAAATAGTTAATCTTCATATTGATGTAAAAAACATTTCTTATATTATACATAATTAGTGGTTGTTATTAATATATAATATTTGTTTCCATTACCTAATAAAGTACATTAATATCATTGATTCACCCCTTAAAATGTAAAAAGAAATAGAAATTGTAAAATTAGTAATGCAATGTTTTGATTTGGCAAGATATATTATGTGGAATCGAAAATAAATATTTTTATTTACTTATATGGCATGACACATAGAATTAATGTCATAAATTTTAGGCTTTATTAAAGCCTTCTAGCACTCACTACCAGGACAAGCACTTTAGCCGACGAAAAAATTTCGTCGTCCTTGAGCGGGTCAGACATATACTTTCTTGAGCGCATGCACTGTTCTCATAAGGAAACATGTTGTTGATGAAGGCCGTTGTTGGATCGTTGGATGTACTGCCCGTCTAAGAAAATTGGCCATGATCATGCAGACTCCCTGATGATGTTTCACCGTGATATAACAAACATGTGTACTTCTCCCAAAACCCGTTACTCTTCAGGTGCTGTCATATTTTGTCAATCGCAAATCAATGCATATCGCTGCGACACTAACATTTCGTGCACGGACAATAGAAAATTGTATTCCCGTTAGCATTAGCCAGCGCATATTCCAGAAAACTCATAACTCATTTACCATATCTTTTGTCTCATTTTGGAAGCGAAATCCAACTCTTATCCATATCCTGAAAATATATATACTTAATAATTACATAACAATATTATATATATATCTACATCATCAACAACTTCATACCAGCAACACAATATTATAAATTAATTAACATATATATATATATATATCTACTACTTATGAACAACTTCATATAATTATCAAATCATCAACCAAATCGATCAACACATATATATATATATATATATATATATATACATCCAACGTACTCAAAATCAATCAACTCATAACAATATTATATACCAATATCATCACAAAATCATCATCAACTCATATCATCAACAACTTCATACCATCAACACAATATTATAAATTAATTAACATATATATATATATATCTACTACTTATTAACAACAACTTCATATATATTATCAAATCATCTACCACGTCGATCAACACATATATATATACATCAAACGTACTCAAAATCGATCAACTCAATCACACTCAAAATCGATCAACTCAAATAAAACTCAAAATCAACATATATACACATATACGTACCTATATATAGCTCCACAAACTAATTATGAACAGATTTCGACAACACCCAAACTTTTTCTCCCGTTTTTTCTTCTCTCGTTTTTTTTTTCCAGATGAGCTGCTGTCCAGATCTGTAAATATAAAACACTTTAGCCGACGACATTTTAATTTCGTCGGCTAAAGAATTTTTAAAGTCGTCGGCTAAAGTCCACAGACTATAGCTGACGAAATAAATTCTTTAGCCGACAAAATTAAAATGTCGTCGGCTAAAGTTGACCATAGCCGACGAAAATTTAAATTAGCCGACGAAGAAAAATTTTGTCGGCTAACGTGGACTTTAGCCGACGAAAAAATGGTTCGTCGGCCTGGTTTTTTATTTTTGTCGGCTAAAGCCTTTCTTCTGGTAGTGACTACCCATGAAAATACATCGTAACATGACTTACCAGGAGCTCCTGGCTACATCATAAAGGAGTCATGAACCGCAAAAACTAATAACAAACCTAGCTTCAGTATAAATTTATGAACTTTAGTCCATAAACCACAACACTGCCAAGGTAATTAAGCGTCGGACATAGCCAAATACCCAAGGATCTAAGCATGTTGTCGTAAGACTCAGCATAGATCCAGACCCAAAAGCCCTCAAATTGAGACTCTAGCAGCTAGCTAGCTAGTATGATGAACCTTGGGAGCCCTTCTGATAAGAACCTTTAGAATGAGGACTAGTTGAGGACTTTTCGGTTTATTGTTTAAAAAACTTATTTTTGGATCACATTTTGACATCTCATTTGTTCAGTTTTTAAGTTTATATGAGTAGGAGAAATTTTTAGATGCTACAGGAGGACCACATGGCAATATGATGTGGTCATACATTCCAATCAAATATTGATACGTGGATTTATTACAACTAAAATATAAACTAAGGTTTTCTATTTTTTATGAAAAGATCTTCATGGGTCTAGGGTTTAGGGTTTGGGGTTTGGGGGTTAGGGTTTAGGGTTCGGGTTTGGGGGTTAGGGGTTAGGGTTTAGGGTCTAGGGTTTAGGGTTTAGGGTCTAAGGTTTAGAGTTTAGGGTTTAGGGTTTAAAAAGCAACAACAAACCAAAAATTGTTTTTGACAAAATAGCTAATTTTCTATTTTTTGTGAAAAGACCTTCATGGGTCTTTGTTGAGTTTGGACTAGCGTTTAAGGTTTGGGTTTAGGGTTTAGGGTTTAGGGATTAGGGTTTTGGGTCTAGGGTTTAGGGTCTAGGGTTTAGAGTTTATAGTTTAGGGTTTAAAAAACAATAACAAACCCAAAATTATCTTTGATAAAATAGCTAATGTAATTTTTTCTTAGTAAAATCCAAGTGTCAATATTTGATTGGAATGTTAGACTACGCCATACTGGCACGTGGTCCTCCCGTAGCGCTGAAAAATTTCTCATATGAGTAGATCATGTCTACAAATTTTCAGCTAAATTGGTAATTGTTAAGATAAAGAACTAAATCAAATTAATGGACGAACCAAATCTGTCAAATATGAACCATTCAAGTACATAATTGGTACATCACAATTATGAATGTCTTAACGATTTTCAATATGGTTGAACTTACGAAAAACGACATACTAGGTGTTTGAAGCACTGTAGCATCTCATAGGAAAGGCAAACTGCTATGGAGAATGGGAAGGGTCGACAAACCGAAAGCTCCCCGAAAGCTAGAGAGGAAAAATAGAAAAAATTTACAGAAATAATCTACTCATAAATACCTATAAACTGAACGGTTAAGATAAGATACTGATATAAGATCGAAAAGTAAAATAAACCAAAAAGTCCTCGACTATAGTTCTCATTATAGAGGTCCTCATTAGAAAGGCTCCCGATGAACCTTAGCTATCATCATCTCCAAAATTCTTAGGTTCTGTGCCGCCGCAGCACACACCACCCCTCACGGTTGGGCCTGGTCCGATCAATTTAACATAATGATGAACGCGTTAAGCAGTATGAACATAATTAACTAAGCTCTATTGCAAATCGATCAAAACCGATTAAGTCCGACCGAGGCCTAGCTCCTCCACCATATATTATTAAGCAAGTGGTTATTACTTCATATCCAACAAGTAACCACACGTACAGATCAATACAATGCAAAACGCAAGAACCCAAAAATTAAGCATGCGATTAAACCAATAAATTAACACAAGACCCTAGAATTAAGCAGAAACATATTAAGCATTATGCCGTTTATTGAGCTAGCCCTTCCGGCCACCGACTTTGCCGGGCTTGGCCTTGGCCTTGGAGACAGAAGGCGGATCATGCCCGCGGTTCGCAGTCGGGTCATCGTAGTCGTTTAGTCTCGCCATCAAAGACCTCCTCTCCATCGTCATCACCATCTCATCATTATCTATAATTCAACCAATCAAACACACAATTAACAAAACAGTCTACATGAATTATATATTAACAGCTAGGTCTAATCACTCTAATGCGAGGAAAAGGACAACAAGTCATTGTTGGTCCGTGGAATTTGTATATATATACCAACAAACAAGAAGGTATCAAGCCTGTGACTCTTTTCGTCTCCTAGCTTATGAACTGTGTTTATATTATTAATATATAGTTACAGACAGAGATGTATGGATGCAAGTGCTTCAGTATGAACTGGTATGAATCCAACAGGGGTTTCACGAACTTCAAAATTTGCCCATCCATGGATTTCAAATTAACGCAGACAATGGAATCGATACCCGACGTGTTACAGATCACTTGCAGAGTTAAATACCTCCTAATTAGTGATAATATATATTAACTCTGCAATTCCAAGCTTGTATTAGTTTATAGATTTTACACAGATCACCCTAATCTCAGCTTAAAAAATGATCTGCTAGCTAGCTTAAAGTGTTCATCGACAAATGAATCTCCCCTCACATATTCACGAGGAAGAAGTAATTAGCTAGCTTCATGAACCCAGTTTAATGGAAGTCTGATTCGGAAGAGCAAATCAATCAGAAGTTCAGAACCCCCTCTAAACCAGGCTAGAAACTAATGAAAAAAACTATCTAATTAGGGCATGCATGAACCAAGTAATGGAAGAAGATGCTAGTAAAGGTGGAGAATAACCTAATGATTATAGATATATAGAATTATAGATACCTGAAACTGAAACTGGAAATGGATGAATGGTGTTCCTGGAAGCAGAAGAGAGTATAGCAAAAGCCAGCAAGAGAGACAAGCACAGCCGAATACCACCAAATCCCATTTTCCTTCCCTTGTTTTTCCACTCTATCTAGCTCTCTTCCTACAATGAGAATTGAGAAACATATATATAAGGCCTCTATTTATATCATATATATTCTAGTATGATAGAGAATTGATAATACTCTAATTATATGGTAGGTTTAAAGTTAGGAGTTGACAATTGCAGTTACGTCCAAACTAGCTAGTCTGAACAAATGTTCATGGTTCTCACGTTCGTCGACATGAACGACAAGACCCTCCTCTCCTCTCTTTCCGTAGAGCTCTGGTGATAATCGAGTTAGCGATAAAGTGCTCTATGCTTCGTAGTAAAGTGATGGACCTTACGAATTTCGACCTTTTTGGTGTTGGCTGCTTGAGAGAGTGCTCCTTGTAATTGTTGTTTAGTCTTTTACGTATAAAAAAAAAAAAAATGATATATATACATAAACTATACCATAATGAAAAGACAAAGGCATTGGTGCTTGGATGGTAATGAGAGTTCATGGTCGATCATCCCCCTCCCATTTCTTTTTATTAGTTTCACCATTGACTTGATATGCTTTGGGTTTTAGAAAGTAGATTAATACCATGAGACATGTACGCTTTCAGTTTGACTTTAGGCAACTTGTATAAAAATATAATGAAGCTAGCTCTACGAGATTTAGATTCATGTACACGGATGTACAAGCTGTGTAGCAATCTTTTTGTCCACTACTAAAAAGTATGTAAGGAATTAGAATTAGGTCATTCGGGTATTCTTCTATCCAAATTTAATGCATAAATGTGTTTCCAATGCATCAAGAACTGTAGCCAAGGTTTTTCAAGACTCATGGGTTAATAGATTCCTTAAATGATATTTCTACTTCGAATCAAAAGTAGTAGAAACTCAATTGGGACAATTTAAAGTTTTGTTAGAGCCTCTATATGAACTAAAAGACGAAAAGTCATGAATCAATCTATATTTAATGTAGCGAAGAATGATGCTTTAAATCTAGTCTCCAATAACACTGATCATAATAACATGTCATGTTTCTGTACCTAAATGATATATAAAACTATCACTACCAGAAGAAAGGCTTTAGCCGACGAAAATAAAAAAACCAGGCCGACGAACTATTTTTTCGTCTGCTAAAGTCCACGTTAGCTGACGAAATTTTCATTCGTCGGCAAATTTAAATTTTCGTCGGCTATAGTCAACTTTAGCCGACGACATTTTAATTTCGTCGGCTAAAGTTCACAGACTATAGCCGATGAAATTTTTAAAAGTTTAGCCAACGAAATTAAACTGTCGTCGGCTAAAGTGCTTTATATTTGCAGATCTGGACAGCAGCAGCTCATCTGAGAAAAAAAACGGGAGAAAAAGTTTGGGTGTTGTCGAAATCTGTCCATAATTAGTTTGTGGAGTTATATATAGGTACGTATATGTATATATATGTTGATTAATTGAGTTTCATTTGAGTGTGATTGAGTTGATCGATTTTGAGTACGTTGGATGTATATATATATATGTGTTGATCGATTTGGTTGATGATTTGATAATATATATATATGAAGTTGTTGTTAATAAGTAGTAGATATATATATGTTAATTAATTTATATATTGTGTTGATATGGTATGAAGTTGTTGATGATATATATAAGTTGATGATGATTTTGTGATGATGTTGATATATAATATTGTTATGAGTTTATTGATTTTGAGTACGTTGGATGCATATATATATATATGTGTGTGTTGTGTGTGTGTGTTTGTGTGTGTTGATCGATTTGGTTGATGATTTGGTTGATGATGATTTGATAAGTAGTAGATATATATATATATATATATATGTTAATTAATTTATAATATTGTGTTGATGGTATGAAGTTGTTGATGATGATTTTGTGATGATGTAGATATATATATATAATATTGTTATGTAATTATTAAGTGTATATATATATATATATATATATATATATCTGTGTGTGTGTTAATTAATTTGTTGTTAATTAGTTATAGTACGTAGAATATATACGCGTACCAAATGAATTGAGATTTTATATATGGCATGGAATTTAATTAATAATTAGTTAGCGTTATACATATATATTTTGTTATATTTTCAGGATATGGATAAGAGTTGGATTTCGCTTCCAAAATGGGACAAAAGATATTGTAAAGGAGTTATGAGTTTTCTGGAATATATGCTGACTAATGCTAATGGGATTACAATTTTCTATTGTCCGTGCACGAAATGTCAGTGTCGCAGCGATATACATCGATTTGCGATTGATAAAGTATGGCAGCACCTGAGGAGTAACGGGTTTTGGGAGAAGTATACATGTTGGTTATATCACGGTGAAACATCATCAGGGGGTCCGCATGATCATGGCCAATTTTCTGAGACGGGCAGTACATCCAACGATCCAACAACGGCCTTCATCAACGACATGTTTCCTTATGAGAGCGGTGTATGCGCTCAAGGACAGTATATGCCTGACCCGGTGCAACCCTTCCCTAGAGCTGTCAACACTGCTGGTATTGAAAAGTACAACAAATTGCTTGCTTTCCAACAGACCCATGTGTACCCCGGTTGTCAGAAGACTGTTCTTAAAAGTGTGATGGACGTAATGAAGATTAAAGTCGAGACAAAATCGACCGTGAAGGCTGTTGATAATTATCTACAGTACACTGCTTCGATGTTGCCCCACGGTCATTGTCTTCCTACCACTCATTGTAAAGTTCAATGTATCCTGAAAGATCTTGGGCTTTCCTACATCAAGATCCATGCATGCAGATATGACTACATTCTCTTCTGGGGTAAAGATCAAGAAGGGAATGACCTTGGTGGCCTTGACGCATGTCCAGTATGTCACACTGACAGGTATAAGCTGACTCCTACAGGCAATAGGAAACCTGTGAAGGTACTTCGGTATTTCCGTTGAGGGATAGGCTGGAGCGGTTGTACATGTCTTCACACACGACCAAAGCTATGAGATGGCACGCTGATAGGGAATTGCATGACGAAGATACCTTTATACACCCTGCTGACGGGGAGGCTTGGAAGCATATAGACAAGGAGTTTCCTCATTTTGCGTCAGAGGTCTGAAATGTGAGGCTCGGGCTCTCATCCGATGGGTTCAACCCTTTTGGCAACATGAGTCTTCAATACAGTGTATGGCCAGTGATTTTGGTACCGTACAACCTTCCTCCATGGATGTGCATGAAGAAGGAATACAATATGTTGAGTTTGTTGATTCCGGGGCCCGGTTATCTAGGGAAGTGTCTCGATGTGTATTTGAGACCTTTGATTGAAGAGCTTAAGTTTTTGTGGGACATTGGTCATCCCACTTATGACAAGTACATGCACGAGATGTTCCAGATGCATGTCATGGTTGTTGGTACCATCAGTGATTTTCCTGCCCGTGGGATGTTGTCGGGCAACGTTGTTAAGGGATACAAGGTTTATCCAGAGTGCCTTAGCGATGAGGGGAGCAGCAGTCATTGCAACAAGATATGCAGATTGGGTCACCGTGCTTCCTTCCATATAATCATGAATGACAGTTCGATGACAAGGCATTTGATGGGACCGTAGAACACGGTGTGTCTCCTAGAAGATGGACGGGAGAAGAAATTTTAGCAGTGCTTAATAAGTACGATTTTGGACAGCTCAGCAATCATCCCAATATTATGGCGGCAAAACCTGAAAGACCCGACAGATACAATTTTGGACACATAAGAGCATATTCTGGGACCTCCCATACTGGAGTAAGTTGTTGATCATACACTACCTAGATGTGATGCACATAGAAAAGAATGTTTGCGACAATGTGGTGGGCACAGTGTTGAACTTGGAGGGGAAGACGAAAAACGGTCCTAAGGCACGCATTGATATAAAAAAATGCAATTAAGAAGACATCTGTGGTTGAAAGAAGGGAAGAAAAAAATGCCTCAAGCTCCTTACACTACACTTGGATGTATCCCATTAAAATGTATGTTTTTTACACCTGAATTCCTCAATATATATACATGTTCAATAATCATAACACTTTGCAACTTAATTTATAGGCAACTTGGAGACTACAAAGATTATGTGGCTAATAAATCTGCGCCTGAAGGATGTATAGCTGAAGCATATATTGCGCACGAGTGCGTCACCTACATGAAGTTGTATTTTGGAGCGTTGAAGGAAACAGACGAAGTCATGCCGGTAGATGTACCGAAGTTCAATCTTTCCATACTCTCCAGTGATGTTGAAGTTTATGGAATTTTGCCAGACTCCTACAAGTTGCAACCACATGAGCTAGTCATTACCCACTGGTGGTATTAATTAACTGTCCAGAAGTTGAATACTGGAAAGACATCCATTTATATTGTCCAGACATTCATGGTGATCTCAAGTACCACAACAGGGAGTTCGCAAACTATTTTAGCGGTTGGTACGTAATTCAATATTTATGTACGTATTTATGTTTATTGCATAATTATCCATATTTACAGTTGAATGGTTGGTTGCAGATGAACCATATTTAATTTGATGGTCACCCAAATTGGTCGCACGAACTAAGACTTCTAGCGATGAAGCCGATAATGTCAAGAGTTTATCCGATGTGCAAGGTGAATGGCGTGCAATTTATATGTGAACAGAGAGACACCAGACGGAGAACACAGAATTCTGGGGTGATGGCGCATGGTGGGCGGAATGAAGTTGACTATTACGGTGTTCTCCATTCAGTGGTGGAACTCGTTTACGGTGAAGGCATGACAGTGCACCTCTTCAAGTGTAGATGATTTGATACTAGCCCGCAGAGCATGAAGACCGATCAGTACGGAATATTATCGGTGAACACTGCTACAAGTTCTTAGGAAGGTGACCCGTTCGTTTTTGCCACATCGATAAAACAAGTGTTTTATCTTAATGACCTTGCTAAGGGTGACGCGTGGAAAGTAGTCAACCTTGTGCACCCTCGAAACATTTACCGGGCGGCTACACTTGGAGAGGCCGAAGACGAGGAAGAAGATGTTGCGTATCAAGAGCCCAACGCAATAGATATTTCTAACTCCTCTACCGTTTGCCTTAATAATTTTAAAGCGGGTCGTTCGGTGCGAATTCGTGATAAGAGCCAAGGCTTATTGATGTTGATCCAAATCAAGAAACAGACGAAGAGTCTGGCGATGAGGAAAGGCATAGATTACCAGAAATTAATTCTGACACCGAAGAAGACTCATCGGATGATTCCGATTACGAGCCTTAGTTTTAATTTAGAGGACGTAATACATTAATTTGTAATAAAAAAGAATGTATTACCTTTATAGTTTACATATGTTGAATTCATATTTCTGTTATTTTATATGAATTTTGGTGATATATGAACATGAAGTTAGTATGGTTTAAACCTTCTGTTTTTTTAATGTATTTGTTATACTTTAACCGACGAAATATATCATAATTCGTCGGCTTAAACCAACTACGCCGACAAAATATACCGTAATTCGTCGGCTTAAATAATCTTAGCCGACGAAATCAGTCATAATTCGTCGGCTAATTCAAAGGTTAGCCGACGAATACAGTAATATTTTGTCGGCTAAACCCTACAACCTAGGCCGACAAATACCCTAATATTTCGTCGGCTTAACCCTAAACCCTAAAATTTTTATACGACTTGTTGGGTCTCATCGGTTGAAGGTCCGGGCAAAATACGTAATTTAGACAGTCCAATGACCTTTTCCGTGCGTTTAGGGGTTGACTTACGGGATTGACCGTCCGGATCGAGCCCTTAACCTTGTTGGATCAAGTTGAATTTTTTCCTACACATGTATTTTATCATGATGGTCAGATCTGACGGTAGGATTTTTGTTTCTCAAGTTTGATCATCACAATCACAACATGCCTACTAATGTTGTATAACTTGTTTACAAGTGTTGAGTAAATGTTCCGTTTCAAAAACAAACTATATGTAGAACCTTCAAACACAAAAAAGTCGTGAAATAAGATATGACCAGAATGGTTAAATACGTCCACGGTTGAAAAATCACAGTATTCCGGTAAAGTCTCGGTGCCGATAGTTACGGTCAATGCAATTTTCCAATCTTTCTCCCTATGGGTAGCCCTATCATCCGTAGTTATTTTTCGGCAAATTTTTATACGACTTGTTGCGTGTCATCGGTTTGAAACTATTTTTAGTTGAAGGTCCGGCCAAAATACGTAATTTAAACGGTCCAATGACCTTTTTCATGCGTTTAGGGGTTTGACTTAACAGATTGACCGTCCGGATCGAGCCCTTAACCTTGTCGGATCATGTTCAATTTTTTTCCATACATGTATTTTCTCGTGGTGGTCAGATCTGACGGTCGGATTTTCAGTTCTCAAGTTTCATCATCATAATCACAATGTGCCGAATATATAAAAAGTAATTTAGCCGACGACATTATTAAAAACTCGTCGGCTATAGTTAATACAATAAAATAAAACAGATAAATTGAAAATATTAAATAAAAATTACTAGCCGACGAATTTCAAAGGTTAGCCGACGAATTTAAAACCTAGGCCGACGAATTTCAAAGGTTAGCCGACGAATTTCAAAGGTTAGCCGACGAAATTCAAGGGTTAGCCGACGAATTTCAAATGTTAGCCAACGAATTTCAAATGTTAGCCGACGAAGTAATTATTTTGTCAGCTAAAGTTATCGGGACCGTAGAAAACCCAACGAAAAAACCCTAACGCCTGGTCCGCCTCCTCCGTCAATAACCAGTTGTGGTCCGCCTCTCCCTCTCCGGTCTCCGGTCGCCCTCTCCCTCTCCCGGTCTCCTGGTCGCCCTCCCCCTCTCCCGGTCTCCCGGTCGCCCTCTCCTTCTCCTGGTCTCCCTCTCCCGGTCAGTAACTGCTACTTCTCCGTCCTCACCTCCACCGTTAAATTCCGCTTCGCCGTCTCTGCCGCCCAGCCCAGCCATGCCGCACAGCCCAGCCTCGCCGCAGCTGCCACATTATTAAGGTCGGAGGTAAAAGTATGAACCCTAATTTATGTGTTAGTGTGAATTGTTTTAGAATTGGTTTATGCATGTGTTTTTGAAATTACAGTGTTTTTTGACCTTTGGAAATTTGTGGTATTATGGAATTTGGGAATGATTAATGCTCAATTGGGTTGGTAATGATTTGGAATATTTGATATGGTGGAAGGGTATAGAATTTGAATTTGAAGTATGAAATCGGAAAAAAAAAGTTACAATTTGAAGTCAGTTGATTGAACTAGTCTGCTAGTATGCTTATTTAATTGAATTGTTGTCTTGTTAAATAATGAATTGCTGGAAATTTTAATTCGAATAGAGTACAATTTAGTTAGTATTTTAAACAGCTTTGATTCAAATTAATATTTTAAACAGGATGAGCGGTAATTTTAAATCGACGAAGGGTTCGAAAGGCCAAAGGTCCGAATCGTCTGAGGGAACCTCTAGCAACCCTCAAACGTCGTTTCGGGGCCACATGACAGCCAAACATGCGACCCTTCTGGAGACGGCGCAGAGGCAGCCGCCGAGCGTTTCCCATTCCTCGAGGCAGCCTTCGATGCCCACTTCATCGAGGCAGCGGGGCGTCCCTCATTCCTCGAGAGAGCTGTGGCCTCAGACCCAGACGGAGGTGTCCGCACCCCATATGCCTGAGATACACCGGCCGCCTACTCTAGGTCCTACTGCTTTGGATGGTGGGTCATCTGGGGTACAGATGCCGCCGCCTCATCTATTCCTTCCGCGGATGATACCGGCCTTACCTGCAGTCGATGGCTCAGGGACGCCGATTTATCCACCGCCCCGCCAGTGGCTCCATCAGCGGCGTATCGGTTCGTGCCTTTTGATATGCCTCTTATTTCTGCAAGGGTATCATCATCGGCGACAGAGACGGAATCCGTCACGTCCGCCGCATCGCCCTCAGGTAATAAAAGATGAATGATTTGTTTTCTTGTAATTAATAATAAAGGGTCTCCGATTTTAATAATCAATTTGGTTTATCATGTGATAGGCACCGTCAGAGCGAAGCCGGCAAAGAAGAAGAGAGGCCCCGTCACAGGGAAGGCTCTCGAGAAGACCGTCAGTACCTCAGGGAGGATCGTCATCGATAATGATGAGGATGGCGACATAGTATCAGGTGGGAAGTCGATGACGTACTCCAGTCGCGTGGGAGCGCTCATTAGGGATAGATTCCCTATGTTGTGGTCAGACTGGGGCGAGGTCTCGCAGGAGGTTAAAGACATGGTCTACAACGCGATGTCGGTGAGTTTACAAAATGCCTCAATAATATTATGTATTACATTGTTGATTTCTCAAAAAACTAAACTAATAAACGGTTAAATGCAGGTGTGGTTTGACGTTCCCGAGCACCTGAAGAACAGCTGGGCGGATGTTGTGCATGGGGGAAGGTACGTTCAAGTTAATGAAAAAACAAAATTGTATGTGATATTAATAATATTTCTAATATTTTTGTTGTATCTGTAGGTAAAAGAGTGGAAGAACGAGTTGCGGACCCACTGGACTACGCACATTCTGGTACCCCTGCTGAGTTCCTGTACAGGGAGTACGAGTGGCGTTGGCTTCTGACATCAGAATTCAACAACCCTCGTAAACAGGTATTTAAAAAATTAATTAGTTAATTTGTCATTAAGTACGTGCGTTTTTAGTTTTTTTACTAATAGTTTATTTTTTTCTTTGAAGGCCGTTTCCCGGGCGAACGCTCAGAACCGGCAACGCAACACAAGGAACCATCATGCCGGTTCTAGACCATTCGCTGTCTTCATGGACGAGGCGACCATGGAACATCCAGAAGTCAACGGTACGTCTATACGTACGAGAAGGCATATCCTGACGCCGAGGAAAATATTGTAAGTCATCTTACGTTTTTAAATTTTTAATTTTACTTATATATATGTTAATTAATAATTTTTTTCCTATCCAATTAGGCGAATGTGAGATGAGTGCTATAGTGAGGGAGACATGGCCGGACACGCAGGAGGAAGAGATGTCCGAAGCCATGTCCCGGATCGACACTTCGGATCTGACGGTTGGGGCGAGGATCATGGGCACAGCCTTCCCACCGCGAGCAAACAACTTCTACTGTCAGGGTCTAGGAAACAAGGGCGAGGGGGTCCTGAAGACCACTCTAGGATTTCAACGAAATGCAGCCTCGACCAGCAGCAGGACCACGACCACCAGGACGACTCAGCTAGAGTCGGAACTTCAGAGACTACGAGAACATCAAGCTGCTCATGTTGCCTATAATGCCGCGCAGGCAACCTATAATGTCGCGCAGGCAGCCCATAATGCCGAGGTACATGCCATCCAGCAGGTCCAGTAGCAGCAGATGTTCCAGTACATGCAAGACTTTACAGCTGCCCAGCTTTAGGGACTTCCGGCTCCGCCCATACCACTACCCCAGCCGCCGCAACCTCTGCAGCAGCCCCTAGAAATTGATATTAATTTAGACGATCTAGATTTTGTGTAGTTGATGAATTATATAGTTTTATGTGCTTGTTGTTGGTTATATGGAATTGTTTTGGTGTATTTTGCAGCTTGCTTGGAATGGTAATTTAGAAATTTCGGGTTTTTTTTATACTGGAATGGACTTAGAGCCGACGAAATACACCATAATTCGTCGGCTATAATAATGTTTAGCCGACGAATTATAGAATGTGTCATCGGCTAAACCCTCTAAAGCCGACGAAATACGGTCTGTTTCGTCGGCTTTAGTTTTTTTTATTTTTTTTATTACATACTATAGCCGACGAATATATTAAGCGTTTCGTCGGCTAAAGTCTGAGAGACTAGCCGACGACGTCTTCTTTCGTCGGCTAGCTATGGGACAATAGCCGACGACGGGTTATAGTTTCGTCGGCTAAAGTCATCGCCAACGACACTTTACCGATGAAACTATAGCCGATGAAGGCTCGTCAGCTAAGATCTTCGTCGGCTATAATTTCGTCGGCTAAAGTCATCGCCGACGACAATTTTCCGACCTTCGTCGGCTAAGATCTTAGCCGACGAATTAAGCTAGCAGGCCGATGAATTTTCATCGACTAAAGTGCTTGTCCTACTAGTGTATTCGTCGAATTATAGAGCCACACACATGATAAATTAATAATAAATTACAAAACTAATGAAAGGCCTTCTACTGTATATCGCATGTAATTCATACGAGTGTTCCGCCACACAATTTTTTTTTTTTTTTTTTGAAAAGTTTGTCTCACTATTTGCATTGAAGACCCTTCACTATTATGTATGTACGTAGCCCGATGTATGTATTAGCCATTTTGATGTCATGCACCATCGTCGTCGTCACCGGTAACTTTGCTGGTTTTGCCATTATAAGTTGGGGGATGAGGAGGAGGATCATGTAGAGGATTAGCACCTGGCCCAGGATAGTCGTCTAGTACTATAGACAGTATGTCAGATTCGCTATTATGCGGAGGAGGATGAGAAGGGGGATCATGTCGATGACTAGCACTTGGGGCAGGATAGTCATCTAATACCATGGACATGCCGGAATCGCCATTATCGTTGTCACCGTCGACTTTTCCGGATTCGCCATTATGGTGAGGGGGATGAGTAGGGGGATCATGCCGATGACTAGCACCTGGGGCAGGATAGTCGTCTAGTACCATGGACATGTCTTCCGTGCTCTGGGTCACTACCATCTCATGATCTACATTAACGTAACCACACAAAGACATAAAACGAAAAATAGATAATGCCTAACAACATAGATCATTGTTTGTGTGTGTGTGTATTACCTGGAAATGTAATCAACTTCCTGGCAGAAGAGCTTGAGACAAAGACAAGCAAGAGAAACAAGGATAGTCGACTTCCTCCAATCCCATCATCATTTTCGTTCTTTTACCTGAGTTGGAACTTGGAAAACAACATCTTATCTTATACCAAGCCAAAAAATTTGGTCAAACTATTCCCATAATCCCAGTATATTGTTCCTTAATCCTAGTGACGATAAAAGTCAAGATTAAGAGAATAATAGTCAAATAAATCTTTGAATTTTACCAAAACGGAAAAATTGAGACCGGAAAGGAAACAAAAAAAGAGATCTAACTGAAAATTGACTCCCTCGTAAAATCTGAATTTAATTACTTTATCAATGGGTGATATTCTAATTTTATTCCAACTGTCAAAGCCACAATTACATAATTTATCCTCTAATAAATTTTAATATTATACGTATTTGGAAATTATAAAGAGACATTATTGAAAAATATAACTTGTATTTCATTATAACGACTTACCACACATTACAATAGGAATTAATATACTTGATTCCATCATTTAATTTTCAATATGTACCAAACACCCATATGGAAATATCAAAACATATTATATTCCATATTTGTTTGAAAAAGAAAATAAATTATTTTCCTATTTTCACGTTCTTGCTAACCAAACGGGGCCTTAGAGAGTTTAGTGTGAAAAACATGGAATAAGATCCTCTCCTAATACGTACTTCTCTCCTGATATTGCTTATGGAATGAGACCTAAGCTGATGTTCAACAAAAGGTTCAAGAGAAGATGAGAGATTGGCTTTAAATCTGCCGAAGCGTACGTATACATGTTCTTTTAACTGATTTTCATCCTCACTTTGGCAAACGATGAGGATAACTAAGTACCAGTTTGCATATTAACATTGCAATTCCCTCGGAGGAATCAAAAGGGGTACAAGTATTTGAGTCTTCAATATCAGACGTATCAATACCAGGTTGCATCACAATGTACGTAGCATAGATATTGAACTCTGTTATAAGCTTGGTGACTGAAAACTACAAGGGGTAGAACAGAATGTCATGCATTTGATCAAATACTGGATGCCGTGTGTGCCGTCTAGCGAGCATGTAACAGATTAATACTATTATTTAGAGTTAAGCAATTGAACTAGTATACAAATTGGTGGAATAAATGAGGAAACGATTGAATCAGATTTGGGTTACAAGTAGTTGGTTGATCTTGTACGCCGACGAGCATCAGCAGCAGCAGCAGCTCAAAAGAAATGTAAAGATAATAATAGCAAGGCAGCAGCCACTGCTACGAGAGTAGCTGGTGCAGCCATTGCCGGGGAAGCTCTATTGCTGGGTTTTGGTGGCTCAGCATCAGCACATTTAAGGCCAACTTTATTATCTTCGTGACATTGAGATGCAAAAAGGCCAGGAGGGTATTTCCCATAGATGTTTATGTAGCTAAACATGGTTGCAGCGCAATCACTTTTTTCGTCACTGACCTGATCTGCAAAAGGGCAGGCAAATTCCTTTAAGGCATCACAACAGATCTTGGGTGGGTAATTTGGTCCCTTGCACTTGCTTGTAACGACTGTGTAGTTCTGATTCTCAAAGTTCACAGGGCAACCTGCACAGAAATAGTATGTGAATTTCGATAATGGAATATTGTCTTACTTGATCAATGATCATGAAGCAATGCCTTAGATACAACATGGTCATTGTGCCTAAGATATATAATTCGTCCTTATTGATTGTTTATACTTTATTGTCTAGATACTAATCTGCAAGAGATAAACACATGCATTCAAAAGCAAAAAAATTAGAGAGACTAGATTGATCTGAATTCATCACGATTATTACTTCGGCCAGTATATCAAAGAAGAAGGAGAAATAATTAGATCCAGCTGCTTCAATCATACACACAAAGACGTTTTGAACACAATGAATTAGTGAGAGGGAATGCATTGTCTGATAAATAAAATGGCAAATGGAACCAAGAGAATATAAACCGAAATGATCATTACTTTTTGGGTTTGAAGAAGGGAACGTCCAAAGGGTCCACGAGGAGGGTCAAATATATGATCTGCAAATTTTACAAATTTCCAAATAAATATGAGAAAGATCATGAAAACTTGAAACTAATTAGTTAAACAAAGAGACCTCTATGATGAACACGAGAAATTTGATTAAAAGAAAACTGGGTTTCCTATAAATAATTACTGGAAAGGAAGGTGGCGGAGGAGGAGGTTGAAGCCAAGCCCAGGAGAATCATGAAGAAGATGAGATAATGACATGATGATCGATATGAACATGTAGTCATTTCTTTGTTCTTGTTTCGACTTGGGAATTCGTCAGAGATCGAACACCAAACGATGACGAATCGATCTCTGCGTTGATTCTCCTGGAGTAGAGTTAGGGTCACCCCGCTGCCTCTAAATCTGCTCGTCTACCGGTTTTTGTTTTTATTAGTACGGAGAGAGAGAGGCAAAGAGAAATGGGAGGAGCAGAGCCACGATAGCTCATCGATCATCATCAATGTATACGTACGTAGTGTTGAGTTTGTTACGTATTGACATGTAAAAGGATTACTGTGATGATCGGTTTTGTAACTTTTGTTCCTTATATACGTTAACAAATATGATCCGGTTATAAAACGAAAATTGGAATTTGATCTTAACGTCCTTCTACGTCTACTTGACCGACCAAGAAGTACTAACAAATATTGTACGGTTATAAAACGTAAAATAGAATCAAATTTAATCATAATGTCGTTCTACGTTTAGAAATAGTCATGATATAATTTGTTTTCAAAATATCCGTAATAGTTGTAATTTTCATCGAAGTCAAAACTACATGACAAAGAAAAATTTGATCAAGGACCAAACTATATCAAGAAATAGCGTTCATGGTGAATGGACACAGAGCTTGTATTTACCTGCTAGAAACTATCAGCTAGTCTGGACAATGCAACTGTCAACAGCAAATTGTTGCGTAGACCTTCTAATTGTTGGGTAGACATTCTTCCTAAAAAGTTAAAAGCTATTTCCAATCAATATGTTACTTTGCAAAAATAAATTCAGTTTACTCCAACAACTCAACAAAACTGAATAAACATACTGATACACAAACTCATCAATTTATGACCAGAATTCATACTGTAGAGAGAAATGGTTGATCCTCCATTCCTCCTTTAACATGTAGCCTGCATGACATCAAAATATTAAGATAACATGAAGAGGCTAAACAAGAATTAACAACATTTAAAATGAAGCATGAGAAAAGGAAATTTGTAAAATACGGTTTTTGTGCATTTTGATCATGTAAGAATCCCGAATATAATAGACTAAGAGCCCCAAGTCATGCGAATTATTAACATAAATTATAATGTTTACAAAGGTAGGTGTCTAGGACTAGTTGTACATTGAGGTTTTCCTTCCTTCTTTTCCAAACAAACTAAGAATGAGAATAGAAAACATGGCTCAAATGCGATTGTATCCATATATTTTCTTTCAAAAGCAAAGTGTATTCAGCTCTGCCCCAACCCCAACAACCATAATCCCTTCATCATCTCTTCTTAAAACCATATTTCTTCCGTTCATAAAAGAGATCCGTTTTGGCACTCCCTAAATTGACAATCTTTGGGCATCCATCTCTGTCTTTCTCCTGCTGTGTACACTCTTTGCAATAGTAAGCATCAGAAATCCCGACTCCTCCACAAATAACACAACGACCCTGAAATGATCCGTAGTTGCATTCATCACAAACCCTCACAAGCGTGCAAGGGCGCACATAAGAGTCGCATATAACACACTTACCGTCACACTTCTCGCAGAGCCGCCCGATGGCAATTCCTGGTTGCTTCCGGCACATGATCAAATCAGGATGATGCTTGGCCATCACTCACTATGCTGTAATCTGCATAAATGTAACAAGTATTAGCAACTGTACCTTGTTGACATAAAGTGAAGCAAATGAAGATCAGGAAGAAAAACACACTGAAAGGAATATACATTTGGAAGCTGATGTTTTCGGTTAATCTATAAAATATCCACACTATAACTCAAGCTATTTAAAAAAAAAACTTTTAGTTCAGCTAAAGCAAGACTTGCACAACACTCGGTTACATAATCGCTTTTCTCTGTGACCCTAGGAGTTCTCCAGTGTTGTCTACCACCTAATCCAACATAAAAGCTGATGCTATTAAGAGCACACTTCAATAAGTATCTAAAGTCCAAATAGACACGGAACTTGGCCAAAGTGGGACTACATTCCTAAAGAGTTAGCACAATCCGACCAACAGTCTAATGCAGCTAGTAAAGATCTGAAAGTATAAGATCGTTGTCCAAAGTTACTAGTCTGGTCTATCCATCTATATTCTCATAAAACTGGGATTCTCCAACATGGTCTACCATATTGAATCCATCTTAAAGCCGATGCTACAAATAAGTAGACAGCCTCAAAACCTAGCTTCGTTAGACTCTTAAGACGAATGCACAAATTTCTGTCTAAACAGTTAGGTTTGGCAGAACCCAAAAAACAATCTAACAGGTTCACAAAGGAGAGACAACGAATGACAAATTTATCATCTCTAAACATTGCTGAAGAGTCACTGCTCGAATCGAAGCCAAGATAACAACTTTAAAGTCATAGATTCAAATCTCATTGACATATGTAGGTGTGTGACTTATTAATAAAAAGTAAAAAAAATAAATAAATAAATAAAAAAAAAAAAAAAAAAAAAAAAAGCCAAGATAACAACTTAGATGGCAAAAGAACTACCCAACTTCTAGAAACAGAAAACATTAAATCAACATAAGACGTAGTGTGGAATTATTAGCAGAATTCTCAACGAAACTTGATAAGAATATCGAAAATTAAAGCAGTGCAACTGCCAAAACCTAATAATCACAGTTCGAGTAAATTCGGAACCAGCGAATTTTGGAGGTAAAACCCAAATACTAACAGCAATTACATTGATACTCATCCAATGAAAAATAAAGTCAAAATCTTTATCGAAACCTCCCAAACCGAAGACAATATAAGAATATATACTACGAAATCAAAATCAAGAACATTAAGGTCGAAACATATGATGGATAACTGGTACAAGGGGGGTCGGGGCACTAACCTGTGTTACGGAGAAGAGCTTTAATCGAACTCTGAGGAACAATGGACCAAGGTTCTGCTATTCTTTGTTCTAAAGAACACAACTTTGGAAGAACCTAGGGAGAGCGAGAGACAGACTCTGGTTATATATATAGATGAAGAAATTGAAGAATCCCGTTGTTTCCAGAAAAGATGAGTGGGCACTTCAAATTGGGCTTTATATTTGGGCCTCTAATCCTCTATACTAGTTATTTTTTTCTTTCTCTTTGGGCCTGCGGCCTGTAATGAATACGGATCATTCGGGGAAGCTCGAGCAAAAAGCTTTAATGTAATTAGCTCTTTGTTTTTCTTTTTCTTTTTCTGAAAAATCATGTAATTAGATCTTGGAATTATTATAACAAATAAAGATTCACACCCACATGACTGATTGAGTTCGTGTTTTCTCTGGAGGATTAATCATTACGCTTTTTGTTTTTACTAAAGTAGCCAAAGTGGCAAATGAATACCAGTTAGTGCATGTGTTTTCTGAAAAAAAAAAAAAAAAATGAGTTGTCTTTTTTGTCATATGCGTTGTGACATCTCGTCCGATGTAAATCTCAAAGATTTTTCACAAACTCCAAAATTATTTTTATTTTCACCTTTTACCTCAACGTACATATTTGAATATGTTTTGGTTTTTTGTTTTTTTACTTCTATGGATTGAAAAGTCAGTAAGAAATTGCCTCAAAACAAAATGAAAAGAATAACGTCAAAAGTTAGGGATGATGGTGTTTTAATAAACACGTGAAACCACAGACGATAATACGTCTTTTCAACACTACGAACATGCATAGTTTACTTTTCATATATACATCAACACAAGAAAATCAACTGATGATAAAATATATTACAATCAAAGTAACTAGCGAAAATCTTGATCACTCACTCCTTCTGCTGCCACTACAGGCGGGCCGATGAGAACCCGTCCTTTCTATAAACATCGTTTTCCGTTCAGAACAATTGGGGAGACATCAGGGTCACTCGTTTCATAGATTGCTAGGGTCACACGTACAGGGCAAAAATGGTTCCCATCGGACCACGACCCAAACCCGACTACCCGAAAGACCATGCAACACGTGTCGACGTCACTCTCACACCACACAAAAACAAAACCCTAGGTCCCTACCTCCCATGAATAAAACCACATTGGCCCCCATTAATATATGGTTATATTGTCACATTCTAGCTGCTCCAGCTTGGTGTTTCTTCCTATTATAACCAGCACAAGAAGAAGAAGATGAACGCCACAACATACTCCACCATCTCCCTCTGAAACAATTCCACCTTCCTCTCTCTGACCATTTTTTTCTTCTAAACAAGTTCGCTGCGTATTAAAGACTTTTTAAGCTCAAAGACTAATCTTTTAAAAGTCCGATCAACGAGCAGGTATCGCAGCCCCTTTCTTGTCCTCTCTCTAAAACATGAGCTTTGAATCTTATCCTCCTCCATTTCGCAACCTACTGAGCCACCCGGCCAAGATCGTCGATTTGGATTGTGGTGCCCTCGACCTCGACCTTGACTCGGATCCTATACCAGTCGTGGATCTCCGGTGCCTTGGGGACTGCAAGCTTCTTGAGGAGCCTTGTAAGCAATGGGGTCTTTTCCGTTTAGTGAACCACGGAGTTCCTGAAAGCCTTTTGAGTCAACTCCAAAACCTTGCCAGAACGTTTTTTTCACTTCCCTTTGAATCCAAACATGCCCTTATCACGAACCCTTTTTCGTACTTCTGGGGTACTCCTGCCCTTACTCCGACTGGGGATGCCGGAAAACTCCAGAATATCAATCTGGTCGAAGGTCTCAACGTGCCTCTCGGTCAACTGCCTCGATTTCAAACTGACGATCCTATACTTGCTTCTTTCTGGTACGTACCATATATATACTCCCAAGTCAATTTTGTTAAACTCTGTGTTCACTGTTATTTGGTTCCAATATTGTTAGGGAAATGAAATCCATACACCGGACCCGATCCACAGACCAATTTTTCTTTTTTTAGTAACCTAAATTTTATTTTTAATGATTTAAATTTTGTCTTCATCATTTAAATTTTGTCTTCATATAAGAATGATTACTAAAAATAAATAATAGATGTGTAGATTACGATTTGTGTGGCGTTTCACATCCTTATTGTTATATACAATTCACGACCCTACTCAGAGACACTGTTCTTCTTTGTATAGTTTAGAATTTGTATCTGAAAACTAGCTGTATCTGTCTAGAATACCAAAGCGTTCGTCTTATTCCGTCAAGCTAAATTTTACAAATCTGATTGGTGGGTGTATTAGCCAGAAGTTGACAAGGTACATGGTATACAGTCACTAGTACGTACTGACTCTTTTCTTATGTTGGAATCACAGTCCGACATACATAGGGCTTAAATGTTTAATGTTCACTCGATCGGATACAGTTTTTAGTTTTCATTAGTAAAATGTGTGTAGAGTTTGTAGTTGAAATTAATCTTATAATTAAGTAATTTTTTTTATCGATGCCTCGAGGGATGTAATTAACGTGCTTATTTTCTCTATAGTTATATTGTGTTTTTCTTGATTTTATTTTTGTACGTGAGCGAGATTGCTTCACAAAAGGGTAATGATGACTCTCTTTGCTTTATCCATATATATCAAAGCCATTTGCTAGAAGAATATGGGAAGCATCTAGCTAGAATTGGCAGAACCCTATTTGAAGGTATGTCCAAGAACCTGAGTCTGGATCCAAGTGACTCCAAATCAAACTTATCAGAATCTACTGGTTTAGTACGTGTATACCGATACCCACAGTGGCCTACGAAATCTAAAAACCAAAACAAGTCTGCATGGGGAATGGACGTGCACACCGACAGTTCAGTGCTGTCCATACTGAATCAGGACGAGGTTGGCGGCCTTGAAGTGCTCAAAGACAATCACTGGTTCACTGTGAAACCCATTCCCAACACTCTGGTCGTCAATCTTGGAGATATGATGCAGGTTAACTATTCTAGATGTCCATTATTCATGAGATAGATTCATTATATATGATTATAGTTGTTGTTAAACTTGTGCTTAGTGAATTGATGTTTGATCAATCCAGGCGATAAGCGATGACAAATACACGAGTGTGAAACACAGGGTGAAGGTGAACGAATACAGAGAGCGCATATCAGTTTGCTACTTTGTGTTTCCTGGCGAAGGCAATGTGATTCGAAGCTCAAACTACAAGCCTTTTACATACAGTGATTTTCAAGGACAAGTGCAGCAAGACATAAAGAGTATTGGCTATAAGGTTGGCCTTGACAGATTTAAGCTTAGAGATGTTTAGTTGTCAACAGATTCTTTTGGTCCAAGTAACAATTGTGAGTTGTCCTTAAGTGGCGAGCCCCTCTAGTGCTACTCAACTTGCAAGTTAAGCATTAATTTAAGTCCTAAAACTAAGTATTTAGGTTTATGTTAGTCATTTTCTTGATTTGGCTCTTCACCGTTTAGTTATTTATAGGTCCTAATGTATAGTTTATTTTTATAAAAATTCAGCTAAATTAATTATCGTTAAAGTATCAAAATTATATTAAATCAATGAACAAAATGAAACGGTTTAGCTTAGTAAACCATAAATATATACAAGCACGTTATTACATTTTGAGGATAGTTTTGTCCGAACTAGGTATTTACCTTTGAGTTTTCGAAGTCTCAAGCAACAACGCCCTCCTCTAGCTAGCTCTTGGAAATTCTCTACAACATTTTCCTTGTAATTAATCTTTCTGGAGACAATTTCAGTTCCGTATATACGTCCCGACGTCCGTCAATGTTTCAATGTTTGGTTTCCCAAACTCCCAAAGGCTGGCTATATACAGTATCAAATAATGGTTACCATGTAATTATAATTTTAAAGAATATGCACGACACATATATACTTAAATCGTCAAGATTCTTATACGGATAAATGTATACATATTATGTAAATAAATTGGTTAATAACTTGATATACCCTACAAAGGTGACTTAAGTGAGCAAATTAAGAACTTTCTCTTATAGCTTGATAAGTAGGTCAGTTAATTTGCAGAGACGATATACGCGAAGGTCGGCCTGCAGTACTTATAGGGCATGAAGGACATGTTAGCCTGGCCCTGCAATCGTGAAGGTTCATATTCATCAAAGCACAGCCTTTCTATCTAACTAGTTGATAAGGTTTTAGCTATTCCTATCCTTCGCTCTGTGTTTGGTCAATTAGGCCAGTAGCTTTGTACCCACTTACCTAGTCTTCCATAGTTCCATAATTTTTTCGATCGGTTACTAATTTGAGAAAAACCCCATTTGTTAAAAAAAAAAAAAACAAACAAACAAACGGTAAGAACAACCCCAAATATAAGGTTATAGTCTTATAGAGATAAGATTACAACAGACGTTTCTACAGCTATTTTTATGCCAGGTGACTGATTCAACAGTTCAAAGCTTATCTAACAGCAATTTCTAATCTTTATCAAGCTAGCTGCATGATGATTAGGGTGTTCATTTTGGACTGGCGAAAATCGTTTCATCATGACTATCAACACAGGAGTTGCTTGTTAAGTTCTTTTGAATGTGAGACGTCAAATCATTCATTGATGATTGATGATTAATTCATGCCAATTTTGTCAACACTAATACAAATGAAACAACCCGCATAAAATTTCTTTTTTTCCAGATAATATCTCATCTAAAGACCCGCAGACAACTTCCGAATACGTTAGAGAAAAAATAAATTTCAATCACCGAATAACATACATGTCAAGTGAGATGAAATATAATTATCGTGATTGTAGACATAAAATTGAAAAGATTTCCCCCACTCTAGAAATCATATACAATTATGATGCACCTTTAGGTCCTTTAGTTTAGGAAACGTTTCCCCCAAAAATTGATTCTTCCGTTAAACTCGCAATAACCGTAGAAACTTACCCATTCAACACCTCCCTTTCTGTTTCTCTTCACTTCATCCATCTCATCAAATCAACGGCCCACAATCCACCGCGAGAATCCCACAGACCCAAATCCAAAACTTGAAACTTGGGCGCCACGCCCAGCACAAGAGCACCCAGACTCTCAAACTCACCCAATAACATACCGCCACGTCACTAAGATACTGACGTGGTAGTCAGAAAAAGAGGGGAACAGAGTTTAATAGCATGGGACGAAAGTAGGCTATTTGGGGATAGTGTCAGTCTCTGACCACTGTGTGATGAGACACAGAAGAGTCTGTTTCTTGACACCAAAGTCACTCATCAAGATTTGAAATCCCCCTCTTTATGTCTTTTTTATTTTTATTTTGGATAAACAAAAAGGTTTAAACTCTTTATAAGCCCAAGAATGAGAGAGTCAATTATTTCCATACCATAATTCTCTCTCACATACTTAAAACCTTAAACTCTCTCTCTCTCTCTCTCTCTCTCTCTCTTTTGGTGGAGACTGTGGCTGGATTTCAATGGCCCTTGAAGAACAGGGCCGGCGTGTTAACAAGAGAAACCGTAATTTCACACAAAATCAAAGGAAGTTACTTTTTGGTGCCAAAGTTGAGGTAATGCAGCTTCCTCTCTGTGATTTTCATTCTATTTTTGTCAGAAAGATCAAATCTTTGGCATGTTTTTATTGGGAATTTTGGATTTTCTGTCAAAGGGTTTTGTGTTTTTTTTTTTTGGTTCCTGAATGTTGGGTTTTATTTGAATGTGGTTTTTTGGTTTCTGTTATTAAGTTTGTTTACCAATATGGCGTGTTCTACGATCATGGTTCATTACTATGTTTCTTTCTGTGTTTCAAGTTGCAGGCTTTAATGATATCTGGGTTAAAAATTGATAATTTTGTTATGGACTTTGGGGTTGATGCAAAACTAGCCTTTTTTTTTTTGCATTCGAAACGTGTGAAAAGTCTTTTCTACTGAACATATACTGAATTAACTGTCTGCATTTGACCACAAAGAATTACTTTCCAGAATATATTGCTTGCTTGGTGAAAGTATAAATTTCAGGCGTCATTGTTTGTTTTTGGGTTCAAATAGTCTGTCTGAAGCTTGTGAATATGGTTTTTCTCTCGTGCAATATACATATGTATTCGTTTCTTCCAAAAAGAATTGCATTTTAAATCTTCGGATTCTTTCTGGAGGCCTCAAAGTATAATCTTGACCAGATCAAATTGCAGAATTCAGTGTTTGAGAACAAACTAGAATCAGAAAAGCCAGAGGTCATTTAAAGATATAGCCGAGAGCTTAAGTTAGTGAAGAAAATAGATTCATATACGGTTTTCTTCCAATTATTACTAATGTTAGTCTGAAGCTGGATAGGGGAAAAAGTAGCAATATCAGAAGTAGAAGCATAGATACCATTCAAGTATACATGTATGGCCGTGTGTGATTAAGAATGAAAACAGGACAACCAATGCAATGAAGAAGAAGGGTTTCTCTGTTCATCAGGAATTTAAAGTTCTTAATTTTTGCAGGTGAGGAATGAGGAAGAAGGGTTTCAGGGGTCGTGGCACCCTGGGACTATCACTGCATGCACCAAAGGTTGTCGTGAAGTAAAATATGATCATATTCTATGTGATGATGAGTCTGGTAATCTTGTGGATGCTGTTTGTGTTTCACCCATTTTGGATGGCCTTGATTCTGTGACTGATGAGCAGAGTAACCATCGTGGAAGTATAAGGCCAAAGCCGCCTAAGATTGAGGTAGGGATATGGGATCTTCCCTATGGACTCTGTGTGGATGTGTATCATCAGGATGCTTGGTGGGAAGGTGTGGTTTTTGATCACGAAGATGGTTCAGAAAAGAGGAGGATATTCTTTCCGGATTTGGGAGATGAACTAACAACTGGAATTGACACTATAAGAATTACTCAAGACTGGGATGCGGTTACAGAGAATTGGCAGAGACGTGGGACTTGGATAGTTCTCGAGTTGATTGAACAATATGAGCAACAGAGCTACATTGCTGTCTCTGTGAAGCAAGTTTGGTATGATGTTCGATTAAAAGAGGGCTTTCAGAAGGTGAGGGAGTGGACTTCTCCATTGAGATATCAATGGGAGGAGCTGGTGTTAGAGGTAATTGATGATAACTTGAGCATCACTGCGGATGAAATTTGTCAGCGGTTAGAAGTGTCAGGATACTTGTCAAGAGAATCCCAGGTAGAGTTTGAGTCTGCTCAGTGTGCGTTGGATGCTAATGTGAATCTTAAATCATATATCGCAGACTCCCTTGCTATTGTACCTGTTGGCAACCCATTGGATAGTAATTTGTCAGTTGATCGTGATGCTTTTATGAAGAATGTGTTGGACTGTAGGGCTGGGGTTACTGATGAACAAAGTGAAGGTTTGTCTATCATTCCAGACTCTACCTGTGTGCAATACATACAAGATAAATCTCACGTGGTTCAATTGATTTCAGTCAAACAGGATGAACTACCAAAGATGAACGTTTTGGAGAACTCAAACTTATCCTTGCAAAATAAAGAGGTGTCTGTGCTACATCAGGTTTTGTCTGGAGTACCTTCATATCTAGAAGAACATTCTTCTGCCAAATCTGATATTAGCAGTGATGGAATTTGTGTTTCTAAATCCAAAGGCAGAAGACCAGCAAAGTGGCTACCTGCAGAACTTCCTAAAGAGTCTTGCCCTGGTGCTGTTGATGAGTATGTAAACTTGCGTAAGGGACAAAGAGCTATTAGAAAGCATCTTTTATATTTGGGTTGGAAAGTAGAATATATGATAGATAAGGGCAGATATAGATTCCGGTACTTGCCGCCCGATGGAGAACCCGAATACTCTCTTGTTAAAGTGTGCAGTAACTTGAGAAAGTCCTCGAACGATTCACAATTTGCAATCTCTCAAGATGCACCTCAGGATGGTTCACATGAACAGCCTCTTGTCACTGAACAACCACGAGAGATTCAGCATCCTAGTTATTGTCCAAAACATGTAGTGTCTCCCTTTCCCAATTCCAAGTTACAGCCCAAGGTATTCATTTACAAACCAGAATATTGCCCTCAAGCAGTTGTGGCATATGTAGACTCTCCCACAAGGGGACCCAGAAGTGAGAGAGCAAAAGCACTGCGGTCTAAAGCAAAGAAGCACCTCTCTGCTGTGGGGTGGGAGTTCTACTACTCAGAAGTAAGATCATTAAATAACCTGCGCTTCAAATCTCCCAAAGGAAATGTATATAACTCACTTCTGAATGCCTGCAAAGCCTGTATGGATGAAGAAAATTCTGAAAAAAGACCTGCCAAATGTAGATATGTCATCGAGGAAGATGAAGGCCGCTTGACAAAGAATAAAATATTTTCTGCAGCAAATAGAAAACGCAAAAGGAAGATAATCCGTAGCTACAGTACACGCCACTTACTTCATGGACGCCTAAAGGATCGATGTGCTAACCCTTCAAAGTTGAAACGGCGAAAGTCATCTGCATCTTCCTCTGGGTTTAAAAATGTTTCTGGTGGTAGTCAGCCAACTCGTGTTCTCAGGTCAAGCAAACGAGTCCAGGAAGTGGTTACTCCTAATTCCACACACCAGAATCCCCGAACTGTCTTATCTTGGTTGATAGACAATAATGTAGTTTTGCCAAGGGAAAAAGTACATTATTGTAGCAGAAAGGGTGGCCCTTCAATGGCAGAAGGGAAAATAAGTAGAGAGGGGATCAAGTGCAGCTGTTGCCAGAAGGTGTTTACTCTTAGCTGCTTTAAGAGTCATGCTGGCTTCAATGATACTCAAGCTGGCTGTAGTGACCACAAACCTGCTTCCAATATATTTCTGGATGATGGTAGGTCTCTTTTAGATTGCCAGATGCAAATTATGCATGAAAGAAGGAAGCCGACTTGTAGAACAGAAACATGCCATAGGATAAAGGGAAATCAAGATCGAGGCAAGAATGATAACATTTGCACTGTGTGTCACTATGGCGGTGACTTAATCTTATGTGACGAATGTCCATCATCATTTCACAAGAGTTGCCTTGGATTGAAGGTAGCTTCTTCTTCTTCTCTATCAATCTTTTGTTTTTTTTTGTATTTCTTTTCTCATTCACCAGAACTTATTATACTTTTGATGATCACAAGTTTGAGATTCTTACCTACTTCATCTTAATTGGTCTTTCCTCTACAGTATGTTCCAAAGGGTGAGTGGTTCTGTCCATCTTGCCGTTGTGGAGTATGTGGCCAAAGAAAAGAAGACAAAGAACCTATTACTCATCCTGATATTCTCACCTGTGGTCAGTGCGAGCACAAATGTAGGTTCATTTTCATCTGTTCAAATCATCCAAAACATTGTTTAGTAAGGGTCCTTTTTTTTGTGTGGATTCTGTTAGCTACCGTTACCTCACCTTATTGTTGTCCCTTTAGATTGGTATTATATTATCATTCAATATTAGATAGGAAAATACTTGTGCTTAGATAATATCTGCGGAAGCTTCTCGTGCAAACAACTTACAAAGCCACAAATAGGTATAATCTACAACTTTCAGTTGTATGCTGTTAGACAGATGGATGAAAATAAAAGACAGAGACAGGAAGAGAGTATGTGAAAGGGAAATATTTAGTGAGTGGGTTTTAGAGACAGGAAGAGAGTATGTGAGGAATCCAAAATTCTGTTATAGATGACCAGAAGAAAGAAGTTCTAGGTTCCCATAGAATTTTCAAGGTTGATTTTACCATCAAATTGTTTAATCTTTTCAGTTTTTTATCTTTTGAAGAGAATCTTTTCACTTTTTAAAATGCTGAAATTGTCCAATCTTTGAATTGCATCTAGTTTTTGATCTATTTGTTAAGTTGGTAACTTGCTGTTGAACATTGGATATCTAAGAAATTTAAGTCTTATAAGGGTTGGTTATGTCAGATTGAACATGGAAATTAGAACTCTAGTTTGAAGTTCCAGAGTTGTTGTTGTCTTTATTTTGATTTTTCACAAGTTACTGGTTTTATGATATTGAGTTGCACATAAAGTGTTCAATAACAATTTAAATACATTTGTGTGCTATGAATAGATGCCTGACTATTCACAAGTAACTTGACTTTCTATTCTTCGAAGTGTGTTTTTTAATGGTCTAATTGGTATGCCGTAATTGTCGACATTTCGAATCAATTGCAAATCAGTTCACTTACTATATTATTTTCAAAGCTCAGTAAAGTAGTTTATATTGTGAATCATATGTACAAATGAAGAGACATGATTATATAGCTGAGAACTCATGGTTACTGCTAAGAGAGCATTAAATTTTTCTATGTTTTAGAATTCTCTAGCCAAAGAGAGTGGTGTTGCCGTGTTGGTGTGCACATTTAGCATGCAGTTGACGGCTAATAATAACAAAATAAACTCATTGTAGCACTTCAAAGAGTCAAATTTTTCTTTTTAAATTTCCCAATTGTGTAGATCACACTGGGTGCTTGAGAAAAGGAGGTGTCGATATGTCGGAAAGTGATTCCAAAGGAAATTGGTTTTGCAGCACGAATTGTAAAAAGGTATCTCAAAGTCAAAGATGCTATCAATATTATGTTAGTTTACTTTTGGATTTAATTTCCTTTTGTCTCAGGCTTTTGCAAGAAAAATTCCTGAAGCTCAAAGTTCTCAAAAAAAAAAAAAAACAAAAAAAAAATAATTCCTGAAGCTCAAGGGAAATTTAAGCCTAGGAACTGCTATGGGAAACTGCTTCTTGTCTATTCCTATTTTTTTTCCCTTCATGTTGATGGTGTGGGATATGACAGTTTCAAATTTTCAGATATCTTGGGGGCTCCACAAGCTTTTGGGGAAACAATTTTCCGTCGGTGTTGGGAAATTAACTTGGTCACTTCTGAAGTCCATGAAAAGCGAAACTGATAATGATGCCATTACGGAGAGTTTTAGCAGGCTTAGTATTGCCCTTGATGTAATGCATGAGTGTTTTGAGCCTGTTAAGGAACCCCTTACCAGGAGAGATCTTGCAGAAGATATCATTTTCAGTAGAGGGTAAGAACTGCTTACCGTCATCTCACATCTTGCAGGCATCACTAGTTAAAATGCTGCTTTTTGGTATTCAGCATTTGTTTATTTATTAATTACTGTCTAATAACCAGTTCTGGAAATTTGCAGGTCAAATCTCAATCGTTTGAACTTTCAAGGGTTCTATACCTTGCTATTGGAGAGAAATGATGAGCTAATCACTGCGGCTACTGTAAGGTGAGCTTTATTCAGCTTGTTTTGAAATGGATGAGCATTGTATACCTAGTATATTGTTTCTTAGTTGCTTTTTTGTTGTTCAAAGGATTCATGGAGAGAAGGTGGCCGAAGTACCTCTTGTTGCTTCCAGGTTTCAATATCGTCGACAAGGAATGTGTCGTGTCTTGATAAATTACTTGAAAAGGTAATGTACCAAGTGTTCCTGCAGTTTGTTTCCACTCTTGCATCTGATACATACTTACATCCATAACTCTTCTTGATTACTCTATTGATTCTTATTATTGTCTCCAAATCTTCGTTTAGATGCTTATGGATTTAGGTGTGGAGAGATTGGTTTTGCCTGCTGTCCCCAGTGTGTTAAACACATGGACTACTGCATTTGGGTTTTCAAGAATGACAAAACCTGAGAGGCTGCAGTTTCTGGATCATACGTTCCTGGACTTTCAAGATACAATAATGTGTCAGAAACTTCTAATGAAGATCACTGCAGCTGAACCAAGCCAGTTAATAGGTATCTAATGTTCTTGAACTCTTTCCTCTTTCTCTTTGCCACATAGAGCTATGATAAGATGTACAGTATCCATGCTAACTGTAACATGTGATTTTGCAGGAACACAGCCTCAGATGTCTAGAAGTGCTGATATTGTCGATCTTGATGAGTCCAGTGCTGCCTCTGAAGTGTGTCAACCGGAACGAACAGAGGACAGCCAAACCGTATCCCAGGGACTTGAGTATGTCTCACTTCTTCCGACTATAAATTTAGATGGAAATGAACACAAGAACCCTCATGAAATGAACACAAAATTCACTAGTACTGTAGTAGAGTAGCTCAGATCGTGGTCAGACAGAATCGTTTCTGCATTCAGTTTGAAAATTAAGGCAGTTAGGATAAATTACTATATACTAAATAGAAACTGCAAAATCACGCTATAAAATACCCTGCCCCTTAGTTTTAGTTTACATTCCAACTTTTAAGTTACAAGCCTAATTTCGGCCATAACGTTCTTGTTCCACTACAGAAGTACTTCAGGCAAAAGGAGACCATGCATTGATAAGAGCTGTCCAGAGTTCAAGCAGTACAAGCGAAAGCGGATATCAAATTTAGCTGCCGTAGTTGTTTAGAGTAGACATTTAGAAGAGAGGAAAGTTTGTGTGCCGTAGTTTCCTATAGCGGCCTGTATTCAATTTTCTGAAGTTAGCTCATAATTTTGAAGGGCCAAGTGTAAAAGATGTGTATTCCATACTTAAAGGGCTCCTTTTGTCAATGAAATGTTGGTAGATTCACTTCGGGTCTTCAGAGTTGGAACAAATATATCATTGAATGCAGTTATCCTGCAAAATCCCTAGACGTCTGATTCTTTATTTAAAAAAAAAAACAGATCTTTCTCAA
This sequence comes from Fragaria nilgerrensis, assembly GCA_010134655.1. Taxonomy (NCBI): domain Eukaryota; kingdom Viridiplantae; phylum Streptophyta; class Magnoliopsida; order Rosales; family Rosaceae; genus Fragaria; species Fragaria nilgerrensis. Next base: position 39,272,290 of record CM020979.1, read on the forward strand.
AAAAAACAGATCTTTCTCAAACAAATATTTACACATATATATATAAACATTTAAAATTATATAACAACACTGTAATGAATTGTAATGATTATTTCATCTATTTTCATGTCGTGCTTACAAGAATTACAAGAATTTCTTATGCGAAAAGTAAAAAGCTAATTCAACAACGATGTTCATCCAAGGCTAACACTTATAACACGGCCTATAGTTAACAAAAGGCCTATAATTTGGGCGAACAAACACTTCCATCAGCAATCGAATCAAGCTTCATCTTTTCTTTCTTTCAAGTTGTTGAATTGAGCGTGAAGAATTGGTGAAGATGATGTGCAAATCAGTTGTGCGTTTCTCTTGTTATTCTTATTGCAACAGCAATGGCACAGGAGGTATTCCGTTTCTTCACTCTACCCTTATCGCTACTTTGTTTCATTCTCAACCCACAAGCATATCTAGAGAAAACCATCGACCCTTGCCTAGAGTGAGTAATGTTGAGGATGCCCTGAAGGTGTTCGACGAAATGCTTCAGAGACGTCCTCTGCCGTCTGTTGTCCGTTTCACTCAGATATTGGCTCCTCTTGTCAAACTCAAGCACTATGCAACAGTCCTCTCTTTGAATTCACAAATGCTTCTCTCTGGAATCGCTTCATGCTTATACTCTGGCCATTGTCATCAACTGCTACTGTCGTTTGAACCGACTGGACTATGCCTTGTCTGTCTTGGCCCACTTCTTCAAATTCGGTCTTCAGCCAGATGTTGCAACCTTCACCACTCTCATCCACGGCTTTGTTCTCAACAACCGAGTGGCCGATGCAGCACGAGTTTTCAGCAAAATGGTGGTGGGAGGTCATTGTCAACCCAATGTGCTTGCTTTCAACACACTAATCAAGGGCTTTTGCGCGATCGGAAACAGCACTGCGGCTATTCACTTACTGCGCAAGATGGAAGAATATGGATGCCAGCCTGACATAGTGACCTTTACCACCATCATCGACAGTCTGGGCAAACATACACGGGTTGACGAAGCATCGAAGTTATTCTCAGAAATGGTTGGTAGAGGTATTGCTCCCGACGTTGTTACTTACAGCTCATTGATTCAAGGAGTCTGCAATATTGGGAGGCGGAAAGAAGCTTGGAGGTTGTTGAATGAAATGGCGAGTCAAGCTATCTTTCCAAATACTATCACCTTCAATATCCTGGTTGATGGCCTTTGTAAGGAAGGGAGGGTTGTGCAAGCCAAAATTATGGTTCAGATTATGATTCAAAGAGGAGTTGAGCCTGACACAATCACATACAGTTCCCTTATGGATGGCCACTGTTTGCGAGGAGAAATGGACGAGGCGAAACAACTTTTTGATCTAATGGTTGCCAAGGGCTCCATGGTTAATGTTCATAGCTGTAGCATATTGATTAACGGATATTGCAAGCAGAAAAAGATTCATGAGGCAAAAGAAGTTTTCGACGAAATGCCTCTTAGAGTACTTGTTCCTGATACCGTTATTTATAGCACTCTAATTGATGGTTTTTATAAAGCGGGGAGACAACAAGAGGCAGAAAAGTTGTTCTCTGATATGCAAGCTTCTGACCAACTTCCAAGTAATCAAACTTATAATGTTATACTTGATGGCCTCTGTAACAACCAACAGCTTTCTAAGGCAATTTAATTGCTTAGAGAGATGGAAGGGAACAAGTTGAAAGCAGATATTGTAGCTTACAGTACTATCATTGAAGCTTTGTTCAAAGCTGGGAAAATTGACTCTGCAACAGACGTCTTCTCTGGTTTGTCATCGAAAGGAGTATTGCCTGATGTATGGACATACAGTATAATGATCAAGGGACTTTGTGATGGTGGCATCTTTGTTGAAGCAGAAAAGTTGTTTAGAGAAATGGAGCAAAAAGGCTGTTCTGCTGATGGCTGCACCTGTAACACAATTATCCGAGGGTTTCTCAATAACAATGAGACATTGAGGGCTACAAGTCTTATTGAAGAAATGTGTGAGAGGGGTTTCTCTGGAGATGCATCAACTATGGAATTGATTTTTGATTTGTTGTTAAAGGATAAAGTTGATCCTGTATTATCAGCATGGCTTAAAGATTCAGTCCGAAGTTAAATGAATACTTGAAATTTGAAACTGTGTCCAAACTCCAAAGTTAATATCAGTAGCGAATTATCCATAGTCCACTTTCTAACTGTTTGTTGCAGAGGATCTCTCCTACTGTATGTTTGGGTAATATATTGTTGTGGTTTTGTACTAACAGTTGTTTCACCATACTGAAAATGCCAACTATGAGGTTGCTGCATCAGAGCAGATTCAGGAGATTGTTTGAATCAGGACATGCATCAGTTATCCAATGTAGCTTGTTTCAGGACTTCTAGGTTATCCTGGCTCTCTAATCTCTATGTAGCTATTTTTGTTGTTGTAGTGCATCATCTGCAGAATGGAATTGTATGTTATCGAAAGAATGGAACTGTATGATTAATGTTAATTAGCAACATGATAAGGAGTTAATCTGATGTTCAAATTTTGTTTGACGTTTGCGCTTTGCTTCAGATTGATGAGATAGATGAATTTGTATGTCTTGTAATATATCCGTAAGATATGCTGTGACTAATTGTAGCATAAATATTAGGGATGTATCCAGGTGGGCAAGGCAAACAAGGTTGCCACCCTTCCGGTTCATGCGGCGGGTGCTGAGAGATCTCAGTTTCTGATGTTAACTGGATTCAACCCAAGGTCAGTTCAAGCTGTAAAAGTACATTTTAGTTTTTGTCCTTCAGAAAAGCATTAAGAAGCAATATTTGTAATTTTGTTTTGTTTGGCTGCGTGGAACTTTGAAATGTTTAGGTTTAGTTATAGAGTAGCTGCAAATTTATTCTCTTAGGAGGTTGATGAGGTCGAAATATTATTTCTGTGCAGCATAATCAGCATGCTGCAATCACAAAATTGCCATTTTAATTGATTTTTCTGGTTTACAGTGCTTTCATGCTTTGTGTTCATTTGTATCATCGTTGGGTGGAGTTTTAGAATACTTCCCTGATGTTAAAGACTGCCTCTTTGAATAAGATACTTCAAATACTGAGGTTTGTTATCTTGATTTACTAATTCGAACCAATGGTGAACTCAGAATAGGTAACTTCTTATAGTGGCAGAAGATTCTTAAGAAAGAGCAATTTAGTTCTTTCATCTTGGGAGTGATGGACATTGGGATTTGGTAGACTAAGATGGTATTTGAATTGCCAGAAATGGCTATGCTTATCTTAATTTTTTTTTTATAACTTTATCGAGTATGTGTTAAACACAAGGCTAGGCCAGAGAAACAGAGAGCTTGAAGACAGGATGTCCCCTGAATAGACAGAGATGCGATGTAGTTTGTATCTAGAATTATTCCTCCTTTCTAGTTCATTAATTTTCAAGTCCTAGAGGTAATAGTTGCTTCCCGTTAGTGCTCTATTTATCTGATGGCAAAGTAGTTGGCAGTACCTATGAGAATTGGCTTGAACATTTTCGGCCAACCCAGTCACCTAATAACTTATCCCCAGAAGTTTACATTTCCTGATTTCCAGATAAAATTGAAGTAATATTACTGAAAGGGAAAGGGGAGTTGCTAACTTCCCTTGCTTTGTTAAGTGACAAAAATTCTGACCAACCTATATACATTTTGGTCAGTACTCAGTACCACTCTATTTCTCGCTAATTTTACTGTGGTAAAAGTCGGCAGCTGTGGTCTTAATTTTCAATCGAAGTATGTCGTGTTCATAGACAGCCAAATCTGTAGGATTGGAGAAAGAAAATATGATTGATGGATGTTGAAATATTTCAATTTAGGTAGCTGGCTGCCCATGAATAACTAGACATACACTCTGCAAGTTGCTAATTACTCTATGGGGCATTTGCCTATAGCTTTCATATCTGATACGAGCATACACTTGTGTGCAAGTTTGACGATTTCTTATAATAGGTTATCACTATAAAAACTTTCATAGTGTCATTCTGATACACATACATAATTTTGGTTACATCAGAATCGTCTGTGGGTTGAACCATTGAAATCTCAGAATCAGAACCGGAACCATTTCTTGCAAACAAAACTTGTGCTTTAATCTGTTTGATGAAGAAAACCCCCACCTCAATAAAGTCCAAGATTCTGCAGCCTCTTTCTTTCTCTCTTTCAAACTAGGTCATTCACGCATTGATGCTCAATGTGGTAACCTCTCTAGGAAATGATCAGAAACCTTGGAAACCTTGGACAGCTTCCTCTAATAATGGAAGGGAGCTGTTTTCCTATGCAGCTGTCATAAAAGCTTTATGTAAATATAATGTACTAAGAACTTGCACAACAAAAACTTACTAATCTCTCACCCTGTTGTAAGTCAAAAATTTCTTTCTTACTTTTCAGATATGGCTTAAACAGTGAGTAAGATGTCTCTGAGTGCCAAAGCTTTTGCAATAAGCATTGAAGCTCTTCCATTATGTTTAGTTGCGTTAGATAAGGATGCATTGTGTAAACCACAACACCTAAAGAGTGTAAAGCATGATTATGTAATGAACTTTGACTTCATTAAGAGGAAATGAAGTGTCATCAAGAGAAGCCAAAGAGGGTCTCACTTTCCCTTACAAAGCTTTTGTCATGATCAAAACCCAATTCACTTTCTCCTTTATTTTATTTTTATTTTTTTCATAAAGCATATTGTAGCAAAGTAGATGTGGGTAAGTAAAGCAAAGAACATCTACCTAGCTTTCCTAGGAGGAGCAGCTCTTTCCTAAGAAAGGTGCTCCCTTTAAAATTGATGGAGATAAGAATCCAACTTTGAGGCGCCTAGACATAACATATAGAACTGACCTCACGCACTTGATCACAAAACATAGAGATGGTTGAGATAGTACCAACTTGGGTTGGGATGACCTCACAGCCAACAATAGCTGCCTCCATCATGAGGAACTGCAAAGTAATGAGACTGGACCTTGCCACAATCTTGGCCATCCTGAATTTGACATTTCCCTTAGTTTTGTTATTAATTAAAAAAATAAAAATAAAAATTCTTCTCTAATTTTGTTCACATATTGAACATAATAGAAATGACTCTATACCACATCAGTTACCACATAAACTATAGTAACTACAAATGTCATCTACCATTATTCCACTGGAAAATGGACTAGTATTGAGTTTTAAACCCCATTGGGATAAAAACACTTACAGACAATCTCAAGGATTTATCACATTTTCCGGTAAGATAGAAGGGAGTGTCATGCTCATGCTTCAGGGTCCAAATCAGCCTCTCGCCAGACCACCGTCACCCTCACGTGAACCAATCTCTGCAACCTTCATATATACCCACAACAAATCCAAACAAACCAAACGACCCACCTTTTTCTTTATATATAAGACCTCAAGCAGCACCAAGATTTCAACTTTAATTTTTTTAAGTTACCATAGCTTAGCTCCACTCTCTCTCTCTCTCTCTCTCTCTCTCTCTGTTTCTTCTTTTCAGCAGCTTTTGCTTTTTCTTCTTCACCACCCAATACCCTCTCCAATGGCCCTTTTGTGTTGCTTAGCTATTTTTTGCCTAGCTCTGCTTCAATCTTCCCACTCTGCTGTGATAATGAGCATGAGGAACCACCACAACACCCATCACCATAGCTCAGGGCCAATGATCCACACCAACCAAACCACTTGTGCAATGTTTGCAGGCACTTGGGTCCAAGATGACTCTTACCCAATGTACCAATCTTCTGAGTGCCCTTTAATCATAGACCCTGAGTTCAATTGCCAAATGTATGGCCGCCCAGATTCTGAGTACCTCAAGTATAGATGGAGACCCCTCAACTGTGAGCTTCCAAGGTAGATTAGTACTCAAACTGGTCTTTGCTGAAATGGGATTTTTTCTTTTCTTGTTTAGAGATGATGACTCTTTGTTTAGTATATTGTTGTTGTTGGTAGGTTCAATGGGGTTGAGTTCTTGCTCAAAATGAAAGGGAAAACAGTGATATTTGTAGGTGATTCACTTGGGAGGAATCAATGGGAGTCTTTGGTTTGCTTGATTTACTCTGCAGCTCCTCAAACCCAAACCCAAATGGTGAAAGGAGATCCACTCTCAACATTCAGTTTCTTGGTTAGTCTCTCCTTTTTCTTGCTTGCTTGATTCGGATTCTGGGTTTTGGCATTTTGTTTTAGCAAGTCTTGAACATCAGATACTTTAGGAACAACATATTTCAAGACTCCATTTTTAATTAAATGCAGAATTTCTATGTTCTTTCCATTTCTTGAACAATGCTTTGAGGTTTGAACGGACCAAAAGAATCCATAGGAAATGTATGGAGGGACCCAAAGGGTTGATTACAGCAGGATAGGCTGGACAGCACCCCATCATGTTTCTTGTCTACAAAAGTCATGGCCTAGGGAATGAGAGAATCATGCCAATCCAAACAGTCCCTTATTTGGGTTTTGCTACAATAATGCAGGATTATGGTGTAACCCTGCAATACTACCGAGCTCCATATCTGGTGGACATTGATATGATGGAGGGAAAGAGAGTTCTGAGGCTTGAGGATATATCGGAGAACAGCCAAGCGTGGCGGTCGGCCGACGTGCTGTCATTTAACACCGGTCATTGGTGGAGTCACACAGGAGGTCTCCAAGGGTGAGCATATATTTTGTTACCCGTTTCAACATCTACTCATCAATTGTCGATGACACATGCACAATTTCATCTTTGCTTACAACATGAGTTCGCAGTCACACACATCACATAGAAAAATGTATGTCACCTAGATAGTTCGCTGACATAACAGGAGATATATGATATGATGTGATATAAGAAGATAGTTCGATGACATAACATGTCACAAGGTACATGTAATAACACATTTGGATATCTTAGTATCATCAAAAATCGATGTATCATATAATATAACACGTAACATAAATAAATAATATGATAACATAACATGCAAAACACGCAAGTAATTGTTTTAGATACCATAACTACATATTTGTGACTACAGTAGTGTTTCACCATTGACCATGTTTTTGTGACTTGGGTAACATGTAGGTGGGATTACATGGAATCAGGTGGAAAATATTACAAAGATATGGATCGTCTGGCTGCATTGGAGAAAGGAATGAGAACATGGGCAAATTGGGTCGACAAATACATCGATACCACAAGGACCCGAGTTTTCTTTCTCTCCATATCTCCCACACATTACAAGTGAGTTTCACTCTTTCTCCCTCAATTATTGTCTAGGTTCAAATTCCAGGCTTCATTCATTACATGTATTGGGGGTTCAGCCAGCTCCAAGCACCAAATATTCACTCCATTTCTGTATGCCCATTTTGATCTGACAGTTGATAAGGTTCACCAAACATCTGTTTTAAACTTTAGACATTAGAGTAAATGTTACTGATGTAAAATCTCAACTACTTCCTGAGTTAGAATTAGAATCACATACAATTATACACCTTTGTTTAGGGAAGAATTGTAGTGCGGCAAACACATGCCCCATGTTCTGAGAATTAGGAAGAAAGAGCACTGGTTTTGTCGGTGGCAATCTTCAAAGATGACAAAACTGGTTATATGTGCTCCTAAACAGAGAAAGAGGACCACATCTCTCCAATCAAGGCCTCCATTATGTTGACATAACAAAGCTAGCTATTTCTCATTCCAAAAAACAAAACTACTAGTTTGTAGAATATCACATGTTAGCTTGCTTTTTATGCCTAGATGTCTTCGATCTATTTTGGACAAATCATCAAACACATTTTCAAACAAAAGAGCAAAACATGTAAAAATGGTTAGTAAGTTCAGGTATAGATATTGAAATGCAGTGTTAGCTTTTAGCCTTATAGCGAAAATATTTCTTTCTTTACATGCGATTTCGCTTGGTATGTTGTCAAACTATTAGTTTCGACCATGTATTTATCATGAACTTTAGTATCCAATTACTTCAATGACATGATAAATTGACAGCCCAAATGAATGGAACGGGGGAGCAACACCAACAACCACCAAGAACTGCTATGGAGAAACATCACCGATGACAGTGAGTGGGGTAGTTTATCCGGGGACGACATATCCAGACCAGATGAGAGTGATGGACAGTGTGATCCGAGAAATGCGCAACCCTCCATTTCTGCTAGACATCACAATGCTTTCGGAGCTCAGAAAAGATGGGCACCCTTCAATCTACAGCGGGGATTTGAGTCCTGGGCAGAGAGCAAATCCTGCACGTTCAGCTGATTGTAGCCATTGGTGCCTTCCTGGATTGCCAGACACTTGGAACCAACTGTTTTACACTACTTTGCTCTTCTAAATGGATGGTCCTCTCTAACAAGTGCTATAGGATTTAGCTTATGATACATGAATTAGGGGGTGCTAAATTGCATCTTAATTTCTATCTTGTAATCTGTAAAGTGATGCTTAATATATTGCTAGAGTAGTGAGGAGCAATAAGGTTTTGTTTTCCTCATTATTTTTCCAATCATGGAACTTTTACTTATCAAGAATCTTGTGATGCTTAATATATTGCTAGAGAAGTCCTGTACTAATCAAGAATCTTAAATAGGTAAAACAAACAAAAAAATAAAGTGTGGCTGCTGGGATTCGAGCCCAGGTCTCCACGGCCACAACGTGGAATTCTCACCACTAAACTACAGCCACCTTGTTGCTCAATTGTACAGTGTGCATGATATAATGCATTTCAGACTTGTAAATACTCCTCTATATCGTTCCAATTATCGCTCCCTTTAACCTTTGGGAAAATACATGTATGGCTTCAAGTCACTAATTCTACCTCTCGTTCTTCTCTTCGTATTTGGAACTAGTGAATGAGTTCATTCTCTGTGGTATACTACTGATTATTAATAAAGCATCAAGACAATAGGCTACAACAAAGTGGCTGTAGTTTAGTGGTGAGAATTCCACGTTGTGGCCGTGGAGACCTGGGCTCGAATCCCAGCAGCCACATTTTACATTTTTTTTCCCCTTTTTTCACTGGTTCCCTGGGCATGATTCAATACCAGAGTAACAGGGCCTGTTAATCTTAGTAACATGCCTTGAGAAGTGCTCTGGTTAATAACATGTTCATCAGTTGAATGGAAGACTTGATAGTAACATTAAAGGGAAGAGATGCATCCTTCTTGCTCATTCACCCTTGTTTAATTTGTGGTTAAGAACTATAAACTAGTACTGAAGAAAACATCTCCAAACTAAAGTGCACAAGGATATTCACACTGTTAAATCTTCAAACATTAGATAAACACACTCCGAAAACTCGGTTCTGATAAAATACAACATGATCTTTTCAAAAATTACAACATCATTATAAAACGTAAATACAACAAGATTATAAAACTTAACAGCTTAATCCACCATAGAGGGGATGATACAGTTTCAACAACTTTTAAATGATGACTATTAACTTTAATACATTAGGCATCATTATCATCTTAAAGTCTTGTAATTCTGAGAACCATGACCCTTGAATCTGCAGGGCATACCCTCAAATTTGCAGATGTTTGGGTCCTCCAGCAGGGAATACTAGCTTGCAATTGCAACTCCTTGGGTACCAACTTTCATGTGGGGAACATTTTCAATGATTTCAGGCCCTAGTCCACTCGGAACAGCGGCCTGATTCTCATAAGCCGAGTTGTGGACTCCTAGGGCAGCCCTGCCAGATGGGTCAAGATTCTTAGACCACTCAGCATCCCACTCAATAGCAGTGGCTGTACTGCAGGCCACACTCGGTCCTCCTGGTACAGTTTGCCTAGCCGAGTTCTGCCACAATCGGATAATAAGCAAAACAAGTTAGCTCCCAACTTGTATGAGTCGTATGTCTGTCATAAACGTAGAATGATGATCATGAAAACTAGCAACCAATTACCTGTGGGAAGAACCTCTCGAAAATCATTCTATAGTAGTAGCCTTCCTTTGTAGTGGGAGTGTTGTGTGGGAAGATATGTGCAGCATTTTGCATCATCTTGTCATTGACCTGAAAGTATAGGTTTGAGGTTAACAAGTGGCCAAGTGGATCCAAGACCTTCCTAACAAAAATAAAGACTTCCAACAAAGGGTTAAGAAAGATCTTTACATGTAGAGCAGCATGAGCTTTCAGGCCATCAATCCAACTGTACCCAACACCGTCACTGAATTGTTCTTTCTGTCTATACAGGATGTGCTGCAGATATTAAAAATATGTTAGTTTCAAGAGACAACATGCTAGGGAAGTTGGGAGTTATTCGCAATAGTCGAAATAGAAAGAAGGTATACCTTTGGCAGATAAGGCTTCTCCTCATCATCAAAGGCCTTCCTGAGGACCCATTTCTCAATCCTGCCTTCGTCCTTTTTGATCTGAAATTAAAAGCCAAGTATTAGTATCTGCTTTAGAATTTCAATTACGGTGTGAAAATTACCCAACTATTTTTTACCCTTAATTCTTACCATCTTGAACTCTGGATCAATGCTCATTGCAACATTGATGAAATCTTTGTCCAGGAAAGGGACTCGAGCTTCTAAGCCCCAGGCAGATGTTGATTTGTTTGCCCTCAGGCAATCGTACATGTGCAGTGCTTTGATCTGCATTCCAGAAAAGAACAAGTCCTTGTTATCTCTCTCCATTCCAAAACACGTGTAAATGTTCGAAATGAATAAACAAAAATTTACAATACCTTTCTGCAAGTTTCACGGTGAAACTCTTCTTTGTTGGGTGCTTTGTGGAAGTATAGATATCCACCAAAAATCTCATCAGAACCCTCACCAGAAATCACCATCTTGACTCCCAAAGACTTGATCTTACGTGACATGAGAAACATAGGGGTGCTGGCTCGAATAGTGGTAACATCATATGTCTCAACATGGTATATAACATCCTCTATGGCATCAATTCCATCCTATCACATACCAATGCAAATGATTAGCAGTTTGGCTACTGATTTTCATAGAAGCAAAATGAAACTCTTTGGCTAAAAAGTCTAACTCAGGTTCTGTATAGATACCTGAACAGTAAAATGGAATTCATGGTGAACTGTTCCCAAATAGTCTGCAACTTCTTTTCCAGCCTTCAAATCTGGCGAACCCTGTAAATCATATAAAGAGACTACTTTAGGAACTGAGAAGCGCCAACAAACCATAATATAAATCTTCACCCTTTATACTATAGATCTCACCTCCAATCCAACACAGAAAGAATGGAGTTGTGCTCCCCATTGCTTGGCGGCCTTTGTGCCTGCCAGGTGACGAGCAGTGATAGAGGCAACCAAGATGAATCTAAGCCTCCAGATAGAAGAACTCCAAAAGGCACATCAGTCATCAGCCTTTTGATCACAGCCTGCATGTATTACACTCAACATGTAAGCTATAATCACAATTTTTCCCTTTGAGATGTACAAGTAACACAGTATTGTATGAGTTTCAAGTGATGAAATTTACGTTTTCAAAGGCACGCCTCAGAACAAGAGGATCATACGGCGTAGATGGAATGGACTCTGTGAACCATGGGGGTTGTACCACCTCTTTAGTTCACCTGTTTTGCTAGAGTAGAGGTGACCAGGTGGAAAGGACTTGAAGTGTTCACAATCATCATTCAATCCTTTCAGTTCTGATGAAATCCAAATTGAGCCTGGATTTTGAAAAACAGAAATGATTTGATGTCACATACATATTCACGACAAAAATCACAAAAAAACAAGTCTTTTTGTAAAGAAATATTACCATCAAGACTCCAGCCCATGTAGAGGGAAGTGATTCCAATAGCATCACGAGCAACAATAAAGCTGTTGTCCCGGGTATCCAGCAGCACGAAAGAGAACATGCCATCAAGCATGTCCACAAAGTTCTCTCCAAACTCTTCATACTAAAACAGATAACAGAAACAGTTAATACAATATTTTGCTACTGCAACCAACATGATGTACATGACACACAAATTCAACATCCCAAAATAGGATCATCATCAAACTCACAGAAATAATGAGAATACAGAATTATACACATATCAAGAAACACAATAAATACAGATGTACATGTTCATCAAAGCAAAAACTCATCATCCTATAATTACTTGATCAAACTGATAGTTACATGCAAATAAAATTAAGACTATCATGGTTTGGTTCTACCAAACAAGTTGGTACAAATCACTGAAATCAGTACGTGTTGAAAAACCGTTTAGGTGCCTCACCAAATGAGCAATGACATCACAATCACTTTCGGTTCGGAACTTGTGATTCGGCAGACGCTTCCTGAGTTCTTCATGGTTGTAAATCTCTCCATTGACCTGAAGATTATGAGCACAAACCCTTCATCAATAATTGAGTTTCTTAAAACAAACTAATTAAGCTAGAATATACACAAATTAATTAACAAGAACACATGCACAGGTCCTACCGTGACAACAATGGACTTGTCTTCATTAAACAGAGGTTGATCTCCAGAAGCAGGATCAATAATAGCCAGCCTCTGATGGGACAAGAAACAGTCACCATGCTGGTACAGACCACTCCAATCTGGGCCACGGTGCTTCAACCTAGCACAGTAATACCAAGGTCATTTCAGTCATTCCAAAACTTTCCGGGTCCTTTTTTCTCCTAATCATTGTACCCAAAAAAACTATTTTATCACAAACTGCGGGTCCCTGGTTAACATCATATCAGACGGTTTGATCTGAAGAAGCACCGGTTGTTACCAAGAACCAACAGTAACATTTGTACTATGCAAACATGACAATCATGTCAGTTTTAACTAACAGAAAACTATGAGCATCGCCTTCGTTGAAAAACCAGATCATCGTCAACAACAACAAATCATCTTTATCTATCTACATGCATGTGTTACTTTACTTCAAGCACAAGATATGAAAGAAAAGAGAGACATAAGTACCTGCGAGAAAGCTCGAGAACCCTGACTCTCTTGGCCTGAGAGTCATCGGAGCAACCCAGAACGGCAAGTATTCCACACATTGTTCAGAAGTATAACAAACTTAGAAACTCGACAAAAAAAAAACACCGAAACAGGGAAGAAGGGAGAACAAACTAGCCCAAGAAGATTGGAAGATAAGGGGAGCTGCAGAGGAAGTAGGAGGCAACTACACGTAAGGCCCTGAAAACTTTGGACACCGAACACGTTGAAGTGTATGATTTGGGTTTCTGAAGTTTGAAGGAGTAAGTGACTCTCAGACTCTGGCCACGTATTTATAGGAAAAGTGGGGACTCTCCTTCACCGGAGAATGTGGGCCCCTCGCTACAAAACCAAGCGGCGACGTTTTTTCTGTTTGTGTTTCCACGTTTATTTATTTTCGTCGTGTTTATCGTCCTCAACGGAGCTGTCGTCTCCGTCAATGACACGTGTTGGCAGGTGGTTTGTTACTATTTTTGGTGTTTGCATATTCTTGAAAATCTGCTAAATTCATGGTGAGGTTTATCCTCTTCTTTGGAAAGTCATCATCTATGTGGATTGTTTGGTTTTACTTTAGAGACTGTAATGAGTGAAGGAAGACATTATTGGTGTCCCAATGCATCAAGAGAATATATATTGTGTGTTTGCATTGTCACGTATACAAGAACTTTTTAACTAATTCGTAAATGTGATGTTATGAATTTGATTGTTTTTTTTAAATGGTAACATGATCAAAAAGGTTATTATATAGTTCCATAACGGGAGATAATAGGTAAATTCTGATCATCATGTATCACATTGTTTAACCCAAACATACCCAATCTTTCTTGAAACAAAATATGAGTACATGTGGGCAGGGGCGGATCTACTCAGGAGGTTGTATAGGCTGCAGCCTAGACAACAATTGTTAATAAATTCTATATGTTTGTGCATTATGCTATGAAATTCAAGTTAGTTTAGTTGGCTGCGCTTTTTTATTACATTTTCTTTGTTTTCTTTTCTGTTATTTTCTTTTTCCATGCACTATTTTTCTATTTTCTATCAGTTTTAGTACTTTCCTTCTTCTTCTTTTCTCCCTTAGAGAATTGGGTTTAAAGAGATATTGAAATATGATTTTGATAAAATACAATATTGTTTCCATGATTTTGTTTTGAAACATTATTGGCTAAAAAAGTTTGCATACAAGAGAAGAATTTAGCCTAGACCACATTTCATTTCTATATCCGTCACTACACTAAGATATCCTTAAAGTTTTTAGTTGATTCTATAAATTAATAACCCTTTGGTTTGTTGATATATAATTAGTTAACAATGTCTTTTGTACATTATTAGTCATTTATATACGGATCAGCATGTATTGATGTCATAATGTCATATAATCTTAATTATCCATAAAATTTGTCTATCCTTTTTTTTCTTCAATTAAGTAGTTTGTCTATAGTGTACTGAAGACCTGAAGACACCTTTAATAACTAACCACTCAACTAGAACCAAAAAAAAAAAAAGTAAAATGTTTTGTTACCATAGAAATGGTCAATGTGGTGCTATTATTTTTTAAACCATCCACGTACGTGTTACTAGGATGCTTGACGTGGCATTGATGGAGTGAGGAAAACGAGTGCAACAATATCCAATAGACCTTATCCTTCTGGTCCATGTGAGTCATGGTCAAAGAAAGATGATCGTATGATTTCCTCTCTCTTTTTTCGGTAAAAGATGATCATATGATTCAAATATATGCTAATTACAATTCATGAAGAAAGACGAAGATGATCTGGTTAGAGCAAATTAAAGTCGTAGACTCGTAGTATGGTTTGACAATATTGCAATTTTTCCGGTTTGGAACAAGGTTTCGAATCCAATCTGACTGGGATACTCAGTCTCATACTCGATATTATTATTATTATTATTATTATTATTCATAAACTAAAGATAACTATACAACGAAAAAGACATTACACCTACACCTCAAGTACTAATAGCATGATTTGACAAAATTGCAATATTTGTAGGAGAGTGAAACTTACAGTTGTGTTCAGATCTAAAACATTTTTCATAAGAGGATCCGAGATTTGAAACGTATAATATTTTCGGTTCAGGCCATTCTTTTTAAAGACATCACTCAAATAGAACCAGTTTTGAAAGAAAACGATTCGGTTCTCGGTTTTGTTTGGTTCCTGAGAAATTGACACAAAATAAGAATAAGCAATACAAATCAAGCAATTGAAAAATAAGCAAACAACAAGTCTGCAATAACAATGAAGTGAACAAAATTGAACTGTTTTGCTTACGTAGACGAACTACTGAAGGAGAGAGACAAGGAAGGGTCGAAGGAGAAAGAAATCGTCAAGCTGTAGCTAGCTTTACAAATCCAAACCGTTTAAGTTTTAAGTTTTAAGTTTTAACCTACCCTCACAATCTAACGGTCCACTTAAATCTAGTACAATCCAACGGTATTTAGAGTTTTTGCATCTTTTATGAACATGATCGGACCCAAACTTCTTTAAATTGTGTGAGTCTACGAAAACTTGTATTTTTTATAAAAATATTCGATATAAACCACCTTGTTTGTGAGAAATTTTTATATGCTACGGGAGAACCACGTGACAGTCTGACATGGTTCTACATTTCAATCAAATTTAGACATGTGAATTTTTTACAACTAAAATATAAATTAATATTTTTTTTTTTTTGTGAAATAACATTCATGGGTATTTAGCAAGTTCAAACTATGGTCTAAGGTTTAGGGTTTAGAGTTTAGGGTTAGGGTTAGGGTTTAGGGTATAGAGTTTAGGATATAGGGTTTAGGGTTAGGGTTTGGGGTTTAGGGCTTAGGGTTTAGTATTTAAAAAACAACAAAAAACCCAAAATGATCTTTAACAAAATAATTGAAATAATTTTTCATAAAAAAAATCTACATATCTAAATTTAATTAGAATGTAAGACCACGTCAAACTCTCATGTAGTCTTTCCGTAACATTGAAAATTTTCTCTTTGTTCGGGCCAACAAAATTAGCTATAAGTTAATGCTGCTAATTATTTATCGATCATGTGGGGCTTAAATGTATGATTAGGTGAATGATTGCTAGTAATGTTTGGGACCATTACGTGATTTGACATAACTTAAACCTGCAATTTTGGTACTAATATCAATTAGAAAACACTTAAATCTTATAACAATATTATAAAACCTCCATGACACCCTGTTTTTCGAATTTGTCAGTGGTAGGGAACCAAGTTAGCTCCCCATACGCACAGCTTTGTAAAATGACCAGATACATTAACCTAATACTCTACCAATATGTTGGGGACCTTCCCTAAAACGCACCAAACGCTTGTCTTGATAATTCCTAATTAATTAAGAAAAACGTACGTAGCTAGATTGCATATATATTGATTTCTATGATTATCGTTTTTGATGGATTATTATTTGATTAAGCCACCAACATGATGCAACAGGACACGATGAATATGACTTTTGCAATGTATAACAATGATAGTAAAAATAATATGTTTGATTTGTCCGTGGAAACATATAACAAGAGCAAATTCATAGAAACATATACACCATGGCTGATTCGGTATTTAGATTAAGAGGAGGCAGCCTACTAACCTAGAAACATTATAAATCGACCGTGGTCTGTTTGTAAGAACCCGACTAATAGAGCATGCATAGTTGTAATTACCGTATACGTCTAGTTCTTTTATTTTTTACTTTTTATTTTTTATTGGGACTTTGATTTGTTTTGTTGGTGGACAGAGATTACTCATTTTATTATAATGATGATTAATTATTTCCTATTTTTAGTTTTTCATTTTTTCTTTTCAAACAAAATAGGAAAGTAGGAACAATAATATATCTGACATCCGATATGTCTGCATGCATGCATAAGAGGACAACCTTTCAAATTTAAGTCACTTTCTTCGAATTTATTATATGAAAAACTAAATAAATAAGTTCTTAATTTGTTCCAATTGATCGATCCGCATATACGGTTTCATACATTCTTTGCAAGCAACACTATCAATAACAAAAACCACCATATATTTGGTTATAATATGAGAGAAAGCAGCTAGCTAAAGGGCAATTAGAGGCTTACATTTTTTTGGCTTTTGGAAAATAGGGCAAGTCATACTTTTAATTAGGTCATTTTGAACCAGACAGAGATTATCAGTGTGCCTCTTTATCTCCCTACATGTAATGCTGGCCTTTAGAGTGTTCTAAAAGAGCTTCATATCTTAATCTCCATATATACAAAACGGCTTCGATTCTGCCCAGAAAAACCTCCCTATAGCTGCCTTTTGGTAAACTCGATCAGCTCAATTAATTAGAATACATTATATCACTAATCTCCATCAAACTAGTTGCATCAGAAAAGCTAGTTGCATACATGAAACACACACGGCTGTCGTTTTTGGGTTAAAAACGGCATCATTTTTCCTCATATTTTCCAAGCTTGCTAAGCTTATGGGATCGACATCGACCCCCAACCCCCATTCTTAGATCGACCAATAATTCACATAGTTTTGGGATAAGATTTATAAAATGTGGTGGTTGCACATGCATGCGATAATCGTTCTATTTTTGGTGAGTCATATTGTTTGTTTTGTGCTATATGCCAAGACATTATAATAGAGTTAGCATGAAACTTTGATGGTATCGTATTGGTGGTGATCGATGCTGTCATTATTTGTTCTAATATATATGTTTAACATCATGATCGTCTGTCGTTGTTAACTAATTAAGATATCTTTGGTTGTATTGTATATAGATTAACGATTACCGCATGACGATCACGATGTCAGAAACCAAATTTAGGTTGTTTAGGTTTCTTTTTCTTGCTAATCTATGGGTTGTGTTTTGTTTTTAGTTTTAGTTTTAGTTTTTTGGTGGTTTTGGTTTTAATCATATCCCTCTGCCAGTGTTAGGTTGAGCTCTGATTTTACAATTGTTTTACTATGATTAAGCACGCTCTATCTATCGGTCGGATTATGTAATTGGTGAATTAGACATGCTATACAAGGTCACAGACATGTCCATCATACATGCCAAGTTATAGCGGTTATTTAAAATATATATATGGGTAGTGCTAAAATTTGTGGCTTTAATCTTAAAATTTGTGGCTTTAATCTTATGTGTCGTGTCATGTAAGTAAATAAAAATATTTATTTTCAATTCCACATAATATATCTTGCCAAATCAAAACATTGCATTACCAATTTTACCATTTCTATTTCCTTTTACATTTTAAAGGGTGAATCAATGATATTAATATACTTTATTAGGTAATGAAAACAATATTACATATTAATAGCAACCACTAATTATATATAATATAAGAAATGTTTCTTACATCAATATGAAGATTAACTATTTTTTAAATAATAATTAGTTTTGTCAAATAAACTCTAACCCTAACCCTAATTCGTCCAAAAAGCAATTATAATTCATCAAAAAGAAAACACTAATATAAGATAATTCGAATATAATTCATCAAAATTTTCTATAATTCGTTTAAAAAATAATTTATATACAAATAATTTCTCTAAATGATTTACATACAAATTATTTATATAATATACATGTATTTTTTTATAATAAATGTATTTTTAAATATATAATATAATGTTATTTTGATGTTATATTTTTTATATTTAATTAGATATTTAGAAGAAGGAAAGCTAAAATAGTTTTATTTTTCAATAAAAAACTGAAATTTATTAGAGTCATCGTTTAAAATGGACCAAATGGTAAGATGGTCTTTATACTTAAGTATTACATGGCATAAGATTTTTAATATATGATGTGTCTAAATGATTTGACATGCCATATAGATTTGAGGCCTAAAATCTTAGGCCTTAATAAGACCTAGAATCATTTTCCTACATAATCGTTTGGTTCTACTTTGTTTTTAGTCTTCTGGTGTGTTTGGTGTTTTTATATATATCCTCCGGTAGTATATAATTTGTTGTGATTATATGCATACTAGCTCTTACAATATCAGTATGAAATTAATGAATCAGACGTATTACGTCACACAAACTTGTTCCTCTCCGGGCCACCTAATCTAATTAAGCTTTTAAGATATTAATCAAATGTATTTCTGATTATCTGTGCTTGTCTTGATCTACTTGAACAATACCACAATATGTGGCAAATTCATTTTCCCAGAAATATATGGTCAGCCTGATGATGATGCATGCGCCAAGAACAAATTACAGCATGCACAACATGTAGGGTTTAATCAACCTATGCTTCACGTGTATTCCATATATAAAGGCTTAGATACACACAGGTCATTCATATATTCTTGCTTGGTCGTTGGAAGGATATAAAGATGATCATCAAACACTAAAATAACCAGAGAACCAAGAACATGAGGAACACACGAAAGAATCAAATAAATGCATGCGAGAGAGAAGATGAGCATCATCTACAGATACGGTACAGGCCTTATCTTGTTGAGTTGGTGCCAAGAAAAGCAAACTGACATATAGCAGCAGGCCACGCATGCATTTGTTAATTGAAGTTCATGAGATCAGAGGACCAAATAATGGTCCTGATGTCTGGATCGAGTCTGGATATTTTTCCTTATTGTTTTCTTGTGTTGGGGGCTTTGCATAAATGGAAGTAGAAGAATGAAAACTTGGGCATGTGAATCGATCAGCGTAGTGTCCCATTGTTCATACTTATCTCTCTGCTGAGAACTGCATCCGTGCCAGGATTGCCAGGTGACAAATTATTGATGGTAAGGATAGTGTATATCCACAGCGATGGTATGCAGTCAAACCCTAGCTGGTTTTCGTGAATGTATTACGTTTTGAATCGATCAGCATGATAAAATTAGCATGATGCATACGTACAATTATTGGAGGTACACTTAGGAAGCTAGAATAAGTTACAATTGGGAGTTCAACAATGACAGCTTGTTATGTAGTTCACGACTACTATTGGATCTAAATGTTTTCGAGAATATATATATTTGAGGGTTGAGGGTTCTTTGTCGATCTCAATCGATCATATTTGAGGGTTGAGGGTTCTTTATCGATCTCAATCGATCAGTTCAACGTAAATTTCCAAAGCTTTGGTTAATGGCACGAGTGCTTGGTAGTCTTTATCGTAGGCTTTTTCTGCATTTTGGGCAATTATCATGTATATCAACATACCTTTCTCACTTTAGAGGAACCAGATCTATGTACAATCAACGGCGTAGTCACATTAGAGTGAGAGGGTTTAAATGACCCTTCTCACTTTTCCATACTTTCAATTGTTGGTTGATATAATTACTACATTCATACTTATATTACAATATTAGTGTAAAGTTTGACACTCATATTAATCATGCATGTTACATACTACTTCTATATAATCCAAGAAAATATCACACAATATAAGCAATCGTCGTGGATATTATATATATTTTATTCAAACCGTTAAAGGTTTAGGCGATACTAACTCCTACAATACAAAAAGAACGAACAATTATGTGCCCCAAAGTACAATGGAGAAAAATAAAAAAGATTGAAAAGTTTGTTTTTATTTAGTATAATTCCTATTAAATTCTGACTCTTCTAGTTTAGTTTTCTAGCTACGCCACTATGTACAATTATCAACGGGTTGTCTCCGATCTAATGATCCTACCACTTTATTTTTCCGCTATTTAAAGATTCCATTCTGTTTTATATATAATCATATTGAAACTCGATTATGATCTTTACAGAACAAATTAATTAACAAAAATGCTGACTGCATATAAATAATTAAAGTACGTTGTTAGGGTAGATGTGAGAAAGATATTTCAAATTACACTCCTCCTATATATATACAAAAGATAATGTAAAAATTAGAATCCAACGCAGACGTACATATGCAAGTATCAACTATCTTAATTATTAGAATTGAAATTTGTTTAGTCTTTGTGGTTTGAAGTCAACATCTGTTTAGTCTTTGTAGTTTTATTTTAATTTGAATAGTCCTTAAAGTCACAATTTTTCATCCAAATAGTCATTATAGTTTTATTTTAATCTGAATAGTCCTTAAAGTCATAATTTTTCATTCAAATAGTCATTCCGATAATTGTCTCAGTTAAAAGCCATAAGGACTATTTGGATGAAAAATCATGACTTTAAAGACTATTCAGATTAAAATAAAACCATAAGAACTATTTGGATGAAAAATCATGACTTTAAGGACTATTCAGATTAAAATAAAACCATAAGATCTAAACAAATGTTGACTTCAAACCACAAAGACTATACAATATTTTACCCTAATTATTATTATGTAGTTTAGGTTTCATAGTAGTGATACTATAACTATATATTTAGACAGAAATATCAACACACAATCGAATCGCTCCGCGGCAGCCATACTCGACCACGCCAACCATGCCAACTTGAAGTTAAGTGTGCTATTTAGTTTGACTAACGATGATTAACGTCATCATAAAACGAAAATCATCAACTGCTTATCATTTTAAACCGCGATTAGTTTTCTAAATGGACATTAGGGATTGTCTGTAGCTATAATTTCTACCACTTATATATATGAGCCTTCTAAAAACTATCCTTATCATCATTTTTGTCACATATATATGCGCATCGTTTAATTTACTCAATAATGTTTCTATATGAGAGATTCGTATAGAAGATGAATATGTGGCGTAAGGAATCCGCTACTGTAGTTGACAATTGATCACAAATAATTATCGCAAATTGGTGGGGATCATAGAAAAGAAAAATACGAGACAGTAAGGCTTTTGTATGAAAATGATTGATGTAATATATGTAACCACCGAATTTAATTAGTTTTGTTTGGCAGGAATCCACCAATGAAGTCACTTCAATACGAAAACGACTGTATTTGTATGAATTGGTGATTACAGTTTGATCGGAGATGGAGGAAGTTTTAGAACGACTTAAACCTTGATGAGTCTCGATCTGAGTTCAATTTCCATGGCGTGCGGCAACACGATTTGATAATTGATATCGATCGAGTTACGTGCATCTTCATCACTGTATACTTGTTCCAACAGTGACAAGGCATTTGGAATTTGAATATCCAAACCATTGTTTTCCTCTCAAGGCTGTTTTCGTATGTGAAGAGATGGGATTGATGATCGAGTAGTGACATAGCATGTTTCAACGAAAATGTTTATATTGATCGAGTTGAGTCAAGCGGACGTAATTAGCATGCATGGTAACTTAGTATTAGCAAGAGGGAAGTTGTTTTCCTGGAGTGAATAATAGATTGAAGGTTTGGTGCTTCTAAGTTCTAACACATCCACAAACTTGAAAAACAATACGAGATTAAGAGTAAACTAATATAACAAATTACTGTTATATATCGTATCATAGTCTAAATCACTAGTTTATTTCTTCACATAAAACCGCTGTCCGTCAAATTCTAAAATTCACAAGTTCCGACTCGAACGTTACATAATTTATTACGAGAACCACTAATTTTTTAATCAACAAATCATCAACGGTCCCGGAGCTAGCTCTTTGGTCTAATAATTATCAAGATCGAATGGAATCCTAAGAGATAATAAGGCCAATTTGCAGATTCAACGTGAAACTAAAAACAATCTTATCCTTATGTACCTTGATTTAAATTATTGACGATGCTAGGTGATTAACCTTTCACTGCTTCATGCAAGCAACAATTTGATTAATAAACTAATTAAAGAAGATTTGGTTAGTCCTTTGGGTAATTAGGCTAGCGTGGAACACGATTGAATTTATCGTTTAGCTTGGATCGATGGCATATTTCAAACTTTCAAAGGAAAAGCATAGCCGAAGGTTAAGATGATGAGATAAGCACTTTAGAACAAAGCTAATTAACAATTGTAACATATTTATCTGATGAGATCAAAGGGAATGCAATGATGGTTATGATGATACAGTACCTCGTTGGTTAATCCTTTTTGTAATTTTCTTGCAAAGTCGGGATTTAAGAGATTTTTACTAATCCATCGACCTATAAAACCGAAAATGAGTTGAAAGTCAGAAACTTGTAACCTTAACCTCTTTAACCAACCATTTCACGACTTATCGACAAGTTAAGAAACATTACAAAACTGCTTACTGCTAAGTAACGAACGATGGTGGCAAGACCCATCTTATGAAGATCAGAGTCATCATGACACGACTCGCCCCGAATTTCACCCTGAACCCGGAGTAAATCGTGCGGGGACCACCTCCACAGAAAGATTTACCGCAAAATTCGGTACAACCTCCATTGGAAATGGACAACCCTTCCAATAGAAACCTGCAAACACTTCTAAATGTTCCAAATCCAACCTTAACTTCTGGAGCCTTCGTGCTCCCCAAAAACAATCACCACCAACAAGATAATAAACATTATCTAAGATAATATACATCATCAGTCAAATATTCTAAAATATCAACAAGCCTTCACCCACAACCAAAAATATATACATTAAACCCAAGTATTCAGAGCTACTAGACACTAGCGGAAGTAAGAAAACACAGGTAGGCTAAACAGGTAACCTACTGGTGAAAGGTGGTGGAAATACGGGTGACTATGCCTCGTCTCCTACTAGATCCAATCCGAACTCTGCAGACTGGGCATTTTAAAACGAAGGGCCCAGGGGAAGACATTTAATAACGTTAGAGTGAGTGGACAAAATAATTTAATAACAAATTATTTATGCATTCCCATTTTAATTTCATAGAAAAATATACTGTATGCGGCAGCTTAAAAGCGCTCAACTCATAAACTGACAATTTCACGACTAGCACTGGCTAGTCACAAATTCAAATAAAATGGAGCCTCTCTGGCTGAACTATATATAAACATATATTCGTATGTATCTACACTCGTCAGACTCCTTGTATGAATCCTAAAAACAATTTAGAAAAATAGAAATTCATACAAGGCTAAACGCTGGCGTCTAACGCTCACGTTGCGCCATAATGGTATTTTTCCTCACTATGACCGAAAATGACGGTGTATATATACGTGTGGACTCCCTATATGAAAACATAAATAAACCGAAAAAGAAAGTAGTTTTCATATAGGGCTATGACGCTTGTGTCTAACACTCACGCCACGCCATAATGGTATTTTACCTCATTATGCCGGACCAAGCACGTATGGCTAGCTAGCATTTATATATATATTAAATTCATAATATCCAAAATATATATATCCACCGAAAATCTCATTTTCGGGATCTCTCCAAAGGAGGAAAAATTGTCAAATGGGCGAGAAATCAATAAATCTCATAAGAAGAAATAAATGATCAACAAAATCATTCATCACATGCTTTTCAATTAAAACAAAGGTCCACTCACACATTAGGCCTAAGCCTGATGACGCTCCGAGGCTTCTTCTGCTAGGGCCTCCTCACATCCTGTTCCAAATATATAATTAATTTACCATCTAAAATCCAATATTTATAAAATAGGCAAAATTAATCGTGAGCCATAAATACGCTCATCATTGCCTAACTTCGATATTCTTAAATCGAAACGATTCAAACTTTTATATCATACTCGGCAGTCGTAAATACAACCTTTCCCAGAATTGATTTAAATCCTACGGTCGGATTTTACATTATTTAACCGCCAAAAATACCAAACTTCGGAAATTCACAAACCTATTCAAAACTCGTCCGAAAATTCCACAATTCACTTCATTAAACTCCTCTAATTATTACACATTTAAAATTATACAAAACCCCAAAACGGCGGCGGCGGCGGCGGCCGATTTGGCGACGTCCAAATTCTACCAAATTTTAACAGCATCTTCCTCTCAACATCCCAAACAACTTTCATAACTATCACTAAGTCCAATTTCAAGCCTAACTAACTAGTCAATCGAATGAAAACATCCTAAAAGCCCTAGAATTTCAACTTCGAATTTCTCCTTACCGAGTTCAAGAGGGAGTGAGCCTTTTGGAGGGTTGTTGCACGGGAGGAGAGCTACAAAACCGTACCAAGCTTGCCCAGATTGGTGGCCGGAGGAGGGAGTTCCGGCGACTAAAGGCTTTAGGAAGCCGAGCCTTTCGGGCGGCACTACTCCTTCACGGCGGAGCTAGGGTGGCTGTCACCGGTCTAGAATGGAAGCTGGGTTGATGGCCGACCTTTTGTGACCGGTTTGGCGGCGAACGGCAGCCGGACGGGCGGCCGGAAGAATCGGGCAGCGGGAGCTCGGGGAGAGAGAAACCGGGAAGAAGAGAGAGAGAGAGACAAAAGTTTTGGGCCTCACCCATCCGGCCCAACTCTTCTATATACAACCCAAATCCAAAATTTAACACCTGCAAAAAATAATACCCTAATAAAATTTACCTTTTACTAGCTAAAATTTACCATTTTTACCGTCGTTACATTTTTCTCCTACGAATAACTCTCCGAAATAATTGTCCCCCAAAACCCCTCTAGGGACCATTATACCATAACTCAATGTCGAAGACGGTAAAAAAATTCTTATTATAATTAAGCTAGTAAATAAGATAAAATTTTACGAGTCGGGATGTGACACATCATACCTTCTAAACACATTTAGGGCTAGTTTGGTATTGTTGTAATTTTTTTTAAAAAAAACTGTTGTTGTTGTACTGCGAAAATAATCACTGTGAATTAAAACAGTTTTGTGTTTGGTAAATATTAGTTTTAAAAATGCTGTCAAGATAAAATTTATTAATTTCTAGTGTTTTTAGTGACAACTGTTTTTAAAAGTAACATTCAAGTTACTTCTAAAAGCTATTGTCAGTGACTTGTAATTTAAAAAAAAAATGTTTTTCTTTCATTTACTAAACACTATAAAATCTAAAAATTTGGATATAACCTGATTTTTTTACAAACGAAATTATACCAAACTAGGCCTTAAATGAACTTATATTAACCTATCATGTATCTTTTTTTGATTGAAACCTATCATGTATATCTAGGCCCCAAAAGCATCTTATCAAAAACAAAAAATGATTTTTTAATGGGCCATCCTTATTCCTCAACAAGCCCATTAAGGATACTTGGGCTTTGCCTGTCCATTACCCGCCTCCACGTGGCCTTCTTCTTCGAGATCCCTCCCTCCATATTTGTCTTCACTTTGTACGCAGTGAGCAGGGCGCTCTTCTCTCTCTCCCTTTCTTTCTCCCCCTCTGTTTCTCTCTTTCTCTAATCAGTGATTGGTTTATGCACTGAATCAGCTATTAATGAAATCAAGCACTCCTCCATGAGTAAGTTACTGCTTTTCTTTTGATTGAATTGGATTCGTTTTGCACTCTTGTTGACTTTGATTTTTAGATCTGTTGAATCAAATTGTAGTCTTTTTCACTACTATTGTATTAGTTATGAACCTTTTGACACATTATTTGCAGAAAAAAAAACTAAAGCATGAACCTTTGAATATATGTAAAGAACTAACCATAATGAACAGATCTTCTTATTAATTTGTGATGATATGTGATTACAATTGCAACTAGCTAGCTGTTATGGTGGTTTGAGATGGAAATATGAAATTGGGTTGTGCTTCGATTTTCATTATTCTTAGCAATGCATACTTTTCTAATTTAAACTAAGCAGAGGCCACTTTCCAGATCATTACTGCAATCACACAAAAGTTTTATTTTCTCTATTGAGCCTAGAACAAATCCTGGTGCACCAGCTTATCCTTAGGAATCGACTGTAAAATTGCGTAAGTTAGGAATCCGTTGGAAATTTATGTTACTTGTTCATGGTGTATGTTTTATTGATAGGCTGATTGTTCTGGCAACTGATAAGTTGTGCCAATGTTTGTGTTTTTTGTTTTGTAGGTCCTGGAACCATGAATTGGGTTCAACGTAAGATCTATCTTTACAATGTCACTTTTGGGCTCTATATGCTGGATTGGTGGGAGCGTTATCTTTTCAGTATCCTATTTACACATTTCTTTTTCATCCAGTTTTCTTTTACGTATGTCTGTTTTAGTTGTGAAAGCAGATAGATCTGCAAGTTTTAGGTTGGAACTTTATTTCTTTGTCTCCTCTCATTTCTTCTGAGCCGTTATAGTATTGCCCTTGTGAATTCCTTGATCTTGGCAGATATATTGGTCCTGGTGTTGATGTGGTTCATCTTTTACAATAGCTCCCGGTATCTGACAGAGTTTTGCAAGAGGTAGCATTGAACCCTTTATCGTTTTTTAATATTGCAAGGTGGTAGCATGGTCCTTATTTTACACAGTACTTAGGAATGTATACTTGGATTTGATGGTACAGTTGAAGATATATCAGAATATGTAGGTTCACTGGCATTTAAAAGGAAGCATGTTACAAGTATTGTGGCCGGTCTTCTTCCCTTAAAATTTTTGTTTCTGGTTGTGGGTTGCGGCATTGAGATTTCAACTTGTAAGGAATCATGTTGATTTTCACCTCACCTATCTATATTTCCAAATTGAAGTTCCTTTTAGCCACTTGGTCCTCCTATATAAGGTTCTCTAGAGCTGAACAAACTGAAGAGGTTATACTCACCTCCCACCTCCACCTCCCATCACACAATTTGCTTTTTTCTGTTTTTCTAGCCTTCCGCTTCGTGTGCTGGAATTGAGTCGGCTAAAATCTAAAATTTACAGAGGTTGGACTGCCACAAGAGGTGAGATCCATTGACCCAAAAGGACTAGCCTATATTTCTGAGGTGCCTCTGAGTCAGAAGAGCACCCAAAGCATTTGTCGACAGCATTAATTATTGCTTGTATGCTACATTTAGGAGCTGGATTATAGAGATGCTTTTGGACTTGGATACTTTTTCTTACCGTGTTCTTTTCCAGTTTTCAGTTCAATTATTCTCTCTAAGAACTGCACTAACATGTAATTATGCATTTTAAGTCCTTTAGGTTGGTCTATCAAGTGGTTATGGACCTTCATGGTTGAGCTAAAACTGTAGCTTCACATTTTCTTCTATTGTAATTTCAGGCATCTATAGACCTAGACAAAAGCATTGACCTGGAAGGTCAAATTTGCAAAGTGATCGATGATTTGATGTAGCCACAGCTTGTACTACTATTAGTGTTTCCTTCGACTTGTGAAACTGTTGAAATGTCTAAGAGCAACTGTGGTTGTAGTGTTGCACTGCCCATTTCTACACCATTTGCTCATGTTTTTTGGCTTATAATTACTTGTTTTACCAGATTGTGTTACTCCCATGCTCCCTGCTGTGTACTCCATTATCTGAACAAACATTATGGTACTTGGTTATGAACACTGCACTATGGCTTCTCTTGTCTTTCCTTTCAGCTTTTGTTGCTCTCCCTCTCTATTCTCCTACTATACAGAGATTTTTGCAATCTTTCTTCATTTCCCAAAATCCCTCCACTAAGGTTACGTACAGAGATCCGGATCCTCTCCTTATTCTCTCCATATTGCATCATAAATGAATTTGACCATCCAACCCCATCTCACATAGCTAAATAGTTCTCAAATACATGAATAAACATATCACATATTATTCTCCAGTAGAGAATTCTCAGGTTTTTGTGATTTTACGACACGTTATCAGTATCTCAAATACATGAATAGTTCTCAAGCTGATGTGTGTGTTGTAAAAAATTTAAAAAAAACAAAATATATATATATATATATATATATATATATATATATATATATCAGAGCCGTTTGAAAGCAGACGTCTGCAACTATGTTAAAGTACGGATGCCGGCTCAAATCAACTCCAGCAGCACCGATCGGCATCTCTTTTTGTTGGTTCTAAACAAGAGGTCCATCTTGAGCTTCTTCTTGCCGGTAGACTCGACAGTGATGAGTTTCGAAGCTAGGATTGAGCTTCTTCAAGTTTCTGCAGTTTTTCTTGCTCCGGACCTTTTTCTTCGATCACCTTGACATTCAACTTGATGCCAATGACGTCTAAAGATTAAAGAAGAGCTGTCAATCGGTGCCGCCGGAGTTAATTTGAGCCGACGTCCGTATTTTAATATAGTTACGGACGTCCACTCTCAAACGGTTATATATATATATATATATATATATATATATCACATTACGCTGCGCGCACACAAATTAAATTCCTTCATAAGATTTATGTTTATAACAGTATTAAAAAAAAAAAGCCTCGGTACAACAGGAGGACAGTACTGTAACTTCCCACAAGATTGAGAAGGAAGGTAGGGTAGTCTTGGATCGAATAAGTCTCAACCGTTAATCCACAATGCAAGGGCCTTTTAAGAACCGTTGGATCTCGCCTCCACTCTCCTCGTCCACTATATATAAAGACCTCCAGACCAACCCTTTCTCCCGTTCCCAGTTCTCTTCCTTCCTCAGCCGCCGCTTCTCCTATTTCCTGTATTGCTTTTGTTCTTTAATTCTCTGTATGATTGATTTTGTTAGTATCAGGCTTCTCTATCTGGTCATTGTGGATTGTTCAATTCCCAAATGACTCGTTCCCTTGAAGCAAAATTGATCGTGCTGCTATGTGTCCTTGTATGGTCTCCCCCAAATTGTTACTGTGGGAGATTGAGACGTGGGCAGCTAAATTTTAAATCTTTTTTCTATGATTTTGTGTTATGTTCATGGTTGAAGGGCTTCAAATTCGTATTCAAACATGCACTCAAGTTGGTTTTGTGTGTGTTTTTTCTCAAGTGAAGCCGAGAATGATGTTCTCCTCGCTATCTAATTCCATATATAAGTGTGGTATTTGGACGTCGGAGAACTATATTGCATCGAGTTTCAGCATTTTTTTTCTGTCGTTTGATTGATACCATCTTGGATCTGATTCAACAGGTTTTTGGGTTTCATTTCTTTCATTCTACATTTTGTAATTGGCTGCGTACGTCTTTAGTGTGTGTGCGACTGCTGAAAAGTTTGGAGTCTGATAATTGGTTTCGAATTCGTAAAATTCATAATATGTCATCTTGAACTGTGAAGAACACTATCCAATAGATGGTGAAAATGATTATTACATTGGGTTTTGATCTTTATTTCGCTCAAATACATTATTCCTTCTGTGAACAATTAACCCCTAAACATATATATATATTTTTTGGAATAGCAAATAACCCCTAAACGTAGAGTAATCTAAGGAGGAACAACAACAAAATTAAAGTAACAATCAGCGGATGATTCCATCCAAGGGTTTATTCGAGGACTAATCTTGAAACATCACCATCTAACAAGAAAGAGAAAAAAAAAATGGAATGCAACTCCATCTAAGGACTTGAGCTGGGCATCTAAGTTTTTTTTTTTATTTTAAAAGAAGGACTCGAGCCGAAATATTATGGCCCAAAATTGACACCACTCCGAGCACAGAGAAAAGTCCAATAGTTTGTCAAAGACGCTCATGAGCCCAAACAATAAATTGGATGGTAGAGTCACACGATCAATCTGCAGGTCTGGCCCAATCATCCATGTTTAGCGATCGAGTTTTTTCACGTTTTGCATACGTTTACCAACATGAAGTCTCTTCCTTCCATACCTTTTTGCAACAGCCCACAAGAGGAGGAACGGCGTCGGCCTCAACAGTCGTATTAGGCTATCAAACATTCAAACTCGCTCACTTGATTCTTTGATCGTAATGTTTCTTCTAATTAATGGACCGTTGCATATCATAATCAAAGAAGAAGAACAATATAAGTTTTTAGAGGCCTAGCTCAACCAAAAACGTAACTCATGTATATCTAAACACTAGCTCTTGATGAGAGGATGAGTTTGATGATTATAGTTTTGCCTGGATAGAAACTGTGTGTGTATAGAAAGGTGAAATTTACATTTTCTATTTTACAATCTACACTTCCACCTTTTTTTTATGTAAATTTTTCACAAAAAGACAAAACACATGTTACTAAAAACAAGACTTCAATTACTAAAAGAGGAAAGTGAGAGTGTAGATTGTAAAATTAGGAGTGTAAATTTCAGTTATATATATATATATGTATATATACTTACTTTTTTAATAATCTTATTAAAATCCGTTAACCCACTTCATTTCACCCTTACATACAGCAGTGAGGCTTGAACCCAACATCAACCACCTCACCGATATAGTTTGATAAGTAGATTAAGGCTTAGTTTAGTATTGTGGTTTAAAAGCTTAATTATTTAAATATCAAATCACATATACATCCTTCAAAATGATTTAAAACACAAATAAATCCACTTGTATTATTGTTATACAAATAAGGACAGTTTTTAACAATTAAGGAGAATTTTTTCTCGTCATGCCATGTGTCATAATTTAATTTACCAAACTAACCCTACACTAATTAAATATGTTTTTAGAAGAGAAAAGTCTATTTTAAAGATTTTTCAGTAAATGGAATACAGTAGCAGGTTTTCAATAACTTAGTGTAATAACAGTTAATTCCAGTAGAAGTAGTAGCAGAGGTTAACAACTTGCAGTAACAGCACACATAGTAGCAGCACAGAGCAACACACAACAACACACGTTGTAGCAGTACACAACAACACGCACTAGCAGCACACAACAACACGCAACAACAACACACGCAGTAGCAGAACACAACAGCACGCAGCAGCAGCACACAACAACACATGTAATAACAGCACACAACAGCACGCAGTAGCATCACACAACAGCACGCAGTAGCATCATACAACAGCACACACCAACATCACAAGCAGTAGCAGCACACAACAACACGCAGTAGCATCACACAACAACAACACACACAATAGCAGAACACAACAGCACACAACAATACACACCAACATCACACGCAGTAGCAGCACACAGCAGTATATAGTAGCACACAACAGTATGCAGTAGCAGCAGAGAGCTTAACGCAGTAGCAACACGAAGTATGAGCACAAATTAGCTACAAATGATTACTTTTTGCTGTCAAATTCAAAAGATATGGGTTTTAATTTCAAAGACTTTTTGAGTAAACCAAGTTGTAGAGATCGAAGAATAATCAAATCAGATCTGGTTGGATTCGGCGAAGCCTTAGTCAACATTCATCCTTTCATTATTCGGCTCCTCCTCCCTTCCTCGCTTCCTAGCGATTTGGTCGGAGCGGTGACCGGCAAAGAAGAAGAAGAAGAAGAGGAGAGGAGGAGGAGGAGGAGGAGGAGGAGAGGGAGAGAGAGAGAGAGAGGAATCGGTGTGTTTCCCAGATATGAAAATGGTGGAAAAGTGGTATTTTGAAACAGTGGCAGTTTTATAGATATTTCAGAAAAGAATGGTTTTTTGGGTATTTTGCGTAAAAATTGCTGACAGTGCATGGTACAATGCATTGTGGAACTGGGCTTATGTCCTTATTTGTTTAAATCTATTGAAATATGATTTTTCTGCGTTTTGTAATTGTTTATGGTAATGAGATGTCATTTTTTTATTTTTAAAAACTCAGTTTTAAATAAGCAACCCCCAACCTGCTTCTAAAATCGTGGTTATTTAACTAAAAAGTTAGAGAAAACACATTTTAAAATTTTACCAAACAAAAAATCTATCTAAGATGGTGATTATGAGTGATTTTAATCTTCAAAACTCAATACCAAACTGAGCCTAAGTTAAAATAATAGTGCGTTGAGGCAACATTTTAGTTTGTCATGTGTTTAAGCTTTAGTTAGTAAAACATGGTGTTTGAAGGACGAGACATAATAAGCTAGGGAGTTTATTTGATGGTGCCTTAATTATTCAAGTAACTTGTTCTTGGCTGCAACATGTGTATTGGTCGTTTCTAGTTGTGGGCACGGTGCGGTGCCGTGTGAATAATGGCCTAAAATGATCAGTTCACTTCTTTTGGAATTTATACATGTATTTCATGTAATTTATGATATCGAAATATAGAATTTAAGTCCATTTAAAATCAGGGATCAGATCGGTATAAATCAGATGGTTGTACCCGAATTCGGATTAAACCGACTTTCATACACGTTGGTGTTTTTTTTTTACCCAAATCCACACTGCCTTTTCCGGTAGGAAACTGTGTGCTACAAATTTTCGACGTCAAACGCCCACCCTTAGCGGCTCCAACCTGATGAGCTAGTGTATCGTGATCTAGTACATCCTTAATACTCAAACCAAATGAGACTCGTCTCTTTCTTGAACTATATAAACCCACACCAAGAACCAAGCTAATAAGATTTACACATCAAAACGTTTATCGATAATGAAAATTCTGTTATACCGTAACTTACAAATTTTATGATCAAAAATCCAACCAACTACCATCCCTGCTTAGCAGCTTCCTTTAGTCATAAGACATGATGTATTGTTCGATACAGCAGACAAACCATATACCTATCGATAGAAGGTCTCCTTCTAAGTAGGATCTACAAATGTGCAGAGTCGAATGAAGTCTAGTCAATACAATTAAACAAGTTATTTTTACCAAATATTCTCAAGAGTGAGACAACTCCACAAGTGAGACGTTGTTGCCCCAACGGTGCTCAGCTCTCACTGAACCAAAACAAAACTACAAAGACAACGACGGCAGACGGACACGTGTACACGGTTGGATGGAATATCGGTGCTCTGCTGATCCCAACGGTAACTTCCTGGAACTTCGTTCGAGCCAATCCAAGCCCGTCAGAGCGGGCCCCACCGGATTGGGCGGCATCAAAATGATTAGCAAAGCTTAATTACCAAGGAGTCAAACCAGTGTGTATTGAAAATCCTAATTAACGTGTCTGACTCCCAGCTTAATGCCACATCATCCAATCACAATCACGCTGTTAAACCCTTTCACACAAACTGTCTTGGATTTTCCTACGGAGCACCGCCTCCCATGATTGGACCGTTTTGACCCTCCTCACTAAGCACTCCACTCCCCCCTAAAAGATTTGATTTTTTCAAATAAAAATGTTTGATGTTTTCTTGGGTATACATTTACTCATCTAGACAATTTCCAAGTACAACCATGGAAATTTATAGCAGTTATGAATTGAACAAGAAAAAGACTTTGATCTATTGGTTTTAATATACTTTTATTAGAAAAATATTGTTAGCCGTGAGATTTTCTCTACTAGTCTACTGATTTTTGGAATACCTGATATCATAGGGGTCAAATATCATGACATTGAGGAACTAGAAAAAAAAATTGCTCTTTCTACCAAATGGCATAATATGTATATAAGAATCGGATACATTAAATTTGAAAACAACTCACATCGAAATAACTAAAATAAGTTTTAAGATAACATTTAAGAGAACATTTGTTCCGAGCTAAGTTGTCCAACTTGACTCATTTTTGTAACTTGTTCAAACAAGAATATTTCTTGATTTTATAAGATAGTTCTAAACAAAACAACCAATGAACATAGATAGTTTGATACTCGATACCAACATACATTCTCAACATATATAGTTGTATCTTCAAAGTCGTGGTTCAAACAAATTTAACGACACAAAATGAGACTAAATCTATTCTTTGAGTGGAACAGATTAAACTAAATTCTAGAAACATTATCCTAAATCATCCTGAAAAGACATACAAGATCTTTAATAGGGGAAAAATAGCCTTTTATTATTAAGATCTAATAAGGGGCAAATATGACTTTATCGAAGCAGTGCCCTAAGTCACTGGTCAAATTTACGTCAAAAATAGCCTTGTGGGCCCTACAAACACGGGAAAGCGTGTCCCCACTTTACACCACCTATATAACCAAATATTTCTCCTCTCTTTTCTCTTCATATCCAAAATTAACACACAGAACAACAAGCCCAAAATTCCAACACTCAACGGACATGTCGTGCTCCGTCGCGGTGTCGAACTCTCCGGTATTTTCACCGCCGCCGTCTCGGTTCTGCAACAAGACCTCCATGATCTCCCCACCTCCCGAAACCCTAAGCCTGGCGCACCTTAAACAACAGCCCTCGCAGCAATCTTCGTCTTCGCCGAATTCGGCTCCGCCGTCGCCGTTCTGGCTCCAGATTCCTAAGTCTCTGAGTACGTTATCGGCTTCGGTTGCAGGACCGTCGTCTCCAGTGACGCAATTGAAGAGGAAGCGACCGGCGCAGCTTTGTATTCCGATTGTATCGACCGGATTCGGGGCTGCTCCGGCGACGCCGTGTGCGGCGGCGTGGAGAGAGCTGGTGGAGGAAGATAAAGAAGGATACTACTCTGTGTATTGTAAGAAAGGGAAGAGAGAGGCTATGGAGGATCGGTACTCGGCCACTCTCAATCTTCAAGGTGATCCCAAACAGGTAAAAATTCCTCTCCTTTTTCTTACTGTGGATAAATTTGTATCAGTAATTAAATTTTCCAGTAGCTGAAGTTTGGAAATTTGGAAAATTCTGGTAAAATTGAGGTCGAATTTCGGGAAAATGAAAGCTTAGTTTCAAATTTGACAAAATTGGAATTTTGATGAATGAATTCTAGGTTAAACTAGCAGGATATAGGATAAATGAGTGTTTGTGTTTTTGGAGAATGATTGTTGTAATTGCTGAAATGAGTGGTAGGAGAATTGGAATTTGATATGCTCTAGCATCATGTTTGCAGGCGTTTTTCGGTGTTTTTGATGGGCATGGAGGTGCAAAAGCTGCCGAATTTGCGGCTCAGAACTTGGGAAAGAATATTTTAGATGAAGTTGTGAGGAGGGATGACGACGATAATTTTAAGGAATCTGTCAAGCATGGTTACATGAATACAGATTCGGATTTTCTCAAAGAGGATTCCAGCGGTGGATCGTGCTGTGTGACAGCTTTGATCAGGAACGGAACCCTTGTTGTGTCCAATGCTGGCGATTGCCGCGCTGTAATGAGCAGAGGAGGTGCTGCGGAGGCTCTCACATCTGATCATCGACCGTCAAGAGATGATGAAAGGACCAGAATTGAGAACTTGGTAAGTAGTAAGCTTCCTTCCTCTATAATTCTTACAGATTATGGATCGTGAATTGAGGTGAAGCCATATTTGAATTGAGATTGATGGTTTTGGTGAATTGTTTGTAGGGTGGCTATGTTGATATGTGTCATGGTACATGGAGAATTCAGGGATGTCTAGCTGTATCAAGAGGAATTGGAGATGGACACCTAAAAAAATATGTAACAGCAGAGCCAGAGAGTCAAGTCCTTAGACTCAAACCAGAGCATGAGTTCGTAATCTTGGCTTCAGATGGATTATGGGATAAGGTATAAACCTCCTCTTTTCATATTTGATCTCTTTTGATACTATATAGTTCATATACCTTTTGGATCAAATTAGTGCTAAATCGCTCAAATGTCTTCTTTTTGCTTCTTCTTTGAATTCAGGTTAGCAACCAAGAAGCAGTGGATATTCTTCGACCTTCATGCTTAAGCACTGATCGCCAACAACCCTATTGGCATGTAAAAAGTTGGTAGATTTGTCTGTATCACGAGGCTCCCGTGATGATATTAGTGTGATGGTAGTCCAACTGGGGAGCTACATATGATTTTTTGGCATCATTCATCTGCTGGGAAATTTTTGCGTCAATTAGATATCTGACACAGGCTGACAGGAAGTGTAGGCGGGAGAAACTGCTATGATAACAGTTGGTATAGGCAGATTAATGCTAATTCGTTGAATATAGAGGCATTTTTTTACACCCGTAGCAGGGAGATTTATTCAGCTTATTAGTCTCGAATTGATTGTATTCTTTAATTCTTTATATATGACCTACATTCATTTATTTGTTGATTAACTTGATTCTTTCATCTGTTGGATAAAGTCTTGTGCTAATTAAAGATGGCTATATCTTATCATAATTATTACTGATGTGATACCAGATTAACAATGAGGAAATTAACATAGATGTGTTGTGCTTACAATGTTAATGGAAAGATTGGAAGAATGGAACTTCAGAACTTTCCCTCTAAAGATTACAACTGTTTTTGCATCAAGGCGGCAAAAATCATCTTCTGCGCGGCCAGGTTCCTAAACAGAGGCCAAACTTTCATAACAAGCAACTGAACCAAGTCATGGTGGTGCACATATAGTTAACTACTTGGTGGCAAATGAAAGTCAAAATTGTAGGTAGCATATGCTGCATGCTGTATGCATTAGCAAATATAGCTCAGAAAGTCAAGATGATCGAGTTGAATTTGGTTAAGGTCACCTCATTACACAGCACGGCAATTTAGCCATGAAACTAACTTGGCTCAAGCAAAAACATTCAG
Organism: Fragaria nilgerrensis; assembly: GCA_010134655.1. Taxonomy (NCBI): domain Eukaryota; kingdom Viridiplantae; phylum Streptophyta; class Magnoliopsida; order Rosales; family Rosaceae; genus Fragaria; species Fragaria nilgerrensis. The sequence continues at coordinate 39,309,218 of CM020979.1, forward strand.
ACCTGAACCTGAATGCCTCAGATTTTCTGCCCAAAGTTTCAGGTTTCTTACATTACCCATCTGGGAAAGTGAAGCTGCATCATATATAATAAATCCATAAGCTGCAGACGGAGGATGATGGGGAACAAGGAAATTTTAAAAAAATAAGATAATGAAAATGAAACTCCAAACCCAAATACAACCATATTCTTTCTAGCTTCTTATATTTAGAGAATGAGGTTCTCCATGTCTGGCATGTTCAAGGCCTGCTCTATACTCCACAACAACACATCCAATGCACTTGTAACAATATTCAATAAAAACCACTTGATGAGAATTGACAATCTTTGCAGGCACTATACAGGTTGTAGGTACCATAAGTTATTTACTAGATGCACTACACAGTTACATAACGCTTGAATCCACAGATTACATGATTTCTTGCAAGATCATTTTGAAATTAAGAACTATAGTTTACATAACAACAACAACCAAGTGAATCCCTACCTGCCACCTGTTGATGTAAAAACCTTCAGGGAGGGATTTATCATATAATGAACGCCCGATGTTACAACTCTCGAGACCCTTTCTGGGTGCAGAAGGGCAAACAAGTATGCCGGCCGGCCTCATATGAACACATATCAATCTATTAGCACTGTGTTTGAACACATCATATGATGACATTGCTAGAAAAACTGAAACTAGGATCACAAGGAAGTATAACAGATGCCTTTATCACACAAAAACTAGTGTATGCATTTCTACTCTTTTATCACACAAAAGTCGGCAGCTTTACGGAAGCGAATAGCTTAAATTCATACTATCAATCATACAATAAGTAGTTTAAATGGGCTTCAATGTTCATAACCAAAACATCAAATTAAGGAACCAATTCCATGACTTCATACCCCGTTTGTTCTCACGAAGACAAATAAAAGTAGACTTTTTCATCATGTACTAATCTAAACAAAATTCATGATTCAAATTTCCCAACAATTTAATCACAAAATAACAGAAAGACTCAAACAAGTCAACTTGGTACTGTAAAATGTAAATACTCAATTACCTTGGGAATTGCTAGGTGGTCTTCTCCGGTTCGGATCCCGGAACCCGACGGCGATCATCTGGTGGCGCCACAAGTACCAGATTTCTGGGAATCCGTGCAGGAACACGACCACATTGGGACCTGTAAGAACAAGAAACCCAAGAGTTCGATCAGACTAAGAATAACTAAGGTGTAAACGGACAGTACTTTTAATTGCATGGTTTTCCAGGATATGTTCTGACAGGTTCCGACGTCGGAGAAATGGAGGTTCAGGCCATGTACGGTTATGTAATTGTGCTGTGTCAGTTGTCAGCAATGTTCTGAAAATAAAAATAAAAATAAAAATATAAAAATGAATTGGGCCTCTGAGGCTAGCGGAGCCGAGGTGTGGCTAGGCGGAACCTAGGTAGATGAGCCTAGCCGGGATGGGCCGCTCACCTTAAAAAATAAAAACTAAACTGCAGTCTCAAGAGTCAAGAGTCAAGACTAGGTTCTTGTTTGCTGCCTCGAACACACGAGGAGGAGCTTATCGTCGTCTTCGATTCGATCAGGTTTCGCTTGGCTTTTATGTGCAAATTTGATGCTTCATTTCTGGGTTCAGGTTACCTATAAACCCATTTCGTTTACTGCTGTTTTTCGACTACTTTTTGCTCTAATCGTTTGGTGCATTGCTTCGTTGAAAGGTTAATTGGGTGATATTCATTGGGTTTGGTTGGAGTTGAAGTTCATGATCGGAACATAAAAAAGATGTGTTTGCTTCTTACTTCCTGCCGACCAATTATGCAACTGTGCAACCAGATAAGTATATACATAGTTGTCAGTGGATAGCTTTGGATAAATTTAGACTATCAAATTGTAAAGCACGTCAGTGCCAAAGGTCTTCAAAAACATCACTCATAGTAGTAAGAATAAATTGCAAAGCCAGAATAGATGGGACACGAAAGTGTAGGAAAGATAAAACTTCGGTAACATGACGATGATTATACATATAGCCTTTCAATTGTCACGCATTAGAAAATTGTGCTAAGTTTTAACATTCATATTATAAGCAGAAACGGTTAAGCTAGCAATTAGTATTACGACGGTGGTACGTAAGAATATGACAGTATAATAGTCGAAAATTGCGAGAGCCATAAATATTATAAAAAAATCGAAAATACATGTAGCGAGAACTGTCAAAAAACGACAACCGTGTAATATGATATTGTAAAACTGACGGTATCAGTGTTATGCTATTTGCCTGTTGGCTAAAAACAAAACGAGTATACATACATATATGTCATACATAGTACATATAATGAATCTATGAAGTGATTGGAAGTTGAAACTATGCATAATGTGTCATTGTGCCCAAATACCGACTTTTGTAGAATGACACATTCCAGACCTATCCATAGACGCTCCTAATTAATTTCATATTAGACAAGAGTTTGGCCGCCCTAGCAGGACACACTTCGCAATGAGTATGTACTTGTATGCATGAAGAATGCTAAACAAGAGAGGAAGTACTTTCTAGCACTTGGCATGCCTAATCTTTTAAGTATCTTAATCAACTAACAATCAATCAAACAAAAATAAAAAGGAGATAATGGAAAGAGACAACACAACATGGTTCGTTACCAAAAGAACCCTCCTAGACAGAAATTGGGCCACAAAAACAGCACATGAATCCGACCGAATATATATCGTCTTCTATTAGTGTCTACCCACATTGCATGTTATTGATGATAAATGCTGTGTGGCATGCCTTTCCTAGAAAGCTCAAGTTGGTTTTGTTGGAACTTCAGTACTCTTGGTGTACCAATTTATGCCATGTTATTTTGTCCAATATGCACCAAACATGCATCCATCACTTTTCCAACATCAGAAATCCTAATTACCTGCATTAATTGCTCGACCATGGCTGCTATTTAGCCAGATCATAATCATCAAATCTTTGGATTTTCTTGTAGCTAGCTAGGCTTTATCTAAAATAAATTTCTCAAAAGAAAACAAAATTCCGAGGTATTTAGAGGTACGCAAAATATTATAAGAAAAATTAGAAATAGATATTCAATGTTGATATTCATTGTGATTAGGCTACACATGTTACAAAATCTAATTCTTTTCTCTAGAGTATCTTGAACGTACGTTTAGGTATATCGATTCAGAACTTCGTTACAATCATTTTAGAAATTAAAGGTCTTTTTATGTTTAGTCGATAGATGTAGTCTCTATTTTTTTGACTGTCTATTTCCGTAAAAATATGATGCTCCACTATGGTCTAATCGCTTCCCTTTCAAAATCAAATTCTTAACGAATTTACAAAAGAGTTCATGAAGAACACCGGCCAGAACTCATAATTCATATATGGTTGCAAGTTGCAGCATTGTACTAAATTGTATGTATTGATCGAGCTGTTGGCAGATTTTGGCAAATCCATATATGCGTGAACCTTAATCAAGAGAATGGAAAGAACAAAGAAGGTGAAAAAACTACTAGTTGCCAAGTGAAGTGGTTTGCATGTTAACCGCAATGCACGTTGGATTGTCGGCCGTCCGTTTTGATGTTTCATCATTTGTTTGTCATGGTGTGTTTAACGTCGACATTGATCCGAACCACCGGAACGAACGTAAACCTCGTATATATGAGGAATATCAAGCCACATGTTTTGTATTATAATCCCCACTAAAGGCCTACTTATGCATAATTACAAAACTATTATAATTGAGTATTAATTACGGTTATTTATATGGCGTGAAGTACATGATGCAAGTATACAACGTATATATGTTAAGATTATCATGCATATATATATATATATATATTTATTTAAGTTATAGATTTCTTTATCACCTACATAATATCATGTATTTGCACGCCGTGTGTTTGATTTGGTCATCAAGTTTTACGTATGAATTTGTATAATTATCTAACTTTGTATTAATTGAAAGCTCTAAATTCAGGAGATTTAAATTACTTGGTCTAGACTCAGAATCCAATCTAACTTGGAAAAACCATCTTACTAGCAATATGCATATTGTTGTGATATGATTTCCACATCGGGAAAATTAGACCTTGTATGTGTTTTATAAGGGTTTAGGTCACTTTATCTATTGTTAATTGGTTTTCGATGTGAACATTATACTACCTTATTATGTATTTGACATTGAAATGAAAAATTCCAAATGACATGTCAATGAACTAACTCAATCTTCATAACTAACTCCCCCAATAATGTTGGGTAAAACATATGATTTGGTAAGATATACATACTAATCCAAATGTCACACATGTCTTCAACGTTAAGATATGGGACAACAATACGTGAAATACCAATACCAAACCAAAATCCAATTCCAGCTTCATTTCTACCATTGCACCACTCCAATCCATGCCACAACCTTTCGAGCCTTTTCTATTCGCCTTTCGAGCTTTTCTACTTGCCTAAGCAAAGGCCATGCATATGTATTGCTTACGACCTCACATCGATCTCTCTATTTTCTCTTGCGTGACAAATTCCTCCAACCCAGAAAACCCTAGTTATTCGACACGCGGCAAGAACCCATAAGTCAATACTTATACCAAACCCAGAAACAAACCCTAACTATCGGACACGCGGCAAGAACCCACCGAGTCCAAGTGTCAAGAGATTAACATATGCTTAAGTAGCTTAACGATATTGATCACCACGAAACTTCTTCATGAGTCACCAAGAACATATATAGCATCTTCGAGTGTAATTTCATCTTCTAGCTAGCTCCAAAAAAGTGGACACCCAACTCCGTACGTAGAGTTTTTCATTGGTTAGTTTGAAGCTCAACCAAACTTGTGATCAGCCTAATTGAATATTTTAGTTAATTAATTACAGTCCAAGCAGATTATGAATCCTAATTATAATACTAGTCTCTTGTTTTGGACCTCACGACCTCTAAAGTAGAAGTTATTAGGACACATGTGAAGTGCCAAATCGCCAAAATCTAGAATGTGTTTCATGTTGGCGTGTCCATGATCTCTCACAAACAGGGACGGAGCTAGGATTTCATAATAGACTGGGTTAAATTATCCTTCGGTAAAAACTCGAAAATATGAATGTAAAATTTTGTATAATCCAAAATTAACTAACAGGTTTAACTGATAAATATGGAAATTTGGATTGAAGCCATGAATTTAATTAAATATGTATGCATTATGGATATTTTGTTTTCAATTATTTCCTAATTACTCTCTTGCTTATTAATAAGAGGTAGACTCTTTGATTTTCTTTGTTACAGTATGTTAAAGATTAATGCAGCTATTTTATTCAAATATTAACAAAAACTCTCTAGGCTATAGCCCAGATACCACTGCACTATCCTCCGTCTCTGCCCACAAGATTATGCTCATACATGCATGTATTAGTTGCACCAATAATCTCTCGGGGAGATAATATTTGTGAATAAGATGACAAAATTTGGTCATAAACTTGTAAGATTGTCATATGTGATGTAGTTACATCTAACTGAAGTAAAATTACCTAAACAATAACTATATTTATGACAATGCCAACAAATTTGTTGTTAGATTTGTAAACGAGTGTGTCATATACATGAAGGTATGGTAAATTCTTCTTAATTTTATATAATTGATTGAACACCCAAATTATCTTTGAAACTATCTTAAAAGTCATGTCAACACCACTCATGCTTCAACCGGATGCTTCATGCTTATTTTTATAACGTTCCTTATCACAACCAGCCATATTCAACTCTCATGCAGCTAGCCTAATTAATATTATAATATTTCTGTCTGTTGTTTTGGACATCCTGATCGACTTGTAAAGAATAAGTTAGGACATGTGAAGCGGCCAAAATCCAGAATGTGTTTCATGTTGGTGTGTGCCCATAATCTTCAAAGATACGAATATCTCATTTCTTCTTCTCAACAATTTAAACTCGTGGTTCCCAATTTCTGCATATTTTAGTTCTCGTTGGTTTTGTTATATATGTGATGGAGAAGAGTAACGACACGTCGCCTCTCTCTCTCTCTCTCTCACTAAAAAGGCCACCCACAAGCATCGTTGGCATATCCAGACGTCCAAGGCATCATCTTCTTCTTCTTCTTCGTTTTGGCGTCCGACGTGGACCAACCGTTTTGCTCCGCGCCATGCATGTGGGACCCTCTGAAAACAGTGAACAACCTTCTGCTGTGGCCATGACGCATGCATCGCGGTCACCGGGGCTCCTTCTTCAATTATATCTGGCAACCGATTTTCCACCGTTTGCTATCATTATCCACTGGCGCCGTCCGCATCAATTGGATTCCCAACTCTCTTGGAGTTTTTCCCTTTTTTACTTCCCTTTCACGTTTCAATCATTACCCTCAAGATCTTCCATCGGTCGTCTTCTAATTCTATTAAGACCTAGCTACAACATATAATGATTTCCAACCAATATGATTTCTTCGTTTCTTTTACTGGTTTAAGCTACTCAGTTTAAGACGCAGATGCATGTTTTAGACAAGAGAATGAAATACATATGATATGAGTTTATATGGTATTGCACGTTAATACTACTAAAACTATAATACGACGTTATCGAGTGTCGAGATTGACAATTATGACAATAACTCAAAAATGTAATCTAAGCAACTTTGTAGCTTATGTTTTAGCTAATATATGTAACTTTGAGCATTCATCGATCACCATTTCAATTTTTGCCCAGTATTATTTGGTCTAGTGACATCAGTCTCCGTCTTGTAAATGAGAGGCCGTGAGTTCGACTCATGATAGACTCGTTGTAACATTTAAGTTGTTTGTTTGATAAAAAAAAACATTCATCAATCACTACTTTAATTTTTTTATCGATGAGCTGTGACTTGATTGATTAGGTAGGCTAATTAACAATGTTGAAGTCATGAGTTCATACCTTATCGTCGACGTATGTAGGTGTGTGAGTTTATAATAAAAAAAATAGTTAAAAAAAAAGAAAAAGTATACGTGACTCTTGTAATAATAGTCGATCTTAGACTAGTAAGGTTTCAATAGAGGTTGCTAGTGTCCTTCTAATTTGGACAATGAAAACTGCGAATGTCCTATAGACTTTACCATCTGATATTTATTTGGCATAAAAGAAAACTAAAAAATGCAACAACCATCGTGAGCATGTTCGTCGTTTCTTCATGAAAATGAAAAACACAACCGAATTCATAATGACAAAAATAGGTAGTTTGAAATTCCACTACGCTAATCAGTCTACGTGCCCATTGGTGTTCATGGTTCAATGATCGAGCAAGCTCATCTGCATAAACAATTAATTAGTCTCTCTACCTTACTAAACAGCCGGCATGACTACCTTACTGAACACCAAGACCATAAGAATATATATTAAAAAGAAAGTCAACGAATTCAAGGGTATTGATCTTGTTAGCCACCAAACCCTAATATGCCTCCGTGTTGGGTAGGGGGCTTTTCCCATTCTCAATTCTTTCGTCCACACAAGTCTTCCACTAGACAACTCTCGTCGCCACCTTTACAACCACATGTCCCTAAAATATTAACCCCCAAAAAACCAACGGCCCCGATCTGCCCCATCTCCCTGATCAGGATAAGGATAAAACCCAGTATCTTCCTTCCCCCCAACTCTCCCTCCATTCTTTTACGGATATCCTTCTTTTACTCACACAAAGAGGCAAGCCAACCTCTAACCATGACGTCACCCGCGCCCCTTTTATCCATTTGGCAAAAAAAGAATTCCAGGTCATCACGACCCCAAACGATTCAACGCTTCGAACCTTCACGGTTCACACTCGTATAAATACCCGCCTTCTTCTTCTCCAAAATTCACACTCATTTTTTTTCGTAATTTCAAAAACAAAACAAAACAAAAAATGGAGAAGAATTCGAGTCAGTTCAGTCAATCCCACACGGCTTCCTGGATCAGGGGCAAGTGCGTAGGCCGCGGCGCGTTCGGGACGGTCGACATCGGAGTCAACAAGTGCGACGGTGAAGTGTTCGCCGTGAAATCAGTCGACCTCGCCGCGTGCCTCCCCGTCCAGGAGGAGGCGCTGGAGAACGAAATCAGGATTCTCCGGTCGCTGTCGTCACCCTACGTCGTGAAGTATCTCGACGACGATTTCACGGCGCCTTCGTGCCGGAACCTGCACATGGAGTATTTACCGGGCGGCACCGTTATGGACTCTGCTGCTGACATGGAGGAGAGTGTGGTGCAGTCGCGGACGTGGTGCGTGGTGTCGGCTCTGAAGTACGTACACTCCCGCGGGGTTGTTCACTGCGACGTGAAAGGGAGAAATGTTTTGGTGGGGCCCGTTCCGGAACAGGCGAAGTTATCGGACTTCGGCTCGGCCGTGGATTTGAATAGGGACGCGTGTAGGGGGAGGATTCTGCCACGTGGGAGCCCGCTGTGGATGGCGCCGGAGGTGATCAGCGGGGAGTATCAGGGGCCGGAGTCGGACGTGTGGTCGTTGGGGTGCACGGTGATCGAGATGGTCACGGGGAAGCCGGCGTGGGAGGACGAGGGGTTCGAGACGCTGAGCCGGATCGGGTTTTCGGGCGGGTTGCCGGAGTTTCCGACCCGGCTGTCCGAAACGGGTCGGGATTTTCTGGATAAGTGTCTGAGGAGGGACCCGAAGGAGCGGTGGAGCTGTGATCAGCTGCTGCGGCACCCGTTTCTGGCGTCGGTTGCGCCGAATGCTGCGGCGGATTCTTCGCCGCGGTGCGTGCTCGACTGGGTCAACTCGGAGTTCGAAGACGACGAAGACAATTGTTCCATTCACGAGGTTTCCGCTAAGGAGAGGATTGGTAAATTGGCGACCAGCTCAGGGGCATATTGGGAATTTCAAGAGGGTTGGACGGTGGTGCGGGGTTGCGAAGAATTGGAATCCGGCGCGTTTTCGCGGGAAGAGACGAGTTTGGGATATTTAGATTGCGAAGGGGCATTTTCGGGAAGTGAAAGTTGTGGTGGCGGTGAATTGGTGGAGTGGGCACGCAACGAGTGTGATACGGTTGGGCCAAGTGGTTGTTGGTATGGGCCGTCGGTGATGGAAGATTCGGCGGTGGAAGAGTGGAGCGTCGGCAAAAGAAGATCAAAGTCTTTATGTAATTTGTGTACACACAGATTATTACTTTCATATTCTTTTGGGGTGGAGATGAATAAAGTACTGGGTTTTATGATGTGTTATATTGTTTTACCCTATGTTATTTTTGCTTGGAGATATATAATAAAGTCGAAATATTATTTGATTTTTCGTGTTGGGTGGGGACTCATAATTTTGTTTCTACTTTTGGTCCCAAAAGAGGATATCGTAGATAGCATTAAGGGTACGAAGAATTTTGGTAGGTGTTGAAGATTTAGGACGAAAGATATATGTGAAAGTGTGATGGAAACTAGCCAGTGTTTCTTGCACACCAATTGGGTTCACAAGTTGGTTTGCAAGTGTGTTAGGACAAGTAATTAGTGTTCAATTTGATCATTCGATGAAAATATCTTTGAGGATAAGCATCAAGAAGACAAGAACTAAAAACAGTGAGAGAAAGGCGGGGAGGAAATGGAAGTCGTATATGACAAATTGAGACTTAGAGTTCAGACCGTTTGTTCTACTTGATGTTACAACAAATGGTTATTGATTCGTACTGTTCTTATCATGGTCTTGGTAAAACCCGAGAAGCTCTGGGGAACATATGAGTGATGACTCGATGTCATATAATACCATTGGTAGAGCCGCGTAACTAAGTATTGATTCATATCCATCCTCTACTATGCTATTGCTTCTTAATTTGGTATGTCGATTACAAGACTTTTGTTTCTGCCCTAACGAAAGAACTACACCTATTTAAAGACGGGCGTTTTTTTTGTTTTTATATATTTTTTTTGTATTAAGTAAAGTAGAAGATCACATGTACATGACTAGCCCTCAAAGAGCCACATAAGAATCAAGCCATACAAACTACCCTAAAATAACATAATGCAATCATCATGTGACGAAACTCAAGAGAACACTAGACTCAACATAAGATCATCCTACGCATAGGTATTACCTCACGTTCCACGGTAACAAATTAAAAACCTAAAAAACTAGATTAAAAACTTAAAACAGACTAGGCCCAACCCAAGTCAGGTTCAATCCTATAACCAACACCATGGAGGCCCAATGAAGACCTAGCACCCACCGACCACCATGCACCCCGACCCCATCAACCGCCTGAAACCCGTCATCGTTTGCATCACCACCTCGATCTAGAAGAGTAGAAAAGGAGACACTCGTCACCACTAACTGAAATCGAGTTAGTGATCATAGCCACCGTCGACCACTGCTTCGAACAAGAGAACGAATCTAGCGACCAAACGGACGATCGTTGAAGGCTTAGCCAGGCTCGACAACCTCATCTTTCACTACTTGACCCAAAATACCAGACTTCACCCACCCTCGCACCGGCTGAAGAGACGCACCGGTACGAGGCTCTCTCCTCTAGGGCGACTCAGGACGTGAAAAGAACTAACATTGTGGCGTTTTTGATTTTTGCTTTCATATAATACATAACTTATAAAGAAATTATTTTAAGGTGCTATGGTTGTATTTGTTGATTTGAGTTATGCTAGATTTGATAGGGTTCAAACTTAATCTTCGTGACGTCAGCTGTTAATGTAACTTTTGTCTACTTTGATGAGTTTGATCACATTAGCGGTTGCTACATACTTACTAATAGCATTAATCCATCGAGTCTCTATGTAATATTTTTCGTTTAGTTTTAACCTCAAATGTTAGACATGTAGCTTCTCAGTTATTATACAGAGGAAAGAGGACCCCCATTAACTTGATTTCAAAAAAACCAAAAAAAAGGAGTTCTGCATGATAAAAGCTAGAACACAGAATTAGGAAATTATTATAGTAACACCACCTGATCTATTAAACCGGGTAAAGACAAAGAGGAGGTCAACCTTAGCCCAAAGTTCTCTTAAAAAAGGCCCATCTCCTCCGCTAAAGGCTAAATGCCAACACCAGTAGGGAGTAGGGACCCATACGCAAAAAAGTTCCTTAAACGGCCCATGCAAACCATCACTCTCATTCTCATCATCATTTTCGTTTTGCGTAAAGGAAACCGAAAACTTGGTAGTCCCTCAGAATCCCACACTGATCTTCCAACAGCAAAAAAAACCTGATCCAGGCGCCATGGCCTCCGCCGCTGCCAATGCCCCCATGACCATGAAAGAGCAGCTCACGGTAACTCTCCTCTCCCTTCATTTTCTCGTCTCAGCCCTAATTTCTGATCTGATTTCGATCCGTTGCGTTTCGGAATTGTTTCTATTTTTGGATTGAGCAATGTGTTTTAGAGTGATTCGAGTGTGTTTGAATTTTTGATTTTGTGTGTTTGTAGCTGCCGAGTATTGGTATAAATCCGCAGTTCATTACGTTTACGCATGTGACCATGGAATCGGATAAGTACATTTGCGTCAGGGAGACCTCGCCGCAGAACAGCGTGGTGATCATTGACATGAGCATGCCTATGCAGCCGTTGCGGCGACCTATTACTGCCGATTCGGCTCTGATGAATCCGAATTCCAGGATTCTTGCTCTTAAAGGTATGATCACTCGGTCTTTTGTTCGTCGGAAATGATTGATTATTTGCGCTGTGTTAAGCGTGAATGTAATGTACTTGTGTAGAATATGAATGGAATGATTTGCTTTGTTTTTGATTGGTTTGATTGCGTTACTGGTCGTTAACGGGATACAATTTGCAGCTCAAGTGCAAGGAACTACTCAGGACCATTTACAGATATTTAACATTGAGCTGAAAACAAAGATGAAATCACATCAGATGCCTGAGCAGGTGATGATCTTGCCCCACTATCGGGAATTTAGAAATGTTGAATATGATTCTAGCTATCTGTTTGATTTTATGAATTTATTTTTTGTTTTGTTATTTTTAGATTGTGTTTTGGAAGTGGGTCACTTCTAAGATGCTTGGGATGGTCACAGTGACCTCAGTATACCATTGGCTAATTGAAGGTAAGATGTCTTTACATTTATTGAATTTTTCTATATGTGTGTGTTTCCTGCTTCTCATTATTAGCTCATCTTTCCATATATGACTGTTATTCTAATTCGGTGTCAATGTATCATATTATTAGGGGATTCTGAGCCAACAAAGGTGTTTGAGCGTACAGCTAATTTAGCAAATAATCAAATTATCAACTACCGTTGCGATCCCTCTGAAAAGTGGTTGGTCTTAATTGGAATTGCTCCTGGTTCTTCTGAGGTTAGTGTTAGATGATTTGTTGAAGTTTCTGTAATCCAGTCAATGGATTCCCAAATATTATTATTTTATGTAAAATTAGCGGTATTGATAGTGGTTTACCAGGTTTTATGTCAGCTTTGACAATTAACACTGCTTTTTACCATAAACTAATTGTAGAGGCCACAACTGGTTAAAGGAAACATGCAGCTTTTCTCTGTGGAGCAGCAACGTAGTCAGGCTCTTGAAGCACATGCTGCATCATTTGCCACAATTAAAGTGCGGTTCTTTTACTCCTACCCATCTTCTCATGAGATTTAGTAATACAGTTGCTGCTTTTCTGTTTCAAATTCTTACTGATATATATATTTTGAATATAGGTTGCAGGGAACGAGAACCCTTCAACTCTTATATGCTTTGCTGCAAAGTCCTCCAACGCCGGACTAGTTACATCAAAGTTGCATGTTATTGAGCTTGGTGCCCAGCCAGGTTCAGTGGTTATTCATTTGCATCTCTTTTGAATATATGAGAATGTGCACCGACCCCATGTATTAGCTTTTATTTTCTAGTAGCATGATGAAAAAGTTCCCTCAGTTCATGGAATTCCTAAGCTTTCTTAAAGCTTATTAATCTGTTACATGCTATTTTTACTCGAGGATTCACATTTGGAACTGATCTACTGTAAATGGTTCATCAGGAAAACCATCATATACTAAGAAGCAAGCAGATCTCTTCTTCCCTCCGGATTTCGCTGATGACTTTCCTGTGTCAATGCAGGTCTTAATATAGTTGCTCATTTCCTTAATTTGTCCTGTACACATTCAGTATCAGTACTAATTACAATACTTCCTTTTTTCCATTTTGGAATTTCAGATATCAGAGAAGTATGGGTTAATATATGTAATCACAAAGCTTGGACTTCTGTTCGTATATGACCTAGAGACAGCAACCGCAGTTTATAGAAATCGAATCAGTCCGGATCCTATATTTTTGACTGCTGAAGCTTCATCTGTTGGGGGCTTTTATGCAGTCAATAGGCGTGGTCAGGTGTTACTTGCTACTGTAAATGAACAAACAATTGTACCTTTTGTTAGTGGTCAGGTATGCTTTTGAATGAATTTGTGCTTTTGGCTACTGGAAAAGAGAAAAGATTCTGGTTAAATTGTTGTTTGGTCATTTACAGTTAAACAATTTGGGACTCGCAGTTAGTCTTGCCAGAAGAGGAAATCTTCCTGGTGCTGAAGACTTGGTAAGATTGCAGTTAATTTATTATATATATATATATATTAGCTTAAATAAATGTGGTCAATACTTTTATGTGATGCTAAGCAAGGAAGGAGAGACAGAGAGATTGCTTACTATTTTTACTAATAAACAGAGACAATTTTTGTCCACCATTATTGTCTTCCTAGATAAAATGGAATTTCACCTTGAAGACTGTTGCATATGTCATAGTCTATTAGATAGAGAATGGTTTTCTGTTTACTTCTAGAAAATCTAATTAAAAAATTCCTTGGCAATTTCTACATTTAAAATGGGAATGCAACAAGTATGCGCTATCTCTCTACCCTTATGCTGTGATAGTGAGTGTGACCTGTAGAAATTCAATCTTTTTTTTTTCTTTAGAAAACCTTTTCCTGGCAACTTCATTGGTGAAATATCTAACTTCAAGTGTTTTAGGTGGTTATCGTCTCAAGAGATCAATATTATTAATCACAAAAAGACATTAGATTTTGTGGACTAGGAGTCACATATCATAAGTGCATTTGGTGATAACTTAATACTACATTGTGTGGCCCTCTTGCTCAGGTTGTCCAGCGATTCCAAGAATTGTTCTCTCAGACGAAATATAAGGAGGCTGCAGAGCTTGCTGCAGATTCTCCAATGGGAGTACTCCGTACACCTGAAACTGTTACTAAATTTCAGGTACAGGGTCTTAGTATTGCTTTTTATATTCATATATTCCTTCTGTGAGATCATCTGCATCTTCATGTATCTCCTTTAGATTACATTTTCGAACATTTTTCTTCATTTACAAGATGTGCAATCTTTGTAACATGAACTAGTTTGCTCATGTTGTTAATCTAATTTTTGTTACAGAGTGTTCCTGTGCAAGCTGGGCAAACACCACCGTTGTTGCAGTACTTTGGAACTTTGTTAACTAAAGGGAAACTCAACGCTTTTGAATCATTGGAACTGTCACGTTTGGTTGTGAATCAAAACAAGAAAAATCTTTTGGAGAATTGGCTAGCGGAGGACAAGCTTGAATGTAGTGAAGAGCTAGGAGATCTTGTGAAGGTCTGATATGAAACTTGAAAATTTTGTGTTTGGAAATAATCACTTAGTCCGTACAGAGTTTAGGTTCAATACTTGATAATATATCTGAACTGGGTTTTAATTTGTTTACTTCTTGGGAGAAATAGATAAATTTGTGCTCTGCTCTTCTGAACTCAATTTTTAAAATTCATAACATGATTTGCATAGTAAAGAAAGAAACACTTTGACAATGGGGTTTGAGTTGGCGCTTGGAGATCAATGAAGGTCTATAAATGATCCTGCTGCAAGTAAAGAACTTAGAGTTCACTAACTGGTATACCTGAAATGAGTTAAATGTGTAACATATCAACACAAATCATGTTAGACAGCTCTTTACCTTTTATTCAACAATTACCTATTTGAGTTTGTTCAGCATCCAATATTATTGTACTATTGTATTTTTTTTTGGTAAATCTAATGTAAAACATATTTTTCTGTGCAGACAGTGGATAATGACCTTGCTTTGAAAATATACATCAAAGCCAGGGCAACTCCAAAAGTTGTTGCAGCCTTTGCTGAGAGAAGGGAATTTGACAAGATTTTAGTATACTCAAAACAGGTTACATAGATTCGCTTTTCTTTGAAAGACACTAGGATATGGCACACATTTATTGTTGAGCCACTTTTACTATAATGATCGTAATAATTGTAATATCTTGACAATGATATGTTGGCTCTTACTGATGTATTTTACCATTACGATTTTTTTCATTATCACAGGTTGGATATACACCTGATTATATGTTCCTTCTGCAAACAATTTTGCGGACAGATGCCCAGGTATGTGCATTCTACTAGAATAATTTTCATGTAGTTTTTTATTTTTTTGCGCATTAGTTTTGTTACTGTGTGAGCTCATAGCTAATATCTTCTTGAAAATGGTATGTGTTAATGTAACGTATCTGGTATTGATACAACTACAACTATCTTGATGGCAGGGGGCTGTCAATTTTGCTCTAATGATGTCTCAAATGGAGGGAGGTTGCCCTATTGACTACAATACCATTACTGATCTGTTCCTTCAGGTTTGACTTGATAAATACTTTCTTGTCCTCTTAACATTTTCGGTCTATCTATTCTCGTTGTACATTTGAAATGAAAAGTATGATTTATTCCGGGATTTATTGTGGGTGTTTTTCTCGTTTTTCAGAGGAATCTCATTCGCGAGGCAACGGCCTTTTTGTTGGATGTGCTGAAGCCGAATCTACCCGAGCATGGCTTCCTTCAGACAAAGGTTCTCATATTTTTTTCCCCTTTCTTAAACTTCAAATTTTGCTTGTTTTGTTTACAAATGCATCTACAAATTTTTTGTCTATTCATTTACATATCAGCTACATGTACTTTGTTCAGGTTTTGGAAATCAATCTTGTGACTTTTCCTAATGTTGCGGATGCTATATTGGCCAATGGTATGTTCAGTCATTATGACCGCCCCCGCGTTGGTCAACTCTGTGAAAAAGCTGGTTTGTATTTGCGTGCCTTACAGGTATGGTACTTGTTGAATTCTGATCAAATAGATTCCATAGTAGATATGACAAATATTCCGTGGACTAAAGAGTATGTCTGACCTGCAGCATTATACCGAGTTGCCTGATATTAAACGAGTCATTGTGAACACACATGCAATTGATCCTCAGGTAGGCACTTAAATGTCCATATAACTTTGACCTATGTGAAAACCGTATAGTTTATTAACTACAAAATTCATTGTAGGCTCTTGTTGAGTTCTTCGGGACTCTTTCCATAGAATGGGCTCTCGAGTGCATGAAAGATCTTCTACTTGTCAATCTTAGGGGCAATCTTCAGATTATCGTGCAGGTAATTAGTTCATTTAGTATTTGACCAGCTGTTGCTCTTCATAGTTTATAATATTGATCTTAACTATCTTTGTGCAGACTGCCAAAGAGTATTCCGAGCAACTGGGTGTAGATAAATGTATAAAGTTGTTTGAGCAGTTCAAGTCCTATGAGGGGTTGTACTTTTTCTTAGGCTCATACTTGAGCTCCAGGTATCTATTTCTTATTAGTGTAAAGTGAAAACTTTTGCTGAATGAGTTTGATAAATGTATTGTTCTCTTCTCTCTCTCATTTATTCATTATTTCTGGACAGTGAGGATCCCGATATCCACTTTAAGTATATTGAAGCAGCTGCAAAAACTGGACAGATTAAGGAGGTGGAGCGAGTGACTCGTGAATCTAACTTTTATGATGCTGAGAAGGCTAAGAACTTTCTAATGGAAGCCAAGCTTCCAGATGCACGTCCTCTAATTAATGTCTGTGATCGTTTTGGCTTTGTTCCTGATCTCACTCATTACCTATATACGAACAATATGCTCCGTTACATTGAAGGTTATGTCCAAAAGGTAATCATACTTTTGAGGCTTTATATCCATTTTTTTTTTTTTTCAAATTTAGGCTTCCCTCCTGTTAAAATTTTATGCTGGCATGTTTTGGTGAACTTGAACAGTAAGCGTGATTACTCTTCTATGGCTTGATAGGTCAATCCGGGAAATGCTCCTTTAGTTGTTGGGCAGCTTTTGGATGATGAATGCCCTGAAGATTTCATCAAAGGTCTTATTCTATCAGTTCGTTCTCTTCTACCAGTTGAACCCCTTGTTGATGAATGCGAAAAGAGGTGAAGTATTCTTTTCTTGGACCTCTCTTGCTGTCATGATCAAATAATATAAAATCAATTCTTTTTCTTATTTTAATTTGCAGGAATCGTCTTCGCCTGCTCACTCAGTTCTTGGAGCATCTTGTGAGTGAAGGAAGCCAAGATGTACATGTTCATAATGCTCTTGGTAAAATCATCATAGATAGCGGCAACAATCCAGAGCATTTTCTCACAACTAACCCATATTATGATTCCCGCGTTGTGGGTAAATATTGTGAAAAAAGAGATCCGACCCTTGCCGTTGTTGCTTACCGTAGAGGACAATGTGATGATGAACTTGTTAATGTAACAAATAAGAATTCATTGTTCAAACTCCAGGCCAGGTGTGTGCATCTGTTTGATACTAGGATGTTGGATTATGAATTTCCAGTGTGGTTTTCTAATGCTATTGTTTTGATATATGTGTACCAGATATGTTGTGGAAAGAATGGATGATGACCTCTGGGCTAAGGTCCTTGATCCTGAAAATGAGTATAGAAGGCAGCTCATTGATCAAGTTGTCTCAACTGCTTTGCCTGAAAGCAAGAGCCCTGAGCAAGTTTCAGCAACTGTTAAAGCGTTTATGACTGCAGACCTTCCACATGAGTTGATTGAGCTTCTTGAAAAGATAGTGCTCCAGAATTCAGCTTTTAGTGGAAACTTCAATCTACAGAATCTTTTAATCTTGACTGCAATCAAGGCTGATCCGTCCAGAGTCATGGATTATATCAATCGATTAGACAACTTTGATGGACCTGCTGTTGGAGTAATGGCTATCGAAGCCCAACTCTATGAGGAAGCTTTTGCAATCTTCAAGAAGTTCAATTTGAATGTTGATGCTGTCAATGTTCTGTTGGATAACATTCACAGCATTGACCGTGCTGTAGAGTTTGCATTCAGGGTTGAAGAAGATGCTGTTTGGAGCCAGGTTGCCAAGGCCCAACTACGAGAGGGGCTTGTGAGTGATGCTATTGAGTCATTCATTCGTGCTGATGATGCCACCCAGTTTTTGGATGTCATACGTGCTGCTCAGGATGCAGATGTGTATCATGACTTGGTAAGGTACCTTCTGATGGTTAGGCAGAAGGCGAAAGAGCCCAAGGTAGACAGTGAACTCATATATGCATATGCTAAGATTGATCGACTTGGTGATATTGAAGAGTTCATTCTTATGCCAAATGTTGCTAATCTCCCAAATGTTGGGGATCGCCTGTATGATGAAGAACTATATGAAGCAGCCAAGATCATATTTGCATTTATTTCTAACTGGGCCAAGCTGGCGTGTACTCTAGTGAAGCTCAAGCAGTTTCAAGGTGCTGTTGATGCTGCCCGGAAAGCTAACAGCTCAAAAACTTGGAAGGAAGTTTGCTTTGCATGTGTTGATGCTGAGGAATTCCGGTTGGCTCAAATTTGTGGACTCAACATCATCATCCAGGTACGATTCTTGTATTCTGTACTATCTATTTTACTTTGCTAGGCTTCATAAACTTATATCTGATGCTTTTGTTTATAAGATAATTGTAGCAATGTATTTAATTTCATGTTCTGTATCAGGTGGATGATTTGGAAGAAGTCAGTGCGTTTTACCAGAACAGGGGGTGCTTTAATGAACTCATTAGTCTCATGGAGAGTGGACTAGGATTGGAACGTGCACATATGGGCATCTTTACTGAGTTGGGAGTTCTATATGCGAGATACCGTTCTGAGAAGCTCATGGAGCACATTAAACTGTTTTCTACTCGTCTCAACATTCCCAAACTTATACGAGCTTGTGATGAACAGCAGCACTGGAAGGAATTAACATACTTATATATACAATATGATGAATTTGATAATGCTGCAACCACCATAATGAACCACTCCCCAGAAGCATGGGAACACATGCAATTCAAGGATGTGATAGTCAAAGTTGCAAGTGTTGAGCTTTACTATAGGGCTGTGCACTTTTATTTGGAAGAACATCCTGATATTATCAATGATGTTCTAAATGTGCTTGCACTTCGTGTGGACCAAACCCGAGTGGTGGATATAATGCGAAGGGTTTGCTTCTATCTTACCATGCTATTAGTATTATTTTTTGCTGTAACATTTCTCTTGTATAAGGGATTTTACATTTTCAATGGTTTGGGTTTCAGGCTGGTCACATCTGTCTGGTAAAGCCATACATGGTTGCAGTCCAGAGCAACAATGTAACAGCTGTAAATGAAGCTCTAAATGAAATATATGTTGAGGAGGAAGACTATGACAGACTTCGTGAATCTATAGATTTGCATGATAGCTTTGATCAGATAGGTCTTGCGCAAAAGGTGAGGTTGAAGGTTCTCATTAATTAAAATTCTTTTGCTTGGAACCTGTATTTATTATTGTTAATGATGTAACTGAGCAGCTTGAGAAACATGAGCTTCTTGAGATGAGACGTGTTGCTGCATACATTTATAAGAAAGCTGGAAGATGGAAGCAATCCATTGCATTGTCAAAAAAGGACAAGCATTACAAAGACGCAATGGAGACGTGCTCACAGTCTGGTGATCATGATCTTTCCGAGGAATTGCTTGTCTATTTCATCGAGCAGGTCTGTGTTCTTTGTATGCATGAGATAAAGAGAGCTCATACATGTCAAATAAAGCAAGTAGATGTCTGCTTAAAATGCACAGTTTTATTTTTTCTTTTCTCTTCACTCCCCACAATTTAAAGGGAAGGGATTCACTCCATGCTTCCCAATTCTATTTGCAAGAATTGTTCTAGAAGCGGTTTTGTAATATCTTCTTATCTGATGTGAATGTAGGGAAAGAAAGAATGTTTTGCATCGTGTCTCTTTGTTTGTTATGATTTAATCCGGCCAGACGTTGCTCTTGAGCTGGCATGGATGAACAATATAATCGATTTTGCCTTCCCATACATCCTACAGGTAATGTTTTATTCTATTTTTAATTTCTGGTTTCATTGTGCATTGATTATTTTGTCAATGGTCCCTCACTTAACCTGCTCTCCTCTCTCAGTTTATGCGTGAGTACACAGGCAAGGTTGATGAACTTATCAAAGACAAAATTGAGTCTCAAAAAGAGGTGAAAGCCAAAGAGCAAGAGGAGAAGGAATTGGTTGCGAAGCAGGTATTGTCTTATTCTTTTGTTATTAATGGCCTTCATCATACATTTGTTATCTCCAAGAACTATATTTCGTCTTCAAGACTGCTTGGTTTATAGTAGGCATCATTTTTATATATAACTTGTAATCGAGCTCTTATCTTGACAAACACACACAAATATATAAAGTAACATACAAGAGTGGTTTGGTTTCTTGCTTTTACCTTTGCATCTTTGCATGCTCAAAAGCCACTATGCAGGTGTCAACATAAATGCAACAATGGTTTGTTAGTCTAATTCAATTCACATTTAGTAAATTTTGTGGAATATGGACTTCCGGTCCGTTTATTTACATTCTTTCCTTGTGAACTAACAGCTAAACTATTAGAAATGAAAAGAAATTAACTCGTGTGTAATCTGCAGAACATGTATGCTCAGTTGCTTCCTGCTTTGCCTGCACCTCCGGGTATGGGTGGAGGTTTTGCTCCACCTCCAATGCCACCAATGCCACAGATGGGTGGGATGGGGATGCCTCCCATGCCTCCTTTTGGGATGCCACAAATGGGCCCTTCCTATTAATATCTGCAACATTGAAGTTTTGTGACTGTTCTAACAGCTTCTACCGGGTGAAGCTACCAGAGATTTGATTCTACATTGTCTCATGGCTGTGATGAAATGGAGGGTGAAGTGAAATATTCTCCCACTTTCCTGGCAGAGCATCTTCTAACAGAGAATTATCATTTTCTTTCTGAAACTTTTTAGTCACAATATCAAATTCTTTTCAGTCGGCTGTCAAGTCTGAGCTGAGTAGGGTGTTGTTCGAGTTGTCTCTGTTTCCCCCATGATGGCCAAGGAGCCTGCTCTTGCTAATGGCTTGGCTTCTGACTACTTAACTACTTGTATAGGTTCATTTTTGAAACTAAATTTCAGTAGTATGAAATATTTAGTGAAATTATGTACAAACGTCTTCCCCTTGATACGAAACCAATGGCGCTAGTTTACTAAATTATCAGAGTTTATCCTTCAGCATCTTAAAAAATCTTGTTGCTTATCATCTATCATCCTCTTTGATCGTCATTCATGGGGTAAATAATATGCAAATGCGGTGAGTTATTGTGATGGCTATAAGCCTCATAACTATATATCTGTATTTTCAGAAGCACATTTTTTCCATCATGAATTTGCATTTCAAATTAAAAGTTCACCTGAGAACTAGAGCATTAGATGATAGTGGGTGCTTTACCTCTGACACCTTCATCAGCATTTGTATGGATAATGGATGGATGGGTCAACAAAAATTTGAATGTAAATTTAAAAGAATAGCCAACTAGAGCATTTTGTGGACCTATTGGAGTGAAATGTTTCATTATTTGATTGTTTTAAGGTGAGCCGAAGATTGTTTGGTCTCTTTAACAGCTTCGTGAATTAAACTTGTGTTCAGGAGATTCAAATTTGACACTCGATCACTAGACTATTTATAATAATCAGATGCCACATTACATAATGAACAAACAAAAGTATGAGTCACAACATTTAATTGATTTCTTATTTATTATTTACGTGTTTTTTATTAAATTTGAACGAGAGCTTAGTTAAAAGCTAGCCCGTAAGTTTTTCTGACATAATAGTTTCTTAATTGTAATTAAATTGCAAAATTATTATTATAAAAGAAAATAACGAAAATATAGAAAAGAACTTAGGGTTTTTATTTGGTTATTGGGGGTTTTCAATTTTTTTTTGGCCGTAAACTTTACGCTGGCTCACTCATATATAAAAACCGTGAAACCCTCGTACCCTGCTTTACATTTTCCCTTCTAAATCTCTCTGTCGCACACCCTTCTCTTCGCTTCTACTACTCTCCTCCCTACTCTCTCTCTCTACTCTCTCTCTACTCCTTACCATGTCTTCCGCCGACGCCGAGCACCGAGAAGAAGAGGAGCCCCTCGCCGGAGATGACGAGGACACCGGGGCCCAGGTCGCTCCGATCGTCAGGCTCGAGGAGGTCGCCGTCTCCACCGGCGAAGAGAACGAAGACGCTATCCTCGATCTGTACGTTTTCGCTTTCTCCGATTCGTTTCCCGTTTGAATTCCTAGGGTTTTTGAAGGTTTTGGTAAACCTAGGGTTTGGGGTTTGGAGTTTGATCGGATCTGTGTTTTTAATCTGTGTTTTGTAGGAAAGCTAAGCTGTACCGATTCGATAAGGATGGGAATCAGTGGAAGGAGAGAGGCGCCGGGACTGTGAAACTTCTGAAGCACAAGGAGTCCAGCAAGGTTCGCCTTGTTATGCGACAGTCTAAAACCCTAAAGATCTGCGCTAATCATCTCGGTTAGTTTCGATTGGATTTTGTATAGAAAAAACGTAGTATTTTGGGTTTAGGTTTTCGATTATTCGGTGTTTTATTTTGATGTGCTTTGCTGTTTTGGTTGCAGTGCTGCCTAATATGACAGTCCAGGAGCACGCCGGGAATGAGAAGTCGTGTGTGTGGCACGCCACTGACTTTGCTGATGGTGAATTGAAGGAAGAGCTTTTCTGCATTAGATTTGCTTCCATTGAGAGTGAGTTTCATTTGATCTGCTTT
Organism: Fragaria nilgerrensis; assembly: GCA_010134655.1. Classification (NCBI taxonomy): domain Eukaryota; kingdom Viridiplantae; phylum Streptophyta; class Magnoliopsida; order Rosales; family Rosaceae; genus Fragaria; species Fragaria nilgerrensis. Next base: position 39,332,080 of record CM020979.1, read on the forward strand.
AACTTATGTTACTGATTTTGCTCCCTGAAATTGCTATTGGGATGCTACTGTTTGATGTTGTGATGTGTAACTTTAATTATCATGAATCAAGTTACTTAGACATAGATTATATGATAAAATTCACAGCATTTACTGCATTGAGATACTGTGTGCTTACACGATGATAGATTAGTTTCTAATGTGGAAATTTACCGGTTCCAAAATAGGTCACTGGTCTAGATTCTGATATTGCACAGATCAAGTGTTTTTAAAGGCGGTATCCGGCCAAAAGAAGTTGGATTTAATAAGTTGCTATGACTTTATACATGTCCTGTTGATGCGAGTCTACTTAATTGGGTTGTCTTATTGTTACTCTGCTCTTTGGTCAGTATTTATAGATTGTTGTTGGCAGGACAATACTATGTTCAATTTTCTGCGACATATTGATTCTTAAACCTTAATGTGGCCTTTAGCTAGCGCATTATTTGCCGAGTACTCTTAATTTTCTATATACACACAACCTTATCTTTGGGGACTTCTGGTTTAAGTTTTAAATGTTATTACATGTCGTATTGTTTGCTTGTTATTGGAGTAGTCAATAACCGTAATACTATACTGATGATAAACAATAGTTCATGCGCTGTACAGTTGTGGTAGTTTGAGTAATTCATCATCTTTGAGACCCTATAACAGATCATATCATCTTTAAAATCTGGTGGCAGCATTCCTAAAATATAACACAACTTCCTTCAGATTTTTCAGAATGCAGATTCTGCTTGAAGCTTCACTCCTACTCTAATGTTATATGTTTTTGTATAGACCTCTGACGTTTTAGTTTCATTCCAGCATTAGAACTATTGGGAAAAACCGTTTGCTTCGACAATATTTAGTTAGATTATCGTAAAAACAGTTATATTGGTTTACAATTTTCATCTACACGGTGTGTGTGCATTTTGTTGACGATGTGTGGCTGTTCCTTTCCTTTAACAGATAACAGGTTGTTCATGGAAAAGTTCCAGGAAGTGGCCGAGTCCCAAGAGCCTGAAGGAGAAAGTGAAGATGCTAATGCAGCTGCTGGGATTCTCGAGAATTTGAAAGTTGAGGAGAAAGAAACCACAGCCGAAAAGAAAGATGAGGAAGCCGCACCTGCTGCTGCAGTCAAGGAGGAGGAGAAGGACATTAAGAGTGATAAGGCTGCTGAAGAATCTTCGTCCTCAACTTGAATATAGGTGTTTTGTGATATCCATATATATACTTGAGATCCTGATGAGGTTAGTTTGGCTGGCTCTTGTTTCGCGTCAAGTCTTGGGACAATTCAAGGTGGTGGTGAAGTTGTTGGGTCATTGTTTATGGGCTCAACGATATGTGTCTTTTCAGAGTCTGGTTTGTTGTCAAGAGTCTCTCCCTAGAGTTTTCCCATATTGGGAGTAAGTTGCAGGACAGCAAAAATTACTTGTTATTTATAAACAGAGGTGCTTTTGTTTGGATATAAATTTCTTGATTTGTTCATGGTCTTCGGTTAGTTTTATGAGTTTTATTGCAATGAATCACATGTTGCATCTCTGCCAGAACAAAGTTGTCTTTTCTGGCAGAAGCACTTCAGTTATATTTTGTGTTGAACCTCAGGGTGGTGATGAAGGTCCTGGTTTTCTTGATATCCTAAGGTGCTTTTTATCCATTGTGGTGGTTCTTTTAGTTATAGCATTAAACCAGCCAATTGGAAAGATGTAGCCTCAAATTGAGAAAATGTGGTTCCTGTGGTTAACATTAAACAGCAGGGTTTTTAGAGGTCTTCTTCTCTTTTCATTTGTAGAAAACATGCTCAAAACTTTCAAAACTTTCATTACAAAGGAGTTAAGCAATTGAAAAGACGAGAGCCTATTTGATGTATACAGCCACAGAATCCTAATCTTTGCCTGCCAATAAAGGAAAACTTTGATGGCCTTTATCTTTTTTTTTTTTTGGGGTCTGAAGATGAGATTTCTCTCTTTTCCGTACCGTCTCTGTATCCATTGCTGCTCAAAAACTGCTCATAAGTTTTCACTCTGACACACGAGTACAAGACACGAGAATATGAATTAAAGACACGAGAATATGAATTAATGACACGTTTACTTACTTAGAATAAAATTCATTAAGAATGAAAGACGGAAGGAATGAGAGACAAAATAGAATAGTATAGAGATTTCAATTACTAAAATACTTATGAAACAAAATATATAAGCTACACATTTCGATCACTCTCAACATAATATTTTCATAAAATAAAAAAAAACATAATTTTTTCTTTATATGTTGATCTAGTTTTGTTTGTCTTTGTCTCAGTTGATAAGTTATGTATAATTAACAAACCAAACAAACTATTTTTATTTAGTGTATCAATTGTAATTATGTAGTTACATATTAATAATATAATATAGAGGCTACGTGTGCGTTTGTATATATTGCAATTTCGTCCTTGCATAAACTCTCTTCTACCATGATTTATCAAAATCATTTGGACCTAGTACTAGCATTTTGAGTGTATCTCAAATCGCAAGTTGCAAGGTTTGAACAACAAAATTAGGGCATCGTACGTTTATACATATTAGTAAATACAAAACAAAAAAAAAAATTAAACAACTTCCACAATTAGTATATTATTAGCAAATAAAAAAAGCCTTTAAAAAAAAATTAAAATTATTAGCATCTTAAACAAATTCCTCAATATTATTAGCATATAAAATTAAAGAGAGTATTTTTGAAATAAAAGTTCATTCCTGATGGTATCATTCCTAATCCCACCTCCCCCATTGGTATTACAATTCAGGGTTGTCAATGAATCGATTCCTTATTAAGAGGTGAGACTCACACTCATTTTAATTTCATTATGTGTAAGTAAACGCTGGAATTCTCCTATGCCGGAATCATTCCCTCACTTTTCAATTCCATTCCATGTAAGTAAACGTGTCCTAAGTTGCTTCGGGAGCATTTTTGAACATCCTGTTTTCATGTAACCATTGGAGGCATCATGATGGACTTTAAATAGAATAGGAGACCTTCCAAAAATGGGCAAATTTTTGTTGTTGAATAAGAGAGACCTTTCGAAGTCTCCAATCCACACCACACTTGAACCATATCCAGGGTGTAAGTATGGAATCTAAGATCCATAAGAAATTGAAGTTCAGATTTTCCCTCAAAGTGATGTAGTCCCAGAGTTGGAAATTACCCCTCTGGTAGCTAGCTCTTTGAGCTCAGCTAACAAACTTGTACATTGTTCATAAACCAAGAATTCAGATAACGTCGTCCCTCGAAAAATCTCAATCGGATTGATAACGAAATATCATTTGACATGTCGGATGAAGAAGTTTTGTGTAGTGGGTACTTGTATCCATTGAAGGATCTTTGTGAGTGAAAATAGCTCACCTTCCTGTTTATTCAAGAAATGTCGCAGTATCTGACTATCCTGTGCCATTTTGAAGTGGGAGAAGGATATTAACAAGTGACCTACCAATCTTCAAAGACAGCATTACAATCATTGAATCAAACAAATGGGGGCAGGCATTATGTAAGAGACATGCACCAAGAGCTATAAATACTTGATGTAGAGATGGTACCTAACAATAACATGCACACGCTTGTAGCTCTTTCTCTCGCTTTCACTCTTGACCATTGCTCTTTTGGCCTTTGTGTTTGAACCATCCTAATGTTGTCTCTCTTTTTTCTTTCTTATTGTAGGGTGAAAATGCATACTTGCTTCGAATCCACAAGGTTGATATCGTTATCTCTTTCAACTCCGATATTTACTGTGTCTAATAATTTAGCATAAGATGCATAATCTGTGGTGGTAGTAAATAAAGGAAAATACTTGCATAGGATGTGCGTCCAAACTCTCTCTTAATTGCATACTTTCGGATGCAACTATGCAAGTATTTTTCGTAAATAAATTTGTTTGCTATTTAATGCAAAACGATCCAACTTTGTTCTCTGTTTTACAAAATTCAACATTGCAGTCCATCCAAAATCAGTTTACAATTGATTTTGTGGTCTTGCGAAATTCTATACAGTTGTATACTATATCCTTGTACTAATTCTAAGTTCTAACATCAGTTATATGCAATGCACTGGAAATCATGCACGGCTGGAAGCCAATAATGCTGCTGGGAAACAAACATAGAAGAAGATATGGTGGTTGTCATGTAATAGTCTTAGGTAATGTTCATTCATCTGTAGTCCAAGAAAGCAAAAACAATCATCTTGCCCATAATGTACAATACATTGTTAACTGTACGGCTGGAACCCATTTGTTTTCAACTTTCGGCAAAATCCTCAACTAAGTTGGATCTGGTTGTTAAGGCGAAGGTATCCTTTAGGAAAATCCTCAAATTTTAGGACAATTGTATTATTTGGAGATGATGTATTGGCATCTTATACTATTTTGCCTATTTGGGAGATGATGAATAACAATAATGAATACAACTTACCCAACTGCATCATATACCAAACTACATGCTAACCAAACCATCTAAGGTCATGCTGCATGCACATTGCAAAGGTTTAGTGCTCATATTGTCTAATTCCAGAAGATGCTTACCCAATTTGCAAGAATCCAGCTTTTGTGGTTAGTCAAATTTAGGCTGGTGTACTTAAACTGATAGGTTAACATCATCAGTTAAGTTCAGAATATGCTTCTGTTAAGACTTCACAGCAAGTCAACAACAGTTGCCTATTCTGATCTTGTACCAAATTACCAATTTTGACAATCTTAAGGACTAAGGAGTATGATTGGTGCCTAATCGGCTTTCGTTTTCAGTAGCTGATCGATGGACTTGGCTTCTCATTCTTGCCAATAATTCACACCTTTGTCATGGTCCAGAAAATATCAAGTAGGAAAGTCTTTCCCACCTAATCTTAAACTTCACATCATGAGATGGAGATGTGCATTTGTCAGTCAAAATCAAGCGGTTATGCGTCGACTTAGACACATATGATGAATGTAGCGGTATGAAAGTAGGGATAGATCGAAACAACTGCACGTCTAGGATGACAATCTGTTATATTTGCACATTCATGAAGTTATATTTTGTATTCTAAATCAATATTATATCGAGACTTTGCATACAAAATGAAGAGTGACATGTTAGGAGAGCGACTTGTCTTATATTTCCGAGATTAATTAAGACTGTATAATTAAGACTTGTCTTGTATTCTTATGTATGAGGAAAGAACAGACAAAAGGTTGAAAAGAGAAGTGAGAGAGCACTCAAAACCTTTCAGCAACTTCTTTGGAGTTTTGGAAACACTCGTCTCTCTACTGATTCTCACATCCTACCTACATGATCATTATATAAACTCTTTCTCATCCCATTCTTTCCATTCAGTCAATTTTTCTGGCGCATGCATGATCAGAAACTGACGAACTTCGGTGTCCTAGGACTCATCGTACTCTTCTGTTTTTCAGCCAAACACCAACAAGCACATCACTCCACCCATTCCCATCTCCAATCTCGCTCCCAGTTCAGACACATTAACTCTCTCTCTCTCTCTCTCTCTATACCATAGCAACATGCCTTCGGAAGAACTAGTGGAACAAGGAATTTCTCCAAGGGTATTCTTCTTTCCTTGCCTCTGGTAATGTCATTCTTATATATGTGGTTACATTTTTGTTGTTTAGAATATCTGGCAGTTCTGGAAGGTTTAATGTACAAAAGGATCTTAAGTTAACAGAGAGAGGGGTTCCTATTTTGGATTTTCTATTTGACTTGTGGTTTTTGGCTGCCTTTAAGTTTTAACAAAACCCCAATATGTTATATTAGTCTTCTTTTGTATCTGTTGAACTGGTTATGTATATTGCTGCTTACATAGTTAGATCTTTGTAAACCATTTAATTTGTCAGAAATATGTTTATAATTTGGTGCCTTGAATCAGAACTTGCAGAGGGTATCTTGTACTGCAGCTGTGCTCACATTGGCTTATCAAAGTCTGGGAGTTGTGTATGGAGACCTCAGCATATCCCCTCTCTATGTGTACAAGACCACCTTTTCCGGAAAGTTGAGCCTTCATGAGGACGATGAAGAGATTTTCGGGGTGCTTTCGTTTATTATTTGGACATTTACTCTCATTGCTCTCTGCAAGTATGTTTTCATCGTGATGTTGGCTGATGACAATGGTGAAGGTACATATATGCTTTGATTGCTTTCATTTTAGTAGCCTCATTCATCTTGGGTACTATTTGGGAATGCTTTTGTGGAAGCACTCTCTTCATAAGTACTACTTTAATTTCTTGATCAAAAAGCAAAGTTTCCTGCAAGTCCTACAAAGTGCTTCTAGTTCTAGAGGAAGCATCTGCCATGTGCTTTTCTAGAAAGCAATACCAAGTGTAGTAATACTGCCAAAACTTCTGCTTTTCTAGCACTTCTAAATATCAGAAGACCCAAAATACTATATATGCTGGTCTCTGAATCTTCCAATCACCATGTAATTGTTGTTTCAGCTTTGTATAATTACAACATTTTCAAGCCTCAACACCGAAAAGTGGAATTTGTGCTCTACACTGCTTGTGATTTTTTGAAATCTAGTTTGATATACTATGAGTGCATGTCTTTCAAGATCAGTAATTATATGTGGAAATTGTAGATAGACATATTCCAAAGGTCAGTTTTGTGCATATGTTCCAGGTGGTACCTTTGCCTTATACTCCCTCCTCTGTCGTCACGCAAGATTAAGCATTCTACCTAATCAAGAAATCACAGATGAGAAACTGTCTGAATATGTGACAGAGGGAAACACAGATACATCACATAGTGCAGCTCTGAAATCATTCTTCAACAAGCACCCAAGATTTCGGAAAGGGCTACTGATTTTTGTTCTGTTTGGAACCTGTATGGCCATTGGTGATGGTGTACTCACTCCTTCAATATCAGGTGCCTATGTCTAGAATAACCAGCAACAATTCATTTATTTTTATTGATTTAGCTTATCTTAATTCCACAATCCGTTGACATTGTTGTGAATAAGCATCTCATATCCTTCAGGCAATAGGTATCAAATTTGTATGCCAGAAATAGAAATACAACACATACATGTGTTCCTGTACAAGGTTTGGATGAATTTGGTTCTTAGATAGCTGCTGCACTTTTCTTTTTTCGGTCTGAAACACTACTGCATGTCACTTAAAGCACTGGGGTGTAACACATACATTCAGTTTAGGAAATGTAGGAAAATATATACCTAATTACCTATCAATTAATCTATCATATATTTTCTTGCTTTGCATCAAAATAGGCTGTTTAGGTAATAGGAACATATACCAACGAGGCAACGAAAAATTAGTTGGCAGAGCTTTTCCCTACAGTTAGATCATAACAGACTAACAGTCTAATGGAGATTCTGTTTTTTTCGCTTTCAGTTCTTTCAGCAGTTTCAGGGGTAAAGATTAAGTTCAAAGAACTCCATGACAGTGAGTCTTCTTTCATTAGTGTATACACCAATATGCATGTGACCTCTTAAAGTTCTATATATACATATTTGCATTCCATCCTTGAACAAACATTTTATTTCCTCCGTTTCAGATCATGTTGTTATAATCTCATGTGTCTTGTTAGTGGGGCTTTTCTCCCTTCAGCATCACGGAACGCACAGAGTGGCATTCATGTTTGCTCCAATCATTACTGCATGGCTTCTGTGCATTGGTGGCATTGGAATATACAACATAGTTCACTGGAATCAACGCGTACTTCGAGCACTTTCTCCAGTTTACATGTTGAAGTTCCTTAGAACCACACGCATCGATGGATGGGTGTCTTTAGCTGGTGTTGTTCTCTCAATAACAGGTACCTCTTTTACAGTACTTCTAGCTGATGCAGTTATTTTGGTTTACTTGCTGATAAAGAAAGCAACTGGCCTAGCCTGAAAAATTCTTGTTTTGTGTCAGGTGTAGAGGCAATGTTCGCTAATTTGGGCCATTTCTCTTCACTCTCAATAAAGGTAAATTAGTACAAACTAGATGCTAATGCCTCAAATAAATATGGTGTTTGAATACTAATGTTGAAATTCATGGAATGAAATTCAGCTAGCCTTCACATGTTTAGTATATCCCTCTCTTGTCCTTTCATACATGGGAGAGGCTGCCTTTCTTTCTAAGCACCATGAAGACATTCAGAGAAGTTTCTACAGATCCATACCAGGTAAGAAGTTATCTCAGTACCCCTAATGTGTGATACTATATAATTATGAGGTTGATGAGCTTACCGAAATGTCACACTGCAGAAGCTGTGTTTTGGCCGGTGTTCATACTCGCTAGTTTTGCATCTGTGGTTGGAAGCCAGGCAGTAATTTCAGCCACCTTTTCCATCATAAGCCAGTGTTCTGCTCTGAAGTGTTTTCCACGAGTCAAGATAGTTCATACTTCAAGTAAAATATACGGGCAAATATACATTCCAGAAGTCAATTGGATGTTAATGTGCCTTTGTTTAGCTGTGACAATCGGATTGAGAGATACACACACGATGGGTCATGCATATGGTATAAATCTTTTCTCTATCTCTCTCTCTCTAGGAAACTCTTAGTATTATCATAAACTTCATCTGTGTTGTTTGATTTTTTTTAGGGTTGGCAGTGACCAGTGTAATGTTTGTGACAACTTGCTTGATGGCTCTGGTGATGATAATTGTCTGGAAAGAAAGGGTAGTCACTGCATTAGCATTTTTACTGTTCATTGGATCAATTGAGTTGATTTATATTTCAGCATCCGTCACGAAGATCCCCGAAGGTGGATGGATCCCAGTTCTGATGTCACTTGTCTTTATGGCTGTAATGTACACTTGGAACTACGGGACAATGATGAAACACCAGTTTGATGTTGAGAACAAGGTCTCGATTAACCGAATAGTGTGCTTAGGGCCTAGCCTGGGCATGGTTCGTGTCCCTGGAATTGGAGTTGTTTATACTAATTTGGTGACTGGAGTACCAGCTGTTTTCGGGCACTTTGTCACTAATCTGCCTGCATTCCATAAGGTGCTGATTTTTGTTTGTGTCAAATGCGTTCAAGTTCCTCATGTTAGTGAAAACGAAAGGTTGATCATTAGCAGAGTTGGCCCAAAGGAGTGTGGCATGTTTCGGTGCATTGTGAGGTACGGTTACAAGGATCTTCAGGAAAACTGTAATTTTGAGAATAGATTGGTGTCCGGAATAGTACAGTTTGTAGAAACAGAAGACTGTTCTGATGCTGAAGCCTTTTGTTCTCCGGATCAGACTTCTGTGAAGTCGAAAAATGAAGAAAACATGATACAAATATCATGTAATCTTCAAGATGAGTCACTGCAGATATTAGAAGCCAAAGAATCTGGAGTGACTTATATTCTTGGGCACACACATGCAAAGGCGAAGAAATCAGCATCCTTTTTCAAGAAAGTTGCTATAGACATTGTGTATAATTTTCTGAGCAAGAATTGTAGAGAGCCTGATATTGTTTTGAATGTGCCTCCTACCTCTTTGCTAGAAGTAGGTATGGTTTACTATGTCTAATGTTACACGTACTACTTTGTAAGTAGATCGAGGGTGTAAAGCTCTCAATGGGTGTATCTGCTTAGAACAAATGAATAGTACCATATAGTTGAACTAACAGAACAAAGAAATTTTGCATGCACATTCTGACATCTGACTACTGGAGTCTAATCTGAGGAACTGTTAGAGTAGACCTAAACTAAGAGTATAAATATACACTGTATGTTAGCCAAAAGGGGATTCCACGGAAGAACACAACTTTCGCAGTGCTAATCCACCATGAATTCGAGCAAAACAAACCGTTCCAGGCATAACACCTTCTCCCATTGCGTGCTTGGAAGAAGGTAAAGAAGAAAAGCTCATAAATGTGCATTTAGGCAAATTGTGAAATTGGATACCAAACCAATGCTTATAAGTAGAGATTACTACCTTAGCAGAATATAAAATTATATCTACCTTGATCAACAGAATGACTACTTCCAATGATGCAAGATTTAGAGCAGCAAGTGGTTCTGCCTGACACAACAGCATAGTCATTTGCAAGCAAAAAGGTCAAGCAAAATCTTTCTGTTTATGGAATGAAGCAGTCAGCGGAAGCTATATAGACAAAACTCACTTGAGAGCCAGTTGCGACGATTAGCGAATCCTTTGGAGCATAGGAATCAATATCTTCCACTTTCACCAGAGTTTATGGGTCAATTGGTGCCTTCCCATCCCTCCAAGCTGCATCAAGACATGTCCTCAAGGACACACCGACAAATACCTACAAATACAATATAACAATTACTCAACACATCTAGGTATATAAAAGAAAAGAAGTACAGCGCATTCACATTCAGAAGAACCTACCAACTTTTTACCAGTAGCATCAGCAGCAGCTTTCACACTTCCAAGTTGATGTATGTTTGAAGCAAACTGGGTAGTAATAAACCTCCCTTGAGTTGCTGAAATATGCCTCAACAGTGCATCTGCCACTGAGGATAGTGGAACACCTGTTGTCCTTCCCGGTGAGAGAACATTTGTAGAGTCATTCATCATCTAAAAATAATGTCGATCAATTGATGACTAAATTCTTTCCTCCATGAAATAGTATATTTGGATGCCTAGTTCACATGTCATTCCTAGTTACTCAGTATGCGTGGAGAAGTAATGCAGTAACTTCCCTTGTGGTGAGAAAATATCCTCAGGAGATATAAAATATTCCTCAGCTAAGGTTATTGCCAATATGGCTTTTAACCTTTTATATACTCGATGTTGACAGCAGATATAATGGAAACCCAATTCTGATTTCTAGAGCAGGGGCATACCAGTGTTACTCCTTTTGAAAGTTCTTCCAAACCTTCACGATCAAAACTTGACCATCCAGTGGTGACTCATCAATCTGTTTAGTATAACTTGTTATTCAGCTTGAGACTAATATATAGAAGAAAACATGTCTGAAAGGAAACGTTACCTTCCAGTCAGTCGCCAGTATGAAGAATCGTACCATCAGCACAGCTAAGAACTAATCCAAAACTGTCCGGAATGGAATGCGTCACTCAGGCTAGTATAATTTGAAATGGCTCGGCCATAAATTTCCTCTTTGTTCTGAACATATTGAGTCTAGATGGAACATTCCTTCAGAAGAATTCCAAGAAGCTGTAAATGTAACGATGTTAAAATTTGAGCAACATGCTAACAACAAAGTGTTTTAGAATCTATGAACTCAAGAGGACAGGGATCTTCATCATGAAAGACTCATAGACTGATGGTATAAAGTAAAGATCAATGAGTGGAAGAATAAAGATTATAGCTGCTAGGCAAGTATTGACATTCTATGACTGTATGAAGGTCAAAACTACTGAGGGCTATTCATATTACATATGGAAAAAGAATGGATGACATGGGAAGCTCCTGAAAACAACACAAATTAAAGTTACTTAAGTACCTCCATGGTGAAGGATGATGCAAATATTGGCGTACCGGGATCCAAAGCTGGATCACCTGTTTAGAGCAAATTAATGTGTCAACTGAAAACATGAAACCCAGGACAATAAGTCAAAAACAAGTTTTCGTTCTACTAAACTATATAAATAGGACAGGCAAAACAGAATTTCGAAGAATGAGAATGAAACTTTACGTACCCAAGGCAACGCACCAACTGTGATCTTGATGGCCATGTCCCATGTGTGATAACAATTGTTTCCATTTCCAGATAATTGTGGATTTGTGGTATCGGGTATTATCTTCTGTACTCCTCCAAGTTCATCGAAGCTGAAATCACAGATTTATAAGGATCATTTTCATCATTCAAGAATAGAAAGAACAATAAAACAAGAACAAACACACACTGGAAACATGTTACGGGCATCAATGATAACGATCACAATTCCCAACAATTCATCCCAATTTCTATAACGATCAATCGATCATAAAACTGCTTTCAGAACCTTTAAGCGTATTGATTAATTTGAGTTGGAGAGAATTGCCATTGCGGCTTCCCAAGGAACTCTCAGGTCGTTCGTTGCGCGTTTTGGTTATTTCTGACCTTTTAGTTTTAGTTTGGTGTTTTTAAATGTTGGATCCTCCAGCCCGCAGGCCCAGCCCATATTGATTCACCCTAGGCCCATGTCCGCCTAGCACGCGGGATTTGTTTTCACTCTCGGACAGAGTAACAGAAAGCTTGCACCGATCTCTCTACTTGACGCCTTCACAGCCCTGGCCAGCCTGGCCTCTGTTTCCAAACCATCACCACCATTCCACCACCGTCCACAATGAACCAAACTCTGGCCTCACTCTCAAAAACCCAGAACAAAATCAAGACCCTTTTTAGCTTGAATCTTCAAGCACAGAGCCCTCGCAAAGATTGCCTGGAGATCGATATGTCTGATCAAACACGTACTCTATGAACTTGGAGCCTCAAAAGGGTCCTATGATAATCTCATGACGCTTCTCAGCGCTTTTTGAGTCGCAAGATTTGGACATTAGTCTCTCTTAAGTTTTTGTGTGTATATATACAGTTTTGTTTGATCAGTTCGCACATCCGGTTAGATTCATTTGATTGGCAGTTTTTCTACTTCGGCTTGGAAGATACCCAATTGCAATATATGCTGCAAAGCAAGATACATGCACCAAAACTCAATTGGATGTTAATGTGCCTTTATTTAGCTGTGACAATTGGATTGAGAGACACAAACACCATGGGAAATACATATGGTATAAATCTTTAGAAAATGACATCCTACTACCTAAACAGTTGTAAAAAATAGAAAACTCATATTTTAAAAAATTTAAACAAATAAAGTCATAAGCTCCAGCCCAAAATCAATAATACCATATAATGACTACAATTTTCATCATGAAATGACCAAAATGTCCAGTTTATAAACATAATTACATGTTTTACCATTCTTCTCCTCCAAAACTCTCCATCTGACCTCTCTCTCTCTCTCTCTCTCTTCATGTTGAAAACCTAGAATTCATGCTTTGTTCTCCCTCCGGTTCCAATCCATTCTACGAAGTCCTGATCCTCTTCCGGCTCCATAGACAACGACTAGGACACACGTGATCCATGACTCACCGAAATCTTGTCGCGATCTTGTAGAGCTTGGGTTCAGGCTGAAGGAGACGGCAGTGATCTGAGAGGTGGCCTCACGTGCTATGGAGGATCTTCCTGAAATTGATATATACATTATGTGGTAGTGCTTGATTTGTTCAATTTGAAGATTAATCAAGGCTTATTTGGGTTCAATTGGGTTCCTATTTATCTCGATATTGTTGTTTTATGACTATGTATTTGTTGGATTTTGCTAGATTGATTAGTTTGTATTCAATTATCATTGGGCCATTGTTTGTAGTTGCTGGCTATTGTTACTGTGCCAAGTCTAATCAATATAGGGTTCAAAATGTATGTGTTGTGTCATCTCAAGTTTAAGAAATTCAAACTTGGAGGAAGTGAAGGTTGTGGAGAGTTATAGTGAAAATTAGAATTTGTGTTGGATGAGAAAGAGAGGAAATTAATGGAGAGATCTGTGAGATTCATGAGGAAATTGTGCTTCGTAAGGTTGATAATGGGAGCTTAAGAGTAATAGGTTAATAACATTAGCTATGGTCAAGATTCAACAGTAATATACGTACAGATCTTAGCTACAATTGGCAGTATCAATGATATAAAGAAAAAAGTGGCAGTATCATATATATTAGACAAGTATGAGAGTAACAACTGTAGTAGCACAATCGATAGTAAAAGTGGGATGAGTAGTTTCAACCGGCAATTGCAACAAGACGAGTAGTAGCAGTGACATGAATAGTAGTAGTTGGCAGTAACATGCTAACATGTTACTACACTAGTTGAACTATTAAAAACCTCCTACTACTGCACATTCTGAAAATAGCTGATACTATATTTATTAAGCCATTGAAAACCTGTTACTATACTTATTAAAGTTATCACTACACTATCTGAACCACTAAACCCTGCTATTACATTTGTTGGAAGTGTAGTAGCAGTTAACTTTCCAGTAAAACATGCTACTACATTAGCTGAGCCACTGAAAACCTGCTATTACAGTTATTGAAGCTGCTACTACACTAGCTGAACCACTAAACCCTGTTACTACACTTATTGAGCCACTGAAAACCTGTTACTACACTTATTGAAGCTGATACTACACTATCTGAACCACTAAAACCTTGCTACTACATTTGTTGGAAGTGCAGTAGCAGCTAACTTTCCAGTAAAACATGCTACTACATTAACTGAGCCACTGAAAACCTGCTATTGCAGTTATTGAAGCTGCTACTACACTAGCTGAACCACTAAAGTAGATTTGGATCTCAGTCGGCAGTAGCAGCTCTGTGGTTAACAATAGCAGTACGTTTTAGTAAGTAGTAGCATCGGCATTAACAATAACATCTTCCTAATAATCGGCGATAGTAGCAGAGCCTTCCAGTTGACAGTAGCAAAGCCCTTGGGTCAGGAGCAGTAGCAGAGCCTTTCAGTCCAAAGCTAGAGAATGCAGTAGCAGAAGTGGAGGATAATACAGTAGCAGAAGTGGAGGATAAGACAGTAGCAGAGTTAACCTTCATTCCTTCATTGTCTAGTCTTCAAGCAATAACAGAACTAGAGGATTGCAGAAACATACTTCATACTTGTGCTACTACTGGGATGTTAATCCCCTGCTACAACTTCTACTGAAATTAACTGCTACCATACTAAGTTATTAAAAACATGCTATGTATTCCATTTACTGAAAAATCTCAAAATGAGAGACTTTTCTCTTTTAAAAACATATTTAATTAGTGTAAGGTTAATTTGGTAAATTAAACCATAACACATAGTATGCAGAGAAAATATTGTCATTAATTGATAAAAACTGTCCTTATTTGTTTAACAACAACACAAGTGGATTTCTTTGTGTTTCAAATATTTTTAGAGGATGTATATATGTGATTTGCTTATAAATCTTTACCTCTATCTCTAGCTAACTCTTAGTATCATCATAAACTTGTATATATTTAAGAAAACAAAAAACTACTGACCTAGCCGCTTGTCTGCTAGGGTTTGCTCTCTCAAGGTAGAAAGCAAAATCGTTTCGACCATGGATATGGATGTACTCAGTTGGAATTGCCGTGGTATTTGCAGTGATTCGACTACTAGGGCGTTGAAAGATCTCTCTCAGAATCGACCCCAGATCGTGTTTCTTTGTGAAACAAAAATTGGCAACATGAACGTGCTTGCAGATCTTCGGAGTAGTATTGGATTTGCGCAGGGTGTAGGAGTGCTCAGTGAAGATTTATCTGGGGGTTTGGCTATGTTCTGGAATGATGATGTGAAGGTGAAAATAGGGTCTTCTTCGGCTCATCACATAGATTTGGAAATTGATGGTGGTGTGGGTTGCCCTAGATGGAGATTAACAGGTTTCTATGGCTGGCCACGCACAGCCGATAGGGATCGGTCTTGGCAACTGTTGAAAGATCTCAGAGACCGATGCTCACTTCCCTGGGTTGTTATAGGAGATTTCAATGAGATTTTGCATAGTGGGGAGAAGCAATATGGCCCTCAGAGACTTGAGAGCCAGATGCGAGGGTTTCGTGAAGCATTGGGTTATGGAGATTTACTCGATCTAGGGTTTTCCGGTCCTGCTACAACATGGTGGAATTCGGAAACACTACTCCGACTGGATCGAGCAGTATGTACGCCGGATTGGTGTGACCTCTTTGGTCATGCTAGATTGCAGCATCTGTTACCTAGTGATTCAGATCACTTGCCAATTCTACTGAGGGCTAGCACAGTTCCGATAGCTAAAAGACCTAGAATTCATAGGTTTAAATTTGAAGCACATTCGCTGCAGCATAGCGAATGCGATGATGTGGTTAAGGAGGCTTGGAGTACTGAGGTAACTGGTTTGCCAATGTTCCAAGTCACAAGGAAGATCAAATTTACTCGGCTGAAACTGGATGCTTGGCAGAAGACTAAGTTTCGTGGTAGACAACTGGAGATGTTAGGTATTAGAGAGAGACTTGAAGTGTTGCTTGGGGCTGGTATATCGGAGGCGATAGTTACAGAGAAGAGAGAACTCTCTGCCAGACTTCAGAAGATACTCTCTGAGGAGGAGACTTTCTGGAGACAAAGAGCCAAGGTGATGTGGCTAAAAGATGGGGATAGAAATATTGGTTACTTTCATCGGAAGGCATCTAATCGTAAACGGAAGAATCACATCAAAGGCCTCTATGATTCAAGTGGTATGTGGGTGGAAGATGATGATGATATGGAGAGAGTGGTCTCTTCTTATTTTAAACGTATGTTTACAGCTGATGATATTGATGGGTCAGTCCCTCCTTAATTGGAGGTTGAAATTCATGTGGTGTTTTACTACATGGGAAAAGCATTAATTGCAGCCTTCATGACCTATTCAAGAAAAGAAGGCCGGTTGCTAGAGGAATAGCAAAATGGGTGCAGTATATTTTGAAAGGTAAGAAACAAGGCTACAATCTTAGGGTGGTGGTGGCAGCAATCTTTGACAAAATGGAGGGGACATGCATTGATGAGCATGCAAGCATTGAATCATAAAATGAGGAAGAAAGCTTGACATTGCTCTCTTGTGCATGTCACGTAGCATGAAATTGCATGCAGCCCATTGCCTATATAAGGCACCAAAGAAAAAAAAACCAAGGCAGAGTCACAAACAAAATAGAGAGAGTTTGTGATAGTTGTAGTGTGATCCTCACTTGAGTGATTAGTGAGAAGAAAATTCCTCTTGAGAGAGAGAGAGGTGTGTTACCACTTTAGTTAGTCTAGAGTGAATGTTTTTGTAATCCCATTATTTAGTATAGTGGAAGAAAGTACTACTGCTGCCCCGAGGACGTAGGTATATTGCCGAACCTCGTTAAATATTGTGTCTTCTTTTTTGTTGCTATTTCCGCAAATCACACGAGGGGTGGGAAAGTCAGATCTTGGATAACTAATTATCCGTCGGCCTTTGTATTAGGCAGCCACTTTTTTCCCAACAGATATAGATATGGAGGCAATGCATACTACATTGAATGCCATATCTCCCTGCATTACAAATGATATGAATAATCAACTGTGTGCTCTCTACTCTGAAGATGAGATTCGGACTGCCTTGTTTCAGATGTATCCAACCAAGTCACCTGGACCGGATGGAATGCCTCCTCTATTTTTTCAACACTATTGGGATTTGATCGGCTCGGATGTGACTCAGGCAGTTCAGAGTTTTCTTCATTCAGGTCAGATCCTAGGGCAAATTAATTTCACTCATATTTGTCTAATTCCGAAGGTTCCTAACCCTGAGAACATGTCGGACCTGAGACCTATTGCTCTTTGTAATGTTATTTACAAAATTTGTTCCAAAGCAATTGCAAATAGATTGAAGGTCATTCTACCGGCAGTGATATCTCCATTTCAAAGCGCGTTTGTACCGGGTAGATTAATTACTGACAATATCCTAGTTGCTAATGAGATAGCTCACTATGTCCATAATAAGAGAGATGGAGATGAAGGTGTTATGGCTTTGAAGTTGGACCTAAGTAAAGCTTATGATAGAATGGAATGGTTGTTTTTTTGCGTAAAGTTTTGGAGAGGTTTGGTTTTGCTGCAAACTGGATTGAGCTTATTATGAAATGTATTAGTACAGTGAGCTACTCCTTTCTGGTGAGAGGGAAACCTCGAGGCTATGTTATTCCAGGGAGAGGGTTAAGACAAGGAGACACTCTGTCTCCTTATCTTTTTCTGTTAGGAGCTGAGGGCTTCTCTGCATTATTACAACAGAAGCTAGAGGTTGGTCTTTTACCTGGGATTCAGGTTTGTGAGGGAGCCCCATCAGTAAACCATTTACTCTTTGCAGATGATAGCATGCTCTATGCAACTGCTACAGTTAATACTTGTCTTCAAATTCAGGAAGTTATTGACACTTATGGAAGAGCATCGAGACAACTTGTCAATTTTGAAAAAAGCTCAGTAGTTTTCAGCAAAAATGTGGAGGAAGTGAAGGAGGAATTAGCTACTCTGATGAGGGTACCAATAGTGAGCTCTCACGAAAAGTATCTGGGGTTACCTACATATGTTGGAAGGAAAAAAACAGCTACTTTCCAATTCATAAAGGAAAAGTTGTCGAAAAAAATTTCCAACTGGCAAGGAAAGCTGTTAAGTGGTGCAGGCAGGGATATTCTAATTCGAGTAGTGGCTCAAGCACTCCCACCTATGCTATGAGTGTGTTTCAACTAACAAAAATTTTTTGTGAAGATTTGGAGCAGCTTTGTGCTGAATTCTGGTGGGGCAGTACTTCAGAGAAGAGGAAAATACATTGGAAAACATGGAAAGCTCTATGTTCTTCTAAGGAAGAAGGTGGCTTAGGGTTCAGAAGTCTTACTGAATTTAATTCGGCTATGCTTGCAAAGCAAGCTTGGAGGATTGTGAAAAATCCAGAATCGTTGGTGGCTAAGCTGTTTAAAGCTAAGTACTTCCCGGGCCACTCTTTTTGGACTGCTCCTGTACATACTTCCCCATCGTTTTCATGGAAAAGTGTGTTCTCAACTCGGTCACTATTGGTGGAAGGAAGCTACTGGCAGATAGGTAATGACAGATCAGTTAACATAATGGAAGATGCATGGATCCCAGGTATTCCTAACTTCAAACCCCCTGTGGATTCAGTGTTGCAGAACAATAGTTTTGGGGTGGATGAACTGTTATCTCCTAGTGGTGGATGAAATGAAAGTTTGATCCGGGCAAGTTTTGCTGACGAAGTTGCTACTGCAATTATTGCAATTCCCTTATCAAGCTCTGTGGTGGAGGATAGAGTTGTGTGGAGATTGGAAAAGCAGGGAAGATTTTCAGTGAAAACAGCTTATAGAAATTCGTTTGCTCATTCCATAGATTACCAACCCAGCAACCTACAGGTAGGAGGCAAGTTTTGGAAAAAGGTATGGGGAGTTCATATACCAAATGGAGCAAAGGTGAATTTTTGGCGTGTTTGTAATAATATCCTTCCCTCCTTAGAAAGGCTTCAGTCTAAGCATGTGGAGTTGGAATCTATCAGCTGTCCTTTGTGTTTGAATGAAGTGGAATCTACAATACATTTGTGCCGAGATTGTTCTTTCACCAAAGAAGTTTTGGGTACTAGTCCAGAGTTAACACAGTTTGTCAAGATCCTGATTGTGTTTCTTTGAACTTAATTGAGTGGTTGAATTTATGCTCAAGAGTTCTATATGTGACTTCTTTGGGAGATTTGATCTTCTTGTTATGGGGAGTGTGGATGGAGAGAAATAATAGGGTGTGGAAGGAGAAGTCTAGTACTGCTGTAGATACTGTTATAGCTGCTATGGCGAGACTGCAAGCTTTTAGAGCTATGAGCTTAAATGTCAAAGGGAGTAGGCCTAATGATCGAATTGAGGTGTGGAAGCCCCCACCATTCGGTCTATATAAGATTAATGTGGATGGATCTTTTTCGAGAAGTAATAATAGTGGGAGTACAGGTTTTGTTATCAGAGATGCATTGGGGATTTTCATAGCTGGAGGTGGAATGAGTGACTCATGTTTTCTATCTGCTGAACATGTTGAGGCTGTTGCATGCAAACAAGCTATTCAGTTTGCAGTTCATAATAATTTTTGGCCTGCCATTATTGAAACAGATGCACAAGTAGTGTACCTGCAGTTGTTGAACAACTCTTCTGTGAATTTATCTGTTTTGGGAAGACTGTATGAAGACATGGGACAGTTGCTGCAGACTCATGCTTGTGTAAAGGTTATACACAATAGACGCAGCGCTAACAATGTGGCACATA
Source organism: Fragaria nilgerrensis (assembly GCA_010134655.1). Taxonomy (NCBI): domain Eukaryota; kingdom Viridiplantae; phylum Streptophyta; class Magnoliopsida; order Rosales; family Rosaceae; genus Fragaria; species Fragaria nilgerrensis. The sequence continues at coordinate 39,351,823 of CM020979.1, forward strand.
TCATGGCAGCAAACTCCAAAGGCCTTACTTCTCCTGTTTTTTATTCTTCGGTACCTTCCTTCCTTCAGTCTGCGCTTGCAGCTGAAATAGTCCGAGTGTAGTCACTTCCAGTATTCAATAAAGTCTGACCTTTTGATAAAAAAAAATAAAAAATAAACTTGTATATAAGCTCTCTTTGCGGCCCTTTTAGAGCATCTCCAATGATATAGTCATTTGGAGTGTCAATTTTTATTGACATGCATGGTCATCCAACAATTTGAATATGTTGTGCTCTATCCATAATTTTTTTTAACTTAATTATTTTAAGGTGTTGAAATTTACACCCCAAAATACAAATCACACACCCCTATATTATTTTATTAATATTTTCTCTCACCATCTTCTTTCACTTCCAAAAATACCCTTACTCTAATTTTTGTTTGTGTCGATTTCTTCTCTCTCTCTCTCTCTCTCTCTCCCCTCAAATACTTGTCAGACCCTTTTCCTCTCTCCTCCAAACAACAAAACGAGTTCTTCTTCTTTTATAAATAAATGTTCTTTGTAAGGGATATTTTTCTTTTGTTGCCATAAATTTGAAAAGATAAAAACCTAGTTTTAATTTGATGTTCTCGTCTATGACAATGATAATACCTTGGACTAGGAGAAGATGCACCTCAACATTATATATCTTACAACAACAAATTCATGGATTCAGTTTCCAAGGGAATAGGTTGTTCGTCTTGACAAGAGCTTGGCCAATATAAACAAAAAATTCATTATCCCAATACAACTCTCCAATAAAATCCAAAATATTCAAAAGTTGCATTACTTCATAAAATCTATTGACTTCATAAATAGATAATACAAATCCTAAATTTGTTCTAACAAAACACTCCAGCAGAGACATATTAATAAGTAATATCTCTCATTAATTAGTAGTCAAAAAATTTAGCCAGTAATGTTACTTCCTTTCCTACAGTCTCCACAGAGCAAATCTCAGCTACAAGAGATAAATACTCAAGTGAAATTGACATAAAAAGCACAAATTTAAGTTCTATTGCACGAGATAAATTATGCACATGTTGGTCATATCTCAAGTCCAATAAAACAAAATATGTCACAAATATTTCTTCAGTAAAGTAAAATTGTAAACAATCAGATGAGTTCATTAATATGAACAAAACCACCTACAAATATAAATCGAACTGGGATTTCTCTCCTGATCACATACAAAAATATAACTTTCACCATATGTAATCAAACCAATGCACAATGGAAAACTAATCGAACTAGGAATCCAAATGAAAAACTAATCACACTTCGTTGTATTGGGAGTAGTCCATTGCAAACTAACCAACAAACTTGGAATGTAATATCAACTTAGACAACCAAAACTTTAAAGATTAACGAACATATATGTGAGAAGAAAAAATTCAGAAAACCAGGCTTCTATACAATATTCAAGAACATATCAACATATAAAGTTGACAGATGCATCAAAAGAAATAAATAAAGAAAGTAAACAAACAATTATGACTAACACAAAACGAGCTTGCATATTTACCTCATTGTGTTCCTGATGGAGCAGACCTGTTAGTAGATGGACATTTGTTCCGATAATGACTAATATTACCGCAGCCGCTATATTTTCGTGGTGCCTTCTCCACTACCTCAAAATGTAAAAGTTCTCGCGTTGTAGAGCTGGTTTTCTTTCTTTTAGTTGATCCTACCGGGCGGCCTTTGTGAGGTTGAAGAGTAGGTTCAAAAATTAAAGGAGAAGATGCACGCCAAGAATCCTAGAAAGCTGCCTCATGGTATTTTCTTTTTGCATAAGTGGCTGCTTTTCATACCTCTCTTTAATCTTAGATAAAAGACTATTGAATGGATCTTCATGATCCAAGCTTGCATGATGATCATTAATGAATGATCTTGTGTCAATCCTCCATTTCTTATGAATATGAGTTAGAGGCAACACTTCAATATTCATTCCCTTGATCATATGCACACATGGAAAATTGGCCCTTGCATTGCGTATCATAATCTTTTGTATTTGCCAACAAATATTGCTTTTGTAACTCAAATAAAGCATAGAAAGATACCTTATTAATCACCTCTTTGAAGAAAGGGATGCAAAGCTTTTGAGGAACACAAATCTTTTCACTTGCAAGTTGAGTTCTAATTTCTTGAAACTGATTTTGAATTGCAAGACAAATATTTTTCTTCACTTCACGGAGACCACTAGTACCACCAGTAAAAACTTGAAGATATTTCTTTAAGGTTCCATGTGCACCTTCTGCTCTAAAAGTAACATTATTACCAAAATGTAAAATCTGTCCCCGTCCATGCATACACAAATTAATCACTCCTTCCATGGAAGCCAAATATTGGCAATGTAAGTCAGAACTGATGCATAATCTTTGTACTCAAGCTGAAAACGGTTCCAACCTTCATTAAACATTGACACATCCCAAGATTTTATAAGGGTTATCCAAGAACACATAAAAACATCCAAATATGCATCTTCCTTAAACTGACCCTTACAATGTGCAAGGATATTTTTTTTCAATATGCCATATGCATAAAAGATTAGGAGTCCCTGGAAACACAATCTGAATTGCTTTCATCAATGCCAACTCCCTGTCAGTTATAATAGTCAATGGTTGATCACCATCTCCCAACAACTTATTAAACATTTCAAGAGCCCACTGATAGTCCTGTTGTTCCTCTTTTTGCATGAAAACAAAACACGAATAGAAGGAAGTGTTGAAACTCGACACTCCTATAATCTCAAGTAATGACATTTTATACTTATTTGTCTTATAAGTACAATCCATTACAAAGACAATCGAGTAACTTTTAGTCAACTCAATGGATGTTGGATGAGAAAAGAACAAATGAGTCAAATGACCAGAATGATCATATTTGACATTATGATAAAAACCAGCACCACCAAGCTCATCTAATAATGCTTGAATAATTGAACGGCCACCTAGACTTTCCTTCCTAAATTGAGCTGTCTTGCTATATATATTTGATAGCGACCGAAACCGGGCGTTTCAATTAAAAACCCTTTTGTGTCAATTGTAGTATATAGCAAATAAGGGTATCGTTATAAAAAGCCGGGGATTGAAAGTACTTTTACAATTTACGTTAATTACAAAACAAAAGATGATAATACTAGAGATATGGGGTTTTATGATTATAAACAAGAGAAAACAAAGAAACAAAATAAAGTAGAAAATATCAGATGGATGAGACGTTAGAGACTTGTAAATCCACCACCAAGTATGTTTCAAGACATGTTAACAACCAAAACTTCAATGTTGGTAAGCCGTTGCTTGGTTGGTTAAGATGTTTAACTGACAACTTTGAGGTCATGGGTTCAAATCTCATTGACATATGTAGGGTGTGTGAGTTATTAATAAAAAGTTAAAAAAAAAAAAAAAAAAAAAACCAAAACTTCAATCATTAAGTCGCAAGTCGGTATCAATCAAGAACAAACCGTGAACGCACTGTGCAAGTCCTTATTACTTCCCTCGAATACTTAAGCAAGATAAACGCACCATTACTAAGCTTTTAGAATAACCGATTAAGGTATAGACGCTATCCTATCAACAAATTATTCTAAGCATTAAGATCAATGAAAGTTTGATTGAACAAGTATGCAAAACTAGTGTGGAACGCCTTCCTAGCATGCAATACTTTTTATTTGGTTTCACCTATTGTCCTATACATTTCACTACTTTGAATTAAGCTGTATTAACCATTTAGGAGATTAAACAGCCTAATTCTAGCCTCACTCATAAGTTTATAATATTTTATGTTGCGCATACATGAACATAAACAAGCAAGAGTTCCCTATAAACCAAAACCAAATAAACAATTTGAAAGACTCAATAATTTGAAACCAAGGTTCAAAACAATATTTAAAATATTTTTGGGGTTTCAAACCTTGCCCCTAAATAAGAGAATTCAGACACACATAGTTACAAAATTACACAAGGAGAATAAAAGATGACAAAAGAAAGGTAAACCGTGGATGATAGAGAGATCAATGATGGCTTGGCGGCTTCCTTGTGCAAGTCGGCAACTATGGAGGTTCTGATGATGTGAGATCGCTGGCCTCCTCTAATCTCTTTGTCCTCCCCTTCTTTTCTGTTATGATTGGGGTTATGAAACCTTCAAAACTCATCCATAGGCTTGCCAATGTGGTCCGGGCCTCGAAATAGAAGTTTTGGTCCAAATCAGAAATTCGGGCAGACTGACCTTTGACCACTCAAACGGTCATAACTTCTTCTTCAAAATGGGTATTGATGATCCGTAAAAATTTCTGGAAAGTAGACTCTTGTAGCTTTCCATTAATATATGGCATATCTCCTAGATCATTGTGAGCTAATCACAATCTTCTGTCGAATTCGACTGATAATTTCTGACAGATTTTCTGATTTCTTTTCTTGCACAACATGAATTCATTTTCCTTCAAGATTTCTCCTCTTTCGTCTCTTTTGGGCTCCTCGGCTTTATTTATGGGATCCGGATCCTCTCCTATCCTGATAAACTACCTAACCTACCTAAGCTTCTCTTAAGATGACGACACGTAGAAAAGCTTGATCTAATGGCCACAAATTCTTCATTTACTTCTCAGCCACTTTATCTCTCCAACAATCTCCTTTTCTTTAGCTGTTTTTGTTTTTCTTCCTTTAGTGTTCTTTTCTTCATTCATAGGCTTTCAATCAGTTTCATCTTGGCGTGATTTCTGTTCAGTTTCCCCCGCTTTCTCCCTCTTATGTTCGTCTACCTTTTTTTTTTCTTTGAGGAAACTCAACTCCCTGTTATGTTCTTGGCCACAACTCAACTCCCTCTTATGTTCGTGATCTGAACCAAAAGTTAGGAATTTAGTTTTCATTCTTCCATTTCGCCTTCTCTCTTATGTGAATAGTAGGTTGTCATTGGGACAAGTACGCAGGTTGGGTTTTCTCTCTCATATTGGGTGTTTGATTTTGGGTTTTCAATTTTTCCATTCATTCTAAGTCAATGGGTATAGCATACATCGATGTAGGAAATTCTGATTTGGGGTTGGATTGTAAATCTAGAATAGGAATGGAATTTGATTCTGAACCAGCAGCCTATGAATTCTACAATATATATGGAGGAGAAGAGGGGTTTAGTATTAGAAGGGAGAGTCATGGTAAGAATAGAAAAACATAAGGGAGAGTTATGGTTTGCTTCAGCAGGTCGTGCAGGCTTGCTGTTTTGTTTTTGTAAAAGGAGAAGGCAATGTGAAGGCTTGGATATGGCAAATGTGCAGGGTTTTGTTATGAATTTTGTAAGACTTAATTAATGGAAGAATGCAATTGTTTGTAAGAGGTGAAGGCAATTGTGCACACCATTTTTCATCTATATTTCCTCAATTACTTATGCAAGTGATGGTTTGAAGTGGCTGTATGCAGCTAGTTTAATTTATATCAAGTTCCATTCCCAGCTCATATACATTCTCATTAGCTTTATTTGCAAATGATGCGCTTTATTTCCTAGCTTCATCTCTTAGATTTCTTTGTTTCTTTCAATTTTGTTTTTGCTTCCTAGACTTTCTAAAACAAAAAAGTCCCCAAAATGCAAAATTAGAGTTTGAATGTTCAAAAAATTCGGGATCAAAATTCTTGTTCAAGCTGAGGAATTATGGTTTGACTGGAATTTTGGGCTGTGTGATGGGACAAATGAATGAAGAAAAGAATAGCAAAGGAAGAAAAACAAAAATAGCTAAAGAAAAGGAGATTGTTGGTTGAGAAGTAAATGAAGAATTTGTGGCCATCAGATCAAGCTTGTCCACGTGTCGTCATCTTAAGAGAAGCTTAGGTAGGTTAGGTAGTTTATCAGGATATGAGAGGATCCGGATCCTTGTTTATGACCTAAAAACACAAACTTAGTTAATATGAATATTGTTAAAAAATTGCATAGCCAAATAGGGTCGGAAATACATTATAAACGTAGCACTTTGTGCTCCTATCAATATTTCTCGAAACTGCAAGAAGATCATATTATTTTGTCGAAGGGAAGAGAGAATTTGACGTGTTTTATGCCAACCTTACTCATTTGTTCAACTTGTAGAGCTTCCTCTTTGGTAAATCTACGAGAATATGGATGTCCGGCCATATCAGTGGAAGGATCATGGTTATGAAATAAGCTAATTATCTCGACCTTCCACAACCCTTCAGCTGTACTTCTTCCCACAATCTTGAAAGGGCAATCTATCAAACAAGAAGCTGAATTTTTTTCTTCTCCTCAAGTGTAGAGAAGGTTCAATAAGAACCACCTCTATCACACACTACAAAAAAGAATTCATTTAGCCACCGGAAATCGCCACGGCTCGGATTTGCCGTGGCCATTGATCCTAAATTTGCGACGGCGAAGCGACGGCAAACATACCGTCGCTAAATAAAAACCAGTTTGCGACGGCAACATCTTGCCGTAGCTAAATAACACAAAAATCGTGACGGCAAACTGGCGCCGTCGCGTCTGTTTTTATCAACGGCGACGACAGGTGAGTGCCGTGGCAAAAAACCAATTTTATTTCTGATTTGCTGCTACGGTTGCGTTCGCCGTCGCCTGTATTCTTTCAGTATTAATGGAAGGCGCCAATTATCCCGCTTTCCATTTTGACAAAAAACAGAAGTCAATTTTCTAAAACCAAATTAAACCAACTCTCTTCAGACATAACCCCTATCCCACGAACCTAATTCCTCTCTTCTAGAAATCGCCCATCCCCATAACCCCCATTTTGTCAAATACGTTGAATGAAATTGGGGTTGGCAGTGAGAAACACAAATCAGCGACGGTGGAAGGAGAGCGGAAGGAGAGCTTGTCGACGGTGGTTGGTAAGGCATCGACGGTGGTTGTAGATTGGTAAGGCATCGGCGGGTTTGCACTGGTGGTGGGTTTGCGCTGGCAGCGGCTTCTTCGGTCAAGTCGTGTCAAATCTCTAGAGGTTGACGGCGTCGGCTTCTTCGGTCAACCTTAATCGCCCATCTCTTCCCTGCTCGAGCTCGCAGAAGGTACTCTCTTCCCTGCTCGAGCTCGCCCATCTCTTCATTGATTTTTTTTATGCGTTTTGTGGTTTTGTGAATTGGGTTTGAGTTGGTTTTGTTTTGGATTTTTGATAGGTTCCAGAGGGGTCTGAAGCGCAAGCCGATTTAATGATCAAGAAGCTTCGCAAAGCGGTGAGTTTTACTGTTATTGGTTTGATTAGTTACGGTGAATGAAATATGCTGTTGTGATAAATTGGTCACATTATCATTCAAGTATTGAAATTTTTGATTCATTGAGCAGTTTGTTTGAAGTTTACCATTCTATTTGCAAGTTTATATTAGAATTTGTTCATTGAGCAGTATATATATACTGGCGATATAGGAAACGTTTGAAGTTTTGGTAGTTGTCATTGTATTGACTGTATTATAACAATGATTTTGTAATCATTTTCTAAGATCAGATGACAGTACGTTGAAGTATTGTAACAAGAAAAGCACATGAAATTAGTGAGTAAGTTCAGCTATATATGAAGTTTGACCCGACTATCGATCTGTACGTCGTAGTGGCTTGATTTTGATGCATGGAATGGATATATCATATATACCCAGTTTCTTTTAATCCTCCATAATTCTTGAAGGAATTTTGTTAAGGTCAATAGAAGCCTGAATGGTTAAAGGAATTCAATAATCAATATACAATAAGCTAGGAAATCGCATGTGCTTAAATTTAATCTGAATTTAGTCCTAAATTTAACTAGGACTAAAATTATACGCAAATAAACTAAGCTACAATTCCTAGTCGCTTAGTTTTTCTAATGAAGGATATACCATGTTTCCTTTAATCTGATCAAGTTTGACCTGACTATATGTATAAATGGAGTCTTAATCTGATGAGGGATACCCCGTTTACTTTAAATTAAACAAATTTGTTTAGGTCAATAAGAAGCGGTTAAAGTACGTAAACAACTGATAATAAAATAAGGGTTTTATGCTATATATCCTTTCCAGGAAACTGTATGCTTAATTACGTAGAGACTTATAAAACTGTGTATTGTAAATTTGTAAATAAGAAGGATTTTGAGTTGGGGCTGGTTGATGAGTCATGTCCGACTTCTTAATCAAATGGTACATCCAATCATTGTTATAATCCATCTTAAATAATGAGAATTATCTGTTTTAGTCTGTTGCCTTTTGTGTGTATTGTAACGTTGGGTTTCAAGTGCCCTGTTCAGTTCTATACAATTGCCAGCAGCAAAAACGGTGAAGAACGATGAGTAGAGGCTAATCATGGTTTTACTTAAATTAGTCTGGGACAGATATGATGAAACTAACAAAGGATAAAAGCCATCAATCTTGTAGCTGCAGCCATGATCATGATTATTTTCATATTCTGGGCCTCTATGTAGGTGTTGTTACCATTTGGTCTTTACTTCACGGGATTTTTCTGAGTAAGAAGTTAAAAATATGATGAGCAGAATAATGACATGTGGTTATTTATGTGTGTATAAGCAAGCAGACAGTTGAGTTATGTTTGCTGTGTATCTGTCAAGAACTACAATTATGATTGCAACTTGCATTTCTTGGTTGTAGTGCATGTCTTTGTTTTGTTTTACATTCTTGACTGATACTTTAATAAGTTATATTAAGTTATATTTTCAGAATACTGTTTAAGTTCACTTTATATTTTGATTTGGTTTTTGGATTGCTCATTGCTGTTTCTGTTTCTGCAGCTCTCGTGTTCATCTTTTATTTTAGTTGGTTGCTATTCTGCTTAGTGTTGTCTTGCTCGGTGCAGCTTATCAACATTTAAATTTGGTCTACATGTGTAATCAGAATAGCAATTTTATAAAAGCTACCGGATTGATACATATGTAGATTAGCTTCTTTTTCTGGTAGATTAGTTTGATAAAGAGATAGCCTGAATCAGTTTTTTACAAATACTCAGTTTTTTACTTAAATTACCGAAGTACTCAATTTTTTACTTAAATTCAGATATGCTCAGTTCAGCTTTTTGGTTATGTATCAGTAGTGACTTTTTGATTCAGTTTGCTCAGTTCAGCTATATACTTATATCATGTATAGTTACTTGCTCTATTTGAGCAGTGTGCTACTATGTACTTGTTTATTGTTGTATACTAGTTGTATATTTAATTTTGATATGCATGTGAAACCAATGATTTCCCAAAAATGTTGTGCCTTACTTCAGGGGTGTGATTCTTTAGGAGGATAACTGAATCAATTGGGATGAGTGGGATGTCAAAACAACTGGTTTTGATGGGCAAGGTTAAAGAGAGCATGAACAAGAGTAGTTAATCTCTTTGTGAATGGGATCTTGCTTCTTGCAGTTGATCTCTTTGTCATGTGCAGTGGCAATATTTACTTAACTTTCTTGTATTTGATATGCAATGAATTTGCTTAAGTGAGGTCATGTGAGTAGTCATTTGGTCATTTAAGTACTGTATTTGTGAATTTTTTTTGTATTTGTGCATGATTGTGTGTATATATATAGTTTAAGACTTTGGTTTGAGGATTGAGAAATAACTTTGGAAGAACATAACTATATAGTTTGGGGTTTGAGTATACTTAGTAAGCTATCTATCTGTGTCTTCTGTTGAACATGAAAACCCATTTTCTTCTAGCTTAATTTCACTTGTAGAAGCAATGTAGAGAAGCAATGCAAATATTACTTGAGAGTTGAGGGTTGAGAGTTGAGATAGAAAATTAATCTAAGTTAAAGTTTGGATTCTTTAAGAATACTTGCCTCACTACGCCTTTGATTTCAGGCACACCAAACTCATCTCAAGTTGAAGAACTCGCCTTGAAGTTGGAACCTTTTGTCTGAAGATTGACTCATCTCAAATTGGGTATGTGAATGAAAACCTTATCCCTCTCTCTCTCTCTGTCTCTTAATTTATGTTTTGGATATATATAAGATGTTGGTTGTGAAATCTGAAATTCATTTCAACTTCTTTTCAAAATATTGAGTGAAAAAGATAAGATAAGCCATTTGTGTGTTTATAGTGAAAACCTGCCCCTTCTGAGAGGATCATGATTGTCACCTCAAAAATTGTAATGCCTATGATAACCATGATCATGTGAATAAGAAATGACAACAAATAAAGCTAGGAGAGTGAAAGCTGAAATGATTAGAACTATATTGAGTCACTATCCCAGATGAATCACCTAATATTTATGAGCACAAAGCAAAAAGCCATTTGTATGTAAATTAGTGTTTGATTAGTGGTGGGTTTAGTTGGGATTATAGTTCTGTCTCATAGGTTGTTGAATGAGTTCAATTTAGATGTGAATATTATCATTGTCAAATTTTTGGTACTATAATGCTCCAAGAATTTTCGATCATGGGTTTGGACTAGTAATTCATTCATTCATTCTGTTGGTGCTGGTTTTGTTTGCCTCTAAAATACTCAGTCATACTAAATTTTTTGAAGGCTAGAATAGTTATTATCGCATAGAGTTACACTTTCAGTACGTGTTGAACTTTATTATTAAGCATGTCATACTCATTCATGCTTTGTTGTGTAATCTGAAATCTATAGTTTACTTATGCTTACTGTGTGCATATATACTTCAGTATGGAGAAAAATGGACAAGTCATGGATTGATTGGGGAACTAGATGTTCTAAGCTATACTATGAGAAGTTAGATGAGTTCTTGTCCTTTGCATCTGCTAGTAGAGATATAAGTTCAAGGATATATTGTCCTTGTAGAAAATGCGAAAATCGTGATTTATTTGTAATAGATATTGTGCGAGAGCATCTTCGAGATAATGGGTTTTGGAAGAAGTATAAGATATGGGAGAAACATGGTGAGTCTAGGGATTATGATGGCTCACTGCATAGGGAGGAAGTTCTTTTGGGGTCAGACGATTATATGGATGTAGATATGGTTCGACTAGTCCAATAAGCTCTAGGAACTGCACATGTTGCAAGACTAAATGCTGAGAATGGTGGCGAAGAAAATTCAGATCCTCTTGCTGGTGGTCCAAATGAGTCTACTAAAGAGTTCTTGAAATTAATGAAAGGTGCAAACCAGCCACTATATCCAGGTTCTAAGAAGCATACAGCCTTGTCATTCATTGTCCGAATTCTAGAAGCGAAGGTGTCAAATGGATGGTCTGACACTTCTTTCAAGGATCTGCTTGATATATTTGAGGAGTCTATGCCAGAAGGTGTAAACCTTCCTAAATCCTACAATGAAGCTCAGAAGTTAACAGAGGATTTAGGCTTCACTTACTACACAGTGGATGCTTGCCCTAATAGCTGTATGCTATTTCGAAATGGGAGCGATGCAGATCTTGACAACTGTTTGATATGTAATGCATCTCGGTGGAAAGATAATGATGTTGATGGAGGTTTAGAGCTTGGTTCGGGGCTTGGAAAGCGTCGAGCAGCAAAGCAAGCAAGATACTTTCCATTAAAACCAAGGTTGCAGAGGTTGTTTATGTCCTCTAAAACAGCTACCCTTATGAGATGGCATGCTAAGAAACGAACAGATGATGGTGTGTTTAGGCATCCGGCAGATTCTCATGCGTGGAAGGATTTTGACAACAAACACTCAAGTTTTGCTGCTGATATTCGGAATGTAAGGCTTGGCTTGGCCTCAGATGGATTTAATCCATTTAGAACTATGACTATACCTCATAGTACTTGGCCGGTCATATTGGTTCCATACAACTTACCGCCAACGTTGTTGATGAAGCAGCCTTATATCTATCTGTCTGTGCTTATTGATGGACCACAAGCTTCTGGTGATAAGATTGATGTGTACTTGCAACCACTAATAGAAGAATTGAAGGAACTGTGGGAAGAGGGAGTTCCAACATTTGATGCTTCAAGCAATCAAATGTTTCAATTGTATGCTGGATTACTGTGGACTATCAATGACTTCCCTGCCTATGCCAATTTATCGGGGTGGAGTACAAAAGGTGAATATGCATGCCCGAATTGCAACTCTGAAACTGATTCAGTATGGTTGGATAATGGTCACAAGTGGGGTTTGGGAGCAGTAGGAGATTTTCACCTGAAGATCACAAGTACCGGAGAGATGCCAAGTCCTTCAATGGCTTACGAGAATTCAGACAAGCTCCTCCAACACTATCTGGAGTAGATCTTCTCACACAGATTCAATCCAATGGTGTAATTACACAATACAAAAAGGAAGATATGCTAACAAGGCAAGAGATGGGACCAGAGAGACCAGAAAAAGATCCTTTGAAGAAAAAGAAGCACAACTGGAAGAAAAAGAGTATTTTTTATGAGCTTCCTTACTGGCAGCACAACCTCATTCATCACAACCTTGATGTGATGCATGTAGAGAAAAATGTGTGTGACAATGTTCTTGGTACCATAATGGGAGCTGCTGGAAAAACAAAGGATAATTTGAGATCTCGACGCGACCTTGAGGCTATGGGAATTAGAAAGCAGTACCATGTGAAGGAGAGGGAAGATGGTACTAAATACTTTGAGCCTGCTGATTTTGAGATGAAAAATGATGGGAAAGATAAGTTCCTCTTAGCCTTATCTCAGTTAAGAATGCCAGATGGTTCTGCTTCTAATATTGCAAGGCGGGTACGTTTGAAGGGTCGTACGATTGGAGGTCTTAAAAGTCATGATAATCATACCCTTCTACAACAATTAATTCCCTTATGTATATGAAGTTCCTTACCGAAGAATGTGGTTGAAGGGTTGATCGATCTCGGCAAGTTTTTCAAAGTGTTGTGCTCCAAACTAAATTGTGCAGCAGATTTGGAGGAGGCACGTTCTCGCATTATTGTAACCCTCTGTGATCTGGAAAAGATATTTCCACCATCATTTTTTGATGTAATGGAGCACTTGCCTATACATCTAGCTGAAGAAGCATTAATTGCTGGTGCCGTGCAATTTCGGTGGATGTACCCCATTGAAAGGTACTTGCTCACATTGAAGCAATACGTACGACAAAGGGCACATCCTGAAGCATCAATAGCTAATGGGTATTTGATGGAAGAATGCATGAACTTCTGCTCCCAATACCTTAAAGATATGGGTTGTAAGTCAAACAGACCATTAAGAAGGAAGAATGACGAGGATAACTCCAAGAAAGGGAAGACTTTTTTGCTCTCAGATGTTACTCGTACACAAATTCATAGATGGGTCTTGTTTCATACCGATGCAGTCACACCATATCTCAAGTAAGTAATGCATCCAATTCATTTTTTCTCATAGATTTGAACCATATAATACCTTGATTTGTTGATATGCTACTGCATATGTCTCAAAGTTTCTCATTTTATTACTATGCAGGGAGCATATGTCTACCATTAAAAATCAATATCCTAATGCCAATGATGTTGATGTTGCACGTATTCATTTTGATGAGTTTGCAGACTGGTTTAAGGCACATGTGAGTTGTTTGCAAAATATGGGTGATGTGTCCTTACCGGAAGAAATTGTAGCTTTGTCAAATCCTCCTAGTCCTTCAGCAGCTAGGTTGAAATCATATACATCCAAAGGCCATTTTTTCCGAGTGAAAAGTGTTGACAACAAGCGAACTAGGCAAAACAGTGGTGTGTCTTTACAAGGAGATACTTTACCATATTATGGGAGATTGACAGAGATCATCAAAATTAGCTACTCTATTGATATCAAGTATGTGTTGTTTAGGTGTGAGTGGGCACATCCTTCAGCAGGAGTGAAAAAAGATCCTTTTAACTTCACTTTAGTTAACTTTAGAAGATTGTTATACCAGAATGACCCAGTTAGGGATGAACCATTTATCTTAGCATCTCAAGCACATCAGGTGTGGTATATCCCAGATCCTTCAGGAGAAGGTTGGCTAAATGTCAGCGAAGTGGAGTCTAAGGACTTCTCTCATGTGCAATTTGACACAAGTGATGAAATGGAGTCGGTGGTAGATGTCTGAAATTGTGTTGAGCTGTTGCTTTTAAGTTATATGAAATATCTCAATCTACTGTGCAATTAGGTTTGTTATTAAAACTGCCAGAATATTTGTGGTTGTTATCATAACTTGTTGGTATTATTTATTAGTAAATTGTTGACCGAGTGCTTATTCTTATAGGTGACCATGTTGGGGAAGAAAAGGAAGGTTGGTAGACCACGCCACATGTCTGAATTCTTGAGTCCTAGCAGTTCTGTATCAAGCCACAATGGTTCCTCATCATCACAGTCATCCTACACGTCTATTCGTCCACCTTTGATACTGCCAACCCCACTGCCTTCTCCTCCCCAACCTACTAATCCCTCTACATTACCTCTTCCAGCTCCAGGTATGCCTTGTTCCACTTTTTCTTTTAATATTTTCAGCCTCATTATAATTATCAAATCTAATGTTTACAACTCTCCGAATTAGATGCTCAGCCACAACCTACTAGCAATACTGTTAGTAGAGGTCATAACAAGGGCATTCCAGAGTGGAATACTGGAGAGAAGGTCAACATTATGTTTGATTCTAAATTCCAACCTGTTGGAGAAAGAGCTACACAATTGAAGTCACAATTGGGCAAGATTGTGCGTGACGGCAGGAGGATTCCATTGACAATTATGGACTGGAAATCTGTTGATGATAAAGTCAAAGAGGGAATTTGGAATGAGGTTAAGGTAAACATTTCCTAAATTTTAAACTTCAAGATTCATAAAACTTTAGATGTGGTATTAATTTTGTTGCACAAAGTAACATTTACTGTCATATTTAGAGAACTGTAGTAGAATCAAAACTTGTGTTGTTGTTTATCAAGTTGTATCGTCTTCTGGTCTCCAAAGAGATATTTTCTGGTACAATTTTGATTCAGCTAACAGTGTCTTACATGATATGCATTTTCACTTTAGATATATTGGGACTTTTATTTGTCCAAAGATATTGACTGTTTTCAATATACATATGAGATTACATGACCATGGTAATACATTTAGAAATTTAGATATCAGATTTTATGCCACAAAGGTGTTAACTGGTATGAACTTCATGGGACTTCAAGATATGTTTCAATAAGTAGACTTACATGTTTAACTATATGGATTGGAATGTATACTGCAGTTTACACACATATAATATACATATATATGATTTTTGAAACTCATTTGCATTTGATTTTAATCATGTTAGGAGTTGAAGTGATCACTCTGAGACAGATCCATGTCCTCAGTAGGTTGAATTTTCAGAAGTGGAGGAACCAGATGAAATTATGCATGTCCACGAACCAGTATATGGATCTTTGCTTCTTTTGAGCTTTATAATAAGTGACATAGAACTGAATATGATGATCTGCTTGTTTTTGGCTTAGATTGCTAGATTTCAATAAGTCAGCAGACCACTTTTAATAGAAATTGGGCAGAATGATTTGCAATGTATGATTACATGTTATGAATTGTCAATCTTGGATGAGCATTTTGTGCTTATATTGCGTTTGTATACATATAAACTTGTACACTTATTTACACGAGTATCTGTTATTTGAAAGTGTGCTTTTAATTAACCAAATTGCATATTACAGTCTTGGTAAGAATAAGGTCATTAAAATGGGATCATATCTTTTAGTTGTATGTTTTTTCAGCTTTGGTGATTATAAGTTAATATTAAAAGTGGTTACTGTATTTATTAAAAGTAATTCTATATTGTTCACTGTTTTTTGTAGACAAATTTGGTTGATGTTCCAGAAGGATACAAACCTGTGTGTCTCAAAAGTTGCAATTATCTTTGGAAGGATCATAAAAGCAAAACCAAATCTAACTACTTTGTACCAAACAAAAGCAATCCAGAGCTGAGTTCTATGGTTCCTCCAAATATTATAGCAGATCAATGGACTGTGCTTGTTGCCTATTGGAACACTGAGGATGCAAAGGTAGAAGTGTTATGTCATTTCCATTATATTTTGCCAAATAGGTTGACTCTAGCATTTAATTTTCAAACTGATTTTGTAGGCAATAGCGACTCGTAATTCAATCAATCGAGAGACACGTGGACCATCTCATAATACTGGTAGAAAGAATTTTGCTCAATTAAGATATGAGGTAGTGTTGAAAAAACTTGTACTTGACAGATGAAGAGGTTTATAGTAAGATATGTTATTAGTATATGGAGTTATTTACTATTTGTACTTGGCAGATGGAACAAAGTGGAGAAGAATCTGATAAATTTAGTGTGTGGAAAAAAGCACGCAAAGAATCCAATCCAGAAGTTGCCCAAGTCATTGTAAGTTTCAGCAACCTTGTTATGTTATTCATAATTGTGGTTGTTCTTTTTTTGGTCTTCCCTTGGCTAAGTAATTTATAAATTCATGTAGAATGAATACAACAGGAAACTGTTACTGGTGAGACCGGTGGAAGACCAAAAGCTCACAGCTGTAAAAGACCGTGTTTTTCATGATGTTATTGGAGAGGATGGTCATGGTTATTGTCGTACCTATGGTTCTACTGTGCCTCGCAATTTGGTATATCCACAAGAACCATTGGAAACTGCTAGTAGCAATGACCTTATAGCCAAAATCACTGAAGAGGTAACAGAGAAACTGAAAGAGTCTTTCGATAAGAAATTGGAGGATGCTATTAAAATGCTTCAAGCTCAAATTGCCAATAATATGGATTGCACAATTGCACAGGGGGGAAGAAACACAATTGCACATGGACTGGTTAGTAATTTTTTAGATACACCGCCTTGTTATTGTTTCAAATTTTGAAATACTTTTACTTGATGTACACCTGAAATTATGTTTTGAGACACTTTGATGTTCTAAGTAATAGAAATTCTTTTTTGTTAGAATGAATATTTTTGAAGTATGGTTTAGTATGAATTAGGGTGAAGGTGCTTGATTTACTTGAATCTAGATATGGCTTTAAGCATTAGGGTCAATGCTTGAGCATGCAGACACTTTGATGTTCTAAGTAATGGAAATTGCCCATTTTTTATATTATGAATATTTTTGAAGTATGGTTTAGTGTGAATTAGGGTGAAGGTGCTTGATTTACTTGAATCTAGATATGGTTTTAAGCATTAGGGTCAATGCTTGAGCATGCAATAGGTTTTTGTTTTCATCTTTCACTTCAAATCAGACAACTAATTAATTATAGAAAATGGTCTTATTTATGCAATAGGTACCAGCTGATGCAACAAGTGGCCATGAGGCTAGGAGGGAGTCCATAGGAGAGGGAGATCCTGAGGCCACTACCCATTTTGATTCAGCTTCTGATGATGTCACTGGTCACCATGATCCTCCTGCATGATTTAGGTTTATGTCATATTGTTGTGTTTTAGAATGTGTTAGAACAAGATTATGTTAGAATATTGTTGTCCCTTTATGAAGCTCTTTTTATTGTTGTAGCACTTTGTTGGTATGGTTTAGGTTCCATCATGTGGAATAATGTTTATGTTGGATAATTTGGTTATGAAATGAATGTTGGTCATTGTGTTGATTTTGTTGGAATGAATGCTAGTTGATGGTGGTGTTAGTACCTTGTTGATTATGGTTGTTGCTATTGTGGATTGAATGAGATTTGAATTTGTAGGTTTCTGGTAAAAATGAGAATTGAAACAGCAGTGGTAACAATTTTGCAGTTGGCGACGGCAGAGTTCCGTCGCCAACTTTTTGGCATTTTCTGCAGTTGGCGACGGCAGAGTCCCGTCGCCAACTTTTTGGCATTTTCTACAGTTGGCGACGGCAGAGTCCCGTCGCAAATGGTTTTGACGGGAAAATTTGAAAATTCCAGTTCACATTTGAAATTTTTAAATATCACAGCGACGGCAATCGCCGTCGCCAATAGAGGTATTTGCGACGGCAAGTTCAGTAGCCAATTTCTGTCGCTAATTAAGCGACGGGCTTTGCCGTCGCTATTTGCCGTCGCAAACATGGTTGTGACGGCTCACTACCGTCGCCAAAAGCAACGGCCACGCCCTCAACGGCGACGGAAAAAATGCCGTCGCCACGCCGTCGCCGTTGGTCTTTTGCGACGGCAGAATGACTTTTGGCAACGGCATTTTGCCGTAGCTAATTGAATTAATTTTAGTAGTGACAACCAATAAGCACATAACGTCTATCACCACCTTTACTCCTTTTGGATTTTTTGATTACCATAGCATACCCTTGCGACTTCCCAATTTTACGAACAACACTAAGAAGGTCTTCTCGAGTTTCAAACAACTTCGCAGATAATGAGAGGAATTCATCCGCAACATTAGTCACGAAGGGGCCTTCAAGTAAATCAAAGAAAAAGAAAATAATTAAAGGGTCCAGATGATCTTCGTGACTATACAGTGAGGAGCTCGACACCAACAACAAACCCTAATTACAAGTTCTTGACATGATAAAAGTGATAACAGATAATACTTACCATTGACAATGAATGAGACTAGATGGGTGATTAGAATGTAAGTCTTCCTCCAAACCATCTGAAAACATAGGAATATGCAACCCAACAACCATTGGATCTTCCTCCATACCATCTGACTTCCTGTTGCTGATATTAGGGATAAATAAATTTTTGTTAGTATAAGCTATCCTAAAAGATTTGGGTAAGTATATAGACTTCGAATTACTCGATTAATTAGAAACCCTATACCTAAAAATTATAAGGAAACAAATTTGTGCAAATTGATATGAGAAGAAAGATAAGAACAGTAGCAACGATTGCACTTAAGAAAAGAACAACAAAATTAACTAGAGCAACGATTGACCTGGTTTGGATAAAGGATTGGTTGGAGCTGGAGCTGGAGCTGGTATTTGGGAACAAGAGACTTTCAGTAGGGAGAGAGATTTTGATGTTTGCAGAAGAAGAGAAAAAAAAAGATTTAGGGAAGAAGAAAGGTATGTCGTGATTTTGGGTATTGGGGGGAAAAGAAGAGAGAGGAAAAAGAAAAAAAAATTGAGAAAAAGGAATCAGAGTAAGGGTATTTTTGGAAGTGAAAGAAGATAGTGAGAGAAAATATTAATAAAATAATAGAGGGGTGTGTGGTTTGTATTTTGGGATATGTAAATTTCAGCACCCTTATTTTATTGATTTGTTAAAAAAGCTGAAGCCATATAATGTCTTAGAGCAAAGAAAAAAATGACGTACCCACTATTAAACTAACAAAAGAAATAAATTACTATAACAAAGTGGGTTGTCAAATTTGACACAAGGTTTCAGCAAGCTTATTACTGTGCACTGCCATGTCATGTTTGACATGGTTGAAGGGCAATAATAGTCAAATATATGTCTATCTTGGCAAATAACAACTTGGTTGGAGTTGCTCTGCTCTAATCAGACCGAGGTTTGCTCGCTATAGTGCACCCAGTAATGCTACAAGATTTTGAACATGCACCCTTTGGGTGTCTATCTCTTCGTGGATCTCACCTTTCTTTATGTTGAACTAGTTTTTCCTATTGAATGTGTAGTGGTAGATCCGATTCGAAGAAAGTTTGAGTTATGTATTTTTTGAATTTACATCTAGAGATCTGTTTGTTGGGCTCTCTTTGTTTGGAAGCGTTATTGAAATTTCTAATGATTATTGGATACGTTAGGATCATGTTTTGGTTGATTCAGTCTTCACGATGCCGTGCCTATCTGTTCTGGTCAGCAAAGAGTTGATGTTGGGTTTCTTCCATGATGCTGTGAGGGACTTGGGATGGTTTGGGCTCACCTGGTTTGAGTCTTATCGTTACTATGTCTATACTTGTCACTTTGGTTTTTGTTGTTGTTTGGGTTTGGGTTCTTACCGATCATGTTTTGTTGTATATTTTTTCTTGTTCATGTCTGTTCCTTGTTCCAACCCAATTTTTTTGGGTTTTGTAACTTCTCTTTGGTTCAATGTTAATTGACACTGTTTGCCAAATTTTTTTTTACTGCATACTGAGGATCTAAGAGAGTATGGGTCATCTTGAAGTCCGAATACGGATATCTACGAGTTTATAAGGTGGAATATCTTAAGCCAACAAGATCTGACTCCTCTCACGTGGTATTCGGCGTGGACCCAGATGTTAATTAGATTCATGCGAGCCACGATCAGTTCATAATGTTCTTAGATTGGTAGGCTGTTCCCCAAATCTAAACTTCCCATTTCAAAAAATATGTTCTATAGATATATAGACCTTCAAAGTCTTGTATCCGATCTTATGTGTGAACCATGAAACCACCACAACAATTTTGATTTCCTACCATTTGGTGAAACTGCAAATCAATGCGTACAACATTTTGAACTTTGAACTCTTTTGCACGACTTCTAATAAACTCATGTTATTAAGGAAACAGTTTGGCTACGAAGCAAGGTCTTAATTACAAAACATAATTAACCGTATGCATGAAGTTTTTCTCTATGGATCCTACAATACACATATGTGTTTAAGGAAATTATATTTTCGTCCTTCTGTTATATGTCTTACCCTAATACACGTAGGATTGGTTAATCCGGTTTCCTTATTAGAATAGATTACAGTTGATAGATCTTCTAGATCCTTCGGGAGACTCTATGTAATGCCTATAAATAGGCTTTCTATCAATGAATGAGTAGACCGTTATTCTCATTATCTTTTCTCCTTCAACACGTTATCAGCACTGTACTCTATCCCGAGCTTGATAACGAAACCCTAAAACCCTAAAATTTTCTGCAGCCATACCCCATCGATTTTGACTTGGGCACCCAGAAAGTTGCTCTGGGCACCCACCCATCTCGCCGGCGAAGCCTACCCTTCGACTACAGCCCTGATCCGGCAGCCTCGCTCTGCCAGCTCACACCGACGGCGAAGCGCACCAGCCTCCTCTACCACCCAAGACTAGCCGAGTCTCAGCCTCGAGCGCTGCCCCCTTGCAACCCAGAACCACAGCCCTCTCTCGGCCACAACACCGACGAGCGACCCTTCCCGTCGCCGCCGCTCTCGCAACCTAGTGCCTTAGCCTTGCACGCTGCCCCCACAAGGTTGCTGCCTAAACGAGCTGCTCCGAATCGCCCCCAACCCAGCCTTCACGCGCGCAACCTAGTCCCTGACTAGCGTCGCAGCCATAGCTCCGAATTGGATTTGCTCGACCCGGATTTCAAGATCCGACCCGCTGCCCGCTGCATGTTTCCAGATGTGACACTACTAATTGTACGAGGGGCAAAAGGGTAAATTTGCCCCTCCGGGTATAAAAAGTTTTTACCTCAGAGTAAAAACAGTTTATATACTGTAGTTATTCTTTAATTAGTTTTACTGCTTACATTTATATATATATTATACGGTGAATATGACTAACCATATGTTATATTTTTCATGAAATTTTTTGCGCGACGGATCGCGATGGAATGGCGAGAGTATCTTCACGACACGCACTTATAAAAATTGCAAGGGCAACTTCTTTTAAATGTAGTTTATTTGACAAACTAGCAAGTAAGCTTTTATAAAAGTTGCTGCTTTTGAATTTTAATTTCATAGCCGGGCTTCGTAGCTTTCTTCTACCCCCACATTTCTTATAACGTGGGTTGATGTGAGAAATTAGGACCCCTCATATCAAAATTGAAATTTGTGACGGTTTGACAAGTCATGGTATTACGACGAAATATTGTCGTGATTAATAAATGGACAAACATCGATTTGCAACGGAAATTGTCGTGGTTAACATCGATTTGTGATGAAAATTATCACGGTTAACATTGATTTGTGACGGAATTTGTCACGGTTTACATCGAATTGAGTTACCATATACCTTGGTCTTGACCCAATTTAATACTTGGAATTAATCATCGGATATTGATAATAGTCAATCTTCCATCTTATTGTTGAAATATTTGACCGAAACATGAGCCTTGAATTTGACATAAAAAAAAAGTGACAAATTTCATGTCACGAGTTCTGGAAAGAGGGAGAGGCAACGCCTCGAACCTCATATGTCA
Organism: Fragaria nilgerrensis; assembly: GCA_010134655.1. Taxonomy (NCBI): domain Eukaryota; kingdom Viridiplantae; phylum Streptophyta; class Magnoliopsida; order Rosales; family Rosaceae; genus Fragaria; species Fragaria nilgerrensis. The sequence continues at coordinate 39,373,677 of CM020979.1, forward strand.
TAAAAAGATTGAGTCAGTAAAGGAAAGAAAAGTCATATTATTGATGTGGTTCTACATCGGTTCACTAATTGCAATGAAAGCAATATTATGGTCAATGTATACAAAATATATGAAGTTTTTGCAACAAGAAACTCACTATATGGAAGAAGATGAGAACATTATTCTCACAGTTACGGATTTTAAAAGCAAAAGTATATTGCGGAATATATGAAGCATATGACTTCGGTTTAATAGTCTAAGTGACTACAAATCCGTTTATTTTGCCAAGTTTTGTGAAGGCATATACCTCACATATCATACACCTTACATATTTGACTAAAGTTACTTAGTTGTTATATTTTGAATTCAATTCATGGTCAAGACCTCGATGCATGGTTGGCATATATTCAAATTTTGTCTTGCACATATGGTTTGATCTACATAAGCTATATGATAATGCAATATATCGCATTACAACATGACACTACATTGGACCACCAGTTATTATAAGGTGGCGTTTCTAAAGGCTGAAATCGCACCAAATATGATGCAATGCATATTTGGGTGTCATAATCAAACATAGTGTGGTGCAATGCACACTTGGCATATCATGATGTAGCGCACTGCACATCATTTTTGGATCAAAAGAGGATTTGTAATGTCAAGTGTGGCACAATGCACACTTATACAATTGCAAAGATATTACAAACAAGAGTAGTCTTCTACACTCTTGAGCGGATTCACAATTGTAAAAAGAAAATTTGCGTTACGCTATATATCATCCAAAATTGGATGTTGAAAAATCCTCCTCTTTCTCTACAAGATCCAATAGTGAGGCGTTGGCGGTGGCGCCGCCCTATGTATTGTGCTCACGATCAATTTTGCCAAGTTTTGATATGTTTTAAGTCTTGTTTCATCCATCTTTGTAGTATTACATGTCATGGAATGCACTCTAAAGAGTTCCAATACCAATCTCCAACGAAATTGTTGACATATTTCGGTTTCTATGTCTTGACATAAGACTGTTGTCTCTACATTCTAGTATATAATGTGTTGTAGCGAGATTGAGTGCTTAGCTTATTGCAAGGAATATACAACTATTCATGGATTTATAAATCTGTTGTGACTACGTTGACTAGATCATCAAAAATAATCAGAGCGGGTTAATGCTCAAGTTTCAATGCCTAATGGCGTTATGATTCAAGTCACATATGCTATTTATGCATAAAAATTTATGCATAAGAAAGCAATCGAACTGTGCTATGACTTAATGATATTCACGTCAACGTTTATCACCTGGAGAATTGATGAGAATTTTTTTTATGTATCACTATAATGAATGCGCAACATTCATTAGTCACTAAGATTCGGTTAATTGAATCAGTTATTGTCACCAATGATGAGAATGGAGACATCGACCCATGTATGTTTTAACACAAATCGTCCGGAAAAATTTTGGATGTGTTTTGATGATCCGTATATTAAAAATCACACGGACATCCTTTCTTTTAAGCACAGAAGCCATTGAGATCAAAAATCATCAAAATACAACTTGGTGGAGCCCTGAGCAATGCTCACGGCCTATGGATGACATTAAAGCCGTCCGCGTCATCCTCCTATATAATGGAGGCACTACTCATGCTTTCACAAGCACATATGACGCAAAAGAACCCCCATGATTTCACATTGGCTATGCTCGTTACTCGTTTTGTAAAGCCTATTTTTTAGCAAAGATTAGGAGCAACGCCCTCCTACGCTAAAGAAAATATATAGAGACTAGCATACACAAGATGCTCAGTCGTTGTTCACTAAGTAAGACATTGCAATGTCTGTGAGTGATTATACAAGAATGATACATAAGATGTTGGCCTAGATGGCTTCTCATTGTTCACTTTGAGGCATAATAATGCTATGGTGATGTTCACAATGGTTTAACTCAAGCCATAACAATTAGATGTTATGGGGAACCTTAACAATGATTGAAAAGTTGAAAAAACCTAGAATTTTCGGTTTTTCAGCTTGCGGACTAGTCATTGTGTGAATCGGTTCATCAACTTTTAGACCGGTTCTTAAGGTTCTGTTTACGGCAACGGATTTCTAACATCTAAGCCTATGTATTTACAAAATTTCGTGGCATTTGCAGACGTGGAAGGTGGTGAACCGCTCAATACAAGTGATCACGGATGTCCGACGACTCCGATGGCTGGTTCGGCACTTTTTCGGCCGGTTCTGTCATCGAGGCTGGCGGTTTCCGAATTCTACCTCCCATGTCTACCTGCTTACAAAATTTGGTAGCGTTTGGAGCTCTGGAGGATAGTGAACCATTAAAGGAAGTGTAAAACAAAGGTCCGGTGATACCGGCGGTCGGTTCAACCGATTTCTTTTTAACCGGTCTCGACGGTGAGGCCAGCGGTTTTTTGGACCTGTAAGACCAACGACTACGGGTTGTAGTAGGGTCATAGTTTTACTTATTCATCTTTACCCACCATCATTCAACTCTTTATGTTACGGTTGTAACAGTATGCATATTTGTTAACAGATTGAGTTAACGTTCTGCAATCTATATCGTTCACATGTTGTATGTGCCATATTGTGCCTCCACAAGCACACAATGATGGGTTATCTATGATGAATATTGTCTTTGAATACGACATGAGCTTCCGACTATAGTCCGCTTATATAAGGATCTTGATAGACAATCTCTTTTATGTCACTTTGATGAGCTAGTCTTCCCGTCGTTAGGAGGAGATAAAAACAAGAATGTTCAGTAGAACGACTTGGAATTGTCGTGGTTTGTCCCTACTGTGTCTCATCAAGTTCTCTAAAGTGACGAGATCACATATACATGTTGTAAACATGCCTGTAAGGATGTCCGGATAAGGACATGTTGATGTCCGGATAAGAGGACATGTCGTCACCCATAAATGGTGGCATGGTGACACCACAAATGTGGTAGATGATGTCGCTAGGCCGTGGCTCCCACGGTTTAGGGGGAGGCCACTTGGTTCGATACATACTCGCCAAGAAAGAATGCGAGTTTGACACAACTTGATCATTTGATCAATGATACTTATTCGTCTATTATTTCTAGATTATGGTCATCATTGGGGGACGCCTCAATGTCAATACCAATCCATATAGAGAACTCTACACTTAGAAATTACACCGGTGTACATGATGATGTGGTTTAATGAGTTTGATATCGAACCATACTTCGTTGAGAAAATACCAACGTTGTAGATTAGCCTAAATGGAAAGATGCGATCCAGTTTAAACAAAGAGATAGTGCTTTGGTTAGGTGACGCCGACACCCTAAGTGTAAATTCTATCAGTTATATCTTTGTTAGAAAGTGTAGTGAGAAAAAGAGTTTAGACTCACCTTCTGGCGCAAGGTCTCTCACAATCGCCCTGAAATCGACTACGATAAGATATACTCTCGTAATGGATGTCATTGCACTCCACTACCTTGTCAGTTTGGTAGTTTCTGAAAAACTGAACAAGCAGCTTGTGGTCACAACTTATCTCTGTTGGGAACTAAGAGATGTACATAAAGATCTTGAATAGATCGGTTTTCACCCAAATCAATTGGCTCCTGATTACGAAGCGCGTTTGCATGGTATTTGCTAAGTATCTACTTGATTAGGGAAGGGATATAAATAATTATGCCTATTTGCATGTAAATTCTGGATGAATCATGACGAAATCTTATTAAACTAAGAGATACCACTGATCCAAAATTAAGAATGCAAGGATCTTGGGAATACTTGGTCTCGAAAGTGAGGACCGTTATTGATGATGCTTATTCATCTGTCGGCTTCAGGCAATCTAAAGGACAATGAAGTTATGCCTATATGTATCCCTTGATCGGTCGAAGTGTTGAGAAGACATGTTTCGTCCATATGATGAAGAAGTCTTAGGAGAAATCCTACATCTAAGTACAGTAGCACATTCATGTACTTGTTACAACATGCTCAACTCGACATCTAATTCACTATAAACTTGTAAGGCCAAGTTCTCCTTAGTCTTTCAACTCTCTTCCTAACGGTTGAGCATCTTCGCTCCCTCTTAGATGAGTGTGAAGAAATATCAAGGTAGTAGCGGGATGCGCCCACGCAACGCCAATGTAATGGTAGTGATTCCTTCTATGAAAGGTTCAGGCTTATTCATCCCTACAGAAAGACACATCAAATGCGAAATCAGAATCTGCTCAGTTTCGTAGGTCAACTTCCACGGGACCTACAGGATAGCCCACTTGTTGAAAAATAATGAAATTAGTACCATTGGAAAGGTCTATGTGCGTACTTTCCAAGGACGCTAACCATTTTATCACATCTATCATATTGAGTGAGTTATGGCTATTTTCGTAAAGTAGGACGGATCTGTCCGAGAATCTGCTTTTGCAAAACAGTCAACTTAGACAGAGCTTTGTGATTAGCTCAAGATAAACTAGGTTATGAACCTTATATGGTTAGAAAGCTACGTGTGTCTAGTTTCCAGAACTTTATACGGTTTATCCATACCTATTGTATCGAAGAAGTTATGACTATATAAGTACATGAAGGTCATGCCACGCGTGAATCTGATTTTCAACGCGAACTTATGTTTTGAGTTGTTAGGCAACCTTCTCCTTAAAGATCAAATAAATGCTAAGCATAGCAAGTCTGATATAAGGATGTTATGGCTGGATTTAATGGCTAAATCGTTGCCCGAGTCTACTTTTGAAGTATGTGAAGTGCATTGGCTTGCGCCATTTATTTGAACTCCGAGATTAAGTTACCAATTACCAATCAGGGGGAGTCATTGTATAGATATCATATGGAGTCATTGTGTAGATATCATGGGGAGTCTACATGCATCACATGTTATCTTCAATTGTAGTTGGTGCGTTGTGCTCGTTTTCCATTCGACCAAGTCTTTTTGTTTTACCCACGAGATTTTTGTTTTACTTGGCAAGGTTTTTACCGAGGCAACACCATAAGCACCATATCGTATTAGGGACGCAATACAAGAGGGAGTGTTTAAGGAAATTATATTTCTGTCCTTCTGTTATGTGTTTTGCCCTAATACACGTAGAATTGGTTAATCCGGTTTTCTTATTAGAATAAATTACAGTTGAGAGATCTTTTAGATTTTTCGGGAGACTCTATGTAATGCCTATAAATAGACATTTCTATCAATGAATGAGTAGACCGTTATTCTCGTTATCTTTTCTCCTTCAACAATATGAACATAAGAAAACAATTTTGCCGATTTTATTGGGTACATAATTTTGCCAACTTTCAATCACAATGTAATAAAAATATATCCTTTTTTTCCTTGAAATAATTAAAAGTTTAATTCCATTTCTGATTCTAGCATAGACGTTTAGGAATTAACTTGAGTATCAAGGCCTTTTAATTATAATTAAAAGAAAAAACCTTGGGTAGCAAGATGTAACAGTTCATTGCATGGAGCATTAAAATTCTGTCAATTACCAGATCTTCTTGTTAAAAATGGACAAACCTTCCATAATTTCCCCTATTGTTTAGCCTAGCTACACTATTACACTCCAATCCACACATCAGTCTTCTTCTTCCCCAAGAAACCCATAACCTCATTTCACGTAGCCACAAACCCGCTATATAAACGCACTCATAGATCCAACCTTTTCTCACACTGTCACATACGTTTTGTTTAATCCTCAAGCAATCGAACACAACCCTCAAATCCTCATTCGTTTCTGTCATTCCTCCAATGGCGACTGGCCTTGGCTCCCTAGAGTGTGTAAAACCCACCAACAACAACGTCGGCTGCCCTCCTCAAAACGGCGCCTCTGCACTCCACGACCAGCCTCTCTCCACCATCTCCTGCCCTAACTCCACCCTCGGCCGCCACCTGGCTCGCCGCCTCGTGGAGATTGGTATCAGTGATGTGTTCTCTGTCCCTGGTGACTTTAACCTAACCCTTCTTGACCACCTCATTGCCGAGCCGGGGCTCACCAACATCGGCTGCTGCAATGAGCTCAATGCTGGCTACGCCGCGGACGGATACGCACGGTCTCGCGACGTAGGGGCTTGTGTGGTCACGTTTACTGTTGGTGGCCTTAGTGTGCTTAATGCCATTGCTGGGGCTTATAGTGAGAATCTACCAGTGATTTGTGTTGTTGGAGGACCTAACACAAATGATTTTGGTACCAATAGAATTCTCCACCACACTATCGGCTTGCCGGATTTTAGCCAAGAGCTCCGGTGCTTCCAGACCGTCACATGCTATCAAGTAAGTCTAAAATTTTGTACATGCATAATATGAGTGGTCATGTTTTACACTTTACATGTTTATTTTAATTTGACTTTTAACATGCGGTTGACTTTCATTTTAATGTTATAATGCGTTCAAGACTTATGTTAAATTAAAATATTAAGTTAGAAGTCATGATGATTTGTGTCACATTTTTTAATTTGTGTTTTGTTCATTTGATTTCCTAATATATACTAGTGATTGATGTGGTATAGGCTGTGGTGAACAACTTGGAAGATGCGCATGAGCAGATTGATACAGCCATATCTACTGCTCTCAAGGAAAGCAAGCCTGTCTATATTAGCATTAGTTGTAATTTGCCTGGGATTCCACATCCAACTTTTGGCAAAGACCCTATTCCATTTTCATTATCACCTAGGTAATCTGTTTGTTAATTTAGTATGAATTTTTTTTCTTGTCAGTAAGATAACTAACACAAAATTGTTAATGCAGAATGAGTAACAAGAGGGGGCTAGAGGCAGCTGTGGAGGCAGCAGCAGCTTTCCTAAACAAGGCAGTGAAGCCAGTCATGGTTGGAGGACCAAAGCTCCGAGTTGCAAAAGCTCATGAAGCATTTATCGAACTGGCTGATGCCAGTGGCTACGCCCTAGCTGTGATGCCATCAGCCAAAGGCCATGTAGTAGAAACTCACCCTCACTTCATTGGAACATACTGGGGAGCTGTGGGAACTGCCTACTGTGGTGAGATTGTGGAGTCAGCAGATGCATACGTGTTTGTTGGTCCAATTTTCAATGACTACAGCTCTGTTGGGTACTCACTCCTCCTCAAGAAGGAGAAGGCCATCATTGTGCAGCCCGATCGTGTCGTTATAGCGAATGGCCCTTCTTTCGGTTGTGTTCTAATGAAGGACTTCCTCCAGGCACTTGCAAAGAAGATCACTCGCAACACTACTGCTTATGAGAACTACCACAGGATCTTTGTCCCGGACGGCCAGCCTCTCAAATGTGAGACTGATGAGCCTTTGAGAGTGAATGTTCTGTTCCAACATATTCAGAAAATGCTTTCAGCTGATACAGCTGTTATTGCTGAGACTGGTGACTCTTGGTTTAACTGCCAGAAACTGAAGTTACCAGAAGGATGTGGGTGAGCAATTAACTACGAGTGCATAGTTATTATTATTTGTGGCTTTTGATTCTTATGATTTGGTCTAGCACATTTTCATGATGGACTTAGGTGTTGGTTAGTTAGCTCGATATACATTGTTGAATCATGCCCTCATGCCCTAACGAGTAATGACATGAGACGCCCTGAGGTCTGGTTGTGTTTACAACAATGATAAGAGAAGTAAAGTTGGTGTTGCAGGTACGAATTCCAGATGCAATATGGTTCGATTGGGTGGTCTGTTGGAGGAACTCTTGGATATGCACAGGCAGTACCGAATAAGCGTGTCATTGCTTGCATTGGTGATGGTAGCTTTCAGGTTAGTTCATTACAAAAGCTTCAACCTTCAATTTCTTTGTTCAGATCTACATTTTCATAGTGTGAGCGACTACTGATCGATGTTGTTGAATTGTTTGAAACTTAACTAATGGCATTTGGCTGATGACAGATGACTGCACAAGATGTGTCAACAATGATCAGATGTAATCAGAAGAGCATCATATTCCTCATAAACAATGGTGGATACACAATAGAAGTCGAAATCCATGACGGGCCTTACAATGTGATCAAGAACTGGAACTACACTGGTTTAGTGGATGCAATCCACAATGGTGAAGGAAATTGCTGGACAACCAAGGTTAGTGTATATATATATTTTTGAAAGCTAGCCAAAGTTTGCACTCCCTTTTTTAGTTATCGAGCACAAAATGAGGGGGTTGAGCACTACTCACAAAATGGTCAAAAATGCAATGAATAGGCTTACTTACTTTGGCAGTGGATTGAAAAAGTAAATCATGAGCATTCGTTTCCTCTCAGGTACGCACTGAAGAGGACCTTATAGAAGCCATTGAAACAGCAACAGGGGAGAAGAAAGACTGCTTGTGCTTCATAGAAATTATTGTTCACAAGGATGACACCAGCAAAGAGCTTCTTGAATGGGGTTCCAGGGTCTCTTCTGCCAATAGCCGCCCACCAAATCCGCAGTAAAAAGCTTCAGATGACAGATGATTTCAGACTCAAATTAGAATAAGCGATAGCTAGCACATTATCTTATCTTAGCAGCTTTGATTTTCTTCGTTCTAATTTCTCATTTGCAACTATTTTTGAATACAATTACAGATTTACTTGGGAATTTTGAGGTTTTACTGCTTCACTTTAAAATGTGAGATTAACATGCATTTGTGTGGATGATTGTCACTAGCATACATATAACATATGATGATCTGCACTACCTGCTTCAGTCTCAAGTGGACAAAGCAGGATATCTTTAGGACTAAGACAAGGCCTGGGTAATCTCGGTCCTAATCACGTAATTTATGTGTGGAGGACTAATGTCAGCTAGCATACATATAAGAATTGATCATTATCTGCTGACCTACTTAAGGTAATCTCTTAAGACGTTAAGCGAGGAATAGCTAATTGTCATTCGACAAATGACATCTAACTTTGAATCCTGACTCCGCTTTCCAAAAATGCTAGCACTACTAGTACATGCAACTCTCAATCCTAACTCCGCCGCTGCTTTCTAAAAATGCTACCACTACTACAAGCATGCTCACTATAAACCAACTGAGAATTATTTGACATCCACCCCACTGAGACTGAGCCTACAGTCCTATATATCTATTGTTTTGTCTCCTTCATTGACATTGACTTGTCACTGTACAGAAGCTGTTGCTGGGACTGTAAAACATGGCAAGCCAATTCAATTAGGGGTTCTTGTTTAGTAAACCGACATTTGAATTCTCTGCTTCCCTTTCTGTTGGGGCAAGTTTTCACAATTAATTCTGGACCTTTCCTTTTTCTGGTTAAGAGTTTTCTGTGTTATTACAAACCCCAAATCAATTATTGGGTCCTTAAACATTCATGCTCACCCATGCCAACACTTGTTCTGGTGTTGAGTGTTGAGCAAGTTGTTTTAGCTATGACCGATCCCTTAAGACCCCTAAGGTTCCGTTGCCTGTAGGGAATTTAGATTGAAGAGCAATAGATATAGGGGTCCCTGGACTGGAAATCAAAGCTGAATTTGAAGTGGACATGTTCCAAATAATGGAGAGGAATATAACCTTTATAAAAGATAACCCTACTATAGGGGAGCATTTGAGCTACTTCTAATCCCCAAGTGCTGCTTCACTGTTCTTCACTACTGTAAGGTTTTAGCACTACAAAGGTGATTTAGCAAATAACAGTATCAGTCATCTTAAGGCAACAGAATTAGTTCCATGTTTGTATCTAAGATTTTGGGGCTTGAGGCGAACCATAACAACAGACCCTTTAGTAGTTGGTAGATTCAGTATGTTACATTGATCATGTAAATTTCTCAGTTTATCAGATTTTCAATCAGGAAAATAACACATAAGATGAACCATCTCATTCTAAGATTATACCAAGCAAACCAACTCTGAATCCTAATCAAAGCAGAAAAAACGAAAATAGAACCCTGACACCCTCATCTTTTTCTTCTTTTTCCCTCAAGTGCAGGAAAAATAAAGCAGAAAAATTAGGGAGATCTCATTCTGGTAGGCTGTAAATATCAAAGCTTTTACTTTTCCTTTAATTTTGCACTGTCAGCATCCTTCACTGGTGTTCATTTCCTCCACCTCTTTTCTGCTTTCTCATTGTTGCTTCACAAGCAAAGAATAGAACTCTCTAATTCAATGTAGTCATAATCTCATGAAGGGAGAGAAGTCAATTAGCCCATAAACCAAGAGGATCAAATTTGTATAATGCCTAGATTAACCTAATTATGATTTCACCATCCCGGTCTGAGGCTTACACTTGAACCACAATGACAGGCCAAAGCTAATACATGGCATTAGGCAGGTGTCACTTAGTTGGTAAGTTTGTAACTAACCTTTTTCCTTTCACCCATCAATTGCTTTTATGATCATTTTCCTGTAAACTTAACAAGGAGGGGGTAAATCATGCTAACATAGTAACATGTTAACCCATATTTAATTGAATCGCGCTTAGATTGATAAAGAAATATCTTCTGAACCAAAAGTGAGAAATTGTGCTATATTGTTATATATAGAAATCAAAGAAAAATAGTCGATATTAGTCGTTCGGAGACATGTACAATGTAAAGAAGGAAGACTATTTTCACTGCAGCAGCTACCATATGAAGTAAATGGCACACCTGGTACTTGTAAATTTAGCAATCACACATAAATCATGTAATATCCTTTGTGTAACCCTACTTTTACTTGTAAATTTAGCAATCACACATAAACATTTACTTTTGGGTCAAACTTCACCAAACTACCTGTAATATATGAAGTAAATGGCACACCTGGTACATATGATACTGACATAATCAATGTTAGATGTTAGTGATCCAAAAAACAACAACAGGGGTTTAGAGTAAACTTAACCAAGGAATATTGTTGCACCTAAAAACTAGTACATATAGATCCCTGGCAACTATTATGCCAACTAGTATAATAAACCTTTGGCACAAGACAGATGAAGACCTCAAAAGTTATAAGCAATCTTGTCTAAACTAAGTACTCCTGAAGCTGCAAACTGCCATTAGCAACATAAAGAGGGGCAAATCTACAAAAGCATCTCACACACCAACCTTCAAAAGCAAGAGGAAACAAGATCCAAAGGAGACTCGATGTCACACTCCCATCTCCTTGTGTCATCATCCTTCTTACACTGAAGGCAGGATGCCACAAGATGAAAACTCAGAGATCATGATCACCTTCCTCAGAAAGGAACTTGAAGCTTCTCTCGAAAAGAATGGTTCATTGGAGAAGGAAAACCACGAGCTGCGACAAGAGGTGTCTCGTCTCAGAGATCAGATAACTTCCCTAAAAGCACACAATCATGAGAGGAAAACTGTTCTCTGGAAGAAGTTCCAGAACTCGATGGATACACCAGAGCAAAGTCCAGCAGCAAAAGAGAAAATGGTTCCGAAGTTAGACTTCACGGAGGAAAAGCCAGCAACGATATTGACAAATGCACCACCACCAAAACCACCTCCAACTCCTCCTGCTGCGATTGATGAGGTAAAGGGAAATAAAGGGCCGTCAGCACCAGCACCGCCACCTCCACCACCTCCCTCAAAATCACTACTCAGTTCAAAAGGAGTGCGCCGTGTGCCAGAAGTAATTGAGCTATACCGATCACTCACAAGGAAAGATTCAAACATGGAGAACAAAGCCAACCCTGCAGGAGTTCATGTTTTTGCACTCACCAAGAACATGATTGGAGAAATCGAAAATCGTTCATCTTATGTTTTAGCTGTAAGTATATTGCAAGGTTATGGAAGTTCCCTATTCTTTATTCTCCAATCCCCTTTAAAAACACACGATTTGCTGATCAAATCGTTTGCACATCATCAACAGATAAAGTCAGAGGTCGAAACACAAGCAGAGTTCATAAATTTCTTGATCAAAGAGGTGGAGTCAGCAAAATTTAAGAACATTGCTGATGCAGAAGCATTTGTGAATTGGCTGGATCGGCAGCTGTCCTCCTTGGTAGATGAAAGAGCAGTATTGAAGCATTTTCCACGATGGCCAGAACGAAAAGCCGACACATTGCGAGAAGCTGCCTGCAACTACAGAGACCTCAGAAACCTCAAATCCGAAGTCTTGTCCTTCGAAGACAACACGAAGGAGCCATTGATCTTGGCTTTAAGAAGAATTGAAGCATTACAAGACAGGCATGTTTACGTTCAAAAGCTTATATTCTACTGTTCCATTCATGTAGTGAACAAAATATTAAGGTTCAAGTTTTACAGATTGGAGAGAAGTCTTAGCAGCACAGAGAGGACAAGGGACATTACTAGCAAGAAATACAGGGATTTTCAGATCCCATGGGAATGGATGCTAGACACAGGGCTGGTCGGACAGGTAGGTACAAAGTAACTAAAATTAGTGACTAATTGTTAGCATTATTGCTCAAGTTCTTCCCTGAAAACTATGCTTTACTAATAGGTTAACGCTTAGGGTTTGGATGCTATACACATCAAATCGTGAACCGTCTAATTATTTAGCAATTCAAAATTCGACGATCGGACGGTTCAAGGCTTGATGCATGCTATACACATAGATGTATATAGCTAGCTTTACCAATAATGTAGATAGCTTAATGTTTAATCATTTCCCAAAATACGAGAAGCATATAAACTACCTGAAAAAGATTTCGGATTTATTGGTCCCGTTTCAGATAGTGTTTGAAATTTATGTCTATTTCGACATTTTGGCGTGTGTACAGAATTTCAAACTATTCACATTTCAAATCTGCTAAAACCGGAATATAACCCTGCGGGGACGGCCGGGTCAAGAAACACGGCCGGTAACACAATTCCAGGGTTTCACCTGATAACAATTTCTCACCATACTCAAACAGAGTACAAAGAAAAACACTCAGAATAGCTTTCACATTCACTCGTATAAGTTGAGATTTATTCAAAACATATATGATATATTCATTTGAACAAAACTTGATTCAACATAGACAATTATCAAAGTTGACAGTGTACGTCTAATACTTAATGCAGATGAAAGTTAGTTCTCTAAGGCTGGCCAAGAAGTTCATGAAAAGAATTATCAGAGAAGTCCAATCTAGTGAATGCTCAAGAGTAGAAAACCTAGTGCTTCAGGGAGTCCGATTTGCTTTCCGAGTGCACCAGGTAAATTATCTCTTATAAAATCAACCTATGCTTGCATTACAAACAAGTGCTAACACAATGAGAATTCAGTTTGCAGGCGGTTTTGATGCAGAGACTATACTTTCCTTCGAGGAGCTAAAGAAGATAGGCACGGATATGAAGAGATAAGCCAACAAGCACTAGCACAAATGTATTTGTGAAATGGCCTTGGCCAAATGTGACTGGAAAATATTACATCAGTCGGAATTATAGACTAATTTAATCCAAATCAACTTCTGCATAATCAGCTGCTCACATCAACTAGCAGTCATCACTCTAAACTCCTTGATTGAGTTCTAGGTATACTCAATTTCATGCTTTAACATCGAGAAAAAAAAACATCTACCCTATATTCCCTAAGAACCTCAACAATGCAATCTGTCACTCGATCATAGAGATATGGTGGCAACAATCAACCCTAAACCCCCCATCTATCGAATTAAATCATCTCTCATCATACATATAGAAACCAATAAGGACCTTAAAGCAGTTTCAGAACACAACTTGTATTGATCATATCCTGAACCAAAGTAATGCCTAAAACGAAAACATCTATAATGTAAACAACTAGACCTCTACCTACACCTCATATTGAAATCTCAAGTGAAACAGTTTGACATCAACAAGACTAAACACTACACGATTTTTAAGACGCTGCAATCACCTCAAGTGCTTGATCACCATATAGAATTCAACACATTAAATTTCCATAGTCAACCATTTCCAAACCTACACTACCATTAATAAAGCATAACCCTAACCCCACCGTGCTGCGGCATTGACCGAGATCGATATCATCAAGACCAAAACATAATCAACAAATAATAGCAGCACTGCAGCACCGCATTCCAACTACGCAATGCATTCAATTGTGCAACAGAAAAACTGAAACATTCATCCATCAGAAAACTACGTCATCCACAGAACAAAGAAACAAAATTTACTCATAAAAAGTCGAACTTCAATTAAAAATGTAGAGAATGTATCATAAAAGCTTGAAATAAAAGAGTACCAAGACGAGAGTCGCTTTAACCCTAACAAACAAACTAAGTCTGGATTAAAACTCAAAACCCTAGCTTCCGAAACGCCATCTGAAACAGGTGGTGCTGGTGGTGGTGCTACGGCGATTACTTAGATCTCTGCCTCATCTTTCGGCGCTTCCTCTTCAACCTCCTCATTCTCTTCTTCTTCCACTGCAGTACACACCGATTTCATATATCAACGATCCGATAACAAAGCTTCGAAAATCGATGAAACTAAAAAAGTAAGAGTAAAATTTGACGGAATAGAAAAGGAGAGATTTTAGGGTTAGGGTTTGGTTACCTTGGCCCTCATGGTGACGGTTGAGACGGAAAGCTTTTGATCCGATGAAGTTCGGTGAGAACGAGCAGATGAGATTTGAGAGGTGAGCTTTTGTGCAGAGAGGTAGCAAGGGGTAGCTGGTGTTTATAGGCAAAAACCCTAGTTGTGATTTGGGCCTTGATGAGTGATGAATGAACATGGGCCGGGCCTAGTCCAGGTGAAACCATCACTCTGATCCATTTAGAGGTTTGTTCTTTTCTTCTTCATTTTTCGGATTTCAATCTGTTTTCACCTATGCAGAGATTTCTGTCTTCTATCTGGATTGTGGGATGTAAATTTGAGATGGCAAATTTTGTTTTTTTCAATTTTGTACCTATAGGTTCGTATATCACCATCAATCTGTTCTTTTTTTATTTTTTTTTAAAATAAAAGTTGATTGTATTAGTTCGATAGTCAAATGACCATAGCCTACCAAACTTAGGGAAGCAAAAGCCAGCAAAGGCAACACCGGGTGAACGAAATGAATAAAGTGAATCAATAGTCTCTGTTACGCCTCTACATAATTTCACATTTTACAATAACATTTATGCATCTAAACCTTAATCACACCATAATTTTTTTTTTATATATATATATAAAGATACTAAAAAACGACAAAAGTATGGTTGTCTATACCCTAATACAATTCATAATACAATGAGTATACATTATCATTATTCATCTAAGACATATTCTAGGTTAAAAAGAGATAATTGTCTTCATAACATAATTCAAACCCGTAATTTCATTTTTTAGGCCTCATTCGGTTCATGAAAACAATCGCACTGTAACCAAAAAAATACATAAATATAATTCCTCATTTTCCTAACCTTTTCTTTTGATTTAGAGAGTCTGTTTCTTCCCTTTCAAAGAAAAAAAAAATCTGTTTCTTCTCTTTATGCTCACCAAACACATGAAGTAAATCATTTTATTTTCCTGGGATTAGCTCTTGATAATACTTTCCTTCATCTAGCTCTGAACAAAAATTAACGACTTTAAATCCTCCTTGCTTTTCA
Organism: Fragaria nilgerrensis; assembly: GCA_010134655.1. Lineage (NCBI taxonomy): Eukaryota > Viridiplantae > Streptophyta > Magnoliopsida > Rosales > Rosaceae > Fragaria > Fragaria nilgerrensis. The sequence goes on from CM020979.1 coordinate 39,389,070, forward strand.
TGAAAAAGGTTCGACAAATCCGATGAACACGCGTCAGTAGCCAGAAGCGAGTGCAAATACGGCAGAAAAGAAAGGCGCGTAAATTAGCCACGAAACCACGGCCCCGGTCCCAGCGTCGCGTAAGTATATCCAAAACCCAGGCCCGGCCAACGGCCACCACACCGAAACCAAACCGAAAAACATGCAGCAGCAGCACTAGTATATAATCCCTCCTTTTGATTTCCCTCTATTCTCCTCCTCCCCCATTCTATCCTCAAATCCCACCACATAACCTCACTCCAATCCCAGCCATGGGCACCGGCGCGTCCTCCTCCTCCCACGGCGGCGGCGACGAGCCCGAGGAGGAGGAAGAGTACCTCGACCAAGGCGGCGGCGGCCAACTCTACGTCTCCTTGAAGATGGAGAACAATTACAAGCTCAAGAAAGGCGAGCTCCTCCCTCACGTCTTCGGCTCCGTACCTCTCGTCGGCTCCTGGGACTCCTCCAAAGCCGTAACCTCCTCCTCCTCTCTCTCACTCTTCTTCATTCTCAATCATTCAATTAATTTCTGTTTTGGATTTGTAGCTTTCTATGGAACGTGAATCCACCTCCATGTGGGAGCTCAGCTTTGTCGTTCCTCCCAATCACGGTAAAAATTCCACCAGTTACTGTTGTTACTGTTTCTATTGCTTCCATTTTCGACCTCAATCGAGCTTTGTGTGTGATTGTTTTGTGTGCGGAATTTCAGAGACTCTGGATTTTAAGTTCCTGTTGAAGTCGAAGTACAACAGCAATGCATTATGTGTGGTGGAGGAAGGTCCGAATCGCCAGCTCATCGGGGGAGCCTTGCAGGGGGACGCTAGGCAGGCTCTGTTTAGGATTAGCAGTGATGAGGTGCTTGAGTATCGAGTGTTTATTAAGGCGGATAGAGTTTCGCCTTTTGATCTTGCAGCTAGTTGGAGGGCTTATCAGGAGAATCTCCGGCCGTCTGCGGTTCGGGGGATTCCTGATGTTAGTATAGGCTCAGTGCCGGAGACTGGTGGCGAGGTGGGTTCTTTTTTGAACTATGTGCATTGTCTTAGTAGCTTAGACAATTCGTCTGGTGTTTACATTTGTTTACATTTGCGGTTCTCTGTGGCTTGGTGCGAGTTTAAGGTACTGTTGTTGTGGTCTTGTGTGCAGAATGGCTCTTCTTCAGCGAGTTTGGAGCTTGATCTCGAACATTATGTTGTTCCAGCTCCTCCATTTTCTGGTCCAGTTTATGCAGCTAACAATACAGAGACTCCAAGGTCATTAAGTCTTACTGGGGTTTTTACTAAATCCGATGGCTCTGTCAATTCCTCATACACCTACAAGGATAGCGGTATCCCTATTGATCGATCAAGTAAAAAGGTTTATCTCGTTACATCATCTGCTATTTTGGTAGAGTAGAGATTGTTTTAGCAAGCTTTAGCACTGTGAGGGTGTTATGCTGCACCACTATCTGTCTATTGCTACACTTCTTGTTTGCCTACTTGCAACCTGGTCTGATCAACTTTGTTCAATTTAAATGTTCACTTTCATAGTAAGAAATGCTAGGCTATTTGGTCCGAGAAATATTTTGAATGTGGGTAACTACAGTTATTGTTTTTATAGTAGTCTACCTAATGCAACATTTGTACAGGAGATGGAGGTTGTTATTCCAGATTTATCAAAGATGTATTCTTCCTCTGGGATGGTTGAATCAAAGTCCGTGGGAACATTCTCGCCTTTCCAAAAGCAAGACAGTCAAAGGGGTCTCTTTGTGGATAGAGGTGTTGGGTCTCCTAGGCTAGTTAAATCATCCAGCTCCAGTGCATTCTCTACCGAGGTCAGGAAAGAGAGCCCAGAAACAAAGGTGTGTGTGGAACTGCATCTTTCCTGCAAAGTATCAGAAATTATGTTATTTTCCAGTTGCAGCGGTTGTTCTGAAACTTGGTCATTCTATGCTTATTATTAGAACTCAATGCCAGAAGCTGCTGGAGCTGTTGCAGCTGCAGCTGTAGCTGATCAAATGCTTGGACCAAAGGAAGATGTGCATTTGGCAATTGTCCTGGTATAGTCCAGATGAGTGACTAGCTAGTCACACACTCATCTTTGAATTTTAATTGATGAGTATAGTTGAATGAAAATAGTTCTCTAATATGTCTCCGGTGATCTAGGTTGGTTTGCCAGCTCGTGGAAAAACATTTACGGCAGCTAAACTTACAAGGTATCTTCGATGGTTGGGTCATGATACCAAACACTTCAATGTTGGAAAGGTTACTAGCATTCTTACTACCTGACACTTCTTTGTTCTACTCATACCTCTAGTCGCTAAGCTATTTGAAGAGAGTACAACATGACCTTTTGTTTTTTGTTTTTGTTACAGTACCGCCGTCTTAAGCATGGGACCAATCAGGTAATTTTAAGTTGTTAAAAGCTTAATTTGCTTCAATTTTCTATCTGGTTGACTAAGGAGTGATCCTACCGAATGCATGCCAGTTTGTCTATCATGCCTTAGTTTTCGGACACTGGAGTGCTAGTTTTGAAATTTTTCAAAACAGGCCGATTGATGATCCTGTTTTAGATTGGAGGCACATGTCAACTCAGACAGAATGTTTTACTTGGTTTCTACCTTGTGAAGACTTGCTAGTTAGAGATATAAATTGATACTCTTACTTAGATTGTAAAACACCTAGTTAATGGGTGTCCTACAACATCTTATAAGACATTTTCCAGTGCAGACTGCTGACTTTTTCCGAGCTGACAACCCCGAAGGCATGGAGGCACGTAACGAGGTGAATGCCTGTGGATTACTTTCTTTTCTTTTCTTTTTTCTGAATAGAAAGGAACAAATCATTGATAGATTCATCCTGCTCATAAGTCAGGCATTTTCCATCACTATTATATGTTATAATCTCTTAGGAAAAGCATGATGCATTGTCTGTCATTGAGTGAATTAGGTATGGTGTTGGACTAAACCATCTTGTTTCCTATAATATTCTTGAATTATTTATGGAATTTTCCCTTAGGAGATCATGATAAAATATTATCAACTCTTCTGAAGTATGAATATTTTGAAAACTCATCTATGAAGGATCCCACGATGATATGCAGAAAATGATGAATAGAGAAACTATGGTCTTGTTTTATTTTAGATCTTATGAAATCTAAAGTCAGGAGTGGTTGTTTCTGAAATGTGCGGCATTAGTCAAATAAAAATCTTAAAGAAGCAAAACTGCTGAAATACAACTATAAACACTTCACATCAATCATGGGTGACTATCCATAGACACCTCCCACTACGAGTGTGTCTACTTGAAACCAGTGCGATTTATGGTGAATTTGGAATTATCATGAGGTGATCGGTAATGTTGACACAATAATAACTTTCTTCTTTGTACATAGTTTTAATATATCACGTGCTACTAGGTAGCAGCCTTGGCATTTGATGACATGGTTTCTTGGATGCAAGAAGGTGGCCAGGTAAGTACTTTTCTTAGTCATTTGATCATTTTCGGCTTCTGCCTGATCTTTTTTTTTACTAAGAACCAACCCTGATTTAACTGTAGGTAGGAATATTTGATGCCACAAACAGTACAAAGAAACGGAGGAATATGCTCATGAAAATGGCTGAAGGAAAATGCAAGGTACATGATTATGGCATGGGAGATGTTTCAATTGACAAAGTATATCTGGTTTTTAGTCCTTCTGCTACATGTTCTGTACATTTATGTTAGTAACTTTTGTTTTTCAGATTATCTTTCTGGAAACAATATGCAACGATGAACGAATTATAGAAAGAAATATACGTCTTAAAATTCAACAAAGTCCTGACTATGCAGAAGAGTATGCTTCTCTCCGGAACCATTTGATTGTTATGCCAATGGGTTTTATGTACATTAATTGCTCTCCTTCTGCAGGCCAGATTTTGAGGCTGGATGCAAGGACTTCAAAGATCGACTTTCTTATTATGAAAAAGTAGTTTCCTGCAACATCCCTTCATGTTTTTTGTATGGGTTATGGTTTAGTTTTTAAAAGTTCTAGATATTGTATTGACATTTAAGCTTCCATTGCTAGGTTTATGATCCAGTAGAAGAAGGGTCGTATATCAAGATGATTGACATGGTCAGTGGACATGGGGGTCAAATACAAGTAAGTACAAATCATATTGGTTCTTGTTCTATTATTGAGATCCCTTAATTTCAGTAAGATTACTTGTTCACCGGAAGCAGTAACCTAGAGCACAGTTATGTATTTTTTCTCATAGAGGTAGATGTAAGTATGTATTTGGTTCTCTAATTCAATGAAATTATGATGTTAGTCAATGTTTAGCCTTTGTAAGTAGATTGAGTCTTCAGAGTATTTTATGGTATCCGTATCTGCTTAAAAGTCCCTCTACACGTCTTCATGAGTATACTTCGATTTATGTTCATTCAAAAGCTATTCTACTTTGGTTCAGGTGAACAACATCAGTGGGTATCTTCCTGGACGAATTGTTTTTTTCCTGGTACGTTACTCTATCAATCTTTAGCATATTTGTATTCTCCAGTAGTTTCAAGGCTTCGTAAAATGCAATCTTAGTTTTTTCTATTTTTCTAAGGCTTTGTGAAAGAATAATTGTACTCTTATTTCTTTGGGATGATTTGCACACATCTAGTCTTCTGAAGTTAGTTCTAATAAGTCGGCGATGATTAATGCCAACTGAATGGTGCTTACTGAGTTTTAAGAGCCATATCAGGTGGGCAGAAACCTTTGACACTAGCGAGCTACACAGTAAGAACATGATTTACACTAGTGGTAACTTCATATGTATCAAGTATAATGCTGTTACTCTTTAAGAATCTAGGGGGTATTTGTATTTATTACTGTAATCACATAATCATTATTGCTGTTGGTTTCAAAAACAATGCCTGCTCTAAGACACTGGACTCCAAATTTCTGTCTCACATAATATGAACCATATGTTATGTGAGATCAGATATAATGCTCTGGCTGGAGACCATAAATAAACTGCACTGGATGAAATTACATTGTATCATCTTGAACACTTTCTAGGTTTAAATTGCACCTGTTTTTTAAATTTTTCATCAAGACTATTTTTATAAGAAAACATGACTTTTATTTTGAACCTCTAAATACCATAACATAGCATAGTCATACAGTCGATACTTCTTACACCTGCTCTATTACTTGGTTCCTAGTTGCTTTCATGTATTTATGATTCTCTGTTGTAGGTGAATACACATCTCACACCCCGGCCAATCTTACTTACAAGGCATGGTGAGAGCATGGATAATCTCAGAGGAAGAATAGGTGGAGACCATGCTTTGAGGTTGGTCCTTTCTGTTGATTAATTTCATTGGTTTTACTCATGTTTCAACATATATATGTGTGTGTGTATTGTATCTTTTAATTACACAAATATCTGGTCGTCCATGAATAGAACTCAGGATGAAAACCTATGAAACTAAACCCTAAACAACACCGCCCCCCCCCCCCCCCGCTTACAAAGTGAGAACTTATCTAGTAGACGAAATGGTTATGGGAGGAAGAAATATACATCTACTACAGTAATTGTCACGCTTATCTGATCCTAAATTTGCTGATATATTCATTACTTCAACTATGCAGTTATGTGGTTTTAATGTGTTGCTGTCATCTTATTACATTTTGCTGTGCAATTTTAGTTCTGCCCATATCAGAGATTTTTTTTTTTTTCTCTCAGCTCTCTATAGTTGATATAAATTGTCAGTTTTATTACTTCATGAGAACCAGTGCCTATATTGTTAGTGGAACTTACCAAAACATATCACTACTTGTTTTGACAGTGATGCCGGAGAACTTTATGCCAAGAAACTTGGTAACTTTGTTGAAAAGCGACTGAAATCAGAGCGAGCTGCTTCGGTAAGCTTCAGCAATATCTAATGTCTCAGTTTCAAGTTTGGGGATTTTCATAGTTCTTTACTTCTTTTTCGTTAGCTTGTTGGCAATCGATGTTTCTTCCGTCCACATCTCTAACTCAATATATGTGATAAAAAATACACATGTAATGTTGAAGAAGTACTTGATTCTGGATGTACAGTTATTGCTTTATTAAGTTAGAAAAGTATTCCAGATGTAGCCAAATGTTGACAATTGAAGGTTGCAACTTCAGGGATTTGATTTAATGCTAAAAATAAATGACCAAACCTGGGACTACATGTCCTGCTTTACACCTGTGTGTACTATTTATCATCCAACTAAACATATTATAACCTCTTACCAAATAGGAAAACACAATTTAGTTTCTAGGTTTGTTTTCCTACCAGTTTATAGCACGTGTATCTAGCATGCAACAATGCCCATGACATCATTTCTTGATTTTCTGTGATAAGCTTACTGAGTTACTACTAACCATTAACATATTTTTGTTTTCATGGTGTTTAGATTTGGACAAGCACGCTGGAGCGAACAATTCTGACAGCAGGTCCCATTTCAGGATTTCCCAAGGTGAGTGTACAGCCTTTAAGTAACATGTAGTAGGTAACTGATGGAGCCAAAAATTTCAACTTGATCCAGTATAGTTAGTTTATAGTTCTTATACAATTTTGCTAGATACAATGGCGTGCACTGGATGAGATATATGCCGGAGTGTGTGATGGAATGACGTATGACGAGATAAAGAAAAACATGCCAGAAGAATACGAGTATGTTGCAAACTATCTCTCATTCTCTAAAAGAACTTATAGAGAGAATGAAAAAGATTGCATTGTTTTTGAAGGTTCACGAATGAGGGTTAATCAGTAATTTCCTGAACTGTTAGTGTGGTAATTTTCTAATAAATGTTCTTAACTTCAGGGCGCGTAAAAAAGATAAGCTGAGGTATCGGTATCCTCGTGGAGAATCTTACCTAGATGTTATCCAAAGGTTTGTAGTTTACAATGAGTTGAAACAATTTGATGATCAACCTGTTCTCTAGAATCTAACTTCCATCACCAATGCAGGCTAGAACCTGTAATCATTGAACTCGAACGACAACGTGCACCTGTTGTAGTTATATCTCACCAGGTGATACACATAGCCTTAGTTGCTAATATTTTCTCCCTATGTTTTGGTGTAAATGTGGTTGTATTAGTTATAAGCCCACTCATTCCTCTATCCTTGCAGGCTGTTTTGAGAGCATTATATGCTTACTTTGCCGATAGGCCACTGAAAGAAATTCCGCATATCGAGGTATTTGATTGAAACAACTTACTATTCTTTCTCACACTGCATTTTCCTTGCATCCCTGCACATTCTTCATCCCAAAAGTATTTATCATGGAATGTTAGAAGTGCAAAAGCCTTGTTACCTATACTTCTATTGGTTTTGAAAAGAAAATGCACTAATTCGATTATATATAATTCCGAAATTCCAAGCCATGAGTTCTGAAGCTACTTCCTGACAGCAATTTTTTTCTTTCAATTTCAGATGCCGCTTCATACTATAATAGAGATTCAAATGGGAGTTACAGGCGTCCAAGAGAAAAGATACAAGCTCATGGATTGAACGTTCTTACAGTGAACTTTTGTTTGTAACTTGAAAGTACTGGTAAACTTCCATATATTCTTTTTCTTCATAGTCACCATTGGTTAACCAAATGTAGCATTAGCATAAAATGCCTCAACTGTATCTACAATAAGGATCAGCAATCCAATATACATACCGATTTCCCCATTGCTTCCCTCATTGTAATCCCTACTATCTTATAGCACAGAAAATGTGACTCACTCATAATTTCATATTGATTGTAACCTTCTGCAGCAAAAGCAAATTTTCAGCTAGATTGTGACCTTTCACCTTATTTGAGTTGCAAAGCTTGGCATTGGTAGGGGTCTAGTCTAACTATTAAAGGTGAAGAATCTTGGTGATAGGTGATGGTCAAGTGTATCACAGAGCCTCTCTGCCGCTGAGAGAGATGTCACAAGCCAGAGAGCCTATTCGAGCTACTAGAGCCAAAAGGTAAATGAATCATTTAGCCTAAAATACATGCATGAAAGAGAGGACTAGAAGGCATTAATAAACATGCACCAGTCCCCTGCAAAAGGCTGGTTAACTTCACATGGGAACCCTGAGCTTAGAATTGACCATTCGGGACTCTTTTACGGCAATTGGGTCCCTTCTAAGTATACTGCTATGAAGCAAACAACAAAAAGACCCTCTCATGGATCATCGAGTGAAGATTATGTTTAGGTTGTTTACCCTAATTTTAATCCTTCGGGTTTAGCGACGTTACCGATGTCATTAAGACTGTCGGGATTATTGGCGGAGTCAAGGATTACAGATGAGGGGTGACACTATAAGTTACTAACCCAAACATGAACTAATTTGAACCGACTTACAAAGAATAAATACATGTACAAGCCAAAACTAATTGAGAAGTGTCATTGCCTGCTTTGGCGCTGCTCGAGATAGCTCCAATTGTGATAACGTAAAAAATAAACGAGTCGCAATCCTCGTCTCTACTTCAAGATCGACTGTTCCATGACTAATGGGTGTCGATTCTCCTCTGTTCTAGCATTGATCTTTGATTTGTTCACTTCGGTGAAATCACATGAAGCGCGTCCGATAATTTCTATCCTAGTAGGGCTACTCCTAAGGTGAGTAGCAAACCGTGAAAGAGAGATGGGGTTAGATTTGGATTGGAATTTGTCAAGGTTCTCGGGATTCTAGTGCCAACAAGAAGCTCCCTCCATTCAACAATCGGCACATGAATCCAATAAAAACCCACCCATCCACCTCTTTCTTTCTTTCTTCTTCTTCTTGCCGTCGCCTTCACGAGTCTACCATGGCCAGCATGAGTCCCACTCCTCCTCCCCTCGGATATAGGGATCTTCCTTTTGACTTGAACCACACCCATTTCTTTATTCTTGTTTTTGCTGAAACACAGAGACCTGTTGGTCACCATTACACGCAAATGTGGGATGTAATTAAGCAACCATGTACGAAAACCTCCATTTTCTATCCCATTACCAACGACTTTATCTTCATTTTCACGTCAACTTATATTCTTAAACATTGCCAAATCCAATGCTAGATCTTCTATATGTAATCATATATCGTCTTATAGAGAGTTATAGTTAAATACATAAATTATGATCGCTTAGTCGAAAGTTTAAATCTCTAGAGTTCAGTAATCCTCTTATAGTGCATGTCAGTTTTTGTTACCGTTTCGGTTAAGTGATTATCTACTATTAGCTGAAAGTTTGATTTCCTTTGCACAAATAGGAAGTGTAGAATAGACTACCCAAATCTTTGAATATAATTATTTGATGGTGTGAGTGTGACTTGTGACAATTAAACTATGTCACTCAAGACTGATCAAAGTAGTGCCTGTACTTATTCATATGATCGAAACACATTACATACAGGACTCTCACCTTCCACCTCTCTTTCACCCAAAATCTACTCTTCAAAATCTCATCACCCAAAATCAAACCGATACAATGTTCAGCTTCAGCCCCACAGAGACCTCAAACCAGACCACCACCACCACCACCAACCCTCTCAAGCACCTCTTCGACACCATCTTCTCCTACGACGGCAATGTCATGCTCGCTGCCTTGGTCGCCCTCCTCCTCGTCATTCTCTTCGTCCTCCTCCTCCACGTCTACGCCAAATGGTTCTTATCCCAAGCTCACCACCGCCGCCGCGGCTCCATGGCCGTCTCCCGCCGCGTCCTCGGCCCCAACCGCTTCCAGCATTTCCACACCTTCACCTTCGACCCAACTACCAACAACCTCACCACCAATGCTCCCAAGGGTCTCGACACCTCCACGATCGCCACCATTCCTCTGTTTGTGTACAAATCTGAAGAGCAGTGTTTTCTCGAGTGTGTTATTTGTCTGAGCCCATTTGAGGACGAAGAAGTCGGCCGGAGGTTGTCCAAATGCGGTCACTGCTTTCACGTAGAGTGCATCGATATGTGGCTACATTCGCATACGAGCTGCCCGATTTGCCGAGCTCCGGTGGTCACACCGTCACAGTCTGATCAGCCCAAAACCGATCAGGTGGGTGAGGAATCTGCACCGGAAGGGGCAGTAGTTATTGAAGTTTCGGATTCCGGGTATGAGAATCATCAAGATGTTGTTGAAGAAACTAGTTCTGATTGTTTAAGGGATGAATCTTCGTCTTCGCCATTGATGGTGGGTTGTTCGTTAAAGAGAATGCTGAGCAGGAATAGACCAGAGAGCAAGGTGTTCCCATCTACAAATGGGACTGATGTGAGTGTTTGATTGAATCTGTAAACTATTTTGTGTAGATATTTGTTGCGAGTAATACAATCGAATCTCTGTGTTCGAAGGAAATGGTGGAGTTTGTTTGTTTGGTGCGAATTAGTCGCATGCCTTTTCTTGATGTGAGATATTGAGTTACAAATTGTTAGGCATATCAAATCTCATTAGACGTGACATTCATGAATAGTTGTAAATCATATTATAGAACAATGACATCAAATTCTTTACATATAACTCGATTCTTAAGCACTTAACTTTTCACCAAAAAAATATAAGCACTTAACTTTTAGAATTCAATGAATCTCCAACACAATTTCGGAGTTTTTGTTTGACAAGAGATCCTTGACAAGAATCATGGTTTCGAAACAGAGTATAATTGAAATTTGCACTCTTAATATATAATCCAACTTATTTTTTTCTTTTTTAATAATTTAAATTTTTATCTTTAGTAACAATAAGGAATGCAAATTTCACTCCATTATTCTGAAACTTCCTTAACTCCAATTCATTACAGTGTTAGAAGTAAGTAAATTTTTGTTTGAAAAAAGTCTCGAGTTTCGTTTCCAACTTGGATCGCCAGAATGTATTTATTATGAAATTTTGTTTAAAAAAGTTCTAGCTTCATTTTCAACTCATATTCATTACAGTTTTATAGTTCACTAGTTAACTGCCTAATGTGCATGTCATAAATTCTGTTTGAAAAACGTCTCGAGTTTCATTTCCAACTCCAGTCTTCCATTCATTACAGTTTTGTAGTTTACAAAAGTCTCGAATTTATGGCATGCACATAAATTCTGTTTGAAAAAAGTCTCGAGTTTCACTTCTAAATCTCATTAATTACGGTTCTATAGTTTAGTAGTGGAGTTTAACTTAGTACTCAGCCCTCCCTCGCTCAAAGGGCACAATACTAACTTTCTTGAGTTGATGACATCAAAACCACCCCGAATCGAAACATCAAACTCGTATGAACACTGTTAACACATGAACACTGCAGTCGACTCCGATAAGCTTGAAGTTCCTGATCAGTCGATGCTTGAAGCTTCTTTAGCTCACTTTACATGCTTATTGAATTCTGGGTGAGGACAATTGGACCCATATGAGAGCTATGATCTGTGGGACTGGAGAAAGTGACTAATATTAATAGACATTGTAGACTCTTGTCCTTGACTGGGAAAAGAGAGAGCTTAGCTTCTAGCCCTCTTGGAGACGTTAATGAAGAAATAATAAGGACAAGAGCTATTTTCAAGTCGTCCCCATGTTTTCTGGTCAATGTTTTGGACCATTTGCTTTCTGCGTATATATATATCATATATGTGAAGCAGAACGGTCAAGAAAATATTGCAGAATGGTCAGGGTGCCTGCTCTCTCCCCCTCTCTCTGTATGTGCCATCTAACAATAAATACATATCTCCTTGCCTATACTCAGTGCCTGGACTTTGCGGTCCTTCTCCATTCATTTCCCTCTATCATATATGAGGAACCAACCGGACTTGGCTTGTCTGCTTAGAAAAAAAATTGCTTGGATTTGCTTGGACACCATCAGATGCCACCACGTCAGCCCAACTAAATCCAATGGTTATACTGACAACAATTATTGACAAGGAAAAGACCAAAAACACTAACAATGATAGATCATAGCAGACGTTAAAGGGTTTTCAGGTTTCCCCCAAATAGTTTTCACGCCTCCTTAGTTCCCTCCACTCGACGTTCTTTTCCTCAAATATCAAAATCGAACGTTTCTCCTTCTTCTTGTTTGCTCTTTGGTCCCAGTCCAAATTTGATTCATCTTTGGGTGTTCTACTTAAAACTTTTATCATTAAGGTAATTCTCTTTATACTGATCTTAGGCTTCTTAGCCAATTGAGCTTTTCAATTTTGGGTTTTGGGTTCATCGAATTCATGGGTTTTTACCCTGGGTGTTCATCAGTATTCTAGGTATATATTCCACCAGATTCTTGGCTTTGTTTCTTTGTCTTCTATTTTCATGTCCACAGTCTGGAAATTGTGTTCCGCTGATTCCGATGTTTTGGATGCCATATCAAGAACCTCAAAATTTTAGTTACCAAGCCTTACTTAACTCTCATAATCCCCGGATGATGGGAATAAATCATATTGTGGTGATGAATGATTAGTCTCTTATGATATTTGAACTTACAGTGGAGGAGCATGACTATTTGATGTCTATGAAACCAAAGCTTTCCAGATGTTTATGCAATTTTCAATGAATTCAAGTGTGGGCAAAAAGAGAGAGGGAGAGGGATCTATCTGGTTCGATAACGGAAACACTAAAACTACTAATGTTGACGTTAATAAGTTTTAGCCTTTGTCAATAGTTGTTGTCAGTTTGATAGCCATTGATTTAGATAAGCTGACGTGGCGGCATCTGATTGTGTCAAAGCAAATCCAAGTAATTTTTTTTCCAAGCAGACAAGCCAAGTCCGAACCAATAATGCTATGTAACTACAGTCGCACATGCTACTTCTTCATTCCGACTTGTAATTCGCATTTTCTTTGCTTTCATTTTGATTACGTGAAATCCAAAATGATTACACAATTGTGTTTCGCTACATCATAGAATTCCATAGGCCCGACATATAGTTCAAATAAAAAAGTCAGGCCTGACTATACATGCACAAAATAATGGGAAAATTCTCATCCATTTTAATTTTAAGGAATTTTTTCCCACTAACAAAATAAGAATCTAAAATTCCCACTAACCCTATACACTCTTAGTGTTTATTCCCTCTAACAAAATATTCAGTTTTTCCTAATTTTTACTCACAAAATTGCCATCTCTTCTTCTTAGTCTCTCATCTCTCTCCTTATCCGATTCCCTCTCTTCTTCTTCTTCTTCTTCTTCTCTCTCTCTCTCTCTCTCTCTCTCTCTCTCTCTCTCTCTCTCTCTCTCTCTCTCTCGTCGGCGATGTCACCGACGACACTATCATTGACAAAATGTATCGGAGGCCGAGGAGGACGACGAGGGAGAATGGGCGGGTGAAGAGGGAGACGGCGACGATGAGGGCGACGACGGCGAGGTAGTTGACACGGAAGTAGGAGTGGTTCTTGCAGACACAAACGGTGGTGTCGGAGAAGGATTCCGGTTTGGCGAAGGCAGAGCGGTCGACGAGCTCGGCCCAAGGGCAGCGCTGGGAGAGGTCGTTGCGGACGGTGTCGATGATGTGGTTGATGAAGGCGCGGAAGGCAGGGGTGGCGATCGGAGGTTGGGCCTGGGACTCGATGGATCCGGCGGAGGCGACGGTGGTGGAGATCGGGAGGACGGGTGGCATGGTGGTTGACATTGTCGGTGGAGGAGGCCACGACGGTGATGGTGAAGGAAGTGGAGGTGTATTGAAATGAAATGTCAGGTTTTGTTCACGATGTGAATTCAAATGCATTGAAGGAAAATATTAAATTGCTATATTTGGCTCATAAATTATGGTAATATCATTGTAAATACATGATGTGATTAATTGATAGTATATCTTACCTTTTCAATTGTGACTGACTTAATTGTGCATTAAAACCAAGCAGAGCTAGTGCGCATATCTCTTTAATAGTTAGGGTCCTTGTGTGCAGTAGAAAGTTGAATCATCTTGTTTGATTATTACATATTATTTTAGAGTGTAATTAGCATTAAATTGGTGAAATTAATGTCATGTATCAAGGGTCCTCTGACCCCAATATGAGATTCTACTGACTCTAGTAGGAGGTCCTACTGTCCCTAGTAGATCCTCCTACTGCCCCTAGTAGGACGTCATACTGATTAACATTAAATTGATGAAATTAATGTCATGGTCTTATTGCCCCCAGTAGGAGGTCCTACTGCCCCCAGTAGGTGGTCCTACTGCCCCTAGTAAGAGGTCATACTGACCCCAGTAAGAGGTCCTACTGCCCCCAATAGGTGGTCCTACTGCCCCCAGTAGGTGGTCCTACTGACCCCAATAGGAGGTCCTACTGATCCTAGTAGGTGGTCTTACTGACCCCAGTAGGAGGTTCTACTGCCCCGAGTAGGTGGTCATACTGTCCCGAGTAGGAGGTCTTACTGCCCCGAGTAGGAGGTCCTATTGCCCTGCCCCCAGTAGGTGGTCCTACTGCCCCCAGTAGGAGATCCTACTGCCTTTAGTAGGTGGTCCTACTGCCCTTACTGGTCTCCGGAGTCCGGTCAACAGTCGCCGGAGCCCGGTCAACGGTTCCAGAAGCCCGGTCAACAACCCCCGGAGTCCGGTCAACTGTCCCCGGAGCCAAGTCAAAGGTTGCCGGAGTCCGGTCAACGTCATTGGTCGTGAGAATCCGGTTATAAAAATTTTATTTTATAATAGAATCTTATAATGGTCTATTGTAGTTTATTTAATTTATTAACGGTATATTTGTCTTTCTGCTGTTTAAGTTGGTTCTTGGAAATCTTATTTTGTTAGTGGGAATAAAATTCTTAAAATTAGGGCTAGTGGGCATTTTCCCCAAAATAATTCTGTAATGCAATTCCATTTTCAAAAGCCTATTCTCATTGGTGAGGAGAGATTTCATATTAAAAAAAATTAATAAATATAACTTATAAGTGTGGATCAAACTTAATTGTATCAAGCCCGTATACGCACGTTGAAGATGAGAGAAATGCATGCATAGCATGTTATGTAAGGGAACAAATTTAAGAGCAAAAATTCTTTTTCTGCCATACATTATGGGTCAGTGCTCAAGGTGAATGCTTCAACTGCAGACACGCAGCAATTAATTGTGTAATTAGCAAAAGGATTTCAATCTTGCAGTCTTGCTAACCTTTCTACCTTTGAGCTCATAATATCATAACCTTGTAGACCTTGCTCTCTCCAACATTTTCTCTCTTATTCTTCCTCTAAATCCATTCTTAATTCTCTCTCGATCAAGTTCTGGAAGAAGTATAGTTATAGAAATAGCCCCTAGAGTTCGAGAGTTTCGGTAAATATCTGATACAGGCTCTATGTTTGTACTTGGTTTATTTTAGCTGGCCCAAAAAACACTCATTATAATGGGTGTTCTCAATATTGGGCCTATGTTCATTGTCAGGTACTGCTTCTGTTTTAAGTTGGGTTATATTTCTGCTTCTACTGGCCCAAAAATAAATGTGAGAAAAATAAAATGAAAAAAAGAAATCAGAGCTGGTCCCGGCGGGGCTCGAACCCGCGACCTTCGGCTCATAAGACCAACGCTCTAACCAACTGAGCTACGGGACCTGTTTGTTATTAAACTTTTAATTACTGATATTAAATGTTGCACCATGAATTACTAAATTGAGATTTAAAGCGTTGTCATGCTTTTATCCAAAGTGATTGACGCTTACATCTCTATTCTCTAGTTGCAAAGCCAAAAGCAGAACAATAAAGAAAAGAAACGACACTGATTATCAGATTATCAATTCAGATCTCCACTGAGAAAACATATATTCAATATCTCAATTTTGGCTGCTGATGTTGTTGCATGTCTTTTGTTAAAGTAGCGCTCTGGTTAATTGGAGATGACAAGGAATTGCAGAAACTAGAAGAGTGTCACCATCCATGGTGCATGGTTAAAGCTAAAGATAAGTGCTCCTGGACCTATTTGGTTGCCTGAGATACAGTGCTATAGTGCGTGAAGCAACATTATTGGTTTTGTTAATTTAGACTACTGCCTTGTATAATAGTGCAACTGTGCATGACACTTAAGTTCAATTACTTCCAATAACCTATTGCTGGTTTATCCTACGTTGCATTAACCCTGTATATATGTTACTCGGTTATCACAAATCTTTGTTCATTTGGTACCAAATGAACACCAATGTTATAAACTATAGTTGGTACGTGCGCATCTTGATGAATGATGGAGTGTATATGATCAACTCAATTTTTTCTCTTCTCTTATTCAGGAAGAGAGTGAGCAACGAAGATTCATTAGATAGGAAGACAAAGCTTACAATGATGTTCTTTGTACTGTATTTACGCCTCCCTTATCACATATTTCACAGAAGCGCATGTCTAGGATTCATGGTTCTAATATGACCGAATCACAGCTCTATCAATCCGATTTGGTCACCAAAAGATCCAACAGATCAAGGCTACAATGCCAACAATGTGCTAGCTACTACCTATTAACGATTTCAGAATATACATTTCACATTTCACAACATTGCCGGACATGCAACTCATACCAATTCTTCCCCCTGAAGTTTATTATAAAAACAATGAGAATCCGGCCTCTTCTAGGCCCAAAGGGCAAGGATGGACATGGAGATAGAGCCAAGAACAAGAGCGGTGAATGAAGTTTTCCTCAACCATGAGTTCGAGGTCATCATCTTGTTGTGGAAGAAATCAAGAGCTATAAGATCGACAAGTGCCATGTAAATGAGAATACCCGAGGAGAAAGATCCTAACAAACCCTCCAAGATCAAGGCATTAGGGCTACTATCGTCATAACCTGTCACCGAGAATAAGATCATCCCCAGCACAATCCCCATTGGCGTCGTCACTGCAAACATGAAGCACATGTAGGCTGTTGTTCCAAAGGTGAACCCTGCCTGCAATACATATAAGCAAAACGTTACTCTCTTTACTCCTTCCCTAGTTTTTGCAATTTTTAGTCTTCGTGCTTCTACTTTATGCACCTTTGGGTTGGCATCACTCAACAGTTGCTTATCTTTTCATCGTTAGTGCTTGTTGTCTTTTGTAGCATTGTAACAAGCAAAAGTTGGATCAATTTCTTTTACAAAATTTTCATTCTCATAAAGAACACCATTCCCACTCTACACTACTCAAGCAACAAAACATTTTCCATTCTAAGGACAAAACAGCCCAACTCAGACACATTGAACAAATACTTGAAATTATATTTTGTGACGTCTAAACAAATATTCACATGACCGATAAGCCAGTTTGTTCTTCTGAAGCAGAATTGATGCCTAAAGTAAACAAAATGGAAACTTGAGTTTGATTTTTAATACAAAGAAACAAAAGTTGCAAACATCATACCCAAAATTGCGAAATTCTAAACCTATACACAAAAGAATCTAAATAAAAATGCCATTGATCAAACGTGTAAATGTTACACTGACTAAGTTTGGTGATGGAATTTCATTGCTTTTATCCTAACCTGTTGTACGAGCTAAAACCCGTGATTTGATCAGTAAACAAATTTCGTGTAGGACTCTATCACCATGTTTGTATTAATCAAATAACAGATTTAATCTGCTGACATGATCAAGATGAAGGGCTAAAAAATTAATATGGGAAGAGGTTTGATCTAAAAAATAATATTTACCTGAGCAATGCAGCCACCGAGGCCCATCCCCTCAAAAATCTGATGAAACGCAAGTGCAGCCACCAATGGCCGAATGGTACATTGATTCTGAGACATCCCCATCGTCACTCCTATTATCACCGAGTGAAATATTATCCCTATCTCCAACACCTGCGACACCAATCTCTGCTTCAGCCTGATCACCATCTCCTCGTGGCTATGGCCACCGCCACTATCGCTAACTGCACCCGCCACGGGCTCAACTTTCAACTCGATCGACATAGACGGCTTCTTGGTATCTGGCTCCTCCTGCGTGGCCACCGGAAGGACCTCGTATTGGCCGCGGGAGTGAGCCGTGTGACTCTCCATGTGGGCACTCGCGGTGAGGTCGACGAGGAGGGCAGCGATGGCGCCGATCATGGTGACGAGGCCGGAGAAAGGGTAGTCTTTCCAAGGATGGCGGGAGGCGACGTGGCAGTCAGAGAGGGCGGCGAAGGCGTCGGGGAGGACGTGGACGAGGGAAGTGGAGAGGATGACGCCGGCGGCGAAGCACTTGATCAAGAGAGTGGCGCGGTCGTAGGCGGGTTTGCCTTGGAAGTGACGGGCGAGGAGGACGGGGGAGGTGATGCCGACGACGCTGGTGATGAAGATAACGGCGATGGAGATGAGCTTCAGCTGCGCTGCCGCGTGGCCGTCGCGACAGGCGAGGGTTCTGGCGGTGTCGGCTCCGCACGCGGCCATGCGGGGGTTGGGAGTTCAGGTCAAGTCGACGGTTACACACTGATGTGGAAGAGAGAAAGAGAGAAGGGAGTGTTTGTTTGTGAGTTGGGTTTGGTTTTGTGGACTTGTTGTGTTCTGAGAGGAGGAGAGGGTGGAGGATTGAGTGGTGTCGAGTGCACCGATGGGGAGAAGAGGTCCACCCTCCCGGTTTTTAAATGGTGTGGGTGGGTCAGATAAATATTTGTTACCATCACGGAATTCATACATCATTTAATTCATATGTTGTTCCTATAGTTTTTTTGCTTTCGGAAATGTAATATGTGTAGCAGATGAATAACCTCGGAAATTGTCTAATCGAAAAAAAAACAATCTCGGAAATTATACATCACTTCAGTTAGACGTCGTATCTTGGTCTTTATAGTTTATACATCATTTGATTCGAGTATTGTTATACTTTTGGCTTTCCGAAATATAATATATCTTAGAGAAGTGTTATAAACTAAAGAATACGTAAAGAGAAAAGAGAAGAACAAAATGTAGGAAGAGGAAGAAGTATCATTTTCATTCTCATTAAGCTCCTTTATATAGGAGTATGATTTACATCTTAAGGACATAACTAATGAGTATTTACAAAGATATCCACATATATTATAATATTTACAACACTCCCCCTTAGATGTCCATTAATAATATGACGTTGGACGCGCTTAGTGTTGTCTCGTTAAAAACCTTGCTAGGTAATAAAAACCCTATGGGAAAAAACAACCCTAGTCGAAGGAGAAAAAGAGTGCAACGCGCATATGTCCTAGGTAGCATACTTCTGGATACTCCTCCTGATGAGATTCTCCTCCTGATTGTTGCAAGTTTCATGTACAGTAAATAGCGGTTTGATTTGTCTATCACTGAAGTGAGATCTTGTTCGTTTTGCATACATGGGCTCATCACAAGATTTTCATACCTGCAAAGTGAAGACAATACCAACAGAGCTATACAATTTAATAGGTCTTATCTCATGTAATAATGTTAGAAACAACCTCACATGTTCAAATTCATACATTATGTAATAACTAAGCAGTAGAAGCTAATTAACACATTACTATGTATGGTTCAAAACCATTGGAAGATCAGCATGACATATCTAGCCACTCATATCAATATTTTCGTTTATTGATACATCTTGTATATGCTCTTTAAGAGCTATAAACAATTTATAACTTCGCGAAAGTTAGAATATGTAGCAACATAATCCGAATTCGGTTTTGTAGTCCAATCATAATACTCATTGAGGCAATTTTGATCACGTTAACTATAACAAAATAAATATATATGATCTAGCTTTAGACTATCAATTGCATGAGTTAACTTTAGTTTAACAGTCTAGCATAACGAGATATGCTCGCCTTTGGGCCTCCCCCTCATGGCTTTCTTCTTGGGTTCCAACCCAAGACACATCTCACTAATGGGAGTTGTGTTTGCATGTATAAGGCACATTACGTCATTTCGCTTAGGTGATGAGGAATCTCACATTCAGACTCTCTCAAGTATTCGTGGATCGATTTAGATTCGAATCATTCATATACTTGGATCCTTTAAGGATTTGATAAGCGATACGCTTATAATGACGCTTTATTTTTGAGATTTTGCTTTTAAGAAAGTCTTTTAAGATCTTCATAATATACGATGACACCTGCCGTAAGTCTCTCGCAATAGATATATATAACACTGTACTTTCAGAAATTGTCACGTATAAGGAAAGATATTCGTAATCTTTATGTGTCTTGTAGACATTGTGCCATATATAGTGATTTATTTTCACTGTGATTCTTTTGTATCATGTAGGATTAAAGGTCTAAGTATCTCATCACGTTTCATATATTCAGTTCATTGGAATTGCCTCTATCCAATTTGGCCAATATATAATATGTTTTGTTGACATTCATAATGAAATGTGGTATTGCATCATACAGTCCTTAATGGTTTTTGGTAGCTACCATATGTAAATTTTCATCGATGAACATCATTCATAGATCCCACATATTCTTATATGCATGCATTAGCTACTATGAGCTTATTAATATTGGGTACACATGCCACTTCTAGGGCAAATATTGTCACTTCTACGACAAACATCTCTTATAGATGAATTATATTTAGTGAATGTAGATTTATATTCATAATACCATAAAACATTATAGGACATGTATAATCTTCCATTTTCAGGAGCTTAAAACTTTAGACCTGGTGGATTCATTCCACTCTAAATTCACGCCGTTATTTAAATGATAGTAGTCTTTTCTCTCCCCCTAACGGCGGGAACATTGTCTTATTATGACCATGCATAAAAATGCATTTAAATGTATATCACTTCCTTTCGAGTGAAGATGTCCATTGGCTAGTGGTGAACTCAAACCAAGTTTAAGGTCAAAAATATTAAATTCATGAGTATCAACCATATTGATGTATAATTGTATCACCAAGATATCATCATCTGATGGTGTACTTTTAACCTTTGTATGTGGAATATTGTAACCGCCATATTAGGAACTCGAACATTTTTAATAACATTCTCGTCAAGAGAACTATGTCACTTAGATACTCATTCTTCCCACAAATCAAACCGGGACAAGGTTATTTTTGTTAATATGGTTAGTCTCAGGGATTTTACCCAAGTAAATTTTCTTCCGCTAGCATATAATTTTGTCATCAATAGTTTTAATTAAGTCACTAGCTGTGATATTTCTCAAGCTCAAAATGAGACAATAGGTAAATATTCCACAACAATTCATGTTGTTCTTCAAGAACAATCTTTCTCCCTTTCATAACAAGAGAAGTGTCTTATTAAAGCGACAAACCAACAAAAGAAATATGCAGCAAATAAATAATTTGCTATGAGTAGCATTAGCTAGCAGGCATAAAAAGTTGTTACTGATTTCAAGCAACATTGTAGGTAAAATATGATGTAACTAGTCATACCAAAATAATTAATTTTGGTTCAATGAACTTCTGGTTCATGACATTATGTGTTTTACTATATTGTAGAATTTAACACACGTAATAGGCGACATAGCGAGATACTGTCAACTTTGGATCTCGCTCGCTCTATAATTTTGTGCTTGAGTTGCCAACCCAAAATTAGTCTCACTATGGGGAGGTATGTTTGCAACACATCTCCTCCCCTCCTTTGGGTGATGTGGGATTTCAATACATATTCTGGAACCATATTGAAACCACTTCTTGTAAAGAGGGGATATTATGTGCTCTTCCGGAGCCATCAATCATATGTGTAATCGAATCTTCAAGTTCAAATTTATAATGTTAGAACTACAAGTTCTCAGATTTCATATGTTGAACTTCTAGTTCAAATAAATTTGGTGTCGGAAACTGCAGGTTCTAGATAACTAAACTGAAACTTCAAATTCACTAATTTAATTTACATACTCAGCTTCGGGCTTGAGCTTTTACCATTAGAACTTATATTCTATAATTCAGTAATTTGAACTTCTGGTTCAAAAACATGACTTTTGAAATTCATATGTTCATGCTATAAAGTTGCTGGCCCGTATGAGTAACAATAAAATTTAGAAGAGGAAAATAATTAACAAACTCTAAAATGGTAAGGAACAAGGATAAGTAAAATGTGAGAATGGAAACTTATAGTTCCATTGGTGAAGAAGTACAAGAACTTCTGGTCTAATTACCTTCACGAATATGATAATCTTGTTTATCTCCTCTAATTTCACAATAACATTGTATCAAAATAAATTGGAGCTTCATCCTCTTATATAATTAGGGATCACAAGAAAACCATATTGTATATCTCTAAAGAGCTTATGGTCCTTGTTGATTACATAAGTTTTGAGAAACTTCATTTCAATAATTTGACAATATCACTTTCAAAGAACTTCAGGCCCTCATAAAGTTTGATCAAGAAATTCCGGGTTTCGATCAATTTTAAATACAAAACCGAATAAGGTTAAGAAAAATAAAACATACTTGAATTCCATAAGTTCATACCATAATATTGCTTCTTCAATATATGTGGGCTGAATTAGTCATATTCTCATGACTTGCACATCGAGCGGATTTGCAATGGGAACATGCAGAGCTTAAATAGCTCAGTGTTTCCTCCGATTCTCATAAATATGCATAAGGACTATCTTTCAACAAGATGAGTGATCGAGAGAAAAAAATTGTTGGTAGTCAGATTTCTGACAAAAACATCTTGCCAATAGTCAGATACTCTGGACAACATCACAAAAGATGCCCGGTAAAGGAAAGACAACAATATATGTGCCCTTTTCTATATGAACCTCTAATCTTTCCACTCAATTATAAGGCGAGGAAGTCTCAGCCTACAAAGGATTGAGAAACATGGTCACGGGAGAACACCTCTTATGTCCTTCCTTTATGTCCATGATGTTACCATGATTATCATATTATTCGTGAGGAACTTCATGCCCTCTATAGTTGGATAAAGAGGTTTTAGGTCTCGATTATCGAGTTCACTGTAATTCATAAAACAAAGTATGTCGTGAAATGAATAGATTAAATTCAAATAATGAAATGAAAAAATACATACCTTAGTCCCTTTAATAAATATGATATTATGAAAACAATAAGTTTCATGAAAGACCAATACCACAACAAATAGGCTGTAAAAAACCAAATACTAGACCTGAATTGATAAATCAATAAATAGAGGTTATCAATGGTTATAAAACTCTAAAATTACTACTTATTATGGAAAATTATGGAAACATCCATCCAGGCTATGTAATGAAACCAATAAAATGTAATTAATATACATACAATTCAAACCTAAGAATGATAATATTTTGGGCTGTTAATGGGCAAAACCACATAAAGAAACCGATGAATTTCCATGTTATTAATAGCTGAAATTTGGTAAATATAAATGCTCATAAATAGTGCACATAATTGTGAACAATGACCTTTGATTGCCAAATTATGACCTAAAAAATATTTGTGTGCACATATTGGGAAGTAAAGTAACCATATTCACTTGTATAATAACTTTAAATTAAGACACTCATATCAATCACAATAATTCGGTGTCTAGAATAGTGCTATGATATGCTAAATATTAATCGGTGTTAAGAACACCTCCATTGATTATGTCTTTAACATTGCAATTTGGCCACAAAAATATTATCAATTTGGGTGATGTGACATCCACTGATAGCTTAGATTTCTTAAGAGACTGATTAATATAATTAATTTTAGTCTTATAACCATTCAGAGAGGGCTTTGTAAATTGTCACTAAATGTTAAGACATGCGTCAAATGTGCCGAAAATGGTTATCATAGTCACAACTATAGCCATATCACGATCCATATTAAAACTCAAGCGGATCTTGCACCATTGGATACTTGTCTTTCGACTCTTTATCAAGACCACATCGATCATCATGGATCCAATTATGTTGTTTAGAACTTCATGTCCATAAGAAAGAAATATCAATATCATAACTTCAGGTTCGAATCTTGTGAACAATGGATCACATGTACATGCACAAAACTTCAGGTTTATGCAAACAATTAGAATTGGAAGTCTACTGTAATATTTGAACTTCAGGTTCATAATCTTAAAAAGTTCATATTTGAGAATTATTAGCGAAACTTCAGGCTCACTAATATAAGCAATTGTAAACATAGAATTGAGTAATATAAACAAAGTATATATGTAGATAAGATATAATCAAAATAGAAGTGAACTCATAGATCATGAGTATGGATAATAAGCAACAAAAGTTGCACTAACATCTCATAGATCGTCATGGAGTTTTTGGAACGAATGAGCGAAAACGTGCTGATAACGTGTTATAAACTAAAGAATATGTAGAGAGAAAAGAGAAGAACACAATGTAAGGAGAGGAAGAAGTGTCATTTTCATTCTCATTAGGCTCCTTTATATAGGAGTATGATTTACATCTTAAAGACATAACTAATAAGTATTTACAAGGACATCCACATATATTATAATATTTACAACAAGAAGAATTATTTTGAAAATTATACATCACTTCGTCATCACTTCGTTTAGATGTCGTTACATTTTCTAGTTTACAGAGAGTTCACAGAAGAATGTAAGAGATAGAGTTTAGTTATTGCCAATATAGGTCGTTAATAAGAGAGAAGAATGTAAGATATAGAGTCCACAAAAGAATGTAAGAGATAGAGTTTACACAAATTGAAGTGACTATGAATCATTGAATCCTATCAGATCAAATAAGGTTCAATAAGTATGTACACTTTTGAGCTAGGGGTTAGGTGTCTCGTTTTGTTGGGTGTGCTACTATTGTACACTCCTAGAGATTATGAGTTTTAATTTCAATGTTGTATGGTTGTCAACATGAGGGTTTATGGTGGATTGTCCTTGGATATGGTAGTATTTGAACACAGTATTGAAAAACAAATCAGCTTGGTTTATTGTTGGTGAAGAGGTAGGATTGTTACTCCTAGGATCAGACAACTCGTGTTTTCGAGTGTAAAATTGGGTTAACGGTTGGGCCATTTTAGCTCATGGATGTTGTTATTGATGACGGACCCGTAACTATGAACTTTTTCAGGAATATGTGTCATGGTGTAATGACACAACCGGTTGATCAAACAAATATGGTGTGATTTTTTCGGTTAATAATGAATATTGTTCTCAAAAGAAGAATCCTTGTGTAAACTGTCCTCAAGTCTCAGTAACTAAACAGCTCTGGCAGTTTAGGAATTTTGATCTCCCTATTTCACGGGCATTCTTTCCATGAAGTGCTAGCCTAGATCCAACACTACATGCAGGGCCGGCCTTGAGGGGTGCGGTTTGAGGCGGCCGCCTCTGGCCACTGGTCCGGCGGGCCTCCGACGTAAATTTGTTCTTTTTCTTTAATTCTATAATATACATGAAATTAATTTATATGTAAAAAAAACGCTCTATTGATTTGATTTATTTTAAGAGTTTTTAAGAGGTCACATTTCAGTTGTTCGCCTCAAGCCTTCAAATTGTCAGAACCAGCCTTGACTACATGCCTTCTTTCATAATCCTTGGGTTACTTCCATTAATCATAAGCCAAAAGACCGCTTTATGGATGTAAATATATTTGGTATTTCCATCTTAACACAAGATCTCCTATTTGAAGTAGGAATCTGCAAATCACGTGGCATATTCGGCTTGATTGATCCTTCTTTCCAAGAACAACTAAGAAAGAAGAAAGGCGTGTTTATCTCAATCATTGAAGGTAAAACACTAAAATGCATCATATCATTCCCAATCAGATATTGATTTGAAACTGATTAATTGATACTTGTCCATTCATTCAAATAAGATTTGAAATATGTTTATGCGCTTGTCCTAGAGAAATTTTTCAGTGCTACCATATAACCACATGCAACCCTACGTTGGTCTACTTGCCTAATATATATTGACACATGGTTTCTAATAAATATAATATAAACTAAATTATGTCTATTGTTGATACCCGAAAAAATAAGCCCAATTTTATCAGATACCTTAAAGACCCAAGGTCCAAGATTAGGCTTAGATTTGATATGAGACTCATATCATTCATATTCAAGGTCATTTCGTCTACTTCAAACAAATCGGGTTTGATACAAAATCTCTATTCATAATAAAGGGATGCAAGCCACACCATGACCAAATGTCATAGGATTTTAAATAAAAGTTACACAAAGGCACTTGGTAATTAGGTGTAGGCCATGCTCGTTCTTGCCCAAGCACACTCCTTTTACCTAGGGACATGGTTCCTCATGGACTCACTTCTACAACCATATGCTCGCTCACTTTAGGCACACACTAACACACGCCAAACAAAGTCGTGCACAAACATCCTTGATGATATATCCCAATTTGTCTATCACAACATGCTATGCAGCCAACTAGCAACGTTGACCCAAGACACTAGGCCAAATGGGGCTTATTGATGGGTTGTGATGTGGAAGGATATAAGATTTTGCAAGGCCTATGAAAGCCAAATGTCAAATGTCTACAACGTCTTGGGAGTCGATGACCAAACTTGAATTTGAGTTTCTTGTGCACACACTTGTAACAGTACCTCATCTCATCACCTTATACCCTTAGGCTACGTTTGGTTCATGGAAAGGAAAAGAAAGGAAACAAATTCTTTGGATTTTCCATTAACATGGGAAATTACAACTCCCACCAATTTTCTTTTCCGCTGTTCGGAAAAGGCAGGAATGTAATCAGAGTTTATCCTCTAGTTTCCCTTGCAGTGTTTGGTACTTTAAGGAAAGCAAACAGAGTCCTATCAGTTTTCCAATAATACCCTCAACTTTATCCAAAAAAATAAGCAACAACAATCTTTTTAAGATCAAAACTTTAACAAAGCCTCAATTCAAGCAAGTTTCTAGTGCAAAGCTAGCAGGCAGACTCTATCAACCGCCTAGACTAATAGCAGGTTTGCAACTATGAACTCTTTTCCCATGATTCCAGTCTTGGTTCCTCAACTTCAGAGATCACTTCAATTGAAAGCCAATCTTCATAAGGCTGGAGCATTCGCTACATCCCCTTTGCCATGCGTCAATAATCCAATATACTTAGGTGGCCAAAACCATGCTACAACTACGATAGACATGTACGTTATAATCAATCACAGGTAAAGTACATGAATCATATCTGTTTTAACCCAGCAACAATTGAATTTCCAATCAATCACCAAGAAATATGATCTCTACATATCAGACCAATACAGATAAAGATTTGATCAAGTAAACATCTCAAGATAGAAAAATCTGAAATAACAACATCATGGTAGACAATAAGTTCTCTAATAGCTCTATAGAGGCTCATGGATATACTAAAAGTTTGTTTGATCAAAATATATCAGACCGGGCCATCAAATAGAAAAATTTGAATACGCTTACATAATCATCAAGTTTCTTGTGATTCAACTTTTCAAACAAACATATTGCAATTAGTACTGGCATCAGTGAAAGCATTCTATCAATCTACTGTCTATTTCGTTAAAGTATTATATTAGATCAATTGAGAAAGCGAAGGAGAAATTCAGATACCCATTCTCAGTGTTTGTAATTCCCAGACTCATAAAAATAAAGAGACTAACACACAACACATAATAGATCAATTGAGCAAAAACTCATCATTCATCACCTCCCGAAAGCGAAATTTCTCTCTATCAGAAGAGAAAACAATCTAAATAAATTACCCATGCAACAAAACCAAAACCAAGATTTGCGAGAGGAACAAATCGTATATGGTTCATACCTGACAGCTGCTTTGCGAGGAAAATGATAAACAAGAGAATTTTAGATGGAAAATGCTTCAGTTCTTCAGTTCTTCTCGAGCCAATATAGAAGGGGTTCAATTCTTCTCAACTAGAGTCATAAAAAAGCACGTTTTAGCAGGGATAATTTGGTCAAATGAATTCGTAATAATTGCAGGACATTAGGCAGGAAAGAGAATCCCGAGGGTGGGTGGAAGGAAGCAGTTTCCGTCAAAGTTTCCTTTCATATAGGAAACACTTTCCTTTCCTGCATTTTTCCTTTTGCTTCCAAACACAGGAAAGTAATCACTTTACTTTCCCAAAGCTTTGGTTCCATGAAACAAACAAGGCCTTAAAGAGCATCTAGCGTCACAAGTCACCCCAAATATGAGCCCCTGCTTCCACGTTAACGCTAACTACATCTAACTCTCTGTTTTATAAAGTAAAAAAAAAAAAAAACAAGTAAATGTGACCTCCATTTTGAAGCATACTAGATACACCTAATAATCTTCATATGGTTCATCTGGGTTTTCGAGGTTGAAAGTTCAGTGGAGCGGTGACATTGTTGCTATTGCATATCCGTGATTTTCCATTTCTTGTTAAGTGTGATGTGTGTGTATCTCCACTTGGATCACTTCCCTAATTCTTGTGTAATCGAAACAAAGATTATGTCGTCAAGAACATAAAATGATATCCAACTTCAACATCAGAAAAAGGTTACCCAAAAGAATGATAATCTACTCTCTTTTTCACTTTTTTTTTTGTGCAAAAGAAAAGATTATAGGAAGTTAGGAGAGCATGACACTCAAAGTCTGAAACAGTGAAACAAGCCTTTATATGTTGGGATCCCCTTGCACGCCTTTGGGGTATGCATACCTCGTCTAGGTGGCATTAACTCTGTTAGCTGACTCACTAACTCCGTCTACTAACTCACTAACTCTGTTAATTTTTTTTTCAGTTAATCCTCATTTTTTTTAACCTCTCTCTCTCTCTCTCTCACAAAAACACACCGGAAAACACAGCAACCCTACTCAGTAGCTACGAAGTCACTTACCACTGCTTAACACCTCTGAAGTCGACCTAGGTCATCAAAAGAAGTAGAGGACGCCAAAAAGCCTCATCGGCATCCACCGCAGCAGCTCGCCGGAAAACTCAAAATCGACAGTAAATGGGTTATTAAGATTTGTAAAAGATTCGAGGGATTAAGGGCACTAGGGTGTAGAGAATGAAGGGAAAAGTTCGAATATGCCAGTTCTAGGCCAAGTCGTCGCCGAAGACGACGGAAACAGACGAACACAGTTGGAGCTTCTCGCCGTCGATTTGTTTGTGAATCAGTATGTGCGATTCACGGGCTGGGTTATGTAGAGGGGAAAGAGAGAAGAAATTTGGTGGTGAATTTGTGGAGAACGGTGGCCAGAGTCGGCTGGGCGGCGTCGGAGAAGACGGCCGGGGACGGAGAGCTTCTCAGCTCTCGTCATATGCGAGAGAGGAGTGCTTGACCCGACTTGGGTCAGTTGACCTTGGTTGGGTTTTTAAAGAAGGAATCAATGATCAGGATTAAAAGAGAACGAGATCAAAATGATCTACCTGTTTACGAAGACTAACTTACATGTTTTGTGAACATGGTGGTGAACATGGTGTACAAGCTGTTCGAATCATTGACTCACACTACGCGTAGACCAACTATAAAGTGTCTAAAATTCACACACACTTGAAGAATTCTTGAGATGTCTACCTGTTTACGAAACCTTGTCTGCTTATTTACGAGAAAATGGTCTACTTTTTTTGTGAGACAAAATAATCTATCTGTTTACGAACACTAACCTACCTGTTTTGTAAACATGGTGTACTAGGTTTTCGAATCATTGTCTCACACTACGAGTAGACCAACTCTAAAGTGTCCAAAATTCACACACACTTGAAGAATTCTTGAGAGGTCTACCTGTTTACGAAGCCTGGTCTGCTTATTTACGAGAAATGGTCTACTTTTTTTGTGAGACAAAATGGTCTACCTGTTTATGAACACGAACCTACCTGTTTTGTAAACATGGTCTACCAGGTTTTCGAATCATTGTCTCACACTATGAGTAGACCAACTCTAAAGAGTCCAGAATTCACACAAGAATTCTTGAGAGGTCTACCTGTTTACGAAACCTGGTCTGCTTATTTACGAGAAAGGGTATATTTTTTTTGTGAGACAAAATAGTTTACATGTTTACGAACACGAACCTATCTGTTTTGTAAACATGGTCTACCAGGTTTTCGAATCATTGTCTCACACTACGAGTAGACCAACTCTAAAGAGTCCAGAATTCACACAAGAATTCTTGAGAGGTCTACCTGTTTACGAAGCCTGGTCTGCTTAATTACGAGAAATTGTCTACTTTTTTTATGAGACAAAATGGTCTACCTATTTACGAACATGAACCTACCTCTTTTGTAAACATGGTCTACCAGGTTTTCGAATCATTGTCTCACACTACGAGTAGACTAACTCTAAAGAGTCTAGAATTCACACAAGAATTCTTGAGAGGTCTACCTGTCACATCCCGACCCGTAAATTTTTATCTTATTTACTAGCTTGATTATAATAAGAATTTTACCGTCTCCGTCATTGAATTTATAGTTTAATTGGTCCCCAGAGGGGTCTGAGGGACGGTTAATTTCAGAGGATTATTCGTCGGAGAAAAATGTAACGACGGTAAAAATGGTAAATTTTAGCTAGTAAAAGGTAATTTTTATTAGGATATTATTTGTGGGGATGTTAATTTTTAAAATTGGGTTGTATATAGAGGAGTTGGGCCGGATGGGTGAGGCCCAAAACCATCTCCCCCTCTTTCTTTTCTATCTCTTCCTCCCGAGCCCTCTCCCGAGCTCTCCCGACCCGGAAACTTTCCGGCCGCCGTCCGGCCAAGCCAGGCCGCCGCACCAGTCCCGTTTGGACCTCCGCCATCTCCTCTCCCTCCCTGGCCTAGCACCCGAGCCATTAACCCATCGGAAGAGGAGAAACTTGCCGGAGACGCCGGGAAGAATTTTCACCGGAGTTCCCTCATCCGGCCACCAATCCGGGCAAGCTTGGCTCGTTTTGTAGCCCTCCTCCCGTGCAGCAACCCCTCCCAAAGGCTCACTCCCTCTTGAGCTAGGTAAGGAGAAATTCAAGGAGGAAATTCTAAGGATTTTAAGATGTTTTCGAAGAATTGACCTAGTTAGGCTTGAAATTGGACTTAATGATAGTTATGAAAGTTGTTTGGGATGTTGAGAGGAAGATGATGTCAAAATTTCATAGCCATTGGAGGTCGCCGAAATTGGCCTCCGGCCGCCGCTGCCGGCGGAGCCGCCACTGTTTTGGAGATTTTTAAGGTTTTAAACGTGGAATATTAAGAGGAGTATATTGATATGAATTATGGAATTTTTGGATGAGATTTGGATAGGTTTATGAATTTCTGAAGTTTGGTATTTTTAGCGGTTAAATAATGTAAAATCCGGCCGTAGGATTTAAGTCAATTTCTGGGAAATATTGTATTTACGGCTACCGAGTATGGTATTAAAGTTTGGGTCGTTTCGATTTAAGAATATCGAAGTTAGGTAATAATGAGCGTGGTCTTGGCTCTCGGTTAATTTTGTCAGTTTGAATAAATATTGGATTTTTAGTAGGAAATTAATTATATATTTGGAACAGGACGTGAGGAGGCCCGAGCAGAAGAAGCCTCAGAGCGTCATCAGGCTTAGGCCTAATTTGTGAGTGGACCTTTGTTTTTAATTGAAAAGCATGCGATGAATGATTTTGTTAATCATTTATTTCTTCTGATGAGACTTATTGATTTCTCGGCTATTTGACAATTTTTCCTCCTTTGGAGAGATCCCGAAAATGAGATTTTCGGTGGATATATATATTTTGGATATTATGAGTATAATATGTATATAAATGCTAGCTAGCCATACGTGCTTGGTCCGTCATAATGAGGAAAAATACCATTATGGCGTGGCGTGAGTGTTAGACACAAGCGTCATAGCCCTATATGAAAACTACTTTCTTTTCTAGTTTATTTAAGTTTTCATATAGGGAGTCCACACGTATATATGCACCGTCCTCTTCGGTTATAATGAGGAAAAGTACCATTATGGCGCAACGTGAGCGTTAGACGCCAGCGTTGTAGCCTTGTATGAATCTCTATTTTTCTAAATTGTTTCTAGGATTCATACAAGGAGTCTGATGAGTGTAAATACATACGAATATATGATTATATATAGTTTAGCTTGAGAGGCTTCATTTCATTTGAGTTAGTGACTAGCCAGAGCTAGTCGTGAAATTGTCAGTTTATGAGTTGAGCACTTTTGAGCTGCTGCATGCAGTATATTTTCTATGAAATTAAAATGAGAATGCATAAATATTTTTTTATTAAATTATTTTTGTCCACTCACTCTAACGTTATTAAATGTCTTCCCTTGGGCCCTTCGTTTTAAAATGCCCAGCCTGCAGAGTTCGGATTGGATCTAGTAGGAGACGAGGCATAGTCACCCGTATTTCCACCACCTTTCACCAGTAGGTTACCTGTTTAACCTATCTGTGTTTTCTTACTTCCGCTAGTGTCTAGTAGCTCTGAATACTTGAGTTTAATGTATATATTTTTGGTTGTGGGTGAAGGCTTGTTGATATTTTAGAATATTTGACGGAAGATGTGTATTATCTTAGTTGATGTTTATTATTTTGTTGGTGGTGATTGTATTTGGGGAGCACGAAGGCTCCAGAAGTTAAGGGTGGATTGAGAATTTTAGGAGTGTTTGCAGGTTTTTGATTTGGAAGGGTTGTCCATTTCCAAGGGAGGTTATACCGATTTTTGCAGTAAATTTTTCCTTGGAAGTGGTCCCTGCACGATTTACTCCGGGTTCAGGGTGAAATTCGGGTGGGTCGTGTCACTACCTGTTTACGAAGCTTGGTCTGCTTATTTACGAGAAAATGTCTACTTTTTTTGTGAGACAAAATGGTTTACCTGTTTACAAACACTAACCTACCTGTTTTGTAAACATGGTGTACTAGGTTTTCGAATCAGTGTCTCACACTACGAGTAAACCAACTCTAAAGTGTCCAGAATTCACACACACTTGAAGAATTCTTGAGAGGTCTACCTGTTTACGAAGCTTGGTCTGCTTATTTACGAGTACGGGTCTACTTTTTTTGTGAGACAAAATGATCTACCTGTTTATGAACACGAACGTACCTATTTTGTAAACATGGTCTACTAGCTTTTTGCATCAATGTCTCACACTACGAGTAGACCAACTCTAAAGAGTCTAGAATTCACACACACTTGAAGAATTCTTAAGAGGTCTATCTGTTTATGAAGTCTGATCTGCTTATTTCCGAGTAAGGGTCTACTTTTTTTGTGAGACAAAAAGGTCTACCTGTTTACGACGCCTAGTCTACTTATTTCTGATTAAGGGTCTACTTTTTTGTGAGACAAAAATGACTACCTGTTTACGAAGACTAACCTACCTGTTTTGTGACCATGGTGTACAAGGTTTTCGATCATTGACTCATGATATGCGTAGACCAACACTAAATTGTCCAGAATTCACAGACACTTGAAGAATTATTGAGAGGTCTACCTGTTTACAAAGTCTAGTCTACTTATTTCTGAGTAAGAGTCTACTTTTTTTGTGAGACAAAATGGTCTATCTGTTTACGAACAATAACCTACCTGTTTTGTAAACATGGTGTACCAGGTTTTCGAATCATTGACTCATACTACGAGTAGACCAACTCTAAAGTGTTCATAATTCATAGACACTTGAAGAATTCTTAAGAGGTCTACCTGTTTACGAAGTCTGGTCTGCTTATTTCCGAGTAAGGGTCTACTTTTTTGTCAGACAAAAATGTCTACCTGTTTACAAAGCCTAGTCTACTTATTTCCGATTGTCTAACGTTACGTTGACAATTGTCTACTAATTGTGTTGGCGTTTCTCATGTACAAGTAGACTTCGGCATGCATAAGTCACCGTCTTTCATATGAAAAGTAGACATTTGAGAGGTTTTTTTAGAGTATTACTGCTGTTATATGCAAGTCTACTCAAAGTCTACCAGTTTAATGTGCACCATGTACTAGTTTTATGACAAACTTGCTCATATAGAAGTAGACATTATGTAGAGTTGTTCTTGAGATTGTTACCAAATGAACCATCAAACTTTTCATTGCATCAATATCCATCAAAATACATTGTATCCCTTAGTTGTAAAAGTTTAAACTCTAAACCTAGCACTTTCATTATGACCCAAAAAAAAAGAGCGTAGTATCTTGATCATATTTATATGTTCCACAATGCTCTTCCTCAACTCCCTTTCACCTTCAAACTCATCCATGAGCATTTGACAGTAGTTTCCGTTCATATATCTTGAGTTCAGCTGTGCCATGGTACACCCTGCACACAGTTGAAGCAATCACATATCAGCTTAACATAACTTATATCAATTTAAACGGAAAAACGAAATTTATAACAATTAAGATGCATGCATCAACCTCAATATGCAGTGTAACTTGACAACAAAAACTGTACTAAAAAGAAAGTGATCTATGGCTAGTTAAAACCTAAAATCATGCCACACACACACAGATTCATGATAGTGAAACCTAAGCAACTTAAATCCATAAGCATATAAACACAATCAAGACCATATTGACATAACCGGAAGTACAATCAAATTCATCAATTAATTTGTTGCAACCTAGCACTTATGATATAACACACTAAAAATCATTGCTAACTATTAAACAACAGTTGCACAGAAATTAAACAAAGGTTTATGACACAATATTTCTTGCAAGATGGCTCACACACAGTTATGAAGAAAATTACAGGATTCATCTTATTTCATCTTTTAGACTTAAGCACATGACAACAAGAAGAAAATGAATATCATTTGATAAAAAAAAAAAAATTAAGACTATACAAAAAGACAAATAAACTCCATTGGATTAGGACTACTAGATAAAAGAAAAAAACTCATATCCGAATCAGTGGAGAAAGATTGGAGAGGGGCTGGTTAACATAAGTCCATGTAAAGACACTATGTTGAAGAGCTATTGAAGTTTTAGCAAGCATAGAAATTGAGCTCACAGTTGAAGGCACTAATGTTGACAATGCCATGCCTTCTGCACTGCTGGCAAAGTACGTAAGGACAGTGAGAAAAGGTTGATGAGTATCTCAATTGAGATACAACATCACTATTTCATTTTGTATTAAGTTAAAAACATAACAAGTTAGCAACCTACAACAAATCTATCAAGTTAATAGTGTTTAGTTTGAGTAGGATGCTCCTTATGATAGCAATTGAAAGAACCTGCTTCTGTCCTCATAGCACTTAAATTCCTAATCTATATTATTCTAGTTTTGATGATAGTCTTGGAACTTGCTTTGCAACTGCACTTGCTTTGCAACTACAAGCATCACATTTCAGAGCTGTAAATAACTATATATGAATAACCTCTAACACAAAAGCAGTTATACAAGACCATTAAAATTGTAAAAGTACTCAACTTAACCTAAAATGAAATGTAGTTAAGAGCAAAAGCAATTAAAATTCACTTGTACAAGCACTGAATGCAGTCAAGACAAAAATCAGAAATCTAAACTTTACTTCTAAGGCTCTCATCTGCAACGAATGCAGCACAGAGCAAAATTAATCGATCCTAATATGAAAAGCTTGCATATGATTATAATATGAATTTTATAACTCAGAGGCTAATGTTGAAACATCACAATTATCACTGTGAGAATTAGGAAGGCATACTAGAAACCAAGTTGATATATAAAAACAAGAATAACTCACTGATTGTTGAGGCAGTCATGGAATAAAGGAGTCCTAAACTCCTAGCACACAAGAGAAAGGTAAGGAAATGGCAAGAGCACACGGGCCATAACCTCCTCGTATTCTTCAAAACACCAAGTTCTCAACATACAACTATACAAGCAACCAAAACACTCAAACCAGCCATCAATAAAAAAACCAAGAAAATAACGACACTACACAACAAAACAAGGGAAACTAAATGTCACCTAAATGTACTTCGGCTCCATTAGAACACGATAGGAATCCCTAGAAGTCAACGAGGTCGCCGGAAAACTTTGACCAAAACCCAGTTATACAAAAGAAAAGAAAATCAGATTAAGGCTTTATTTAGGGAAATCAAAGCTCAAGGAGGAGTGAAAACGAGAGAGAAGTGATGGGTTTACCTTCACGGAGCACGAGTTCGTCGGGGAGGGAGAGATTCGGCTGGAAATTAGATTTGGGGATTTAGGGTTTGGATTTCAATCTTGAGAAGGCGATGGATGCATGCCAATTGGTGATTAGGAGGAGGTAGAGGAGAAGGAGACGAGCTAAATGGTGGTACATAGAGAGAGAGAGAGAGAGAGAGAGAGAGAGAGAGAGAGAGAGAGTGTGTAAGGGGAATGAGAGGAAAGTGCGGCTAGGGTTCCATTTCCTTTATATACATAGTTTCATACTTATGCGGCAAAACGACGTGTTTGTCCTTGCGATTTAGGGTTTAGGGTTTGGGGTTAAGGGTTTAGGGTTTTGAGTTCTCTTTTGTGAAAATTGATTGTAGATGCGATCATGAAACTTTAATTTTGATCATCATATAATTGATCCATCATCACAAACTTTGAACCATGTATACACTAGGTGTGACTATTGCTAGATCATCATAAACCCTAAACCATATATACATGAGAGGTGATTTGTACTCGATCGTCATAAACCATAAACCATGCCAACTTTAAGACATTAAGGGTTATTGATGGCTGATCATCATAAACCTTATATACATCAAAGGTGACTAGTGCTTTCTATCATATACCAAGTATACACTAGAGGTGATTGACTATTGATCGATCATCACAAACCTTGAACCATGCATACACTAGAGGTGACTATTACTTGATCATCATAAACCTTAAAGTATATATATACATTAGAGGTTATTTGTACTCGATCATCATAAACCGTTAACCATGCCAACATTAGGGTGACTATGCTCAATCATCATAAACCCTATATACACTAGAGGGTACTTGTAACATCCCGAATTTTAAAATTTCTCAAAATGTGTTTTTCATTTTAGAATTAGAAATTAGATGTCTCCATGAGTTTGCCGTATTTTTTAATGAATTTTTTAGATTCCCGGGTTATTTTTTATGATTTTTCGAAGATAGGGATGACTTTTGGATCGGACCGCCATGTGGCGAGTTTCTATTGATGGACTTCATTTATTTCTGGAGACAAAGTCAGCTGCTCCCCCACGTGGGTGCAAGTTGAATAGTCATATCTTGCCTTTGACATGTTTCACTTCACGAAGAAGAAATCTCTTACATGTTGACACATGTGACTTTGTCATTGGCCGAAATCCTTAGACCGACCCTTCATTGTCAATTATTACCCCTATATATAGCTGACCCATCAGCTCTCATTCCTTGAATTTCAGAAAGAATTTTCTCTCTCTTGTTTCTCTCTCCTCATTTTGTAAAGTCTACTCATTTTTTGTATGCTAAGTCTACTATTTTCACGAGACATTTGCTCATATAAAAGTAGACATTATGGGCAGTTGTTCTTGAGAGTATCACCCAGTGAGACCACGATTTGGAGTGGAATTTGAACTCTGTAATCGAGGTCTGGGAGTTGTCGACTTACCATCGATGAAATCTTTCATCTTTCATTGATTATAATGGTGGGGTGGCTATCCTTGATGATACAATAATATTGATGTTTATGGTAATTGTGAATTTTGGGATGGAGATCAATGAACCACTCTTAACCAAGAATTTTTGGGGTATCAAAGGAATTCGATTTATGGGTGTTGTTTGTCTCTTGTTTGTTTTGGGCTAATTCATTGTGTGATTCTTGGGTTTTTGAATTTGTTTCATACCGCAAGAGGTTGAAGAAGAAGAGGGGGGGGGGGGGGGGGGGGGCAGAGAGAGAGAGAGAGAGAGAGAGTGTGTGTGTGAGAGTTTTTTCGTTAAGAGTTTTTTTTTTTAACAGTTACAAAAATCCGTTAGAATAGTTACAAAAATCCGTTAAGACAATTATAAAAATCTGTTAAGTTTTTAAGCTGTTATCCTATGTGGACCTACGTGGACCAATGAAATAATGACATCTTGCAGGGTATGAATACCTCAAGACACCTAAGTCTTTTTCTTATATGTTATGGGCTGCAAAGCACAAATGCAAATGAGGCCAATTTCGAAGTAAAAACTGTTTTGGGTTTGTGATCCATTGGACTTTATGACAATCCAAAATAATTGATAACTCAGCAACTACCAAGTCCCAGCAAATCCTGCTCAGCTAGCGCTGCATTATTGTCGAACTATGATGGATCGATCAGACTTGCGTCTTGAGTCTTGACCAACAATGAGAATCGATAATGGCAAAAATATCAAATCAAAGAATAGCGACATGGCAGCCCAGTTACACCATAAACTCGTAAACAGCAACCAGTTGCTATAGCTGTAGTCGTACAGTACAGGGCGGCGGCAAGTTTACACGGTTCTGATTTGATCGTACTATGAAGTTCCCATTGCAAGTTTTTCAAAGAATGCCTATAAACGACACTGCAATAGTCGCGGTGGGACTCTGGAATCCCAAGCGTGCAGGAGACTTGTCTTAGAGGAAGAAATGCATGGGATCTAGAGGAGAAGAGCTGGGTTCAGACTGATCCCTGATCTATATATATGCGTAGGCGTTCGATCTCTATGTATGAACACTTGATCAAACAGTGTTGGAATTTGCAAGCTAGCTTGCTCATTGTTCAAGGTGGTCCAAGCTGATAAGAGAGGCTGTATAACACTATAACGATAGCTCAACCAACTCAACTGAGAACACAAAATTAAGCTCGATCCTTATTTTGTTATGATCAAGTATGAAAAGGCCGGGTAGCTAGAACTACAGCTACCTGGACATTGTTTGCTCGAGCTCTTGGAATTTTCTCAGAAGCCTTCATATCTATCTTTGAATTTAACTCTCTAGCTATTTCAACCACCCATATGCATGCATGAATTCAGGCAAGAACTTAATTATCATCTAATGGTAATGACTTAGATCGATGACATCATTATAAACTATACAATCATGATGTCAAGCTATTTGGTAAGAGAACATATAAGCGAATGTACGTAACACAATAAACTTATAATCCTAGCTACCAGCTGTATTCATATTTAGGGGAGAAATTTAAAAGGTTTAACTTGGTAAATAGGTTTTTACATATAAGAATTCAGAAATCAAAATAATTAGTATAATTAGTAGACTAGTTTATGTTTGTTTATGTACGTATTACCAGCTTGAAGACTAATATTTCTACCTAGCTCATTGCATCATAACTCATAAATATTCAAAAAGGGAGGAAACTAATGAGCAAGAATAGATGCAAAATTAAACTTCTGGCATAATCATGTTTTATCGTTTTTTGTTTTTGTTTTTTTGCCAATGGCCGCTCTCATGCATCCAACCTACATAGAGAGGTTCATCTTTGATCATCCCCCATCATTATCACATACACACCTGGCTAGTTAGTTAATTCGCAAATAACTAAGTGCTAACCACCATCATTAATAGTGGCTACTACGTACGAATTCATCACCGATCAATTGTATTGTCATATCTGTCGGTGAGTTGTGGTCTGTTTAGTTAAGGTGTTTAACTAATTTGAGGTCATGAGTTTAAACCTCACTGATATATGTAGGGTGTAGGGTGTGTGAGTTATTTAATAAAAAAAGTTTTAAAAAAATAAAAAATTGTCTTGTTATCTAATTAAAACACGTACATGCATGCATCTAATTAAAGACCACACAAGAACTAAGAATCTAAGATACATAGCTAACCTCATATTCCTCGTCTGGCAACAGAGAACAAAGACCACTAACTAACGGTGCTTAATCTAATCTCGGTCATTATGACCACGACTAGCTAGTAATGAACTTGAAAGAATAACGACGTGCATTGTAGGACCCCACATTTCGCTGACGGCAACTTCCCCAAAACACGATAAAATAAAACGAGCCCGAAAACTCAAGGTATATGATAATCATGTCTATATAGTTGTATAGTTCTTGGACTTGTGGATTTAAATGACATTGTGAAATTAGTTCTCCATCCTTGTACAATGGCACGTTAGAGTGTTCCATTTTGAATGCGACGTATGAAATGGAAGCATTGTAGAGAGTCGGGGAGGGTCCATCTAATCGAAGCTAAAATCTTTACCTCA
This sequence comes from Fragaria nilgerrensis, assembly GCA_010134655.1. Classification (NCBI taxonomy): domain Eukaryota; kingdom Viridiplantae; phylum Streptophyta; class Magnoliopsida; order Rosales; family Rosaceae; genus Fragaria; species Fragaria nilgerrensis. The sequence goes on from CM020979.1 coordinate 39,428,786, forward strand.
TAAGGGGGATATGTACAAATGAAATGGACCACCATGAGCTGATTGATTAGTCTGAATCATGGAAATTGAGAATGAGAGTCACATACAAGAAGGACAATCGAGGGTGGCACCTAATTAAGGAAATCTTTCTAGATTTTATGTCACCGATATGATAGGAACAAGACATTCAAACCTCCCTTTTCCCTTGATGGTTTACTCGTGATGAAAAATCATGGCATGTAGCTGTAGAAACTAGAAAGCATATGATTATGTACAATCCCGATAGACAAATATACTCACCAGGCTGCGGGGTATTCAGGGTGAGACAGACCGAGGAGACTTTGGGTTGATCATATGTTCACCACTCATACGATCATACCTCTCTTGGGTCTACAAAAAGAGTTTTATTTGTTTGTTGGGTTTTAGTCAATTCAAGAAGGCTGGTTCTGTCTGCTTCATTCATCTTCATGGCTTTTATGCACCACAAATCCTCAGAGCAAGAGAGCAACTTCCAATGTGGAATGTTATGTCTTAGTACCGAGTCACAACCCCCAACTTCTGTTACTACAACTTTGCAACAGTAGTTCTTAGTTGTAGTTTTAGCCATGTTGTGCACAAAGTGGCACAAATTCCTCACCAGTTTCCCTGACAATGGTCCTTCATGGTACACCCCATACATGAAGTAAAACCCAAAAGGGTTGAAAAAATCAGGCATGGAAGGCAGTAACTTAAAGCAAGGCAAAAACCTATCCATCAGTCTCCAGCTTTTTGCATACAACAGACAAGACAGTGGTGCCTTCCCTAGCCTCAGTTTGAAAACCTCACCGCTGTTCCATACACTAATCATAGCCCAACTCTTTGGTAGAGCTTCCCCATTTGACCCAAAATTGCAAAACGACTCTCCTCTTGGATAAGCCACCCAAGTCCCCAAGCTCAGTTTGTTCCCAAGCACCTTGTCTATGTCATGGGGAAAGAAATCAGTGGAAGCCATACAGTTTCTGTATAGAAACTCAGCTTCTTCTACCTTGAGCTTCGCGATTTCAACGTCGGAAGAGACGTGGCGAGGCCGGTAACGAACTGGGTTTACAAGAATCGCAGGGGTCCTGAACTTGATGTAGCCAAACTTCTCCATGAAAAGCCTGACTGAAGCTTCGTTGTCCTTCTCGGTAGCCATGTATGCGTAATCTATGTCGTTGGCTACGAACCAATCCTCTAAACAACACACCAGTCTGGAACCAATTCCTTTTTGACGATGGAGTGGTGCCACCCTCAGGCCGAGGATGTAGCCCACTCTGGACAGATTGGCCTCATGCTGTCCAGGCGGTGGTTTATTATGAACCGTCACCCACTTTATCGAGCCTTGAATGACTCCAACCAACTGGTTGTCCAGCTCGGCCACCTGCAAAACATGATTGTCATGAATACAGTGATCGAGAAGTTGCCAACTTGGTTTAGACGACGATGATAAGACGTTAGATGTGGGAAATCAAAGGAAGAAGATTATGAAAAAGGGAATGTTTATACGTACCAGCATCTTGTGCATCGGACTGTTTCGGATCCTACATATGGGGTCACCCATAGTGTCTGTGAAGAGATACACTCGCTCCGTTGGTCCTACCTCGCACCTTCGTTCAAGGTCTTCCACTCTAGCTCTATCTGCTTCACCATCGTAGCATCGGATTTCAGCTTCCTTTAACCCCATTTCTGAAACCCTAATGTAACCTCACGCCCAGATCAAAGAGGAGTACGGTGTAGTAGAAGAAGGAAAGACAGCAAGAAAGGAAGAAAGAAAGAAAGAAATGGAGGTTTGGTTTGTGCTTTCTAAAGCTTAGCTATAATATGCAGCTAGCTGGCTAAGTTTGGCTTTGCAAGAAAATGATCATGGAGCATTTATATGGTGCTGGAAATGTTCTTCTAGCTCTCATCAACATCAATCACCCTAAGCCAGGCTTCAAAAGAATAATATAGTATTATATAGTAGCTAGACAGAAAGGTAATCTAAATATATAATAGAATGTGTTCTTTGTCTCTACTCGATCTCTAGATAGCAATTTAATTAAGGATTTGAAGCTTTAATTAACTAAGCTATTTATCCACGAACGTTAGGATAACCTCAGGCTCACGACACATATGCACGCCTAAGAATATGTCGTTGGCCATCATTACCAAATTTATATTTCATTTTCCAAAACCATTGGTCCTATATATTGGTCCCTATTTTGGTTATTATAGGTCATGTTATACTTTGTGTACCACTTATTCAGTTATACCTATTTTCAAACAGGTATATATACTGATATACACGCCCCACCACGTCACCAACCTTATTGATACGTACCGTACAGTCGGCAGGAGTATAGCTCTATCTGAAAATGGATATTGAAGTTTATATATGGGGAAAATGTTATATAGTTAAATTAAAATCGATGATGTAATTTCACCTAATTAGATTGAACACTTAGATTCTGTCGGCGGAGCAGCTATGTTCGTGTACTCTTCTTCATTTGTTTAAGACCCAAATGAATATAGTAATTGAGAATTAAGACAAAACAAATTCACAATTTGTACATGCATATATGTCATTAGCCACATGCTATATGTTTCACTCATTCGAAGACTGTTTAGTGAACTATATATAATAGGGTTGATGTAATTGTGGTTTTACTTGGGTTGCAAATTAATTTATATGACATTCCATTTGGTAATGGTGATCGAGGCCTCGAGGGTACTCGACTACTCGTTACTATTTTTGTTTCTTTTGATTAGAAAAAAGAATCAGTTGGTTAATTAGGTTGCAAAGGAGAGAGGAGGATTCTCTTTCCCATTACACAAGCTAGGTTTCTTTATGTTTTGCAATATTTTAACTATGATTTGGTTTCTATGTGGTGCTTAATTTGTGTGGCCCGTACTTCAATTTAGTTTATACACACTTAGATTCGAAAGTGAAAGTGAAATTCACTAATGGCATAAATCGCTTGGCTTTAGCTGCTAATTATTAAACAAGTTTCTTAGGTTCGTGATAATTAATACTTTAACTAACACGCTTCCAGTACGTTCTAACGTGAAAAATAGGCAAAACATACCATGATGAGAATACACAATTTTCATGAGATATGAGAGATTAAAGAATTAAATTAGAATCGAAGAACGTTTTGGTGACCAAAGTTTGTAATTCCTAATTGAATGTATGTGTCGAAAATATATTTAACAAGCGATTCTCTGAGTTAGTGTTCGGGGTGGATTTTTAGGTCCTTCGAACAACCGTCTGGTGCGAGCGTGCCAGCACCTTGAGAAGGTGCGCCTGTCTTTACTTTGAGCGTTCGCGTGCTTCTTCTTACTTCTCTTCAAACAATTGTGGATAGAAAACAGTCGATCCTACCGTTGGGCTCTTTACAACGACCTAAGACAGATCCTTAGGATTTGCTCAATAACAAAATTAAAAAGATATTTGTTAGAGAGGTGAATCTGTAACAATGGGGGCGGGCTTGTGCTCGTGATGAGACTTATAAACTGGGGGCGGTTTTTGCCGACTGACGGGCTTGCGGTGAGTGAAGTGGGATTTGCCGACTGGCGGGCTTGCCGACTGTTGAAATTTTCTCACATATGCGAATTCGAAACCCCTAACAACAAAAAATCACAATGTCATATGCTCTCAAACGGGATTAGGGCCCTAACCGGAGGTATAAGGTGAAGAATATTATTGGGGTAGTAATTAAACTCTCAAGTATGGAAATGATTGGAAAATTATGCTCATGTACATAAAGTGTGGAAAATTATTGGGGGTCAGTAATTTTCTGTATTTCTTGATACAACACATCCGCCTTCCTTTATTTTCTTCCAGTTTGATACTTGGATGTTTGTTTTACTCTTTTCCAGGTCTTTTCTTTAATCTGGAATGCTTCCAGTTTTTGTTATGCTCATATGTTCAAGTGTGGAAAATTATTGGGGGTCAGTAATTTCCTGACCAGAGCAACCAAAGTTTATGGATGATTGTTATTACTTAAATTCCTTTCAACCATCCTCTAATGACATAATGGGGTAGTAAACTCTCAAGTAGGGAAAATTATTGGGGGTCAGTAATTTTCCTGAACAGAGCAACCAAAGTTTACTGACCCCCAATAACCACCCTGTAACAAAAAAAAACTGAAACTGACAACCAAAGATAAATGAAACTGACAGAAATATCAAAGGAATAGACCAAAATTACTAAAAGAACAAGTTCCTTTACTGAAATTCAAGATCATTCATATGTTCTTGCAACACTATAAAAATACTACATTTATTTTGAAGATCCTACATCTAAAGTGCCACTAATCTTTTTTCTATATTGATGTCCATGAACTTTAGCAGGATCTTCTTCCTCATTTCATTACCACCATCTTTTGTCGGTTTTTTACTATGACATAGGCTCTCTATAAAGTGGAGTAAAAACGGTCCACAGTCTGACCTGCAATGTATTAAGAAACAGTGTTACTAAATTTTTCACCCCAATAAAACAGACAAGTAATTTCTGACACCAATAAAACTCTTTAAAGGAAGTTTAAAGGTACTTACGATGTTTTCTTTTGCTGCGGGCATGATAAGATATCAGTCAGCTTGTATCTTGCTTGATAAACGTTTTGGTCCAGCATCCATCTTCTGTTCTTTTCTCTTCAGCACTCATCATCGAGTAACCGTCAACCACTATTCCTTGGCTGTCCTGCTTGTCATAGTTTCCCTCCATTCCTCAGGGTCCATGCCTTGGCTGAGAGGGTATTTGGTAGAATCATATACGCGTTTGATGAACACCATAATGTGCTTCACCTGTTGGTTCCAACACACAAGTAAATTACAACTCAAACAAACTAAGAGAACAAGTAACAAACAAAAACCAGTAAAGTTTACTGCCCCCCAGTAAACTTCTTACCTAATAAATCAATTACAACTCACCACTGCCATTGCATTCTGAAAGTGGTTGTTGGTGTCGGCAGAGTAATCTTTCGTTGGCGGTAGCATTGAGTTCAGGTGATAGAAGCATCGAGCTTTGTTGTCAATCAGGACCAAGGTATAGTGGTGGCTGACCCCGTGATGTACCGGAATGAAAACCAGGTCCTTACTGAAGATGGACCACAGAGGATTAATAATGGAAAGCTCTATATCCAATTCATTACATTTGAATTCCCCCTGTTTTCCTCCTCCAGCTAGGAACTCCTTCAGTTTTTGTTCATGTACCACCGCCGCGCGCTGTATTTATAAAAGCAAGTAATAAGATTGTGTTAACTGAAAAAAGTAACGGAGGAGACCGCGGTGCTGCGGCACGCTGTTATTTTAGGTTAGACTACTTACCGCTGCCTCTATGTCTAGGAATCCGACCGAGACCTTCTTCTTTTCTATTTCCTCCTTCAACATTGCAAGGTACACCCTGATGGTCTGAATGTACAACATATATAAGTCACAAATAATTACAACAAAGAATACATCTTAGGTTACTCAAACATCAACTTTATTGCGGTTAGTAAGACCAGTAATTTTTTCTCACACTAGATGTAATCTCTCCTTCTTGAATTATTCTCTTCAAGTCATCTTTGGTAATGTCAATGATACCATCACAACACTCTCAATACCGGAAACTGTGCAGACACAAATAAGTCATAAGCAAGTCAAACCAGGGAACTAATTGTAATGTTATATATATATATACTAGGGAAGAATAAACTTACTCATCATTCTTGTCCTTGTTCAAATCAAACTAGTTCTTATAGTGATTCGCCACCTTTTCATCCAAGAGCTTCCTTGTTGTAGTGTTGCAGTTCACTCCATCAATAACAATACGATTCTGGACTTTACGCTCCACCTCCTTTGTTCTTTTGCTGGCTTTAGCCCTAATGAGGTATACTCCCATTCTTCTTCTTTCCTCTTTTGTGCCCCACGCTTCTTCAGGTTGACGTCTCTTTCAATCGAACCAGTCTCCACAGTTTGTTTTGAGCCCTTCTGCTTGACATATTTCTTGAGCCCTCCTGCTTGCTGTTCTTCATTCTTCAAGCTGGTTGCTTCATTCATTTTTTTTAAGGCCATTTCCACAGCTTGATCAACAAGTTTATCCAGTTTAGACAGCTTGACATCGGTCGTCACAGGTTCATCGTCTTCTGGAAATATCTTTCGCAACGGAACTGGTTCTGCTACTTGTTCAAAAAACTACACAAAAGAAAAACACACAAGTTATCCTCAAAAAATTGAACCAAACACAATATTTATTGGGGGTCAGTAAACTTATTTCTACTCTTACCTCTTCAGTTCCTGGTTGCTCCTCTCTGCAGTTATATTCTTCCTCTTCAACCGGCTTTGACCTATCCTCCTCCTCCTCCTCCTTCTCCTCAGTTACACATATTATCTGTTTTGTCTGAGCATGTTTTGCCCCCTTGTGCAACTGTTTCTTGAGAGCGTTGATTTCATTTTTGTCTGCCCTCCTTTCTTTCTCTAGCTCAATGATTTGGCTGTCCGCTTTCTTTAACTTGCCGAGCAATTCAGTGTTTTTGTTCACCAGTTCTTCATTTGCTTTGGCAAGTTCTGTCAGCTTCTTCTTCATATCTTCCATCGGCAGCTCCTGTACACGTTATAACAACGAAATCGTTACTGTTAAACAATTATATACAAATAAACAAGTTTACTGCCCCCCAGTAAACTTCTACTGGGGGTCAGTAAACAACAATACATTATCTCCCTTTCAATTTCATGACAATTACACACTTAATATACCCTAATAAACAACTTTATTGCCCCTAGTGTGTAAAGTAAAAGTTTACTGCCCCCAGTAAACTTCTACTGGGGGTCAGTAAACTTTATACATTATCTCTCATTCAATTTCATGACAATAAACACTTAATATACCCTAATAAACAACTTTATTGCCCCCTAGTAAACCCAGTAGAAGTTTACTGCCCCCTAGTAAACTTCTACTGGGGTCAGTAAACTTTTATACATTATCTCCCATTCAATTTCATGACAATAAACACTTAATATACCCTAATAAACAACTTTATTGCTCCCTAGTAAACCCAGTAGAAGTTTACTGCCCCCAGTAAACTTCTACTGGGGGTCAGTAAACTTCTATACTTATCTCCCATTCAATTTCATGACAATTACACACTTATATACCCTAATAAGCAACTTTATTGCCCCTAGTAAACCCAGTAGAAGTTTACTGCCCCCCAGTAAAGTAGTAACTCTACTGGGGTCAGTAAACTTCTATACACGTTCCATTTTCATTGCTAATAGTTTTACTGGGTGTTAGTAACCATTCAAACTTACCCAATCAATTGTCCTTGGTGTTCCATTGTCATCTTGCAGCCGCTTATCATTGCCGGAACTCGTTCCTCCTCCTCATCCATCCATGGACCTTCTATTATGAGTTCCTGTTTTTACATTTATAAGACACAAATCAGTTTAATTTAGTTTTTCAAAAAACAAACAATACAATGCAATATATTTTTTTTAATTATAAAATGGCTATATAAATAAAATACCATTACCTCTAGCAATTCAGGTCTTCTCAAATACTCATTTTCTTTGATGATCTCTTGTATTGACCATCTTAGAAATCTGGGAGTCTCCTTCTCTTTCCCGATAATCCGCTTCTTTATTTTTGTTTTCTCAAGGAACCAGTATAGAACCAGAAGGAGGCATCCGTTCAAAACTCTTGGCTCCCCCCTTACGTGCTTGTGAAGTCCTTGGTGCAAGAATTCTAATACCTTATGTGACCAGTTGTATTTGTCGATGCCTTCAAGGTCTTCACACTTGAGTATCAGTTTCCATTCAATGTGGTTCCCGCTTCTGCTGAAAAATAAAGCTGCCATAAGGTACATTATAACCAAAGAGGCTATCTTCCTTGGATCCCCCTTCTTCTTCTGAAGCTTCCTAAGCTCTTCCATTAATGTGTCATCAATAACCTTTCTGGTGATTGTTCTTCTTGTTTGCTTTCCAAAGACAGCAGAATCTGCCACATTCTTCTTACTGCCCTTGCAGTATTTCTGGTCTATTGTGATATCCACATCCGAGCCTTCTTTGGTTATTCCAAAAATTGAATGCACGTCATGCTCCGTAATTTCAATCTCCGTGTTCCCAAATATGAAGTTTTTATTGTCACTGTTGTAGTGCCTCATTAGGATCTCAAAATCAGATTCAAGCTTCTTCACTTGATCCTCCTCAACCTTGTCCAATCTGAATGCTTCAATTATTCCCCGAAAACAAGTGCTGTTTATCAACTCCCATGATTCTTCTGGGATGCTCTCCTTGTATCTATACATTAACATATAAAATGATGTCAGTGAGCACTTTTGCTGCACGTGTTTGATCTTGGTCAAGTCACCTTCTCCTCCTTTTTCCTTCTTCTTTCTTCCTTTTTTCTTCCTCCTCCTCCTCCTCCCCTGAATCTGTCTCCGCTTGTTTTCTTTTTCTGCCTGTTGATCTTCTCTGAAAAAGATACTTTTCTGTTTCCCCCCCTCTTCATCTTCAGTGTAATCATCATCTTCTTCTTCTTCAGCAACGGCACCCTTCTGGACCTCTTTTCTCTTTTTCTTCGACTTCATCTTCTGTAAAACTTCTCCTATATTTTGTTCTGTCCTCATAGAAGCTACAGATTCTTGAAACGAATCCTCTTCGGTATCAGAATCCACACCTAAAGGCCTTGAACTGCTTCTCATCCTGTATATAAGTAGTAAAAACTTGCATTTATAAACTGCATATGCAAAAAATAAAGTTTACTGCCCCCCAGTAAACTTCAACTGGGGATCAGAAACTTGCAAAAATGAACTCCCTTTCAATTTCAGGGGCACAACACACACAGATACCCATTATTACCCTAATAAACAACTTCATTGCCCCATAGTGAACACAGTGGAAGTTTACTGCCCCCCAGTAAACTTCTACTGGGGGTCAGTAAACTTCAATACATTATCTCCCTTTCATAATCATCCAGTTATAACAACATATACACATTCTTACCCTAATAAACAACTTTATTGCCCCCTAGTAACCATGAAAGTTTACTGCCCCCCATAAACTTCTACTGGGGTCAGTAAACTTCAATACATTATCTCCCTTTCATAATCATGCAGTTATACACAACATATACCATTTTTAACCAATAAACACTTCATTGCCCCATAGTGAACACAGTGGAAGTTTACTGCCCCCCAGTAAACTTCTACTGGGGGTCAGTAAACTTCAATACCTTATCTCCCTTTCATAATCATGCCAGTTATACACAACATATACACATTCTTACCCTAATAAACAACTTCATTGCCCCATAGTGAACACAGTGGAAGTTTACTGCCCCCAGTAAACTTCTACTGGGGGTCAGTAAACTTCAATACCTTATCTCCCTTTCATAATCATGCCAGTTATACACACATATACACATTCTTACCCTAATAAACAACTTCATATGCCCCATAGTGAACATGGAAGTTTACTGCCCCCCAGTAAACTTCTACTGGGCAGTAAACTTCAATACTTATCTCCCTTTCATAATCATGCCAGTTATACACAACATATACACATTCATTACCCTAATAACAACTTTATGCCCCCTAGTAAACCAGTGGAAGTTTACTGCCCCCCAGTAAACTTCTACTGGGGGTCAGTAAACTTCAATACATTATCTCCCTTTCATAATCATGCCAGTTATACACAACATATACACATTCTTACCCTAATAAACAACTTTATTGCCCCCCTAGTAACCCAGTGGAAGTTTACTGCCCCCAGTAAACTTCTACTTGACAGAGTAAATAACAATACAGTATCTCCCTTTATTGTCATTCCATTATACGCAGTAAATCAGTGAATGGAGCTTCAATATCATCAGATAAGTCCAAAATAAGCCTAAATGCAATAAATTCAAAATGTACCTGTTTTTATGGTTTTCCCGAGCGAGGTCGAGTGAGAGCGATTGAAGCAGATATCGACGCCGATATATTCAACGCCAATGCATAGACCACAGATCAACTTCGATCGACTGAGAGTAGGGCAGAGAGCGATTTCCTGCTCAACTGGGATTTATCTGCGGAGAGCGACGGAGTGGACAGATATTTAACGAGAGAGCGACGTGGCCTGATCGATGGAATCACGGAGATCGTGAAGAACCCTAAACCAGAGATCGTTATCGAGTGTTAGAGAGAGATAGAGAGAGTGGGAGAGCTGAGAGTTCGGTTGATCGTGGAGAGTGTGGAGAGTGGGAGTCTGGGAGAACGTGTTAATTAATTCATGCAATAATTAAGGGTATAATATTAATTGTTAGAGGCGTTAAAACATTAATATGGGTTACTCAATAGTTTTTTCATTGAAATGGGCTTTAAAATCCTTGTTTACTGAGTAAATGTTTATTTTCCCAACAAAGTATATATATATATATATTTATATATATTTCCGGTTGATTTTATTCACGATTTTTTGATTATATATTTTTGTTTATTGTTATTATAGTGTACAACATGGACAAGAGCTGGATGCAATTAGGGAGGGGGTCCCCAGTTTATATGAGAGGCATTTTTGATTTTCTTGAGTTCGTGCGTCTACATAGTCCTCCAGACAACGTTATTCACATATGTCCGTGCAACAAATGTCTCAATCGGAAATCAGTAACATATGAAGACATGTATTCTCACTTGGCACTAAACGGTATTTGTCCTAGTTATACCACATGGACATGGCACGGCGAAAATCAAGTTCAAATGCCCACACTTGCAGAAATTCAAGCATCACATAATCCGCAGGCAGGATCTTCCAATGCTAGTTACGGGGACCCTGCTGTGATGAACCTCTTAAACGATGCCTTCCCGTTCGCCGCCTCAGGATATCAGCAAAATGTTGTTTATGACAACAACCCTGACACCTTCCCTAATGTCTCCCACGTTGACCAGAACAGTGATTATGATAAGTACAACAGGCTTGTACGGGAAGTACAAACCCCATTGTATCCTGGTAGTGAACATACTGTGTTGGGTACCGTCATGGAGCACATGCAGATAAAAAACAAGCGGGGAAGAGTAACATATGTTTTGATGAGGATATTGCACTTATGAAGAAAGTGCTTCCAAAGGTAACAGTTGTCCGGCAAATTTCGACCAGGTAAAAAGGATGTTGGCTGACCTCGGTCTTGATCACCAGAAGATAGATGCTTGCGTCAATAACTGCATCTTGTATTACAAAGACAACAAGGATGAAGTTGAGTGCCCACACTGCTACGAGCCAAGGTATGAAGCTTCCACTTCATCTAAGCAGAAAAAGCCCATTCCTAGGAAGGTTCTTCGTTACTTCCCGTTGGGTCCTCGTCTGCAGCGTCTGTACATGTCTTCACATACGGCCAAGCATATGAGATGGCACCAGGCAAGGCACCAGGGACAGCAGAGGATAGATCCGAATAATCTCACACACCCTGCAGACGGGGAGGCTTGGCAGCACTTTGACCGTTCTTTCCCGAATTTGCTGGAGACTGTCGAAATGTCAGACTCGGACTTGCAACAGACGGATTCAATCCTACTGGAAACATGAATTTGTCTTACAGCATTTGGCCTGTGATAGTATTTCCGTACAATCTACCTCCAAACATGTGTATGAGAAAGGAGTACAATTTTCTTACGCTTATGGTTCCAGGGCCGTGTTCTCCAGGAAAGTGTTTGGATGTGTACATGAGACCATTAATTGACGAGCTGCAAGAGTTATGGGAAAATGGACTTCCTACTTTTGACAAGCATGGTCAAACTTCATTCATGATGAAAGCAGCTATTATTTGGACCATCAGTGATTTTCCAGCTTACGGGATGTTGTCTGGCCAACAAACTAAGGGGTACAAGGCTTGCCCGGTTTGCATAGATGACGTCAATTCTAGTTGGCACGCCGACAAAATTTGTTTCTTGGGATCTCGTAGACATCTTCCCGAGGATCACGAGTGGCGGTGGGATGCTGATGCATTTGATGGGACTGAGGAGCACAATCCAAAACCCCCAGGGAGGTCTGGTGAGTGGATTTTGGAGAGGCTTAACCAGCATTGGTTCGGATATTTGAGCACCAGTAAAGAAGTAACGAACTTGAATCCTCCCACGCCTGATGAGTTTAAGTATTGGACGCACAAAAGTGTATTCTTTGAATTGCCTTACTGGTCGACCTTGAAAATCAGACACAACTTGGACGTCATGCACATAGAAAAGAATGTTTGTGATAGCGTTCTTGGAACAATTATGAATCTCAAACATAAGAACAAGGACACCCCCAAAGCCCGTGTTGATCTTAAGATGATGGGTATACGCCCCCCAGCTATGGCTAGTAGAGAACAAAAAAACCAAAAAAGCCATAATACCGAAAGCAGGCTACACAGTCCATCCTCAAAAGAAGGCGGAAGTGTTTCAGTGGTTTGGAAACGTTAAGTATCCTCATGGGTATGCAGGGAATATCGCTCGATGTGTTAAGATGGGGGACAATAAGATTAGTGGGTTGAAGACTCATGACTGTCATGTTTTGCTGCAACGTCTTCTTCCCGTGGTCATTAGACCGTATTTGCAGAGTGATGTGGTTGACACGTTAGTGGCTTTGTCCAAGTTCTTTCAGAGGATATGCGCTAAAGAGCTTAAAAGTCTGATGTTCGGTCATTGCAAGAGACATTGTGTACATCATGTGCAAGCTAGAGAGGATCTTTCCCCCGACTTTCTTTGACATCATGATTCACCTCATGATCCACCTTCCCGAACAAGTGTTGCTTACTGGTCCGGTACAGTATACCTGGTGCTATCCAAATGAGAGGTATGCACTCATATTTATTCTAATTAATTAATCATCCTTTCAAATTAAGATAAATGGTATTTTAAATATGTATTGTAAGAATTGCATATTTGTTTTGCAGGCAACTGGGGATTTCAAGAAGAAGAACAAAAACAAACGTTTCCCTGAAGGGTCGATCACGGCGGCATACATTCAGGCTGAGAGCGTAACTTACTGCAGCGCCTATCTCAATGAATGATGACACAGTGGGGGAATCATCTGGAGCGGGTAGTAGCCAGCAATTCAAGCTATCAGTTGTTTCAAACGATGTTGAACCGTACGGCAGGTTAAGTAATTCTGAAAGATTAAGTAATGATGAGATCAAAGAGGCTCATTGGTCTGTCCTTCAACATTGCGAAGAAGCCGAGCGATACTTCAAGAGGCATTTGGAAATGCAGTATGGTAATGAAGTCATACACAAGAGAGATTTTCCTGATTACTTCCCTATTTGGGTACGTACCTTTCTATCGATCTCTATATATGATGTTACATAATGTAACAATGTTGCTCTTAAAATTGTTACAGATGATGCACATTCAACAGGAGTTTCCTGCTTCTTACGACCCGGAGTTGCACTTGTTGGCTGGAGGACCCCAAAGCCACAGAGTTCGTGCTGGATGTTTTGTGAACGGTGTTAAGTTTGTCACGTCAGAACGAGATGAAGGCCATGTCACCCAAAACAATGGAGTCATGGTTGAGGGTCTGGGTTTCAACTACTACGGGGTTCTTGTTAGTGTCATCGAACTAATCTACGGCAACCGTATGCCAGTCGTGTTGTTCAAGTGCAAATGGTTCAATACTGACCCAACCAGACGAAGGAGTACAATTCTGGATCGTGGCTTGTTATCAGTGGACTCAAACAGTGTATGGTATGATAATGAGCCGTTTATTCTTGCCACCATGGCGAAACAAGTGTTTTATCTTGATGATCCGGCTATGGGTGAGGGTTGGAAAGTGGTGCAGGTGATGTCACATAGGAATATTTGGAGTGCAGCTACACTGGGAGGGGATGATGAGAGTGGGCCCAGTGAACCAATAACAACTGATCAACCGAATGAACCATATCAAGAGGATTCTCCACATGTAGTCCCTGATACTGAGGATATTCGTGTCATCAACCAACACGTTCCGGATATCATAGGTTATCTTCCAATTACACCATCTGAACTGATCTCACTACAACATCGCCACCCCAGTCATGATGACGACGGCTTCATAGATGACGAATACATAGAGGATGATGAGTATTCTGACCAAACTGAGGAGGATGATGATTCAAACGACTCAGATTATCATGAGTACGATTAATATATATTACGATTATTCGGACGACTCTAAATATCATATGTATTTTTTAATTTATAATTAACTACGTACGTACGTACGTCAAACCATTAATTATATAATATATTCATGCAAATTTCCATTGTAATTTTTAAAATGCATATATATATATATGTATGTTTTTTAAGTACGAATACTTACGTGGAGTTATAAAAATTTTATGTTACTTAGGCGACGGAAATTGTATAAGTCGTCGGCTTGGTTAACCAATGCCACGGAAAATGTATTTTCCGTCGTGTAGGATCCCCAAATATTAGGCGGGTAAATTTTGCGCCTTTGTTTTTCCCCGAAATTTCGTATTACGACACGAATATTTGTCTTAGTGAGTTTAATTTAAAACCTATACTAACTCCCTCGCGCAATCCACAATCCCTAATTCACACCCACAATTCCCAATTCCCAAATCCCACCAGAGTCGCGCCACCAGAGCTGCGCCACCAGACCCCATCCACGCATCGGCAACCGATTAAAGTGCGCGCATCCACCCACCTCTCCATCTCATCTGCTCTCACTTTCTCACTCTCACCGCCGCTACGATCTCTCTGCTCTCACTTTCTCACCCCACGATCTCTCTCTGCTCTCTTCTCACCGCCGCTCCTTTTGCAGGTCCGTATTCTCTCTCTTCTCAGTGTCTGAATCGTAAACGAATTCGTTGATCGTGTTTCATTATTATTATTATTGGGATTTTTTTTAATTATCCGAAAAAAAAAACCCAATATCACATTGTATCTTCTGCTTAAGTGGCTCACAGTTTTCTGTATCACCAATGCATCAATTCTAAAAAAAAATAAAATAAAGTGAACAAATTCAAGTGGTTTGATCAACCTGTATGCTTTTCTATGGACTATTTTGTAATTTTAATCTTTATCTATTACTCACTCATTTACTAACAATTGTGTGTTATTTATGTGCAAGATATGGTGATCATGGGGAAGAGGAAGGGCCGAGCCACTCAGGCCAGTGCTTTGATGGACTCAATACGGCAGAGCGTCGGTTCAGCTAGCAGTAGCAGCCATCCTAACCCACCCATGCCGGCTGAGACAGTACCACCAGGGGCTCCCCCCTTGATCGTGCGGCGCCCTACAGTTGACAGTTGTTCAACGGGATCTCAATCGGCGTCTGTAACCGCACCCGAGACTGCAACCGCACCCGAATCTGCAAGACGCATCGGCAGCGCTCGAATCAAAGTTAGAAGCCCAACAGTAAGTGTATTAATTTACTGCCCCCAGTAAACTTCTACTGGGGGTCAGTAAACTTCTACTGCCCCCAGTAAACTTCTACTGGGGTCAGTAAACTTCTACTGCCCCTGCCCCAGTAAACTTCTACTGGGGGGTCAGTAAACTTCTACTGCCCCCTTAAACTTCTGGGGGTCAGTAAACTTCTACTCCCCTAGTAAACTTCTATTGGGGGGTCAGTAAACTTCTACTGCCCCAGTAAACTTCTACTGGGGTCAGTAAACTTCTACTGGGGGTCAGTAAACTTTTTCTGGGGATCAGTAAACTTATACTGGAGGGAAGTTAAGTTGTTGGGGTAGGGGAGGTTATTATGCTTTCTAGTATTCATATATATATATATGTTATGTGTGTTGTTATTTTATTATTAGATGTAGTTTTGATTCAAGTTTGAACTTTGTTGGCTTGAGTGGTTTTCGGACCCTCTTGTTTGATCGTTTCGGTCATTATGATCAATGATCATGGGGGTCAGTAAACTTCTACTGGGGTCAGTAAACTTCTTCTGCCCCCAGTAAACTTCTACTTCTACTGGGGGTCATACTTCAACTTCTACTGCCCCCAGTAAACTTCTACTGGGGGTCAGTAAACTTCTACTGGGGGTCAGTAACTTCTTCTTCTGGGGGTCAGTAAACTTCTTCTTGGGTCAGTAAACTTCTTCTGTGGATCAGTAAACTTATTCTGGGGGTCAGTAAACTTATAATGGGGGTCAGTAAACTATCAGTACAATATGTCTCTTTCATTTTCATGCCACTTACACACAACATATATCCTCTTGTATATTAAGTATATATCATAATGTAATAATGTATTTTCACATGTTAATTGTAGCTCCGGCCCCGAAAAAGAAGCGGGGTTTTTGTTCTGGAAAGAAGGCGGAGGATATCGTTCAACAAACGGGGCAGAAGATCAAGCTGGAGTATTGCCCCCGTGTAAAAGGCCCTAGCGTGAGGGGGATAAACAGCTTGGTGGCACATGATATCGGTTGCGCCATACGGAGTCTGGTGGGAATGAGGGCAAGCACGTTCTACGACCTTGATCAGACTGAGAAGTGGAAGGTGTGGAATGCAATGTTGGTAAGTAACTGAAAAGTATATGAAAAGTAAATTTACTTAATTACATTTGTTTGATAACATATATATGATTGCTTATAATTGGAAGGCATGAACTGACTGAATTGACATCTCTCTGTTGATAAAATTTCATGTCTAAGGATATGTTTGCATAAGACTGAGTTGTCTTATAAAGTGAAAATGTTATGGATATGTGTAAAGTATGATTGAATGTGTGTAAAGTATTGTGTGTTGATATGAATTGAAAGATGTCTTTTGTGATAGTAATTGGCTGTATTAATTTATTTTATTTTATTTTTCAGTGCTTAACATGGATTTTTTATTTATTTCTTACTTAGCCGAAGTACGAGTGGGATGAAAATGATGAGCCAATGTTCAATTGGATACTGAAGAGGGCACAGGAGAGGTACAAGGACTGGAAGTACCAGTGTCACAAAGCTTATCTGAAGGAAGGGCCCTCTGGCATGCCAGTAGATTTCATTGGGAGAGGGACCAGTGGGAGTTTCTATGCGAGCACTTTGAGTCAGATGCTTTCAGGTGATTTTTTTTAATTACCTTCATTGTTTCCCTTGTATTTTATTATTAGCCCATTCATGTATAGTTATGTATTTATAACTTGAAATGTGAAATGTGCAAGATGTTAGAACTAATCTATTTAATGTTTTTTCGTGTATATTTAGAGACTCTCCTTGGCAAACAAGCGGAACCGTGGGGAGAAGACTATGCACCACCACACACGGGTCTTCTCCTATCATCTACACAATGGAGGAACTCAAATACAAGGCGAGCAGCTTCCAATTATCAAAGGTTTTGAGAAGACCTATGTCAGGGCCGGTGATGAAGATACAACCAAGAAATATGTAAGTGTCTTTCCTTTACTAATGTAAGCTTAGCAAATGGTTCAAGCATGTGTAAATCCGGCTATTGGTATATATATGAGACCATTAAGTTGAATGTAGGCACTGTCCAATTAGAATGTTATGTTTTCCTGCTTCTTCCAAACAAAAAAAAGTGTTATTATCATTGTCATTAATTAGATGTATAGTTTTAGGGAGCAAAAGTTGTTTACTAGGGAGTAATAAAGTTGTTATTAGGGTATCTGTTGTGGCCATGCAACTGAATTGCAAGTTTACTGACCCCAGTAGAAGTTTACTGGGGCAGTAAACTTCTACTACTGGGTTTACTAGGGAGATAATGAATTGCAAGTTTACTGACCCCCAGTAGAAGTTTACTGGGGGCAGTAAACTTCTACAGGTTTTTTAGGAAGCAATAAAGTTGTTTATTAGGGTATCTGTTGTGTGTTGTGGCCATGAAACTGAAAGGGAGATAATGAATTGCATGTTTACTGACCCCCAGTAGATTACACTGGGGACAATAAACTTATACTGGGTTTACTAGGGAGCAGTAAAGTTGTTTATTAAGTATCTGTTGTGTGTCTGGCCATGAAACTGAAAGGGAGATAATGAATTGGAAGTTTACTGACCCCCAGTAGAAGTTTACTGGGGCCAGTAAACTTTAACTGGGTTTATGAGGGAGCACTAAAGTTGTTTATTAGGGTATCTGTTGTGTGGTTGTTAATATGTTCACCGGATAATCCTGTATGTTTAAAAATAAGAGATGATTGAGAGATTTGTGCATTGGAAAATCGGTGCAATGCAGTAGAATGAAATTTAATTGCGTTGTCACAACTGCATGTTCTAGCGATGGTGACATATCAGTGACAACACCACTGAACTGATCTCACTACAACATCGCCACCCCAGTCATGATGACGACGGCTTCATAGATGACGAATACATAAGGATGATGAGTATTCTGACCAAACTGAGGAGGATGATGATTCAACGACTCAGATTATCATAGTACGATTAATATATATTACATTATTCGTATCGCGACTCTAAATATCATATGTATTTTTTAATTTATAATTAACTACGTACGTACGTACGTCAAACCATTATTATATAATATAGTCATGCAAATTTCCATTGTAATTTTTAAAATGCATATTATATATATGTATGTTTTTTTAAGTACGAATACTTACGTGGAGTTATAAAATTTATGTTACTTAGGCGACGGAAATTGTATAAGTCGTCGGCTTGGTTAACCAATACCACGGAAAATGTATTTTCCGTCGTGTAGGATCCCTAAATATTAGGCGGGTAAATTTTGCACCTTGTTTTTCTCCGAAATTTCGTATTACGACACGAATATTTGTCTTAGTGAGTTTAATTTAAAAACCATACTAACTCCCTCGCGCAATCCACAATCCCTAATTCACACCCACATTCCCAATTCCCAAATCCCACTAGAGTCGCGCCACCAGAGCTGCGCCACCAGACCCCACCACGTAGCGCAACCGATTAAAGTGCGCGCATCCACCCCCGCCGATCTCTCTCTCTCCTCTCTCACTTTCTCACTCCCTACGATCTCTCTGCTCTCACCTTCTCACCCCCGCCGCTCTCCTTTTGCAGGTCCGTTTCTCTCTCTTCTCAGTGTCTGAATCGTAAACGAATTCGTTGATCGTGTTTCATTATTATTATTATTGGGATTTTTAAATTATCCGAAAAAAAAACCCAATATCACATTGTATCTTCTGCTTAAGTGGCTCACAGTTTTCTGTATCACCAATGCATCAATTCTAAAAAAAAATAAAAGAAAGTGAACAATTCAAGTGGTTTGATCAACCTGTATGCTTTTCTATGGACTATTTTTTGTAATCTTTATCTATTACTCACTCATTTACTAACAATCGTGTGTTATTTATATGCAAGATATGGTGATCATGGGGAAGAGGAAGGGCCACCACTCAGGCCAGTGCTTTGATGGACTCAATACGCAGAGCGTCGGTTCAGCTAGCAGTAGTAGCCATCCTAACCTCATGCCGGCTAAGACAGTACCACCAGGGGTCCCCCCTTGATCGTGCGGCGCCCTACGTTGACATTGTGTTCAACGGGATCTCATCGGCGTCTGTAACCGCACCGAATCTGCAAGACCATCGTCGGCAGCGCTCGATCAAAGTTAGAAGCCCAACAGTAAGTGTATTAATTTACTGCCCCCAGAAACTTATACTGGGGGTCAGTAAACTTCTACTGCCCCCCAGTAAACTTCTACTCTGGGGTAGTAAACTTCTACTACCTAGTAACCTATACTCTACTGCCCCAGACTTCTACTGGGGGGTCAGTAAACTTGTACTGCCCCCAGTAAACTTCTTTTGGGGGGGTCAGTAAACTTCTACTGCCCCCTAGTAAACTTCTATGGGGGGGTCAGTAAACTTCTACTGCCCCCAGTAAACTTCTACTAGGGGTCAGTAAACTCTACTGGGGGTCAGTAAACTTTTTCTGGTTCAGTAAACTTATACTGGGAGGGAAGTTAAGTTGTTGGGGTAGGGGAGGTTATTATGCTTTCTAGTATTCATATATAATATGTAGTTTTGTGTTGTTATTTTAATTATTAGATGTAGTTTTGATTCAAGTTGTGAACTTTGTTGCTGTTGGTTTTTCGGACCCTCTTGTTTGATCGTTTCGGTCATTATGATCAATGATCATGGGGGTCAGTAAACTTCTACTGGGTCAGTAAACTTCTTCTGCCCCCATAAACTTCTACTGGGGGGTCAGTAAACTTCTACTGCCCCCAGTAAACTTCTACTGGGGGTCAGTAAACTTCTACTGGGAGTCAGTAAACTTCTACTGGGGGTCAGTAAACTTATTCTGGGGTCGTAAACTTCTTCTGTGGATCAGTAAACTTATTCTGGGGGTAGTAAACTTATAATGGGGGTCAGTAAATCAGTACAATATTTCTCTTTCATTTTCATGCCACTTACACAACATATATCCTCTTGTATATTAAGTATATATCTATGTAATAATGTATTTTCACATGTTAATTGTAGCTCCGGCCCCGAAAAAGAAGCGGGGTTTTTGTTCTGGAAAAAGGCGGAGGATATCGTTCAACAAACGGGGCAAAAGATCAAGTTGGAGTATTGCCCCCGTGTAAAAGGCCCTAGCGTGAGGGGGATAAACGCTTGTGTCACATGATATCGTTTGCGCATACGGAGTCTTGTGGGAATGAGGGCAAGCACGTTCTACGACATTGATCAGACTGAGAAGTGGAATTGTGAATGCAATGTTGGTAAGTAACTGAAAAGTATATGAAAGTAAATTTACTTAATTACATTTGTTTGATAACATATATATGATTGCTTATAATTGGAAGGCATGAACTGACTGAATTGACATCTCTCTGTGATAAAATTTCATGTCTAAGGATATGTTTGCATAAGACTGAGTTGTCTTAAAGTGAAAATGTTATGGATATGTGTAAATTATGATTGAATGTGTGTAGTTTGTGTGTTGTTGTTGGATGTCTTTTGTGTAGTTTTGGCTGTTTTTTTTTTTTTTTTGCTTCTGGGTTTTTTTTTTTCTCTTAGCCGAAGTACTAGTGGGATGAAAATGATGAGCCAATTTTCAATTGGATACTGGAGGGCACAGGAGAGGTACAAGGACTGGAAGTACCGATGTCACAAAGCTTATCTGAAGAGAGGCCCTCTGGCATGCCAGTAATTCATTGGGAGAGAGGACCAGTGGAGTTTATATGCGAGCATTTGAGTCAGATGCTTTCAAGGTGATTTTTTTTAATTACCTTCATTGTTTCCCTTGTATTTTATTATTAGCCCATTCATGTATAGTTATGTATTTATAACTTGAAATGTGAATGTGCAAGATGTTAGAACTATCTATTAATGTTTTTTCGTGTATATTAGAGACTCTCCTTGGCAAACAAGCGGACCCGTGGGAGAAGACATGCACCACACACGGGGTTCTTCTCCTATCATCTACACAATGGAGGAACTCAGAATACAAGGCGAGCACCTTCCAATTATCAAAGGTTTGAGAAGACCTATGTCAGGGCCGGTGATGAAGATACAACCAAGAAATATGTAAGTGTCTTTCCTTTTACTAGAATAAGCTTAGCAAATGGTTCAAGCATGTGTAAATCGGCTATTGGTATATATATGAGACCATTAAGTTGAATGTAGGCACTGTCCAATTAGAATGTTATGTTTCCTGCTTCTTCCAAAACAAAAAAAAAGTGTTATTATCATTGTCATAATTAAGATGTATAGTTTTAGGGAGCAATAAGTTGTTTACTAGGGAGTAATAAAGTTTTTTATTAGGGTATCTGTTGTGGCCATGCAACTGAATTGCAAGTTTACTGAACCCCAATAGAAGTTTACTGGGGGCAGTAAACTTCTACTGGGTTTACTAGGGAGATAATGAATGCAAGTTTACTGACCCCGTAGAAGTTTACTAGGGGCAGTAAACTTCTACAAGGTTTTTTAGGAAGCAATAAAGTTGTTTATTTAGGGTATCTGTTGTGTGCTGTGGCCATGAAACTGAAAGGGAGATAATGAATTGCATGTTTACTGACCCCCAGTAGAAGTTTACTGGGAGACAATAACTGTCTACTGTGTTTACTAGGGAGCAGTAAAGTTGTTTATTAGAGTATCTATTGTGTGTTCTGGCCATGAAACTGAAAGGAAGATAATGAATTGGAAGTTTACTGACCCCCAGTAGAAGTTACTAGGGGCAGTAAACTTTAACTGGTTTATGAGGGAGCACTAAAGTTGTTTATTAGGGTATCTGTTGTGTGTGTGGCCATGAAATTGAAATGGAGATAATGAATTGCAAGTTTATTGACCCCCAGTACAAGTTTACTGGGGGACAGTAAACTTCTACTTGGCTTAATGAGTATACTGACCCCCAGTAGCTATTCCCTGTTTATTATGCATCAGTAAACTTTATATGGAAATGTTGAGCTGCATGTTTTGTTTATTAATTGATGTATTTTAAATGCAGAATGACAGGTTGATGAGTTTTAATAAACGAAATGATGCATTTAAGGAACAACATCCTGACGCGACGGAGGAGGAGATTATGGAAAGTGTTCAGTCCCAACAAATTGAGGTTTGGGTAAGGTGCTCAAAACTCGGAAAGGAAGGAGATCAGAGGGATGGGACGAGGAGGCGAGCGAGACTTGAGCCTTTCTTCAAATGGTTCCACTTCACGTAGTCGTCCTCCTAGAGTTGATGAGCAGCAACTCCAAGAGGTGCAGGAGCGCTGAGTAGACTAAAGGAATCAGAGAGCGTGCCCAACAACAGTTCCAAGAGGTCCAGCAGCTTGCCCGACAGCAATACCAAGAGGTCCACAGCGTGCCCTGACGTGCCGAGTCTATTTTATTGCTGTGCAGTCCCAAGTTGCAGCCATATATCCGCACCTAGGTATGCCACCTCCTTCCTCCTTCACAATTTCCTCCTCCTCAATCTTCTCCTCCTCGACAAGTTTCCCCACAAAACAGTGATGATAGAGGCGACAACTGTAGGATTGGACAACAGTGCCCTTGGCATTATTCATAGTTTAGCTAATTGTATGAACAATTTTCTACTAGTTAATAATTCATTAATTATTTTGTACGTATATATATATATGAATAATATTTGTCCATCTATCATCAATATATGAAAAATGGTCCAAATCCATTGCTATCAATATATATGTGTTTGATTATTGTTACTAATTTGTAATAAAAATAAAAAATAAAAAATAAAAAATTCAGTGTCTTTTCACCGTAAATAAATAACTTAGTCGACGGAAACATTAATCTTCGTCGCCCAAGGTAAATATCCTGAGCGACGGAAACAGCAATATTCGTCGCAATTGATATTTACATTCAGCGACGGAACTCAACCCTTCGTCGCCAAAGAGAAATACCCCAGCGACGGAAATAGTAACATTCTCTCCCAGATGAAATATCTAGGCGACGGAAATAGTAACTTCGTCGCTTAAGAGAAACAACCTAACCGACGAATTCAAGAACAATCGTCGACTAAGAACTGTTTCGTCTTCGTCGGATTACAACTTTACCGAGCCCTTTCCGTCGCCTAAGAACGACTCAGTATTCGTCGACAAACATATATACCGACGTAGTTCCGTCGGTTAAGAAGAATTTTTATTCGTCGCGTAGGAATTTTTTCGAACAAAAATTGTTCGTCGATAGGGACACTTATCGACGAATAAATTTGTCGACAAGGCATGTCAGAGTCGTCGGGTTGGATCGTTCTTAGTCGACGAAAAACTTCAATTCCGTCGCGTAGTGTCTACCTCACGACACTTACGCGACGGAACTTAAACGACGAATGATCGGTCGCGGTCTCCTAGGATCTTAGGCGACGAATATTGCTTCTTAAGCGATGGGTTGATTCCGTCGCCTATGACGAGATTTCCTGTAGTGATAAGATCTCTGAGATATCCTGCAAATCTTCCGCCAGTAATTACCCAATATAAAAAAATAAAAAGAATGTACAAATATTTAGACCGCAAGTATCAGTCCATGGGTTAACTCATTACAAGATAACCAATATAAAATTGGGCTCAAACAATTAGTTTGGTGATACCGGCCAATTAATAAAGCTAACAAGTAATTAACACATATATATAGCACAAGGTTAATATTCTAACTAATTAACACTTAGAAATCTGTTCATTGACTTCACTCTGAAGTAGCACAAGGTCCCCCAAGTCGTTTATCTCCTACACTATGTGATGTTTGGAGATTAATTTCTGAAACATTAAACAGTATGCATCTGGGTAAATTTGGGAGGGATCAGGTGGTCATCTCCTTTCTTCCAATCTCGATCAAGTCTCAACACGCGTTCATGTTGTGTTTGCTAACATGACAGACATGATCAAAACCCTAAGAAATCTTTGTACTAAAAGATGAAATTTCAGAGAGAAGAGAAGAAAACCTGTGGAGCAATTTTCACTAAACTTCAATTATGAAAGCATGAGAGTTATTACAACACACCACAACTATTTATAGTCTACAACTTATTACATCATAAAAGAAAGGAAAATATCTTCCAAACTCAAGTCAACATCATTCCAAGACTGACAGCTATCACCGATAGTAATTAGCGTAAAAATTAATTAGGTTAATTTATGCCTAATTAACACACCCCCTCAATCTCAACTTTCACTACTGGAAAAAAGCATTTAGGAGACAGAATTATTTCGTCTCCTAAGTGACATATTTTGTCTCCTAAGTACTTAGGAGATGGAACGTCTGTCGGCTAAGATCTGTCGCCTAAGTGTGGTGAGGTAGACACTTAGGCGACGGAACCTGAAACTTCGTCATTTAAGTGGTTCTTAGGAGACAGAATACTTTCGTCTCCTAAGCACATAGACGACAGATTTTATTTTATAGTAAAAAAAATTATCCACTTAGGAGACGGAATAGTTGAATTCCGTCGCTAAGGTTGAAAAAAATTAAAAAAATAAAATAAAACGCCACCGCAGGTTTTTATTCACTCACTTCGACCGCCCCAAATACCACCACCACCACCGCATGTTTCAGAAGTCACAACTAAATGTCTTGAACTTCTTCTCATTCTGCATATACGTAGTAAAAACTTGCATTTATAAACTGCATATGGAAAAAATAAAGTTTACTGCCCCCCAATAAACTTCTACTAGGGATCAGTAAACGTGCAAAAAATAACTCACTTTCAATTTCAGGGGCACAACACACAACATATACTAATTCTTACCCTAATAAACAACTTTATTGGCTCCTAGTGAACCCAGTAGAAGTTTACTGGGGGGCAGTAAACTTCTGCTGGGGGTCAGTAAAATTCAATACAGTATCTCCCTTTCAATTTCATGTCAATTATACACAACAGATACATATTCTTACCCTAATAAACAAATTCATTGCCCCCTAGTGAACCTAGTGGAAGTTTACTGCTCCTCAGTAAACTTCTACTAGGGGTCAGTAAAATTCAATACAGTATCTCACTTTCAATTTCATGCCAATTATACACAACAGATACCCATTCTTACCCTAATAAACAAATTCATTGCCCTCTAGTAAACCCAGTGAAAGTTTACTGTTCTATTGAGGGTCAGTAAACTTTAATACAGTATATCCCTTTCAACTTCATGTCAATTATACACAACAGATACCCATTCTTACCCTAATAAACAAATTCATTGCCTCTTAGTAAACCCAGTGGAAGTTTACTATTCTATTGGGGGTCAGTCAACTTCAATACAATATCTTTCTTTCAATTTCATGTCATTCATTACCCCCTAGTAAACCCAGTGGAAGTTTACTGTTCTATTGGGGGTCAGTAAACTTCAATACAGTATCTCCCTTTCAATTTCATGTCAATTATACACAACAGATATCCATATCCTTACCATAATAAACAAATTCATTGTCCCCTAGTAACCCAGTGGAAGTTTACTGCGCCCCCCAGTAAACTTCTATTGAGGGTCAGTAAACTTCAATACAGTATCTCCCTTTCAATTTCATGCCAACAATGTGCCCCAAATACACCACCACCACCACCATGCCACCACAATCATACCAATCACATCCACCACCACCATACCAAATAACCACCATGCCACCACAATCATACAATCACATCCTAACCAAAATTAAAATTAAAATCAAATTAAACAAAAACACATAAATCTATCACCAAAGCTAATTAAACCAGAAAAATTAAAGAACTTATCTTGATTTCTTAGCCCTTTAAAATTTCAAGGGACGGTGGTGGGTTGGCGGGAAGGCTTGGTAGAAAGAGAAAAGTGGCGGCAACGGCGTCTGTGGTGGCGGAGATCGGACCCAGATCTGAGGCTCGGTGCAAGAGAAGGGGACGAGGAGCTTGCTAGCGGCGGGGACGGGTGAGTCGAGTCGGGTCGGGTCGAGAGGGGGAGGTTGTTGGCTTTGAGGAGGGTGCAGAGGTGGCCAGGTGATGTTGAAGAGGGTCTTGACGACGTTAAGAGTGGTGGCGTTTGTGGGAACGAAGTCGATGAGCGCGTGGCAGTTGGAGGTGGCGTTGGTGGGGGTGGTGCAGTTGAAGGTGACGACGGAGGAAGGAGAGGTGAGAATGGA
This sequence comes from Fragaria nilgerrensis, assembly GCA_010134655.1. NCBI lineage: Eukaryota > Viridiplantae > Streptophyta > Magnoliopsida > Rosales > Rosaceae > Fragaria > Fragaria nilgerrensis. The sequence continues at coordinate 39,455,172 of CM020979.1, forward strand.
GAGAGAGACCGGCATGAGAGTGATGGTCTAGAGAGAGAGAGAGAGAGAGAGAGAGAGAGAGCGCTCTGGGAGAAGATGGGTTTTCTTCTATTGATAAGGTTGGTGAGTGTGTGATTTAAAAGAATTGATATGTTTTGAAAAATTTTGGTTTGAATTTTCATGAAATTTTACGCGGGAAGATGAGCGCTTAAATTTTTAGAACTTAAGCGACGGAATGTTCTATTTCCGTTGTCTAAGTGATTCATAATTTTTTTTTTAAAACATTCCGTCTCCTAAGTAAACATTTCCGTCTCTTAAGTTCAACCTAGGCTACGGAATGTAGTTCCGTCTCTTAAGTGATTCATATAAATTTTTTAATTTTTATTTTTTCAAAATGCCGTCGTCTAAGTAAAAGAAATCAAAATATTTCGTCTCCTAAAAACAACTTAGGAGACGAAAATTGTTTCGTCTCCTAAGTAGAAAATTTCGTCGCTTAAGTACCACTTAGAAGACAGAAGTGCTATTTTCCAATAATGTTTGGTGAACAAACTGAGATTGATAGAATGACTTTTAAACAGAGGGCTATATATATGTAGACCTTTTGTGAAAATATCTGATGTCCGAGACTCTGTTGTCACATACTGAAGAACAAGGTCACCTCTTTGAATTCTCTCTCTCTGACAAAATGAAAGTCATTATCCAAATATTTAATCCGTGAGTGAAAGACTGGATTAGAACACAAACCTAGAGCGGAATGATTGTGACACTTTAACAAAAGAGGAGCAGGATTCACAATCTTCAGATCACATAAACCTAATTAATAGTGTTAGGGTTTGGTATAATCATTCACAGAAAAGCAACAGAAACAGAAACCGCAATAGGAACAAGCACAATCATCGATCTCTTACTCTAATCCACTAATGAAGCACTCGATCACATTCACAAAATGCCTCACACGAACCCCTAAACGTCGTTATTGTCTTCTTTTCTTTACTTTCGATTCTCTCCTCTCAAACTATATCTTAAACAAGTTCCATCCTAACCTACTTACTCAATTTTCTTCACTAATCATCATATCCCATTATAAACCCTAAAAAGGGACACGTACGCCAATTGCAATGTGTACACGTGTGTAAATTCACTCTTCAGCCCCAACCCCACTACCACATTGTGAAATCTTTCCCCATTCATCATTCACTGTTAAAGAATTTGGAAAGAATTTGGGTCCCTTCTCTAATGATTCAACACTCCACAACAAGTGCTCGATCTTCCAAAACCTTTCTGCTTGTTTTCTTTTCTTTGCATGCATTATGTTGTCCTCTACATGTTTATTATCGACTAGTTGGATGCTTTGGAACTTAGCCCTATAGCATTCATAATATGCGCCAATGAGTAGCTAGGGTGGGATCCAATACACTTTGTATGGGGTGCAGTCCAAATTCACTTGAGAGCTAGAATTCGAGGGCATAGATTTTACTTTTTTGGGAGCTTGTAATGGGTGATTGGATTCTTCATATCACTCATTCTTGTTCTATATGGATTAAATGAGGAAAACTAGAAAACATCGCATGTGACATTCATATGTACTTCTCTATAATTGATGTATTGTGATGCCTTACTAATTGATAATCCACTTAGTCTTGAGCTTCTCTTTACTAGTGGAGTCTCCGATTGCCGATTTGCAGCCGACATTGATCGGGATTGAAGTTTACGGTGCTTCGACACATCGATCTCCTTGAACATCATATTCTTGGTGAAGTCGTTTGGGATCTCCCAGTCACTGTCCGGCAAGAAAAGTACCGCGGTTAGTGCTTGATCGCAATGAAAGCATCAACATCTACTTTTGAGTCACTTTGGATGTCCGCCACAGAATGGGCGGGCTGGGCCTCCACACATACATATGTGTTCTCACTACCAGAAGAAAGACTTTAGCCAACGAAAATAAAAAAACCAGGCCGACGAATTATTTTTTCGTCGGCTAACGTGGACTTTAGCCGACGAAATTTTTCTTCGTCGGCTAATTTAAATTTTCGTCAACTATGGTCAACTGCAGCCGACGAAATTAAAATTTCGTTGGCTAAAGAAATTTTTACGTCGGTTTTAGTCTGTGAACTTTATCCGACGTCTATATAAAAGTTTAGCCGACGAAATATATAATTTCGTCGGCTAAAGTGTCTTATATTTGCAGATCTGGACAGCAGCTCATCTAAGAAAAAAAAAAGGGAGAAAGGTGTTGTCGAAATCTATATAGGTACGTATATGTGTATATATGTTGATTTTGAGTTTTATTTGAGTTGATCGATTTTGAGTGTGATTGAGTTGATCGATTTTGAGTACGTTGGATGTATATATATATGTGTCGATCGATTTGGTTGATGATTTGATAATATATATGAAGTTGTTGTTAATAAGTAGTAGATATATATATATATATATATATATATATATATATATATATATATGTTAATTAATTTATAATATTGTGTTGATGGTATGAGTTGTTGATGATATGAGTTGATGATGATTTTGTGATGATGTTGATATATAATATTGTTATGTAATTATTAAGTATATATATATATATGTTAATTAATTTGTTATTAATTAGTTGTAGTACGTAGAATACTAAATGAATTGAGATTTTATATCACTACCTAAAGAAAGGCTTTAGCTGACAAAAATAAAAAAACCAGGCCGATGAATTATTTTTTCGTCGGCTATGGTCAACTTTTTTCGTCGGCTTTAGTTTGTAAACTTTAGCCGACGAATATCTTAAATGTTTAGCCGACGAAATATATAATTTCGTCGGCTAAAGTGTCTTATATTTGTAGATCTGGACAACAGCTCTTCTAGAAAAAATATGCGGTTAGCCGACGAATACCCTAATATTTCGTCGGCTAAACCCTAACCCTAAACCTTAGCCGACGAATACCCTAATATACGACTTGTTGCGTCTCATCGATTTGAAACTATTTTCAGTTGAAGGTCCGGCCAAAATACGTAATTTAGACGGTCCAATGACCTTTTCCGTGCGTTAAAGGTTTGACTTACGGGATTAACCGTCTGGATGGAGCCCTTAACCTTGTCGGATCAAGTTGAATTTTTTCTCATACATGTATTTTATCATGATGGTCAGATCTGACGGTCGGATTTTCGTTTCTCAAGTTTGATCATCACAATCACAATTTGCCGAATGTATAAAAAGTATTATAGCCGACGACATTATTGAAAATTCGTCGGCTATAGTTAATAAAATAAAATAAAACAAATAAATTGAAAATATTAAATAAAAAGTACTATAACCGACGAATTTCATTACTTTAGCCGACGAGATTCACAGGTTTAGGCGACGAATTTCAAGGTTTAGCGGACGAAATAAAAATTTCGTCGGCTAAAGGTATAGGGTATATAATTAAACCCAGCGTTCAATAGCCTCCACAACGCTCCAAAAAACCCTAAAAAACCCACCACCACCTCCTCGAGCCCTCACCGCGCTCTAAAGCCTCCACTGCCTCCTTAAGCCGTCCTCGAGCCTCCTCCTCGAGCCATCTATGTTCTGCTCCAGCCCCGATCCCTCCTCCTCTTCACCGTCCTCACTATCTTCCTCTTCTTCGTTTTCACTTCCACCCATCAAAAGTAACTCTTTTCTTCCTCAGCCTTGATTCAAATTAATTAAAACAAAACAAAACAAAACAAGTATTTGATAACTTTTGCCGACCTAAATGGCCAAACGGGTTGGCTTTATTTCAAATTTCAAAACCAAAGTTTTCTCCAGAGAGAGAAGAGAGAGAAGGGAGAGAGACAAGAGACGTCCCAATTCTAATTCCGGTAAAACTGTACCGTTTCTTAGATCGGTAATTCGATGGTCGCTGGGATCGTTTGTCGTCGCTCAATTCCATGTAAGAATGTTTGCTTGAATCTCAGCATCAAATTTTTGGTCTCTCTCTTCTTTCTTTTGCCTTGATTCGTAATTGTTGCCTGAGAATTGGATTAATTGATTGTGTATGGATGTCCCTATTTCCGGATATGTTGCCATGTCCCAAGAATTATATTGTTGTCAATCAAGAATTTGCAATTTTTTTATCATATGAATCTGAGCATGAAACTATTTTAAACAGGATGAGCGGTAATTTTAGATCAACGAAGGGTTCGAAGGGCCAAAGGTCCGAATCGTCTGAGGGAACCTTTAGCAACCCTCAAACGTCGTTTCGGGGCCCCATGACAGCCAGACGTGCGACCGTTCTGGAGATGGAGTAGAGGCAGCCAAGCGTTTTCCATTCCTCGAGGCAGCCGGAGGTGCCCCCTTCATCGAGGCAGCTGTGGCCTTAGACCCAGACGGAGGTGTCTGCACCCCGTATGCCTGAGATACACCGAGCGCCCACTCCGGGTCCTACTGCTTCGGATGGTGGGTCATCTGGGGTACAGATGCCGCGCCTCATCTGTTCCTTCCGTGGATGATACTGGCCTTACTAGCAGTCGATGGCTCAGGGACGCCGATTTATCCACTGCCCCCGTCAGTGGCTCCATCAGCGGCGTACTGGTTCGTGCCTTTTGATACGCCTCTTATTTCCGCGAGGGTATCATCATCGGCGACAGAGACGGAATCCGTTGCGTCCGCCGCATCGCCCTCAGGTAATGAAAGATGAATGATTTGTTTTCTTATAATTAATAATAAAGGGTCTCTGATTTTAATAATCAATTTGGTTTATCATGTGATAGGCACCGTCAAAGCGAAGCCGACAAAGAAGAAGAGAGGCCCCGTCACAGGAAAGGCTCTCGAGAAGACCGTCAATACCTCAGGGAGGATCGTCATCGATACTGACGGGGATGACCACAGAGTATCAGACGGGAAGTCGAGGACGTACTCCGGCCGCTTGGGAGCGCTCATTAGGGATAGAGTCCCTATGTTGTGGTCAGACTGGGGCGAGGTCCCGCAGGAGGTTAAGGACATGGTCCACAACGCGATAATATTATGTATTATATTGTTGATTTCTCGAAAAACTAAACTAATAAATGGTTAAATGCAGGTGTGGTTTGACGTTCCCGAGCACCTGAAGAACAGCTGGGCAGACGTTGTGCATGGGGGAAGGTACGTTGGGAAGTTAATGAAAAAACAAAATTGTATGTGATATTAATAATATTTCTAATATTTTTGTTGTATCTGTAAGTACAAGGAGTGAAAGAACGAGTTGCGAACCCACTGGACTACGGACGAGAACGCACGTTCTGGTACCCCTGTTAAGTTTCAGTACAGGAAGTACGAGTGGCGTTGGCTTTTGACATCAGAATTCAACAACCCTCATAAACAGGTATTTAAAAAAATTAAATAGTTAATTTGTCATTAAGTACGTCCGTTTTTAAATATTTTACTAATAGTTTATTTTTTTCTTTCAAGGCCGTTTTCCGGGCGAACGCTCAGAACCGGCAACGCAACACAAGGAACCATCATGCCGGTTCTAGACTGTTCGCTGTCTTCATGGACGAGGCGGCCAAGAAACATCCAGAAGTCAACCGGTACGTCTATACGTACGAGAAAGCATATCCTGACGCCCAAGAGGATATTGTAAGTCATCTTACGTTTTTAAATTTTTAATTTTACTTATATATATGTCAAAATGTTAATTAATCATTTTTTCCTATCCAATTAGGCGAATGTGAGGGAGGTTAGTGATGAGGTGATGAGTGCTATAGTGAGGGAGGCATGGCCGGACACGCAGGAGGAAGAGATGTCTGAAGTCATGTCCCGGATAGACACTTCAGATCCGAGGGTTGGGGCGAGGATCATGGGCACAGCCTTCCCACCGCGAGAAAACAACTTCTACTGTCGGGGTCTAGGGAAGAAGGGCGAGGGGGTCCTGAAGACCACTCCAAGATTTCAACGAAAGGCAGCCTCGACCAACAGCAGGACGACTTAGCTATAGTCGGAAGTTGAGAGACTACGGGAACAGCAAGCTGTTCAGGCTGCCGCTCATGCCGCCCAGATCGCCGCCCAGACAGCCTATACTGCCATGGTATATGCCACCCAGCAGGTCTAGCAGCAGCAGATGTTCCAGTACTTGTAGAAGTTTACAGCTGCCCAGCTTCAGGGACTTCCGGCTCTGCCCATGCCTACGCCTATACCGCTATCTCAGCCGCCGCAACCTCCTCAGCAGCAACCTCCTCCGCAGCAGCCCCCAGAATCGGATATTGATTTAGACAATCTAGATTTTGTGTAGTTGATCAATTATATAGTTTTATGTGCTTGTTGTTGGTTATATATTGTTTTGGTGTATTTTGCAGGTTGCTTGGAATTGTAATTTAGAAATTTTGGGTTTTTTTTTTTTACTGGAATGGACTTATAGCCGACGAATAACATGTAAGATATTCGTCGGCTATAGTATTTTTAATTTTTTTTATAAGGTTTAGCCGACAAATTATGGTATGTTTCGTCGGCTAAACCCTTCTAAAGCCGACGAAACAGACTATATTTCGTCGGCTATAGTTATTTTTTTAATTTTTTTATTACATACTTTAGCCGACGAATATCTTAAATGTTTCGTCGGCTAAAGTCTCAGATTATGGTCGACAAAACATTTAAGATATTCGTCGGCTAAATTCTTGGACAATAGCCGACGACGTCTTCTAGTTTCGTCAGCTAAAATAATCGCCGACGACTCTTTCCCGACAAAACCATAACCGACGAAGGCTCGTTGGCTATGATCTTAGCCGACGAATTAAGCTAACAGGCCGACAAAACTTTTTCGTCGGCTAAAGTGATTGTCCTGTTAGTTTCTGTGGTGTTGATTTTCAAGCAATTGCCATATATGTACATTTTATTTTATTTTCGTTTTCCTTAATAAGAACAAGATCAATAAAAAAAAAGGTGCGTTTATTGCCACCTCACAAATCACTTTGTTTCTTGAATTGATCTATCCGTTGTTCATAAATACGGTACAGTAGTTGTCCATGAGAATTTACATACAAAGTCGACATGGAAAATAATGAGTAAAGGGATAGACGAATCATCAACAAAGAAAAAAAAAACAGTTTACCTCATCTTTAGGTTAAATGATAGTGTCTTTAGACTCACGACCGAATATGATAAATTTGGGTTAAAGTTATGAAATTTGTGTTCATCCAAAACAAAAAGATAAAAAAGAAATAATTTTTTTTTTGTAATTTGTAACAACTTGTTATTTCTTGTTGTAATTTTATATTAGTGTATTTTAGTATGTCAATAAATCAATAACGTGTGGGGTGAGCAAAGTGGTTTATGGGATAACATTGTGATAATAGACACACCCAAAAAAAAATGATCTCACATTCAAAACTGAGTGATGGAAAATCATTACATATGCAAACAAATTAGAGATTATGTAATATTGAGACTCAGAAATCGAAATAACCAAGAAAACTCTTATACACAACTACATAAGGGTCGATTCATATGAAAAATTTAATAGAAAATTACAAGGATAGATGCGACCATTTTCCAGCTTTTATCACATTACATAGATCAATTATCCTAATATACTTTAAATGTCTTCCGGCCACCTTAATATACATTATATATGATGATCATATGATCATATCTATTCGCAAAGCCTTGTGTTTGCTCAAAACGAATCCTCAAACCCTTGAGAAGATGCTATAAGGGTTTGAAGATCCTCAAACTAATCATGCAATTTAGTGGGAGGGGCATCTATTCGTGCTCTGAGCCTCGACACGTGGATATGCATAAATTGAAATGCATTATGGTGGTCTGGACGTGTCCACATTTGGTGCACATATAGAAGCGAGTGAGAATACATCAACCATCTGAATTATGAAATGAAATGGATATTACATGCCGTACAGAAATTTGGAATATCGTTGAAAGGGTTATGGGATTGGTTATGTAGTGAAGATAAAGACATATATGATTAGGCAACAACACCAAGTAAGAAGAGCAATATATAACGCAACCCAACCCTAGCCAGTAGCTAGTAAAGAATATACACAAACATATATGTATGGCCGGCCACAAGATAATAATAAACCTAGCAACAATCATCAGAAACACAATGAATTCTTTCTGCCTTTTGTGTATATTGGCTAGACCATGATCAACAGCGTATCTCTTTTGTCCTCACCAAACAAACCTTAGTGGTAACATCACATTGTTCATCAAAGTACAAGAGCACTCAGCTAGCATAGATCCATATTTCCTACATGGCATTCACATCGGTAATTGTTTAAAAATTTTGTGCTGTTGTGGTCCTAGTAATCCATACAAAAAAAATATGAATAACCTGGAAATTTATATAAATATAAAGGGAGAAAAGACCAAGAGCAACACCACATACATATAAATAATAGGGGTCAATGATACATACATTTTACTGAAATTAACGTTACAACTTATATTTAGAATTTAATCGTGTAGATATAGGGGTGGCTTCTTGCTTTGGCTTGAACAGTTGTTGGGCGGGGAAGGGTTAATTTATATCAAAAAATACGGTTATCGATTCGAATCGCACCAAACTAAAACAGTGTCGTTTTATGGTTGCACTGCACTAAACCGCATAAGAGCATTTCACTTGCGGTTCATAGTCATAAACCGCCTAATTAAAACAGAACCGCACCGAATTTATTTCAATTACATTATTTTTATTTTTTATTTTTTATTTTTTATTTTTTATATTTCTCTAATTGATGGAACTTTTGGTTTGTAATATACAAAAAAAATTCAATTTTTGTTCAAGTTTGCAGTTTGCAAGTTGCATGATGGTTGATTTATATGTGGGTTTGTTAAGTGATTAAATATGATATTTCTGTTAGTGCTTGATATTTGGATGACATTTGTCGATACTTTGTACGTGAACTTTATGTATTATCGAAATCGTTATGTGAAAATAACCCAACTTTGGGTATCCCTTTCTAGTTGAAACTAATAAATCAGTCCACACTGAAACTCGTTCAAGAACAAAAAAATGATTTAACTGAAATAATTGGTCTAGCTCTTTTGAAATGAGGCTGTAGTTAAAAGAGGTTTAGTTGTGTTAATTTTGAGCCATAAATCTGAACCGAACCGCACCCACCCTAGTTGTGGCGGCTTCTTATCCATCTTGTAGTGCGTGGAGTTCTATATTGACGTGTGTGTCAGCTTTGCAGCGACAAAGGTCCAAAGTGTTGTTTAGTAATATACTAGAATTTGTGGGGGATGATAGTGTATATGGAAAAAATGAAAAGTAGAGGGAGTGTTTAGTTACAGAAGAGGGAGTGTTGTATTCACGTTGCTACAGTAACTTTTTTCTTATAGGGAAGATAAGAGATTAGAGTACGACACATTACATTTGAACTGTTTAGTTACAAAAGGTAGAACAAAAACTCTGCTATACAACAGTTTTAGATAGCAGGTGTACATCATTCTAAAAAGAGAGTAGTTGTACATTGATAAATGTAAAAATATCTGCTCCTAGTGTTCCAAAAATTGTTGTTTCAGTTACAGCTGCAGTAGTAGAGCTTAATCTGGTGTTCGTTAAAAATAAAAAAAAACAGATGACTCTAGTAGTCCAGTTGTTCTTGTACCAAGTGCTCCACACTTTGAGAAACACCAGCAAAATATTGAGCTAAAGAAGGCTTCGCATGCACCAGCCAAAAAAAATGAAGTCATCAGTAAATCTATAGAGACTAAGAAACCAAAAGTAACAAAAATAGAATCAACAGAAGAACATGATCAAGTTTTGTAGCCTAAACAATCTGAGAATCATGATTGATGACATAAGTTTATGAACATCTTCTATAACTATAAATTGATGAGAGATAACCTGAACAAAAGCAGATATTGATATTGCAAAAACTTAGTGAACACGTTATTGTTTGGGGTGGCAGAAGGAAGATATGTGAAGAGGAGTGGTAGGCTATACAGAAAGAAAGGCAAGAAAAGTCAAGAATCCCATGTTGTTAACTGACCTAAGGGAAAGTGGAGAGGCAGAATCACCCAACCTTTCTGTTGAACTTCACTTCTCAAGGGAATTGAAATTGACCACTTTCTGCTCCTTTTAGCTGAATCTATTATCACATTATGATGACCCAAAGAGTGCTGCAAGTGGTTATTAAGCTAGCCTGCAAGGGGAATATGACTTGGTTTAGACTAAAGACTTAATTGGTTTGATGAGAGCGAATTCAAAAGATGGCATGGTAGCTAAATTTGAGCAAAATCGATTCAACACAAAAACAACAAAGGAAACTAAACGTAATTGCAACTGTAAGCCTAACCTTTCAGATGAAATAACCATCGAGTCAAGTTTGATATTTGTTGCTTTTCTTCTTCACTTATCCCCTTCTTGTGTAATCGTATATTTTCTGTTAGATGAAAGACTTTAAACAACAGCCACAATAAAGAACTATTCAACGATGTGTCTATTAATTATGCTTTTGTTCCATTAGTTACAACCGGTAATATTTGACAACAGTCTCCACCAAGTACAATAGGCATTCCACCAAAAGGAGGAACATCTTCTCCTTCATAATGATATGATAATATATGGACGATGCTACAAAACCAAGCAATCACCCAAGATGAAGGTAGAAAGGAAAAACATACTTAAAGGTCTCACAATCAAATGCATAAAGTAATTTCAGCCTGGCCACTTCATTTAAACAGAGATGTTTTGGTTAAGTGTTTTAACAGATCATTTTGGTTAAGTCTGTCCACAGTCTTTATTCTGCAATATCAAGTGATCAATTAACGTGATGTCCAGGCCCCTCTACCTTTATTTAATTATTGCTAAATGTAGGTCAGTTGGTCAGTCCAACTTTTTAAGGAACCTAGTTTCATAAGAAATTCTCTTTTGGCTTTGAAAAGACAAAAATGGGCAACAAATCTGCTTTCATTTGTCTGTTATTTTTAGAGAGAGAGAACTGTGTTTTCTGTATTGACTCCATATTACAGTAGCAGTTATTTTTAGAGAACTGTATTTATAGATCAGATGGAAAAGAACATTACCAATAACTGCATGCAGTTTGTTTGACATCAGAGCCTTAAATGGTGCCAAACCTGCCAGATGGAAACAAAAATAGAAACATAACTTATGAGATTGACGCACTGAGTACATAGTAAGCAAAATCGCATACAAATCAATTAACTTTAGACCAAAACAACACAATTGCATTTAAACAAGATCACTGAATCATCATACCCGTAAGTCTGAAACCAAATATATCTGGTTCCTTCACAATATGGAGAGAGGAAGACAACCTGGAACCAACTTAATGAGATCGCTGGTTCCTCGACACGGTTGAATCTGCAATAAACGATGAAGAGATATGAAGTAGGTTCAAACAATGCTGAACATAATAGAGCAGCGACCACCTGTAACAGGCTAAACAGCATTATGTATCCAAAGATTATGCAGCAACTACTTCAAGTCATCTGCAAAAAGATTTAAACCATTCCAGGTCAATCAGGTTGTTTCATGATATTCAGAAATTTGACATTTGAAGATGCCAATGAGGTCTCAAAAAGGTAAACCTGAGAGCAGTCATAGCAGATTCATTTGATTTCCACAGTAAATTGAATTTCTTGTCCTCTATAGCTTTTCTGTAACAACCTTCAACCCTCCCTATAGGAACAGAAATAAGAATAATTAAATAAGGGATGCAGACCTTGAAGTAAATATGAGCAATTAAAAGCCAACTGCATATATAACGATTGGCGCATGTTAAAAAACATAAGTATTGCAACATGGTAAAAAACAGTGTATGTTGAAGCTTTCTATAGAAAGTAGCAGAGAAATCTTTTCAAACTATAATATAAATGAACGACATGACATAGTTGAAAACTGAGTTACCATATGTGATCAAATGAAAATTGAAATTGAAGGAAATTGAATGTCCTATACATAATAGTAATAGTCTAATAGAAACCAAAACGAAAACAAAAATGTATAAAAAATCCAAAATGAAATTGTTGGTCCAATATCGGTCATTTGTAACAGCAGAGATTATAACCATTCCTATATACCCAAAGAATCAAAGAACTATACCCGGATAACCAAATTACAACCACAGTTAAATCACATATCATTCCAAGGCTTAACCTTCAAGTCATTTTCATAGTCAGATAACATCATCACACATGCAAACATATAATATCAATGATTCCAGTTTTCGTGCCTATGTACACCAGCTCACGTTAAGACCATGTATCTGATTAAACGTCAAGATTTCATACACAACAATCTCAGTCTTCATAACAGTCAGAAATTTTCAGAGATTTAGAGAAAATCTCACTGACCTTGTGATCAATTGAATCAATGAAAAATTCCCAACATGAAGTCAGTTCCCAACTAAATGCAGAGCTGCTGGACCAATTCTTCCTTTGATCATCCAATATCAAATTCCTCTTTGCAACACATGAGAGTTTGAAGTCAAAGTGTTTCAAAGCTGATGCTGAAAACATATGAAAACAGATTTTAGTAAATTCATTGTAATCTATCAGCACATATATTGACAAATCTATCCATCCAAAATTGATTGTAATAGACACTTCAAACCTCAGTTGAATGTGAGAATGCATTGTGATTTTCACATTGTGACTTAGTCAATATATTTATCCTCCATTTTCACATTAAAATGCTGATTTTCCACTGGCAACAAACCACGCATCTCCATTTCAGACTAACATTCCAAAATGTTTTGATCCTAAAAAACTCCACGGTACACAATGTCCCATAAAATATCTTTAGTACCACTCTGCCTCCACATGGAGCTTCCTTAATCAAATTAAAGACTATGCTCTCTATTCGAATGTCCAAATCTAGTGCATTCCTGTTTATCTTCCTTTTCCGCACAGCAACCGATTATATAGAACTAAAACTATATTTGACAGAAACCAATCTCCGCCAAATCAGCCAATTCCTCAATCCTTCCATCAAGTATCTTATTTAAATTGCATGATCCTCGTCTGCTAATAAATGATCATGTGATTTCATCATCTGGATAGATGATCTGGATATGGTTTTTTACACCAGTAAATAACAGCAGGTGTAATCATATACTTGTACATGTTAACATGGTAAAAATCATGTTAACCCAATGACAAATTGCAGTCGCCCCATCTGCCGAGTTAGTAAATGGAACCGACAAAACACAAACAACACCAACAACACAGACAAACCTAGACCTAAACAAACTCAAATCGCAATCACCCCACCGGCCTCATCAATCGCATAAATTCAAAGGCCGTAAGGCCTATTCCTTCTCACCAAAGCAACACATATAGAGAGAGAGAGACAGAGAGAGAGGGAGGCACATACCGGTTCGACGTCAGCTATCTGGAAGACGACTATGAGCAAGACGACAGCTGTGTTTCGGTTTTGAAGTGAAAATTTCAGGTTTGACTTTGATTTGGACCATTTGAAGTGAGTCGGCGTTTGTTTTGGACCCAAAACAGTTTTGGGTTGATTGGGATAAATGGCAGAAGAAAGGTCTAAGGCCCACTGTTACAGTATTTTTCCCAACTCAGAATTAGTATATTGCAAATAGCAAAAGCTGGTGATCATGATAACAGCTTGCAGTTAGCCATGGGTCATGGTTAGGAAGGCCGTTAGATTGGTTTAGCGGTTGCTAGCATTTAAGCTACTCTTAAGTATAAGAGACAAGTTATAGTATAATGTGGTTCATAGTGAGGTTTGTCGTATCCAAGGGCTTGGTAAATATTCCTCTAGTTAGGGAAGTCATCAGCAGGTAAACAAGAAAGATTGTGCAAAAGTGCAAGTCATAAACAATGAGTCAAAAGAGAACTGAAGTCCGTAGTGGGTGTACAGAATGTGTAATGATTTATTTTGATTTTTAATACTTGTTTAGTTCAGTTTGAAACAACTAAAACGAATAATGTAAACTACGCTATACTAAATAATTTGTTGTCAAATAGATGGGAGCTAGCGCATTGTGTTTCACGTCCCTTACAAGTATTAAAGCAATTGATGAATGTTGCAAAACTATCATCTTAGCATCCAGATAGGTTTACCAAAGGCTTAATCCATTTAATTTTATAATACAAACGAGAAAAGTTGATGCAGTGCAGGGGGGTTAACTCATTTAACTCATTTAACTCATTTGAAAGGATTGAGTTGTGTGCCTCTTATGTCGAGATGCTACTTGTCAACATGACGAACGAAACAAAGAGAAGCAAGAAGATAGGGTGGCGACATTATGAACTCTTTGATGAATTCGATTTCAAGCATGCGAACTCGTGGACGAGTTCTTTCTCACCTAGGAGAATGATGTAGTGCAAAGGGGGGGGGTTAACTCATTTAACCCATTTGGAATTTCAAGGAGTCCATATTTAATTTTAATTAATAGTTATTATTTCAAAATATGTCTATTTACTGACTTGTTGAATGAGCTTGATTTAATGTGAGATTGAGAAGTGGGTATTCTAGAATGTATTAGAAGAAAAGAGGGATTATGCATTGTATTAGCATTTACTAGAGGGTTGTGTTAGCTTTGTTTAAAAAAGAACATCTATGTATGAGAAATATAGACTTTCTTTATGAATATTTCTATTAAGAAAAATAGAGCTTTGTTGTCTTTATCAATCTCTTTTCTTTAGATGTGTTTATGTTGTTCTAGTTATCATCCTCTACCGATCCGTTCCTGCATCATTTGGTTTTGCTCTAATACCAAAACTGATACCGGGAAAAATCACAACGGTGAGAGACTAAAATAGAGACCGCTGTGGGAAGCACATCTTTAAGGATAGATACGCTCACCACTCCAGAATCCACCAAGGAGATAAGAGCACGCTCGCCACTTCAAGAAATCCACCAAGAAGATAAGAGCAAAACTCGCCACTCTAGGAATCCACCTAAAAAGATAAGAGTTTAGAAACTATTGGAAGGAACTCCTTCACCAAATTGTATATATTTTCTGATAAAAACTCAAGACTCAAAATCTGATTACAAATGAAGAAAAGACTTCCTTTTATAGGATAAGGAAGGGAAAACGAAAAGATTACTAATTAACTACATTTGAAATTAAAGATACATATTTAACATTTAATAACTCCAAGGTCTAGAATCTCAAAGATCAAAGTTGATAGCACCTCGCAACTCATCTACTTCTTCAATCATTGCAACAAATTCTCTTTCACCACTACATGAAATAACGATTTAGCCGACGGAATTCAAAAAAATTTTGTCGCCTAAGACCTACTTAGGCGACGGAAAATGACTGTCGAGGACTTCCGTCGACTAATATATTCCTATTTGACGAAACACCATTTGTCGTCTAAGTTCCGTCGGCGTAGTACACCACAAGCGACGAATACTTTTCGTCCGTAAATTTTCGTCGGCTTAGAAAATCTTAGGCGACAGAAGTTTACTTTCGACAGACTCCGTCGACTTAAATTTTCCTAGACGACGAAAGAGTTTCGTCAGTAAAGCTGATCTTGAGCGACGAACCATGTTCCGTCGGCGTAGTTAGTCCTGGGCGACGAACCATGTTCCGTCGGCTAAGTAAGTCTTGGGCGACGAATATGTCTTTCTTAGGCGATGAATTGTTCCGTCAACTAAGAAATTGAATTATTGCCTGACACAACGCAGAATAAATATATTTTTGCTGACGTCTTTTGTCTTAGACGACGGAATATTCCGTCGGCTAAGTAATCACATCATTTATGCCCTTTCTGCTCAGAAGAGAACGCAGAAAGAAAGACATACATGGTATGCATGCTCCTTCACCCCTCATAATTCATCCGATCCAAATCTAGTTTTGGAAGCTTTAATTTCTTCAGGAATTTGATCGATTGATCTTCAAGAGGTAGCTGCTTCTCTCTAATTGGTATGTAACTACTTTAATTCATCTACTTAATTTCTTCATTTATGCATATATATTTTCTGACGAACTTTCCGGTGACTTTGTCGGCGGTCCAATTTTGCCGGTCCAATTACTGGATTGCTTGATGCATGCATGATATATGTAACATTTGATAGTGTATATTTTCATGTTGAATATGTTTGTACGTATATGTTGTGTGTATAATCAGGTGAACAGTGGCGGTGTGTATAATATGTTTGTATGTATAATTTGTGTATATACGTATAATATGTTTGTATATATGTGTGTATAATATGTTTGTACGTAATATGTGTGTATAATATATATGTTTTTAATTTGTAATTATATTATATATATATATATATATATCTATTTGTGTGTGTCTAATTTTTAGAGTGTGTATAGATATATATATATATATATAGCTTTTGTTCGTATGATTAATAATTATGTGAATAATATGTTTAAATTTTCGTTTCATGCAAATCATTTGTGTATTCAAATGATAAAAATAAAATGATGAATAATGTAATTAAGAATTATAATATTCTTATACATTCATCAATATATATTGTTACCTTTAGAAATCTCGTTCGAGAACCATTATGTTACGACTGTGTCTAACAAAATGGTTTTCGAATTGTCTCATATTTGGACAATTTGGGAACATATATGACATTGAATTCCGTTTATTGTTGGTGCGTTTCGTTTTGGGTTGTGAGTATATATATTTCGACAGGATTTTCCTTTATTGTTTCTCGAGTGCATATTAGGTATATAGATATTCGTGCACTTAGGGAACTGTAGGGAGATGCTGCAAAAATTTTCTCACATACGCAAATTCGAAACGCCCCAACAACAAACGAAATCACAATGTCATGTGTGATAAAATGTATTTGCAAACACATCAATAACCATGTCAACAAATCAATCATAGTATAAAGCAAGCAGTGATTGTTCTAAACGGGGAATCCAACTACAAGGTAGATCCATCTAACCTAATATAAATGTCGAAATATGCATATAGGGTTTAAGAGTTTGATGATTCGGAATAGACATGGAACATTGGAAATAATCCTAAATTACCTCTATACATATTTACATGTGATCAACCAACACTCATGCAAACACAACCAAACAACATGTAAGAACAAAGAAGACAATCTCTAATCTCATTTAAGTCCACACCGTGAGCAAATACACAACCTAAATTCGATATGCACATAAGTTCCTACGTGGTTCCTATGACACAGACATACTTTGAATTAGACTACGGGTTTCATTAACATCGTGATACAAACAAGCTCAGCTACGTGCTCTACTTATAGGTCACACACATAAACTAATCATGCAATTACGTATCACATAAAGAATCGATGTGTTTAGCACAAGTCCAAATCAAACATAGGTAGAAAATCGGTGATGAATAACAAAGACAATGCAACTTATCAACTACTTGTATCAAAGTCGAACCTTGGATGATTAACACATGCAACATCAACTACTTGTATCAATTACACATGAAAATAGAAGAAAACACCGAAAATCTTAAAGTATCGGGACATAAAACTCACGGCATAAAACCTAAAATCATCGATCATAAATCGTAAACTTCAATTCAATAACATGGCTCAAAAGTACTACTATCTCATAGACAAGAATCGAAACATACTTAAGAAAAAACCTAAAACAAATATCAATAAGAACAAACACATTCTAATCCGAAAGTAAAAGATGGAATACACTCTCAGAATATCCCTACTTGTTCTATTCTTCGAGTGAGCGGAACCCTAGGCTACTTGCTTCGGATCAAGGATGATGGTGAGTTCGGATTATGGTGTTTGGAGAATGATGAAGTTTCGGCAAAGCTTTGGCGTAATTTTGCACGGGTTGATGATCCTCAATTGCTGCCATGCCGTGCCCTATTTATAGAGTAACAAGTCTTGATCTCCAAGTATTCCTCAAGCACAAGAAATCCTATTGAATCGGCAAAACCAAGTCCAAGTTGGATTTAACTTCCTCTCTTGGGCCGCCCGGTTTCTCTCTCCTTGGTGACTTGGGAAATCTTCATGGCATCTCCATACATATCTCGGATTTTACTTCTCCTAGCTCAAGCAGGAACTCCTAGCTGCCGGCCACCTTTCCCTCATGAGTCAGGAAAACATTTCCTATTCAACACGGGTTTGGACTTTCCTGAAATAAAAATAAGAAAATTAGAAACTAGGAAAGAGGAAAGATGGAATCCTAATCAAGACAGAAATCCTGAGTAAACAAGGATTTCCAACACTTAGCACAATTTCAACACCAAATTATTCAAATCCGAAAATACTATGCATTCTAACACTAAAACCTACATATTTCTACATTAAGCAATTATTCTACACTAGACACAAATATAAAGCTAAAACAACTAAATAGGAATTAACAAAGGGTAAATAAAGGGTATAAACATATTAAGAACGTCACACTTTGTGCTCCTATCAATGTGCTCTCAAACGGGATTAGGGCCCTAACCAGAGGCATAAGGTGAAGATTGTAGGTGTGAACAATGTACATTAATATATCTTATATATGTATAATAGTTAAGTATACAGTTCCTATCTAGAGCGAAGCTTCACTTCGAAATTAAAATGTAAAGTTCCTTATTTGACTCACTTTTCAGTCATATTTCCACATCTCTATCGTTCAGTTTGTAGAACATAATGCATAGATCACTCATGCCAAGTTTCATTGAATTTGATGATCGTGAAGACACCGAATTAGATTAAATCGACGAACGGACCATAAATTTGTCTATTCAGAACTATTTGTGTAAATAACGATTATGAAAACCCAAACGATCATCAAATTCAATGAAACTTGGCAGAAGTGATCTATGCATTAGGTTATACAAACTGAATGGTGGAGATGTGGAAATATGACCCAAAAATGAGTCAAATAAGGAACTCACACTTTAATTTCAAAGTGAAGCTTCGCTCTGGATAGGAACTGGTTAAGTATATATTTATATTTCTCGTTTAATATTAACGATTTTTTGACAACTATATTTTTGTTTCCTGTTATTATAGTGTACAACATGGATAAGAGCTGGATACAATTAGGGAGAGGGTCCCCTCTTTATATGAGAGGCATTTTTGATTTTCTTGAGTTCGTGCGTCTACATAGTCCTCCAGACAAAGTTATTCACATATGTCCATGCAACAAATGTCTCAATCGGAAACTAGTAACATATGAATACATGTATTCTCACCTGGCACTAAACGGTACTTGTCCTAGTTATACCACATGGACATGGCACGGCAAAAATCAAGTTCAAATGCCTACACTTGCAGAAATTCAAGCACAACATAATCAGCAGGAAGGATCTTCCAATACTAGTTACGGGGACCTTGCTGTGATGAATCTCTTAAACGATGTTTTCCCGTTCGCCGCCTCAAGATATCAGAAAAATGTTGTTTATTACAACGCCTCTGACACATTCCCTAATGTCTCCCACATTGACTACAACAATGATTATGATAAGTATAACAGGCTTGTACGGGAAGTACAAACCCCATTATATCCTAGCAGTGAGCATACTGTGTTGGGTACCGTCATGGAGCAAATGATGATAAAAAACAAGCGGGGAAAGAGTAAAGTATGTTTTGATGAGGATATTGCCAGGAAAATTTCGACCAAGTAAAAAGGATTTTGGCTGACCTCGGTCTTGATCACCAAAAGATAGACACTTGCGTCAATAACTGCATCTTGTATTACAAAGATAACAAGGATGAAGTTGAGTGCCCACACTGCTACGAGCCAATGTATAAAGCTTCCACTTCATCTAAATAGAAAAACATGCCCATTCCTAGGAAAGTTCTTCGTTACTTCCCATTGGGTCCTCATTTGCAGCGTCTGTACATGTCTTCACATACGGCCAAGCATATGAGATGACACCAGGCAAGGCACCAAGGAGAGCACAGGATAGATCCGGATAATCTCACACACCCCACAGACGGGGAGGCTTAGAAGCACTTTGACCGTTCTTTTCCCGAATTTGCTGGAGACTGTCGAAATGTCAGACTCGGACTTGCAACAGACGGATTCAATCCTACTGGAAACATGAATTTGTCTTACAACATTTGGCCTGTGATAGTCTTTCCGTACAATCTACCTCCCAACATGTGTATGAGGAAGGAGAACAATTTTCTTACGCTTATGGTTCCAGGGCCGTATTCTCCAGGAAAGTGCTTGGATGTGTACATGAGACCATTAATTGACGAGCTGCATGAGTTATGGAAAAATGGATTCCCTACTTTTGACAGGCATGGTCAAACTTCATTCATGATGAAAGCAGCTGTTATTTGGACCATCAGTGATTTTTCAGCTTACGGGATGTTGTCTGCCCAATAAACTAAGAGGTACAAGGCTTGCCCGGTATGTTTAGATGACGTCAATTCTAGTCGCCACGACGACAAAATTTTTTTATTAGGATCTGTAGACATCTTGACGAGGATCACGAGTGACGGTGGGATGCTGAGGCATTTGATGAGACTGAGGAGTATAATCCAAAACCCCTAGGGAGGTCTGGTGAGTGGATTTTGGAGAGGCTTACCAGCACTGGTTTGTATATTTGAGCACTAGTAAAGAAGTAACTGACTTGAATCCTCCACGCCTGATGAGTTTAAATATTGGACGCACAAAAGTGTATTCTTTGAATTGCTTTACTGGTCGACCTTGAAAATCAAACACAACTTGGACGTCATGCACATAGAGAAGAATGTTTGTGACAGTGTTCTTTGAACAATTCTGAATCTCAAAGATAAGAACAAGAACACCCCCAAAGCCCATGTTGACCTTAAGAAAATGGGTATACGCCCTAAGCTATGGCTAGTAGAGAACAAAAAAAACAAATAAAGCCATAATGCCGGAAGCAGGATACATAGTCCATCCTCAAAATAAGGCGGAAGTGTTTCAGTGGCTTCATGACGTTAAGTATCCTCACGAGTATGCAGGGAATATCGCTCGATGTGTTAAGATGGGGGAAAATAAGATTACTAGGTTGAAGACTCATGACTGTCATGTTTTGCTGCAACGTCTTCTTCCCGTGGTCATTAGACCGTATTTGCAAAGTGATGTGGTTGACACTTTAGTGGCTTTGTCAAAGTTCTTTCAGAGGATATGCGCTAAAGAGCTTAAAAAGTCTGATGTTCGGTCATTGCAAGAAAACATTGTGTACATCATGTGCAAGCTAGAGAGGATCTTTCCCCCAACTTTCTTTGACATCATGATTCACCTCATGATTCACCTTCCCGAACAAGTGTTGCTTACTAGTCCGGTACAGCATACCTGGTGCTATCCAAATGAGAGGTATACACTTATATTTATTCTAATTAATCATCGATCCTTTCAAATTAAGATAATTTTTAAAAAAAATTTATTGTAAGAGAATAAATTCTGTTTTGCAGGCAACTAGGGGATTTCAAGAAGAAGAACAAAAACAAACGTTTCCCTGAAGGGTCAATCACAGCGGCATACATTCAGGCTGAGTGCGTAATTTACTGCAACGCATATCTCAATGATGAAGACACATTAGGGGAATCATCTGGAGCGGGTAGTAGCCAATAATTCAATTTATCAGTTGTTTCCAACGATGTTCAACCGTATGGCAGGCTAAGTAATTCTGAAAGATTAAGTAATGCTGAGATCAAAGAGGCTCATTGGTCTGTCCTTCAACATTGCGAAGAAGCCGAGCGGTACTTGAAGTCCCATTTGGAAAGGCAGGGTAACGAAGCCATACACAAGAGAGATTTTTCTGATAACTTCCCTATTTGGGTACCTCGTCTATCTCTATATATTTGGAGTTACATAAATTAAATATATGTTGCTTTTTAATGTTACATAATGTAACAACGTTGCTCTTAAAATTGTTACAGATGATGCACATTCTACAACATTTTTCTGCTTCTTACGACCCGGAGTTGTACTTGTTGATTGGAGGACCCCAAAGCCACAGAGTTCATGCTGGATGTTTTGTGAACGGTATTAAGTTTGTGACGTCAGAACGAGATGAAGGCCATGTCAACCAAAACGATGGAGTCATGGTTGAGGGTCTGGGTTTCAACTACTACGAGGTTCTTGTTAGTGTCATCGAACTAATCTACGGCAACCGTATGCCAGTCGTGTTGTTCAAGTGCAAATGGTTCAATACTGACCCAACCAGATGAAGGAGTACAATTCTGGATCATGGCTTGTTATCAGTGGACTCAAACAGTGTATGGTATGATAATGAACCGTTTATTCTTGCCACCATGGCGAAACAAGTGTTTTATCTTGATGATCCGGCTATGGGTGAGGGTTGGAAAGTGGTGCAGGTGATGTCACATAGGAATATTTGGAGTGCAGCTACACTGGGAGGGGATGATGAGAGTGGGCCCAGTGAACCAATAACAACTGATCAACCGAATGAACCATATCAAGAGGATTCTCCACATGTAGTCCCTGATACTGAGGATATTCGTGTCATCAACCAACACGTTCCGGATATCATAGGTTATCTTCCAATTACACCATCTGAACTGATCTCACTACAACATCGCCACCCCAGTCATGATGACGACGGCTTCATAGACGACGAATACATAGAGGATGATGAGTATTCTGACCAAACTGAGGAGGATGATGATTCAGATGACTCAGATTATTATGAGTACGACTAGTATATATTACGATTATTGTACGATTAGTATATATTACGATTATTCGGACGACTCTGACTATCATATGTATTTTTAAATTTATAATTATATTATGTTACATAAATTAAATATATGTTGCTTTTTAATGTTACATAATGTAACAACGTTGCTCTTAAAATTGTTACAGATGATGCACATTCAACAGGAGTTTCCTGCTTCTTACGACCCAGAGTTGCACTTATTGGCTGGAGGACCCCAAAACCACAGAGTTCGTGCTGGATATTTTGTGAACGGTGTTAAGTTTGTGACGTCAGAACGAGATGAAGGCCATGTCACCCAAAACAATGGAGTCATGGTTGAGGGTCTGGGTTTCAACTACTACGGGGTTCTTGTTAGTGTCATCGAACTAATCTACGGCAACCGTATGTCAGTCGTGTTGTTCAAGTGCAAATGGTTCAATACTGACCCAACCAGACAGAGTACAATTTTGGATCGTGGCTTGTTATCAATGGACTCAAACAGTGTATGGTATGAGAATGAGCCGTTTATTCTTGCCACAATAGCGAAACAAGTGTTTTATCTTGATAATCTGGCTATGGGTGAGGGTTGGAAAGTGATGCAGGTGATGTCACATAGGAATATTTGGAGTGCAGCTGTCAAGACTCACCCCGAATTTCACTCTAAAATCCGAAGTAACTCTTACGGGGTCCACCTCCATAAAAAATTTACCGAAAAAAATTTCGGCATAACCTCCCTTGAAAATGGACAACCCTATCCTAAAAGATTTAAATAACACTCCTAACACAACCAACCAACCTCAACTCCTGGAGCCACCGGCTCCTACAAAATCAACCACCACAACACAATAATAAAACCATTTCTAATCCATCATATAAATACCCAGAATAATATAACAAACTTTAACTTTCAAATATTCCAAATTTAAATCTAAGACTTAGCACACATCATCCTTAAGGTAATCAGAGCTGCTAAAACTAGAGGAAACAAGAAAATGCGCCGGTAGGTTAACATGTAACCTACTAGTGAAAGGTGGTGGAGAAATTAGTGACTATGCCTCGCCTCCTACTAGCTCCAACCCGCACTCTGCAGACTGGACATTTTAAAACAAAGGCCCAGGGGAAAACATTCGAAAAAGTTAGAGTGAGTAGACAAAAATAAATAGATAAAATATTTATGCTTTCCCAATTTAATTTCCAAAGAAATTAAATGATTAAATGTATGCCTCAAGCTATAAATTTCATCTCTTAAATATCGAGCCTCTCAAACTCAATAATATAAATCCATCAATATGTATATATATATATATGTATGTATCTACACACGTCCATACTCCTTGTATGAGTTCTTATGAAAAATATGAGAAAATAGAAACTCATACAAGGCTACTACGCTTGCGTCTAACGCTCACGTCACGCCTTAATGCGGTGCTACACTACGCCATTAAAGTGAACGGACGGGTGTATAAATATGTGATCATACCCCCTATATGAATTAGACACTCATATAGGGCTACTACGCTCTCGTCTAACGTTCACGTCACACCATAATGCGGTTATATACTACGTCATTAAGGTGGACAGACACATATGGCTAGCTAGCATTTATATACATACTCTCCTCATAAATATATAATAATCTTCACCGAAAAAATCTCATTTTCGGTAACTCTCCAAAAGAAATAAAATCGTCAAAATAAAATGACGTCAAAGGCTCCAACAAAAGAAATTAATCAACAATGAACCATAGCATGCATAATATTTAAAATAAAAATCCACTCACAAATTAGGTCTAAGCCTGATGTCGATCTGAGGCCTCTTCTGCTCGAGCCTCCTCACGTCATGTTCCAAGATATATAATTAATTTCCCAACTGAAAATCCAATGTTTACACAAAAAGGCAAAAATTAAACGTGAGTCTCAATCACACTCATCCTTGCCAACTTCGCCATTCTTAACTCAATATGGTCCAAACTTCACCGAATAAACCAGCAGCCTTAATTTAACCTTCTACATATTATATGACTTTAAATCCAACGGCCGGATTCTACCTTATTAATCCGTCAAAATTACCAAACTTTAAAAATTTCCAAACCTATCCAAAACTTCTCCAAAAATTCTAGAATTCACATCAATAACTCCCCTTAATAATACCAATCTAAAACCATGAAAATCTCCTAAACAGCGGCCGGAGGCCGACTCCGGCGACCTCCAATACCTACCAAATTTTTACAGCAGCTTCCTCTCAACCCCTCTACAACTTTCCGAACTAGCACAAACACCAATTCCAAGCCTAACTAGGTCAATCGAACGAAAACACCACAAAAAGCCCTAGAACTTCAACTCCAAAATTCTCCTTACCTAGCTCAAGAGGGAGGAAAATCTTTGGAGGAATGAACGTACGGGAGGAGAGCTTCCTTTTGAGCCTAGCAGCTCCAGCTATGGCGGCCGGAGGAGGAAGTTCTGGCGACGGGAAGTTTTGGGCAGTCGAGGCTTCCGGCGAGTTTTTCTCCCGATCGGCGGTGCTAGGGAGCCTCTCACCAGTCTAGGAAGGGAGCTGGGTTGGAGGCCGACCGATCGGGACCGGTGCGACGGTCTCAAGCGGCCGGACAACGACGGACGGGCGACTAAAAGTCTGGTAGGGAGAGGGCTTGGGGAAGAGGGAGAGAAGAGAAAGAGACAGTGGGCTTTTTCCACTAAAATGTGACCTGGTCCACTCCGTACACTAATACAGAAGAAGTTTCCATAACGTTTTTCAAACGTCATTATAGAGGTTTCATAACATTTATCAAACGTCATCTATTTCGTCGTCTTAACTCTAGTCATAGATTCCATACCTTTTTAATGACGTTGGAAAAACGTCATGAAATACCTTTAATGACGTCCGTTAAGTGTCATGAAATTGTTTCAATGACGTTTCTAAACGTCATGAAAGACTTCTTCCACGACATTTTCCAAGTGTCATTGAAAATAATTCACGGCATTTATGAACCGTCACTGAAAAATTATCATGACAATTTCCAAACGTCATTAATTGTTTTTCATATTTAAAAAAATATATAATTTCTGATTAAATTAAATAATCCATTATATTTTTATACACAAATGGAGAAACAAATTCTATTAATGCATCATTTAGTTCCACTATATCAAAGCATATCCAAACGAAAATACAAAAATTGATGGTGGGGGTGCAGCTACATAAGAAGCACCATTGGAAGTATTGGTGGTGTGCCCAGGAACTGATGGTAGAGCACTCAAGTGGGAGGCCTCACTGGCAAATTTAGTTGACAAGGCATCACAAGAGCCCTAGGTGGAGCCATCGTTTGTTGGTTCACTCCTGTCAACAAAGATTGAAACAAACCCACATCAACAACAATAAAGACTTCAAACATTATACAGAATGTGATTTTGCACCAATTGCTTGTTTATTTTTACTAGTCTTCCCTAACAGCAGCCAATGTTATCCTATTAAATTACAACAAAAACTATTTATAAAAAAATGACATTCATAGTCATCACAAAACAAAGGAGGAGCAATATATTGCAAAGGAACAACATCTTACTTTAAAGAAATACATTACTCCTCCATTTCAGCAAGTATCTGCATCCATATTATAGTGTCAATAGTTAGAGAAAAAAAATCTAGCCGATTTGAGTAAAAAACTACACCCGTAAAGAAAGAGGAAAATAATGCACAAATTCATTAACAAGCACCTCTAGGGAGTGGCGAATACATTCCCATCGTTGACTGTATTCCTCCTGTAACAAATAGAAGAGATCAGATAGAGGTAAGTAAGTCAGCTTCAGCCTAGTTCTTAAAACTTTACAGGTCTACATAAACGATAGGAAACAATAACAAAGTTAGATTTTTTTTATAATGGGAACTGACAGACGCCTGCTTCAAATTGATGCAATACCCACCTCCTTCATCCTACAAATGGAATTGCATTCACATTCTCATTACCAATCAATCCACAACCGTACCAAAACTTACAGAAGATGCAGAGAGAAATTTATACCAAAAACCACAAAGAACCAACCAAATCCACAAAACCCATTGATTATCTTGATACCCAACCAATCCTATAATCCAATTGAAGCACAGAATTCTAACACAAACCCTAAATCAAACAAAAATTGAAGCAGATCTACGTTTTGTTTTAAAGGAGAAAAATGATACCATCTTTTGTGGAAACCGATCCTGCCAAAATCCAAGAAAAGAATTTAGGCTGTGATGAGCCTCCGCCTCCAAATCCTGAAACGGGAGCCATAGAGATGAGAGAGGGCAACCCAAACCCAAAACGAGATGCTAAGCTTATGCCATTCTTTTACTCTCAACCGCACCCACAAACTTCCTATCACAGAATGCAATTTCAAGTGTAAGGTTCAGAAATTACCTCGAATCCCTAATCTCTCACTCTCTCCTCTGATTGTAAAATTCTTCTTTTCCGGCAAAACGATGTTAGCTGCGGTGTGGGTTCGGGTCAGGAGTGACTGCTTGAGCTTGAGAGGAGAGGGTTGAGACCGGAAAGGTGCATGAAGGCTTTGAGCTTGAGAGGGTTGGAGTGACTTGGAAATGGTAGAGGAGAGGCCGAGAGTGGAGGAAACCGCCTGGATTTACGAGGCGGCGAGAGAGAGAGAGAGAGAGGAGAGAGAGAGAGAGAGTTGTGCGGCCGAGTGAAGGATAACAAAAATGAGGAAGAGAAGTAGGGTTTTAAGTTTTGGTGAAACCTTTGTTTAATTTAATTGTCCGAAAAGTAAAAGTTGAAAACTTAAAATTAAGGAACAGAGAAATTTGATTTTTGGAGAAAAATAAGACGGAATTAAGTGAAAATTTTGGAACTGGGTAAAACTTTTCATGACGTTTTGTAACGTCATGGCTCGTTAGTCACTTAATAATGTTTATCAAACGCTATTAAAATATTTTTTATGACATTTTTTAATTGTCATGGCTCATTTTTATTCATAACATTTTTGAAACGTCATGGAAATACTTTTAATGACGTTTGGTAATCGTCATAAGAAAGATGACACATGAAAAACGTTATTAAATAGTGAGATCTATAATGACATTTAACAAACGTCATAAACTTCGGACGAAATTTAGATCCATGACGTTTGCTTCTAAAAACGTCATGGAAAAAACTTTTAATGATGTTTTTGGGCAAACGTCATAAATTTGTTGTCATTAAAACTATTTTTGTAGTAGCGTTAATACCCACACTTCAATTAAACCCAACTCCAAAATAACACCACAAAATAATACCCCAATGAAAATTACCTTTTACTAGCTAAAATTTACTATTTTTACCGTCGTCACATTTTTCTCCTACGAATAATTCTCCGACCTAATCGTCTCTCAAAACCCCTCTAGGGACCAAAAAACTACAAATTTATTGACAGAGACGATAAAATTCTTATTAATACCAAGCTAGTAAATAAGGTAAAAATTAAGAGTCGAGATGTGACAGCAGCTACACTGGGAGGGGATGATGAGAGTGGGCCTAGTGAACCAACAACTGATCAACTGAATGAACCATATCAAGAGGAATCTCCACATGTAGTCCCTGATACTGAGAATATTCGTGTCAACAACTAACAAGTTCCGGCTATCATAGGTTACATTCCAGTTACACCATCTGAACTAAACTCGCTACAACGCAACCCCAATCATGATGACGACGGCTTCATAGATGACGAATACGATGATGAGTATTCTGACCAAACTGAGAAAGATGATGATTCGGACGACTCAGATTATCATGAGTACGATTAATGTACTTGTTCAATATTATTGTGGATTTCGATCAGTCTAATCTACTTATATATTTTTAATTAATACATATATTATTGTAGATAGTTATTAGTTAGTGGTCATTCTTGTAATTAGCCGACTGGGGTGGTTATTGTAATTTACATCATGGCCTCATCTCTATATAAGAGAGAGTTCTCAACTCAATAAAATACACACATATTCCCTCATTCTTATTCTAAGTGTCGTTCCTCTTCTCTCTCAATCTCTTGTATTTTATGTTTTACAACATATATGTATTTTTAAATTAACTTGTAACCATTAATTAATTATTCATGCAAATTCCCTATTTTTAATTTCTACATCTGTAATTTTTAAAATGCATATGTATGTATTTTTATGTACGAATACTTACGTGGTGTAAGTACAGTTGGGTTTAGTTTGATAAGTTACACGAAAATACTCGGATGTAAATATAATAAAACGTTCAAAAAAATTTTAAAAAATACTTAGTCGACGGAAATTGAATAATTCGTCGCTTTAGTACTTCTAAGGCTTAGGATCCGCGAAATATTAGGCGGGTAAATAAAATTTTATGTTACTTAGGCGACGAAAATTGAATAAGTCGTCGGCTTGGTCGAACCAACTTGACGGAATTGGAATATGTCGTCCGCTATGTATGACTAAGGCGACGGAAGGTGGTTTTTTCTGTCGCCTAGGATCCTGAAATATTAGGCGGGTGAATTTTGCGTCTGTTTTTTGCCAAAATTTAATTTGTTAGGCGACGAATATTTTATTTAGCCGACGGAAATCGATACAGACTAAACACTTAGTCTTTTCTTGGTCCGAAACCCACTCTAATCCTTAAATAACTTCGAACAAAAATAGAGCTGCGCCACTCCTCCGCCCACCGCCTCCGCCAACCGCCTCGACCTATCGAAGTGCACATCCACCCATCGGCAACTGCATCTAGTGATCAAGAGACTCATCGCAACCGCGCGCATCCACCCACCTCATCCACTAATCGCCACCGAATTCACCCAGCACTCTGATCTCGCTGCTCCCACCTTCTCACTGCCTCCCGTCTCGCCACCGCATCAACCCTAAATCCCCGGTATTGAGGTCTGTATTCGATCTCTCATATATTAGCTCAACTCTGTACTCATTCCGAACCAAAGCTTCAATCTTTAATGACTACTCTTACTTGTTGAATGAAAGATTTGACAGAAACTGAATTCACTCATCATTAGTATCAAAACCAACATGTTATTGTTGTGATTGTTGTGCCTTTTTGAGTCCTAGAGTGCCCATAAGCCCTTGTTACTTGTATGGGTTGAGGCAGTGGTCATTGCTTCAGTGGAGAAGTTCTAGAAGGTTGACATTGAATGGCAGGGACCGGGTTTGTTAGCGGGTTTAGGAATGTGGGCTGGGTCCGGATTGTTGTGAGCTGTATTGGGGAGTTGGGGAGAGGAGTGGTTATAATAGGGTTGGGAGGAGAGGGAAGGGGAGATGTGGGTGTGGGGTTGATGAGGAAGGGGAGAGTGAGGTTTGCGATTCCGAGGGGTTTAGTGATGTTGAGGCTGTGTGTGAGTTTGTTGAGTGAGGAAGTGAGGGAGGAGTGTTTTGGTAGGGGGAGGAATGGGTTTAAGAGAGTAGGGGTTGAAGGGAGGAGAGGAGAAATGTGGGTTTGTCGAAGAGGGTTGAAGAGGAGAGTAGGAGAGTTTGGGTGGTGGTAAGAGAAATGTGAGTTTGTCGATCCATTTGCATATGTTGAATATACGTTAAATCTGTATACTATTTTTTTTTTAAATTATCAAAAAATAAATAAAAATACATCTATACATTATATCTTCTGCTTAAGTGACTGGTGGCTTTTGTTAGTGTTTTATGTATCCACAATGCATCAAGTCTAAAAAAAAAAATCAGGGGCTGAAAAAGGACAAGTGGTTTGTTATTCATGTATGTTTTTCTATGAATATATTTTTCATAATCTTATCTATTACTCACATAAGATTATTGTGGACTAACAATTGTGTGTTATTCATGTGCAAGATGGTGATCGTGGGGAAGAGGAAGGACCAAGCTACTAAGGCCAATGCTTTGATGGAGTTTATACGGTAGAGCGTCGGCTCAGCTAGCAGTAGCAGCCACCCTTCCCCCATGTCGGCTGAGACAGTACTACCAGGGGCTCCCCCCTTGATCGTGCGACCCTCTATCGTTGACATTACTTCAACGGGATCTCCATCATCTACATCGACACTCGAATCTGCAAGACGCATCGTCGGCAGCGCTCGTTTGAAAGTTAGAAGCCTAACATGTAAATATATTAATTCCTCTTATACTTGTATTAATTTATAAGGGGTGCCTGCATACGTGCCCCAGGTGCCTGCATACACACCCCTGCTTACTGCTTACCTTTGAAGTGTTACTGTTTTAGGTGTTAATGGAAATGTGAGCAAGCTTGTTTATTAATTGATGTATTTGTCTTGTAGCATTAAATATCCTAATGTTTTGTATATATATTAATTGTAGCTCCGGCCCCAAAAAAGAAGCGGGGTTTATGTTCTGGAAAGAAGGCGGAGGATATCGTTGCACAAACGGGGCAGAAGATCAAGCTGGAGTATTGCCCCCGTGTAAAAGGCCTAGCGTGAGGGGGATAACAACTTGGTGGCACATGATATCGGTTCTGCCATACGGAGTCTGGTGAGAATGAGGGCAAGGACGTTCTACGACCTTGACCAGGAGGAGACGTGGAAGGTGTGGAATGCAATGTCAGTAAGTAACTGAAAACAGTTGGAAAAGTAAATTCACTTAATTACATTTTTTTATTTTATTTTTCACTGCTTAACATGAGAATTTTTTTTTTATTTGTTATTTAGCCGAAGTACGAGTGTGATGAAAATGATGAGCCAATGTTCGATTGGATACTGAAGAGGGCCTGCTGGGCTTGCTGTTCTGGCATACACCACGGTAGTATAGGCAGCCTGAGCAGCTGCTGCTCCCGTAGTCTCTGAACTTCTGACTCTAGCTGAGTCGTCCTGTTGCTGGTCAAGGCTGCCTTTCGTTGAAATCCTGGAGTGGTCTTCAGGACCCCCCGCTCTTCTTTCCTAGACCCGGCCCCGAGTAGAAGTTGTTTCCTCGCGGTGGGAAAGCTGTGCCAATAATCCTCCCCAACCCTCGGATCCGAAATTTCGATCCGGGACATGGCTTCAAACATCTCTTCCTCCTACGTGTCCGGCCATGTCTCCCTCACTATAACACTCATCACCTCGTCACTAGCCTCCCTCACCTTCGCCTAATTAGATAGGAAAAAAATGATTAATTAACATTTTGACATATCTATAAGTAAAATTAAAAATTTAAAAACGTAAGATGACTTACAATATCCTCCTACGCGTCAGGATATGCCTTCTCGTACGTATAGACGTACCGGTTGAATTCTGAATGTTCCCTGGCCGCCTCGTCCATGAAGACAGTGAACGATTTAGAACCGGCATGATGGTTCCTTGTGTTGTGTTGCCGGTTCTGAGCATTCGCCCGGGAAACGGCCTTTAAAGAAAAAAATAAACTATTAGTAAAATATTTAAAAACGACGTACTTAATGACAAATTAACTAATTAATTTTTTTAAATACCTGTTTATGAGGGTTGTTGAATTCTGATGTCAGAAGCCAACGCCACTCGTACTCCCTGTACTGGAACTCAGTTGGGGTACCAGAACGTGCATTCGTGCGTAGTCCAGTGGGTCCGCAACTCGTTCTTCCACTCTTTGTACCTACAGATACAACAAAAATATTAGAAATATTATTAATATCACATACAATTTTGTTTTTTCATTAACTTCCCAACGTACCTTCCCCATGCACAACGTCCGCTCAATTGTTCTTCAGGTGCTCGGGAACGTCAACCAGACCTGCATTTAACCGTTTATTAGTTTAGTTTTTGAGAAATCAACAATGTAATACATAATATTATTGAGGCATTTTGTAAACTCACCGACATCGCCTTGTGGACCATGTCCTTAACCTCCTGCGGGACCTCGCCCCAGTTTGATCATAACATAGGGACTCTATCCCTAATGAGCGCTCCCACACGGCCGAGTACGTCGACTTCGACTTCCCGCCCGATACTATGTGGCCATCCCCGTCAGTATCGAAGACGATCCTCCCTGAGGTATTGACGGTTTTCTCGAGAGCTTTCCCTATGACGGGGCCTCTCTTCTTCTTTGTCGGCTTCGCTCTGACGGTGCCTATCACATGATAAACCAAATTGATTATTAAAATCGGAGACCCTTATTATTAATTATAAGAAAACAAATCATTCATCTTTCATTACCTAAGGGCGATGCGGCGGACGCGACGGATTTCGTCTCTGTCGTCGATGATGATACCCTCACGAAATAAAAGGCGTATCAAAAGACACGAAACGGTACGCCGCTGATGGAGCCACTGGCAGGGGCAGTGGATAAATCGGTGTCCCTGAGCCATCAACTGCAGGTAAGGCCGGTATCATCTGCGGAAGGAACAGATGAGGCGGCGGCATATACCCCCAGATGACCCACCATCCGAAGCAGTAGGACCCGGAGTGGGGGCCCGGTGTATCTCAGGCATACGGGGTGCAGACACCTCCGTCTGGGTCTGAGGCCACAACTGCCTCGAGGAATGAGGGCGTCCCGCTGCCTCGATGAAGGGGGCACCTCCGGCTGCCTTTGCGCCGTCTCCAGAAGGTGGTACGTCTGGCTGTCATGAGGCCCCGAATCAGACCTTTGGCCCTTCGAACCCTTCGTCGATCTAAAATTACCGCTCATCCTGTTTAAAATATTAATTTGAATCAATGTTTTAAAAGGCTAAGGCGTAGCCGAGGCAATGACGCGAGAGTCTCACCAAGGTGCTTGCCTTGAGGCGTAAGGCGTAAGCCTTTTGAAAAAAAACTTGTATTCATGTCATTATTCATCCTATATATAGAACATATATTGCAATCAACATAACATTATATATTGTCATCTATTCCTAGTAAATACTCAAACAATGCAATTCAAACAAATCACCAAACATATTCATCTTGCTCTGGAATCAGCTAGCAAGGTTAAAAAAAAAAATCGAAATCTGTTATTAATGTGCGTACCTCAAATCAACGGCGACCGGCGGCTTGGACGATGCGGCTTGATGAGGCGGAATCCGTTTGTCGAGGTGGTGGTCGACTGGTCGACTGTGTTCGTATTGTGGAAGAGGGAGAGGGAGAGGGAGATCGGTGATGGTGATGGGCGAGCAACGGCGAGGCGGGCAAGCAGACTTCGGAAGACGAGCGACGGCGATGCGGGCGATGGACGAGCGACGGCGAGGCGGGCGAGCAGACTTCGGAAGACAAGCGACGGCGTCACGGTGAGGCGGGCGAGCTGGGTTTTTTAGGGTTTTTCGGGCGAGCGCTTTGGAGGCTGTCGAGCGCTGGGTTTAATTATGCACCCTATACCTTTAGCCGACGAAATTTTTATGTGGTCGGCTAAACCTATTAAATTCGTCGCCTTAATCTATGAAATTCGTCAGCTAAATAATAATGTCGTCGGCTATAGTACTTTTATACATTCGGCACAATGTGATTGTGATGATCAAATTGAGAAACCAAAATCCGACCGTCATATCTGACCATCATGATAAAACACAAGTATGGGGAAAAATTCAACTTGATCCGACAAGGTTAAGGACTCGATCCGGACAGTCAATCCCGTGAGTCAAACCCCTAAACGCACGGAAAAGGTTATTGGACCGTCTAAATTACGTATTTTGGCCAGGCCTTCAACTGAAAATAGTTTCAAATAGATGAGACGCAACAAGTTGTATAAAAATTCTACGGAAAATAACCACCGAAGATAGGGCTACCCATAGGGAGAAAGGATGGAAAATTGCATTGACCATAACGATCGGCACCGAGACTTTACTGGAATACCGTGAATTTTCAACCGTAGACGTATTTCACAATTCTGGTCATATCTTATTTCACAACATTTTTGCGTTTGAAGGTTCTACTTATAGTTTGTTTTTGAAATGGAACATTTACTTAACACTTGGTAAACAAGTTGTACAACATTAGTAGGCATGTTGTGATTGTGATGATCAAACTTTAGAAACGAAAATCCGACCGTCAGATCTGACCATCATGATAAAATACATGTATGGGAAAAAATTCAACTTGATCCGACAAGGTTAAGGGCTCAATCCGGACGGTCAATCCCGTGAGTCAAACCCCTAAACGCACGGAAAAGGTAATTGGACCATCTAAATTATGTATTTTGGCCGGACCTTCAACTGAAAATAGTTTCAAATCGATGAGACGCAATAAGTCGTATATTAGGGTATTCATCGGCTAAGGTTTAGGGTTAAAGCACTTTAGATTTGTAAATATAAGGCACTTTAGCCGATGAAATTAAAATTTCGTCAGCTAAAGAATTTTTAAAGTCGTCGGCTAAAGTTCACAGATAATAGCCGACGAAAAAATTCTTTAGCCGACGAAATTAAAATTTCGTCAGCTAAAGTTGACCATAGCCGACGAAAATTTAAATTAGCCGACGAAGGAAAATTTCGTCGGCTAACGTGGACTTTAGCCGACGAAAAAATAGTTCGTCGGCCTGATTTTTTTATTTTCGTCGGCCAAAGCCTTTCTTCTGGTAGTAATAAGACTGAGTTGTGTTTACAGTAATTGATTAGAGACTAGTAATTGACTTCTTTATTTGGACTGTTGAGGTACCCAAAACTTCAATCTTTTTTCATTATTTCTTATTCACTGAAGTAGATTTTGTCCTTGTGGAGTTGAATTTTATGATCATATTATTTGTTGTTTCAAGGACTTGTTAGCCTACATAAGAATAAGATCTATAATCAGAGTTGATCATTTAACTTGTGCTAGCTAAAGATCACTCCCACCTGGTTAGTTAATATTGAAATTACCAATAATTATATTGCAGTAGAAATCATGACAGAAACACATCACTGTTGGTCTGAGAGTGAAATTAGGAAACATATTGAGTCTTGATATGTCTTGTTGATGAAAGGGTGTTAGAAATGATTATTATTCTACATGCGCGCCCCAGGGTGTCTACATGCATGTTTCAGGGTGCATCCTGGGGCGCTCATGTAGGCACCTTGGGGCGCGCATGCAGACACCCCTGCTTACTGCTACTGATTTTTTTTTTTCAAGTGATTACTGCTTCAAGTGTTACTGTTTTAAGTGTTAATGGAATTGTTGAGCAAACTTGTTTATTAATTGATGTATTTTTAATGTAGAATGAAATGGTTGATGAGGTCAATAAACGAAAGAATGCATTTAAGGAACAACACCCTGACGCGACGGAGGAGGAGATTATGGAGAGTGTTCAGTCCCAACAAATTGAGGTGTTGGGTACGGTGCTCAAAACTCAAAAAGGAAAGGAGATCAGAGGGATGAGATGAGGAGGCGAGCGAGACTTGAGTCATTCTTCAAATAGTTCCACTTCACGTAGTCGTCCTCCTAGAGTTGATGAGCAGCAACTCCAAGAGATGCAGGAACCCTCTGAGCGGAGACTAAAGGAATCAGAGGAGCGTGCCAACAACAATTCCAAGAGGTCCAGCAGCATGCCCTGCATGCGGAGTCTATGTATAGCACTGTGCAGTCCGAATTTGCAGCTATATATGAGCGCCTAGGTATGCCACCTCCTCCTCCTCCTCCACAGTTTCCTCCTCCTCCTCTAGTTGTTTCTCCTCCTCCATGACGTGTCGCGTAACCGGGGTCAAACAACTTCAATTTAATTACCCTGCAATCGTAGTAATATGGACAAGTAGGGATCGTTCTAGCCGGGGAAACCAAAGGGCGATCGAAAGAAGAGAAACAAAACAACTTATAAACAAGTATTCACATATATACATCGAAATATTGGGGTTTAAGATTGATTAATTCCAACAAATAATCTACTGAAAATTAAACCTAAGATTATATATACAAGTGATCAACATACTCATGCAACACCTAACACGAAAAACCATCAAGAACACATAACAACTTCATGCAAGGCCGGGCAGCAATGTTCAAATTGTCCTAGACTCTAACCAATTCCGATTCTAACTAGAGCCTTTGCGGTTATCTAATTGTTAAGACTCCTCAAGTATTTAGAACCATCTTTGCGCTTGATCCTAAACATGAATGCTAACTCATTTAAAGACACGTTGCGTAGAGATTAAACAAGAAAACACTTTAGCACACGAATCAATCAGAAACATGATCTAAGGCATGGCGTCACTCATCCTATTAGCATGCAAATTATCAGAATTATATCCGCCCTAAGTTAATAACAAAGACCAAGACAACTTTGCGTATGAATCGATCCAAAATTATTATGGTAGATGAAACCGCACCTTAAGGACAACCATGGCCAATGCAGCCTCAAGGATTGATTTAGATGCACGAATTCATGACAATTAATCAATTAGAAATCAAAAACACATAAGAACATGCTACTGCCCCAAAACCTAAATCACGAAATCATCATATATTCAAGAAGTTACAAATCAAAACATAGAACAATCAAAGATCACAAAGAAATCCGAAAACCATGTTTGATAAATAAAACCAAAATCGAAAAGTATATTACAATAGAGTTCGAAACTATACAGAAAATAATACAAGAAGCCATGAGAAAATCACACTTTTACAACCTTGAAAGATTCGGCAAGTGTGGGGAAAATCGGTGGAAGGGTGGAAGGATGGAATGATTCTTATGGTTTGTGGTGGATGAATCGGCTAAGTAATTTTCTGTATAGAGTTTGGTAGAGTTTCGGCTATGCAATTGCAAGGGTAGTGATGATGATTTTCTGTACTTGAAATCGTGCTTTATATAGAGGAAAAACCCTAGAGAAGTCGGCCACAAAGCCTAAACCAAGTCGGTTTAGGTTTCCTAGTTCTTCTCAATTTCGGCAGAATGACCTCCGTCTGATGATTACGTCATAACTCCCTCTAGAAAATAGATATTGAGGTGATTCCAATTGATTTGGAAACTAGACTCCCGTAGCTCTCTATCCATATCTAGCACGTTTTCTGATTCATTGTGAGCTGTCTTGGAGAGTCCGTTGAAGTTGACAGACGTGCACAGGAATTCTCCCGATTTAATCCGGATTTGCAAGGCTTGGATATTCTTGAAATTCTGCCGAGTTTAGATCTTCTTCTCCATATTGGACTTGGTTTGGACCTCTCCTTCATGGACTAGGCTTCGTGGATCAGCTGCTCTGCTTCCCTTGGTCCATCAGGAACACTTCTCTCGGCACTCTTCTACATGTCACCTAAGTATCAGAGAAGTTAAATCAATTTGTGACAATTTTCTACATCATTCATTTATGTTTAACACGTTTTACACACAACTCTACCAAAAACTTTCGACTCTACATTATGACTCTATTTTACGACAATAAGAGATAATCAAAGTACAAATGGAGGTAATAACACATTAAAAATGTCGCATTTTATGCTCTTATCACTCCACATGTTTCCCCATAAAATAATGATGATCTAGGCGACAACATAGGATGAACAACAGTGCCCCTTGGCATTATTGATTTTGTAGTACTTCATTCATAGTTTAGCTAGATTGTATGAACAATTTTCTACCTATAACTAGTTCATTAATTATTTTGTGTATATATACGAACAATATTTGTCCATCTAGTTATCATGATCAATATATGAATATGTTTTCCAAATCCAGTGCTTCCGGTATATATGTATCTGTATGTGTTTGATTATTGTTACTTATTTGTAATTTTTGAAAACAGTGAATAAGGTAAAAAAACAAAAAGTAAATTTTTTTTTACCCTAAATAAAATCACTTAGGCGACGGAAATAGTAACATTCGTCGCCTAAGATAAACCACCTACCTGACGAATACAAATTGATCGTCAACTAAGAACTGATACGAATTCGTCAATTTAAAACTCTGCTGACGAATATTCTGTTGCCTAAGAACAATCAACATTCGTCTGTAAACATACATACCGACGACTATTTCATCGGCTAAGAACAATTTTGTATTCGTCGGCTAAGAATTCTTTCGATAAAACGTTCCGTCAACAGAGATTCGTATCGACGAATCGGTTTGTCGACAAGACAGGAAAAAATCCGTCGGGTATGAAATCTCTTAGTCAACGACTAACTTCATTTCCGTCGCCTAAGTGTCTACCTCACGACACTTAAGTGACGGAAAATTCGTCGGTCAAGATCCTAGGCGACGAAGAGTTAGTCTTAGGCGACGAGTTGTTTCCGTCGCCTAAGACTAGATTTCCTGTAGTGCACGTACACGTATAGGTTCCAAGTTTAAGTTCCAAATTCCTATATCAAAAGTCTAGAGTTAACTACCTAGGAAAATTCAATTACAATATAATCATTTGCACCCAAATGCATGCATAAAGTTTAGAGTTTAGGTATCCAAGCAATAAGCAAACAATCTTGTCTTTAAGTGGTTTTAGCTCACCACGCACACACGTACGTACACATGCATGGTGTGTTTTCATGCTCTTATTTTCCTAAAGGTAATCAATGTACGCAAAACATCATGTCAGGACAACATATTAACTCGGATTAATAACGTCTAATAATGCATGAAAATATTAAATTAGTCATAAGTGAGAATCATGACGATATGAAATTGCATTAATTATAAACAAAGGTATATCAATTAGGGCTGCCACTTGGTTTGGTAAATACCAAACCGATCGAAAACCGACCGAAAATTTATGATTTGGTAAACCAAATTTTGGTAATCGAAATCAAAAAAATCAAAACTGAGAAATACCGAAAAAGTTGGTTTGGTTTTTGGTAATACCGAATTTACCGAAATTCTAATTATTTAAGGACTTATATTTCTAAAAACACACAGACTAATATATTATCTCACGTTTTCAATTGTATATACCATTAGTAAAAAACAAGACAATGAATAGAAAAATTCAACTATACTTGGTAGCATTCGGGTCTCAATTAAAGCGATCAACTTTAATTCAACGTTACGTGTTATATAAAAACGCTCTTACCTACCCGTCTTAGTCGATTCATCACACACACACATAGACAAACCCACTTAGATGACATGTAACCGCCCATGTAAAAATTTAGGAATGTTTTTACCTCTCTTGATGATAGGGCTCCCCATAGGAAGCACAAGCGTAAATAGGTTTAGCCGCCTTGATCAAGGCCAAAACATTATCAAAAATACCTAATTTTTCTACCATAGTCGTATTTCACTATATTGATCACATCATAGTTCACAAGGTTTTTGAAAATTTTGCTTCCTCTTTGTAGTTGGTTCACAAAGATATACATATGCATATAACTTACTAAATAAGTTATACCACATTACCAGACATGTTGTAGTTCCAATGATTACAATTCACAAAATTAAAATTTGACCGTCTGATGTGATCATTATAGTATAATACAATTATGATAGAAAATTCAATTGTACTCAATAATGCTCGAGTCTTGATCAAAGCGGTCAACCATAATTTAACGTCACTTATTACACGAAAAAGCTTTTACTGCCCTTATGTGACTTATTTTGGTCGACTCTTCCACACACATACTTTCACATAGATGACACATAACTTGTTCATATAAAAATTTGGAAACATTTACATCTTGACTGTTTCGGTAGAAAATTAAACCATACTCGGTAACGTTTGGATCAGACTATCTTTTGTATATGTATTATCAGACTCTAGAAACTCAAGTGATATTTAAATTTTATAGTTTTGTATTGTTTTGTTATATTTTAAAAATATATTTGTTGTGAAGTTTGGTAATACCGAAAAACCGACATCCGAAGTTGGTAAGATTATCTCATACCGAAGTTTTTGGTTTGGTAATTGAAAGTCATATTTCATTACCGAAAGCTTTGGTTTTGAAGTTGGTAACGCCCATTACCGATTCGAACCGACCGAGTGGCAGCCCTAATATCAATACAAGTAAGCAGTTTAGTTAGCTTTCAACCAAGGAAGAAAATTTCGGTGATTACGGAAATTTCGACCATTTAAAATATGGAAATTTCGACGGAAATTTCGGGGAAATATCGATTGTAGTAAAAAAGTGAGAAAATTGACGGAAATTTGAAGAAAAACAAGGAAATTTTAAACCAAACTTTAAGAGATGTTTGTTTTCTATATTATGTACTATATTTGAAATGAAAACCTTGAATAAACATTGATCTATATGGAGTTGTAGTAAGTTAAGGTGAAAATGTTAGAGCTGAAATGTTAATAATTTTAAAAGTCTTTTTTTTTTTTTGAAAACACAAATGAAAGTTAGGTCATCACGTCTTATATACATATGATACATTTCACATGGAATTATATAAGTGCTTTAAAACCACGTAGAAGACCTATGAGGAACAAAATTTTCATTAGTATTGGTTGGAAATATTGGAAATATCAGGAAATATCGAGAAATATCAGGAAATATCGAGAAATATCGGAAAATATCGAGAAATATCGGAAAATATCGGAAAATATCGAGAGTTTCGGACGAGAAATGCTTGGGAGGGGAAAAATATATCGCTAGGTGAAAAAATCGAAAATTTCGACGAAATATCGCCGAAACTTTCGATTTTTTCTTCCTTGCTTTCAACACTAGCCCTAGGAAATTCACTACTCGCTCATTTCTAAAAAAACAAACTCAAACATCCTAAAATACATCAAAAGTAAAGAGTATAAAAAAGGTGTAGTCGGTTGTACATAAAACAGCCTCCCAAGCCAGTAAACCAACAGACATTCCACCACAACCGAGACCGTCCTAAGATTCCCGCCCATAAGCAGGATGGGCCGGGCTCAACCTCGGTGGTAACGCTGGGCTTGGAACGACTGCAGAAGGCATAGGGGAGGTCTATATTTGAAACAACAACAAATGTAAATGTCCCACATCGATTTCCAAGCAAAGTGAACCCACGCTGGGCCATAAATACGGCCTAGCCACCAGCTTGTCAGGTATCATTTACTACGCTGGTAATTACACTTCACCTACAAATTCTGACTTAATCATTAGAGGAGGAAAAAACCGGAAGCCCCCGGTCATTATTTTGTTCACAGGTCCTCGGGAAGGAAAGCTAATCACCCAGCGGACACGCCATTAGCTTCTGCAATCCTATCCGGGATTGTACAGAAACAAAGGGAAATGACTTATTCATGAAGATGATAGTAGTCGATACGGGTCATCAAAGTCATGAGTGGGGGGTGTATCCTTCTCCTTCCACCAAACCCTTGATGATGTAGAATGGTGACAAAGTTTCCAGTGATGATTTATGGTGACGGAGGGTTATGAAGGTGGAAATGGTAGCCGTGTAGAGAGTAAAGAGGATCTATGTGAGATGAAAATGAGAAGTGTATGTAGTCAAGTGTGAAAGTGAAGAATGGGTCTTGACTTCTCTAAAATATGATATCCCTTTGGTCTCATGGTGTGTAGATATGCCTTTAAACACTTGGTTCTCAAATGGTTCCAAAACGATATCGAGAGCCAATGAGTGTTGGCATGAATGACAAGACACTTGCCTGAGTAGATTCGCCATGCGCAAATTCGAGCCCGATTACTGGAGACATGTGGGACCCATATGACACAGTAAAAAGTGTTAGTATCTAGAGTGTTTGGGTCATCAAGAGGCCCGAATATGTAGAATGTATGCGGGCTTACAAGGCCAAACTTTGGGTCATCGGTGTCTTAATGCTAGATGTTGGTCGAGTTCCTATGACCACATGTGGTTCATAAGGTTCTTGGTTTGGTTGGCTACCTCCGCCCAGTCTATATACCGATTATAAAGAAAAAAAATGATATGGAGACAAAAGACGGTGTGTAATAAGAATTTTGAACTTTAATTGGTAGCACAAGTCTCTCATCATAAGTGACAGGTTATGAGTTCGACTCAAAATATACTTGTTGTGTCATATTAGTTGTTTATTTGATAAAAAAAATAACATATCAAAATAAACTAACTCATTACAAAGAATACAGTAGAGCCTAGATGGACACTATGTTGCTGCTCTATCCCGCCACATAGAACAAGCACAATCTGCTGGCATATATATGGAGGCAGAATCCATGAGAGCTGGGCTGGTTATAGCTATCCATCAACAATGAATGGAGATTGAGCTTGAGAGTCATTGTGCGATGGTACTACCAGCCCTAGCAAAGGAAGATATGGACTTGTCTGATGTTGGAGTGATTCTTGGTGATTGCAGGTGTACTATTTGCAAGCATTTAGTTTCATTTCACTAAGACATATCTTTCATGAAGCAAATGGTGTTGCACATAAATTAGCACACATTGTTAGTGTTACTTTGTGAAATGATTTTTGGATAGATGATACACCTGATATTATTCAGGATGTCCTTTTAAAGGATAGTAGTACGACATTTCGAGGTTTAGGCAATATGTCCCCCTCGATGTACTATCTAAATGATATTTATTATATACTAAAACAGGTACAACCCGGATACTATTCATAAGGACCCTTGCAAAGTTACTTTTCTGTCCCTATTTTTTGATTAATCATGAATTTGCCCTCGGGTAGAAATTACACATTTGCCCTTCCTGTTATGAAAAATCATAGCTTTGCCACAGCAGCCGGTTTCAGTCACAGCCCAGTAAAAGACCATTTTGCCCTTTCTCTCATCTCTTTTTACAATTTTGCCACTCAATTTTCAGATATTTTTCATTAAAGTTATAAAAATACTATTTTACCATAACTTAATTACTGATTGTCATATTTCCACTCTAGCCCTGCAGCAACGCAGGGGTCACTGCCTACTTAATAATACAATAGAAAAGAAGACTTCTCCGACCTAACAGCTAGGCTGGGAGCCTGCCTTAAAAAAAATATACAGTAGAACCTAGCTAGATATTAACACGTACATATGCACAGAGACGTTGATGATCCAGCAACCTAAAGTTGAGGTATATATAGAACTAGTGGTGTGGGTATTTCCTGGTCCATCTGCAGCAGCTTCTGAATGATCATAGGTCCACCACTGTCCTCTCTATGAATGCATATACTGGATTATACTAGCGGACCCTCGACACCATGTCTCCACTCTCGAGTCTTGACCCGCTGCTGCCCATCCGTGACAACTTGCATCTGTGCCTTTAGCCTTTAGGAGTTTTGGGTTCCTTCCTTGTTCATTGCTAGAAGGAAAAAAAAAAAAAAAAAAAGACTAATTTAACTAATTTACTACAGTTTTTATATTCTCATACATCATCGTTACGTTTTGTCTCTGCTTGAAGATGAGTGCA
Source organism: Fragaria nilgerrensis (assembly GCA_010134655.1). Classification (NCBI taxonomy): domain Eukaryota; kingdom Viridiplantae; phylum Streptophyta; class Magnoliopsida; order Rosales; family Rosaceae; genus Fragaria; species Fragaria nilgerrensis. Next base: position 39,498,687 of record CM020979.1, read on the forward strand.
TGGTAGCTAGGAATGAAGAATGAGCTTGATTCGGTTTGTCGTGCTGCCAAAGGACTCGAGGAGACTACTATTACCACCACAATACTAATCCTGATGAAGCAGAGATGAAGTCCTCTCCTGGTAATGAGCTTTTTGTAGGTAATCTGAATCCACTCTATACTGATGATGAGTTGTTGCACTTACTTTTTCATATTTTGGAACTGTGAAATCGACAACTACAATCCATGACCGCAATACTGAAGAAAGTTCATGCCATGGCTTCATAGAATTTGAAACCAAACAGGCATGTGAACAATATATGAAAGGATATCGTGTACAACTGAAGGTGACCAAAACTCCAAAAGTTCAACACAAGCAAGCAAAGAAAATTCAGCCCTGCACTCGAGAAATAATAGAGAGGCATCAAAGCTAGCTAGCTATCACTCCTATCAGCTTTGCAACAGAGAGAAACCATATAATATATATACAGATAAATAATTGTTCAAGGATAGGCCATTTCCACAGTTGCTACCAAAACCAGCTTTTATCAACAATCAATGTTAGTTGAAAAACTTGCACCAAATGGGTTTTGGTCCTATAACATTTGATAGTCGTGATGTATATATATATGTCCTTTGAACTTTATACAAAACCAGCATAACTTGGGCCTTAGTCAAACAATTCCCAATCTTGAGTTATCTTGGTAGAAGATTTCATTGAGGTTGGAGCATGCAGGCTTCCAACCCCCAATTCAAAACTCTGCCATTTTGTAGTCACCGAGACAGCGTTGCTACTCTTGCTGAACGGATTAGTGTTTCTTGCTTTTAGATTGTCGAGTGTGTCAACTAAACTCTGTACACGACGAACCTATCACAAAAGATGCACAATGTGATTCTCCATTGATCTATATAAAATCATAGTGAACTTTTAAAATGAAATCTCAAGTAGTTACTTCTGAGGCTTATGCAGACACTCTTCACGATATCTGTACTATGCTTGCTCAAATTTCGAGTCACTGCAAATAACATTCCCATTTTCCAGTTCTAGACCACCTATGTCATGAGCTAACTCTATTGCTAATTTCATACACTTGCAATCTATTAATAACATGATGCTAATATTTTCAAAGAATAAATGAGCACAAACAAACCTCTACCCGCCTCTGTACTTTTGCTTCTCCGTCTGCTTCAATGGAATCCAATTTGAGCAACTCCGCCATGAACAACTCTGTTAAGACCACACACTCCTTATCTGCGACCTTGGTACCATTGCAGAGTGTTCTCTCCATATCCACAATCTACAGTTATTGACAAACTAATTAGCTTATAGGATACCATACAGAGAAAAAATAAAAAATAAAAAATAAAACTTAGTCAAACAGCATATTGCAACCTTTTGAGAGAGCTTGTCAACTTGTGCTCTAACCTTGGCAACCTCTTCATAGGCTTTCAGTATACCTTGATTTTTGTTCATTTCCTCAAGTTTCTTCTCTTTGCTAGCCGGGTCTTCCAATAACATAATCTTAGACATATCTTTTACACCTGCGATGTGCAAACATTCAACATCATCCTTCTCTTTTCCTCTATACAACAATCTTTGCGCCTTTGGCTCTAAGCCAGTCTCATTGCAAGAACTCTCTTCAGATCGCCTTTCATTCAACCAAAATTAAACATAAGTAACGAAATGCTTAATGATAAACCACAAGTATCACAGTCTATCTAATTCCATAACATCCAAAATGCCAAGTCCAACACAAAAACGGTAAAGCAGAAGACCACGCTTTGGAAAAACAGAAATGTGTATCAGAATTCAGAAATGATATATGTTTTTAAAATTTTTTTAAAAAAAAACAAAGCAAAGAAACGATGATTAGCAGAACTCAAGAACCAAACTTTAGAGAACCCTGTTCCTACATTGGAATGTATAGACATATATATGAACCTAAAGATGCATGCATACAAACTCCTGATAAAAGAACTCCAGCTTTAACTTTGATCACTTTATCAAGTACAGCAATGCTCGTACCAAGAAACGTTCACGCATTTAAATGAAAAAATCAACTATATTGGCTTCAGATTCTCCATCAAGAACCCAAATTGAACACAGGGATTAGTTGATCCCAAAATTCAGTAAATGCCTACAATCATGAGGAAAGAACCAAAGAAGCCAGAAAGTAATGAATGCGATGATTACCAAAAGTTGATCGAGAATGTACAGTGACATCGTGGTAATAAGAATCATGAGAAACCTTGATCTTGATCATAGGCCCAGAAGAGGTATCGGCAGCATCTCGTTTTTGGACAAGCATGCCACGGGTCTGAGCTCCCAATCTATCTGCCTCTTATACCCATCTTTTTCCACACCACATTTTGATCTTTTTCTCATTCTCTACCGAATATAATGTCTGAAAATCATAAAAGGAGGGATTGGGAAATCGGAAAAGGTGTGGAGTTGGTTGAGAGAAAAGGATCGGTGTGACACTGTGATGGGTTTGAAGGTTGTGTAAGCAAAGAAAAGCGAGTTCAGGACAGGGACCTCTCTATGCAGACACCACAGCTAGCTGTTGGTCGGTACAACTCAAAAGTTGGTAAAGAGAGAGAGACTACAGCTCGAACTTGCACTCGTGCAACTACGTGAGCTAATTTATGGGCCTTATCGAAGACCTTACGTAACGGGTTTGAGCTTGGCATATCAAATTTAATTACAGGCTCTGGGTCGGGGTGGTTTCCTGTTGGTTTTGCATCAACGACAAATTTGTCAAACTAGGAAGGGATGGGTTTCTCTTTAAACCTAGCTTCGAATCGTCCGATTGCGGCGCATGTAAGAGTTGAGTGGGCTAAGCTATTAAAGGAGAGGATCAGCTTATAACTCGAGTAGATCAATCTGTACCAACTGATTTGAGTTATTTCCTTATCTTTCTAGATTTCCTATTGTAACTAGAGAGCTATACACGTAAGCCCTATTAGCTAGGGTTAGCAGATGTTAGGTTGTATATAAACCTCTTGTAAACTCGATTAACATATACAATACAAACACATTCACCAGAAGCATATTCACGCTTCTTTATGGTACCAGAGCCACGATCTGGGACCAAGCAGCTTTAAACCAAAAACCCTAAACACACAAACACAAATCCCGACTCACCATTATGATAGGTGACGAGCAGAAAGAGCTTGCTTTGTTGTTGAAGGAGAAATTCCTCAAGGATGAAGCCTCGGCCAGCAACGCACGCACACCGCAAGCATGGGATTATTCAAATCATCCTTTCTACATTCATCATTCGGACCAGCCTGGCATGATACTCGTGTCACAGTCCTTGATGGAGGATAACTACAATCAATGGTCTCAATCCATGAAAGAGGCTTTAAAGATCAAGAACAAAAGAGGTCTTATCAATGGAAGCAGCCCGAAGCCTGTAGACAAAGCGGACGAGCAGCTGCAATGGGAAAGATGCGACACTTTGGTGAAAACATGGCTTGTTGCTGCCATGTCTAAGCCGATTGCAAACAGTGTGAGTAATTGCAAGACGGCTAGGGCAGTTTGGGTTGAGTTAGAGGAGAGGTTTCGGCAAACAAACACAGTGCAACTTTTTAACATCGAAAACTCAATCCATGACTATGTGCAGGGCAGTGGAACTGTGACAACCTTCTTCACTGCATTGAAGGGCTTATGGGATGAACATGATGCCCTTTGTGACATGACAGGATGTGAGTGCGTAGAAGGGATCAAGATCAGTGAGTATGTGAAGAACCAAATGAATATGAAGTTCCTCAGGGGCCTTAATGATGATTATGCATCCCTGCGTAGTACTGTTGTTGCAATTGAGCCCCTGTCGAGTGTCAACAAGGCCTATTCTATGGCCTTGAGACACGAAAAGCAGGCAGCTGTAGCGGCAGGAGGGAAGTCACAGATGGTGGTTGAAGGTGTGGCTTATGCAGTTCAGAATGCAGGCAATGATGACAAAGAAAAGGCTGGAAAACCAAGTGTGCTAAATGTCACAAGACAAATCATGTGACCAAGAATTGTAAGGCACATCTCAAGTGCACGTTTTGCAATTGGAAGGGCCATACATTTGATGAGTGTAGAAAGAGGAAGAATGCCGAGGAGAAAGCTCAGAATTATTCTAAAGCCAACAGTGTGGCAGCAGGTTCTAGCTTGGAGAATGGGGCAGATTTTCCTTTTTCCAAGGAGTTTTGCCACCAACTCATTACACTGCTCAAACAAACCCGCACGGCAGAAGTGAATCATGTCGGTAATTCTACCTCTTGTGAAGAGTTGTCAGGTATAGCTTTACATACTTTACATACCGATATGAGTGATACCTGGATTCTAGACAGTGGAGCTATGTACCCATCATATTGTTTGTAACCCTAATCTACTCACTGATGCTTGTCCTGCAAGTAACCGATTTGTCAAGCTTCCTACTGGTAGTATAACTCGAGTCACTCACCTTGGCTTAGTTGTATTCTCACCTCACTTTATATTACACAATGTCCTTTGCGTACCTTTCTTTTACCTAAACTTGATTTCCGTGAGCAAATTAGCTTATGATTCCTTTTACATCACCATATTCCTTAAACAAGTTTGTTTCATACAGGACCTTCACTCAGGGAAAATGATTGGGATGGGATCTGAGAAGGATGGATTATACTGCCTCGACCAAGCTCAGCAGGCCACATGCAACTCTGTTGATGGCTCTACGTCTTCGCTTTGGCATCAACGCTTAGGTCATCCTTCGTCTAGAGTTTATCCTATGTTTCCCTTTCTAGCAAATAAATCTTGTGATGCAAGAAAGTGTCAAGTCTGTCCTTTAGCTAAACAAACTAGAAATTCATTTCCTTTGAGTTCAATTTCCAGCAAAACAGCTTTTGATTTAATTCATGTCGACATTTGGGGTGGCTACCATGAACCATCACTTTCTGGAGCAAAATACTTTCTTACTATTGGTGATGATTTTACACAGAGTGTATGGGTTTACCTTATGGTTCAAAAATCAGAAGCTAGACAACTTTTGGTTAATTTTGTTCATATGATCGACAATCAGTTTGATAAGCGCATTAAAATTGTGCGTAGTGACAATGGCCCTGAGTTCAATCACAAAGAATTTTATTCCTCAAAAGGCATTGTTCACCAAACTAGCTACGTCAACACACCACAACAAAATGGTGTCGTTGAACGTAAGCATCGACATTTACTCAATATGTCCAGGGCTTTGCTTTTTCAAGCTCATCTATTGAAATCATTTTGGGGAGATGCAATCCTTACTGCAGCCTATATGATCAATAGAACTCCCACACAGTTACTCCATGGCCATAGCCCCTTCGCAAAATTGTTCAACAAAACACCTCAATATGATCATCTCAAAGTCTTTGGCTGTTTGTGTTTTGCTTCAACACATCCTCTTAAGCCTACCAAGTTTGACCCTTGAGCCATTAAATGTTTATTTTTGGGTTATCCTCACGGGCAGAAAGGTTATAAGCTACTTGACCTTGAAACATATCGTATTTTTGTCTCCTGCGACGTCTCCTTCCATGAGGATGTGTTTCCTTATCCTGAGTACAATCCCAATTGGGTTTCTGCCTTGCATGAGCGCACAACTAGACCTAGGATTTCACTTGAAAATCAAAATCCTAGCTCGTCTCTTCCTAGGGTTTCTTCCGAACCGGCCAATCCTACCTCTCATTCTCCTCGTGTTTCATTCGACACTTCAACTCCTTGCTCATGAAACCCCACTCCTGTGTCAATCCCGTCGTCCAGTGCACACATCGAAACACAGTCTCCATTAGGGTTTTCGTCCTCACCAACTCTCACTAATGAACACGTCACAGACACCCTCGCTACAGAAACCCGAGTTTCCAACAGTCCACCACAACCAGCTTCCGCAACTCCACAGAGACGTTCCTCACGTCCAACTAAGTTACCTAACTTCTTGCATGACTACCACGTCGAGGCAGCTCTTCCTACTCGACCCATCTCGTCGTCTTCATTGAGCACAGGTATTTCCCATTCCCTCTCCACTGTACTATCATATAATCAGCTCTCACCATCTTATAAAGCCTTTACCGCTAATCTTATGCTCCACAAAGAACCTCAGTCTTATTCACAGGCAGTACAACATCAAGAATGGCACGATGCCATGAGTCTCGAAATCAAAGCCTTGGAGCAGAACCGTACTTGGAGCCTTGTACCTTTACCTCCTCACAAGAAACCTATTGGCTGTAAATGGGTTTATAAGATCAAGCTCCATCTTGATGGCTCTGTTGAACGTTACAAAGCGCGCCTTGTTGCAAAAGGTTATAGTCAAATCGAAGGAGTTGATTACCATGAAACTTTTGCACCGGTTGCCAAGCTCACAACAGTCTGCGTGCTCCTTAGTCTTGCAGCTTTGCGTGGTTGGCATCAATACCAACTTAATGTCAACAACGCCTTTCTTAATGGAGATCTTACCAAAGAGGTGTACATGAAGCTTCCTCCAGGTTTTGGCTGCAAGGGGGAGCAATGAGTTTGTAAACTGCATAAAAGTTTGTACGGCCTCAAGCAAACTTCAAGGCAGTGGTTCATCAAGTTATCTCATGCACTCAAAGCTGCCGGATTCTCACAAAGCAAATCAGATTATTCACTCTTCTGCCGAAACCACTCAGGCAAGTTCACGGTACTTCTTGTGTATGTAGATGACATTATCTTGGCTGGAAATTGTATTGAAGAAATTGCAGCTGCCAAGGCCTCTCTTGCAAAGCAGTTCAAGTTGAAGGATTTAGGGAAACTTAAATATTTCTTGGGCATCGAAGTAGCTCGATCAAGTAAAGGCATTAGCTTATGCCAAAGGAAGTATGCACTTGAAATATTAGAAGACACAGGGTTCCTAGCAGCAAAACCTTCTCGGTTTCCTGTAGATCAAAATCTTGTGCTCATGAAAGAAGGAGGAGAACTGCTTGCCGATGCTTCACAATACCGAAGATTGGTTGGAAGGATGATTTATTTGACCATTACAAGACCGGACTTGGTTTATCTAGTACACATCTTAAGTCAATTCATGGATAAACCGCGGCAACCACATCTAGATGCAGCTTATCAAGTGCTACAGTATGTCAAGCAAACTCCTGGTCAAGGCATTTTCTTACCAGCTAAAGGAAAGCTCGAGTTGATAGCCTACTATGATGCTGATTGGGCAAGGTGCAGAGACACAAGAAGATCTTTAATTGGTTATTGTGTGATGCTTGGAGCAGCACCGATTTCTTGGAGAATGAAGAAGCAAACTACTGTTTCTCGTTCAAGTGCAAAGGCTGAGTATCGGTCCATGGCCACCACATGTTGTGAGGTAACTTGGCTTCGAAACATTTTATGAGACTTGAATGCACCACAGTTAAGCCCTACTCAATTCTTTTGCGACAACCAAGCAGCTATCTACGTTGCTACTAATCCGGTATTTCACGAACGTACTAAACATATCGAGATTCATTGTCATGTTATAAGAGAAAAGATGCATGCAGGTGTGATCAAGGCTGCACACATTGGTACTAAAGAGCAGATTGCCGACTTATTTACCAAGTCATTGAGTACTGCACAGTTTGACACTCTTCTTAGCAAGTTAGGTGTCATCAATATACACTCTAACTTGAGGGGGAGTATTAAAGGAGAGGATCAGCTTATAACTCGAGTAGATCAATCTGTACCAACTGATTGAGTTGTTTCCTTATCTTTCTAGATTTCCTATTGTAACTAGAGAGCTATACATGTCAGCCCTATTAGCTAGGGTTAGGTTAGGTTGTATATAAACCTCTTGTAAACTCGATTAACATATACAATACAAACACATTCACCATAAGCATATTCACGCTTCTTTATAAGCGCTAAACAAAAACGCACATTTCCATTACATGATTTCCTTAACAGAGTCAATTCAACAACTCTGTCTAATATGACACAAGGCGTTATCCTCAAGACCTCAACGATTGTCATGGTTGTGTTTCAGTGATATGAGTTGATGATTGAGCAGTAGAACAGCTTTTTGATTACATTTTTCAATCTTAACCGTTCTGTTTTTAGGTCCTAATATGTAGATCACTTATGCAAAATTTCAGCCAAAATGGTGATCGTTAAGGAACTCAAAACTGCGATTTGCATGAATGGTTCAGGTTTGGCAGATTTGATCCATCCATTGATTTAAGCTAGTTCGAAGCCTTAACGATCACTAATTTGGCTTTAAAATCCAGAAATGATCTACTCATATATACCTACAGTTTGAATGGTGAAAATGTTGATATGTGATAAAAAGGTTTTGCTAATAATCAATCACTCATATAAGTACTTATGAGTCTCCGTCGTGAGAGGTTGAGACTATGAGTCTATGTCTCTTCTATTCCACTGCAACAACACTAGCCACCGAATCGGACAAAGCACAAGCTCCGGCTCTACCCACACCGCCTCCGCTCCATCATCTCCAAACACTGAGCCCTATACTCCGACACAAGTCAAAGATGCCCCGTGTTCTTATTGGTATGATAGCCTCTGGGCATAATTTTGTTAGCTAAGTGTGAGTAAATGGTGCCGTATTAAACAGATTTGGAGGATTATTTGTCCATAAAAAAGTGAGATGGGAAGATTTGAAGTAATACGCTGTTTTGTTTTGCAAGTTTTTAGTTTAAAAATCAAATTAGAGTGATTTTGAACATAAAATTAGATTTTAACATGATTATTGCGGATAGTAACTCGATTATTGAAGGTCAATAACTCTATTGTTGTGGGTCAGTAATTGAGTTACTTAGGATCAGTAGCCTTTTAGGGAATCAATGCCCAGTTATTGGGGGTTGGTAACTTAGTTCTGGCGGCTGGTGACCAAAGTAACTCAGTTACTGGGGGGTCAGTAACCGAGTTCACATTGACCGAAATCCGGCGACAAGAAAAATCTAAGTTACTGGTGGTCAGTAACCGAGCTACCGATGGTTATTAGGGGGTCAATAACCGACGGCTGGTAACCGACGGGTGAGGCTCCGACAAACTCTTTTCTCTCTTCCGCTTTCTTTCTCTATGTACGTTCAAAGAGTGAGGGCAAAATAATCTTAAAATAATATAGTTTGTTAAGACTTTAGAAAAGATTTGTTGATTTAGGCACCCAAAAAAAAGTTAAAAAATAGTTATCTTACGTACATAAGAATAGGCTCATGAAAAAGATTGTCAGTTGAATCGGCAATGTAAGGTTAAAATTAATACTAAATGGGTATTGAAGTGGGTTGAATAAAGGGATAATAAAGGCAAAAACCTCCATCTCGCCTCAAAATTTATTAAAAGAAAAACATAAGAGATACAAATAGAGGAGACTGAACTAAAACCTCTCTTATAAAGAACAAGTCGAGAAAGATAAACTATATATAACAATATTACCGAAGACCTAAATAGTCACTATTACATGACGACAATATGAAGGGAGGGATTAAATCCCACCAAACCAAAGCTCTTGTGCATTATGTTTCTGCAAGAACCCGTAGGTTATGTAGAAATACGATAGAACATAAACATACACACAAGGACACAACATTTATAGTGGTTCACCATGCCATCGAAGGACATGGCTACGTCCACTTGAATCTACTATCATGAGGCCTCAATGCCTTAGGTGTTACAAGTAGGGAGTTGAGTTGGGATGAAGTTGGATCAATTGAGAGATAGGATCAGAGATCCTTTCTACATATGGGAAGCCTTCCTTTTATAGCTAAAAAAGGTTCCCTCACATATTATGTGTCAGGACCTACCCCGGATTTCACCCTGAAATCCGAAATGAACCCTGTGGGGACCACCTCTAAACAAAATTTACCGAAAATTCGGTATAACCTCCTTTGAAAATGAACAATCCTTCCTAACACCACCTACAAACACACTTCTAAAATCATATTTCAACATTTTACTCCTGGAGCCTTCCTGCTCCCCCAAAATAAAATACTAATCCAAAATAATTCCACAACCAAGAAGTTTAAACAAAATTTACTAACTACATTATCAGAGCATAACTATAATGAAGGAAAAACAAAGAATAAATGATAGATGGGAGCAATCTCTAACTATTCCTCGACTCTATGTACGCTCGACCTCATTTAAACTTAACCTGCAAACTGGGCATTTAAAATCAAAAGACCCAGGAGAAAGTAATTTAAATACGTTAGAGTGAGTGGACAAAAATAATTTAACAAACACCCAATTTAAATACTTTCCCACATTTCAACTTTAAAAACTTAGCTGCACGCAATTTTTGATAAATCATAACTTAAATCCATAAACCCAAAGAATGGACAAACCAGCCCCGCTGGTTAATCAAATAAAGAAACCTCGTAAAAAGAGATAAACCAGCCCCGCTGGTTAATCAAATATATAACTGAGAAGAATAAAATAAGGGGAAAAATTATCACCATGAAAAAGGAGCCTCCCAGGCTATAATAGCGTCTCCGCTAAGTGCTCTACTCACCTATAGTGAGTAGTCGCTAATAATGGCTAGCTAACAAATAAATATAAATACCGATCGGTTGCCTCCCAGGCTATAATAGCGTCCCACGCTAAACGCTCTACTCACCTATGGTGAGTAGCCGCTAATAAAGATTAGCTAGCAATAATCAATATAAGCGACCCTAAATTATGGTGACTAAAACATACGAAATCACTTAAATCTATTAAATTTCCCCAAGATCATACGAATGGTACGGTTCCCAACCGTACTTGAAAATCATCATAAGAAATTAAATTAAAACTCAATGACGTGTCTCACATATCAAAATATTCTCAAATTTATAATTATAAGCGAGATTTCATTATCACATATAACTTGTAAATAATTTCTCAATCCGAAAATACTCACTAAAAATGTTCTCAAATAAACGAGAAAGTTATAAAAAGAGAACTTCCGAAAATCTCATTTTCGGTAGTCTTTAATAAATCTCAAAATCAACAATAAAGCCAATAATAATTAAATCCGGAAATCATAAATGATAACCAAACTCAAATACCAAATTAATGATCCGAGCACAAATCCATAAATCATGGTCAACAATTAATCCATGCGTCAAACTCAGAACAATTTCCAAGATCATTCCATAAGCCAAAGTATTAATACATGCTCGGAAAATAAAATGATAAATTGTAAAATCTTGCATGCATATTTATTAAAAAAACCAAAATGTCCACTCGCAGGTTAACCCTAAGCTTTTCATTGCCCGGAACACTCCTCGAGCGCCGCCTCCAAATATCAAAGTCCTTGAGTCAATCCCTCGCCTGACCATAAGCTGTAGGACAAATCGGTCAGACCGAACTTTAAAATAACCATTGCCTCGCCTTATTTCCTAGTTTGACTAGTGTTTCCTAGGTTAACCAGGATTGACCAACTAACGATGATCAACATTTTCCAATTTAACCTTTGACTTAACAATTCCATCCAATTTTCACTATACGTCCTACTAACCGTTAGCCACTTAGGCATCGCTTAATAATTCGTTTTGGTGGACTTTGATTGTTATTAGTCAAACCAAAGTAATTTCGTTAACTCAAAAACATACGAATCATAATAATTTGAAAAACCATCAAATTACTAAAGGCACCCAAAAAAGGTTTCCATAAATGAAAAGTTTCCAAATACGGAAAGTTTCTCAAAATAAAAACTTTTCTAACTTGATAATTTTTCCGATTTCAACCCAAACTTTCCTATTTCCAAAATGACATACACGAAAAGGAAATATCGATCACTACCTCCGTCGTTTCTGCCAGCTCCACCCCTTGCCGGACTCCGATGACTTGCCGGAATATTTTGCCAGATTCCGGCCTCTTGCCGGAATTTCGCCATGGCCTCCCCGCAAACTTCGAATCACCAATTTATCGATAAGCAACACCACAAAATGCATCCAATCAGTCCGAATATCCACACAACAACTATATAACATCAAAGGAGATCAAGATTACCTTCCATCTATCTCAAGTGTTATCCCAAGAACTCTCCTGGTCCGGACTCAATATGCAGGACCCCCAAACATCCACAACCGCTGCCTCATTCTTCACTGTAACGACACCATTCACCTTGGATCCTCTCCGGTCAAGCGCACCAGACCTCTGCCTCGGTCCCGATCGATATGCAACTCCACCCATGTCCGTCTCAACTTCACACAAAGCTCATAGGACCTACCAAAACGCTGAAGAACTCGCCAGAAACCACCGAGCGCCGGTCGCCGGAGCTAGGAGCTCGAAACCCGAAAAACACAGGGGTTTTCCATTAGGGCACGATTTGGAGCAAATAAAGGTACCCGGAGGTGAAGTAGGAAGAGAGGAAGATAACCCTACCTCCCACTCGTCGCGCCGTGGCCGGAATCTCAAGGATTCACCGGAAAACAGCCGAGGCTTCTCTCCCTCGGTTTGGCTTTGAATCGGGCTAAAATCGAGTTCTATGGACCGGGTTAGATAGAAGAGAAGGAGAGGAAGAGATTGGTGGTGGCCTCGTCGCCAGGGGTGACCGGACGGCAGCGCTCCGGCGCGGGGGAACGACGGAGAAGAAAGAGAGAGAAGGGAGAGACCGGAGCTCGGGTCAACGCTCCCAATTGGGTTTGACAAAGTCAACCCAGCTCTTTTTTTCTTTATAATGAAATCAACGGTAAAGATCGAAACCTTACTCGATTATACGATTAAGATTAAATGAGCAGTTCTAATTTCAAAAAATACTTAAAAGCTCTGAAAATAAACCGAAAATATCGAAAAACCCGTGTCGACGTGAACTACGACACCGAGACCTTAAAAGAAGAATTTGACATTTTCAGAAAAACTCACAAATATACTCGAGTGTTAACTTACTAAGTTACCGAGCACGGTTAAATTCCTCAGTAACTCTTAGAATACCCAGTAAACAAGTAAAATTAGGTACGGGGTGTTACATTATGTTTCCGATGTGGGACTAATTACACATATATATATTCTCATGGTGTCTTCTTATGGAGCTTGGAGAAGCACATTCCCGTTATGGCATTGATGATCCTTCATCATGGCGAGGTAGCCCGGATGTCGGTCTACCGGAAGTATGTCGGAAGTGGGGCCCGTCATGGCTGGAGCACGGTCTACGAAGTCGTTGTTTATGCTTGACGGTATAAGATATACATCGTATCTACACATCATATTTAACTGTTTGCCAGATTTACAAAGACACAGTGAAATTGTTTCCCTTCAGTAGTTAAAGCAGTAGCTTTGATCCTGCTATAATATATCTGCACGGGCTTCCCAGGTCTCGATGAAAAGATAAAAACTATAAATTAATGAGTTCAATAACATGAAAGAAGCAAACTTCTGGTTACACAAGCATAGAACACGCGTTAAATAAAAAATATACACCAACATAGCCGCGTCTTTTCTGGACTACGTGACCACACTTCATTCCTCAAGTTAGATGTTCAATTTGAAATCCTTTTTTATGCACACTTGAAACTGCTATCCTTTTTAGCTATTGTGTTTTCTCTGGTAGCTATGTGAATGCAGAATTTTGATTTAGCTACAAGTGAAGTTTATGTCATGCCTATCCTTGTTCATAGCATAAAAGCTTTTTAAAGTAGAAACTTTTTTTTTCATTTATGACATTTAAAGTATTTAATCATGCATTTCTTTCTAATGGATTATTTCTCCATTAATCACATGTCCTCGTTTTATTCCACGTCAATTGTGGCTAACCTTATAAATGATCATCTATATGGCCTGGGATGCGCCCCTTGTTTTTGGATATTTTCTACAGATCTAAATGGTTGGTAGGTAATGGCCAGTCAATTGATTTTTGGCATGCTAATTGGCTTCATGGTTCGGTTGTTGAAAATTTGGATTGAGCAGCAGCTTGCCAAACTTTTGAATGCTAAAGTTTCAGATTTCATTAAGGATGGCACATGGTACTGCCCTTCTAATTTGATCATAAATCTTGCTACTCTATGGCCAGAAATCTTATCTATAAGACTTCCTTATTCAGATGTGGAGGATAAGGTAGTGTGGTTAGATTCTTCTGATGGATTATTATCTTTATTTATGGCATATGAGTAAGCAGACAATTGTTCCACGGGATAGGTGAGTTTGGCGTCAATGTTTTCACCCCCGAAACTCTCTTACTTTATGGAAATTTCTTCATGGTAAGCTTTTAACAGATGACCTTTTGCTTTAGCGATGCTTTCACTTTGCTTTCAGGTGCTCTCTTTGTCATGCATCTGCTGAGACAGCCCACCACCTTTTCTTTGATTGCTCTTTCTCTGTGAAGGTCTAATGTGAAATATTTTCTTGGTTTAAGGTCAGTATTTATTTTCTGGATATTTATGCTTTCTTCTCTTACCCTCTTCAATATGGTTTTGGTACTCAATTGCAATTGCTTTGGTGGGGAATGATGGGAGCTGGCTTCTATTCTCTTTGGAATGCTAGTGTAATATCCTGATTTTCAAAATTTCTCAAAATTGATTTTTCTTCTTAGAAATAGAAAGTAGAGGTCGCCACGAAGCTATTTTTCAGTGAATTTTTCGGTGAATTTTTAGAAGCTATTTTTAACAATTTTTCGAAGTTTCATCAAAGTTTATTCGGAGGATAAGAATTGCTGACGTGGCGAGCTCGGATTGGGTAAGAGAGTGACATGTGGCGTTTGGGAAAGGGACCAGCTGACGCTGACGTCAGCAACAACCTTAGTCATGGTGACATGTGTCAGATGGTGGCATAAGTGTTGTAGGGCTTAGTGTGAAGCTGACATGTGGCATGTTGAGCACCAATGGCTGCGTGACACATGGCAAATTAGACCAAATAGGAATCTAAGCTTCATTCTTTCCGCATCAGATTTTGAGAGACTCTCTCTCTTATTTCTCTTTCTCCTCACTTTTTCTCTCATATGTTTTTCTCTCTTTAAAATTATTTTTGCAACTAAACTTCGACGGATCATAACTTTTAATCCGTAACTCCGATTTAGAATCCGTAAAGAGCTACGAGTTTGTATCAATGTCCTCTTTCTATCCTAGAGGTTTGAGCTAGATCCAACGGTAATTCTTGATGGCTCATTTTAGGAGGCTCGGTTTACGATCGATGTTCTTGGTGGGGATTCGTATTGACGAGGTGAGTGGATTGGTGTAATATATTTCAAATATTCTTATTTGTTATCAAAATAGTCAAAAAGCATGATTTTGATGTATTTATGAAATATCTCTCTATTTCAAGTGAAACATGTCTATTTGTGAAATATGCGGTGTTTTTTATATATATTATGTGTTAGATCCATTGTTTGATTAGTCATGAAACATTTGAACTTCTTGATTGGTTATGCCGAAGTAAGGATGTGACACACGGAGGTATAGGACTTGAAGATCATTAGGTTCCCGTGGGGATCACTAAATTGAAGGATATCCAATAAGAAAGGATTGTGCGATGTGATGAATTGCGTGGAGTGATGTGTATACGATATACATATTTTGTAGCGTGTGTAAAATGACATGGTTTTGCGGGCATATTACATTGGTCTACTTACTGAGCGCATGGTTATGCTCATCCACCCATCTCTGATATTTTTTTACAGAAAAGTACTTAGGTTGTACCGAGCCGCGAAAAAGGGTAGACAACGAGCCTAGAAAGAAGAGCCTAGAAGATAGTATTTTGTTTACATTCTGCTGTGTAACACTCGTTCACGCCTCAGGATCAACGTCCAGAGCTTAAAACCCACTGACGTCCGGACCAGGGTGTGACAGCTAGAAACTCTATTCGGTTTGATGAGCATTGTATAACGCCTGATTATTTGATTCACTCTATCAAGCGGCAAATTCGTGAGGTTGATTCTTGGGGTTTGGGAACAACGCGCAACTCCGTGGATGAGCTTTGTATTCCGCGTGCTCTTGGTATCAACGGTAGAACCTCAAAATCTCATCAAATTCGTGAGGTAAATTGGCACGCTCCTAATGCTTTTGAATTCAAGGTCAACACTGATGGTGCTGCACGTGGAACTCTAGGGTCGGTAGGCTATGATGGTATTTTCCGGGACCATTTGGACAATTGTATGGGTTGTTTTGCTGGTTTCATGGGCATTGTTATTGCCTTTGAAGTGGAGCTTCAAGCCATTATTCATGCAGTTTCTATGGCTCTGAGAAAGGGATGGCGATCATTTTGGATTGAGTGTGATTCAACAATTGCGATTCGTTTTCTTGCCAATAACAAATGCTCAATCCCTTGGCGTTCAAAAGCTGATTGGATCAATTGTCGTACCATTCTCTCTTCCATGCAGGTTCTTTGTTCACATATTCTTCGTGAAGGGAATTAAGTAGCTGATTGTTTAGCTAAGTTTAGGGTGGATACGAGGGACAATATTGGTGGGACTCCTGTTCTCCATGTGCTTTAGCTGCTTTTGTTCATAATTTGTAGGGCTTACCTAATTTTCGCATTACCTGAATTCGATATGCTTGATGGGCTTAGATTTTAATGGTATAGGTTTCATGGTTGCTGACGTATTGGAGGTGTACGTGTTCCATCTATTTGGTTGCTGCATTGTCTTCTCATATATATGTTTGGTTGCTTCATTTGCTTTTGCAGACATATATATATGGGCGGTAATGTTTAGGTTATTGCTCCTTTCTCTCACTCTTTACACAGTTGTTTAAGCCCTTGTGCTCTTTTTGAGTATTTTCTGTGACTTGGCTCATGGAGAGGTTTTGGTTCTTGTCCCCCTCTCTTTTTGTACATTTTCTTTCTTTCTTTATATGAAGTACAAAGGGTTTGTATTAAAAAAATAAAAATAAAAATAAAAATAAAAACAAACTGTGGCTAACCTGACTTCATCTATATTGTAAAACCATACTAAGATATTCTCAAGAAAATTTCAGAAGAATAACATTGTGAAGTGAACATAGAGAAAGGTTTTGGCAGTTAATAGGCCGGATTAAAAATTCTGTGAACTTTATGAGAAAAGAAATTGGTTTGCAATGTTGCTCTGGTTTTGTTGAGAATGAATTCCAAAACTGCCTTTTCACTTTTGATTATTGTTATTCAACTACATGTTTTGTTGAGAATGAATTCTAACTCTTGTTGCATTCGGCTTCTGTTTGATCTATTGACATGTCAGTCGTCTTTCTCCTTCGGCTTCTGTTTGATCTACTGAAAGAAGCAAATAATGTTGCAATAAGAGAGTTAATCAAGAGGGTAGATGCTTGGCAACTACCTAATATGATTTTGAATAAGGGGAAAAATATGCATATGCGGTGTGTAGCTCATATTCTTAACTTGATTGTGAATGATGGTTTAAAACTCATGCATTTATCTATTGATGTTATTCGTAATTCGGTGAGGTATGTTAGATCCTCCTCACAAAGACTTGAACTCTTCAAAAGAAGTGTTGAGAAAGTGAAGATAGAGCGCAAAGGGCTTGTGGTGTTGGATGTCCCTACTAGGTGGAATTCCACATACTTGATGTTGGAATCGGCTTTGAAATTTGAAAAAACATTTGATAGACTAAGTCAAGATGATACATGTAATTATGCCGCATATTTTAACTTAGGTGAATCAATTGGAAAGGAAGGGCCACCTTGTTCAAATGATTGGAGGAATGCCGAAGTGTATTCGGAGTTTTTGAAACCAGTTTATGAAGTTACATTAAAGGTGTGTTGTTTTAATGTACCTATCATTCATCAAACTTTCGGTGATTTGCTTTATCGAAATGGTCTCTTACAAGAAGAAATTAAGAAACCAAGTAATACTTGGATGGTGGATATTGCACCTCCGATGAAAGAAAAATATGCAAAATATTGGGGTGATTTTGATGAGTTGAATCAATATGTGTTTCTTGCTCTTGTTCTTGATCCACGGAAAAAGTTTGAGATCCTTATTGATTATTTAGAGGTTGTCTATGGGGAGGAGGATCAATACCATAGGGTAGAAGTTGTCACAAAGAATGTGAAAACTCTTTTGTGTGACATTTACAAAGTGTATGAAGTGGAGAAAAATGAAGTTAGAGGGGTTGGAGGGTCTCACGCATCCATTGTTAAGGTTGAACCTTCTTCTCTCTCTGGTCTTACCGAGTTTGAGAGGAAATTGAAGGAGAAGGAGTTGAAAAGAAAAGTAATGAAAGCCGAGATCATACACAATGATGTTGATAGATATATTAGTGATGCTATTGAAGGAGATGATGGAAAATTTGACTCGTTGGGTTGGTGGAGAGTGAATGGGGTTTCTAAATACCCTATATTAGCCCGCATTGCAAAAGATATTCTAGCTATTCCAGTGTATTATACCTTCGAAATCTTCTTTTAGCACTAGTGGGAGGGTCATTAATCCACATCGAAGCTCTCTAAGTCCAAAAATGGTGGAAGCCTTAATATGTACACAAAGTTGGCTTAGAGGTGAAACAATTGATTTACATCATGTGCCCACTAATGAGGAGATTGAGATATGTGAAGAAGCGGAAAGAGGTAATACTTTGTTTTTATTATTTGATTTGAGTAAATTATTTTTTAGTTTATGTTACATATATGGTTTTCTTATCTAATTTTTTGTTTTTCTATTTTGTTTTTTTGTTCATATAGAAATTTTGGAGATGCCATCATTGTCACATGTGCAAAGTGTTAAGAGTGGTATGTTGCCTCCTAAAATGAAGCAAACATTTTCTCGAGCATGAGATGATGTTGCAAGAAGGATTTGATCTACTTTCCTCCAAAATATTTCGGGTTCTTGTTTTGTGATATATAAACTTTTAACATTAGACTCTATTTGTATTTTATAATTTATGGACTTTTGAGTTTTACCATATGGAAGTATGGAGTATGAACTATGAAGAATAAACTTTATAATTTGTGTTTAAGATATATGGACTTTAACTATGGACATTCAAACTATTTTTAGTATTTTGATTGTTTTTGTATATATTTGGTTAGTGGTTATATTGATACATAGTTTTGAAATGCTAAAAGCAAAAAAAATGGAGGAGCTGTTAATTTTTTTGTTACAGTTAAATCATAGTTAGAAAAAATTATAGTTTTACAAAGTTTTGTAAAAAAAAAAAAAAAAAAAAAAAAAAACCGAAACCAAACCGGACCGTCGGTTTGATTCGGTTTTCGGTTTGACTTGTCTAAAAATGAAAAACCGGGCCGAACTTTAATTTCAGTTGGGTTTTCGGTTTAGGTTAAAAACCAAACCGAATTAAACCGAACCCACCCCTAATTCATAGTTTAGCTAGATTGTATGAACAATTTTCTACCTAGTTAATTCATTAATATGTTTGTATGTATATATGAATAATATTTGTCCATCTATGATCAACATATGAAAAATGGTCCAAATCCATTGCTTCCGATCCGGTATATATTGTTACTCTATAATGATCAATATATCTGTATGTATGTGTTTGATTATTGTTACTGATTTATAATTTTTGGAAACAGTGAATAGGGTAAAAAAAAATTCAGTGTTTTTTCACCATAAATAAAAATATCTTAGTCGACGAAAACAGTAACCTTCGTCGCCCAAGGTAAATATCTTGGGTGACGGAAACTGTAATATTCGTCGCCCAAGATAAACAACCAAGGCGACGAAAATAGTAACATTCGTCTACCAAGATAAAATACCTAGGCGACGGAAATAGTGAAGTTCGTCGCGTAAGATAAACAACCTATCCGACGAATACAAAGATCAATCGTCGACTAAGAACTGTTAGGCATTCGTCGGATTACAATTCTACCGACGAATTTTTCGTCGCCTAAGAACGACGCAATATTCGTCGGTAAACATATATACCGACCTAGTTCCGTCGGCTATGAAGAATTTCGTATTCGTCGGTTAAGAACATTTCTGACAAAAAATTTTCGTCGACAGAGACATTTGTCGACGAATTAGTTTGTCGACAAGGCATGTAAGAGTTCGTCGGGTTTGATCGCTCTTAGTCGACGACTAACTTCAGTTTCGTCGCGTAAGTGTTTATCTCACGACACTTAGGCGACTGAACTTAAACGACGAATAATTCATCTCCTAGGATCTGAGGCGACGAATAGTTCGTCTTAGGTGACGAGTTGTTTCTGTCGCCTAGGACGAGATTTCCTGTAGTGATATCTTCCTGGATATGGTCCTGGGACGGTAAAAAGTGTTTCTGGCAGGACTCGGTCACAAGAATGAATTCCAATGCTATCATGAAATTTAAACCACTCTAATTCTTTCAATGCTAGAATATGAACTCTAGCACTTTCTGGACCTTCAAGATATTTTACCTTGAACATATTCACTGGGACAACACTTTGTTGTTTATTCCCTTGGTGCGCTTCGTGCAACTCTTCTGACAGAACTTGAAGTGATTGTACCATGAGTCCCAAATCACTTTTCTGAAAGGCAAACATTAGATTATCGAGCAATGCTTTCTGGTAGAAAACTAATTTTTTGCCACAACGAAAAATTGGTTCAGGAAAAGTATTTAACTGGTAACCATGAACATTTAGGACTCCCTTAGGAGTAAGCCTGCTTTTTGATAAAGCAGCAGCCATCAACGGTCTTGTTAAGCCTTTACCGTCTGCCGTTTGAGACGAGCTAGCCAATCCTTTACCTTGGGATTGGTCAGTTGTGGCTGGTCTTTTAGGACACAGCAAGAAACTCTTAAGAACCCTTTCGATTTCTTCTGGTTGTTCTGGTTCTTTTCCTGGTCTTTTGTTTCTAGGATTACGACCTTCGTCGTTTCCTTCACTTCTGCTGTCAGGACCCACCCCGAATTTCACCCTGAAATCCGAAGTAAACCCTGCGAGGACCACCTCCAAAGGAAATTTTACCGAAAATTCGGCATATCCTCCTTTGAAAATGGACAACCCTTCCTAAAAAAAAAAAAATACCTACAAACACTTCCAAAAATTTCATTTCCAATCTTATATACTCCTGGAGCCTTCGTGCTCCCCAAATTCACAACAACTCCCAATTTATTTATCATACTAAATATAAACCCACAACTGATTCGTAAGTTCAGAGCAACTCTAATATTGAAGGAAAGAAAAAAAATGAACAAATAGGCGGAAGCTATATAATGAGCTATGTCTCGTCTCCATGTACGCCAGATCTTAACTAAATTATCCTGCAAACTGGGCATTTAAAACCGAAGGGCCCAGAGGAGAAGCATTTGAAAGACATTAGAGTGAGTGGACAAAATAAATTTATTAAAATGAACCAATAAGTAAAAATATTTATGCTTTCCTAATTTAACTCCTTTAGAAGAAACTGAATGCATGCCTCAAGCGATAAAACTTTCATCTCTTAATATTGAGCCTCTCAAACTCAATCATATAAATTCAACTCTATATATATATATATATATATATATATATATATATATATATATATATGTACTACATGTCCATACTCCTTGTATGAATTCTTGGGAAAAATATAAGAAAATAAAAATTCATACAAGGCTACTCTGTTTGCGTCTAACGCTCACGTCACGTCTTAATGCGGTGATATACTACGCCATTAAGGTGGTCGGACGGGTGTATAAATTTGTGCCCATACCCCCTATATGAATTAGATACTCATATAGGGCTGCTACGCTCGCTTCTAATGCTCACGTCACATCATAATGCGGTTATATACAACGTCATTAAGGTGGACAGACACATATGGCTAGCTAGCATTTATATACATACTCTCCTCATAAATACATACTTATATTCACCGAAAATCCCATTTTCGGTAACTCTTCAAGAGAAATAAAATCGTCAAAAATAAAATGACGACAAATGCTCCAACAAAAATTAATTGTTCAACCATGAACCATAGCATGCATATTATTTAAAATAAAAGTCCACTCATAGTATTAGGCCTAAACCTTCCAATGCTCGGAATACTCCTCGAGCGCTGCCTCCAACTATTCACTCTCTAGCCAATCCCACGTCTGACGATAAACAGAAGAATATATGGTCAGACCGGACTCCAAAATAATCATTGATTCGACTTCTTCCTAATTTGACTAGGTTTCTTGGGTTGACCATGATTGACTAACAATTGACCAACAGATACTAATAATCATTTTCGACTAACTTCGCAACTATAACTCATTCGGTTCCATACCAAACTTCACTTGGAATCGAAGTCACCATAAATTTCCATGCCTTAACACATTAACCAAAAATACTTCTAAAATTATTTTATGGTCCCCTACGCTCAAGCATGCCCACATATAATACCAACAATTTCCTTCATTTCCTCTCTACACAATTTCATCTCAAAATTTACTAAGGGCACCAAACAGGTTTCCAAAATGGAAATTTTTTCAAAATAAAAATTTTCCTAACTTGGAAATTTGTTCCGATTACAACTCGAATATTCCCTTTTTCGGAACTACAATTTAAATTAGAAAGAAAGTCCTCGAAAACTACCTAATCGGCTACTGCCGGAAAACTGTTCCTTCGCCGGAATCGATCGCCGGATTCCGGCCACTTGTCGGAAATTTGCCATGACCTCCCTGCATTTCTCCTAAGCGCCAAGTTCTCGACATTCATGCAACCAAAACCCAATATTAATCACCAACCAACCACAACATAACAACAACAACACAGCAGCTTCACAATAGTAGTGACCGAGCCTTACCATATGCTCACCCAACACACAATCTAAGAGCTCTTCCTTGCCAACACTCAACTTGCCGGACTTCCAAACGTCCCCAGCCGCTGCCTTAGTCACCACCTCCACCGAAACAACACCAAGACTCTGCCTTGGTCCAATTCGATGACCGCAGCTCCACAAGTCATTCCAAGGTCCCACCGGACTTCCCACTAGGCTTCAAGGACTCACCAAAACCCGAACCACTCGCCGGTAACTACCGATCACAGGTCGCCGGAGCTCGAGCTCGAACCCAGAAAAGAGAAGAGAAAAGGGGTTTTCAGATTAGGGTCCGATTTTATGAAACAAAGGCACAGAGATGAAGAGAAGAGAAAGGTGAACCGATACATACCATTAGTGCCCGATGAACTCGCCGGAAAAAGCTATAAACCGGTGAACACAGTCGAGCTTCCCTTGGATCGATCACCACCGATTCGAGATGAAAGTGTGATCCATGGACCGGGTTTTGTAGAGGAGAAGGAGAGGAAGAGATTGGTGGAAATTTCGTGACCAGAGGTGGCTGGGATCGGCGACGCCGTGGCGGAGAGAGCGGAGGCAGGCGGAGAAGAAAAGAGAGAGCTAGCTCGGGTCAACGCCCGAATGTGGGTTTGACAAAGTCAACCCATTTGTTTTCCCTTTCTACCCGAACCAACGGTTAAGATTAAAACCATACTCGATCAAACAACTAAGATTAAATGAGCTATTTTAATTTTAGAAAAATTAATTTCTTTTATCAACCTTAAATAAATCGTAGAAAAAATACTTGAAACTCCGACAATAAATCGAAAACACCGGAGAAGTCGTGTCGACGCGAACTACGACACCGAGACCTTAAAAGAAGAATTTGACATTTTCAAAAGAACTCGCAAATAAACTCGAGTGTTAACTTACTAAGTTACCGAGCACGGTTAAATTCTTCAGTAACTCATGAAATACCTAGTAAATAAATAAAATTTGGTCCGAAATGTTACATCTGCTGAACATCGCCAATTCTCTGGTTAAGGTGTCAGGGAGATAATTTTTGTTACTTGCAATTAATTCCATATTATAATCATATTAATTAAGAAATAATTACTAGTTTGCTAATCTACCCCTATCAGCTGCCCTATCAAGCTTGAATTTTTAAAATTTTTAACTCTTACACAATCTGTGCGCACAGTAAATGGTTTTCCTAAAAAGGCGGGAGAATTTTCAATTGTTTTCTTTACTACAAGAATTTCTTTTTCCCCTGTGGGATAATTCTGCTCTGTAGGGCTGAACTTGCCACTACAAAACTTTAAGATTTTTTCTGTGTTGGTGCCTGGAGTTCTTGCTAGAACAAACCAGCCCAAAAATTGTCACTAGCATCTGTTTGAAGAATGATCTCATCATTTTCTTCAGGTTGATGAAGTGGAGGCAAATTTTTGCATAGGTCTTTAATTTGCCTGACAATCTTTTCATCAGTTTCTGTAAATTTTCAAGTTCTCTTAGAACTTGTTTTTGGGGACAACATTGCTGTTAATCTAGCAATTTTAGGAAGGAAATCTCTTCCATAATTTATGACACCTAAAAATCTCTATAGACCTTTGGCATCTGGGGTCTTATCTGGAAATTTCCAGATTTTCTCTAGGATATGAGGTTGGAGCTTGATGACTCTATTTTTAATGTTTATTCCTAAAAATCAATCATCTAGGAGTAAAAAGACTTTCTTTTCTCCTAGGATAATTCCATGTTGAACTATCAACTTAACTACCTCATATAAATGTTTCATGTGTTCTTCTTTGGTTTTGGAGAACACCAATATATCATCAATATAGACGACACAGAAATCTACCACATGTTTGAAAATATTATCCATCTTTCTTTGAAAAATTGATGGATCTTGTTTCAAGCCAAATGACATTACTAACCATTCATAATGTCCCTGAGGAGTTCCGAAGGCAGTAAGAGAGATGCTATCTGGATGCATTTTAACTTGCCAAAAACCAGACTTTGCATCAAATTTTGAGAAAACTTTTGATCCTTTGAGCTTATTAATCAACACTCTTACCTGTGCTATTTGATAATCATCCTTAACAGTCTTTTTTTAACATCTCTGTAATTAATCACCATCCTTGCTTTACCTCGTACTTGTTCAGCATGATTCCTAGCATAAAAGGCAGGAGCATGATGAGGACTGTTTGATGGTCTTATCAACCCTTTTTCTAAGAGATCAGCTATATCTTTTATGAATTCTTTCTGATCTTTTTCTTTGTATTGAGGGATTGCTTTTACATGACAAATGACATTCATGTCATGAAGTTTTAATTCACAGACCACTGGGTCTTTTTTCCAAAACTTTGATGGGTTTATATCGATGTTTTGTTTCAGCATATCCTTAATCTCACCAAGGGTATGTTTTTTCTGCTGCTCAAGCTGGTTTCAAAATGTTTGAGATTTTGTTCTTGAACGAAACTGATTTCTTCATTTATTCCTCTTCGTCTTCTTCTTCTGAAAATTCTTCATTTTGAAGTACTTCTGTACTGTGTTGTATTGTAAGATTTCTTCAAATTTTGGCTTATAAATATCACCATGATTTTGCTGCGACTTCTGATTGTGATGTAAATCTGGGACCAACAACGCTTCTAGTGTGTTTTAGTCGCTCTGTCCAGAAGACTTTACCTCCCTTTTCAAAACCTATTAGGTTTAGGGATGCCTTTTGTATGAAGGTTTGTTGTAGAATGAACTCATTTCCTAACAGTATATCAGCATCTTGATTTTCTGATTGCCAAAGTTCTTCAATGATAAAATCTCCACCTCCGATAGTGATTTTAACCTTTTTAGCAATTGTATCCATGAGAATGTGTCTTCCTTCTATGGTTCTCCCAACAACACATTTTCCTGGATCTACTGTCCAATATTCTTCTGGTATAGCAAACTTCTTTGCTAAGCTAAATCCAGATCCAGTGTCTACAAACGCATGTAGATGATATTTTTTGTATTCTGGAAATGTTAATCAATTTCCATGTAGTTACTGAATCTGTTTGTAGAGACTGTCTTTACTTGACGTATGTTTTGGTGTAGGAGATCTTATTTTACCTCTGTAAAAGGATTACACGTTCTTCTTCGCAAATTATTTCTCCTATCACCTCTTTAGTATCAGTCTCTTTAGCACTCTCTTGCTTATCTGCATATACTACTTCTTCTGAAGTTGTATCGAATGATATTACCTCCTCTGAGATTTTATCAAATTTCATTCTTTCAAGTTTATTCTTTGAATTTCTGTTCTTAATATTTCTTTTCTTTCTTCTATCTCATAGAAGTAATCCTCATATTCTTGTTCAACAAGCTGACTTATTGAACTATTTTTGTTTTCTTTCTTGCTTCAGCTATGAAGCATTCTTTGTGATAAGTTTTTCCTGACTTTTCACATGATATGGGAAGACCTTCCTTCTCAAGACAAAGACAAAAATCATAGGTAATTTTCCTGGTTTTACACTATAAGAAGAAACTATTTCTTCTGTAGTGTTTTCTTCCCAGTTTTGACTTCAAGAAGGTAAACCTCTCTAGGGTTACAATATTCTTCTGAATCATTCAGATTCTTCTGAAGAATCTTCTTCTGACCAGGCTGAGTAAACTGACAGGTGGCCTTCTTCCTCAGAGTAAACTACTTCAAATCCCTTCATGTTGGCCATCTCTATGACCTCTTCATATTCTTCAAAAAGAGCTTTTGAAGTTCTTTTTTCTTCTTGGGGCACTCATTAGCATAATGTCCTTCTTCTTTGCATAACCAACACCTACATGTTTTCTTCTTTTCAGACTCCTGAGAAGTTGATTTTTCATGCGATGATTTTTTCTTTTTGAAAAATCTCTTTTTAGGGTTATGCTTCTCCCTTTTGTAGTTAGAACTTTTTTGAAATTCTAATTTCTCTTTTTTTTCCCCTGAAACATTTGTGAAATTTCTTTTCTTTTCTCCTCCTTTTGTGTTGATCTAGTTCTTCACAACCCCAATTGGTTGGAACCTCTAGGAGTTTAGTACATAAATTATCAGCTCCTTTGAGTTGTTTCTTTGCAGTTTTAGCTCTTATGTTTGCTTTGCACCGTGCCCTCATCAGCTCTCTGATTCTCTCTGCTACTCCGCTAACTGAGAGTCGTTCTAGAGGTTTGACATCTATGCTCTCTTTTACAGCTGTCCTCAACGGTTCTGGGAGTTTCCTATATAGAAGATATATCAGATCTATATTCTCCATATCTCCTATGGTGCAGTAGTAATCTTGAAACTCATTCAAGTATTCTTCAAAATAAGCCATGTTGCATATTTGAAAGCATATATGTTGGTTCTGGTTGTTTCTCTAGCTTTATCACCAACAAATGATATATCTCCACAAAATTGCTCATATATTGGTGTAGCAAAGGTTGTTAGAGATTTATCATCTTTTATGGTTTCGAGCCATGCTCTACCCCTGTGGGTTTCTTTCCAAGCAAGTTAAAATTTCTTTGCCATTCCTGTAAGAGTAGCTTGATAGACTGTTTGTAGGTCTTGTGCCTCAAACTTTCCATATGTTGTGCAAGCTGCCATAAACATAGCATTGACCCAGTCATCTATGGCTTTCTTCTTGTCTAGGGCCTTGTCCAGATCTAACCAATTACCATGCTGTGATATTAGCATTTTGGGTATGCTTAGTTCTAGGACAAAACTTTGAGAGTTTCTGTCGTCTCTCTTCCCCGTAGGCCCTTTTCTTTCAAAAGGTTTTGTATCTCTACCAATTTTGATAATGGTAGTCTGCAGATATCTTGAGGAGCTTTCTCCTTCTTTCATTTTGACATCGTGATAAGGAAAGACTTTTCTTTCAACTTTTCTATTTTTTTCAAGATTAAATTTTTTTATTTCTTCAATCAGTTGCTCTAGACGAGCTGGATCTTTGCAGTTTTCTGCTTCATCATAAAGCTTATAAAGTCCTTCTGACTTTAGCATGTTTACTTCTCTGTGAAGTTCTTCTTCTAAATCTTCTTCCACTACTAGAATAAATTCATTATTAATTACAATTCTAATACTTCTAGAAGTACTTCCTTCTCTAGAAGTGTTGCATCTCCTAAGTAATCTGGAGTTGTCACTTCTTAGACTTTCGAGGGTTGCATCACTTCTTCTATGTCCTTCGAACTTGAGATTGACGTCTCCTGTTCTCCTATTTTCATAAATAGCTGCCCTCGCACTTTCTGGTTTTTCTTTAGAGCCAGATATTTCCATTCTAGTGGAAATGTTACCTCATCCGAAGTAACCTTATGAATCTGTTCCGAATGATTTCTTGGATTTGTTAGGAATCCAGTAGTAAGGTCAGGGATATTTGATAACTTGGTTCTTGGCTCTACTGTTGTACTCATTAGTTTATAGTAAATCCTATAAACTATAGCAAGCTCTTGCATGCCTTCTTTCATGGATGTGTCATCTGTTTTGACTCTCAGCCTTAAACAGTGAGCAGCATCATTCAAGCTTGATAAAAATTTGGGAAGCAGCTGAAGTATGCAACTTGATTGCATAAAGATGCTTGAAGAGTTCCTAACAAACTTTTTGAAAATCTTATGCCTACTTGGACTGCTCCAATGTGCATAAATTTATAATTTCTTTTTCTGGCTTTAGCCACCTCTTCAGGTGTTACTAAGAGGAGATCTGTTTCTCCTGTTGTTGCTGGAGTGGTAAACTCTAAAATTTTGAATTGATGGCTATCCAACAAATCAAAATTTCCTCTTTTATAGATTTCGTTAAATTCAAAATTTGGAATTGCTGAATTCCTGACATTACTTTCTAACTCATTGTATTCGAATTCTTCGGAGTTTAGCAGTTGCACTCCTTTCTTTTTCCAAAGATGCTCATCATCTTCATGTCTCTTATATCTTTAAGCTTTGAAGTTTTTGAGGATCCAAAAACTCTTGGACTCATTGTTGATTCAAAAAGGAAATTTTCTGGTGAATAATTTCCTTGAGGAATTTCTAATGCTTTGAATCCATGAGTTTTTGTGGTATTCATCTTAGATTGGCTCTCATTTTTTAGCCTTTTATGTTCTCCAGCTATCTTTGAACATATTCTAAGATTTTTACTGCTGCTGGTTAAGCTCTTCTATCTTACTATTGACTTTTGTCAATAGTTCATCTTTCTCTTCTGAAAGAGATTGAATATAGTCTATTTTGCTTTCTATTTAGTCAACTGATAAACTATATTTGGGATTCCCTCTAGATATTCTATATGTCTAGACACTTCTGTTAGAGATTCTTGATGCCTCGCATCAACTTGTTGTTAAAGAAAATTTTTAAAAAGCTCTTTTCTTTTGAGCACCAGCTAAAGGCTAGGCTCTGATACTAGTATAACTATCAGAGTAATCTGCTCGAGGAAAAATCAACTATCAGAGTAATCTGCTCGAGGTGAAATCAATCTACTCGAAGTGAAATCTGTTCAAGGTGAGCTCTGCTCGAGACTAACTTATCATATACTGAGATAATCTAAAAGTTCTTAGTATAGTTCAAGAATTTCTTTAATAATCTTATTGTTCTTTTGAACTCTATAGATTTTTCTCTGAACTAAATAGATTATCTCAATAATTAGTATCTTCTCTATCAAATGTTGATCTAAACCTTTTAAGGATTGTCAATTGCTTTTGTTTTTCTAGCAATTCTCCTTAGTTTCTTTGCAAATGGAAAACAATTGTGTTCTAGTAAGAAGCGAAATTATGATAATAAAAATTTAACTGTTTACCTTTGAGTATAGAGGATAGATTTTATCTGTAAAATGTCAAAATAAACAAATTCATGAATATGAACCCACTACGCTCCGTCAAAATTTTCTTAAGAGATTAAATGGTAAAAAGGGGAGTAAAAAGGCAATAGAAAAAAGAAACAACTTGTGAACCTATTTCTCCGGTTGCTTACATTTTTAAAAAGGTAGTGGATCACTACCAGGACAAGCACTTTAGCCGAAGAAAAAGTTTTGTCGGCCTATTAGCTTAATTCGTCGGCTAAGATCTTAGCCGACGAGCCTTCGTCGGCTTTGGTTTCGTCGGGAAAGAGTCGTCGGCGATTACTTTAGCCGACGAAACTAGAAAATGTCGTCGGCTATTGTCCCAGAATTTAGCCGGCGAATATCTTAAATGTTTCGTCGACCATAGTCTGAGACTTTAGTCGACGTAACATTTAAGATATTCGTCGGCTAAAGTATGTAATAAAAAATTAAAAAAATAACTATAGCCGACGAAATATAGTCTGTTTCGTCGGCTTTAGAAGGGTTTAACCAACAAAACATACTATAATTCTCGGCTAAACCTTATAAAAAAAATTAGAAATACTATAACCGACGAATATCTTACATGTTTCGTCGGCTATAAGTCCCTTCCAGTAAAAAAAAAAACCCTGAAATTTCTAAATTACCATTCCAAGCAACCTGCAAAATACACCAAAACAATTCCATATAACCAACAACAAGCACATAAAACTATATAATTGATCAACTACACAAAATCTAGATTGTCAAAATCAATATCCGATTCTGAGGGCTCCTGCGGAGGAGGTTGCTACTGAGGAGGTTGCGGCGGCTGATGTGTAGCGGTATGCGTAGGCATGGGTGGAGCCGGAAGTCCTTAAAGCTGGGCAGTTGTAAACTCCTGCAAGTACTGGCACATCTGCTGCTGCTGGGCCTGCTGGTGGCATATACCGCGGTAGTAAAGACTGTCTGGGCGGCGATCTGGGCGGCATGAGCAGCTTGCTGTTCCCGTAGTCTCTCAACTTCTGACTCTACCTGAGTCGTCCTGCTGCTGGTCGAGGTTGCCTTTCGTTGAAATCCTGGAGTGGTCTTCAAGACCCCCTCGCCCTTCTTTCCTAGACCCCGACAGTAGAAGTTGTTTCCTCGTGGTGGGAAGGTTGTGCCCATGATCCTCGCCCCAACCCTCGGATCCGAAGTGTCAATCCGGGACATGGCTTCGGACATCTCTTCCTCATGCGTGTCCGGTCATGCCTCCCTCACTATAGCACTCATCATCTCGTCACTAGCCTCCCTCACCTTCGCCTAATTGGATAGGGAAAAAATGATTAATTAACATTTTGACATATATATAAGTAAAATTAAAAATTTAAAAATGTAAGATGGCTTACAATATCCTCATGGCGTCAGGATGTCTTCTCGTACGTATAGACGTACCGGTTGACTTCTGGATATTCCTTGGCCGCCTCGTCTATGAAGACAGCGAACGGTCTAGAACCGGCATGATGGTTCCTTGTGTTGCGTTGCCGGTTCTGAGCGTTCGCCCGGAAACGGCCTTCAAAGAAAAAAAATAAACTATTAGTAAAATATTTAAAAGCGGACGTACTTAATGATAAATTAACTAATTAATTTTTTTAAATACCTGTTTATGAGAGTTGTTGAATTCTGATGTCAGAAGCCAACGCCACTCGTACTCCTTGTACTGGAACTCAACAGGGGTACCAGAACGTGCGTTCCCGTGCGTAGTCCAGTGGGTCCGTAACTCGTTCTTCCACTCCTTGTACCTACAAATACAACAAAAATATTAGAAATATTATTATAACATACAATTTTGTTTTTTCATTAACGTCCCAACGTATCTTCCCCCATGCACAACGTCCGCCCAACTGTTCTTCAGGTGCTCAGGAACGTCAAACCACACATGCATTTAACCGTTTATTAGTTTAGTTTTTCGAGAAATCAACAATGTAATACATAATATTATTGAGGCATTTTGTAAACTCACTGACATCGCGTTGTGGACCATGTCCTTAACCTCCTGCGGGACCTCGCCCCAGTCTGACCACAACATAGGGACTCTATCACTAATGAGCGCTCCCACTCGGCCGGAGTACGTCTCGACTTCCCGCCCGATACTATATGGCCATCCCCGTCAGTATCGATGACGATCCTCCTTGAGGTATTGACGGTCTTCTCGAGAGCTTTCCTTGTCACTATGCCATTTCCTACATCAGGCAACACGCATCAGGCGACACATAAGAAATTGGTGTCGGGGTGGGGTGTCGGGGTGACACATTTTTTATGTGTCGCTGGAAGTGCACTTAGACAATACCAATTTTCTTTGAAAAAAAGCTTGTTTCCGGGGCGACACATATATGTGTTGTGAAGAAAGTAGTCAACTTTAGTCTCAATTGTCTAAATTTTACTCATGTTAATCCGACGACATATGTGTCGGCTAATATTGAATTTTGTTGAATAAACAACTTATGTGAAAATTTTACTTCATTTTATTGATAAGACGATATTTATGTGTCGCCTGATATTAAATTTTGTTAAATTGACAACTTGTGTGAAATTTTACTATATTTTGTTCATAAGACAACATTTATTTGTCTCATGATATTGATTTTTGTTGAGTTGACAAATTGTGTGAAAATTTTGCTTCATTTTCGTGATAAGACGACATTTATGTGTCGCCTGATATTAAATTTTATGTATTGACAAATTGTGAGAAGATTTAACTTCATTATGTTGATAGCATGACATTTATGTGTTGCTTGACATTGAATTTTGTTGAATTGACAACTTGTGTCAAATTTTACTCCATTTTGTTCATAAGACGACATTTATGTGTCTCCTGGTATTGAATTTTGTTGAATTGACAACTTGTGTGAAAATTTTACTTCATTTTGTGATAAGAGGACATTTATGTGTCGCC
This sequence comes from Fragaria nilgerrensis, assembly GCA_010134655.1. NCBI lineage: Eukaryota > Viridiplantae > Streptophyta > Magnoliopsida > Rosales > Rosaceae > Fragaria > Fragaria nilgerrensis. The sequence goes on from CM020979.1 coordinate 39,530,876, forward strand.
TGATATTGAATTTTGTTGAGTTAAAAACTTGTATGAAGATTTTACTCAATTATGTTGATACGACAACATTTATGTGTCGGCAGATATTGTTGAATTGAAAACTTCTGTGAAAATTTTACTTCATTATGTTGATACACGACATTTATGTGTCACATGATATTGAATTTTGTTGAATTTTGCAAGTGTATGCATTGTGAAGCAACTATATCTTGTAAATAGAATTTTGCAAATTCGTCCGTAGGATGTGTTACGTATAGTGAAATATGGTTACGATAAAAAAGTCACATATTTTTGATAATGTTTGGATCTCGATTGAGACGGTCAACCCTTTTTACGCTTATTATGCCCTATGGGTAGCCCTATCCTCGGAATGTAAAATTTGTAAATTACAGGAGATGCTACATCAAATATATGTTAGAGTGTGTGCATGAAAGAATCCACCAAAACTAGTCAAGAAGGAGGTAAGAGCGTATTCGCTTAATTAGATGATGTTGAGTTAATGTTGACCACACCGATCGAGACCTAAACTTTATCAAAATTAGGTAAATTTTTTACCATATCCATATTTAAATATGTTGATCATATCTGACGGTCGAAATTTAATATTATGAATTTTAGACGTTGGAATTACAACATGCCTACTAATGTGGTATAATTTGTTTAGTGACATTTTTGTAAGTGTATGCATTTGTGAAGCAACTATATCTTGTAAATAGAATTTTGCAAATTCGTCTGTAGGATGTGTTACGTATAGTGAAATATGGTTACGATATAAAAATCACATATTTTTGATAATGTTTGGATCTCGATCGAGACGGTCAACCCTTTTTACGCTTATTATGCCCTATGGGTAGCCCTATCCCCGGAAGGTAAAATTTGTAAATTACAGGAGCTGCTACGTCACATATATGTGAGAGTGTGTGCATGAAATAATCCACCAAAACTAGTCGAGAAGGAGGAGGTAAGAGCGTATTCGCTTAATTAGATGATGTTGAGTTAATGTTGACCACATCGATCGAGACCCAAACTTTATCAAAATTAGGTGAATTTTTTACCATATCCATATTAAAATATGCTGATCACATCTGACGGTCGAAATTAATATTATGAATTTTAGACGTTGGAACCACAACATTCCTACTAATGTGGTAGAACTTGTTTAGTGGCCTTTTTGTAAGTGTATGCATTTGTGAAGCAACTATATTTTGTAAATAGAATTTTGCAAATTCGTCCGTAGGATGTGTGTTATGTATAGTGAAATATGGTTACGCTAAAAAAATCACATATTTTCGATAATGTTTGGATCTCGATCGAGACGGTCAACCCTTTTTACGCTTATTATGCCCTGCGGGTAGCCCTATACCCGGAAGGTAAAATTTGTAAAAATTTTACTAGAGTTGCTACATCACATATATGTGAGAGTGTGTGCATGAAAGACTGACTGACTAAACTAGTCAATAAGAAGGGGGCAATAACGTATTCGCTAATTAGATGAAGTTGAGTTAATATTGACCACATCGATTGAGGCCCAAACTTTATCAAAATTAAATGAATTTTTAACCATATCCTTATTTAAATACGCTGATCACATCCGACGATCAAAATTTAATATTTTGAATTGTAGACGTTGGAATCACAACATGCTTACTAATATGGTAATTAGATAATTATTATTTCTTATTTTTTAATTCATATCTTTTAATCGCAGCCCAACAAATCCTATTGGTCCTTACACAAATCACCCGGATCGCCATCCTCACCTTCCCACATCCTTCAATTTTAGCCGTCCATAGGGTTAAAACCCTACCCATCTCTCTCATTTTGTCGTGAGAGAAGAGAGATCTGAGAGGAAGGGAGAAGAGCACCGTCGCCGCTCTCCTTCTTGTCGTCGCGCCGTCGCCGGCCGGTCGTCGCTGCCCGATCGAAGACCACCATCTGACTCGCCTCCCTCTCCTCTACCTTCTCCTACCCACCATTTCGAGATGCATCACCTTTCCTCTCAAATTGTAAAACCAAACCCTAATCCCCAACTTCCATTTTCCGGCCAAATCGGTCCTTATCCGACGAGTTCTTGCTTCTAAGAGGTAAACCCAATCATTTCCTTTCAATTTCGAACTCCATCAAGCCTTGCTTTTCAATTTCATAACTCATACCTCTTTGTTCTTATTTCTGGGTTTCTTGGCACCCAGCCGACGAATTTGTCTGGCAGCGTTGAAGTCGCCATCTCGGAGAAGTAGAGGAGCTGGATGAGTTTGGGTGAGCTCTAGGTGAAGCTGTTGTCTCGGCTGGAACATGAAAGGTAACGAATAAGCTAGGGTATTGTTTTATTTCTCTCACTTACAAGTAATTTAACGAATAATTTTGTTATTTGTAGCCCTTCTCATGTCATAGATAATTGTGGTGGACTTGTGTTTAGGAAAAAGGAGAAAAGCAGAGCTAGAGCTTCTTACCAATTTCTGATGTATATATGTGTCTGAATTGAGTGGCTTATCTCAGCACTTTAAATGAATTTTGAAATGTTTCGTTGTCTCTAACCCATGTAGATGTTAAGTTCCCATGAACCTCACTGTTGTTAATTGCGGCAGGAAGTCTGTTGTTATTGATAAAGCTTGTTAGATGACCTTTCTTGTTCATGGCTAATGGAGTAATGGTGTCCCTCTGCTGAGTTTTGTTTGCTGATACTAATATGCACATGATTTGATTGGCCTTTGTACAATCCCACCAAGCATGACATGATATATGAAATTCATGACTGTTGCTGCTAACTAGTTACTGAGGTTAATCAGTTCTCTAACTATGTGCTCCAAGAACCTGTAATTAACTATCTTTTAATGTCTTTGAGAATTCTCTCTTCAGTCAATGTTTATACATAATTAAACAAGCATTCTAATCTAGTTTATTTGTCCAAGGTGCTGCAATTGTGGAAGGACTGACTTGTCAGCTATTTAATCCTGTTCGAATGGAGAGATTCATGGAATTGATGCTCTAGGTGCTGAGATTTATATATTAAGGTTCATATATTAAAGTACTTGATGTTATAATTTTCATCCATGTGTGTTCATCTTGCTTTTGAGTATGTTGAACTTCTGCCTATTATATATACCCATAAGAGCACAGCTGTTTGTTTTCAATAGTAGAGATGGAACGGAAAACCCCAAATGTTGTTTGCAGATTAATGATGCAGTACATTACATAGATCTGGGTATAACTTGCCTATCGTTCTTGCTCTATTTTGTGTTCATTGCAATTCGCATTGTTGAATTTTTATTTATTAAGCTATTATTTTCATGATAAAGCTGGAGAGGGAACCTCTTTATTACTGGGCCGCACTTCTGTGGCCATCTCATGAGTTCATCTTTGAGAGTGTATTAGTGTAATCTTGATGTGTAATTATTATTTTTATATTTTGTTTGGCTTGTAATTGAATTGATTCCTCAACTTTGGTTTGCTTTTCATGTCAGGTACTCATTTTGGGAGTTTGAAATAAGTCAATATTGGTAGTTTCAGATAAGGTATAGTATTTATTAGCTTCTTTATAAATTTTCTGGTGAGATATGATTTTGTTTTTTTTTTTTCACTTTAAAAGACTCGATTAATATGCATTATCTGCTCTTAATCTCTCTATTTGTATATGTACATAATCGCCCAGCATTGCTTCAGATCCTCTATATGTATTAGTTAAGTTGCTGCTAAGCTAGCACCTTATTGAATCACAGAGGCTACAATAATATAAATAGAATATGAAACCATGGGAAGAATAACTACTCAAAAGATTTAATTAAGTTTATCAGTTGAGCATAGATCCCGTTCATTTTAATTTCTGAGTAATTAATGTTTGGGAATAAATTGTACAGCTTACAAAAACAATGGCATCTGCTGAAAATGAAACTGATCAGTTTCCTTCCTAATATTATTTTGATATGGATAGCATTACCAGCGAGATTGGTTACTCCACGACATCAAGAGTTACCATGTTCATTGCACTGCTTTCTACATCTTTTGTTGGAAACTGGTTTCTTTAGGACTTGTCTCCATTAAAGTTGTTTGATATTAAGTTTTTGGTTGAGTTTGCATTATATGTTCCCCTTTATACTGTGCTTTTTGTCCTTAAAGTTGTTGCTACTTCTTTTGCATGGTTGGCTGAAATAGTCATATTGGTGTGGATTACTCTCTTCATTATCTGCAGGTCTTTCCCTCATCTGATGAAGCTGGTAGTTTGTGTTGGTGTAGGGTTTTTGTGGTAGTTTGTGTTGTTGTGTAGGGTTTTTGTACATGGTAAAGTGGCTGTGATGTAGATCTATAGGCTGTTTCCAATTGGCATAGTGATACGGTTTATATATGGTGGATTGAAAGTCTATGTTATCAATTTGGATGTTGAATGCTTATTTTAGTTATGGATGGTGTTTTTAAACCTAAATTGTCAGGATGTTTCAATATAGCAATTGTGTAGTTTTAAACCAGCCATGACTACCAATATGTGTGGCCATAAAGCAACAATCGGCAACACATATCTATTGTTTTTACTAAACTAAGATACTAGACATGTGAGGCCATAAAGAACAACCGGCAATGTAAATGTACAGTTTAAGTCAAAGAAGGCATCACTTATGTGTAGCTCAAGCTTACTCATACGATAGACATGTGAGGCCATAAAGAACAACCGGCAACGTAAATGTATAGTTTAAGTCAAAAGAAGACATCACTTATGTGTAGCTCAAGCTTACTCATACGATAGACATGTGAGGCCATAAAGAACAACCGGCAATGTAAATGCAGAGTTTAAATCATAACAAAGCATCATTATGTGTAGCTCAAGCTCATTCATGTGGGTTCCTCTAGCGACACATAAATGTCGCGTGTATTATTTTCACACGATGTTTATATGTCGTCTTTATTCCAATTACCCTACGCATATATGTCGCTGTAAGGCATTTTTCTCTCCCACTCGCAGTTATAAGGCGACACAAAGAGATGTGTCGCCTCAAGGCAAAAAAAAGATGCATCGCCTTCTAGCATGTCGACGTTTATGTTATCAAGCGACACATATAGCCTGTCGCCTTATCTTTTATCAGGCGACACATATATGTCGCCTCTAACATTTTCAGACGATGTTTATATGTCGTCTTTATTTCAATTACCCTACGCATATATGTCGCTATAAGGCATTTTTTTCTCCCACAAGCAGTATAAGGCGACACAAAGAGATGTGTCGCCTCACGGCAAAAAAAAGATGCGTCGCCTTCTAGCATGTCGACGTTTATACTATCAGGCGACGCATATAGCCTGTCGCCTTACCTTTTATCAAGCGACACAAAATGAAAAAAGTCTTCTGTCGCCTGAGGTTTTTATAGGCGACACAACATTTGTGTCGTCGGAGAACATCATCAACGACATGCTAGAAGGCGACACTTAAGATTTTTATCAGGCGACACAACTATTGTGTCGCCTGATGCAAGAAATGGCATAGTGTGTGACAGGGCCTCTCTCTTCTTTGTCGGCTTCGCTCCGACGGTGCCTATCACATGATAAACCAACTGATTATTAAAATCGGAGACCCTTTATTATTAATTATAAGAAAACAAATCATTCATCTTTCATTACCTGAGGGTGATGCGGCGGACGCAACGGATTCCTTCTCTGTCGTCGATGATGATACCCTCGCGGAAATAAGAGGCGTATCAAAGGCACGAAGCAGTACACCACTGATGACGCCATTGGCGGGGGCAGTGGATAAATCGGCGTTGAGCCATCGACTGCAGGTAAGGCCGGTATCATCCGCGGAAGGAATAGATGAGGCGGCGGCATCTGTACCCCAGATGACCCACCATCCGAAGCAGTAGGACCCGGAATGGGCGCCCGGTGTATCTCAGGTATACGGGGTGCATACACCTCCGTCTGGGTCTGAGGCCACAGCTACCTCAAGGAAGGGGGCACCTCCGGCTGCCTCGAGGAATGGGAAACGCTCGGCTGCCTCTGCGCCGTCTCTAGAAGGGTCGCATGTCTGGCTGTCATGGGGCCCCGAAACGACGTTTGAGGGTTGCTAGAGGTTCCCTAAGATGATTCGGACCTTTGGCCTTTGAACTTCGTCGATCTAAAATTACCGCTCATCCTGTTTAAAATATTAATTTTAATCAAGGCTGAGGAAGAAAAGAGTTACCTTTTGATGGGTGGAAGTGAAAACGAAGATGAGGAAGATAACCTGGACGGTGAAGAGGAGGAGGGATCGGCCTGGAGAAGAGGAAGAGGACGGGGCTGGAGCAGAACAGAGATGGCTCGAGGAGGAGGCTCGAGGACAGCTCGAGGAGGCTGTGGAGGGCTCGAGGAGGCGGTGGATGCTGTGGAGCGCGATAAGGGCTCGAGGAGGCGGTGGTGGGTATTTTAGAGCGCTGTGGAGGCTGTCGAGCGCTGAGTTTAATTATATACCCTATACCTTTAGCCGACGACATTTTTATTTCGTCGGTTAAACCTGTGAAATTTGTCGGCTAAACCTGTGAATCTCGTCGGCTAAAGTAATAAAATTTGTATGCTATAGTACTTTTTATTTAATATTTTCAATTTATTTGTTTTATTTTATTTTATTAACTATAGCCGACGAATTTTCAATAATGTCGTCGGCTATAGTACTTTTTATACATTTGACACATTGTGATTGTGATGATCAAACTTGAGAAACAAAAATCCGACCGTCAGATCTGACTATCATGATAAAATACATGTGTGGAAAAAAATTCAACCTGATCCGACTAGGTTAAGGGCTCGATCCGGACGGTCAATCCCGTAAGTCAAACCCCTAAACGCACGGAAAAGGTCATTGGACCGTCTAAATTACGTATTTTGGTCGGACATTCAACTGAAAATAGTTTCAAATCGATGAGACGCAACAAGTTGTATAAAAATTTTACGGAAAATAGCCACCGAAGATAGGGCTACCCATAGGAAGAAAGAATGGAAAATTTCATTGACCGCAACTATCGGCACCGAGACTTTACCAGAATACAGTGATTTTTCAACTGTACATGTATTTCACCATTCTGGTCATATCTTATTTCATGACTTTTTTGCGTTTGAAGGTTCTACGTATAGTTTGTTTTTGAAACGGAACATTTACTTAACACTCGGTAAACAGTTATAACATTAGTAGGCATGTTGTGATTGTGATGATCAAACTTGAGAAACGAAAATCTGACCGTCAGATCTGACCATCATGATAAAATACATGTATGGGAAAAAATTCAACTTGATCCGACAAGGTTAAGGGCTCGATCCGGACGGTCAATCCCGTAAGTCAAACCCCTAAACGCACGGAAAAGGTCATTGGACCGTCTAAATTACGTATTTTGGCCGGACCTTCAACTGAAATAGTTTTAAATCGATGAGACGCAACAAGTTGGCTAAGGTTTAGGGTTTAGGGTTTAGCCGACGAAATATTAGGGTATTCGTCGGCTAACCGCATCTTAGCCGACGAATTATGACTTATTTCGTTCAATAATATGGTTTTAACCGACGAAATATACTATAATTCGTCGGCTAAAATGGTTTCAGCCGACAAATTATGGTATATTCCGTCGGCTAAAGTATAAAAAATACATTAAAAAAATAGAAGGTTTAATGTAAACCATGCTAACTTCTGTTCATATATCACCAAAATTCATATAAAATAACAGAAATATGAATTCAAAAAATGTAAACTATAAAGGTAATACATTCTTTTTTATTACAAATTAATGGATTACGTCATCTAAATTAAAACTAAGGCTCGTAATCGGAATCATCCAATGAGTCTTCTTCGGTGTCAGAATTAATTTCGGGTAATCTATGCCTTTCCTCATCGCCAGAGTGTTCGTCTGTTTCTTGATTTAGATCAACATCAATAAGCCTTGGCTCTTCATCACGAATTCGCACCGAACGACCCGCTTTAAAATTATTAAGGCGAACGGTAGAGGAGTTAGGAATACCTATTGCGCTGGGCTCTTGATACGCAACATCTTCTTCCTCGTCTTCGGCCTCTCCAAGTGTAGCCGCCCGGTAAATGTTTCGAGGGTGCACAAGGTTGACTACTTTCCACGCGTCACCCTTAGCAAGGTCATCAAGATAAAACAATTGTTTTACCGATGTGGCAAAAACGAACGGGTCATCTTTGTAACAACTTGTAGTAGTGTTCACCGATAATATTCCGTACTGATCGGTCTTCATGCTCTGCGGCCTAGTATCAAGCCATCTACACTTGAAGAGGTGCATTGTCATGCCTTGCCCATAAACGAGTTCCACCACTGAATGGAGAACACCGTAATAGTCAACTCCATTCCGCCCACCATGCGCCATCACCCCAGAATTATGTGTTCTCTGTCTGCTGTCTCTCTGTTCACATAAAAATTGCACGCCATTCACCTTGCACATCGGATAAACTCTTGACATTATCGGCTTCATCGCTAGAAGTCTTAGTTCGTGCGACTAATTTGGGTGACCATCAAATTGAATATGGTTTATCGGCAACCAACAATTTAACTGTAAATATGGATAATTATGCAATAAAGATAAATACGTACATAAATATAGAATTACGTACCCAGCCGCCAAAATAGTTTGCGAACTCCTTGTTGTGGTACTCGAGATCACCTTGAATGTCTGGACAATATAGATGGATGTCTTTCCAGTATTCAACTTCTGGACAGTTAATTAATACCCACCAGTAGGCAATGACTAGCTCATGTGGTTGCAACTTGTAGGAGTCTAGCAAAATTCCATAAACTTCAATATCACTAGAGAGTACGGAAAGATTGAACTTCGGTACATCTACCGGTATAGTTTGCGGAGTTTCCTTCAACGCTCCTAAATACAACTACATGTAGGTGACGCATTCGTGCGCAATATATGCTTCAGCTATACATCCTTCAGGCGCGGATTTATTAGCCACATAAGCTTTGTAGTCTCCAAGTTGCCTATAAATCAAGTTGCAAAGTGTTATGAATATTGAACATGTATATTGAGGAATTCAGGTGTAAAAACGTACATTTCCTTGGGATACATCCGAGTGTAGTGTACTGGACCGGTAAGCAACAATTGGTCGGGAAGATAGATCATTAGCTGAGGCATGATGTCAAAAAAATTTATAGGAAATATCCTCTCAAATTTACACATGATATAAATGATGTCCTCTTGCATTTCCCGGAGGTTAGATTTTTTCACTTCCCGTGTGCATAGCTTCTAGAAGAATCTTGCCAACGCAATTAACCGCTCCACTACCTGACGGGGAAGGAACAGTCGAATGAAAACAGGGAAGAGACGTTGTAGCAGGATATGACAGTCATGACTCTTCAACCCGTACATCTTATTGTCCCGGAAGTTCACACACCGAGCTATATTTCCTGCATAGCCTGAAGGATACTTCACACATGTCACATCCTAACCCTTAAATTTTTACCTTATTTACCAGCTTGAGTATAATAAGAATTTTTACCATCTTCGGCTTTGAGATATAGTTTATTGGTCCCTAGAGGGGTTTTGAGGGACGTTTATTTCGGAGGATTTATTCGTAGGAGAAAACGTAACGACGGTAAAAATGGTAAATTTTTAGCTAGTAAAAGGTAATTTTTATTAGGGTATTATTTTTAAGGGTGTTAATTTTTGGAATTGGGTTGTATATAGAGGAGTTGGGCTGGATGGGTGAGGCCCAAAACCATCTCCCCCTCTTTCTTTTCTCTCTCTTCTTCCCGAGCCCTCTCCCGAGCTCTCCCGCCCGGAAACTTTCCGGCCACCGTCCGCCGCCGTCCGGCCAAGCCAGGCCGCCGCACCGGTCCTGTTTGGACCCCCGCCACCTCCTCTCCCTCCCCGCCTAGCACCCGAGCCATTAACCCATCGGAAGAGGAGAAACTTGTCGGAGACGCCGGGAAGAATTTTCACCGGAGTTCCCTCCTTCGGCCACCAATCCGGGCAAGCTTGGTACGGTTTTGTAGCTCTCCTCCGGTGCAGCAACCCCTCCAAAAGGCTCACTCCCTCTTGAGCTAGGTAAGGAGAAATTCAAGGAGGAAATTCTAGGGATTTTTAGATGTTTTCGTTCGATTGACCTAGTTAGGCTTGAAATTGGACTTAGTGATAGTTATGAAAGTTGTTTGGGATGTTGAGAGGAAGATGCTGTCAAAATTTCATAGCCATTGAAGGTCGCCGGAATTGGCCTCCGGCCGCCGCTGCCGGCGCCGCCGCTGTTTTGGAGATTTTTAAGGTTTTAAATGTGGAATATTAAGAGGAGTATATTGATATGAATTATGGAATTTTTGGATGAGATTTGGATAGGTTTGTGAATTTCCGAAGTTTGGTATTTTTGACGGTTAAATAATGTAAAATCCGGCCGTAGGATTTAAGTCAATTTCTGGGAAATGTTGTATTTACGGCTGCTGAGTATGATGTTAAAGTTTGGGTCGTTTCGATTTAAGAATATCGAAGTTAGGCAATGATGAACGTGTTTATGACTCTCGGTTAATTTTGCCTATTTTGAATAAATATTGGATTTTTAGTTGAGAAATTAATTATATATTTGGAACAGGATGCGATGAGACTCATTTTGGAGAGACTTCGAATCGACGTCAGGCTTAGGCCTAAATTTGTGAGTGGACCTTTGTTTTTAATTGAAAAGCATGCGATGAATGATTTTTTTGGTTATTTATTTCTTCTTATGAGACTTATTGATTTCTCGGCTATTTGACAATTTTTTCTCCTTTGGAGAGTTTCCCGAAAATGAGATTTTCGGTGGATATGTATTTTGAATGTTTATATGAGTATAGTATGTATATAAATGCTAGCTAGCCATACGTGCCTGGTCCGTCATAATGAGGTAAAATACCATTATGGCGTGGCGTGAGTGTTAGACACAAGCGTCATAGCCCTATATGAAAACTACTTTATTTTCTAGTTTATTTAGGTTTTCATATAGGGAGTTCACACGTATATATACACCGTCCTCTTCAGTTATAATGAGGAAGAATACCATTATGGCGCAACGTGAGCGTTAGACGCCAGCGTTGTAGCCTTATATGAATCTCTATTTTTCTAAATTGTTTCTAGGATTCATACAAGGAGTCTGACGAGTGTAAATACATACGAATATATGATTATATATAGTTTAGCCTGAGAGGCTTCATTTCATTTGAGTTAGTGACTAACCAGAGCTAGTCGTGAAATTGCCAGTTTATGAGTTGAGCACTCTTGAGCTGCCGCATGCAGTATATTTTCTATGAAATTAAAATGGGAATGCATAAATATTTTGTTATTAAATTATATTTTTGTCCACTCACTCTAACGTTATTAAATGTCTTCCCCTGGGCCCTTCGTTTTAAAATGCCCAGTCTGCAGGATTGTATAGTTGAGGTCGGGCGTACATGGAGAAAATGCATAGTTAATAGTATAGCTTCCGCTCTTTTCTATTTATTTCTAGTTCCTTTCCTCTCAAATAGAGTTGCTCTGAATATGTGGTTGTTGGTTATAGGATCTTTGTTAGATTTGTAAATCTATATTGGGAGATGTTGTGATTTGTGGGGAGCACGAAGGCTCTAGGAGTCTATAAGGTTGGAGTTGGAACCTTTAGGAGTGTTTGCAGGTTTTCGTTAGGAAGGGTTGTCAATTTCTAGGAGAGGTTATACCAAATTTTGCGGTAAATTTTTCCTTAGAGATGGTCCCCGCACAATTTACTTCGGGTTCAGGGTGAAATTTGGGATGGGTCGTGTCGACAAACTCATCCACCTGAAAATTACGTTCTTCTGGTTAGGCTTCACGGTGTAAGGAGTTTGATGCATTTTTTTTTTCCCTTCTTTCAACCACAGATGTCTTCTTAATTGCATTTTTTTTAGATCAATGCGTGCCATAAGACCGTCTTTCGTCTTCCCCTCCAAGTTCAGAACTGTGCCCACCACACTGTCGCAAACATTCTTTTCTATGTGCATCACAAGTAGTGCCTGATTAACAACTTACTCCAGTATGTGAGTTCCCAAAATATGCTCTTATGTGTCTAGAATTTGTACATGTCGGGTCTTTCAGGTATTGCCGCCACAATATTGAGATGATTGCTGAGCTGCCCAAAATCGTACTCATTAAGCACTGCTTAAATTTCTTCCCTCGTCCATCTTCTGGGAGGCACACCGTGTTCTACGGTCCCATCAAATGCCTTGTCATTGAACCGCCATTCGTGATTATATAGAAGGAAAACACGGTGACCCAATCTGCATATCTTGTTGCAATGACTGCTGCTCCCCTCATCGCTAAGGCACTCTGGACAAGCCTTGTATCCCCTAACAACGTTGCCCGACAACATCCCACGGGCAGAAAAATCCCTGATGGTACCAACAACACTAACATGCATCTGGAACATCTCGTGCATGTACTTGTCATAAGTGGGATGACCAACGTCCCACAAAAAGTTAAGCTCTTCAATCAAAGGTCTCAAATACATATCGAGACACTTCCCTGGATTACCGAGCCCCGGAATCAACAAACTCAACATATTATATTCCTTCTTCATGCACATCCATGGAGGAAGGTTGTACGGTACCAAAATCACCGGCCATACACTGTATTGAAGACTCATGTTGCCAAAAGGGTTGAACCTGTCGGATGAGAGCCCGAGCCTCACATTTCGGACCTCTGATGCAAAATGAGGAAACACCCTGTCTATATGCTTCCAAGCCTCCCCGTCAGCAGGGTGTATAAGGGTATCTTCGTCATGCAATTCCCTATCAACGTGCCATCTCATAGCTTTGGCCGTGTGTGAAGACATGTACAACCGCTCCAGCCTATCCCTCAAGGAAATACCGAAGTACCTTCACATGTTTCCTATTGCCTGCAGGAGTCAGCTTATACCTGTTAGTGTGACATACCGGACATGCGTCAAGGCCACCAAGGTCATTCCCTTCTTTATCTTTACCCTAGAAGAGAACGCAGTCATATCTGCATGCATGGATCTTGATGTAGGAAAGCCCAAGATCTTTCAGGATACATTGAATCTTATGATGAGTGGTAGGAAGACGATGACCGTGGGGCAGCATCGAAGCAGTGTACTGTAGATAATCATCAACAGCCGTCACGGTCGATTTTGTCTCAACTTTAATGTTCATTACGTCCATCACATTTTCAAGAACGGTCTTCTGACAACCGGGGTACACAGGGGTCTGTTGGAAAGCAAGCAGTTTGTTGTACTTGTCAATACCAGCAGTGTTGACAACTCTAGCGAAGGGCTGCACCGGCTCAGGCATATACTGTCCTTGAGCGCATACACCGCTCTCATAAGGAAACATGTCGTTGATGAAGGCCGTTGTTGGATCATTGGATGTACTGCCCGTCTCAGAAAATTACCCATGATGATGCAGACCCCCTGATGATGTTTCACCGTGATATAACCAACATGTGTACTTCTCCTAAAACCCGTTACTCTTCAAGTGTTGCCATACTTTGTTAATCGCAAATCGATGCATATCGCTGTGACACTGACATTTCGTGTACGGGCAATAGAAAATTGTATTCCGTTAGCATTAGCCAGCGCATATTCCAGAAAACTCATAACTCTTTTACCATATACCATATCTTTTGTCACATTTTGGAAGCGAAATCCAACTTTTATCTATATCCTGAAATTATAACAAAATATAGATGTATAACGCGAAGAAGGAAAGGCCAGAGAGAAAAGCGCAAGGCAGGGAGGAGAAGGCGACGGACGACAACGAAGGAAGAAAAAAGGAAGGAAGAGAGAGAGAGGAGACGGAAGAAGGACAGAAAAAGAGGAGAGAGAGCAACAGCAGCACAAAAGCAGCAGCAACGCAGCACAGCAACAACTTAGACCGTCAACACAAGATGAGAAATGAATTAACAGATAGAGAGAGATAAAGTACTACGGAGATAGGAACAACAACTCAATATAGGATCAAATCAGGAACCAATAAATCGATCAACACATATAGATACATCCAACGTACTCAAAATCGATCAACTCAGAACAATAGGATAGATCAACATCATCACAAAATCATCAACTCATATCATCAACAACTTCATACCATCACACACAATATTATAAATAGGTTAACATAGATATATATAGATCTACTACGTATATATAACAACAACTTCATATATCATCAAATCATCAACCAAATCGATCAACATATATATATATATATATATACATCCAACGTACTCAAAATCGATCAACTCAATCACACTCAAAATCGATCAACTCGAATAAAACTCAAAATCAACATATATATAGCCGACGAAATAAATTCTTTAGCCGACAAAATTTTAATTTCGTCAGCTAAAGAATTGTTTGGCTGACGAAAATTTAAATTAGCCGATGAAGGAAAATTTCGTCGGCTAAAGTCCACGTTAGCCGACGAAAAAAATAGTTCATCGGCCTGGTGTTTTTATTTTCGTCGGCCAAAGCCTTTCTTCTGGTAGTGAGTTAAGACCTAGCTAAGATTGGGGAACACAAGTTACACAACACAAATTGCAGTTTGAGGCCATAGCCAATAGTACATACACCGATACATATATTTGAGAACATTTATATATCTTTTTTTTCTGAAAAATTCCACAGAAAGTTCCATTTAAACTTTACAATTGAGTGAAATAGCGTGTGTGTGTGTGTATAGAGGATCAGAAGCGGACGTCCGCACTTCTCTTATTTCACGGATGAAAGTAGCTATCAACATCACATTGGACAATAGAAAAGCCTTACTTGTTTACTATTTCCCAGTTGGTATACCCACTTAAACAATTGCATCCACTACTAGAGGAAATGCTTTAACCAATGAAAAAAAAAAACCAGGCCGACGAATTATTTTTTCGTCAAATAATTATATATAAGGCACTTTAACCGACGAAATTATATATTCTTTGGCTATAGATGTCGGCTAAAGTTCACAGACTAAACCCGACAAAAAAATTTCTTAAGCTGACGAAATTAACAGTTGACCATAGCCGATGAAAATTTAAATTAGCCGACGAAGGAAAATTTCGTCGGTTAAAGCCCACGTTAGCCAACGAAAAAATAATTCGTCGGCCTAGTTTTTTATTTTCGTCGGCAAAAGCCTTTCTTCTAGTAGTTGATGCAATTGTTTAAGTGGGTATACCAACTGGGAAATAGTAAACAAGTAAGACTTTTCTATTGTCCAATGTGATGTTGACAGCTACTTTCATCCGTGAAATAAGTGAAGTGCGGACGTCCGCTTCTGATCCTCTATACACACACACACACGCTATTTCACTCAATTGTAAAGTTTAAATGGAACTTTCTGTGGAACTTTTCAGAAAAAAAAGATATATAAATGTTCTCAAATATATGTATGGGTGTATGTACTATTGGCTCTGGCCTCAAACTGCAATTTGTGTTGTGTAACTTGTGTTCCCCAATCTTAGTTAGGTCTTAACTCACTACTAGAAGAAAGACTTTAGCCGACGAAAATAAAAACACCGGGCCGACGAACTATTTTTTCGTCGGCTAAAGTCCACGTTAGCCGACGAAATTTTTCTTCGTCGGGTAATTTAAATTTTCGTCGGCCAAAAAATTCTTTAGCCGACGAAATTAAAATTTTGTCGGCTAAATAATTAATTTTGTCGGCTATAGTCTGTGAAATTAGTTGACGAAAGATTTAAAAGTTTAGCCGACGAAATTAATATTTCGTCGGCTAAAGTGCCTTATATCTGCAGATCTAGACAGCAGTTCATCTGGGAAGAAAAAACGGGAGAAAACGTTTGGGTGTTGTCGAAAGCTGTCTATAATTCTTTTGTGGAGCTATATATAGGTACGTATATGTGTGTGTGTGTATATATATATATATATGTTGATTTTGAGTTTTATTCGAGTTGATCGATTTTGAGTACATTGGATGTATATATATGTGTTGATCGATTTGGTTGATGATTTGATGATATATATGAAGTTGTTGTTAATATATAAGTAGTAGATATATATATATATATATATATATATATATATATATATATATATATGTTAATTAATTTATAATATTGTGTTGATGGTATGAAGTTGTTGATGATATGAGTTGATGATTTTGTGATGATGTTGATATATAATATTGTTATGAGTTGATCGATTTTGAGTACGTTGGATGTATATATATATATGTGTTGATCGATTTATTGGTAATGATTTGATAATATATATGAAGTTGTTGTTAATATATAAGTAGTAGTATATATATATATATTATATAATATATATATATGTTAATTAATTTATAATATTGTGTTGATGGTATGAAGTTGTTGATGTGATGAGTTGATGATGATTTTGTGATGATGTTGATATATATAATATTGTTATGTAATTATTAAGTATATATATATATATGTGTTAATTAATTTTTTATTAATTAGTTGTACTACGTAGAATATATACTAAATGAATTGAGATTTTATATATGGAATTTAATTAATTAGAGTTATACATATATATTTTGTTATATTTTCAGGATATAGATAAAAGTTGGATTTCGCTTCCAAAATGGGACAAAAGATATGGTAAAGGAGTTATGAGTTTTCTGGAATATGCGCTGGCTAATGCTAACGGGAATACAATTTTCTATTACCCGTACACGAAATGTCAGTGTCGCAGCGATATGCATCGATTTGCGATTGACAAAGTATGGCAGCATCTGAAGAGTAACGGGTTTTAGGAGAAGTATACATGTTGGTTATATCACGTGTGAAACATCATCAGGGGGTCCGTATGATCATGGACAATTTTCTGAGACGGGCAGTACATCCAACGCTCCAACAACGGCCTTCATCAACGACATGTTTCCTTATGAGAGCGGTGTATGCACTCAAGGACAGTATATGCCTGAGCCGGTGCAGCCCTTCCCTAGAGTTGTCAACACTGCTGGTATTGACAAGTACAACAAACTGCTTGCTTTCCAACATACCCTTATGTACCCCGGTTGTCAGAAGACCGTTCTTGAAAGTGTGATGGACGTAATGAAGATTAAAGTTGAGACAAAATCGACCGTGACGGCTGTTGATGATTATCTACAGTACACTGCTTCGATGCTGCCCCACGGTTATCATCTTCCTATCACTCATTAGAAGGTCCGATGTATCCTGAAAGATCTTGGGCTTTCTTACATCAAGATCCATGCATGCAGATATGACTGCGTTCTCTTCTAGGGTAAAGATAAAGAAGGGAATGACTTTAGTGGCCTTGACGCATGTCCGGTATGTCACACTGACAGGTATAAGCTGACTCCTGCAGCAATAGAAAACCTGTGAAGGTACTTCGGTATTTCCCGTTGAGGGATAGGCTGGAGCGGTTGTACATGTCTTCACACACGGCAAAGCTATGAGATGGCACGTTGATAGGGAATTGCATGACGAATATACCCTTATACACCCTGCTGACGGGGAGGCTTGGAAGCATATAGACAGGGAGTTTCCTCATTTTGCGTCAGAGGTCTGAAATGTAAGGCTCGGGCTCTCATCCGACGGGTTCAACCCTTTTGGCAACATGAGCCTTCAATACAGTCTATGACCGGTGATTTTGGTACCGTACAACCTTCCTCCATGGATGTGCATGAAGAAGGAATACAATATGTTGAGTTTGTTGATTCCGGGGCTCGGTTATCCAGGGAAGTGTCTCGATGTGTATTTGAGACCTTTGATTGAAGAGCTTAAGTTTTTGTGAGACGTTGGTCATCCCACTTATGACAAGTACATGCACGAGATGTTCCAGATGCATGTCAAGGTTGTTGGTACCATCATTGATTTTCCTACCCGTGGGATGTTGTCGGGCAACGTTGTTAGGGGATACAAGGCTTGTCCAGAGTGCCTTAGCGATGAGGGGAGCATCAGTCATTGCAACAAGATATGCAGATTGGGTCACCGTGCTTTGCTTCCATATAATCACGAATGACGGTTCGATGACAAGGCATTTGATGGGACCGTAGAACACGGTGTGCCTCCCAGAAGATGGACGGGGGAAGAAATTTTAGTAGTGCTTAATGAGTACGATTTTGGGCAGCTTAGCAATCATCCCAATATTGTGGCGGCAATACCTGAAAGACCCGACAAGTACAAATTCTGCACACATAAGAGCACATTCTGGGAACTCCCATACTAGAGTAAGTTGTTGATCAGGCACTACCTAGACGTGATGCACATAGAAAAGAATGTTTACGACAGTGTGGTGGGCACAATGTGAACTTGGAGGGGAAGACGAAAGACGGTCCTAAGGCACGCATTGATCTAAAAAAAATGCAATTAAGAAGACATCTGTGGTTGAAAGAAGGGAAGAAAAAAATGCCTCAAGCTCCTTACACCGTGAAGCTTAACCAGAAGAACGTAATTTTCAGGTGGATGAGTTGTGTGAAGTATCCTTCAGGCTATGCAGGAAATATAGCCCGGTGTGTGAACTTCCGGGACAATAAGATGTACGGGTTGAAGAGTCATGACTGTCATATCCTGCTACAACGTCTCTTCCTTATTTTATTCGACCGTTCATTCCCCGTTAGGTGGTGGAGCCGTTAGTACCGTTGGCAAGATTCTTCCAGAAGTTATGCACACGGGAAGTGAAAAAATCTAACCTCCGGGAAATGCAAAAGGACATCATTTATATCATGTGTAAATTTGAGAGGATATTTCCTCCAAATTTTTTTGACATCGTGCCTCACCTGATGATCCATCTTCCCGAGCAATTTTTGCTTATCGGTCCAGTACACTACACTTGGATGTATCCCATGGAAATGTACCTTTTTTACACCAGAATTCCTCAATATATATACATGTTCAATAATCATAACACTTTTTAACTTGATTATAGGCAACTTGGAGACTACAAAGATTATGTGGCTAATAAATCCGCGCCTGAAGGATGTATAGCTGAAGCATATATTGCGCACGCGTGCGTCATCTACATAAAGTTGTATTTAGGAGCGTTGAAGGAAACTCCGCAAACCATACCGGTAGATGTACCGAAGTTCAATGTTTCCATACTCTCCAGTGATGTTGAAGTTTATGGAATTTTGCCAGACTCCTACAAGTGGCAACCACATGAGCTAGTCATTGCCCACTGGTGGGTATTGATTAACTGTCCAGAAGTTGAATACTGGAAAGACATCCATCTATATTGTCCAGACATTCAAGGTGATCTCGAGTACCACAACAAGGAGTTCGCAAACTATTTTGGCGGCTGGGTACGTAATTCAATATTTCTGTATGTATTTATGTTTATTGCATAATTATCCATATTTACAGTTGAATGGTTGGTTGCAGATGAACCATATTCAATTTGATGGTCACCCAAATTAGTCGCACGAATTAAGACTTCTAGCGATGAAGCCGATAATGTCAAGAGTTTATCCGATGTGCATGGTGAATGACGTGCAATTTATATGTGACTAGAGAGACAGCAGACGGAGAACACATAATTCTGGGGTGATGGCGCATGGTGGGCGAAATGGAGTTGACTATTACGGTGTTCTCCATTCAGTGGTGGAACTCGTTTATGGGCAAGGCATGACAGTGCACCTCTTCAAGTGTAGATGGTTTGATACTAGCCCACAGAGTATGAAGACTGATCAATACGGAATATTATCGGTGAACACTGCTACAAGTTGTTACGAAGATGACCCGTTCGTTTTTGCCACATCGGTTAAAACAAGTGTTTTATCTTGATGACCTTGCTAAGGGTGACGCGTGGAAAGTAGTCAACCTTGTGCACCCTTGAAACATTTACCAGGCGGCTACACTTGGAGAGGCCGAAGACAAGGAAGAAGATGTTGCGTATCAAGAGCCCAACACAATAGGTATTCCTAACTCCTCTACCGTTCGTCTTAATAATTTTAAAGCAGGTCGTTCGGTGCGAATTCGTGATGAAGAGTCAAGGCTTATTGATTTTGATCCAAATCAAGAAACAGACGAAGACTCTGGCGATGAGGAAATGCATAGATTACCAAAAATTAATTCTGACACCGAAGAAGACTCATCGGATGATTCCGATTACGAGCCTTAGTTTTAATTTAGATGACGTAATCTATTAATTTGTAATAAAAAAGAATGTATTACCTTTATAGTTTACATATGTTGAATTCATATTTCTGTTATTTTATATGAATTTTGGTGATATATGAACAGGAAGTTAGCTGGTTTACATTAAACCTTCTGTTTTTTTAATGTATTTTTTATACTTTAACCGACGAATTATAGTATATTTCATCGGCTAACACCATCTTAAATAAGTCATAATTCGTTGACTAAGATACGGTTAACCGACGAATACACTAAATATTTCGTCGGCTAAACCCTAAAACCGTAGCCGACGAAATATTAGGGTATTCGTCGGCTAAACCCTAAACCCTAAACCCTAAAATTTTTATACGACTTGTTGCGTCTCATCGGTTTGAAACTATTTTCAGTTGAAGGTCCAGTCAAAATACGTAATTTAGACGGTCCAATGGCATTTTCCGTGCGTTTAGGGGTTTGACTTAACAGATTGACCGTCCGGATCAAGCCCTTAACCTTGTCGGATCAAGTTGAATTATTTCCCATACATGTATCTTATTATGATGGTCATAGCTTACGGTCGGATTTTCGGTTCTCAAGTTTGATCATCACAATCACAACATGCCTACTAATGTTGTATAACTTGTTTACCAAGTGTTGAGTAAATGTTCCATTTCAAAAACAAACTATACGTAGAACCTTCAAACGCAAAAAATTCATGAAATAAGATATGATCAGAATGGTGAAATACGTCCACGGTTGAAAAACCAAGGTATTCGGTAAAGTCTCGGTGCCGAAAGTTGCGGTCAATGTAATTTTTCATTTTTCTCCCTATGGGTAGCCCTATCTTCGGTGGTTATTTTCCGTGAAATTTTTATACGACTTGTTGCGTCTCATCGGTTTGAAACTATTTTCAGTTGAAGGTCCGGCCAAATACGTAATTTAGACGGCCCAATGGCCTTTTCCGTGCGTTTAGGGGTTTGACTTAACGGATTGACCGTCTTGATCGAGCCCTTAACCTTGTCGGATCAAGTTGAATTTTTTCACATATATGTATTTTATCATGATGGTCAGATCTGACGGTCGGATTTTCGGTTCTCAAGTTTGATCATCACAATCACATTGTGCCGAATGTATAAAAAGTACTTAAGTCGACGATATTCATAGGTTTAGCCGACGAAGTTGAAAGGTTAACCGACGAATTTCAAAGGTTCAGCCGACGAATTTAAATGTTTAGCCGACGAATTTCAATGGTTTAGCCGACGAATTTCATATTTTAGCCGACGAATTTAAAGGTTTACTTCGTCGGCTAAAGGTATAGGGTATACGGCTAAACCCAACGCTCGACAGCCTCCACAGCATGAGAAAAAATGAAAAAAACCCTAAATCCCGGTCCGCCTCCTCCGCCACCTCCGCCTCCGCGAGCCAGCCCTCTCCGGTCGCCCTCTCCCTCTCCCTCTCCTCTCCCTCTCCCTCTCCGCCGGCTCCGCCTCCTCCGCCTCCTCTGCCTCCTTCGCCTCCTCCGCCTCCTCCGTACCAGTCCGCCTCTTCCGCCTGCTCGCCTGCTCGTCGCTCGCCAGGTGGTGTAATCCTCTGATTTTTATTTCGATATATCATTCTAGGGTTTCGAATTTGAGAATTTAGGGTTTTTATGCGGTATTGATATTGTGAATTGGTTTATGATGAATATATGGTTGATTGTGGATTGTGGATGGATTATGCAAGTTTTAATATATGGTTGCTGAAATATTGTGGATATTTTCGATGCCTATTGATTTTGTGTATGATTTACATGTGGTGTGTTGTTATTATGTTTCATGATTTTCTTCCTCCGCCTTAATTCAAATTAATATTTTTAACAGGATGAGCGGTAATTTTAGATCGACGAAGGGTTCGAAGGGCCAAAAATCCGAATCGTCTAAGAGAACCTCTAGCAACCCTCAAATGTCGTTTCGGGGCCTCATGACAGCTAGATATGCGACCCTTCTGGAGACGGCGCAGAGGCAGCTACCGAGCGTTTCCCATTCCTCGAGGCAGCCGGAGGTGCCCCCTTCATCGAGGCAGCGGGGCGTCTCTCATTCCTCGAGATAGCTGTGGCCTCAGACCCAGACGGAGGTGTCTGCACCCCGTATTCCTGAGATACACCGGCCGCCCACTCCGGGTCCTACTGCTTCGGATGGTGGGTCATCTGGGGTATAGATGCCGCCGCCTCATCTGTTCCTTCTCGGATGATACCGGCCTTACCTGCAGTCGATGGCTCAGGGACGCCGATTTATCCATTGCCCCCGCCAGTGGCTCCATCAGCGGCGTACCGGTTCGTGCCTTTTGATAAGCCTCTTATTTCCGCGAGGGTATCATCATCGGCGACAGAGACAGAATCCGTCACGTCCACCGCATCGCCCTCAGGTAATGAAAAATGAATGATTTGTTTTCTTGTAATTAATAATAAAGGGTCTCCGATTTAAATAATCAATTTGGTTTATCATGTGATAGGCACCGTCGGAGCGAAGCCGACAAAGAAGAAGAGAGGTCTCGTCACAGGGAAGGCTCTCGAGAAGACCGTCAGTACCTCAGGGAGGATCGTCATCGATACTGACGAGGATGGCAACATAGTATCGGGCGGGAAGTCGATGACGTACTCCGCCCGCGTGGGAGCGCTCATTAGGGATAGAGTCCCTATGTTGTGGTCAGACTGGGGCGAGGTCCCGCAGGAGGTTAAGGACATGGTCCACAACGCGATGTCGGTGAGTTTACAAAATGCCTCAATAATATTATATATTACATTGTTGATTTCTCGAAAAAATAAACTAATAAACGGTTAAATGTAGGTGTGGTTTGACGTTCCCGAACACCTGAAGAACAGTTGGGCGGACGTTGTGCATGGGGAAAGGTACGTTGGGAAGTTAATGAAAAAATAAAATTGTATGTGATATTAATAATATTTCTAATATTTTTGTTGTATCTGTAGGTACAAGGAGTGGAAGAACGAGTTGCGGACCCACTGGTCTACGCACGGGAACGCACGTTCTAGTACCCCTGCTGAGTTCCAATACAGGGAGTACGAGTGGCGGTGGCATCTGACATCAGAATTCAACAACCCTCGTAAACATGTATTTAACAAAATTAATTAGTTAATTTGTCATTAAGTACATCCGTTTTTAAATATTTTACTAATAGTTTATTTTTTTCTTTGAAGGCCGTTTCCCGGGCCAACGCTTAGAATCGGCAACGCAACACAAGGAACCATCATGCCGGTTCTAGACCGTTCGCTGTCTTCATGAATGAGGCGGCCGGGGAACATCCAGAAGTCAACCGGTACGTCTATACGTACGAAAATGCATATCCTGACTCCTAGGAGGATATTGTAAGTCATCTTACGTTTTAAAATTTTTAATTTTACTTATATATATATATGTCAAAATGTTAATAATCAGTTTTTTCCTATCCAATTAGGCGAAGGTGAGGGAGGCTAGTGACGAGGTGATGAGTGCTATAGTGAGGGAGACATGGCCGGACACGCAGGAGGAAGAGATGTCCGAAGCCATGTCCCGGATCGACACTTCGGATCCGAGGGTTGGGACGAGGATCATGGGCACAGCCTTCCACCACGAGAAAACAACTTTACTGCCGGGGTCTAGGAAAGAAGGGCCAGGGGGTCCTGAAGACCACTCCAGGATTTCAACGAAAGGCAGCCTCGACCAGCAGCAGGACGACTCAGCTAAAGTCGGAAGTTGAGAGACTACGGGAATAGCAAGCCGCTCATGCTGCTCAGGCTGCCGCTCATGCCGCCTAGATCTTCGACCAGAGAGCCTATAATGCCGCGGTATATGCCGCCCAGCAGGCTCAGCAGCAGCAAATGTTCCAGTACATGCAGGAGTTTATAGCTGCCAGCGTCAGGGACTTCCAGCTCCGCCCATGCCTACGCCTATAGCATTACCTCAGCCGCCACAATCTCCTTAGCAGCAGGCCCCAGAATCGGATATTGGTTTAGACAATCTAGATTTTGTGTAGTTGATAAATTATATAGTTTTATGTGCTTCTTGTTGGTTATATATATGGAATTGTTTTGGTGTATTTTGCAGCTTGCTTGGAATGGTAATTTAGAAATTTCGCGTATTTTTTTTTTACTGGAATGGACTTATAGCCAACGAAACATGCCACAATTCATCGGTTGTAGTATTTTTAATTTTTTTTTTCACAAGGTTTAGCCGACGAAACCGAATTATGGCATGTTTCGTCGGCTAAACCCTATTAAAGCCGACGAAAAAAACTCTATTTCGTCGGCTATGTTATTTTTTTAATTTTTTATTACATACTTTAGCCGACGAAACATTTAAGATATTCGTCGGCTAAAGTTTGGGAGTATAGCCGACGACTTCCTGTGTCGTCGGCTAAATACTAGAACAATAGCCGATGAAAGATAGAGTCTGTTTCGTCGGTTTAATACATGAAAAAAGCCGACGACAAAAGAGTTCGTCGGCTAAATACTGGTACAATAGCTGACGACGGTCTCTAGGTTCGTCGGCTAAAGTCATCCCTGACGACCGTTTTCCGACGAAATTATAGCCGACGAAGGCTCGTCGGCTAAGATCTTAGCCGACGAATTAAGCTAACAGGCCGACGAAACTTTTTGTTGGCTAAAGTGCTTGTCCTGATAATGACTCTTTTAAACATTAGGTTTTGTGAATTTCATATTTTTTACAACTACGTATTCATTAACTGTAAGGACATGATGGTATTAAGCTCTACTATGGAAGAGGTGGTCATCTCACTCTGAAAGTCAGGCCAAGTGCAGCCAAAATATGCATGATCTTTCTTTCATAGCTATATATATTGTAAGACTGGGCATATAAATTTTGTCTGATACTACCAAGTCTAATTTGTAAGAAATGTTTTACCTTATATGTTCACCTCATCGTCTGTTACTTGTCAGTACCTCCTAAACATGATTTCTCATTCTTGTCTGGGTTGTCTCTTGGAGTCGACCCTAATGTCACAGATTGATTCTTCTTTTCTATATATTCTGAATTTTTACTCGCTCCTAGCATCTTTGGTATGTGCTTGAAAAGGACATTATTTTAAACCATGGAGTAAAACATGATGTTTTAGAATTCAACAGGTGTGGCAGTTACTAGGACTGTTTAGACTAGAGGAAAGGAGGCAAACCCTTGTATACCCTTGTATTAGAATGATTTCAAAATTGCTGAATGATTTCATGATGTAGAGTTATTCAAGTATGTGATGAAATGAGCAATGGACTTTAATTTTGATTATAAACTGGAGGGGAACCGAATCTCTGATCTTGCGTAATTCTAACTGAATTTCCAATTCTCCCTCACCACTGAAAGGGTGGATAGTTTTTATATCCCTGAATTTGTTTCTGTTTCTTGGTAATATGCTAATGAATTTTTTATTTTTTTGTGTGTGTTAGGATTCCTGACAGCATATATAAGTGTGGTCGCAATTCGGCTGGATATGGACATGGCAACTTACGTGTTTGCTTGATGAAGTTGAGAGATCGACATGTTTTCTTTTGTTCTATAGGATTTATAATCGAACTTTGTGTTGGAATTTGAATACGTGAATGAGTGGTTAAAAAGCAGTTTTACTTGAAATGCTATAGTAAAATTGGAATGAAACTGCTACCATTTTGTCATCATGTCTCATATTTCTCTATTGTAATTTCATAATTTTTGTTTTTTGTTTATTTACTTTCTGTTTTATCGTAGTACACTTTCAACATATTTTCTATACACTACCAGAAAAAAAGGCTTTAGCCGACGAAAATAAGAAAACCAGGCCGACGAATTATTTTTTCGTCGGCTAAAGTACACTTAAGCTGACGAAATTTTCCTTCGTCGGCTAATTTAAATTTTCGTCGGCTGTGGTAAACTTTAGCTGATGAAATTAAAATTTCGTCGGCTAAAGAATTTATTTCGTCGGCTATAGTCTGTGAACTTTAGCCGACGACTTTAAAGCCGTATATTTGCAGATCTGGACAGCAGCTCATCTGGAAAAAAAAAATGGGAGAAAAAGTTTGGGTGTTGTCGAAATCTGTCCATAATTAATTTGTGGAGCTATATATAGGTACGTATCTGTGTATATATGTTGATTTTGAGTTTTATTCGAGTTGATCGATTTTGAGTGTGATTGAGTTTATCAATTTTGAGTATGTTGGATGTATATATATATGTGTTGATCGATTTGGTTGATGATTTGATGATATATATGAAGTTGTTGTTAATAAGTAGTAAAATATATATATATATATAATATATATATATATATGTTAATTAATTTATAATATTGTGTTGATGATATGAAGTTGTTGATGATATGAGTTGATGATGATTTTGTGATGATGTTGATATATAATATTGTTATGAGTTAACCATGCTCATTCTCGCCTCACTTCGATAATCCTATACCGAAATGATCCAAACTTTAAAACCAAAAATCGGCAGCCATAACACAACCTCCCACAGATTTAACGACTTTAAATCCACAGCCGGATTCTACATTAATTAACCGCCAAAAAAACCAAATTTCGGAAAGTCACAAACCTAACCAAAACTCCTCCAAAAATTTCATAATTCACATCAATAAACTCCCCTTAATATTCTACATTTAAAACCATAAAAATCTCTCAAATAGCGGCGCCGCTGCCTGCAACGGCGGCTGGAGGCCGACTTCGACGACCTCCAATGACTACCAAAATTTGACAGTAGCTTCCTCTCAACCTACTCTACAACTTTCTTAACTAGCACAATTCCCAATTTCAAGCCTAACTATGCGAATCAAACGAAAACATCATAAAAGCCTTAGAATTTCCACTTCGAATTTCTCCTTACCTAGCTCAAGAGGGAGTGAGACCTTTGGAGAGGTTGCTGCACGGGAGGAGGGCTACAAAATGAGACAAGGATCGTCGGCTTCGGCGGCCGGAGGAGGGAGTACTGGCGAGAAAACCACCACAACAGCCAGCGGCTCCGGGCGTCGTTTCTCTCTCACGGCAGCGCTAGGGGAGCTGTCACCGGTCCAGGGAGGTAGCTAGGTTAGAGGCCGACCGAATGGGACTGGTGCGGCGGCGGATGGTGGTCGGACGGCGGGGAACAGACGGCGAGAAGATCCGGCAACGGGAGGACTCAGGGGAGAGGGAGAACCGGGAAGAAAAAGAGAGAAGAGAGAAATGGTTTTGGGCCTCTAACCCAAAACCGGCCAACACTCTTAAACCAACCCAACTCCAAAATAAAACACCCTGAAAAGAAAATATACCACAACAAAAATTACCTTTTACTAGCTAAAGTTTACCATTTTTACCGTCGTCATATTTTCTCCTACGATTAATTCTCCGAAAATAACCGTCCCCCAAACCCCTCTAGGGACCAATTAAACTATAACCTCAATGACAGAGACGGTAAAATTCTTATTATAACCAAGCTAGTAAAGAAGATAAAAATTTAAGGGTCGGGATCTGACAATTCTCCCCTCCTTATAAAAATTTTGTCCTCAAAATTTATGTACCTGTCATTCGAAGAGATAGGGATATTGCTGCATCATTTTCTCCTCTGATTCCCAAGTAGCTTCTTCTACTTGATGACTTCTCCAAAGCACCTTGACAAGTGGGATTGTCTTGTTCCGAAGCATTTTCTCCTTTCGGTCAAGAATCTGAACCGGCTCCTCTTCATAAGTCAAATCTTTCGTCAAACTGATCGGCTGCTCTTGTAGCACATGAGAGGGATCGAGAATATACTTGCGAAGCATGGATACATGAAACACATTATGTATCTTGGATAACTCTGGAGGCAAAAGTAGCCGATAAGCAAGTGAGCTAACTCGCTCTATAATCTCATAAGGGCCAATATACCTCGGACTAAGCTTCCCACGTTTACAAAAACGCACGACTCCTTTCCAAGGAGATAGTTTCAAGAACACCCAATCACCCACTTGAAACTCAAGGTCTTTCTTGCGGACATCTGCATAACTTTTCTGCCTACTTTGAGCGGCCTTGAGTCTATCTCTGACCACTTTAATCTTCTCATTTGTATCATGAATCAGCTCAGGACCGCAAAGCTCATTTTCTCCTACTTCATTCCAACACAAAGGCGTACGATATTGCTTCCCATCAAGTGCCTTAAAGGGAGTCATACCAATGCTAGAATGATAGCTATTATTATATGCAATTCCATCAAAGATAGGTTTTTATCCCAACTCCCTCTGAACTGCAAGGCACAAGCTCTCAACATATCCTCCAATGTCTGAATAGTCCTCTCCGATTGCCCATCGGTCTGACGATGAAAAACAGTGCTGAAGTGTAATCAAGAACCTAAAGTTGCTTGAAGGGCTCCCCAGAATTTAGAAACAAATCTAGGATCCTGATCTGACACTATTGATTCAGGTACACCATGAAGCCTCATAATTTCATTCACATAAAGCTCCGCCAATTTATCCAATTTATACTTCTTTCCCACTGTCAAGAAATGTGCAGACTTGGTGAGTCTATCCACTATCACCCAAATACCGTCATGCTCTTCCTGGGTACGAGATAAACTGAAAACAAAATCCATGGTGATGTGGTCCCACTTCCACACTGGAATAGATAGCGGCTCAAGCAATCCAGAAGGCTTCTACCTTTCAGCCTCCTTTACTTGCTGACAAATCAAACATCTACTCACAAAAGCTGCAATTTCCCTCTTCATGTTTGGCCACCAATAATACTCCTTCAAAATCCGATACATTTTTGTGCTAGCCGGATGAGCAGCATAAGAGGAACTATGAGCTTCCTCCAAAATCTCACTCTTCAACTCTTCATTTTTTTTTGGAACACAAAGCCGAATCTTAAACAAGGAAGTCTCATCCCTCCTAACTGAAAAATGATCGGCTGCAGCTCCGCTCAAAGCACTTTCTATCAATCGAACTATGGAAGAATTATTATACTGTGCTTCCCGCACTTTATCCACCAAAACTGGCCTCACATGAAAACTAGCTACCAAGGCACCCACTTCGTCCACCGATAAATCCACCCCTGAAGCTCGCAACTCAAAAAGAATTGGAACTCGAACCGTCCTCAAATGAGACAAGGATATGGAGGGATTTCGACTAAGCATCCACTACCACATTAGCTTTTCCAGGGTGATACTCAATAGTGCAATCATAATCATTAATCAACTCCATCCACTTTCTTTGTCTCAAGTTTAACTCTCTTTGAGTGAACACATACCGAAGACTCTTGTGATCAGTAAAAATCTGACACTTGGCCCCATAAAGATAGTGTCTCCACAACTTAAGAGCAAAAACTACCGCTGCAAGCTCCAGATCATGAGTGGGATAATTCTCCTCGTGCGGCTTTAATTGCCTGGAAGCATAGGCAATAACTCGCTCATGCTGCATCAATACCTCACCTAGACCACGTCTAGAAGCATCACAATAAACCACATATTCACCGCTATCATATGGAAGTGCCAAAACAGGAGCACTAGTCAAGCGATTCTTCAATTCTTGAAAACTTTGCTCACACTCATCTGACCATTCGAACTTAACTCCCTTCTTGGTTAATCTTGTAAGAGGAGCAGCAATCTTTGAAAAATCTTGCACAAAGCGCTGATAATAACCTGCTAATCCCAAGAAACTACGGATCTCCGTCACAGTAGCAGGTCTTCTCCAATTTGTCACCGCTTCCACCTTCTGGGGATCCACACTAACTCCTTCTGCTGAAACTACATGACCCAAAAACCCCACTTTATCTAACCAAAACTCACACTTGCTAAACTTAGCATATAACTGAGACTTTCTCAAAGTATGCATTACCATTCTTAGATGCTTGGCATGCTCCTTTTCACTTCTTGTCAAGACCTACCTTGAATTTCACCCTGAAACCCGAAGTAAGTCTTGCGGGATCCACTTTCAAGGAAAATTTATTGAAGAACTCGGTAAACCTCCCTTGAAAATGAACAACCCTAACCCGGAAAAAAAAACAAGAATTTACTCTCCTAGACGAAACAAGTAACTTCCAATTCGTCCAAATAAAGATAGCATACATTATCCTTAGAATATATCCCAAATTAATAAACAACGACTTAGCACATAACCGAAATAATAAACAATATCCCAAAGAAATCAGTGCTACTAATACTAGCGGAAGCAAGAAAATATACTGGTAGGTTAAGCATGTAACCTACTGGTGAAAAGTGGTAGAAAAGTGGGTAACTATGCCTCGTCTCTTACTAGTGCCAACCTGAACTCTGCAGACTGGGTATTTTAAAACGAAGGGCCTAGGGGAAAACATTTAATAACGTTAGAGTGAGTGGACAACATAAATTAATAAATAAAATATTGATGTTTCCGCAAATCAATTTCTAAGAAAAAATCGAATGCATTCTGCAAGCAATAAAACTTTCATCACATAAATATCGAGCCTCTCAGGCTCTAAAATATATGTATGTATTTACACCCGTCCATACTCCTTATATAAATTCATGGGTTTATATAGGACTACTACGCTCGCGTCCAACGCTTACGTCACGCCTTAATGCGGTGATGCACTACGCCATTAAGGTGGACAGACATGTGTTTATATATGTGCCCATACCCCCTATATGAATTAGACACTCATATAGGGCTACTACGCTCGCGTCCAACGCTCACGTCACACCATAATGTGGCTATATGGTACGCCATTAAGGTGGACAGACACATAGGGCTAGCTAGCTTTTATATACATACTCTCTCATAAATACATATTTATATCCACCGAAAATCTCATTTTCGGTAACTCTCCAAGAGAAATAAAAGCGTACAAAAAAAATTAAATGACGTCAAAACTCCAACAAAAGGAAATGTTCAATCATGAACCATGACATGCATATTATTTCAAATAAAAGTCCACTCACAAATTAGGCCTAAGCCTGATGTCGATCTGGGGCCTCGTCTGCTCGAGCCTCCTCACGTCCTGTTCCAAATATAATATTAATTCCCAACCGAAATTCCAATACTTATTCAAAAATAGGCAAAATAAAAATGAGCCGTAACCACGCTCATTCTCGCCTCACTTCGATAATCCTATACCAAAACGATCCAAACTTTAAAACCAAAAATCGACAGCCGTAACACAACCTCCCACAGATTTAACAACTTTAAATCCACAGCCGGATTCTATATTAATTAACCGTAAAAAAAACCAAACTTCAGAAAGTCACAAACCTAACCAAAACTCCTCCAAAAATTCCATAATTCACATC
The DNA here is from genome assembly GCA_010134655.1 of Fragaria nilgerrensis. Lineage (NCBI taxonomy): Eukaryota > Viridiplantae > Streptophyta > Magnoliopsida > Rosales > Rosaceae > Fragaria > Fragaria nilgerrensis. The sequence continues at coordinate 39,562,105 of CM020979.1, forward strand.
AATAAACTCCCCTTAATATTCTACATTTAAAACCATAAAAATCTCCCAAACAGCGCCGCCGCCTCCGGTAGCGGCGGCCGGAGGCCGACTCTGACGACCTCCAATGACTACCAAAATTTGACAGTAGCTTCCTCTTAATTTACTCTAGAACTTTCTTAACTAGCACAACACCCAATTTCAAGCCTAACTATGCCAATCGAACGAAAACATCCTAAAAGCCCTAGAATTTCCACTTCGACTTTCTCCTTACCTAGCTCAAGAGGGAGTGAGACCTTTGGAGGGGTTACTGCACGGGAGGAGGGCTACAAAACAAGCCAAGGATCGCTAGCTTTGGCGGCCGGAGGAGGGAGTTCCCGCGAGAAAACCACCACGACAGCCAGCGGCTCCGGGCGTCGTTTCTCTCTCACGGCGGTGCTAGGGGAGCTGTCACCGGTCTAGGGAGGTAGCTGGGTTGGAGGCCGACCGAACGGTACCGGTGCAGCGGCGGGGAACGGGCGGCGAGAAGATCCGACAGCGGGAGGACTCGAGGGAGAGGGAGAACCGGGAAGAAAAAGAGAGAAGAGAGAAATGGTTTTGGGCCTCTAACCCAAAACCGGCCAACACTCTTAAACCAACCCAACTCCAAAATAAAACACCCCGAAAAAAAAATATACCCTAACAAAAATTACCTTTTACTAGCTAAAATTACCATTTTTACCGTCGTCATATTTTCTCCTACTATTAATTCTCCGAAAATAACCGTCCCCCAAACCCCTCTAGGGACCACTTAAACTATAACCTCAATGAGGGAGACGGTAAAATTCTTATTATAACCAAGTTAGTAAATAAGGTAAAAATTTAAGGGTCGGGATGTGACACTTCTGGAGTATACCAAAATATCATCTATGAATACGATCACGAAGCGGTCACTAAACACCATATTCATGAGATCCATGAATGCCACGGGTGCATAAGTAAGTCCAAAAGGCAGTCTTGGCTACGTCACTCTCCCGGATCCGTAACTGATGATAACCCGATCTCAAGTCAATCTTTGAGAAAACAGAAGCACCTTTAACTGATCAAATAAATCATCAATGCGGGGCAATGGATATTTATTCTTCACCGTGACTTGATTCAATTTTCTATAATCAATGCATAGTCTCATGGTGCCATCTTTCTTCTTAACAAACAACACCGGAGCACCCCATGGAGACATGCTAGGCCAAATAAAACCCTTGTCTACCAACTCCTGCAATTGAGTCTTCAACTCTTTCAGTTCCGCTGGAGCCATTTGTAAGGTGCCTGAGAGATAGACATAGTTTCAAGAAGTAATTCAATAGAGAAGTCTATCTTTCTTGCAGGAGGCAAACCAGGTAACTCCTCAGGAAAAACATCCGAAAATTCCCTTACTACTGGAATATCTTCTACTCCCCAAACTCCCATACTTGTATCCACCACGTGAGCTAAAAACGCCTGACAGCCTTTATTTAATAATTTTCTAGCAGCAACAGCTGAAATCAGGCAACTCGAAATAACATCTTTTTCCCCTTGAAATGCAACCTCAAATCCATCTAGACTTCGTAGCACCACTACTTTTTGAAAACAATCTACCATAGCTCTATATGCTTCCAAAAAATCCATTCCCAAGATCACATCAAACTCCACTATGTCTAAAGGAATGAGATCGGCCTTGAAATTGAATCCCTCTACCAATACTTCACATCCACTAAACACCCAATTAATTCTCATCACCTCATCGGAGGGTAGAGACACATGCCACTCACCTGGAAGGAGCGCAAATCTACTAGACATAAATGAGTGCGTGGCTCTGAGATCAATTAAAGCAAAGGCAGGCTGACCAAAAATTAATAACGTACCAACGATGACATCTAGAGAAGTACGACACTCCTGTTGGGTCATGGCATACAATCTAGCGCGAGTCGTGGGACGTCCACGCTGACCACTACCCTGCTGAGAGCCACCTCTAGCCGATGCACTACCCTGAGTACCACTACTGGAGCCTCTAGCTGAAGACTGACCGACTAGATGAGTAGGGGTGGGGGGGTCCTTGATGTGTCGCGTAACCGGGGTCAAACAACTTCAATTTAATTACCCTGCAATCGTAGTAGTATGGACAAGTAGGGATCGTTCTAGCCGGGGAAACCAAAGGGCGATCGAAAGAAGAGAAACAAAACAACTTATAAACAAGTATTCACATATATACATCGAAATATTTGGGATTTAAGATTGATTAATTCTAACAAATAACCTACTGAAAATTAAACCTAAGATTATTATATACAAGTGATCAACATACTCACGCAACACCTAACACGAAAAACTATCAAGAACACATAACAACTTCATGCAAGGCCGGGCAGCAATGTTCAAATTGTCCTAGACTCTAACCAATTCCGATTCTAACTAGAGCCTTTGCGGTTATCTAATTGTTAAGACTCCTCAAGTATTTAGAACCATCTTTGCGCTTGATCCTAAACATGAACGCTAACTCATTTAAAGACACGTTGCGTAGAGATTAAACAAGAAAACACTTTAGCACACGAGTCAATCGGAAACATGATCTAAGGCATGGCGTCACTCATCCTATTAGCATGGAAATTATCAGAATTATATCCGCCCTAAGTTAATAACAAAGACCAAGACAACTTTGCGTATGAATCGATCCAAAATTATTATGGTAGATGAAACCGCACCTTAAGGACAACCATGGCCAAGGCAGCCTCAAGGATTGATTTAGATGCACGAATTCATGACAATTAATCAATTAGAAATCAAAAACACATAAGAACATGCTACTGCCCCAAAACCTAAATCACGAAATCATCATATATTCAAGAAGTTACAAATCAAAACATAGAACAATCAAAGATCACAAAGAAATCCGAAAACCATGTTTGATAAATAAAACCAAAATCGAAAAGTATATTACAATAGAGTTCGAAACTATACAGAAAATAATACAAGAAGCCATGAGAAAATCACACTTTTACAACCTTGAAAGATTCGGCAAGTGTGGGGAAAATCGGTGGAAGGATGGAATGATTCTTATGGTTTGTGGTGGATGAATCGGCTAAGTAATTTTCTGTATAGAGTTTGGTAGAGTTTCGGCTATGCAATTGCAAGGGTAGTGATGATGATTTTCTGTACTTGAAGTCGTGCTTTATATAGAGGAAAAACCCTAGAGAAGTCGGCCACAAAGCCTAAACCAAGTCGGTTTAGGTTTCCTAGTTCTTCTCAATTTCGGCAGAATGACCTCCGTCTGATGATTACGTCATAACTCCCTCTAGAAAATAGATATTGAGGTGATTCCAATTGATTTGGAAACTAGACTCCCGTAGCTCTCTATCCATATCTAGCACGTTTTCTGATTCATTGTGAGCTGTCTTGGAGAGTCCGTTGAAGTTGACAGACGTGCACAGGAATTCTCCCGATTTAATCCGGATTTGCAAGGCTTGGATATTCTTGAAATTCTGCCGAGTTTAGATCTTCTTCTCCATATTAGACTTGGTTTGGACCTCTCCTTCATGGACTAGGCTTCGTGGATCAGCTGCTTTACTTCCCTTGGTCCATCAGGAACACTTCTCTCGGCACTCTTCTACATGTCACCTAAGTATCAGAGAAGTTAAATTAATTTGTGACAATTTTCTACATCATTCATTTATGTTTAACACGTTTTACACACAACTCTACCAAAAACTTTCGACTCTACATTATGACTCTATTTTACGACAATAAGAGAGAATCAAAGTACAAATGGAGGTAATAACACATTAAAAATGTCGCATTTTATGCTCCTATCAGTCCTCTGAGCCAACAATGGACAATCTCTCTTGAAGTGGTCTTGACCACCACACTCAAAGCACCCAGAAAACTGCTTCTGACCAAAAGAAAAAGTCTGACCACCCGATGAACCCCCTGAAAGCTGCCACCAGCACTAAACTGACCAGACTGCTGCCTACCCAAATGACTATGAGCAGGTCTCTTGTGACGTCCTCTAACCCTGAACCGAGAATTAGAACTTGATCCTCCACTATTGCCACTACCAGCTGAAGAACCAGAAGCGGATGATGAAGCAGCCTTCCTGGATGGACCCTGACTGGGGCCACCGAAATCTCGTGGCCGAGCACTATAAATCCCCATTGACTCAATGGCCATGGCTGCACTAACAGCATCAAGAAAGGTCGGGTAATAAACACCTGTCATCTTGTCTGCATACACTCCACCAAGTGCCCCAATGAACATCTCCATCCTGGTCCTCTCATCAGGAACCAGATATGACACATGGTAGCTCAGGGTATTGAACCTCTGCTCAAACTCTATGACACCCTCATCATCCCTCTTCTTTATGTTCAGGAAGTCCGACTGAATCCTGCTGCGGTGGGCATGGCTGAAATACTGCCTTAAGAAGAGGGTCTTGAACTGCTCCCATGTCATACCCTGAGCACCCTCAATATTTCTGCTAGCGAGGGACCACCAATGATGAGCTGAATCATCCAGAAAAGTCGACCACCAATGATGAGCTAAACCCTAAACCGCCATCTTCACCTTCCTTTCTTCTGGCAAATCAGTGCTCACAAAAGCATTTTCCATCTTGTCCACCCAATTGTAAGCATCAAGAGGTCCCTTGGCACCCTTGAACTCTCTTGCTCCAGCCTCATAAACTTCTCTCCTCTTTACTGTATGAGGGTGTGGAGCTTGATCTATAACATCCCTTAGCATATTCCCAAGATCATCAACTAGTCCCCTGATCTCATTGCCATCATCGGCATTGGTCGAAGTAGCTACACGGGGTTGGCGTGGGCGCCCTAGGAGGCATAATACCTGAGGAAGAAGATATTTAGTAGTCTATAAACAAGACTAACACAACTATCACACATACCCAATAACACATAGCATCAAAAGCATAAAATGTCAATGAATCCGCCGCGGACGGATCATCACTCTATAGACACTACGTGCTACTTAGGCAGTATGATAGTGACAAGAAGGCAAGAAAAGAAAACCTAAAGCTCTGATACTAACTGTCAAGACCCACCCCGAATTTTACCCTGAAACCCGAAGTAAGTCTTGCGGGGTCCACTTCCAAGAAAAAATTTACTGAAGAACTCGGTAAACCTCCCTTGAAAATGAACAACCCTAACCCGGAAAAAAAAACAAGAATTTACTCTCCTAGACGAATCAAGTAACTTCTAATTCGTCCAAATAAAGATAGCATACATTATCCTTAGAATATATCCCAAATTAATAACAACGACTTAGCACACAACCGAAATAATAAACAATATCCCAAGGAAATCAGAGCTACTAATACTAGCGGAAGCAAGAAAATACACTGGTAGGTTAAGCATGTAACCTACTGGTGAAAAGTGGTGAAACAGTGGGTAACTACACCTCGCCTCCTACTAGTGCCAACCCGAACTCTACAGACTGGGCATTTTAAAACGAAGGGCCCAGGGGAAAACATTTAATAACGTTAGAGTGAGTGGACAAAATAAATTAATAAATAAAATATTTATGTTTCCCCAAATCAGTTTCCAAGAAAAAATCGAATGCATGCTGCAAGCGATAAAACTTTCATCACATAAATATCGAGCCTCTCAAGCTCTAAAATATATGTATGTATTTACACACGTCCATACTCCCTATATAAATTCATGGGTCTATATAGGGCTACTACGCTCATGTCCAACGCTTACGTCACGCCTTAATGCGGTGATGCACTACGCCATTAAGGTGGACAGACGGGTGTTTATATATGTGCCTATACCCCCTATATGAATTAGACACTCATATAGGGCTACTACGCTCGCGTCCAACGATCACGTCACACCATAATGCGGCTATATGCTACGCCATTAAGGTGGACAGACACATAGGGCTAGCTAGCTTTTATATACATACTCTCTCATAAATACATATTTATATCTACCGAAAATCTCATTTTCGGTAACTCTCCAAGAGAAATAAAAGCGTCAAAAAAAATTAAATGACGTCAAAACTCCAACAAAAAGAAATGTTCAATCATGAACCATGGCATGCATATTATTTCAAATAAAAGTCCACTCACAAATTAGGCCTAAGCTTGATGTCGATCTGGGGCCTCGTCTGCTCGAGCCTTCTCACGTCCTATTCCAAATATAATATTAATTTCTCAACCGAAATTCCAATACTTATTCAAAAATAGGCAAAATAAAAATGAGCCGTAACCACGCTCATTCTCGCCTCACTTCGATAATCCTATACCGAAACGATCCAAACTTTAAAACAAAAATCGGCAGCCGTAACACAACCTCCCACTGATTTAACGACTTTAAATCCACAGCCGAATTCTACATTAATTAACCGCCAAAAAAATCAAACTTCGGAAAGTCACAAACCTAACCAAAACTCCTCCAAAAATTCCATAATTCACATCAATAAACTCCCCTTAATATTCTACATTTAAAACCATAAAAATCTCTCAAACAGCGGCGGCCGAAGGCCGACTCCGGCCACCTACAATGACTACCAAAATTTGACAGTAGCTTCCTCTCAACCTACTCTACAACTTTCTTAACTAGCACAACACCCAATTTCAAGCCTAACTATGCCAATCAAACGAAAACATCATAAAAGCCCTAGAATTTCCACTTCGAATTTCTCCTTACCTAACTCAAGAGGGAGTGAGACCTTTGGAGGGGTTACTGCACGGGAGGAGGGCTACAAAACGAGCCAAGGATCGTCGGCTTTGGCGGCCGGAGGAGGGAGTTCCGGCGAGAAAACCACCACCGCAGCCACGGCTACGGGCGTCGTTTCTCTCTCACGGCCGCGCTAGGGGAGCTTTCACCAGTCCAGGGAGGTAGCTAGGTTGGAGACCGACCGAACGGGACCGGTGCGGCGGCGGATGGTGGTCGGACGACGAGAATATCCGGTAGCGGGAGGACTCGGGGGAGAGGGAGAACCGGGAAGAAAAAGAGAGAAGAGAGAAATGGTTTTGGGCCTCTAACCCAAAACCGGCCAACACTCTTAAACCAACCCAACTCCAAAATAAAACACCCCGAAAAAAAAATATACCCTAACAAAAATTACCTTTTACTAGCTAAAATTTACCATTTTTACCGTCGTCATATTTTCTCCTACGATTAATTCTCCGAAAATAACCGTCCCCCAAACCCCTCTATGGACCAATTAAACTATAACCTCAATGACGGAGACGGTAAAATTCTTATTATAACCAAGCTATAGCCGACGAAAGGCTTTAGCCTACAAAAATAAAAAAACCAGGCCGACGAACTATTTTTTCGTCGGCTAAAGTCCACGTTAGCCGACGAAATTTTCCTTCGTCGGCTAATTTAAATTTTCGTCGGCCAAAAAAATCTTTAGCCGACGACATTTTAATTTCTTCGGTTAAAGAATTTATTTCGTCAGCTAAAGTTCACAGACTATAGCCGACGAAATTAAAATGTCATCAGCTAAAGTGCTTTATATTTTGCAGATCTGGACAGTAGCAGCTCATCTGGGAAAAAAAAACGGGAGAAGAAAAAACAGGAGAAAAGTTTGGGTGTTGTCGAAATCTGTCCATAATTAGTTTGTGGAGCTATATATAGGTACGTATATGTATATATGTTGATTAATTGAGTTTTATCTGAGTTGATCGATTTTGAGTGTGATTGAGTTGATCGATTTTGAATACGTTGGATGTATATATATATATGTGTTGATCGATTTGGTTGATGATTTGATAATATATATATGAAGTTGTTGTTAATAAGTAGTAGATATATATATATATATGTTAATTAATTTATAATATCGTGTTGATATGGTATGAAGTTGTTGATGATATATATGAGTTGATGATGATTTTGTAATGATGTTGATATATAATATTGTTATGAGTTGATTGATTTTGAGTACGTTGGATGTATATATATATGTGTTGATCGATTTGGTTGATGATTTGATATAATATATATGAAGTTGTTCATAAGTAGTAGATATATAATATATATATATAATTAATTTATAATATTGTGTTGATGGTATGAAGTTGTTGATGATGATTTTGTGATGATGTAGATATATATATAATATTGTTATGTAATTATTAAGTATATATATATATATCTCTGTGTGTGTGTTAATTAATTTGTTATTAATTAGTTGTAGTACATAGAATATACTAAATGAATTGAGATTTTATATATGGCATGAAATTTAAGTAATAATTAGCTAGCGTTATACATATATATTTTGTTATATTTTCAGGACATGGATAAGAGTTGGATTTTGCTTCCAAAATGGGATAAAAGATATGGTAAAGGAGTTATGAGTTTTCTGGAATATGCGCTGGCTAATGCTAACGGAAATACAATTTTCTATTGCCCGTGCACGAAATGTCAGTGTCGCAGCAATATGCATCGATTTGCGATTGACAAAGTATGGCAGCACCTGAAGAGTAACGGGTTTTGGGAGAAGTACACATGTTGGTTATATCACGGTGAAACATCATCAGGGGTTCCGCATGATCATGGCCAATTTTTTGAGACGAGCAGTACATCCAACGATCCAACAACGGCCTTCATCAACGACATGTTTCCTTATGAGAGCGGTGTATGCGCTCAAGGACAATATATGCCTGACCTGATGCAGCCCTTCCCTAGAGCTGTCAACACTGCTGGTATTGAAAAGTACAACAAACTGCTTGCTTTCCAACAGACCCCTGTGTACCCCGGTTGTCAGAAGACCGTTCTTGAAAGTGTGATGGACGTAATGAAGCTTAAAGTTGAGACAAAATCGACCGTGAAGGCTGTTGATAATTATCTACAGTACGCTGCTTCGATGCTGCCCCACGGTCATCGTCTTCCTACCACTCATCGTAAGGTCCGATGTATCCTGAAAGATCTTGGGCTTTCCTACATCAAGATCCATGCATGCAGATATGACTGCGTTCTCTTCTAGGGTAAAGATCCAGAAGGGAATGACCTTGGTGGCCTTGACGCATGTCCGGTATGTCACGCTGACAGGTATAAGCTGACTCCTGCAAGCAATAGAAAACCTGTGAAGGTACTTCGGTATTTCCCGTTGAGGGATAGGCTGGAGCGGTTGTACATGTCTTCACACACGGCCAAAGCTATGAGATGGCACGCTGATAAGGAATTGCATGACGAAGATACCCTTATACACCCTGCTGACAGGGAGGCTTGGAAGCATATAGACAGGGAGTTTCCTCATTTTGTGTCAGAGGTCCAAAATGTGAGGCTCGGGCTCTCATCCGACGAGTTCAACCCTTTTGGCAACATGAATCTTTAATACAATGTATGGATGTGCATGAAGAAGGAATACAATATGTTTAGTTTGTTAATTCCGGGGCCCGGTTATCTAGGGAAGTGTCTCGATGTGTATTTGAGACCTTTGATTGAAGAGCTTAAGTTTTTGTGGGACGTTGGTCATCCCACTTATGACAAGTAAATGCACGAGATGTTCCAGATGCTTGTCATGGTTGTTGGTACCATCAGTGATTTTCCTACCCGTGGGATGTTGTCGGGCAACGTTGTTAGGGGATACAAGGCCTGTCCAGAGTGCCTTAGCGATGAGGGGAGCAGCAATCACTGCAAAAAAATATGCAAATTGGGTCACCGTACTCTCCTTCCATATAATCACGAATGGCGGTCCGATGCACAGGCATTTGATGGGACCATAGAAAACGGTGTGCCTCCCAGAAGATGAACGAGGGAAGAAATTTTAGCAGTGCTTAATGAGTACGATTTTAGGCAGCTCAGCAATCATCCCAATATTGTGGCGGCAATACCTGAAAGATCCGACATGTACAAATTCTGGACACATAAAAGCATATTCTGGGAACTCCCATACTAGAGTAAGTTGTTGATCAGGCACTACCTAGATGTGATGCATATAGAAAAGAATGTTTGCGACAGTGTGGTGGGCACAGTGCTGAACTTGGGGGGGAAGACGAAAGACGGTCCTAAGGCACGCATTGATTTAAAAAAAATGCTTATAAGAAGACATATGTGGTTGAAAGAAGGGAAGAAAAAAAATGCCTCAAGCTCCTTACACCGTGAAGCCTGACCAGAAGAACGTAATTTTCAGGTGGATGAGTTGTGTGAAGTATCCTTCAGGCTATGCAAGAAATATAACCTGGTGTGTGAACTTCCGGGACAATAAGATGTACGGGTTGAAGAGTCATAACTGTCATATCCTGCTACAACGTCTCTTCCCTGTTTTCATTCGACCGTTCTTTCCAAGTCAGGTGGTGGAGCCGTTAGTAGCGTTGGCAAGATTCTTTTAGAAGTTTATGCACACAGGAAGTGAAAAAATCTAACCTCTGGGAAATGCAAGAGGACATCATTTATATCATGTGTAAATTTAAGAGGATATTTCCTCCAAATTTTTTTGAAATCATGCCTCACCTGATGATCCATCTTCCCGAGCAATTGTTGATTACTGGTCAAGTACACCCACTTGGATGTATCCCATGGAAAGGTACATTTTTTACACCTGAATCCTCAATATACATGTTCAATAATCATAACACTTTACAACTTGATTTATAGGCAACTTGGAGACTATAATGATTATGTGGCTAATAAATCCGCGCCTGAAGGATGTATAGTTGAAGCATATATTGCGCACGAGTGCGTCACCTACATGAAGTTGTATTTAGGAGCGTTGAAGGAAACTCCGCAAACCATACCGGTAGATGTACCAAAGTTCAATGTTTCCATACTCTCCAGTGATGTTGAAGTTTATGGAATTTTGCCAGACTCCTACAAGTTGCAACCACATGAGCTAGTCATTGCCCACTGGTGGGTATTGATTAACTGTCCAGAAGTTGAATACTGTAAAGACATCCATCTATATTGTCTAGACATTCAAGGTGATCTCGAGTACCACAACAGGGAGTTCGCAAACTATTTTGTGCACGTAGATCTTGGACGTCTGTCTTGCAGGATACAACTATCGAACCCAATCGATGCACTCCGATTGAATCCCTGGCAAACTCTACTTTGTGTTTCTCAGAAATATTAAGGGGAGAAGAGAGAGGAGAACTTAATGAATCTCCCATCTGCTTAGGCTGATTATCTTTATAAAGATGAAAGATAACGTTTGGGGAACAGAGGTGTAGCTTCAGTTGTTCTGGTTTGAAACCAGAAGACACAACCTTCTGTTCGTACTCAACTCTTCCCAGAAGACACAACCTTCTATTATTATCCAAATAATAAAAACAGATAGTAATAATAATAAAAGCAGATGGTAAAATGGTAAAGTAAAAACACAGATGGTTAATTCTGATTTTACCCCACATTCTCCAACAAGAACACAGAATTCTAGGGTGATGGCGCATGGTGGGCGGAATGTAGTTGACTATTACGGTGTTCTCCATTAAGTGGTGGAACTCGTTTATGGGCAAGACATGACACTGCGCCTCTTCAAGTGTAGATGGTTTGATACTAGGCCGCAGAGCATGAAGACCGATCAGTACGGAATATATCGGTGAACACTCACTACCAGAACAAGCACTTTAGCCGACGAAAAATTTCGTCGGCCTGTTATCTTAATTCGTCGGCTAAGATCTTAGCCGACGAGCCTTCATCGGCTATAGTGTCGTCGGGAAAGGTCCTCGGTGATGACTTTAGCCGACGAAATTTTTTTTTCGTCGGCTATAGTCCCACAGTTAGCCGACGAAAAACATGTCGTCGGTTTTTTTCCCAGCTTTAGCCGACGAAAAAATTAAGATATTCGTCGGCTAAAGTGTGTAATAAATAATTAAAAATAACTATAGCCGACGAAATTTAGTATATTTCGTCGGCTAAACCTTATTAAAAAAAACTATAGCCGACGAAATATGGCATAATTCGTCGGCTAAACCTTATAAAAAAAATTAAAAAATACTATAGCCGACGAATATAGTGTTTAAATAGTCGGCTAAAGTTGCTGGGTTTTGAAAAAAAAAAACTGCAGAAACTTTCGGCCACCTCCAATCACGACCAAAATTTGACAGAATCTTCTTCTCAACATTTCGAACAACTTTCTAGAAGAAGTCGAAGCTCGATTCTAAGCCTAAACAGGTCAATCGACTGAAAATATAAAAATCCCATTTTAAACCCTAAAAACTTCAAATCTTCGATTCTCTTCACACACACCGAATCGAGCTACCCAATTCTAGGGAAATGTAAGTACTAATCAAACTCAACTTATCCATATATAGAACTCACCAAATGGTGACCTAAGGAAGGAGAAATTCGATCGACACCGAATCCGAACCGACAGAGTTTTGGAGCTCGATTTATCCCTCACGGCGGCGCCACTCGATGCACCACCTATCCAGCAATGAAGTAGAGACGACGGCGAAGCTTTTGGGAAAGTGTGCCGGTCTCCGGTGGCTTGACGGCGGAGCTAGGCCGAAAAGAAAATCCGGCAGATAATAGACTTCTTACCATCCATCTTCGGCTTATAAAGAACTTTAGCCGACGAAATTCTTTATTTTCGTCGGCTAAACTCTTTGAAAATTTTGGTTGATCGCCAAAATTTCAGTTGAAAATTTTGAAAATTTTTCGACTTTAGCGACGACTTTTCATATATGTCGGGGCTAAGTCCTTTGAAAATTTTCCTCAAACTTTGATTTACCGCCAAAAATTTTTGAAAGTTTTTGACCTTAGCCGACGACTTTTTATATCTCGTCGGCTAAAGTCTATAAATTCACGAAAACGCTCATATCTCCCCCTATATTACGTAGTTGGTCAAACCTTCCACACGAAAAACTCTCACGTAGATGAGACACAACCGCCTATATAAAAAATTTGAGACATTTACCTTCCGACGATAGGGCTCCCTATAGGGAATAATAACGTAAATAGGGTTGACCGCTACTATCGGCACGAGACTTACCCGATTTACATGCTTTTTGAACCATGGCCGTATTTCACCATTCTGAACACATCTTATTTCACGAGATTTTTGATAATTTTGCTTCCTATGTAGAGTTGGTTTACAAAGTTGTATAACTATTAAACAAGTAACAACATTAGTAGACACGTTCTGATTTTGATGACTAAAATTCACAAACCAAATTCGACCGTCAGATATGATCATTATGACGAAAGATGTTTGTGGTAAAAAATTCAACTGGATCCGACAACGTTAAGGGCTCGATCGAAACGATCAACCCTAATCCATCGTTACTTATCACACGAAAACGCTCATATCTCCCTCTATTACGTAGTTGGTCAAACCTTTCACACAAAAACCTCTACGTAGATGAGACGCAACTGCCCATATAAAATTTTTGAGACATTTACCTTCCGACGATAGGGCTCCCCATAAACCCGAAAACAGTAAATAGTAGATACGTTGTGATTCCGATGACTAAAATTCACAAACCAAAATTCGACCATCAGATATGATCATTATGACGAAAGATGCCTATGGTAAAAAATTCAACTGGATCCGACAACGTTAAGGGCTCGATCGAAACGGTCAACTCTAATCGAAATAAGAAAACTGCATTTTGAAGCCCTAAACGGACTCAGATGGCCAAAAAAGCCTATACATCATGGCATTAGCGATGAGTCTGACTCGTAGCGCGTTACGCTTCCGGAAAGGTATCACAATAGTCAATCAGACACCAAATGCCAAATCTGCAACATAGTGAATAATAAGGGTAAGTCAACTATCGGCACCGAGACTTTACCGGAATACCGTAATTTTTCAACCATAGACGTATTTCACCATTCTGGTCATATCTTATTTCACAACTTTTTTGTGTTTGAAGGATCTACGTATATTTTTTTTTTTCCAGATGAGTTGTTGTCCAAATCTGCAAATATAAGGCACTTTAGCCGACGAAATTATATCTTTCGTCGGCTAAACTTTTGAAAAATTTCGTCGGCTAAAGTTCACAGACTATAGCCGACGAAAAAAATTATTTAGCCAACGAAATAAAAATTTCGTCGGCTAAAGTTGACCATAGCCGACGAAGATTGTAAATTAGCCGACGAAGGAAAATTTTATGGTAGAGTGACTGCTCTGGTAGTGACTGCTACAAGTGCTTACGAAAAGACCCGTCGTTTTTGCCACATCGGTAAAACAAATGTTTTATCTTGATGACCTTGCTAAGGGTGACGCGTGGAAAGTAGTCAACCTTGTGCACCTCGAAACATTTACCGGGCGGCTACACTTGGAGAGGCCGAAGACGAGGAAGAAGAGTGCGTATCAAGAGCCCAACGCAATAGATATTCCTAACTCCTCTACTGTTCGCCTTAATAATTTTAAAGCTTGTCGTTCGGTACGAATTCATGATGAAGAGCCAAGGCTTATTGATGTTGATCTAAATGAAGAAACAGACGAAGACTCTGGCGATGAGGAAAGGATAATTACCATAAATTAATTCTGACACCGAAGAAGACTCATCAGATGATTCCGATTACGAGCCTTAGTTTTATTTAGAGGACGTAATACATTAATTTGTAATAAAAAAGAATGTATTACCTTTATAGTTTACATATGTTCAATTCATATTTCTGTTATTTTATATGAATTTTGGTGATATATGAACAGGAAGTCAGTATGGTTTACATTAACCTTCTGTTTTTTTAATGTATTTTTTATACTTTAGCCGACGAAATATATCATAATTCGTCGGCTTAAAGCATCTTAGCGACGAATTATAGTATATTTCGTCGGCTAAAACCATCTTAAATAAGTCATAATTCGTTGGCTAAGATGCGGTTAACCGACGAATAACCTAATATTTTGTCGGCTAAACCCAAACCTTAGCCGACGAATACCCTGATATACGACTTGTTGTGTCTCATCGATTTAAAAACTATTTTAAGTTGAAGTTCCGGCCAAGATACGTAATTTAGACGGTCCAATGACCTTTTTTCGTGCATTTAGGGGTTGACTTACGGGATTGACCGTTCGGATCGAGCCCTAACCTTGTCGGATCAAGTTGAATTTTTTCCCATACATGTATTTTATCATGATGGTCAGATCTAACGGTCGGATTTTCGTTTCTGAAGTTTGATCATCACAATCACAACATGCCTACTAATGTTGTATAACTTGTTTACTAAGAGTTAAGTAAATGTTCCGTTTCAAAAATAAACTATACGTAGAAACCTTCAAACGCAAAAAAGTCGTGAAATAAGATATGACCATAATGGTGAAATACGTCCACGGTTGAAAATCACGGTATTCCAGTAAAGTCTCGATGCCAACAGTTGCGGTCAATGCAATTTTCCATTCTTTCTCCCAATGGGTAGCCCTATCTTCGGTGGTTATTTTCCATAAAATTTTTACACGACTTCTTGCGTCTCATCGATTGAAACTATTTTCAGTTGAAGGTCCGGCCAAAATATGTAATTTAGCCGGTCCAATGGCTTTTTCCGTGCGTTTAGGGGTTGACTTAATGGATTGACCGTTCGGATCGAGCCTTTAACCTTGTCAGATCAGTTGAATTTTTTTTCATACATGTATTTTATCATGATGGTCAATCTGACGGTCGTATTTTGTTTCTCAAGTTTGATCATCACAATCACAATGTGCCGAATGTATAAAAAGTACTTTAGCCGACGACATTATTGAAAACTCGTCGGCTATAGTTAATACAATAAAATAAAACAGATAAATTGAAAATATTAAATAAAAAGTACTATAACCGACGAATTTCAAGGGTTAGCCGACGAATTTCAAAGTTTTAGCCGACGAATTTCAGGGTTAGCCGACGAATTTCAAAGTTTTAGCCGACAAATTTCAAATGTTTAGCCGACGAAATTCAAGGGTTAGCCGACGATTTCATAGTTTTAGCCGACGAATTTCAAATGTTAGATGACGAAGTAAGTGTTTCGTCAGCTAAAGGTATTGGGACCGTAGAGAAAACCCAGCGCTCAATAGCCTCCACAGAGCGATGAAAAACCCTAAAAAACTTACCGGTCCGCCTCCTCGAGCCCGCCACCGCCTCCTCGAGCCTCACCGCGCTCCACAGCCTCCATCGCCTCCGCCGCATCAGCAGCCTCCTTCCGCCCTCTCCCTCTGTTTGCTTTAATTTGGGGATGTAGGTTGTTAATTTGTGATTTGTAATGTAATTTAGTTCAATTTGTTTGAAATTTCGGTGCTTTTTGACCTTTGAAATTTGTGGTATTATGGAATTTGGGAATGATTAATGCTCAATTGGGTTGGTAATGACTTGGAATATTGATATGGTGGAAGGATATAGAATTTGAATTTGAAGTATGAAATCGGGAAAAAAAAAAATACAATTTGAAGTTAATTGATTGAACTAGTCTGCTAGTATGCTTATTTAATTAAATTGTTGTCTTGTTAAGTAATGAATTGCTGAATTACTGGAAATTTTAATGGAATAGAGTACAATTAGTTGGTATTTTAAACAGCTTTGATTCAAATTAATATTTTAAACAGGATGAGCGGTAATTTTAGATCGACGAAGGGCTCGAAGGGCCAAAAGTCCGAATCGTCTGAGGGAACCTCTAGCAACCCTCAAACATCATTTCAAGGGCCACATGACAGCCAGACATGCGACCCTTCTGAAGACGGCGCAGAGGCAGCGCCGAGCGTTTCCCATTCCTCGAGGCAGCCGGAGGTGCCCCCTTCATCGAGGCAGCGGGGCGTCCCTCATTCCTCAAGGCAACTGTGGCCTCAAACCCAGACGGAGGTGTCTGCACCCGTATTCCTGAGATACACCGGCGCCCACTCCGGGTCCTACTGCTTCGGATGGTGGGTCATCGGGGGTACAGATGCCACCGCCTCATCTGTTCCTTCCGCGGATGATACCGGCCTTACTGCAGTCGATAGCTCAGGGACGCCGATTTATCCACTGCCCCCGCCAGTGGCTCATCAGCGGCGTACGGTTTGTGCCTTTTGATACGCCTCTTATTTCCGCGAGGGTATCATCATTTGCGACAGAGACGGAATCCGTCGCGTCCGCCGCATCGCCCTCAGGTAACGAAAGATGAATAATTTGTTTTTTATAATTAATAATAAAGGGTCTCTGATTTTAATAATCAATTTGATTTATCATGTGATAGGCACCGTCGGAGCAAAGCCAACAAAGAAGAGAGAGGCCCCGTCACAGGGAATGCTCTCAAGAAGACCGTCAGTACCTCAGGGAGGATCATCATCGATACTGACGGGGATGGCCACATAGTATCGGGCGGGAAGTCGAGGGCGTACTCCGACCGCGTAGGAGCGCTCATTAAGGATAGAGTCCCTATGTTGTGGTCAGACTGGGGCGAGGTCTCGCAGGAGTTAATGACATGATCCACAACGCGATGTCGGTGAGTTTACAAAATGCCTCAATAATATTATGTATTACATTGTTGATTTCTCGAAAAACTAAACTAATAAATTTAAATACAGGTGTGGTTTAACGTTCCCGAGCACCTGAAGAACAGCTGGGGGACGTTGTGCATGGGGAAGGTACGTTGGGAAGTTAATGAAAAAACAAAATTGTATGTGATATTAATAATATTTCTAAATTTTTGTTGTATCTGTAGGTACAAGGAGTGGAAGAACGAGTTGCGGACCCACTGGACTACGCACGGGAACGCACGTTCTGGTACCCCTGTTGAGTTTCAGTACAGGGAGTACGAGTGGCGTTGACTTCTGACATCAGAATTCAACAACCCTCGTAAACAGGTATTTAAAAAAATTAATTAGTTAATTTGTCATTAAGTACGTCCGTTTTTAAATATTTTACTAATAGTTTATTTTTTTTATTTGAAAGCCGTTTCCCGGGTGCACGCTCAGAATCGGCAACGCAACATAATGAATCATCATGCCGGTTCTAGACCGTTCACTGTCTTCATGGACGAGGTGTGCCAAAGAACATCTAGAAGTCAACCGGTACGTCTATACGTACGAGAAGGCATATCCTGACGCCCAGGAGGATATTGTAAATCATCTTACATTTTTAAATTTTAATTTTACTTATATATATGTCAAAATGTAATTAAGCATTTGAGGGTGATGAGTGCTATAACATTAAGCATTTGAGGGTGATGAGTGCTATAGTGAGGGAGACATGGCCAGACACGCAGGAGGAAGAGATGTCCGAAGCCATGTCCCGGATCGACCCTTCGGATCCGAGGGTTAGGGCTAGGATCATGGGCACAGTCTTCCCACCACGAGAAAACAACTTCTACTGGCGGGGTCTAGGAAAGAAGGGCGAGGGGGTCCTGAAGACCACTCCAGGATTTCAACGAAAGGCAACCTCGACTAGCAGCAGGACGACTCAGCTAGAGTCGGAAGTTGAGAGACTACGGAAACAACAAGCTGCTCAGGCTGCCGCTCATGCTACTCAGGTTACCGCTCATGCTGCCCAGATCGCCGCCCAGATAGCCTATGTTGCCGCGGTATATGCCACCCAGCAGGCCAGTAGCAGCAGATATTCCAGTACTTGCAGGAGTTTACAGCTGCCCAGCTTTAAGGACTTCTAGCTCCGCCTATGCTACACCTATACCGCTACGTCAGCCGCCGCAACCTCCTCAGCAGCAGCCCCCAGAATCTAGATTTTGTGTAGTTGATCAATTATATAGTTTTATGTGCTTGTTGTTGGTTATATATATGGAATTGTTTTGGGTATTTTGCAGTTTGCTTGGAATGGTAATTAGAAATTTCGGGTATTTTTTTTTTTACTGGAATGGACTTATGACGAAACATGCCACAATTCGTCGGCTATAGTATTTTTATTTTTTTTATTACATACTTTAACCGCCGAATATCTTAAATGTTTCGTGTTCGTCGGCTATAGTTATTTTTTAATTTTTTTATTACATACTTTAGCCGACGAATATCTTAAATGTTTCGTCGGCGAAAGTCTGGCACAATAGCTGACGACGTCTTCTGTCCTCGGCTAAATACTAGGAGAATAGCCGACGACGTCTTCTAGTATCGTCGGCTAAAGTAATCACCGATGACCCTTTCCTGACGAAACCATAGCCGACGAAGACTCGTCGGCTAAGATCTTAGTCGACGAATTAAGCTAACAGGCCGAAAAAACTTTTTCGTCAGCTGAAGTGCTTGTTCTGGTAGTGATATGAACAGTTTGTTCATAATTAATGGGTAATATGGAGAGTTCAAAAAATTGGTGAAGCTTTTGACACCAAAAAAGTCTACCTTTCTAATATAGTAGAGATAGACTTGGATTTTGACATCTTACCAGCTTGAAAAAAGATGTGAGATTGAAATCAGTATTTTTTTTCTTTCTATTTTTGTGCATTTGGTCATTTTTCCTACTTTATAAAAGAATTGTTTATAGTCTGTGTTGGCTTCTTGTAATCACTACACCTTTAAAGGTGTTGCAAATCACCTTATGTGTGTCATTTTCTCTCACATCCCACCAATACCCACACTAATATACCCTCATTTGCCACACTTAACTGAAAATGCAACACCCCTGAAGGCCTTTGCTCTATATTGTTGTAGTGAATGTTTGCTTCATTGTTCAATGAAATTATTTCTCGTTTCTACTCCAAAAAAAAAGGTGTGGACATCATGCATAGATTTTTATTATGAAGAGATTTATTTTCATTGTAAAGAAGAGATTAATTTATGTAGACGGCATCTGCTATTTTATAACTTTACTTTACGTCAATTGATTGGGATTGCAAAGAAAAGTGTTAATTGACAATAAGTTTGTTTTCTTTATATTAGATTATGACTAACATTTTCGATGTGTTTGCTTGATTTTGATTTAGAGTTATAGACACATTAGATCACTGGCGGAGGTACATAACACCCCCTAGATTTATGATTTTATCTGCATTTAGTGTTTGGAGTCTATCTAGTTTAAAAGTTTTAGTTATGCTGGCACCCCTCAGTTCTCTAGATTGGTTTGGTTTACTAATAAAAATAATAAAAACTTTCTCTTTCTAGGAAATTTAGGTGTTTAGTCCAATAAAGAATAAAGCTTCATATTAACCTATTCCTAATACAATTATACTTCTACCTCACCCCACCAATTGGCATTGTCTTCTATAAATAATCAAACTCATAGCAGCATATTTGTACAAATATGTTCAAAATCAGTTGAGAGACTACAAATACATCTTCTTGATATGCAACGAATAATATTTGATGCAACTGAAACAATAGAGTTTGATTATTGATTATTGATGACTCGATTATATAAATATGCTGCTATAAAATTGATTATTGATGACTCGATTATTAATGACTTTCACGATATGCAAGAGCGACGAGTCCATTTTTAATGTATAACCCTATTTAAAAACTTTATTATATTATAGACTATGTTTTTTTTTTTCAATAACCTCTTTTATATCGGTCCCCCTCACTTATATTTCATGGTTCCGCCTTTGCATGAGATGAGAGTGATGGGAGAGAAGGTTGAGGATGATTACAATATTAAAAAAACAACGAAATTAATTTATAATTTGTTCTTCTTTTAAATACGGCACTACGTCGTACATGAAAGTATGAAAACAAGCGTGCACATGCTTGGACTCCAAGCCTTGGAGGCTAGTCTATCATAAATAACATATTTTGTGACTTAAGCAATTTGATCTGCATATTAAAATCCAATGCCGTCGAAAATCATGATCTGTATGTTACAGTTTCTTTACCGATTCAAATCAAAACACAGATTGCCTGGACGACTTAATCAGACAACGCGGGAGAATCAACATCAAATAAATACAGAATCTACAGGTGAGGTCATTTAGACAGGATCGACCTTAGAAATTTTGGACCCAAAATATGGGACTAGCTATAATCACATACAACAATATTTGCTATGTCATGGCCAAGCCGGCTGGAATTATATTATAGAAATTCTGTCGTAAGAGGCATTAGAATATGTTATTTGTATGTTTATACTTTTCCTTAAAATCGATTGAGAAAAAAACATCATGAATTCGAAACACTGCAAGTCTTTCCAGAGACGACCAAGGACAGGCGCGATTGAACAGGGCCCCCAAATCAATCTCAAGGAGTCCTAGTTTTGTTCTTGGACTCATCCATTGGGATGCCTTCCTCCGCAGCACGCTCTCCTCCAGACTTGTCCTTGGTGCTCAGTCCTCCTTTCTTTCCCATCGATCTCCTTCATGAACCAACTAAAACTTCGACTGTAAATTTCTTCCTTTCTTTAATCCCAAAGAAGAAGGATTACGTGCAAGACCATCCTTAATTTCTCGTTTAATTAATCAAAAGTCCACCCATATGCATGAATTTCTTTCACCGTTTACTTTTTCGGGATGACCTTATTTTGATTACTTTGCTCTATATGTATGTACCAAGACTCTAGGCCATTGCAGTCCTCCAAATAGTTGAGAATAATGGCTGTCCATACACAACTACAATTTCTTCTTCTTCTTCTTCTTCTCTTCTCTCTGTTTGCCCCTTTCGCAACACCACTAACCTTCAATTTCTCCACCTTCCCCAATGACACCACCTCTTTATTCATCGAAGGAGATGCTTATTATACCGACGGCAAACGCCTCCGGCTCACCAAAGCGCCAAAGAACCTAAACTGGCTGGCAACATCGGTCGAGCCACGTACAGCGAACCATTCCTTCTCCGGGGGAATGTCTCGGGAAAACGAAGACTTGCAGACTTCACGACGCACTTTACATTTGTCATTGACTCTCAAGGCAACAAATCCTACGGTGACGGGTTCGTGTTCTTCTTGGCGCCAAAAGGATCCGTACTCAACAGTATACTAGGAGGTGGCGGCAAGCTTGGCCTCCCCGTCGCAGACCTTCCAGGAGGGAATGAGTACCCCTTTGTGGCGGTGGAGTTTGATATCTACCAGAATCCACCGCCAACCTACCTCGACCCCCCATACGATCATGTCGGGGTCGATGTCAACAATCTCAGGTCTAACATTACCATGGCTTGGTCTGGAGATATTCCGAATGCGAAAATCAACAATGCTTCGATTAGTTATAATTCCAGCTCAAAAACTCTTAGTGTTGCATACACCACTTTGGTGAATGATACAGCTGGTATCCAAAAGCAAGTGATGAGATATCTTCGTTATGTGGTTGATCTGAAACAGTACTTGCCCGATTGGGTAATTGTGGGGTTCTCTGCTGGAACCGGTGATAGGGTTGCTTTGCCTGAAATCATCTCATGGAATTTCACTTCGACTTCTATTGTTGATGAGTTTGTTGATTCGAGAGACACTACACCACCAGCTGCACCAACCCTGATACTGTTGATGAACAGAAGTCAAGAAATAACAATATACCGTTGCTTGCTGTGGGGCTAGGTGTTGGTTTAAGTATCTTGGTGGCTGCGTTGGCTTTGGTTTGGTTCATCTTTCGGAGGAAGAGCGTTGCAGGGAGAAATGTTGAAGACACTATGATGGTACTCGATGATGAGTTCGAAAGGGGAACAGGCCCCATGAAGTTTATGTACAGCGAGTTGGCTCGAGCCACGAATAATTTTGATGAAGGAGAGAAGCTTGGAGAGGGAGGATTCGGTGGAGTCTATAGAGGATTCATAAGAGACTTAAACGCATATGTAGCGGTTAAGAGGGTCTCCAAGGGATCCAAACAAGGCTAAAGGAGTACGCAGCCGAAGTCAGGATCATAGGTCGACTAAGGCATCGAAACCTTGTGCAACTCATTGGTTGGTGTCACGAAAACGGGGAGCTCCTTCTTGTGTATGAGCTCATGCCCCATGGAAGTTTAGATTCTTACTTGTTCAAAGCGGGAAGCTTCTTGAATTGGGAGGTAAGATACAAAATTGCTCTTGGCTTGGGCAGCGGTGTGCTTTACCTACATGAAGGATGTGAACAGTGTATACTGCACAGGGATATCAAAGCAAGCAATGTTATGTTGGATTTGAATTTTAACGTAAGCTTGGAGACTTCGGATTAGCTAGACTTGTGGAGCACGAAAAAGGGTCGCTAACGACGATTGTGGCTGGAACTAGGGGCTACATGGCTCTTGATTATGTTGTCTCAGGCAAGGCTAGCAAGGAGTCAGATGTGTATAGCTTCGGAGTAGTTGCTCTGGAAATAGCTTGCGGGAGAAAATCTGTGGATTTCGATTTGGAAAGTAGTAGGATCAACTTAGTGGACTGGGTGTGGGGGCTATATGGCGAAGGGAAACTTACTGAAGCAGCTGACCCAAAATTGAGTGGAGATTTTGATAAAAGACAAATGGAGTGTTTGATGATTGTTGGGTTGTGGTCTGCTCACCCAGACTATACTTGCAGGCCTCCAATACAACAAGCGATTCAAGTGCTTAACTTCAAGGACCAATTGCCCACTCTCCCAGCAATCATGCCAATGGCTCCTTCTTTTGCTCGTCCAGTTATGACATTTAGTGATACCATTAGTGGTTCTGATACAGGTCATATTAAGTCTTCAAATTCTGACAGCATTAATTCCTCAGGGTTGTCTTCATATTCTGCAAATGATAAGTCATCACCACTTTGATATAGGCAATAATCCTAATGCAATGATAGTGAAATTATGCGAGTAAATTGACATTTTCTAGTTATGCAGCTTGTGCTATTAAGGTTTGTGGGAAAAGTTGGGATAACTACTTTAGATATTAATTCAAAAAAAAACTACTTTAGATATGTTTGTCTTCTGCTTTTAGAGAAAAACTTTGCATGTCCTGGTGTATGCTCTGTCTTTATGTCTCTCATCACCTCATACAGAATGGAGAATGGCGTTATATCTACTATAGACAGGTGCAGAATTCTATGATTTCTTTCAATGTAATGGGATATATAAGGGTCCTTGCTCAAACAATGATCGGGCTGCCTGCCAAAGTAGAATTTGTGCATAGATCATTTGAGCAAACAACAAGGAGAGATGTCTTTGTTTTTGTATGTACAGATTTGACAATTGTCATTCCGTTATGGTTCATTTTCTTCTGCCCTGCTGGACAAGGACTGGAACTGAACCCGCACACTGGACCTAAAACCACATGAAAATTATGGTTCCTAATTTCAAATCCCAGTTCCTACTGCCCTGCTTGACAAGGACTGGAACTGAACCATGCATATAAACTAGCAAACTGGACAAACGTAAAGGTGCAAATGCCGAAAGAGCTTATGAAAATGCAGGCTGGTAGAGTGGTGGGGGTGTTATAAGCCAGATATAACCAGTAACATTTTAATGGACTAGAGTCAAGTGAGCATAATTAACAATTCCTGAAGAAAGAAGTTCAACCGTGGATTTGTTGATAGATTGGAACAAGCATATCCGCAAATCCGTTGTAGTCTAGTTGGTCAGGATATTCAGCTCTCACCTGAAAGACCTGGGTTCAAGTCCCGGCAACGGAATCCATTTTTCATCTTCTTTTTTTCAGCAAAAACTCACTTCAAAGTCCCAATCTGATGATCCTCAGTTTGACGGTGAACATTTTTCATTCTTTTAGCCAGATTAGGGTTTAGCCATATTTGAAGGTCAACTAAAAAGGAAAAAAAAAAAGAGAAAGAAGGTAGAATCAACTTCCATAAGACTCTGAAATTTCATTAAAGTTATCCACGGACAGGAGAGGGATACTGTATACAAGGTGTTCTTCATACTAGAAGAACTAATGTGGTCAGATTATGACTAAATTTCCATTCAGATCATCTGTGAATGCCCACAGAAGCATACTCAAAAATCACCTTTCCTTTCCACAAACATAGGAAACTATGCAGTTATGCAATATGCACTGCTTCCAGTAACTTGTCGAGCACACCAGAATCCAGAGCTGAAATTTGTTTCATGACTCTTCTAATGCACCATTTGAATACTCCTCACCTCCAACACTGGATGTTCCATTTGGTAGCCGGCTTGTGCTGTTGGAATTTGAATAGTTGGAGTATGTGGAAACAGGGTTGCCTCGTGTATGCCGAGTCTGTGCAGCTGTGCTACTTCTTGTGACCTTCAGACGAGCCTTTCTACCCTGTGGTGGAACAAATGCAAACATCAGTTTCCAACTTTTTATGACCTCCAATGTAATCAAGGTAACAGTTTTAGACAAAGATGTATACTATAAGAAGACAGCATAAACTCACCTTTCCCATACACTTCTCCAAATGAGGAGCAAATCTTCCAGCCATGATAGTTCGACCACAATTCATGCACTCAAATATTTCATTCGCTACAGGAGGATGAGTCTGTCCAATATATCGACCACATATTTCCCATTTGCTTCACTACTATTACTAGGATCAGCTACCCTTACTCGTGCTTGGGCTGAAAGCCTCATTTCTTCTTCCTCTTCTTCAAAATTACGATCAAGTCCCAGTTTTGCTATTCGATGGCACTCAGATGCAACATCAACAATAATGGAATCCAGTAGATCCCCAAAAATATTATTAAGCTGCAAGGAACCATGAGAAAAGGACTGAATTATATATGATTATTACAGACCAAGAAAAAGACCGAATAAAATTCTAGTCTCCACACACACAAGAACCGATCCTCAACATAAAGGAAAGCCCTATAGTGCTTCCAGTGGCAACTTGTGATGATCCATCAGGGACAAACTTTGAACATCTTCTATATATGCATACAACGAAATAACAATTTACTAGTTTCTTTCACTTGTTACAATCAAACTTATAGTTTGGTTTTCCATTGTTATGCTACATTTTGACCAAGAACCGGATTAATCTACAGAACACAACCGCTATACATTCAAATTCATTGTTTTTCAAAAAGGATGTGATGACCGAACCAAAGCATGATGTGATCATAAGCTACCAAGTGCTAAACCTCACTATTAAACTCTAGCTAGCTGATTATGATTCCACATGCCCATAATCCAAATCATAAGAACATAAAAACACAACCGATAATTTAGTCAAAAAGACGCAATCTTTAATACCTTACCACATTGCTGAATCAGACCCAGAAACAAAAACCTATGTACAAAAACAAAAGGGTGTTTTTTTGGATGAAAATGTATACATACCTGTGCATCAGAAGTTGAAGAAGTACTGTCATCATTAGGAAGCGACATGTTTTTTATAACCCTACAAAAAAAGCAGGGTTTTGATTAAGAAGAACAAAAATCAGCTACAATTAAGGTCTGCAACTTCAATTTAAGGTCTTTGCGTGTGTGAAATCTCATCGAGATGAGTTTATGGATCTTAGAGGAATAGTGATGCTTTATGAATGTGAAATAGAGATGGGGAGAGAGAAAAAGGACTTGCTGTGAGAAAAGTGAAGCAGAGCTGCTTCGAGAGAAACAGAGAGAAATTTGATCCCAAATCGACGAGTTTGGGACGAAAGGAAGGTGGACGGGTGTGATCAGGTGCGGCGGGGCTGCATCAGTTATGTTTGAACACGAGTAGGAGCCTGCCAGGTTAGCCTTTTAGATTTTACTTGTAAAAAAGAGCCTGCCAGGTTAGCCTTTTAGATTTTACTTGTATAAAAGTGAAGTTGAAATTCCAGTGAGCGAAAAAAGTTCCATTGCCGGGAATCGAACCCGGGTCTCCTGGGTGAAAGCCAGATATCCTAACCGCTGGACGACAATGGATTATTGCTAGGGACTAACCAAAGTTCTATATAGAACAAAATCTTTCCTTTCAGTGGGAAAAGATTCGGACTTTCGGAATTCATAAAATTAAAAAGTTACTTATGATGCAACTACTGTGTAAAAGTGTTTGAAATTAAAATGTAAGGTTCCTTATTTGACTCACTTTTCGGTCATATTTTCACATCTCTATCATTCAGTTTCTTGATACTAATGTATAGATCATTCATGTATAATTTTATTCAAATTGATGATCGTTAAGGTACCGAATTACATTAAATCAATGAATGGACTATAAATCTGTTTAACCAGAACTGTTTATGTAAATAACGATTGCGAAAACTCAAACGATCATCATTAAATCATATGAAACTTTGTAGAAGTAATCTACGCATTAGTATCTACAAACTGAATATTGGGGATGTGGAAATATGACCGAAAAGTGAGTCAAATAAGAAACTGAAAGTTATATACCCCATAATGCTATCTTGAACAAATGCTCAACTTCTCATATAATTTGTCGGAAATTACCACCACTAATGAAGTGAAAGAGATTTGAGAATAGAAAATCGTAAAATATGGATATCTTATTCATTGATAGGACCTTTTATATAGGGAATTACACAATACCAATATGGTAAGGATAAAGAATACATAGATCTAGTCAAACTACATATCCTATTGGCATAAGGCCAAGGCACACATAAAGAATATCTAGAAAGATACAGAATATCTTACAACACCCTCCCTTGTGCCGCGCGCTGCTATGCCGATGGTGCTGATATGTTGCCTCGTCAAAAACCTCGTCAAGTCACAAAAACCCTGTGGGAGAAAAATTGAACCTTAATCGTATGAGAAAAAGAGTACAACGCACCCTTCACATTTGATAGTGACATGTATGCATGTGCTAGACTCCCCCTGAAGTTCGCACCTCCCATGATCTTTACATCAATCATATGGCTCTTCCTGATTCTTACTAATCATGGAAATTTCAATAACTTAGCATGTCAATGCTCTTTAACATTGAAACTCTTAACAAACCTTGACTCGAAAGCTTCTTGAGTCAACAGGAGAAAAACCCTCTTCCATAAGGCTACATCAAACTTAAAACGACACAAACCATCTAATAAAATGCTCTAAGGATAAAAACATATCCATAATTAGCACTGTAGAAACCAAAACATATAGCACCACAACCAAAATTATCCCAACATGTTCCCAATTGATTTATGTTGCGGATAAAATTGTCGGTAAAATGGTCTTCAATCAAGACTTGTCTAAATTGACATTTATCTTTTTATGTAGCAACTTCTTGCAACCCAATACTAGTCACAAATCCCATGTGACTAATTCACTTAGGATTAGGGTCCTCAATAACTCATAAAGTTATCCCTTGGAATTACTATGGGTACCTCCCGCATCACTTCAATTAACCCTTACCTCAAAATAATACACCACTATTTCGAACTTTCTTTCCAACTATTTTCTCCCAGAAATCACGTAATTCGACACCACGATTTTTCCATCGGACTACTACAACTTCACACTTGCCCACTATAAATAGTGAACTACAAGGCTTCAATTAAACTTTTCACCTTCTACAAATTCAAACGAGATGCTCACCCTAGCATCTTAATCAAAACTCGATCAATCAATGATCACATGAAAGGAATGCTGCCACGCATATGAGTTCCCAACTAGAGTTCCCAACTCGCAATTGAACTCTAACAATTATGATATCAACTCAATAACCATTGGAAAAGGCGTCAACCAAAAACATCTTTTCTTATTCAAAGCATGATGATTACTTAAGAGGTCGGCGTACGAAAGCATAGTATTGAAGATATGAACATTTATGGCACAAAAATGTCCATAAATAAGATAAGAATAACTACATCACAAACTTAATCAACATATAGTGTCTAAAGCATATAATGCTAATAGATCCGCCGCAGTCGGACCATCACTCTATAGACACTAAGTATGACCAAGAATATGAGGTAGTACTAAAAAGAGAAAGGAATCGAATAACCTAGTGCTCTGATACCAACTGACACGACCCACCCCGAATTTCACCCTGAACCCAGAGTAAATCGTGCAGGGACCACCTCCAAGGAAAGATTTATCGCAAAATTCGGTATAACCTCCCTTGGAAATGGACAACCCTTCCTAACGAAAACTGCAAACACTCCTAAAAGTTCCAACTCCAACCTTATAAACTCTTGGAGCCTTCGTGCTCCCCACAAATCACAACATCTCCCAATATAGATTTACTAATCTAACAAAGATCCTATAACCAACAACCACATATTCAGAGCAACTCTATTTGAGAGGAAAAGAACTAGAAATAAATAGAAATGAGCGGAAGCTATACTATTGACTATGTCTCTTCTCCATGTACGCTCGACCTCAACTATGCAATCCTACAGACTAGGCATTTTAAAACGAAGGACCCAGGGGAAGACATTTAATAACGTTAGAGTGAGTGGATAAAAATAATTTAATAACAAAATATTTATGCATTCCCATTTTAATTTCATAGAAAATATACTGCATGTGGCAGCTCAAAAGTGTTCAACTCATAAACTGGTAATTTCACGACTAGCTCCGGCTAGTCACCAACTCAAATAAAATGGAGCCTCTCAGGCTAAACTATATATAAACATATATTCGTATGTATTTACACTTGTCATATCCCTTATATGAATTTTATGAAGGAATAAGAGAAATTAAAAATTCACACAAGGCTACGACGCTTGCGTCTAACGCTCACGTTGCACCATAATGGCATTTTACCTCATTAGGATGGAAAAAACGGTGTATATATATATATACGCGCATATCCCCAATATAAATTATTATATTTATATAGGGCTACGACGATTACGTCTAACGCTCACGTCGCACCATAATGGAATTTTACCTCAGTATGGTGGAAAAACACGTATAGCTAGCTAGCATTTATTTATATACATACTAACCTCATAATCATCCAAATATGGATATATATAAACATACTCACCGAAATTCTCAATTTCGGTTATTCTCTAACAACATAAATTATTTCGCATGCACAATATTTAAAACAAAAGTCCACTCACAAATTAGCCTAAGCCTGGCGTCGATCTGAGGCCTCGTCTGCTCAAGCCTCCTCACGTCCTGTTCCAAAATAATATTAATTTCCCAGCCGAAATTCCAATATTTACGCAAAATAGGCAAAATTAACCGAGAGCCATAACCACGCTCATTATTGCCTAACTTCGATATTCTTAAATCGAAATGACCCAAACTTTAATACCATACTCGGAAGCCATAAATACAACCTTCCACAGAAATTGACTTAAATCCTACGGCCGGATTCTACATTATTCAACCGCCAAAAATACCAAACTTCGGAAATCACAAACTTATCCAAATCTCATCCAAAAATTCCATAATTCACTTCATTAAACTCCTCTAATTAATACACATTTAAAACCATACAAAACTCCCAAACAGCGGCGGCGGCGACCGGAGGCCGATTCCGGCGACCTCCAAATCCTATCAAATTTTAACAGTAGCTTCCTATCCACTCCCTCTACAACTTTCCTAACTAGTACAAACCCAAAATCTAAGCCTAGCTATGCTAATCGAACAGAAACATCAAAAACGCCCTAGAACTTCCACCTCAAATTTCTCCTTACCTAAAATGAACCGGAGTGAGTCCTTTGGAGGGCTTGCTGCACGGGAGGAGAGCTTCAAAACGAGTCAAGGATCGCCGGCTGTGGTGGCCGGAAGAGGGAGCTCCGGCGAGAAGACAACCGGCTTCCAAGGAGGACTTCCTCCGTTCGGCAGGGTTGCAGCGCCGCTCACCAACCCAGGAAGGCGGCGGGGAGGACGACGGACCGTGCTGGAGTGGTGCGGCGTCCCTGCTTGGCCAGACGACAATGACTGGGCTCGGGAAACTTCCGGCAGCCCAAGAGAGAAAGAGAAAGGGTCGGGGAGAAGGAAAGAAAAAGAGAGAAGAAGAAAAAGAGGAGAAGAAGAAAAGAAAAAGAGAGGAGATAATGGGGTTTGGGCCTCACACCAACCCGGCCCAACACCACAAAAATACCCAACTCCACCAATTTAACACCCCAAAATAAAATACCCTATTAAACATTACTTTTTACTAGCTAAAATTCACCATTTTTACCGTCGACACATTTTTCTCCTACTAATAACTCTCCGAAATAATCGTCCCCCAAAACCCCTCTAGGGACCAATTAAACTATATCTCAATGCCAAAGACGGTAAAAATTCTTATTATAACCAGGCTAGTAAATAAGGTAAAATTAAGGGTCGGGATGTGACAAAATCAGATTCTCGGACAGATTCGTCCTATTTTACGAAAACGGCCATAACTCACTCAATATGATAGGTATGATCAAATGGTTGGTGTCCCTGGAAAGTAGACACATAGACCTTTCCAATGGTAACAATTTCACCATTTTCCAGTGAGTGAGATTTCTTGTAGGTCCCGTGGAAGTTGACATACAAAACTTGACAGATTCTAATTTCGCTTTTGATGTGTCTTTCTTATGTAGGGATAGAATAAGCCTCAACCTTTCATACCATTAAGTATTGAAAAAAGAGTTACTGCCATTACATTGACGTTGTGTGGGCGCATAACTACACTTAGCTTTACAACTTTTCATAGTGAATGAGATGTCAAGTCTTTCGTATTGTGTTGAGTACATTGATGCCTCTTATTGCATTTAGATGGGAACTCCATCTCTTAACACATATTAGTCATCTTTCTTAGACTAAACAATAGATCTCTTTTTAGAGTAAAGACTTTGACTAATTATGGGGTATATGTAGGCCTCACTTTCGTTAGAGCGCCTAAGCCGATTGATGAAAAATCATTATCAATACAGTTATCGAGTACCTTTTCGAGACCGTGTCTTCCCAAGATCTTTTTCATTCTAACTTCGGATGTTTGATACATATTGGCATATCTTGATCCATCAAGATTCCATGTAAATCCGGAATGAATACGCAAAGACATAATTCACCATATCCCTTCCAAATCAAGTAGAGTCCATGTGTGTTCCAATACCTTTAGCAAACGCATGCTCCTGTTGTCTGGAGCCACTTGATTAGAATGAATGAAGTCCGTTTAAGACCTTCATGTATATCTCTGATCCCATAGAGATGTTATTATGACCACATTCATAGGCTACATGTTTAGTTATTCAGAAACTACCAAACTAACAAAGTAGTGGAATGCAATGACATCCATTATGAGAGCATATCTCATCGTAGTCAATCCCAGTGCGTGTTAGTCAGAGACCTTGCGCCATAAGGTGAGTCTAAACTCTTGTTCTCACTACACTATCTAACAAAGACATAGTTGATAGGGTTTAGCTTGCGGTGTCGGCATCACCTGTCCAAGGACCTATCTCTTTTTTAATGCTGGATTGTATCTTTCCATTAGGCTAATCAACTAGTTGGTATCCATCAACGAAGGGTGGTTCAATACTAGACTCATTATCCCACGTCCTCATGTACACTAGTGTAATACTTATAGAGATCTCTATATGAATTGAATTTGATATTGAGGTGTCCCCCAACAATAATCACAAATCAGACTTCATGAGACGGATTTGAGTTGTGCCAAGCTCGCTTTCTTCCTAGTGCGAGAAAGTATCGAACCTAAGGGTCTCCCTCATTTTGGGGAGCCACATGGCCTTGTGACACCAATTTTGCCACTATATGGCGTCACTATATCACAATCTATGGTGATGGCGTCAAGACCAACTTCTTTTGGTCGCGCCATGTTCTCTTGATAGGACATCAATCCTTGCATATTTGCAGCATGTGATCTCATCACTTTAACACTTTAAGCATTTGGGATCAAGATGAGACTTAGTGGAGACAAACCACGACAATTCACGTCGTTCCACTTGAACACTTGTGTTCTTATCTACCCCTAACGGCGGGAATATTGTCTCATCAAAGTGACAATCCGTAATTTAGCGGTGAATGAGATCGCCTGACAAAGTTTCTACATATGCGGATTATAGGTAGAGGTTCATATCCAACCTAAATACTTATTCATCTCAAATGACCCTTCATTGTGTGTAGTGGTATTACGATTTGGCACCTAGAAATAACATCTAGCCGAGCGCAAAGATTGGAGATCCGTTTCAATCTTGTTTGAGCTCAAGGATTGCAATTTCGTGTCAATCCTCGTACACAGTCACAAGCTGTAGTACAACAATATTCAATGATGGTAGGTCGTAGATGAATAGTAAAACTGCATGCAAATATTGCATAGCCCTAAGACGCAATAGAAAGATTGGCGCGCATCAATAATGTTCGAGCGACAAACTAAAGTTGCTTAGTCATAGCCTCGGTGATACTGTATTGCGTGTGAACATAAGGTACAGGTAACTTCAACTTATATCTCGATAAACTTCTTTAAAGAATGGGTAGTGAGCTCGTAGAAGTATAAACAGTAGATAATAGTGTAACACATGACCAGTGTGTTAACACTTCCACCAACACCATAAAGCATAAAAATGTGTCCGCAAGTTGGTTGTATCTATCTACATAGTTTGATGTAAGAATGAAATGTTCATTTTTGTGTCATTTAGCGTAGGAGGGTCTCACTCCTAATTTAGCTAAAGAATAGGCTGTTAAAATGAGTAATGAGCATTGCGGGGGGGGGGGGGGGGGGAGGGGGCCAATGAGACATTATGGGAAGACCGGTGCACCTTAATTGCTTGAGGGATTGACCGGACAGCCTTCGGAAAGTTGGAGCCGTGTTCGGGTGACGTCAATGTCTCCCGAGTGCCGTCATTTACAACCATGGTGTCACCATCATGCTTCATGATGAAGCTAGATCCTGAAAGTCTTCATTTTGAGTGGAAGAATGGATGTCCATGAGAATTTCTCAAAATTTGGACCATTATATCTCTTCCAGGATGATCTGAATTGGTCAAAACAAAGTCTATATGAGTCGATGTCCCAAATATCATGTTTGACGACAACATGTGATTCGATATTCGAATCATAGGGACATACAATCCACTAGATTGACTCATAAACTTCTCTAAGATGCATTTCAGTCCGCATTCATGAGAAGGTATACACAAAAGAATTCTTATTCATTCTCACAATGTGTTTTCAAATGAAAACTATTAGCATGAATGTCTTTAAAGCTCAACATGGTTCGATTGCCTCTCAATGCATAGAGGGCATCTGTGACGTTGTGTCAAGACCCACCCCGAATTTCACCTTGAAACCCGAAGTAAGCCTTGCGGGGTCCACCTCCAAGGAAAATTTACTGAAGAACTCGGTAAACCTTCCTTGAAAATAACAACCCTAACCCGGAAAATTCAAGAATTTACCCTACTAGACGAATCAAACCACTTCCACTTCATCAAAATAAAGATAGCAAACACCATCCTTAGAATATCTCCCAAATTAATAAATAAGGACTTAGCACACAACCGAAATTAAACAATATCCCAATGTAATCAGAGTTACTAAACTCTAGCGGAAGCAAGATAGAAAACATGACGGTAGGTTAACAGATAACCTACTAATGAAAGGTGGAAGAGATGTGGGTAACTATGCCTCGCCTCGATCTAGTGCCAACCCGAACTCTGCAGACTGGACATTTTTAAAACGAAGGGCCCAGGGGAAAATATTTGAAAAAAAAACGTTAGAGTGAGTGGAAAAAAATAAATAAATAAACATATTTATGCTTTCCTAATTTATTTTCCAAAGAAAATGAATGCATGTCTCAAGCGATAAAACTTTCATCTCTCAAATTCGAGCCTCTCTACTCAACCATATAAATCCATCAATATATATATGTATGTATCTACACACGTCCATACTCCTTGTATGAATTCTATGAAGAAAATATAAGAAAAATAGAAATTCATACAAGGCTACTACGCTTACGTCTAACGCTCACATCACGCCTTAATGCGGTGCTACACTATGTCATTAAGGTGGACGGACGGGTGTATAAATACGTGTCCATACCCCCTATATGAATTAGATACTCATATAGGGTTACTACGCTCGCGTCTAACGCTCACGTCACACCATAATGCGATTATATACCATGCCATTAAGGTGGACAGACACATATGGCTAGCTAGCATTTATATACATACTCTCCTCATAAATATATATTTATATTCACCGAAAATCCCATTTTCGGTAACTCTTGAGGAGAAATAAATTCGTCAAAATAAAATGACGTCAAAGGCTCCAACAAAAGAAAATGTTCGACCATGAACCATAGCATGCATATTATTTAAAATAAAAGTCCACTCACAAAATAGGCCTAAGTCTGATGTCGATCTGGGGCCTCGTCTGCTCGAGCTTCCTCATGTCCTGATCTAAATATAATATTAATTTCCCAACTAAAAATCCAATATTTGAACAAAAATAGGCAAAATTAAACGTGAGCCTCCTACACACTCATCATTGCCCAACTTCACCATTCTTAACTCAAAATGACCCCAAACTTCACCGAACAAACCGGCAGCCTTAAGTCAACCTTCTACAGATTTTACGACTTAAATCCAATGGCCGGATTCTACCTTATTAATCCGCCAAAATTACCAAACTTTAAAAATTCCCAAACCTATCCAAAACTCCTCCAAAAATTCTAAAATTCACATCACTAACTCCCCTTAATATAACCAATCTAAAACCACGAAAATCCCCTACACAGCGGCGGCCGAAGGCCAACTCGGATGACCTTCAATGCCTACCAAATTTTAACAGCAGCTTCCTCTCTACCTCCTCTACAATTTTCCTAACTAGCACAAATACCAATTCCAAGCCTAACTAGGTCAATCAAACAAAACATCACAAAAAGCCCTAGAACTTCCACTCACCGATTCTTCTTACCTAGCTCAAGAGAGGGTGCGACTTTTGGAGAGATGAACGTACGGGAGGAGGGCTTCCTTTTGAGCCTAGCAGCTCCGACTATGGTGGCCGGAGGAAGAAGTTCCGGCGACCGGACCTCCACGGCAGTCAGAGCTTTCGGGCGGCTTTTCTCCCTCACGGCGACACAAGGGCGGCTCCCACCGGTCCAAGAGGAGAGCTGGGTCGGAGGCCGACCGATCCGGACCGGTGCAGTGGTGTCAGGCGGCCGGACGGCGACGGACAGGCTGCGGCAAGGAGAGAGGGAGAGAGAAAATCGGGAGGGAGAAGAGAGAAGAGAGAGAGAGAGAGAGAGAGAGAGGGGTTTGGGCCTCCCCAAACCGGACCAACACCAAATAAACATAAACCCAATTCTAAAATTTACACCCCAAAATAATACCCTAAAAAAAATTACCTTTTACTTGCTAAAATTATCATTTTTACCGTCGTCACATTTTCTCCTACGAATAAATTCCTCCGAAACAATCGTCCCTCAAAACCCCTCTAGGGACCAAATAAACTATAAATTCATTGACGGAGACGGTAAATTCTTATTAACACCAAGCTAGTAAATAAGGTAAAAATTTTAAGGGACGGGATGTGACACGTTGATCATGGTGCCATAAGGCATCAAGATGCAAGCTAAACTGCATCCCTAAATGACTCAATTATTGTAGTCACAGAAGATTTACAAGGCACAAAATCCAGAGATAGTTGTCGGTTCCTTAGAATGTTGTGGAGAATTTCACTATCTGCGATGCACTCAATGTCTCTATGAGACATATCTACAAGAAGGAGTAGATAGACGAGTAAATAGTTCCACTTGAACCATTTAGAAGGATTGAAAGAATCTACAAAAAACTGCAATCCCGAGAGTGCATAAAAATGTCCGTGCAGAATAACCTTTGCACACTAAAACAGCCATAACTTTTTCGTTAAAAGAGATATGGACGAACTGTGAAAAGTTCTGAAAACTAGACTCGTAGAACTTTCCAATGATATAAAGCTCATTGTCTGGTTCGTCTAGAGCTGTTCATAAAGCTCAAACAAAGTTGACTTTCCAGAAGGGACAGATTGCTATTTTTCGCAGATTTCTTGCGGATGGCATGTGGGCATAAGCCGAAGCCAAAATGACGTGTATATGATCAAAATCAAATCCATTTGGTCATTCCAAGGTCGTAAACTCCATGACTAGTTAGCAAAAGCTCCCTGACATGAACATAAACTAACTCAGAAGACCTATAGGATTCAATCATGATGATGATTGTCCGGTTTTGATAAGTCTTCAACGTCTTTTGCAAGATGACAATTGGTTTAATAGCATAAGGGGATCCAAAGTCAAAAGCTTTCGGTAACTCCAAGTTAGTATGACCAGGCATGTTCGTGGAGGGTCAGTAGTGCGAGGCACATTTGAAACCATTATCTCCTTAATTTCGGACAATTCTAAAACATCACACTGAGCTTGGATGAGCCTATTTAAACAATTAATGATGGAAAATCCGCTATAGGGTAGAAGACTTAACCGGAAACACGTCGGCGATCCTCCTTGAGGATGCAGTGCCATAAGTCACCTTCAAAGGAAGGGACCAAAATCGGCGCAATATGCCATGTTTCTAAGGATGATGTAAGTGTACATCTTAATTGTAAATCAATACGAACCATAAGAGGAGAATAGTTTCACTTAAAAAAAATTCTCAAGGCATTCATTATTGCTAATGTGAGTACATCGTGGTCTCAAATAGACGAAGGACGTCGATACGACGCCGTATTTCATATAGCTTGGAAAAAAAATCAAAGTCAATCTAGCCGATGACGTTAAAGTCAGGGGTAGCTAGAGCTGGATCCGAATCTTTGAAATCCGTGATCATGAGGATGACGTTATTGTCCTCATATTGATTTTCCGTACTTTTTTGTATGCATTCATAATTTGAAGAAGAGCTCGACAATTCTTGAACCAGTGATCCGGAGATCTACAACAGTTACATTGCCATGAGTTGGCATAAGTAGTTTTGACAAATTAGTGTCTAGATCAGGAGTGTCGCCATTAGGGCCGGCGACACCTCCCCCCCTCTTTTCTAGACATCGGCCCGGTATTTTCTACCGTTGTCGTGACCCATATTGTTGTCCCCACATTAGGGGACAATATCAAATACGTTTTTCACATTAGCGTATATACAATTCCCGTTTGCAATTGTATAATCAAAATCAAGTCTCGTTGGTAATTCCAAATCAACTTGGAAGACCTAGAAAACTTGATGATGATCGAATCCGCTAAAGATTATGGATCATGATGCCACAAAAGATCATCGACAATATGTAGTCAATTAAGGTGGTAAGCAATCCACTTGACTAATAACTCAATAAATAGAGTTATATGAACGTTTCAAGAAACGCTCCATAAGAGCATTCCACAATACTTTGTGGTCATTACCTTTTGCACAGATTGTCATTGAAGGCTTTTGTCGATATGGCGTGTTAAAGACTTTGAGCGCATGAGATGTGAAATCTCGGCATCTAGGCTTGTTAGCCTGGGGGTCAAAACATGTGGTTTAATCATTTCCAATGAAAGGTTCCACAGATACCAAGCGAAGATTCGCCTCAGGCATCGAGTACGTCAAAACTCAAAAGAGCAGAATGTTACATTGCTCTTGCATACAAAACCAAGCTGTTACGAGACTTGATAGAGGTCACAAAGAATACTTTTAATGGTTTGTCCTTCGGATTGATCACACACAATCCGGAAAAACAACGAATTGATCAAACACAATTCGAAAAAAGGCCTCGGATTGATCAAACACAATCCGGAGAAAGGTCGGGGTTGATCATACACAACCTTAACAAAGAAACAACAATGATCAAACACACTCTTAACCCGCGAATAAAATTTCGGGATTTTTGGTACATGCACACACAAAATCCCAAGCATAGAATGGAGATGGAGAAGGAGAAA
This sequence comes from Fragaria nilgerrensis, assembly GCA_010134655.1. Taxonomy (NCBI): domain Eukaryota; kingdom Viridiplantae; phylum Streptophyta; class Magnoliopsida; order Rosales; family Rosaceae; genus Fragaria; species Fragaria nilgerrensis. The sequence goes on from CM020979.1 coordinate 39,600,442, forward strand.
GGATTTTATCCCCCGAGTTATTCCAAAGCAAATAACTGTAATATTAAAGTTTACTTGCTAGTTTGCCAAATAAACTGCGTTTATAGGAGCTGCTTTGCAATTTTTCAAGCTTAATTCCACATGCGTGCGGCGAAGTTGCTCGCGTAATTCCATTGTGATTCGTCGCGCGGTTATGTCATGAAAAACAAAATATATGGTTAGCCATATTCACCATATAGATATAAACCATAAAAAATTTCAAAATTTGAAGGAAAAAGGTGAAAACTTAAGCCGAAGGAAGCCAATAATCAATGGCAGATGGCAAGAAGATTTGCTGCCGGAGGTTGTCGGACAACAGAGGCCGGGGAAGCAAGCTGACGATGGCGGCGGTCGGACAAAGGATCCGAGAGACTCTTTTGGCTTCTAGGGTTTTGAAAAAAAAAATGGTGGGCTATTGGTTTTTAGGATTAGAACAAAGTGCATGATAACGTGATGAAGTGAAAGAGATTTGAGAATAGAGAATCGTGAAAGATGGATATCTTATTCATTGATAGGAGTCATTTATATATATAGGGAATTACACAATACCAATATGGTAAGGATAAAGATCACATAGATCTAGTCAAACTACATATCCTATTGACATAAGACCAATGCACACATAAAGAATATCTAGAAAGATACAGAATATCCTAAAACAACCACATGATTTTGCTACGTTTTGATGGTTCTTTCAAGGTTTTGTCATTTCAATGATCAAGGTTGTCCAATTATTGTTTTTACAAGCATCTTGAAACTTGAATGTTTCGATTATTGTTGAAGGTCGAAGGAGATTAAAAATTTTTAAACTTACTACATCACTAGAAAAAAGTACAATCCATGAAGAATCAAGACCTTAGTTCACTGCGGGGAGGCTAATATAGTGGCATCTCCTTGTTATTATATGGATGTCGGATGTCAGCTAAACTCTCTCCCTCTCTCTCCACTACAAGAAATCTCGTCCTAGGCGATGGAATAAACCCGTCGCTTAAGAAGAAATATTCGTCGCCTCAGATCCTAAGAACGAATTGTCCGTCGTTTAAGTTTCGTCGCGTAAGTGTCGTGAGGTAGACACTTACGCGATGGAACTGAAATTTTTCGTCGACTAAGAACCATCCAACCCGACGAACTCTGACATGCCTTGTCGACAAACTCATTCGTCGATAAATCTCTTTGTTGACGAAAAATGTTTGTCGAAAATATTCTTACTCGACAAATACGAAATTCTTCTTAGCCGACGGAACTGCATTGGTATATATGTTTGCCGACGAATACTGTATCGTTCTTAGGTAACGGAAAAGTCGTCGGTAAAGTTGTAATCCGACGAATACCAAACAGTTCTTAGTCGATGATTGATCTTTGTATTCGTCGGATAGGTTGCTGTTCTTAAGCGACGGACGTTACTATTTCTGTCGCCCATGTATTTCATCTTGGTAGACGAATGTTACTATTTTTGTCGCTTGGGTTGTTTATCTTGCGCGATGAAGGTTTTAGTTCCGTCGCTGAAGAAATTTTCCTTGGGCGACGAATATTGCTTTTTCCGTTGCTCAAGATATTTTCCTTGGGCGACGAAGGTAACTGTTTCCGTCGACTAAGTTATTTTATTTATGGTGAAAAGACACTGAATTTTTTTTTTCTTTTTTTTTACCTTATTAACTGTTTCTAAAAATTACAAATCAGTAACAATAATCAAACACATACATACAGATATATTGATCATTATACAGTAACAATTACCGGAAGCAATGGATTTGGACCATTTTTCATATATTGATGATAGATGGACAAATATTATTCATATATACGTACAAAATAATTAATGAATTAACTAGGTAGAAAATTGTTCATACAATCTAGCTAAACTATGAATAATGCCAAGGGGCACTGTTGTCCAATCCTACATGTTGTCGCCTTTATCATCACTGTTTTGTGGGGAAACTTGTCGAGGAGGAGAAGATTGAGGAGGAGGAAATTGTGGAGGAGGAGGAGGTGGCATACCTAGGTGCGCATATATGGCTGCAACTTGGGACTACATAGACTCGGCACGCAGGGCACGCTACTGGACCTCTTGAAATTGTTGTTGGGCACGCTGCTGGACCTCTTGGAACTGTTGTTGGGCACGCTCCTCTGATTCCCTTAGTCTCTGCTCATAGAGCTCCTGCACCTCATGGAGTTGCTGCTCATCAACTCTAGGAGGATGACTACGTGAAGTGGAACCATTTGAAGAAAGGCTCAAGTCTCGCTCGCCTCCTCGTCCCATCCCTCTGATCTCCTTTCCTGTCCGAGTTTTGAGCACCTTACCCAACACCTCAATTTGTTAGGACTGAACACTTTCCATAATCTCCTCCTCCGTTGCATCAGGATGTTATTCCTTAACTGCATCATTTCGTTTATTGACCTCATCAACCATGTCATTCTGCATTTAATATACATCAATTAATAAACAAAACATGCAGCTCAACATTTCCATAATAAAGTTTACTGGTTGCATAATAAACAGGGAATAAGCTACTAGGAGTCAATAAACTCATTAAGCCAAGTAGAAGTTTACTGTCCCCCAGTAAACTTGTACTGGGGGTCAGTAAACTTGCAATTCATTATCTCCCTTTCAATTTCATGGCCACAACACACAACAGATACCCTAATAAACAACTTTAGTGCTCCTCGTAAACCCGGCCAGTAGAAGTTTACTGGCCCCTAGTAAACTTCTACTGGGGGTCAGTAAACTTGTAATTCATTTTCTCCCTTTCAGTTTTATGGCCACAACACACAACAGATACCCTAATAAACAACTTTATTACTCCCTATTAAACCAAGTATAAGTTTACTGCCCCCCAATAAAATTCTACTGGGGGTCAGTAAACTTGCAATTCATTATCTCCCTTTCAGTTTCATGGCCAGAACACACAACAGATACCCTAATAAACAACTTTAGTGCTCCCTTGTAAACCCAGTAGAAGTTTACTGCCCCAGTAAACTTCTACTAGGGGTCAGTAAAATTCTACTGGGGGTCAGTAAACTTGCAATTCATTATCTCCCTTTCAGTTTCATGGCCACAACACACAACAGATACCCTAATAAACAACTTTAGTGCTCCCTTGTAAACCCAGTAGAAGTTTACTGTCCCCCAGTAAACTTCTACTAGGGGTCAGTAAACTTGCAATTCATTATCTCCCTTTCAGTTTCATGGCCACAACACACAACAGATACCCTAATAAACAACTTTAGTGCTCCCTTGTAAACCCAGTAGAAGTTTACTGTCCCCCAGTAAACTTCTACTAGGGGTCAGTAAACTTGCAATTCATTTTCTCCCTTTCAGTTTTATGGCCAGAACACACAACAGATACCTTAATAAACAACTTTACTGCTCCCTATTAAACCAAGTATAAGTTTACTGTCCCCCAGTAAAATTCTACTGGGGGTCAATAAACTTGTAATTCATTATCTCCCTTTCAGTTTCATGGCCACAACACACAACAGATACCCTAATAAACAACTGTAGTGCTCCCTTGTAAACCTAGTAGAAGTTTACTGTCCCCCAGTAAACTTCTACTAGGGGTTAGTAAACTTGCAATTCATTTTCTCCCTTTCAGTTTCATGGCCAGAACACACAACATATACCCTAATAAACAACTTTACTGCTCCTTAGCAAACCAAGTATAAGTTTACTGCCCCCCAGTAAAATTCTACCGGGGGTCAGTAAACTTGTAATTCATTATCTCCTTTCAGTTTCATGGCCACAACACAGAACAGATACCCTAATAAAAAACTTTAGTGCTCCCTCGTAAACCCAGGAGAAGTTTACTGGCCCCTAGTAAACTTCTACTAGGGGTCAGTAAACTTGCAATTCATTTTCTCTCTTTCAGTTTCATGGCCAGAACACACAACATATACCCTAATAAACAACTTTACTGCTCCCTAGTAAACCAAGTATAAGTTTACTGCCCCCTAGTAAAATTTTACAGTAAACTTATACTGGGGGTCAGTAAACTTGCAATTCATTATCTCCCTTTCAGTTTCATGGCCACAACACACAACAGATACCCTAATAAACAACTTTATTGCTTCCTAGTGTCAGTGAGCCGTGACTTGGTTAGTTAAGGTGTTTAACTGACAACTTTGAGGTCACGGATTCAAACCTCACAGATATATGTAGGGTGTGTGAGTTATTAATAAAAACGTTTTTTTAAAAAAAAAAAAAAACTTTATTGCTTCCTAGTAAACCTGTAGAAGTTTACTACCCCCTAGTAAATTTTTACTGGGGGTCAGTAAACTTCTAGGGTAAACCATGTAGAAGTTTACTACCCCTCAGTAAACTTCTACTGGGGTCAGTAAACTTGCACTTCAGTTGCATAGCCACAACAGATACCCTAATAAACAACTTTATTGCTCCCTAGAAACAACTTTATTGCTCCCTAAAACTATACATCTTAATTAATGACAATGATAATAACACTTTTTGTTTTTTTGGAAGAAGTAGGAAAACATGACATTCTAATTGGACAGTGCCTACATTCAACTTAATGGTCTCATATATATACCAATAGCCGGATTTACACATGCTTGAACCATTTGCTAAGCTTACATTCTAGTAAAAGGAAAGATACTTACATATTTCTTGGTTGTATCTTCATCACCGGCCCTGACATAGGTCTTTTCAAAACCTTTGATAATTGAAAGCTGCTCGCCTTGTATTCTGAGTTCCTCCATTGTGTAGATGATAGGAGAAGACCCCGTGTGGTGGTGCATAGTCTTCTCCTCACGGTTCCGCTTGTTTGCCAAGGAGAGTCTATATACACGAAAAAATATTAAATAGATTAGTTCTAACATCTTGCACATTTCACATTTCAAGTTATAAATACATAACTATACATGAATGGGCTAATAATAAAATACAAGGGAAACAATGAAGGTAATTAAAAAAAATCACCTTGAAAGCATCTGACTCATAGTGCTCGCATAGAAACTCCCACTGGTCCTCTCTCCTAATGAAATCTACTGGCATGCCAGAGGGCCCTTCCTTCAGATAAGCTTTGTGACACTGGTACTTCCAGTCCTTATACCTCTCATGTGCCCTCTTCAGTATCCAATTGAACATTGGCTCATCGTTTTCATCCCACTCGTACTTCGGCTAAGTAAGAAATAAAAAAATTCTCATGTTAAGCACTGAAAAATAAAATAAAATAAAATATATTAATACACCCAATTACTATGACAAAATACATCTTTCAATTCATATCAACACACAATACTTTACACACATTCAATTTACTTTACACATATCCATAACATTTTCGCTTTATAAGAAAACTCAGTCTTATGCAAATATATCCTTAGACATGAAATTTTATCAACAGAGAGATGTCAGTTCAGTCAGTTAATACCTTCCAATTATAAGCAATCATATATATGTTATCAAACAAATGTAATTAAGTAAATTTACTTTTCATATACTTTTCAGTTACTTACTGACATTGCATTCCACACCTTCCACTTCTCAGTCTGATCAAGGTCGTAGAACGTGCTTGCCCTCATTCCCATCAAGTTGTTTATCCCCTTCACGCTAGGGCCTTTTACACGGGGGCAATACTCCAGCTTGATCTTCTACCCCGTTTGTTGAACGATATCCTCCGCTTTCTTTCCATAACAAAAACCCCGCTTCTTTTTCGGGGCCGGAGCTACAATTAACATATGAAAATACATTATGATATATACTTAATATACAAGAGGATATCTGTTGTGTGTAAGTGGCATGAAAATGAAAGAGATATATTGTATTGAAAGTTTACTGACCCCATTATAAGTTTACTGACCCCCAGTAGAAGTTTACTGATCCCTAATAGAAGTTTATTGACCCCTAGTAGAAGTTTACTGGGGGCAGTAGAAGTTTACTGACCCCCAGTAGAAATTTACTGGGGGGCAGTAAATTAATACACTTACCTGTTGCGCTTCTAACTTTGATTTGAGCGCTGCCGACGATGCGTCTTACAGAGTCGGGTGCGGTTACAGTCTCGGGTGTAGTTACAGACGCCGATTGAGATCCCGTTGAACAACTGTCAACTGTAGGGCGCCGCACGATCAAGGGGGGAGCCCCTGGTGGTACTGTCTCAGCCGGCATGGGGTTAGGATGGCTGCTATTGCTAGCTGAACTGACGCTCTGCCGTATTGACTCCATCAAAGCACTGGCCTGAGTGGCTTGACCCTTTCTCTTTCCCATGATCATCATATCTTGCACATGAATAACACACAATTGTTAGTAAATGAGTGAGTAATAGATAAAGATTATGAAAAATAGTCCATAGAAAAGCATACAGGTTGATCAAACCACTTGTATTTCTTCACTTTTTTTAATTTTTTTTAGACTTGATGCATTGGTGATACAGAGAAAACACTAACAGCTGTGAGCCACTTAAGCAGAAGATACAATGTGATATTGGTTTTTTTTTTTGGATAATTAAAAAATAATAATAATGAAACACGATCAATGAATTCGTTTACGATTCAGAAGTAACAACAAGATCAATCTGAGAAGAGAGAGAATACGGACCTGCAAAAGGAGCGGCGATGAGAAGGTGAGAGCAGAGAGATCGGAGCGGCGGGTGGATGGGATGGCGATGAATGGAGGAGGTGGGTGGATGCGCGCACTTTAATCGGTTGCCGATGCGTTGATGGGGTCTGGTGGCGCATGCAGCTCTGGTGGCGCGACTCTGGTGGGATTTGGGAATTGTGGGTATGAATTTAGGGATTGTGGATTGCGCGAGGGAGTTAGTATAGGTTTTAAATTAAGACAAATATTCGTGTCCTATGTAATACGAAATTTCGGGGAAAAAAAAAGGCGCAAAATTCACTTGCCTAATATTTCGGGATCCTATACGACGGCAAATACATTTTCCGTCGCATTGGTTTACCAAGCCGACGACTTCTACAATTTCCGTCGCCTAAGTAACATAAAATTATGAGGATGTGACTAATATTTCGGGTACCCTAAGCGACGGAAGTCTACTTTCCGTCGCCTTAAGAGTATTAAGCCGACGAATTATTCAAATTCCGTCGACTAAGTATATTTTTAAAAAATTTCAGAATTTTATTATATTAGCATCCGAGCATTTCTCGTGTAACTTTTCAAACTAAACCCAATTATAACTCCACGTAAGTATTCGTACTTAAAAAAGCATACATATTTATATATGCATTTTAAAAATTACAATTGAAATTTGCATGAATATTATATAATTAATGGTTTGACGTACGTACGTATGTGGTTAATTATAAATTTAAAAATTCATATGATAGTCAGAGTCGTCTAAATAATCGTAATATATACTAATTGTACAATAATCGTAATATATACTAGTCGTACTCATGATAATCTGAGTTGTCTGAATCATCATCCTCCTCAGTTTGGTCAGAATACTCATCATCCTCTATGTATTCGTCGTCTATGAAGCCGTCGTCATCATGACTGGGGTTGCGACGTTGTAGCGAGATCAGTTCAGATGGTGTAATTGGAAGGTAACCTACGATAGCCGGAACGTGTTGGTTGTTGACACGAATATCCTTAGTATCAGGGACTACATGTGGAGAATCCTCTTGATATGGTTCATTCGGTTGATCAGTTGTGATTGGTTCACTGGGCCCACTCTCATCATCCCCTCCCAGTGTAGCTGCACTCCAAATATTCCTATGTGACATCACCTGCACCACTTTCCAACCCTCACCCACAGCCGGATCATCAAGATAAAACACTTGTTTCGCCATGGTGGCAAGAATAAACGGCTTATTATCATACCATACACTGTTTGAGTCCACTGATAACAAGCCATGATCCAGAATTGTACTCCTCCGTCTGGTTGGGTCAGTATTGAACCATTTTCACTTGAACAACACGACTGGCATACGGTTGCCGTAGATTAGTTCGATGACACTAACAAGAACCCCATAGTAGTTGAAACCCAGACCCTCAACCATGACTCCATTGTTTTGGGTGACATGGCTTTCATCTTGTTCTGACGTCACAAACTTAACACCGTTCACAAAACATCCAGCATGAACTCTGTGGCTTTGGGGTCCTCAAGCCAACAAGTGCAACTCTAGGTCGTAAGAAGCAGGAAACTCATGTTGAATGTGCATCATCTGTAACAATTTTAAGAGCAACGTTGTTACATTATGTAACATCAAAAAAGCAACATATATTTAATTTATGTAACATCATATATATATAGAGATCGATACAAAAGTACGTACCAAAATAGGGAAGTAATCAGGAAAATCTCTCTTGTGTATGACTTCATTACCATACTGCATTTCCAAATGCCTCTTGAAGTATCGCTCGGCTTTTCACAATGTTGAAGGACAGACGAATGAGCCTCTTTGATCTCATCATTACTTAATTTTTCAGAATTACTTAACCTGCTGTACGGTTCAACATCGTTTGTGAAACAACTGATAGCTTGAATTGCTGGCTACTACCCGCTCCAGATGATTCCCCCACTGTGTCTTCATCATTGAGATATGCGCTGCAGTAAGTTACTCACTCAGCCTGAATGTATGCCGTCGTGATCGACCCTTCAAGGAAACGTTTGTTTTTGTTCTTCTTCTTAAAATCCCCCAGTTGCCTGCAAAACAAATATGCAATTCTTACAATAAATATTTAAAATACCATTTATCTTAATTTGAAAGGATGATTAATTAGAATAAATATGAGTGCATACCTCTCATTTGGATAGCACCAGGTATATTGTACCGGACCAGTAAGCAACACTTGTTCAGGAAGGTGGATCATGAGGTGAATCATGATGTCAAAGAAAGTCGGGGGAAAGATCCTCTCTAGCTTGCACATGATATACACAATGTCTTCTTGCAATGACCGAACATCAGACTTTTTAAGCTCTTTAGCGCATATCCTCTGAAAGAACTTGGATAAAGCCACTAACGTGTCAACCACATCACTCTGCAAATACGGTCTAATGACCACGGGCAGAAGACGTTGCAGCAAAACATGAAAGTCATGAGTCTTTAACCCACTAATCTTATTTTCCCCATCTTAACACATCGAGCGATATTACCTGCATACCCGTGAGGATACTTAACGTTTCCAAACCACTAAAACACTTCCGCCTTCTTTTGAGGATGGACTGTGTAGCCTGCTTTCGGTATTATGGCTTTTTTAGTTTTTTTGTTCTCTACTAGCCATAGCTGGGGGCGTATACCCATCATCTTAAGATCAACACGGGCTTTGGGGGTGTCCTTGTTCATATGTTTGAGATTCAGAATTGTTCCAAGAATGCTGTCACAAACATTCTTCTCTATGTGCATGACGTCCAAGTTGTGTCTGATTTTCAAGGTCGACGAGTAAGGCAATTCAAAGAATACACTTTTGTGCGTCCAATACTTAAACTCATCAGGCGTGGGAGGATTCAAGTCCGTTACTTCTTTACTGGTGCTCAAATATCCGAACCAGTGCTGGTTAAGCCTCTCCAAAATCCACTCACCAGACCTCCCTAGGGGTTTCAGATTATGCTCCTCAGTCCCATCAAATGCCTCAGCATCCCACCGCCACTCGTGATCCTTGTCAAGATGTCTACAAGAGCCCATGAAACAAATTTTGTCGGCGTGCCATGTAGAATTGACGTCATCTATGCATACCGGGCAACCCTTGTACCCCTTAGTTTGTTAGCCAGACAACATCCCGTAAGCTGGAAAATCACTGATGGTCCAAATAACAGCTGCTTTCATCATGAATGAAGATTGACCATGCCTGTCAAAGGTAGGAGGTCTATTTTCCCATAACTCCTGCAGCTCGTCAATTAATGGTCTCATGTACACATCCAAACACTTTTCTGGAGAATACGGCCCAGGTAGCATAAGCGTAAGAAAATTGTACTCCTTCCTCGTACACATGTTGAGAGGTAGATTGTACAGAAATACTACCACAGGCCAAATGCTGTAAGACAAATTCATGTTTCCAGTAGGATTGAATCCGTCTGTTGCAAGTCCGAGTCTGACATTTCGACAGTCTCCAGCAAATTCGGGAAAAAAAACGATCAAAGTGCTTCCAAGCCTCCCCGTCTACGGGGTGTGTGAGATTATCCGGATCTATCCTCTCCTCTCCCTGATGCCTTGCCTGGTGCCATCTCATATATTTGGCCGTATGTAAAGATATGTACAGACGTTGCAGACGAGGACCCAACAGGAAGTAACGAAGAACCTTCCAAGGAATGGGCCGGTTTTTCTGTTTAGATGAAGTGGAAGCTTCATACCTTGGCTCGTAGCAGTGTGGGCACTCAACTTCATCCTTGTTGTCTTTGTAATACAAGATGCAGTTATTGACGCAAGCGTCTATCTTCTGGTGATCAAGACCGAGGTCAGCCAACATTCTTTTTACCTGGTCGAAATTTGCTGGACAACTGTTACCTTTGGGAAGCACTTTCTTCGTAAGTGCAATATCGTCATCAAAACATATGTTACGCTTTCCCTGCTTGTTTTTTATCTGCATGTGCTCCATGACGGTACCCAACACAGTATGCTCACTACCAGGATACAATGGGGTTTGTACTTCCAGTACAAATCTATTGTACTTATCATAATCACTGTTGTGGTCAACGTGGGAGACATTAGGGAAGGTGTCAGGGGCGTTGTCATAAACAACATTTTGCTGATATCCTGAGGCGGCGAACAGGTTGGCATCGTTTAAGAGGTTCATCACAGCAGGGTCCCCGTAACTAGCATTGGAAGATCCTGCCTGCTGATTATATTGTGCTTGAATTTCTGCAAGTGTAGGCATTTGAACTTGATTTTCGCCGTGCCATGTCCATGTGGTATAACTAGGACAAATACCGTTTAGTGCCAAGTGAGAATACATGTCTTCATATGTTACTGATTTCCGATTGAGACATTTGTTACACGAACATATGTGAATAACGTTGTCTGCAGGACTATGTAGACGCGCGAACTCAAGAAAATCAAAAGTGCCTCTCATATAAACTGGGGACCCCCTCCCTAATTACATCCAGCTCTTTTCCATGTTGTACACTATAATAACAGTAAACAAAAATATATAATCAAAAAATCATGAATAAAATAAACGGGAAATATATATATATATATTACTTTGTTGGGAAAATAAACATTTACTCAAAAACAAGGATTTTAAAGCCTATTTCAATGAAAAAACTGTTGAGTAACCCATATTAATATGTTTTAACGCCTCTAACAATTAATATTATACCCTTATTGCATTAATAATTACATGTTCTATCTCATGTTCAAAAAAAAAAAATTAACACGTTCTCCCAGACTCCCACTCTCCACGATCAACCGAACTCTCAGCTCTCCCACTCTCTCTATCTCTCTCTAACACTCGATAACGATCTCTGGTTTAGGGTTCTTCACGATCTCCCTGATTCCATCGATCAGGCCACGTCGCTCTCTCGTTAAATATCTAAATATTCCGTCGCTCTCCGCAGATAAATCCCAGTTGAGCAGGAAATCGCTCTCTCACTATCAGGACAAGCACTTTAGCAGACGAAAAAATTTTGGTAATTACTTCGTCGGCTATAGTGTCTTTGGGAAGGATCGTCGGTAATTACTTTAGCCGACGAAACCATGTCCCGTCGTCGGCTATTGTCCCATAGCTAGCCGACCACAGAAGACGTCGTCGGCTAGTCTCTCAGACTTTAGCCGACGAGTCTTACAGACTTTAGCCGACGAAAGAACTCGTCGGCTTAAACTAAGGAATAGCCGACGAAATCACTCGTCGGCTTAAACTAAGGAATAGCCGACGAAACAACTCGTCGGCTTTTCCCATTAAGCTAACGAAAAGCTTAATATATTCGTCGGCTTTAGTATGTAATAAAAAAATAAAAATAACTAAAGCCGACGAAAAAGACCGTATTTCGTCGGCTTTTAATGGTTTAGCCGACGAAATATTTCATAATTCGTCGGCTTAACCTATTAAAAAATAATTAAAAATACTATAGCCAACAAATTATGGCGTATTTCGTCGGCTATAAGTCTATTTCAGTATATAAAAAAAACTCGAAATTTCTAAATTACCATTCCAAGCAAGCTGCAAAAAACACAAAAACAATTCCATATAACCAACAACAAGCACATAAAAGTATATAATTCATCAACTACACAAAATCTAGATCGTCTAAATTAATATCCGGCTCTGGGGGCTGCTGCGGAGCTTGCGGCGGTTGGGGTAGCGGTATGGGCGGAGGCGGAAGTTCCTGGAGCTGGGCAGCTGTAAATTCCTGCATGTACTGGAACATCTGCCACTGCTGGGCCTGCTGGATGGCATGTACCTCGGCATAATGGGCTGCATGCGCGGCATTATAGGTTGCCTGCACGGCATTATAGGCAACATGAGCAGCTTGCTGTTCCCGTAGTCTTTGAAGTCCCGACTGTAGCAGCTGAGTCGTCTTGGTGGTCGTGGTCCTGCTGCTGGTCGAGGCTGCCTTTCGTTGAAATCCTGGAGTGGTCTTCAGGACCCCCTCGCCCTTCTTTCCTAGACCCCGACAGTAGAAGTTGTTTGCTCGCGGTGGGAAGGCTGTGCCCATGATCCTCGCCCCAACCGTCGGATCCGAAGTGTCGATCCGGGACATGGCTTCGGACATCTCTTCCTCCTGCGTGTCCGGCCATGTCTCCCTCACTATAGCACTCATCACCTCGTCACTAGCCTCCCTCACCTTCGCCTAATTGGATAGGAAAAAAATTATTAATTAACATTTTGACATATATATAAGTAAAATTAAAAATTAAAAACGTAAGATGACTTACAATATCCTCTTGGGCGTCAGGATATGCCTTCTCGTACGTATAGACGTACGGGTTGACCTCTGGATGTTCCCTGGCCGCCTCGTCCATGAAGACAGCGAACGGTCTAGAACCGGCATGATGGTTCATTGTGTTGCGTTGCCGGTTCTGAGCGTTCGCCCGGGAAACCGCCTTCAAAGAAAAAACTAAACTATTAGTAAAATATTTAAAAACGCACGTACTTAATGACAAATTAACTAATTAATTTATTTAAATACCTGTTTACGAGGGTTGTTGAATTCTGATGTCAGAAGCCAACGCCACTCGTACTCTCTGTACTGGAACTCAGCAGGGGTACCAGAACGTGCGTTCCCGTGCGTAGTCCAATGGGTCCGCAACTCGTTCTTCCACTCCTTGTACCTACAGATACAACAAAAATATTAGAAATATTATTAATATCACATACAATTTTGTTTTTTCATTAACTTCCCAACGTACCTTCCCCCATGCACAATGTCCGCCCAGCTGCTCTTCAAGGGCTCAGGAACCTCAAACCACACCTGCATTTAACCGTTTATTAGTTTAGTTTTTCGAGAAATCTACAATGTAATACATAATATTATTGAGGCATTTTGTAAACTCACCGACATCGCGTTGTGGACCATGTCCTTAACCTCCTGCGGGACCTCGCCCCAGTCTGACCACAACATAGGGACTCTATCCCTAATGAGCGCTCCCACACGGCCGAGTACGTCCTCAACTTCCCGCCCGATACTATGTCGCCATCCCCGTTAGTACCAATGACAATCCTCCCTGAGGTACCGATGATCTTCTCGAGAGCCTTCCCTGTGACAGGGCCTCTCTTCTTTTTTGCCGGCTTCGCTCCGACGGTGCCTATCACATGATAAACCAAATTGATTATTAAAATTCGACCATTATAATGTAGTAAATCATTCATCTTTCATTACCTGAGGGCGATGAGGCTGACGCGACGGATTCCGTCTCCGATGATGATACCCTCGCGGAAATAAGAGGTGTATCAAAAGGCACGAACCGGTACGCCGTTGATGGAGCCACTGGCGGTGGCAGTGGATAAATCGGCGTCCCTGAGTTATCGACTGCAGGTATGGCCGGTATCATCCGCGGAAGGAATAGGTGAGGCGGCGGCATCTGTACCCCAGATGACCCACTATCCGAAGATGCATGTACTGGAGTGGGCGCCCGGTGTATCTCAGGCATACGGGGTGCAGACACCTCCGTCTGGGGCTGAGCAAACAACTGCCTCGAGGAATGAGGGAAACCCCGCTGCCTCGATGAAGGGGGCACCTCCGGCTGCCTCTGCGCCGTATGCAGAAGGCTCGCATGTCTAGCTGTCATGCGGCCCTGAAACAACGTCTGAGGAGGTTCCCTCAAACGATTCAGACCTTTTGCCCTTCGAACCCTTCGTCGATCTAATATTACCGCTCATCCTGTTTAAAATATTAATTTGAATCAAGGCCACAAAATCAAAAATGTGAACTCATTCAATTAGTCAACAAAAAAAAATATATACACTTCCTAAATACAAATTTTAACTTCCTAAATACAAATATACACTTCCTAAATACACTTCATAAATAAAAATATACATTTCCTAACAACACCACAACATTGCAATTGACCGAAAAATCAAAGCAAACACAAAATATAAAACAAATATATACATTTCCTAAATACTAAATACAAATATACACTTATTAAATAAAAATATACACTTCCTAAATACAAATATACACTTCCTAACAACACCACAACATTGCAATTGACCGGAAAATAAAAGCAAATACAAAATAAAACTAAAGCTCAGAAATGTACTCGAGGAGGAGGAGGGAGGACCGGAGCAGCAGGAGGAGGAGGCCGGAGCAGGAGGAGGAGGCCGGCCGGACAGGGAGAGGGAGCGGAGGCGGAGACCGGAGAGGGAGAGGAGGCGGAGACCGGGAGAGGGAGAGGGAGAGGGAGTGGGAGCGGAGGCGGAGACTGGGAGAGGGAGAGGAGCGAAGACCGGAGAGGGAGAGGGAGAGGGAGAGGGAGAGGGTGGCGACCGGGAGAGGGAGAGGGCGGTGACCGGGAGAGGGAGCGGAGGCGGAGGAGGGGAAATTCGGAGAGGGAGAGGAGGCGGAGGCTAGGGCTTTCACACGAGCGCTGGGTTATACCCGAAACCTTTAGCCGACGAAATTATTATTTCGTCGGCTAAAGATAATAATTTCGTCGGCTAAAATAATAATCTCGTCGGCTAAACATTTGCATTCGTCGGCTAAATATTTGACATTCGTTGGCTTAACCTATGAAATTCGCCGGTAAACCTTTGAGATTCGTCGGCTATATAACTTTTTATACATTCGTCAAACTGTGATTGTGATTGTGATGATAAAACTTGAGAAACGAAAATCCGACCGTCAGATCTGACCATCATGATAAAATACATGTATGGGAAAAAATTCAACTTGATCCGACAAGCTGAAGGGCTCGATCCGAACGGTCAATCCGTTAAGTCAAACCCTAAACACACGGAAAAGGTCGTTGGACCGTCTAAATTTCGTATTTTGGCCGGACCTTCAACTGAAAATAGTTTCAAACCGATGAGACGCAACAAGTCGTATAAAAATTTTACGCAAAATAACCACCGAAGATACGGCTACTCATACGGAGAAAAAATGAAAAATTCCATTGACCGCAACTATCGGCACCGACACTTTACCGGAATACTGTGATTTTTCAACCGTGAACGTATTTTACCATTCTGGTCATATCTTATTTCACGACTCTTTTGCGTTTAAAGGATTTACGTATAGTTTTTTTTTGAAACGCAACATTTACTTAACACTTGGTAAATATGTTATACAACATTAGTAGGCATGTTGTGGTTATGATGATCAAACTTGAGAAACGGAAATCCGACAGTCAGATCTGACAATCATGATAAAATACATGTATGGGAAAAAATTCAACTTGATCCAACAAGGTTAAGTGCTCGATCCGAACGGTCAATCCATTAAGTCAAACCCCTAAAGGCACGGAAAAGGTCGTTGGACCGTCTAAATTTCGTATTTTGGCCGGACCTTCAACTGAAAATAGTTTCAAACCGATGAGACGCAACAAGTCGTATAAAAATTTTACGCAAAATAACCACCGAAGATACGGCTACTCATAGGGAGAAAGAATGAAAAATTCCATTGACCGCAACTATCGGCACCGACACTTTACCGAAATACTGTGATTTTTCAACCGTGGACGTATTTTACCATTCTGGTCATATCTTATTTCATGACTTTTTTGCGTTTGAAAGATTTACGTATAGTTTGTTTTTGAAACGCAACATTTACTTAACACTTGGTAAATAAGTTATACAACATTAGTAGGCATGTTGTGGTTATGATGATCAAACTTGAGAAACGGAAATCCGACAGTCAGATTTGACAATCATGATAAAATACATGTATGGGAAAAAATTCAACTTGATCCAACAAGGTTAAGTGCTCGATCCAACAGTCAATCCGTTAAGTCAAACCCTAAACACACGGAAAAGGTCGTTGGACCGTCTAAATTTCGTATTTTGGCCGGACCTTCAACTGAAAATATTTTCAAATCGATGAGACGCAACAAGTCGTATAAAAATTTTACGCAAAATAACCACCGAAGATACGGCTATAGTATGTAACAGAAACAGTTTAGGGTTTAGCCGACGAATACCCTAATACATTCGTCGGCTATAGTATGTAATAAAAAAATAAAAAATCATAAAGCCGACGAAATATTAGGGTATTCGTCGGCTTAGATGGTTTTAGCCGACAACTTCTAATATACTTCGTCGGCTAAGATGGTTTTAGCCGACGACTTTCATTTCAATTTGTCGGCTTTAAGTCCTTTTAGCCGACGACTTCTAGTATTCTTCGTCGGCTAAGACGGTTTAAGTCGACAACTTCTAGTATTCTCCATCGGCTAAGACGGTTTTAGCCGACGACTTCTAATATAATTCGTCGGCTAAGATGGTTTAGGCCGACGAATTATTTTGTATTTCGTCGGCTTAAGTAAAAAAGTACAAACCCTAAAACAGAAGGTTTAAATCATACTAATTTCCTGTTCATATATCACCAAAATTTATATAAAATAACAGAAATATGAATTCAACATATGTAAACTATAAATTAAGGTAATACAATCTTTTTATTACAAATTAATGTATTACATCATCTAAATTAAAACTAATTAAGGCTCGTAATCAGAATCATCCGATGAGTCTTTTCGGTGTCAGAATTAATTTCTGGTAATCTATGCATTTCCTCATCGCCAGAGTCTTCGTCTGTTTCTTGATTTGGATCAACATCAAAAGCCTTGGCTCTTCATCACGAATTCGCACCGAACGACCCGCTTTAAAATTATTAAGGCGAACGGTAGAGGAGTTAGGAATACCTATTGCATTGGGCTCTTGATACGCAACATCTTCTTCTTGGTCTTCGGTCTCTCCAAGTGTAGCCGCCCGATAAATGTTTCGAGGGTGCACAAGGTTGACTACTTTCCACGCGTCACCCTTAGCAAGGTCATCAAGATAAAACACTTGTTTTACCGATGTGGCAAAACGAACGGGTCATCTTCATAACAACTTGTAGCAGTGTTCACTGATAATATTCCGTACTGATCGGTCTTCATGCTCTGTGGGCAAGTATCAAACCATCTACACTTGAAGAGGTGCACTGTCATGCCTTCACCGTAAACGAGTTCCACCACTTAATGGAGAACACCGTAATAGTCAACTCCATTCCGCCCACCATGCGCCATGACCCCAGAATTCTGTGTTTTCCGTCTGCTGTCTCTCTGTTCACATATAAATTGCACGCCATTCACCTTGCACATCGGATAAACTCTTGACATTATCGGCTTCATCGCTAGAAGTTTTAGTTCGTGCGACCAATTTGAGTGACCATCAAATTGAATATGGTTCATCTGCAACCAACCATTCAACTGTAAATATGGATAATTATGCAATAAACATAATACGTACATAAATATTGAATTACGTATCCAGCCGCCAAAATAGTTTGCGAACTCCATGTTGTGGTAATCGAGATCACCTTGAATGTCTAGACAATATAGATGGATGTCTTTCCAGTATTCAACTTCTGGACAGTTAATCAATACCCACCAGTGGGCAATGACTAGCTCAGGTGGTTGCAACTTGTAGGAGTCTGGCAAAATTCCATAAACTTCAACATCACCGGAGAGTATGGAAAGATTGAACTTCGGTACATCTACCGGCATGGCTTCGTCTGTTTCCTTCAACGCTCCTAAATACAACTTCATGTAGGTGACACACTCGTGCGCAATATATGCTTCAGCTATACATCCTTCAGGCGCGGATTTATTAGCCACATAATCTTTGTAGTCTCCAAGTTGCCTATAAATCAAGTTGCAAAGTGTTATGATTATTGAACATGTATATATATTGAGGAATTTAGGTGTAAAAAACGTACATTTCCATGGGATACATCCAAGTGTAGTGTACTGGACCGGTAAGCAACAATTGCTCGGGAAGATGGATCATCAGGTGAGACATGATGTCAAAAAAATTTGGAGGAAATATCCTCTCAAATTTACACATGATATAAATGATGTCCTCTTGCATTTCCCGGAGGTTAGATTTTTTCACTTCCCGTATGCATAACTTCTGGAAAATCTTGCCAACGCTACTAACGGCTACCCTGACGGGGAAGGAACGGTCGAATGAAAACAGGGAAGAGACGTTGTAGAGACGTTGTAGCAGGATATGACAGTCATGACTCTTCAACCCGTACATCTTATTGTCCCGAAAGTTCACACACCGGGCTATATTTCCTGCATAGCCTGAAGGATACTTCACACAACTCATCCACCTGAAAATTACGTTCTTCTGGTCAGGCTTCACGGTGTAAGGAGCTTGAGGCATTTTTTTCTTCCCTTCTTTCAACCACAGATGTCTTCTTAATTGCATTTTTTTTAGATCAATGCGTGCCTTAGGACCGTCTTTCGTCTTCCCCTCCAAGTTCAGCACTGTGCCCACCACACTGTCGCAAACATTCTTTTCTATGTGCATCACATCTAGGTAGTGCCTGATCAACAACTTACTCCAGTATGGAGTTCCCAGAATATGCTCTTATGTGTCCAGAATTTGTACCTGTCGGGTCTTTCAGGTATTGCCGCAACAATATTGGGATGATTGCTGAGCTGCCCAAAATCGTACTCATTAAGCACTGCTAAAATTTCTTCTCCCGTCCATCTTCTGGGAGGCACACCGTGTTCTACGGTCCCATCAAATGCCTTGTCATCGAACCGCCATTCGTGATTATATGGAAGGAAAGCACGGTGACCCAATCTGCATATCTTGTTGCAATGACTGCTGCTCCCCTCATCGCTAAGGCACTCTGGACAAGCCTTGTATCCCCTAACAACGTTGCCCGACAACATCCCACGGGCAGGAAAATCACTGATGGTACCAACAACCATGACATGCATCTGGAACATCTCGTGCATGTACTTGTCATAAGTGGGATGACCAACTTCCCACAAAAACTGAAGCTCTTCAATCAAAGGTCTCAAATACACATCGAGACACTTCCCTGGATAACCGGGCCCCGGAATCAACAAACTCAACATATTATTCCTTCTTCATGCACATCCATGGAAAGGTTGTACGGTACCAAAATCACCGGCCATACACTGTATTGAAGACTCATGTTGCCAAAAGGGTTGAACCCGTCGGATGAGAGCCCGAGCCTCACATTTCGGACCTCTGACGCAAAATGAGGAAACTCACTGTCTATATGCTTCCAAGCCTCTCCGTCAGCAGGGTGTATAAGGGTATCTTCGTCATGCAATTCCCTATCAGCGTGCCATCTCATAGCTTTGGCCGTGTGTGAAGACATGTACAACCGCTCCAGCCTATCCCTCAAGGGAAATACCGAAGTACCTTCACAGGTTTCCTATTGCCTGCAGGAGTCAGCTTATACTTGTCAGTGTGACATACCGGACATGCGTCAAGCCCACCAAGGTCATTCCCTTCTGGATCTTTACCCTAGAAGAGAACGCAGTCATATCTGCATGCATGGATCTTGATGTAGGAAAGCCCAAGATCTTTCAGGATACATCGACCTTACGATGAGTGGTAGGAAGACGATGACCGTGGGGCAGCATCGAAGCAGTGTACTGTAGATAATTATCAACAGCCTTCACGGTCGATTTTGTCTCAACCTTAATCTTCATTACGTCCATCACACTTTCAAGAACGGTCTTCTGACAACCGGGTACACAGGGTCTGTTGGAAAGCAAGCAGTTTGTTGTATTTTTCAATACCAGCAGTGTTGACAGCTCTAGGGAAGGGCTGCACCGGGTCAGGCATATACTGTCCTTGAGCGCATACACCGCTCTCATAAGGAAACATGTCGTTGATGAATGCCGTTGTTGGATCGTTGGATGTACTGCCTGTCTCATAAAATTGGCCATGATCATGCGGACCCCCTGATGATGTTTCACCGTGATATAACCAACATGTGTACTTCTCCCAAAACCCGTTACTCCTCAGGTGCTGCCATACTTTGTCAATGGGAAATCGATACATATCGCTGCGACACTGACATTTCGTGCACGGGCAATAGAAAATTGTATTCCCGTTAGCATTAGCCAGCGCATATTCCATAAAACTCATAACTCCTGCACCATATCTTTTGTCCCATTTTGGAAGCGAAATCCAACTCTTATCCATATCCTGAAAATATAACAAAATATATATGTATAACGCTAGCTAATTATTAATGAAATTCCATGTCATATATAAAATCTCAATTCATTTAGTATATATTCTACGTACTACAACTAATTAATAACAATTAATAACACACACACATATATATATATATATACTTAATAATTATAACAATACATATATATATATATATATATATATATATATATATATATATATATATATCTACATCATCACAAATCATCATTGACATATATACCATCAACACAATATTATAAATTAATTAACATATATATATATATATATCTACTACTTATAAACAACTCATATATATTATATCAATCATCAACCAAATCTATCTATCAACATATATATATATATATATATAGATATATATATATAATATACAATCCAACATACTCAAAATCAATCAATCATAACAATTATAATCAACATCATCACAAATCATCATCAACTCAAATAAATGCATCAACAACTTCATACCATATATCAACATAATATTATAAATTAATTAACATATATATATATATATCTACTATTTATAACAACAAATTAATTCATATATATTATCAATTCAAATCATCAACCAAATCGATCAACACATATATATATACATCCAACGTACTCAAATCAATCAACTCAATCACACTCAAATTAATCAACTCAATCACACTCAAATATCGATCAACTCAAATAAAACTCAATTATTAACATATATATACATATACGTACCTATATATAGCTCCACAAACTAATTATGGACAGATTTCGACAACACCCAAACTTTTTCTCCGTTTTTTTTTCCCAGATGAGCTGCTGCTGTCCAGATCTGCAAATATAAAGCACTTTAGCCGACGACATATTAATTTCGTCGGCTAAACTTTTAAATATTTCGTCGGCTAAAGTTCACAGACTATGGCCGACGAAATAAATTCTTTAGCCGACGACATTTTAATTTCGTCGGCTAAAGTTACCATAGCCGACGAAAATATAAATTAGCCGACGAAGAAAAATTTCGTCGGCTAAAGTGGACTTTAGCCGACGAAAAATTATTCGTCGGCCTGGTTTTTTAATTTTCGTCGACTAAAACCTTTCTTCTGGTAGTGTCTGCCCTAATCTCAGTCGATCCAAGTTGATCTGTGGTTCAATCTCACGTCGCTGTCACGTTCAATCACTCACGCTCGCGTCACTCTCGGGTTGATATATCGTGTCGTATCTGCTTCATCGCACTCTCGACCTTGCTCGAGAAAACCATAAAAACAGGTACATTTTTGAATTTCATGATTTAGGCTTATTTTGACTTAACTGATAATTTGAAGCTCTATTCTCTGATTTACTGGGTTCTGTTGTGTATAATTAGCATGATTATGAAAATGAGATACTGTATTGAAGTTTACTGACCCCCAGTAGAAGTTTACTGGGGGGGCAGTAAACTTCCACTGGGTTCACTAGGGGGCAATGAAGTTGTTTATTAGGGTAAGAATGGGTATATGTTGTGTATAATTGGCATAATTATGAAAAGGAGATACTGTATTGAAGTTTACTGACCCCCAGTCGAAGTTTACTGGGGGGGCAGTAAACTTGCACTGGGTTCACTAGGAGGCAATGAAGTTGTTTATTAGGGTAAGAATGGGTATATGTTGTGTATATTGGCATGACTATGAAAGGGAGATACTGTATTGAAGTTTACTGACCCCCAGTAGAAGTTTACTTTTACTGACCCCTAGTAGAAGTTTACTGGGGCAGTAAACTTCCACTGGTTCACTATGGGGCAATAAAGTTGTTTATTAGGGTAATAATGGGTATCTTTGTGTGTTTGTGCCCCTGAAATTGAAAGGGAGTTCATTTTTGCAAGTTTATTGATCCCCAGTTGAAGTTTACTAGGGGGCAGTAAATTTATATTTTGCATATGCAGTTTATAAATGCAAGTTTTTACTACTTATATGTAGGATGAGAAGAAGTTTAAGGCCTTTAGTTGTGAATTCTGATACCGAAGAGGATTCGGTTCAAGAATCTGTAGCTTCTATGAGGACAGAACAAAATATAGGCTCAGTTTTACAGGAGATGAAGTCGAAGAAAAAGAGAAAAGAGGTCCAGAAGGGTGCCGCTGCTAAAGAAGAAGAAGATGATGATTACACTGAAGATGAAGAGGGGGAAACAAAAAAGTATCTTTTTCAGAAAAGATCAACAGGCAGAAAAAGAAAACAAAGCGGAGACAAATTCAAGGGAGGAGGAGGAGTAGGAGGAGGAGGAAGAAAAGGGAAGAAAGAAGAAGGAAAAAGGAGGAGAATGTGACTTGACCAGATCAAACACGTGCAACAAAAGTGCTCACTGACATCATTTTATATGTTAATGTATAGATACAAGGAGAGCATCCCAGAAGAATCATGGGAGTTGATAAACAACACTTGTTTTCGGGGAATAATTGAAGCATTCAGATTGGACAAGGTTGAGGAGGATCAAGTGAAGAAGCTTGAATCTGATATTGAGATCCTAATGAGGCACTACAACAGTGACAATAAAAACTTCATATTTGGGAACACGGAGATTGAAATTACGGAGCATGACGTGCATTCAATTTTGGAATAACCAAAGAAGGCTCGGATGTGGATATCACAATAGACCAGAAATACTGCAAGGGCAGTAAGAAGAATGTGGCAGATTCTGCTGTCTTTGGAAAGCAAACAAGAAGAACAATCACCAGAAAGGTTATTGATGACACATTAATGGAAGAGCTTAGGAAGATTCAGAAGAAGAAGGGGGATCCAAGGAAGATAGTCCTCTTGGTTATAATGTACCTTATGGCAGCTTTATTTTTCAGCAGAAGAGGGAACCATATTGAATGGAAACTGATACTTAAGTGTGAAGACCTTGAAGGCATTGACAAATACAACTGGTCACATAAGGTATTAGAATTCTTGCACCAAGGACTTCACAAGCACATAAGGGGGGAGCCAAGAGTTTTGAACGGATGCCTCCTTCTGGTTCTATACTGGTTCCTTGAGAAAACAAAAATAAAGAAGCAGATTATCGGGAAAGAGAAAGAGACTCCCAGATTTATAAGATGGTCAATACAAGAGATCATCAAAGAAAACGAGTATTTGAGAAGACCTGAATTGCTAGAGGTAATGATATTTTAT
The DNA here is from genome assembly GCA_010134655.1 of Fragaria nilgerrensis. Classification (NCBI taxonomy): domain Eukaryota; kingdom Viridiplantae; phylum Streptophyta; class Magnoliopsida; order Rosales; family Rosaceae; genus Fragaria; species Fragaria nilgerrensis. The sequence continues at coordinate 39,624,151 of CM020979.1, forward strand.
TTATATAGCCATTTAGAAAAAAAAAATATTGCATTGTATTTTTTGTTTTTTGAAAAACTAAATTAAACTGATTTCTGTCCCAGGAACTCATAATAGAAGGTCCATGGATGGATGAGGAGGAAACGAGTTCCGAAACTTGAGCGGCAGCAAGATGACAATGGAACACCAGGATAATTGATTGGGTAAGCTTGAATGGTTACTAACACCCAGTAAACTATTGCCAATGAAAATGGAACTTCAATTGCAAGTTTACTGACCCCAGTAGAAGTTTACCGGGGGGCAGTAAACTTATACTGGGTTTACTATGGGGCAATAAAGTTGTTTATTAGGGTATATTAAGTGTGTAATTGTCATGAAATTGAAAGGGAGATAATGTATTGAGTTTACTGACCCCCAGTAGAAGTTTACTGGGGGGCAGTAAACTTATACTGAGTTTACTAGGGGCAATAAAGTTGTTTATTAGGGTAATTAAGTGTGTACTTGTCATGAAATTGAAAAGGAGATAATGTATTGAAGTTTACTGACCCCCAGTAGAAGTTTACTAGGAGGCAGTACACTTGGTTATTTGTATATAATTGTTTAACTGTAACGATTTCGTTGTTATACGTGTACAGGAGCTGCCGATGGAAGATATGAAGAAGAAGCTGACAGAACTTGTCAAAGCAAATGAAGAACTGGTGAAGAAAAACACTGAATTGCTCAGCAAGTTAAAGAAAGCGGACAACCAAATCATTGAGCTAGAGAAAGAAAGGAGGCAGACAAAAATGAAATAAACGCTCTCAAGAAACAGTTGCACAAGGGGGCAAAACATGCTGAGACAAAGCAAATAATATGTGTAAGTGAGGAGAAGGGAGGAGGAGGAGGATAGGTCAAAGCCAGTTGAAGAGGAAGAATATAACTGCAGAGAGGAGCAACCAGGAACTGAAGAGGTAAGAGTAGAAATCAGTTTACTGACCCCCAATAAATATTGTGGTTTCTTCTTCATTCTTTGAGAATAACTTGTGTGTTTTCTTTTGTGTAGTTTTTTGAACAAGTAGCAAAACCAGTTCCGTTGTGAAAGATATTTCCAGAAGACGATGAACCTGTGACGACCGATGTCAACCTGTCTAAACTAGACAAACTTGTTGACTCAAGCTGTGAAATGGCCGGAAAAAAATGAATGAAGAAACCAGCTTGAAGAATAAAGAATAGCAAGCAGGAGAACTCAAGAAATATGTCAAGCAGAAGGGCTCAAAACAAACTGTGGAGACTGATTCGATTGAAAGAGACGTCAACCTGAAGAAGCGTGGGACACAAAAGAGGAAAGAAGAAGAATGAGAGTATGACACCCCTGAAGGGCTAAAGCCAACAAAAAACAAAGGTGGTGGAGCGTAAAGTCCAAAATCGTATTGTTATTGATGGAGTGAACTGCAACACTCCGACATGGAAGCTCTTGGATGAAAAGTGGCGAATCACTATAAGAGCTGGTTTGATTTGAACAAGGACGAGAATGATGAGTAAGTTTATTCTTCCCTAGTATATATATATAACATTACAATTAGTTCTATGGTTTGACTTGCTTATGACTTATTTGTGTCTGCACAATTTCTGGTATTGGGAGTGTTGTGATGGTATCATTAACATTACCAAAATGACTTGAAGAAAATAATTGAAGAAGGAGAGATTACATCTAATGTGAGAAAAAATTACTGGTCTTACTAACCATAATAAAGTTGATGTTTGAGTAACCTAAGATGTATTCTTTGTTGTAATTATTTGTGACTTATAATTGTTGTACATGCAACCATCAGGTGTACCTTGCAATGTTGAAGGAGGAAATGAAAAGAAGAAGGTCTCAGTCGGATTCCTAGACATAGAGGCAGCGGTAAGTAGTCTAACCTGAAATAGCAGCGTGCCGTAGCACCGCGGTCTCCTCTGTTACTTTTTTTCAGTTAACACAATCTTACTACTTGCTTTTATAAATACAGCGCGCGCGGTGGTACATGAACAAAAACTGAAGGAGTTCCTAGCTGGAGGAGGAAAACAGGGGGAATTCAAATGTAATGAATTGGATATAGAGTTTTCCATTATTAATCCTCTGTGGTCCATCTTCAGTAAGGACTTGGTTTTCATTCCGGTACTTCACGGGGTCAGCCACCACTATACCTTGGTCCTGATTGACAACAAGCTCAATGCTTCTATCACCTGAACTCAATGCTACTGCCAAGGAAAGATTACTTTCCGACACCAACAACCACTTTCAGAATGCAATGGCAGTGGTGAGCTGTAACTGATTTATTAGGGTAAGAAGTTTACTAGGGGCAGTAAACTTCTACTAGTTTTTGTTTGTTGCTTGTTCTCTTAGTTTTTTTGAGTTGTAATTTACTTGTGTGTGGAACCAACAGGTGAAGCACACATTATGGTGTTCATCAAGCCGTATATGATTCCACCAAATACCCTCTCAGCCAAGGCATGAACCTTGAGGAATGGAGGGAAACTATGACAAGTAGGACAACCAAGGAATAGTGGTTGATGGTTACTCGATGATGAGTGCTGAAGAGAAAGAACAAGAAGATGGATGCTGGACCAAAACGTTTATCAAGCAAGATACAAGCTGACTGATACTTATCCTGCCCGCAGCAAAAGAAACATCGTAAGTACCTTTAAACTTCATTTAAAGAGTTTTATTGGGTTCAGAAATTACTTGTCTGTTTTATTGGGTGAAAAATTTAGTAACACTGTTTCTTAATACATTGCAGGTTAGACTGTGGATCATTTTTGCTCCACTTTATAGAGAGCCTATGTCATAGGGAAAAAACCGACAGAAGATGTTGGTAATAAAATGAGGAAAAGATCCTATTAAAGTTCATGGACATAAATTTAGAAAAAAGATTGCCACTTTAGATGTAGGATCTTCAAAATGTGAAAATATGTAGTATTTTGTCAGTGTTGCAAGAACATATGAATGATCTTGAATTTCAATGCCAGAACTTGTTCTTTTAGTAATTTTGTCTATTCCTTTGATAATTCTTTCAGTGTTTAGTTTCATTTATCTTTGATTGTCAGTTTTAGTTTTTTTTTGTTACAGGGTGGTTTATTGGGGTCAGTAAACTTTGGTTGCTCTGTTCAGAAAAATTACTGACCCCCAATAATTTTCCCTACTTGAGAGTTTACTACCCATTATGTCATTAGAGGATGGTTGAAAGGAATCTAAGTAATAACACATCTAGAAACTTTGTTGCTCTGGTCAGGAAAATTACTACCCTCAATAATTTTCCACACTTGAACATATGAGCATAACAAAAATGGAAGCATTCCGATTAAAAAAAGACCTGGAAAAGAGTAAAACAAACATCCAAGTATCAAACTGGAAGAAAATAAAGGAAGGCAGATGTGTTTTATCAAGAAATAGAAAATTACTGACCCCTAATAATTTTCCACACTTTACATATATATGAGCATAATTTTCCAATCATTTTCCATACTTGAGAGTTTAATTACTACCCCAATAATATTCTCCACCTTATACCTCCGGTAGGGCCCTAATCCCGTTTGAGAGCATATGACATTGAGATTTTCGTTTGTTGTTGGGGGTTTCGAATTCGCATATGTGAGAAAATTTCGGCAGCATCTCCCTACAGTTCCCAAGTGCACTAATATCTATACCTAGAATGCACTCGAGGAACAATAAAGGAAGATCTTGTCGAAATATATATACCCACAACCGAAAACGAAACGCACCAACAACAAACGGAATCTCAATGTCATATGCTCCCAAACTGTCCAAATATGGGACAATTCGAAAACCATTTTGTTAGACACAGTCGTAACATAATGGTTCTCGAACGGGATTTCTAAGGGTAACAATATATATTGATGAATGTAAAGAATATTATAATTCTTATTACATGATTCATCATTTTTTTTTTATCATATGAATACACAAATCGATTGAATGAAAACAAAATTTGGTAACATATTATTCACATAATTATTAATCATACATACAAAGCTAGATATATATATATATATATATATATATATATATATATATATCTTTAAAGTTATACACACAAAAGTTAGATATATATACAACATAATATTATATAGTCGTTCATGCATATATAATATTATACATACGTACAAACATATTATACACACATGCATCCAGTAATTATTTAGCATACAAGTAAGCAACAATAATCCATCAAATTGGACCGGCAAGTCGCCGAAAGTTCGCAGGAAAATATGCCTAAAAGAAGAAGTAGATTAATTAATTAAAGTAGTTACATACATACCATTAGGAGATCGAGATCGAAGCACGCAGCTGTTAAAGATCTTTCAAATTCATGAAGAAAAGCTTCCAAAACTACATGGATCGGATGAATATTCCGATGAAGGGGGGGGGGAGCTAGAGCATGCTTTCTTCTGCGTTCTCTTCTGGGCAAAAGTGTATAAATGGATGATGTGTAAACTTAGCGGACGGAATATTCCATCGCCTAGGACAAAAGGCGTCGGAAAAATATTCGTTCTGCTTTGTGTCAGGCAATAATTCAAATTCTTAGTCGATGGAAAAGTTCGTCGGCTAAAAAAGAATATTCGTCGCCCAAGTCGTTCTTCCCGACGGAATCAACTTTGGTCGCCCAAGAAAATTTCAGACGACGGAACATTATTCGTCGCCCTAGACATCTTAGACGACGGAGTATGTCGACTAAGAAGATCTAAGTCGACGAAACCATACCGACGGAAGATATCCGTCGCCTAGGGTTGACTAAGCCGACGGAACATGGACGACGATTAGTGTTTCGTCGATTATGAATAGCTTAGTCGACAGAAGACGTCGACAGTTATTTTCCGTCGCCTAAGAATCTTAGCCGACGGATGTGGTGTCCCTATGCGACGGCTCTTATTCCGTCGGTGAAGATTCTCTTAGCCGACAGAATTAATAAGATTATGTCGGCTAAGTCGATGTTTCCTGTAGTGCTCTTTTGTAGGACTGCTTTTCAGACTTTTCAATTTGACTCACTTAGTTTTTTTTTTTTTTTGGTAATCACTCACTTAGCTAGGTTTAGACTATTTTAAAGAGAATGTATCTTATTTTTTGTTATCTCTAGGTTAGACTGTTTTAAAGAGAATGTATCTTATTTTTTGTTATCTCTAGGTTAGACTGTTTTAAAGAGAATGTATCTTATTTTTGTTCTCTCTCTCTACTGCGCTTTCTATTAGTTTTTCTGCTTTTCATTTCAATAATCCATGGTTTCTATAGGGCAACAAACCCTAGCCGCACTACTTTCTCCTTTGCGTCTACGCCTTCCCTACGACACTTGTCGCCATACTAGCGGCTCTAGCCGATCCCAGCAGTGTGAGCCGAACAACCATCCTTTAGACATGAGCAAAATTCGTCCCCGACGAGTCTCTTTGGAATTTCTGTGGTGAGTTTTTCTTCTCTCTTCCAACGGCCTTGTATCAACATTCGCAGCGACTGTGTTCTAGATTCGCCAGAGATCAAACTTTCAGTTTCCTAGGCCATCTATGTCCTGGAGTAGACTTGTAAATGGACCGAATCTTGATCCGGACCCGCTCCGGATCCGTGGTTTTAAACGGGTTGGGATAAAAAATTTGACCCATTGATCCGTTAAGGACCCAGATCCACTAAACCGTTTATTTAACGGATCGGATACGGATCGAGATTGATCCATCCATTAAAGACCCCGGATCCGTTTTAAATAATTAAATAATATTTTTATAAATATAATATTACTGATAAATATTAAACAATTTAATAATTATTTGGATAACCTAAACTTTAAATTACGTCTAAAGTATGATTTGATGAAAGTTAATGTCTATGTTCTTTTTATGCTCTTTGCTAAAAATATTAGAGGTCGCTAATGGAAGATAGCACTTAGGCGACCGGAATTAAAAATTTCGTCTCCTAAGTCGTACTTAAGCGACGGAATGTTATACTTAGGCGACGAAACAGTTTCCGTCTCCTAAGTTGTTCTTAAGAGACGAAATCAAAATATTTCGTCTCCTAAGAACAACTTAGGAGACGGAATTTCATTCCGTCGCTTAAGTACTACTTAGAGACGGAATATTTTTACTTAGACGACGACATTTTGAAAAAATAAAATTAAAAAATTTATATGAATCACTTAGGCGACGGAACTACATTCTGTAGCCTAAGTAGACTTAGGAGACGGAAATGTTTCCTTAGGAGACAGAATGGTTTTTTTTTTTACAAAAAAAAAATCAGGAATCACTTAGACGACGGAAATAGAACATTCCGTCGCTTAAGTTCTAAAAATTAGCGTTCATCTTCCCACGTAAAATTTTGAAATTCAAACCAAAATTTTTCAAAACATATCAATTCTTTTAAATCACACACTCACCGTCACCAACCTTATCAATAGAAGGAAACTCATCTTCTCCCAGAGCTCTCTCTCTCCTCTAGACTATCACTCTCATGCCGACTCTCTCCCCATTCTCACTGCTCCTTCCTCCGCCGCCGTCACCTCAATCAACTGCACCACCCCCACAATCACCCGGCCACCTCCGCACCTCCTCAGAGCCAACACCTTCCCTCTCGACCCGAACCGACTCACCCGTCCCCGCCGCCAGCAAGCTTCTCGTCCCTTCTCTTGCACCGAGCCTCAAATCTGGATCCGATCTCCGCCACCACAGATGCCGCTGCCGCTCCCGCCACCTTTCTCTCTCACCAAGCCTTCCCGCCGACCCCACCGTCCCTCGAAATTTCAAAGGAGTAAGAAATCAAGGTAAGTTCTTCAATTTTCTGGTTTCTGACCCCTAGTAGAAGTTTACTAGGGGCAGTAAACTTCCACTAGGTTTACTAGGGGCAATGAATTTGTTTATTAGGGTAAGAATGAGTATCTGTGGTGTATATTGGCATGAAATTGAAAGGAGTAAGAAATCAAGGTAAGTTCTTCAATTTTTCTGGTTTACTGACCCCTAGTAAAGTTTACTGAGGGGCAGTAAACTTCCACTAGGTTTACTAGGGGGCAATGAATTTGTTTATTAGGGTAAAAATGAGTATCTGTTGTGTATAATTGGCATTAATTGAAAGGGAGATATTGTATTGAAGTTTACTGACCCCCAGTAGAAGTTTACTGATAGGAGCACAAAGTGTGACGTTCTCAATATGTTTATACCCTTTATTTACCCTTTGTTAACTCCTATTTAGTTGTTTTAGCTTTATATTTGTGTTTGTATAGAATAATTGCTTAATATAGAATATGTAGGTTTTAGTGATAGAATCCATAGTAATTTCGGAATTGAAGAATTTGATGTTGAAATTGTGCTAAGTGTTGGAAATCCTTGTTTTACTCAGGATTCTGTCTTGATCAGGATTCCATCTTTCCTCTTTCCTAGTTTCTAATTTTCTTATTTCTATTTCAGGAAAGTCTAAACCCGTGTAGACTAGGAAATGTTTTCCTGACTCATGAGGGAAAGGTGGCCGGCAGCTAGGAGTTCCTGCTTGAGCAAGGAAAGTACATCCGAGATGTATGGAGATGCCGTGAAGATTTCCCAAGTCTGCAAGGAGAGAGAATCCGTGCGGCATAAAGAGAGAAGGTTTTCCAAGTTCAAGATGGTTTTGTCATTCCTTAATGCATGAGGATTACTTGAAGAACAAGAAGAAATTAAATCCAACTTGGACTTGGTTTGCCGATTTAATAGGATTCCTTGTGCTAGAAGAATTCTTGGAGATCAAGACTTGTTACTCTATAAATAGGGTATGGCATGGCAGCAATAATGATCATCAACCCGTGCAAATAACACCAAAGCCTTTGCCGAAACTACATCAACCTCCAAACACCACAATCCGATCCCACCTTCAGCAATTATCCAAAGCAAGTAGCCTAGGATTCCGCTCACTCGAAGAATAGAATAAGTAGGGATATTCTGAGAGTGTATTTCATCTTCTATTTTCGGATTGCTATTGTTTGCTCTCGTTTTTGTTTATTTTAGGTTTTTGCTTAAGTATGTTTCGATTCTTGTCTATGAGATAGAAGTACTTTTGAACCATGTTTTGAATTAAAGTTTTCAATTTTTAATCAATGATTTTAGGTTTTATGCCGTGAGTTTTATGTCCATATACTTTAAGATTTTCGGTGCATTCTTCCATTATCATGTGTAATTGATACAAGTAGTTGATGTTGCATGTGTTAATCATCCAAAGTTCGACTTTGATACAAGTAGTTGATAAGTTGCATTGTCTTTGTTATTTCACTGATTTTCTACCTATGTTTGATTTGGACTTGTGCTTAATCGATGTGTTTAACCTATGTTTAATCGATGTGCTTAACCTATGTTATTTCACCTAAGACTCAACAAAATAAAAACAAAACACAAAATAAAGAAACAAGTTGTAATCCGAAAATTCAAAATTTAATCCTAAAATTAAAAAAACTCAAATCATATCACAGCATAGCAAATCAACGAGTAATGACATCCACCCCACACTTAAAATCAACATTGTCCTCAATGTAAGAAAACTAAGAGCAATCCGAAAATAAAAGAGGAGGGAGAAAGAAATTTGCAAACTCTCGTTGATGGCTCCTTCTATGGGTTGCCTCCCATGCAGCGCTTAAGTGTTTATAGTCCTTTAGCCTAGACTATCATCTGCTCTTGCTCATGCCGTAGCATCTAGGAAAGATACTTCCTCCACCGTGTGGTTCACCATGTTCTCCATGTAAGGCTTTAATCGATGACCATTAACCTGAAATTCAGCTCCTTTGACCATGCTTCGAATCATGACTGCACCAGAAGGAAAGACATTAATGATAACAAAAGGTCATATCCACCTAGAACGTAGCTTGCCTGGAAACAACCTAAGTCTAGAATTAAATAAGAGAACTTTCTGGCCAATAACAAAGTCTTTCTTTCGAATCATTCTGTCGTGGAATGCCTTGGTTTTCTCTTTGTAGATCACAGCAGAATCATAAGCCTCATTCCTGATTTCTTCAAGTTCACACAACTGCAACTTCCTGTGTAATCCGGCCTCATCAATATCCATATTAAAAGTCCAAACCGCCCACCAAGCCCGATGTTCTAACTCCACAGGCAAGTGACAAGCTTTGCCGTACACCATACGAAACGGTGACATCCCCAAGGGATTCTTGAATGCAGTCCGATATGCCCATAGTGCATCATCAAGTCGTTGGCTCCAATCCTTGCGTGACGGCTTCACACTCTTCTCCAATATCCGCTTGATCTCGGTTACTAAGCTCCACTTGCCCACTTGTCTGGGGGTGATAAGGTGTAGCAACCTTATGCTTGATTCCATACTTCTTCATTAGAGCTTCAATTGTTCGATTGCAAAAGTGGGAACCTCCATCACTTATTACAAATTTCGGCATTCCAAACCTGGAGAAAATATTAGAGCGTAGGAAATCTGCAACAACTCGAGAATCATTAGTCCGGGTGACTTTTGCTTCCACCCATTTAGAAACATAATCCACACATACGAGAATGTATAAATTCCCTAAGAATTCGGAAAAGGCCCCATGAAATCAATACCCCAACAATCAAATATTTCAACATGTATAATAGGTTGCATAGGCATCTCATCCCTAGGTCCTAAATTCCCTGTCCTTTGACATCTATCACATGAAGCACAATACATATAGGCATCTCGAAAAATAGTAGGCCAAAAGAATCCACATTCTAAAACTTTCAAAGCAGTCCTACGAGAACCAAAGTGACCTCCACAAATTTGATCATGGCAAAAACTAAGAATAGACCTATGCTCATTCTTCGGGACACACCTCCTAATAACTTGATCAACACAATGTTTCCATAAATAAGGTTCATCCCACACATAATGTCTAGCTAATGCCTTAAGTCTATTTCTAGCATGGTAGGACATAGAATTCGGAAATTGCTTTGTAACAAGGTAATTCACAATATCGGCATACCAAGGCTCACTTACCTCACTTACCTTGAAGAGTTGCTCGTCCGGGAAGCATTCTTGGATGGCCACGGGATCCGAGTCACAAACCAATCGGCTAAGGTGGTCGGCAACAACGTTGTCCGACCCCTTCTTGTCTTTGATTTCCAAATCGAATTCTTGGAGAAGCAATATCCACCTTATCAATCTCGGCTTGGCATCCTTCTTGTCAACAAATACTTCAAAGCCGCATGGTCAGTATAAACAATAACTTTAGATTGAAGTAAGTAAGAACGAAACTTATCCAAAGCAAAGATCACGGCGAGAAGTTCTTTCTCGGTGGTGGTGTAGTTTTGTTGCGCATCATTGAGCGTCCGAGAGGCATAATATATGGCATACGGCTGCTGTCCTCTTCTCTGTCTGAGCACAGCCCCCACGGCATAGTTTGAGGCGTCACACATCAATTCGAGGGCAAGGACCAATCCGGTGGGGCGCCATGTGTGCCGATGTCAACATGGTCTTCAACCGCTCAAAAGCCTCCTTGTATTCGGCATCAAAGTGGAAGGGCACATCTTTTTGCAACAAAGAACTCAAGGGCCGAGCTATCTTGGAGAAATCTTTGATAAATCGACGATAAAAACCTGCATGTCCAAGAAAGCTTCGAACATCCCTCACACTTGTGGGGATGGGTAAGTGACGCACAATATCTATCTTAGATTTATCAACTTCAATACCCCTAGAACTAACAATGTGACCGAGCACTATACCCTGAGTGACCATGAAGTGACATTTTTCCCAATTAAGCACAAGATTAGTTTCCTCACATCTCCTAAGCACAAATTCTACATTTTCTAAACATGTATCGAAATCTTCACCATAAACAGAAAAATCATCCATAAAGACTTCAATTTTAGAACCTATGAACTCAGAAAATATAGGTACATGCATCTTAGAAACGTACCTGGAGCATTGCACAAGCCAAAAGGCATGCGGCGGTAGGCAAAAGTGTCAAAGGGGCATGTAAACATTGTCTTCTCTTGATCCTCTTCCGCAACACTTATTTGATTGTAACCACTATAACCGTCAAGAAAACAATAGAAGGAATGACCGGCTAACCTCTCAAGCATTTGATCAATGAATGGCAATGGCATGTGATCTTTCCTTGTTGTTGCATTGAGCCTCCTATAATCGATACACACTCGGTGGCGGTTACGGTCCTTTGCGGCACAAGCTCATTTTCATCATTCTTCACCACCGTGATTCCGCTCTTCTTTGGCACAACTTGAACCGGTGAAATCCACCTTGAATCCGAAATTGGGTAGATGACTCCACAATCGAGCAACTTTGTCACCTCATCCTTCACAACTTGCATCATATGGTGGATGAAGACGTCGTTGACCCTCCTTGGTCGGTTTTGCTCCATCTTCAAGCAAAATTCGATGAACACACATTGTAGGACTAATTCCCTTGATGTCGGCTAAGGTCCAACCTATGGCCGTCTTGTGTCTTTTCAAGACTTCGATCAATCTCTCCTCTTGCTCCTTCTCTAGTGATGATGATATGATAACCGGCAACGTTTCATTCTCTCCCAAATACACATACTTCAAATGTTCCGGAAGAACCTTGAGATCTAATTTTGGAGCTTGGACAATGGAAGGAAGAAACTTGTTAGATGGAAAGAGAATTGGACTAGGGGAAGAGTAGCATACCTCGGCAGCCACCTCAAGTGACTGCACGGTTTCAAGCATGGTAGAGGCACGGCATCTTGAGCTAAGGTGATTTTGTTCCCCATGGCATCAAATCCGATTCCTTTTGCAAGGTGAGTGCCAATGTGTCTTGAGCTATTGTCTCCACATATTCATCTGCAAGAGCATCCACAACATCAATAGAAAAAGAATCTCAAAAAAGTTCAGTAAGTGGATACCTCATTGCATCAAAAATATTGTAACTAATAATGTCTCCATCTATTTCGAAAGTTAGTTCCCCTGAGTAGACATCAATTTTGGTCCTGGCGGTTCTCATGAATGGTCTTCCCAACAGAATGGGAATTTCTTTGTCATCTGCATCCGCTGGTTCCATGTCAATGACATAGAAATCTGCAGGAAATGTTAAACTTGCAACCTGCAGTAAAACATCCTCAACATATCCCAGAGGGATCTTGTTAGAGCGGTCAACTAATCTAATGATAATGTATCCTTTTTTAACTCACCTAGACCTAAGTCTGCATAAAGATAAGAGGGGATAACATTAATCGAAGCACCTAGATCTAACATGATCTTATCAAAACTATGAGTACCAATGGTGCATGGAATCGAAAAACTCCCTGGATCCTTGAGCTTAGGTGGTAGTTTCCTTTGAAAAACCGCAGAGATGGTTTCATTCATTACCGCTACATCCTTCTCTCGTGGTAGCCTCTTGTTGGTGCATAACTCTTTCAAGAATTTTGCATACTTTGGATTTTGTTGAATGCACTCAAGCAATGGCATGTTTACTTCCACCTTCTTGAATAACTCAATCATTGCATGATCAGCTTCATCGTGCTTTGATTTAGCAAACCTGTTGGGGAAAGGGGCACGAGTATGGACATTAGTAGAAACTAAACCATTAGAGCTAGAAGACTTACCTTTCTCAAGCACGGCTTGAGTGGATTTCGGATCAGCAGGGACTGCAAGAGGCTCGGCCTCTTGCACCTTCTTCTTCTCGGCAGGAACTGCCGCACTCTCTCTCTTGGACTGAGGCACTGCCTCTTTGTCCGGCTGCTTCTCGGCATAAACCTCTTCAATATCTTCGTCATCTTGCATCAATATGCTTTCGGCCTCTCCTTCCTGGAAAGCTTCGACTTCTTCAACAAAGGCTCCTCAAAAACTCGACCACTCCTAGTTGTAACGATCTTGAATTGTCCGGCATTCGGGTTTGGCAAGGTTTGGCCCGGCAACTTACCACTTTCATGAATTTTACCCATGAAATCGATAACTTGTCCCATCTATTTCTTGAGCTCCATGATTTCTTTAGAATTAGCCTATTGACCTGTCACTAAAGCTTGAGTTGCAGATGTTAAGTTTTGTTGCCCTTGAGCAAGGGACTTCAAGAGTTCATCATAATTAGGAGTAGAAGAACTAGTATTGTTATTTGAACCTTGAACATTGGCATTATTAGGCACAAAATTAGAAGAGTTAGGAACAAAACTTAAGGTACCTGAGGCCTCACAAACAAACCTGAAGGACGAGGTCCTTGACCTTGAGTATTGGCCGGTTGAGCATTGTTGTTACTCCACCGAAAATTGGATGATCTCTAGTTCCAGGATTGTAAGTGTTCGAATATGGATCATAACGTTGCCTCTGTTGTCCCATAAAGTTCAACTCCGCCTCACTCATAGCACCATTCGGACATGAATCTGTAGAGTGATCTGAAAGTGAGCAGATTCCACAAGCTTGGTTGCCAAGATTCGAACCATTGAAAGCCTTGACCAAGACATCAAGCTTCCTATCCAACGTGATCATTTGATTCCGAGCTTCAATGTCATAGACACCACCACGGCCTCCTGCCGACTTCCTTGAGTTCTTGGTGCTGAATTGACGATTGTTATCCGCCAAGTCCTCAATCAAGTTATATGCTTGCCGTCCGGTCTTGTTCATAAATGTGCATCCACATGCAGAGTCCACCATACCCTTGTTGGTGTTGTCAAGTCCCTCATAAAAAGCTTGAACTAACTCGTCCAAAGGAATTCCATGATGAGGGCACTTCCTCTGAAGTTCCCGAAACTCTTCCCATGCCTCATAGAGAGTATCACCATCCTTTTGAGTGAAGTTCTGAATCTCCCTCCTTAGCTTCTTCGTGAGTTGCGCATGGAAGAATTGTTTCAAGAACTTCGAGGTCATCTCATTCCAATTGGTGATGATTCCTGCAGGCAAAGAATACAACAAACGCTTAGCATCATCTTTAAGAGTAAAAGGAAATAACAGCAACTTTAGGCCTTCTGGAGTAAGATGATTGATTGATTGCGATCTGCAGATATCGAGAAACTCTCTAAGGTGAACATTAGGATCCTCCATTGGAGAACCCGAGTATTTAGGCAATTGCCCAAGTAACTGAACTGGTATGGAGAAGTTGGCTTCATTAGGCACGGTGAAAGCAATGCATGAAGGTGATTCCGGGGCTGTGGGGATGAAAGCAGATTTGAGTGGTGTGTCGGCCATGTCGATGTCGGACTTGTCTTCCTCACAGTCAATCTCAGATTCGGATGAAGATGAAGATTCAGACTGGATCCGAAAGGGAGAAGGAGGATCTTGCTCTTCAAATTCCAAAGGTCCAACCGTGCTACTTGATGCTTCTTTTTGCTTCTTTCTTTGTTCTTTGCAAGCACGGTCAATCTCCGGATTCAATGGAACAAGAGCTCTTTGTGAAGACGAACGAGTGCCTCGAGGTTGCATGCACGTCTAGCACCTGAAAAACCATTTGGCCAAGATCAAGTTAGAATGCATGAGTATAAAATGAAATCAAAAGCAATAAACTAGATTAAGCTAAGAAAAACAAAACAAAGAAAAACAAAAGAAATTCAAAAATCAAGAGATAAATTTCGAAACAAATGAAATACAAAATCATACATGGCACCAATCTTTAAAGATTACAAAGTCATACAAGCTTATTTTCGAGTTGCTACTAAAACACTTAAATAAATAATGATTCTAGATGGTAAGACACGGTGGACGTGCGGCCTGGATATTGATGTTTCGATCACAAGCTTGAAGCGTTGTTTCTAAAGGTCAATAGCTCAATCCAGAGATAGTGAACATGGTAGGACTCGTTTAATGAGCAATGAGAACTCCATCATCGAGATGTATGTTTTCAAGGCTCTTGAGATCCAATTTTGGTCCCATGCACCAGAGTAATAGAAGGAGCGTACCAATGTACTCAGCTAGCAACAAACTTATGAACCAAACATGACTCCAAGTGTTAATAAAAGCCGCCCACAACCTCATGCAAACCCGAGAGTAAACAAGAAGGGTTAAGGCTAGAATTAACAAAAGGGGATCCTACCTATTCCTGCGCATTACAACCTACAACATTATTCATAAAAGTATTAAAGTAGAAAGACAAAAATAAAACACATTTACATCATATACAAATTCATGGCTTTATCTTTACGAATATAAACATATAGACATATATACAATGCAAATTTCGACAATTAAAAAGATCGAGGATCCCGAAGGATCTCCGGCAACGGTGCCATTTGATAAGACGTATTTGCACACGCATCAATTAACCCTGTCAACAAATCAATCGTAGTATAAAGCAAGCAGGGATCGTTCTAAACCGGGGATCCAACTACAGGGTAGATCCATCTAATCTAATAAAAATGTCGAAATAAGCATATAGGGTTTAAGGGTTTTATAATTTCGGAACAAACATTAATAAAAAATCCTAAATTACTTCTATACATATATACATGTGATCAACCAACAATCATGCAAACTCAACCAAACAACCATGCAAGAATAAAGAAGACGATTTCTAATCTCATTTAAGTCTACACCGTGAGCAAATATACAACCTAAATTTGATATGCACATAAGTTCCTACGTGGTTCCTATGACATAGACCAACTTAGAATTAGACTACGGGTTTCATTCAACATCGCGACACAAACAAGCTCGGCTACGTGCTTACTTATAGGTCACACACATAAACTAATCATGCAAATACGTCTTATCAAATGTGAAATACGTCTAATCATGCAAATACGTCTTTATGTGATACGGAATTCAACTATTCTGTCTCCTAAGTGGATAATTTTTTTTTTATTATACCAAAAATTTGTCGCCTAAGTGCTTAGGAGACGAAAGTATTCCGTCTCCTAAGAACCACTTAAGCGACGGAATTTCAGGTTCCGTCGCCTAAGTGTTGTGAGGTAGACACTTAGGCGACGGATCTTAGCCGACAGACGTTCCGTCTCCTAAGTACTCAAGAGACGAAATCTGTCACTTAGGAGACGAAATAATTCCGTCTCCTAGTGTTTTTTCCAGTAGTGGGTCCAGTATTTTGATTTTATTAGTTTATTGTTAAGGAGTATTTTGGCCATGTAATTCAACTTTTGATGTAAATCTTTATTTTGTTATAATATTTCATTAGTGTTTTATGATAAAATTAAGAAATTATTATTAAAATTAAAAAATATTTATTATTATAAACGGATCTGATAAACGAGTCGGGTATCCGTTAACCCGCCGGATCCGGATTTGGATCAAGCTATCAATGATCCGGCGGGTAACCAGTAGGATCCGGATCTAAAATTTCTATTACGGATCCGGATCCGGATCTAGGTTGATGCACTCCAGATCCGGTCTATTTACAAGTCTACTTGGGAGGAGGGAAGACCTCCTGACGAGAGAATGCCCTATAAGAAGTCGAGTGCAGCTCCGTCGTATATGACAACCCCTCGGTTTGGGAGGGGTGTGACTAGACCTAACAACAAGGGCAAGTAGGTTGGTTAATTTACATAGACATATGATGGAAGACTATTCTTGTTTAGATTTCGGTTTTACTTTGTTGTACATCAATTGAGGTCCGTAAGCAACGGGTATTACCGTTACATAGAATTTAGATAGGAATAGTTAGAAGATAGGTGTGATAGGCTTAACTGAGCGCATTTGTAATGAGAGATACATGTCTCTTTGTTAGTGCTTGTTACCAATTAGACTTATTGGTCGTGAGTAGGTAAATTGATGTAAGCGCCTTCTGGTCGTGGACAAGTTAATAAAATTGTCTATTTTCTCAAAAAAATAAAATAATAATAATTCATGGTTTCTATCAACTTATAACCTAAGCTTTTTGACCTCGATCTTGAAGTTTTCCTAGAGCTCACTTGAAAGTTTGAAACTTTATATTTGACAATCGAAGGAAGCTCTCCTTTTATCTACAGAAGAACTCAAACTATCTAAAAGTCATCGATGTTTCTCTATCAACTATTCCACCTTGTAAGATTCCATATGAACTCTTACCGATCTATCGTGACATGGTGCGTTAAGCAATTAAACAGTTGAGCACAAGCACGCGTACGACGCGATGCTTGTTTTGTAGCTAGGAACCCCCCACACGGTATCGTGACCAGAAATCATTATCAAAGCTCTAGATCTCATAGAAGTTTGGTCCAGAGTGATAGGCCAACACTAAAAACCAAAAGGATAACAACTGAAGCTTGGTCCATAAATAACCCAGGACAAGAACATCACCCTCACCCTCCATATTTAGTAATGAGACACCGCCCCTTGGAATCTCTCTGATAATACACGCACCCAGATTCATACAAGCAATAGTATTAGTCGAACATTTCACACTGACAGAAAGAAAGAAAGGACTGCTAGAACAATTTTCCATAACTTAGCAAACAAGAGAAGGAGATGATATTAGCTCTAACGGCAACATGGGCTGCAGCAGCAGCAGAACCTCATCACAAACTTCCAGCTATGTCATCAGCAGTAGTACCTTCCATGGCTCCTAATAACCAAGATGGGATTCTGTTCTTGGATGACAAGCACTATGCTATGCATGGGGAGATCATGTTGGTGGTGCTTATTGTTCTTTTTATCTCTTTCGTCTCCTGTCTTGCGGTGGTCACTCGTCTCCGGCGAGCTAGGGCAGTCGAGGAGGACATGGTGTCGAAGAAGCCGTGCAGCTGTTTTGAATTGCTATGCTGTTTGGTGAGGAAGAAGAGGAACAAAGGAGATGAGGATGCTGCTGCACCATCTGCAGCTCCACTTAGGGGCAATAATGAGATACCAGAAAGTCTACCTCATAAGAAGTAGAATAGCTCTACTTGGTGTTTGCTTTGTATGGCTAACCTTTTAGTCCTCTTGCTATTCTTGTGGCTGTGAGCCTTCTATATCTGAGCCATTGTTAAATGCCTGTTTAATCCTTGCACTGATATCTTCTGTATTTTTGTTGTATGATTCTTTCTGGTATATATATGATTTGCTACTTCAGTTGCCTCTTTTAATCTTCACCACTAGTTTTGGATGATTTTCATTATGAGATGAGAAAGCAATGAAAGATTGAAAGGTACAGTTTTCTGAAACTTGAGTCCGTATATTGACCTAATAATTTGAAGGCCATGGTTCCAAATTGATGGGAGGATTCATCATTTTTAGCTTTTGCATTTTGGAAGCGAGTAATTGACCTAATAATGCGACAGTATAGACACCATCTATATATCATCCCCACTTAAAAAAGGCCAAAATTAGAAGAAAAATACTTTGTGCGTCCAGTATAATTGAATGCGAAATTCAGGGAAAGAAAATGAAATATAGCATTGATCACACTAAATGTTTCACACTACAAGAATCATGGTTGTCTCTCAACCATGCAGGGTTGGTAAGTCACCTGCATCGTCATCTGAATTTCCGAGATCTAGAGTATCAAAGTTTCATCCTTTTTTGTCTGTCAAACCAAGGAGAAACTATGCTAGAGTGAGTACACATAGCATACATTCATACAACATTCAATCAAGTTCGCCAAATGCAATTGATTGCATTCCCTACAATCTGCTATCAGAAAATAAAACTACCAACTAGTATAGAAGTAAGCGGAACTGTTAGGTTGTCATCAAGCTCGGTGCTTATGGGAAGTGATTCCACCAGTGCTGAAGCAAGAGACACAACCAAAAAACCCAAAACCATATCCCAGCTCTTGTCAACAAAGCCAAACTTAGAGAAATAGTACATGTACCTGTTACAACATTACCGAGCATTAAGAAACTTGCTAGATATGATGTTCAGTCCAGGTCTAAGTGAGGAGCAAAGTAAGCCACCAAAACTTACCCAATAGATGACAGAAAACCAGCAGATGCCATTGCCACACTACCAGCTATAGATTTGTTTCTGTTATATGGTATTTTTTGGGTACCAAAACGCCTACCAACAACGTCTGCTAACCCTGTTACAAGCACATGCAAATATTTGTAAGCCTTCATAAGAAGTTGACAAGTTCTAAGCATCTCTGTAGTATAGCAATTTAACAGCTCATCACAGAAGAAAAGACAAACTGAATCAACTAAATGTACCATCTCCAGCACACAGGTTGCATATTAATGCAATTGCAACAGGGGAAGTTCTATAATAGACTACACAAGCCAAAGTTATCGCTGTGGCGTAGTAGAGTGGTCCCTTGAGAAGTTCCCTGATGCATGGAGTAAAGGTAAAGGTCATTTAACAAATCATATATGGTAGTTTGTGGAACCAATTAATGGCAATAAGCAGAAGAGAAACTTTGTCTAATGTCATTTCTCACACATGGTTATCTTGTGCAAAAATATTTAAAATGTTCTCATAGATATAATATATAGGTCTTGTATGTCTTCCAGAGGAGAACTTTTGTGCAATGTACTTGTTTTACACTAATAATGCAGTAATATGTTTCTCATAAGAAACGGTCGACAGGTGAGGTTACTTCAATAACGAAGAACGAATGCTCTAGGTGGTGCCAATTCCAAGTACAGGTTTACAAATCTGGCTTCATGCCTACATGGCAGAAATAATTTAGAACGAAATCTCCCAAAGTAGGTATTAAATGATTACCTATAGTCATTATATCTGCTCATCGACTTCACTGTTGCTTCATCTTTCATTATTCCAAGTCCCAGTAGAAGCATTCGTATGATATTAAGGCCTGGAATAAGAGATGCTAAAAGTGCTCCTTGGTAGCCCGAACTGTAATTATATAAAGTACCTATAATCAGGCAGATCAATCAAAATGTTATTGCAATGACTACTTTGGCCATTACATTACCTGAATAGCGGCCAGCAAAGCATAAAAACAAGGCCAATGCTGATATGCACTAGCTTCCTGTTGAGTTTCTACAAAAGATGATACGACCAACTTTAGATGTATAGGCTATTAAGACAAGTTCTGTTAAGAATGTAAAGCTATCATTTATCATCATGATTTCTTATCACTAAACTACAACTAAGAAAATATTTTTCCTTTTGAACACAATGTAGGATCATGTTTCTCTGCACCTGTATCTCAATAAGGATAACCACCATCCAAAAAGTCTAAAAACAATATATTTACTCGAGCACTAGAGTTTCTGACAATCAGGTTCCTACACTACAATTGAAATCAATGTAAGCCATGTCACTTTCTTGATAGAAATCTGTTCTTTAAGTTCATCATATGTAGTCCAATACTAAAAATTTATATTCTTAGATCAATGACAAATTCCAGACAACCAAAAAGATTGTAAGAGGGATGATCAGAGGTCAATCTCAATCGATCACTCTCTTGCTTCAGTTTTAACGCGAAACGATCACTTGCTAACATGGCACTACTTAAAATTCTGCAAGCATTATCAGCATCAGAAACTCCCAAAGAGGTAAGGAATCACCAATTACTCACTGGTTAAGCTTTACAAGTAACTCTTCAACCATACCTCTACTAAGAATTAAGCCGAAACGAACACAATCTGGGTCCTATCACTTCTGCTATACTTAAATCAGCCTAGTTCAACCCACTTCGTCAAGTGTTTGAATTATAGTTGTAATTAGTTACCAAGATCAGTGCTTTCCCACAAACCAATCAAAACCCAACAATCCCAAACACAAAGTTACAAGGTAGCAACATAGTACAACATAAGGGTACTTAAACTGAAGCGAAACATAAGATTCCGACCTGATCGAAGACCCCACGTTTGGCGGTTTGTTCCCACAACAGAAGAAAGAAAGTAGCCACACCACCGGAAATGGCCGTGGCGCAGATATCAGCGGCGACCGCGTTTTCCGGAAGCATAGCGGCGGGAGCTGACGTCACTCGTCGGCGGCGAGGAACACGAAGGTCAGTGATTGGGTATCTGAGAGTGGCAGCAGGGAGAGAGTCTGGAATTGAAGCTGGAGTGAGACGAAGGCGAAGAAGAGTAGAGGTAAAGTAAGCGAGCGGTGGAGAATGGCCAAAGTGAGGGAGCAGGGAACATAGGGTAGGTAGTCCTGCTGGATATAAGGCCCGGCAGGGGTGCATTTCTGGGTGTGTTGAATGCCTTCACCTTCCTTTAGTTTTTTATTTTTCCGGATCAACTTCACTTCACTGTCGAAGGGTCATGTGCTCTGCATTCCCTCTTGAACGACCTGATGACTTTTCTTCTTCTTTTTAGGAAAATTACATAGTAATACGTAACTAAATTTACAAACATAGAAAATTTATTTTTAATAATTTTTATATAATAAAAGACACAAGTCCAGACCCACCATTAATAAATATCAGAATTGACTTCGAAGTTTACCGTAAAATAACTATAATATCCAGTTCTCTCTCTCTCTCAGCATATGTTGCACGGTCGGAGTGTCCGACACTCTGACACGCCGATACGGCGTGCGACACGGCAAAATACGTGTCCGAAAAAGTTGACTTTTCAGACACGTCTCGAACACGTTGACCGGCCCTGACACGGCATTGCAACACGCCACGTCAACGTTTCAGACTTAAAAAAGAAAAAAAAAAAAAAAAAGGGACCTAAATGGCGCACGCGCAGTAGAACTCAGTCTCATACTCCCGATCTCTTGATTGATTATCTTCTCTCCTCTCTCTACCGAATCTTCTCATCTCTTCACCAATTCACGATTCTATACTCAATCACCGATTCGAAGAAAACGTCTGCCACCCATTCTTTTCTCTTCACCGTCCGTCACCCATTCGATCTCTTCACCGATCTGATCTCTTCTCTCTGCCGTCCGCCATCGTCGCCGTTGCTAAGGTTGGTCTTCATTTCTTTAATCTCTTCCATTCTGTTAATCTTTCTGATTAGTGATTACTGAGATGATTTTCTGATTCTGGTAGTTATCCATTTGTTTCATGAATATGATTTTTATGAAAATGGTGAAATTGAGCTGTATTGGTGTTGTAACGGATGTGTAACCTTTTTGTTTGATGAGAAAATGAATGAAATGGATGAGGAGATTATGCACATGGATATTGGTAAACTTGTTTTTAACACTGTCATAGTATTGAGTTGAATTAGGCAATGTAAATTATAGAAAGTCTTTTTAGTTTGGCCACTGATGATATGAAGGAAACCCAAGATTTTCATTTTTCAAACAGTCGCAAGAAGTATAAAGCCCTTCGTCTGTTTCAGTATGTGGCATTTGTCTGTTTCAGTGTGTGATTTTATTTTATGGTTATGATATTATGTATGCAAATAAGGAAATTTCTGAAATCAAATTGTGTGGTTTGAAATTTCTACTGCTGTAGGTGCTAATGTGCTAGAGAACTAGTTGATAATGAGATGGAGTCTTGAACATGAGAGATAATTTTCTATTCATTTTATATTAATAACAAGTTGGAAAAGACTTAAAGTGCCTTGAGGTATTAATATCTTGCAAGGTGTCATTATTATATTGGTCCACGTAAGTTCACGTAGGATAGCAGTTTTAAAAAGTGGAATATGATAGTTAGTCACGTTAACCATACAAAGTTAAAGTCCACAGACGGCTGTTCTTCTCTGTCTTCTCGATCGGAACGAAACCCTAGACAACTCTCTCTCTCTCTCTCCTCGATCATTACGGCTCTTTCTTTCTCTCTCTCTCTCTCTCAACGTCTCTTAAACCTGGATTGTCTTTGTTTCTCTCTCTTTCTTAATCAATCAATCTTGATCATTCTATATCTGCGGCTCTCTATAACATAGACTCACTCTCTGTATCTCTTGATCCTTCAATCTCATCGAGAGTCTTGATTATTCAATCTGATCGAGACTCTGTCTCTTCAGTATCATTATCGATCCCATCTGACAATCAGACGTTCATGTTGTGCTGAATCTTCTCCTCTTTCGCCCAGTTCGGTGAGTTTTGTTTCTTCATGATCTTGTTTCAGTTCCATAGTGTCATGGTGTTTGTTTGATGCTTTGTTTCAGTTCCCTTGTTTGATTTGTGAATTAGTACATATTGCTTCATATAGAAAACAATACTAGTTTAGGTCTTCTTTTCTATTGTCATGATTCATGATTCATCAAAAGAGATAATCTGTGAATCATAGATAACATGTGAATCATAGATTTCATAGATTGTTTCATGAAAGAAGTAGCTTAACTCATGAAATTGAGTAGACCAATCAATATAACAGAAGCGGTTCGTCATTGCTTAATAAGTCTACTATTTTTTCGTAATTTTCTACTTTATATACAGTACACATCTTAATAAGAAAGTAATCGTATATACTGATAGTGAAGTTGAAACATAGGTACAACCAGTGATGGATGCGTCTGAGAATGAAAAACAACCGAATAAGGGTGTAGAGATGTGGCAGTAGACGTTCCCGGATTTGGAAGCCTGACGATCACTGATGTGCGAGCTTTGACCTTTGAAACAGTGGATGAGGCAGAGAGATTCTACTTTGCATATTCAGCAGCATTTGGATTTGGATGTAGGAAGGATGACGAGAGTCTAACGGTTTGATTCGGTGGAGGCAGTGGGTCTGCTACAAGGAAAGGACTCGAGATAAAAAGTACTTGGAAGCATATGGTTTGAGTCGTACTCCTTGGAAACAGACTAGGGTGAATTGCCAAGCTAGATTTCAGATCAATTACAATGATAGGAGTAGAGTTTATTGATGGAATTTCTGCAAGTATACATGGTGGATGTAGTATAATGAATGGAAGAAAAGGGGTTGTCATTCCCACGAGGATATTAGTTCAATTCAAATTATGAAATACCTAAACTAACTATACTAAAACACACAAATCATGATAACAATATAAAGAAACAAAGAAACAAGAAAATAAGCAAACAAACAATGATGAATGAATCTAGGGCGTCGGGATAAACCACTAACAATCTTATTCATGCTTTGATGCAACTAACATACTCTTTCGTTTCTCTAGATGAAAATTCTCGTATCTAAGTCCTTCTCAGGTACTCTAGACCATAATTTTTCTTAAGTGTATGATGCTCTCCCTCTCGGGCAAAGGTCGTATATCCTAGCTATGCAGTCTATCCTTCTCAGGTATAAATTTAACATGCAGGACTCATTACGTACTAGAAAATAAGGGAATCAAGCAAACCATTATTCTTTCTCAAGCAATAATGTAATTCACCACACTTAATCACAAGAAGCTAAATAAATTATATTGCAATCTCTGCTTCAAATTTATCTTCCAATTACTAAATGCAAAGCCCTATGGTGATCAATCAAAGAACATAGACATAAAACATATATTCAAACAGTGATTAAACATTCATCGTTAAGAAACTATAAATTCATTAATTAATCATCAAAAACATAAAAAATCATGTTAGGACATCATCCTAACCCTAGAAAACGTTTAACAAAACATGACTAAGTAAAACATAACAAAAACATAAAAATAATGGAAAGGTGAAGGGTGGATGGATCTCTACTCCTTTAGGCGTTTACAATGTGCTTTCGAGATCTTCCTTAATATGAAATTCGTGCTCCCTTAAATAGAGAAGTTTCCTGCTCATCTTTTGGTTTCAAATTTCCTTGTAAGACTTGGATTCAAACTCCTTTCTTGATATGGAATGGGAAAACCTTGATATATCTCTTATAGAACTAGGAATACATGTACGTACTCCTTGAATCCTTATCTGCATTATTGTCCTTGAAGCTTTAGGGTTGACGGTCTTGTGCCATGGAACTTGAGTTATCCACAAATGTTTGCAAATCCGAGCAGAATTTCTGATCTGACCTTTCTTCACTCAAGCGATCATAACTCAGTTTAGGAGTATTGAAATCAAGATCCGTAAAATTCTACAAAAAGTAGACTTCCGTAGCTTTCCAATGATATAAGGCTCATAGTCTAATTCGATCCGAGTAATTCCCAGTAATTCGGCAAAGCTAGCTGTTCTGCAGAGGCAGATTTTGACACTTGGGATTGCAGTCGCCTTTCAATCCTTATTTGCGCATTTTAGCTACTTTTCTTCTCTCTATGACACAAACCTAGAACTAAACACAAATCTCAAGCATAAGAGGCTTAGAAATATAAGATAATATGAGCACATCATTTATATGGTGAAGATATTTGTTCCCGAGCATAATCATGAACTAGATACTGGGAACCAGATTGCAGTCGTTTGTGCTCATCGTCATGTCAGCACGCAGCTTTGGCTCTGACAAACACAATGACAAGGGTTTCAATCAGACCATGTCACACGTATGAGTAGGCTGGGGGATATTTGGTAGTGGGATTCACCATGAAGGACTTCTACAACAAGCTTGACCAACAACGACGGACCTCCCTATTTGAGAGTGATTCTGAAGGAGCGCTTTCCTACATGAGAGCACTAGTAGCAAAAGACCCACACTTCATATGTAGATTCACTACAAATTTGGAAGACAGGTTAGTGGACATTTTTTGACGAGATGGGCATTCATTTGTTGATTATCAGTGTTATGGGGATGTGCTGATATTCGATAGCACATACAAAACCAATGTTTACAACAGGCCATTGGTATTTTTTGTTGGGATGAACAACCATCGAGGTAGTATTATTTTCGGTGCTGCCCTTATTTTGGATGAGACTGAGGAGACATACACTTGGTTGCTTCGTACATTTTTGGAGTCGATGAACGGGAAGATGCCAAAGGCGGTACTCACAAACAGTGACGAGGCCATGAGTAAGGCAATTGAAACTGTGATGCCGGAACCAAGGCACCGTCTATGTATTTGGCACGTAGGTAAAAGGTTATCAAAATAAGCCGATAATAATTAAATCCGGAGCCATAAAGAATATCAAAACTCAAATACCAACTTTATAACCCGAGCTCAAATCCATAAATTATGACCAACATTTAATCATTGCATCAAACTCAAATACATTCCAAGATCATTTCATAAGCCGAAATTATAATATACGCTCGGAAAATAAAATAATAAATTATAAAATCTTGTATGCATATTTATTAAAAACCAAAGTGTTCACTCACAAATTTAGGCATAAGCCCGACGATATCCGCATCGTCACTCAAGCAAGATTCCCTTCGTATCCTGGCACAATAAATATGTTTATAACCACTCTTCAATTTAGGAAATTAAATGCTTTAACTTAAGCATCGAAATCCTTCCAATTAACCCACTAATAAGCTAATTAGATTTTCACCAAACTTCATCTACAACCTCACTTCATCGATTCTAGCACTTTAGGACCACAACCAAGAAAATCCAATGGTCGGATTTATTCTATCAACCGCCAATTTCTCGAATCTCCGTAAAATTCCAAACCTAACCAAAACTCCTCCAAAAATTTCAAGCTTAACATCAATGAAATCCTCACAACATAACACATTAATTAACATGAAAAACTACCCAAAAGTGGCGGCGTCGCCGTCTGCTCCGCCGGTAGGGGCGGCCGGCCACCCAAAATCCGACCACCTTCAATGACTACCAAATTTTGACACAATTTTCCTCTCAACATTCTAAACAACTCTCATAACTACCACATTGAACAATTCAAGCAGAAACATGCCAATCGAATCAAAACATAAAAAAAATTCCAATTTCAAAACCCTAGAACTTCACACCTTCGATTCTCCTTACCTAGCTCAAGTTAAGTCGAATCCTTTTAAGGATTTTTTGTACGAGAGGAGAGCTTCCAAATGAGACCAGAAGCTCGGGTTATGGTGGCCGAAAAAGGAAGTTTCCGGTGAAACTCCACCACGCACAGCCGTGGCTTTTGGGACTGAATTCTCCTTCATGGCGGCGCAACAAGACCATCCACCTACCTAGACTTGAGGAGGATGTTCCAAACTTCCATTTGATACCTAGCTTGCCCCCTAACTCGCCGGACGACGACAGACGGAGGCGATGAAGTGCCGGCAGCAATTCTGGAAATTCTGAGCAATTTCTGGAATTATCCCGAAATGGGGGGTCTGATTTGCAATTTATAAAACTTGACGAAATTACCAATCATCCCTTGTAACTTTTTCGTACAAACTCCGATTAAAACGTGCCACATATCCACGAACTCGGTTTAACGTCATCTACGACTTTCATGAAGAAAGTTTTCTCAAATTTCGAACAAAGGAAAAAGTCAAATTTTAGAGCTACTAAAAACTTAAATACGAAGGTAAAAGTAAAAACATGATGCTCATTTACAGTCCAAGTGACGATAAATGATCAAATAAGGTCCGGGGTGTTACAATCTACCCCCTTTATAAAAAAATTTCATCCTCGAAATTTCAAATCGTGCAAAAGGGGTAGAGGTTACTTCTTTTCATCTCAGACTCCAATAAGCGCTAGGCTAAATTGTTCCATCAACAATGCTCATCCAACTTTCTTCCACCACAAAATACCCCTTTTCACTTGTGGAAACAATTAACTGAAATCTTTTCCACTTACATTGACACATCATAACTTATCTACCACCCGAAGAGTGTGCTTATGCTTTAACAAATCTCAAACTCAGGGTCAACTTAAATACTCCGTCAACGATCCACATAACACCACTCATATAATACACCTTGCTCCTTGACTTACCTTCCACTAATTGAGTGGCTTGCCCAATTAGAGTTACTTATGATACTCAACCCAAGTCATACGTATGACTTTGACTTTCGTCAAATCAAAATGGTCAATAAATTTCGTAATTCACAGTACCATCTTACTTTTGTCACCAATTAATCACGACAAAACTTGACCGTTCGCATCGAAATTGGACCTTAACCATCTATATGCTTGACCTCAATTGTTATGCTGCTCGGCGAATATCTCCCTTGTCGCCAGATTACGCTAATGCGATCTATGTTACCAAACCCTTACACTAAATATCTCTTGTATGTCAAATCGTATCCATACCACAATGACCTCCCAGGTCCTATACGGATCAAAAGTGGTCCCACCACGACACGATCACGCATGAATACACATCACAAGAAAGACATTTAATATGACCTGTCACAATTTTACCATTTATGCCAATGAACTGACAAGCCTTAACTAAAAAATATTTCCCAAGTCATCGAGAATCTTTTTCCTTAAAGCTATACCACCAGCCAAACATATTACTATTTCCAACAATTCGCCCCGCGAATTAATCATTACTAACCAATAATAAGCGTCGGAATCTCATCCCTCAATAATAAATTCAACCGTCGCCACCAACAACGACTTACAAGCACAAGAAAAATATCACCCTCAAAATCGATCAACATACCCAAAACTGACACCTCCAAATATCAAGAAAAACACGATGTCTAGACGTATGACGATATCTTAGAAGTTATGAGTATCTTCTCGTACAAACCAAGTTCGTTCTAACTTGCATGCAGTCAAGATCTTTAGGTTACAGTACATATTCCATGAATAAAAAGAGATGAGTTATTCACTATTTACTGCGACAATTCACGTTGCTATTACCGCAACACATGCGTCTGCAATTATCACCTTCACCTCAATAATACCAGTTTATCGAACGGAGGAAAATCAAAATAGTGAGAGTCAACGAAATCCAAGGATCACCATTGGAAGTTCACTATTTGATGACTTGCTTCTCACGTATTATTATGTATAATAGCGATTACGTATCAACTCCAGTCGATGAACAAGAATTTTCAAGTAACAGCCCCGACATTACGCATAACGTTAAGAAAAATCGTCGTTGGGTTATACTTCTTCCGCATAATTATGCGTTGCTAAAGATGCCAAAGATCACGAAAACCTACTCGCATTTCCTGAGTTGAGCTTTGCCCATGAATTTCTCGTTATCGTCAACGAATATCGAAGTCCCATAAATGAATCGTACAAAATGATAGCTGCCAAATTATGAAAATTCCCGCATCAACTCTAAAGTCGAATCACCTTAGTTACCAATCGGATAACCGTACTAACAAAAAAAATACAAACTCTGAGTGGACCGAATCAAGTGTAAACACAGCTGATGTCGGCCGCGAGTCTGTCGAACAACACTAGGTAGTCCTCTCTTGCTGCCCCCATATGATGTAAAGTGATTTCCTTTCTTCTATTTGATTGCTAGATCGAACTAGCTTAATCACGCAGGTCCGTAATGTCCAAAGAAAACAAGAGCGCAAAACTGGATTCCAACGCTCAATTCACCGAAACTGCTAAATGCCAAGATAAATACTCGTAGCATGCCAAATTCTATGAATACGTACAATAACCAGAACGCCTTTCTCAATAAGATATAATGATCAGCAATCCTGAGTTGAACCGCACCCTGCAAGGCCCGACTCTACAACTCATGTCAAAAATTTACTTATATCAAGAACAAGTCGGTCTTACGATACTCATCGATTGCCACGCTGCTCCAGTAGTTACCTCAAAGAATTTAAGGTCTAAAAATGTGCTCTAGAAACAAATCACACACTCTCATTACCAGAAGAAAGGCTTTAGCTGAAGAAAATAAAAAAACCAGGCCGACGAACTATTTTTTGGTCGGCTAAAGTCCACGTTAGCAAACGAAATTTTTCTTCGTCGGCTATGGTCAACTTTAGCTGACGAAATATTTTTCGTCGGCTATAGTCTGTGAACTTTAGCCGACGACTTTAAAAATTCTTTAGCCGACGAAATTAAAACGTCGTCGGCTAAAATGCCTTATATTTGCAGATCTGGACAGCAGCTCATCTGGGGAAAAAAAACGGGAGAAAAAAAACAGGAGAAAAAGTTTGGGTGTTGTCGAAATCTGTCCATAATTAGTTTGTAGAGCTATATATAGGTACGTATATGTGTATATATGTTGATTTTGAGTTTTATTTGAGTTGATCGATTTTGAGTGTGATTGAGTTGATCGATTTTGAGTACGTTAGATTTATATATATATGTGTTGATCGATTTGGTTGATAATTTGATAATATATATGAAGTTGTTGTTAATAAGTAGTAGATATATATATATTATGTTAATTAATTTATAATATTGTGTTGATGGTATGAAGTTGTTGATGATATGAGTTGATGATGATTTTGTGATGATGTTGATATAATATTGTTATGTAATTATTAAGTATATATATATATATTATTTAATTAATTGTTATTAATTAGTTGTAGTACGTAGAATACTAAATGAATTGAGTTATATATGGAATTTAATTAATAATTAGCTAGAGTTATACATATATATTTTGTTATATTTTCAGGATATGGATAAGAGTTTGATTTCGCTTCCAGAATGGGACAAAAGATATGGTAAAGGAGTTATGAGTTTTCTGGAATATGTGCTGGCTAATGCTAACGGGAATACAATTTTCTATTTCCCGTGCACGAAATGTCAGTGTCGCAGCGATATGCATCAATTTGTGATTGTCAAAGTATGGCAGCACCTGAAGAGTAACGGGTTTGGGGAGAAGTACACATGTTAGTATATCACAGTGAAACATCATTAGGGGGTCCGCATGATCATGGGCAATTTTCTGAGACGGGCAGTACATCTAACGATCCAACAACGGCCTTCATCAACGACATGTTTTCTTATGAGAGCGGTGTATGTGCTCAAGGACAGTATATGTCTGAGCCGGTGCAGCTGTCACATCCCGATCCGTAAATTTTTACCTTATTTACTAGCTGATTATAATAAGAATTTTACCGTCTCCGTCATTGAATTTATAGTTTAATTGGTCCCTAGAGGGGTTTGAGGGACGGTTAATTTTAGAGGATTATTCGTCGGAGAAAAATATAACGACGGTAAAAATGGTAATTTTAGCTAGTAAAAGGTAATTTTTATTAGGGTATTATTTTTTGGGGGTGTTAATTTTTGGAACTGGTTTGTATATAGAGGAGTTGGGCCGGATGGGTGAGTCCCAAACCATTTCTCTCTCTCTCTTCTCTCTCTTCCTCCCGAGCCCTCTCCCGAGTCCCTCCCGCAGCTGAAATTTCCGGCCGCCCATCCGCCGCCGTTCGGCCATCGTTCGCCGCCTCTCCAGTCTCAAACTGTCGGCCTCCGACCAGCTACCTCCCTAGACCAGTGACAGCCGTCCTAGCTCCGCCGTGAAGGAGTACTCTCCCCCGAAAGGTGCAACTGCCGTGTTGCTTCACTCGCCGGAACTCCCTCTTTCGGCCACCAATCCGGGCAAGCTTGGTACGATTTTGTAGCTCTCCTCCCGTGCAGCAACCCCCAAAAGGCTCACTCCCTTGAGCTAGGTAAAGAGAAATTCAAGGAGGAAATTCTAGGGATTTTATGATTTTTTCGTTTGATTGACCTAGTTAGGCTTGAAATTGAACTTAGTGATAGTTATGAAAGTTGTTTGGGATGTTGAGAGGAAGATGCTGTGTCAAAATTTCATAGCCATTGGAGGTCGCCGGAATTGGCCTCCGGCCGCCGCTGCCGGCGTAGCCGCCGCCGCCGCTGTTTTGGAGATTTTTAAAGTTTTAAATGTGTAATAATTAGAGGAATTTAATGAACTGAATTGTTGAATTTTCGGATGAGTTTTGAATAGGTTTGGAAATTTCCGAAGTTGGTATTTTGGTAGTTAAATAATGTAAAATCCGGCGTAGGTATTAAGTCAATTTCTGGAAAATGTTGTATTTACGGCTGCCGAGTATGGTATTAAGTTTGGGTCATTCCGATTTAAGAATATCGAAGTTAGGCAATGATGAACGTGGTTATGGCTCTCGGTTAATTTTGTCTATTTTGTAAATATTGGATTTTCAGTGGGAAATTAATTATATATATTGGAACAGGACGTGAGGAGGCCCGAGCAGAAGAAGCCTCGGAGCGTCATCAGGCTTAGGCCTAATTTGTGAGTGGACTTTTGTTTTAAATAATGTGCATGCGAAATAATTTATGTTGTTAGAGAATAACCGAAATTGAGAATTTCGGTGAGTATATATATATATCCATATTTGGAGATTATGAAGATAGTATGTATATAAATAAATGCTAGCTAGCTATACGTGCTTTTCCACCATACTGAGGTAAAATTCCATTGTGGTGCGACGTGAGCGTTAGACGCAATCGTCGTAGCCCAATATAAATATAATAATTTATATAGGGGATATGCGCGTATATATATATATACACCGTCTTTTCGGTCATAATGAGGAAAAATACCATTATGACGCAACGTGAGCGTTAGACTCCAGAGTTGTAGCCTTGTATGAATTCTATTTTTCTAAATTATTCTTAGGATTCATAAAAGGAGTCTGACGAGTGTAAATACATACGCATATATGTTTATATATAATTTAGCCTGAGAGGCTTCATTTTATTTGAGTTGGTGACTAGCCGGAGCTAGTCATGAAATTGTCAGTTTTTGAGTTGAGCGCTTTTGAGGGTAGCATACAGCATAATTTCTTTTGAAATAAAATGAGAATGCATAAATATTTTGTTATTAAATTATTTTTGTCCACTCACTCTAACGTTATTAAATGTCTTCCCCTGGGCCCTTCGTTTTAAAATGCCCAGTCTGCAGAATTCATATGGATCTAGTAGGAGACGAGGCATAGTCACCCGTATTTCCACCACCTTTCACCAGTAGGTTACCTGTTTAACCTACCTATGTTTTCTTGCTTCCGCTAGTGTCTAGTAGCTCTGAATACTTGGGTTTAATGTATATTTTTGGTGTGGGTGAAGGCTTGTTGATATTTTAGAATATTTGACGGAGGATATATATTATCTTAGTTGATGTATTATCTTGTTGGTGGTGATTGTATTTGGAGAGCACAAAGGCTCCAGAAGTTAAGGGTGGATTGAGAATTTTAGGAGTGTTTGCAGGTTTTGATTTGGAAGGGTTGTCCATTTCCAAGGGAGGTTGTACCGATTTTTGCGGTAAATCTTACCTTGGATGTGGTTCCCCGCACGATTTACTCCGGTTTCAGGATGAAATTCGGGGTGGATCGTGTCAGCAGCCCTTCCCTAGAGTTGTCAACACTGCTGGTATTGACAAGTACAACAAATTTCTTGATTTTCAACAGACCCCTGTGTACCCCGGTTGTCAGAAGACCGTTCTTGAAAGTGTGATGGACGTAATGAAGATTAAAGTTGAGACAAAATCGACCGTGAAGGCTGTTGATGATTATTTACAGTACACTGCTTCGATGCTGCCCCACGGTCATCGTCTCCTACCACTCATCCTAAGGTCCGATGTATCCTGATGAAGATCTTGGGTTTTCCTACATCAAGATCCATGCATGCAGATATGACTGCGTTCTCTTCTGGGTAAGATCTAGAAGGGAATGACCTTGGTGGCCTTGACGCATGTCCGGTATGTCACACTGACAGGTATAAGCTGACTCCTACAGACAATAGGAAACTTGTGAAGGTACTTCGGTATTCCTGTTGAGGGATAGGCGCTGGAGCGGTTGTACATGTCTTCACACACGGCCAAAGCTATGAGATGACACGCTGATAGGGAATCGCATGACGAAGATACCCTTACACACCCTGCTGACGGGGAGGCTTAGAAGCATATAGACAAGGAGTTTCCTCATTTTGCGTCAAAGGTCTGAAATGTGAGGCGTGGGCTCTCATCTGACGGGTTCAACCCTTTTGGCAACATGAGTCTTCAATACAGTATATGGTCGGTGATTTTGGTACCGTACAACCTTCCTCCATAGATGTGCATGAAGAAGGAATACAATATGTTGAGTTTGTTGATTCCGGGGCCCGGTTATCCAGGGAAGTGTCTCGATGTGTATTTGAGACCTTTGATTGAAGAGCTTAAGTTTTTGTGGGACGTTGGTCATCCCACTTATGACAAGTACATGCACGAGATGTTCTAGATGCATGTCATGGTTGTTGGTACCATCAGTGATTTTCCTGCCCGTGGGATGTTGTCGGACAACGTCGTTAGGGGATACAAGGCTTGTCCAGAGTGCCTTAGCGATGAGGGGAGCAGCAGTCATTGCAACAAGATATGCAAATTGGGTCACCGTCCTTTCCTTCCATATAATCATGAATGGCTGTTCGATGACAAGGCATTTGACGGGACCGTAGAAAACGGTGTGCCTCCCAAAAGATGGACGGGAGAAGAAATTTTAGCATTGCTTAATGAGTACGATTTTGGGCAGCTCAGCAATCATCCCAATATTGTGGCGGCAATACCTAAAAGACCCGACATGTACAAATTCTGGACACATAAGAGCATATTCTGGGAACTCCATACTGAAGTAAGTTGTTGATCAAGCACTACCAAGATGTGATGCACATAGAAAAAAATATTTACGACAGTGTGGTGGGTACAATGCTGAGCTTGAGGGGAAGACGAAAGACGGTCCTAAGGCACGCATTGATCTAAAAAAAATGCTTATAAGAAGACATTTGTGGTTGAAAGAAGGGAAGAAAAAAATGCCTCAAGCTCCTTACACTGTGAAGCCTGACTAGAAGAACGTAATTTTCAGGTGGATGAGTTGTGTGAAGTATCCTTCAGGCTATGTAGGAAATATAGCCCGGTGTGTGAACTTCCAGGACAATAAGATGTATGGGTTGAAGAGTTATGACTGTCATATCCTGCTACAACGTCTCTTCCCTGTTTTCATTCGACCGTTCCTTCTCCGTCAGGTGGTGGAGCCGTTAGTGGCGTTGGCAAGATTCTTCCAGAAGTTATGCACACGGGAAGTGAAAAAATCTAACCTCCGAGAAATGCAAGAGGACATCATTTATATCATGTGTAAATTTAAGAGGATATTTCCTCCAAATTTTTTTGACATCATGCCTCACCTGATGATCCATCTTTCCGAGCAATTGTTGCTTACCGGTCCAGTACACTACACTTGGATGTATCCCACGGAAAGGTACGTTTTTTACACCTGAATTCCTCAATATACATGTTTAATAATTATAACACTTTGCAACTTGATTTATAGGCAACTTGGAGACGAGTGCGTATATTGCGCATGAGTGCATCACCTACATGAAGTTGTATTCAGGAGCGTTGAAGGAAACTCTGTAAACCATACCGGTAGATGTACCGAAGTTCAATCTTTCCATACTCTCCAGTGATGTTGAAGTTTATGGAATTTTGCCAGACTCCTACAGGTTGCAACCACATGAGCTAGTCATTGCCCACTGGTGGGTATTGATTAACTGTCCAGAAGTTGAATACTGGAAAGAGATCCATCTATATTGTCCAGACATTCAAGGTGATCTCGAGTACCACAACAGGGAGTTCGTAAACTATTTTGGCGGCTGGGTACGTAATTCAATATTTCTATACGTATTTATGTTTATTGTATAATTATCCATATTTACAGTTGAATAGTTGGTTGCAGATGAACCATATTCAATTTGATGGTCACCGATGTGGAAGGTGAATGACGTGCAATTTATATGTGAACAGAGAGACAGCAGACGGAGAACACAAAATTCTGGGGTGATGGCGCATGGTGGCGGAAT
Source organism: Fragaria nilgerrensis (assembly GCA_010134655.1). Lineage (NCBI taxonomy): Eukaryota > Viridiplantae > Streptophyta > Magnoliopsida > Rosales > Rosaceae > Fragaria > Fragaria nilgerrensis. The sequence goes on from CM020979.1 coordinate 39,659,316, forward strand.
GGAGTTGACTATTACGGTGTTCTCCATTCAGTGGTGGAACTCGTTTATGGGCAAGGCATGACAGTGCACCTCTTCAAGTGTAGATGGTTTGATACTAGGCCGCAGAGTATGAAGACCAATCAGTACGGAATATTATCGGTGAACACTGATACAAATTGTCGGATAAAGTTGAATTTTTTCCATACATGTATTTTATCATGATGGTCAGATCTGACGGTCGGATTTTTGTTTCTCAAGTTTGATCATCACAATCACAACATGCCTACTAATGTTGTATAACTTGTTTACCAATTGTTAAGTAAATGTTCCATTTCAAAAACAAACTATACGTAGAACCTTCAAACGCAAAAAAGTCGTGAAATAAGATATGACCAGAATGGTGAAATACGTCTACAGTTGAAAAATCACGGCATTCCGGTAAACTCTCGGTGCCGATCATTGCAGTCAATGCAATTTTCTATTCTTTCTCCCTATGGGTAGCCCTATCTTCGGTGGTTATTTTGAGTAAAAATTTTATATGACTTGTTGCGTCTAATCGATTTGAAACTATTTTCAGTTAAAGGTCCGGCCAAAATACATAATTTAGACGGTTCAATGACCTTTTCCGTGCGTTTAGGGGTTTGACTTACGGATTGACCGTCCGGATCGAGCCCTTAACCTTGTCGGATCAAGTTGAATTTTTTTCCATACATGTATTTTATCATGATGGTCAGATCTGACGGTCTGATTTTCGTTTCTCAAGTTTGATCATCACAATCACAATGTGCCGAATGTATAAAAAGTATTATAGCCGACGACATTATTGTTTAGCCGACGAATTTCATAGGTTTAGCCGACGAGTTTCAATACTTTAGCCGACGACATAAAAATTTCGTCGGCTAAAGGTATAGAGTATATAATTAAATCCAACGCTCGACAGCCTCCACAGCGCTCGCCCGAAAAACCCTAAAAAACCCAGCTCGCCCGCCTCGCCGTGACGCCATCGGTCGTCTTCCGAAGTTTGCCTTCCCTTCGCCGTTGCTCGCCCATCGCCGTTGCTCGCCCATCGCCGTCGCCGATCTCCCTCTCCCTCTCCGTCTCCCTCTTCCACAATACGAACACAGTCGACCAGTCGACCACCACCTCGTCAAACCGGATTCCGCCTCGTCAAGCCGCACCATCCCTCTCCGTCTCCCTCATCAATTTCAATTTTTTTTTTTTAACCTAGCTAGCTGATTCCAGAGCAAGATGAACATGTTTGGTGATTTGTTTGAATTGCATTGTTTGAGTATTTACTAAGAATGAATGACAATATATAATGTTATGTTGATTGCAATATATGTTCTATATATAAGATGAATAATGACATGAATACAAGTTTTTTTTTCAAAAGGCTTACACCTTACGCCTCAAGGCAAGCGCCTTGGTGAGGCTCTCACGCCATTGCCTCGGCTACGCTTTAGCCTTTTAAAACATTGATTCAAATTAATATTTTAAACAGGATGAGCGGTAATTTTAGATCGACGAAGGGTTCGAAAGGCTAAAGGTCCGAATCGTCTGAGGGAACCTCTAACAACCCTCAAACGTCGTTTCGGGGCCTCATGACAGCCAGACGTGCCACCCTTCTGGAGACGGCGCAAAGGCAGCCGTCGAGCGTTTCCCATTCCTCGAGGCAGCCGGAGGTGCCCCCTTCATCGAGGCAGCGGGGCGTCCCTCATTCCTCGAGGCAGCTGTGGCCTCAGACCCAGACAGAGGTGTCTACACCCCGTATGCCTGAGATACACCGGGCGCCCACTCCGGGTCCTACTGCTTCGGATGGTGGGTCATCTGGGGTACAGATGCCACTGCCTCATCTGTTCCTTCCACGGATGATATCGTTCTTACCTGCAGTCGATGGCTCAGGGACGCCGATTTATCCACTGCCCCCGCCAGTGGCTCCATCAACGGCGTACCGGTTTGTGCCTTTTGATACGCCTCTTATTTCCGCGAGGGTATCATCATCAGCGACAGAGACGAAATCCGTCGCGTCCGTCGCATCGCCCTCACGTAATGAAAGATGAATAATTTGTTTTCTTATAATTAATAATAAAGGGTCTCCGATTTTAATAATCAATTTGGTTTATCATGTGATAGGTACCGTCGGAGCGAAGCCGACAAAGAAGAAGAGAGGCCCCGTGACAGGAAGGCTCTCGAGAAGACCATCAGTACCTCAGGGAGGATCGTCATCGATACTGACAGGGATGGTCTCGCAGGAGGTTAAGGACATGGTCCACAACGCGATGTCGGTGAGTTTACAAAATGCAACAATAATATTATGTATTACATTGTTGATTTCTCAAAAAACTAAACTAATAAACGGTTAAATGCAGGTGTGGTTTGACGTTCCTGAACACCTGAAGAACAGCTGGGCAGACGTTGTACATGGGGGAAGGTACGTTGGGAAGTTAATGAAAAACAAAATTGTATGTGATATTAATAATATTTCTAATATTTTTGTTGTATCTGTAGGTACAAGGAGTAGAAGAACGAGTTGCCGTCTCACTGGACTACGCACGGGAACGCACATTTTGGTACCCCTGCTGAGTTCCAGTACAGGGAGTACGAGTGGCGTTGGCTTTGACATCAGAATTCAACAACCCTCATAAACAGGTATTTAAAAAAATTAATTAGTTAATTTGTCATTAAGTACGTCCGTTTTTAAATATTTTACTAATAGTTTATTTTTTCTTTGAAGGCCGTTTCCCGGGAGAACGCTCAGAACCGGCAACGCAACACAAGGAACCATCATGCCGGTTCTAGACCGTTCGCTGTCTTCATGGACGAGGCGGCCAGGGAACATCCAGAAGTCAACCGGTACGTCTATACGTACGAGAAGGCATATCCTAACACTCAGGAGGATATTGTAAGTCATCTTACATTTTAAAATTTTTAATTTTACTTATATATATGTCAAAATGTTAATTAATCATTTTTTTCCTATCCAATTAGGCGAAGGTGAGGGAGGCTAGTGACGAGGTGATGAGTGCTATAGTGAGGGAGACATGGCCGGACACGCAGGAGGAAGAGATGTCTGAAGCCATGTCCCGGATCAACACTTCGGATCCGAGAGTTGGGGCGAGGATCATGGGCACAGCCTTCCCACCGTTAGGAAACAACTTCTACTGCCGGGGTCTAGGAAAGAAGGGCGAAGGGGTCCTAAAGACCACTCCAGGATTTCAACGAAAGGCAGCCTCGACCAGCAGCAGGACGACTCAGCTAGAGTCAGAAGTTCAGAGACTACGGGAGCAGCAAGCTGCTCAGGCTGCCTATACTGCCGCGGTATATGCCTGCCAACCAGCAAGCCCAGCATCAGCAGATGTTCCAGTACTTGCAGGAGTTTACAGCTGCCCAGCTTCAGGAACTTTCGGCTCCGCCCATGCCTACGCCTATACCGCTACCTCAGCCGCCGCAACCTCCTCCGCAGCAGCCCCCAGAATCGGATATTGATTTAGACGATCTAGATTTTGTGTAGTTGATCAATTATATAGTTTTATGTGCTTGTTGTTGGTTATATGGAATTGTTTTAGTGTATTTTGCAGCTTGCTTGGAATGGTAATTTAGAAATTTTAGGTTTTTTTTTTAATTCTGGAATGGACTTATAGCCGACAAACATGTAAGATATTCGTCGGCTATAGTATTCTTAAATTATTTTTACAAGGTTTAGCCGACGAATTATGGCATGTTTCGTCGGCTAAACCCCCTAAAGCCGACGAAACATACTATATTTCGTCGGCTATAGTTATTTTTAAATATTTTATTACATACTATAGCCGACAAATATCTTAAATGTTTCGTCGGCTAACGTCTCAGACTACGGTCGACAAAACATTTAAGATATTCGTCGGCTAAATTTTGGGACAAAAGCCGATGACGTCTTTTTGTCGGCTAAAGTCTCAGACTATGGTCGACGAAATATTTAAGATGATAGCCGACGACGTCTTCTAGTTTTGTCGGCTAAAGTCATCGTCGACAACTCTTTCCTGACGAAACCATAGACGACGAAGGCTCGTCGGCTAAGATCTTAGCCGACGAATTAAGCTAACAGGCCGACGAAACTTTTTCGTCGGCTGAAGTGCTTATCCTGGTAGTGTCTACACATAAGTGAGACACCCCAAATCTCCTCGATTCATGTGCTAACCCTTGAGCAACGCGCAATTGACAGTCGCATGCTCCATCTTAAGACTAAGCGTCAACCACTTCTCAAGACCACCTCTGCGGCACAGTCGTGACTTCACGGCGAGATTACTCCCTCACGGCGGCACGACACGGGCTGCCACCTACGTAGACTTATAGAGGATGCTCTGAGCTTCAATTTGATACCAAGATCGCCTCCTATCTCTGCCGGACAGCGGCGGACGGTGACCCAAAAGTTCTGGGTCGAGAGAGCTACAGGGAGAAGAGAGAGAGAGAGAGATTGACTTTCTACTTTCTACCTTACCTCAAATGGTAAGTTCTCATTTTTATACCCCCAACCAAAATAGTAACTTTACATTTTACACCATAAGTTTCACATACGAACTCTGATTTTAGCGTATAACATGCCCATGGATTCGTATTAACGTTCTCTACAACTTCCTTACAGAAATTTTCTCGAAATAATTTTCCTACAAAAAGTAACCGGTTACTCAAAACGGTAAAACTCAAAGTAACACAAAAGTAAATACCTGCAAATTAACTTAAGAACCAGGATGTGACAGTTGTGGCAAGAAATGATTGACGAACTTGATCTCCATGACGATATTGGATCGGGAATATGTATGAAAAGAGAGACATGTTTTGTCAAGCATTCTTGGTGACATATTTATGGCCGGAATGAGAAGCACACAAAGGTGTGAGGGCATGAATAAAGAATTCAAGAGGGTTCTTGGTAAAGGGAAATCCCTTGTGGAGATTGTTGCGTTGGTGTATAGATTACTTATGAAACTGAGATACAATCAAGAAAGGATGAATTCATCAATATGAATTCCTTTCCTGGTGCCGTAACTCACTAGGTAGATTTGGAGATACAAGCCTCTTCTTATTTATTCACACAAGTGAGTTTAAGTGGATTGTAAGAGAGATCAAGAAAGAGAGCTTTATTACACTAAAGCAGGAGCAAAATGTCATGAAGATGTTAGTCGTGTTTACAAGGTATCAATTTACAATCGGCCTAAATTTGACCATACTGTTATTTACCACCCTGAGAAAGAGACTGACAGTGCAGAAGACCGATTATGGTGTGTTTTTGCAGAATATTTCAGTGTAGGGGAGTACCATGTCGTCACATGTTCACGGTGATGAAAAACGAACACATTTTTTAGCTTCACAAGTCACTGATCGTCAAGAGATGGTCAAAGGACGCAAAAACTGTGTATGAAATCCCTTATCCGGATCAATCTATGCCTAGAGAAGCATTGGAAGTGAGCAGGTATGGTGCTCTAACTGCCGAATGCAATCGATTATGCTTTTATGCTTGAAAGATAGATACAGGGTACAACTTGTTGCAGAAGGAGATCAGTAGACTCTCATCAATTGTGGAAGGTTTTGCCAAAGAAAAAAAAAAGTTCAAGCTCCGGCCACACCCAGCAACATGAAAGGTAATGTTGTGAGAGACCCTGTCCTGGTTAGGACCAAAGGCAGAGAAAAAAATGACAAGGAGATTGAGGCTCCCAGACGACCGATTACTTGTGGTTATTGCCAAGGTATTGGACACAACAGCCAAACATGTAATGTTAGGAAGGAGAAAGAGAAAGCTGAGAAGAGCAATGAAAATCCCAGACGACCATTACTTGTGGTTATTGCCAAGGTATTGGACACAACAGTCAAACATGTAATGTTAGGGAGGAGAAAGAGAAAGCTGAGAAGAGCAATAAAAATGACGAACGAAACACTGACCCTGTCCTTCAGTTGCAACACCTGCAAAGAGATCATGTGGTTATTGCAAACAATCTAGACACAATACTCAAAGATGTGATGTTAGGAAAGAGAAAGAAAAAGCTGAGAAGACAAACGAAATATTGCGGGAACAAGCAATGATCCTCCTCCTTCGGTTGCAACACTTGTAAAGAGAACTATTCACTGTAGTACGTGCAAAGGAGCCGGGAACACACACCGTAGATGCCCAAACAAACAAAAAAAGGAGACGCCTCCCCCACATCTGAGGAGTGATTCCTTATTCTGGTGATATAGGTGCCGATCTTAGTTCACTACTAGAAAAAGGTTCTAAGATGACGAAATATTTAAAATTCGTCACCTAAGAGAACACTTTAGTGACGAAACTGAACACTTTAGTGACGAAACCAGTTTCATCACCTCAATACAAGTTTTCGTCATCTAAGTCAGGTAATGTGAATATTGTCACCTTAGAACTCACTTAGGTGACGAAAATAATTTTCGTCATGTAAGTTATATGTAAGGTGACGAAATATATTTCGTCACAAAAGGGTTCTCTCTTAGGTGGCGAAAATTATTTTCGTCACCTTACATATAACTTACATGACGAAACTTATTTTCGTCACAAAAGGGTTCTCCTTTAGGTGACGAAATATATTTTCGTCACCAAAGCTTTTGAACTTAGGTGACGAAAATTTTATTCGTCATTTAAGTAATAGGGTAGGTGATGAAACTTTTTTCGTCACTAAAGTGTTCTCTCTTAGGTGACGAAAATAGTTTTTCGTCATGTAACAGGTTACTCTAGTGACGAAAGTATTTATTTCGTCACCTTACTGAACTTGATTTTATACCCTGCTGCGTTTCCAGATCTGCATCTCTTATTTCAAAACACTCCGAACTCTCTCTCTCAAAATTTGCTTCGATTTTCAAAACCCAGTGTGAAGCCCTTCAAATCCATGCCAGTCTCTGAAACATTTGTCTACCTAGCTATGCATTGATTTATAGTTTGGTATAATCTCTTTCCCACTCTTTCTCCACCATATTTTTTCATGTTTCCGATGAGTTTTCCGGCGAAGATTCCGGTCACAAGCATGTTGTTAATATTGTTGGGTGATGATTAATGTTGATTGATATATGTTGATTCTTAATTGTTGATTCTTAAAGTTAGTTATTTTAATTTGTGTATTGATTAGATGTTAATTAGTTTAATTTGTTGATTATATATATGCTTTACTATTAATTATTAGGTTTTGAGAAAATTATTTAATTATGTTAGGGATATATGTAAATATATTTAATTGTTTGGTTTTGTGAAATTTATTTGTGCATTCAAATGATTATATATGTTGTGTTTATTTTGTGATAATCAAATGTAAGAATATAAGATTATATTCTTTCATTCACCTAAATTTGAACCTTAGAAATCCCGTTTGAGAATCATCATTGTCACAATTGTGTTTGACAAAATGATTCTTGAATTGTCCCATTTTTGGACAGTTTAGGAGAACATGATTTTGTTATGTAGTTTGTTGTTCTTGTCTTTTCGTTTTCGGTTGTGGGTATATGTTTCGACACTGTCTCTCGTTATCGTTCCTCGAGTGCATACTAGGTACAGTGTTATTTATGCATTAGAGGGACTGTAGGGAGATGCTGCCGAAATTTTCCCACATCGAAATCGAAAAGACAAGAATTACAAACTTAGAAACAAAATCGTGTTCTCCTGAATGGGATTAGGACCCTAACCGGAGGCATAAGGTGAAGATCAAGCGATCAAATACATGTTTTTGTTGTTGTGTTTTTTGAACTACTATTGCTTATTTGTGTTTATATATATGACAGGACATGAACAAGAGATGGATGCAGTACGACCGGGGGAGCCCTGAATACCAATAAGGAATTCTAGATTTTTTGTTATTTGTACTTGAACATGCTGATGGCAGAACTGTACATATGTGTCCGTGTGTTGAATGTTATAATACTAAGTGGAAAACGATTTATGAAATCCACGAACACCTGAATACAAGACGTATTATGCATAGTTATACTACATGGAGTCTACATGGTGAAACATTAGATAATGAACTTACCTTGGAAGAAATCCGAGAGGGACACTTTCAGCATGCTGGCTCATCCAGCAGTAGTTTCGACCCTTATGTGGATCCTTCTATGAACATTATACATGATGCTTTTCCTTCATTTGCTACAAGACATGAGGAAGAGGTTGTTTACGATACCATTAATGCATGCTTTTTCAAATGTTGACAATGATGATTATGATAAGTATAACAGGCTGCTTGTTAAATCACAGACCCCATTGTACCCTGGGTGTAATGTAACTGTCTTGGGTGCCATCATTGAACAGATTAAAACCAAAGTTGACAGCAATTGGTCGAATGTGTCGTTTAACCGTAACTTGGTGAACATCAAGAAATTGCTTCCTCCAGGAAACAACTTTCCCCACAGCTTTGATAAGATACAAAGTATGTTGAAAGATCTTGGCCTTGGTTATGAGAATATCGACGCATGCAAGAATAACTGCGTTTTGTTTTATGGTGTCATCAACAAAGACCTGGATTACTGTCCAGTGTGCAAAGCGTCGAGGTGGAAGTATCATCTTCTTCATCTAAGAGAAAAGGATTCCAAAGAAGGTGCTTCGTTATTTCCCATTGATTCCTAGGTTGAAGCGTATGTACATGTCTTCACACACTTCAGAAAAGATGAGATGGCACAGGGTAACGAGGAAAAATGATGACACTCTCAGACACCCTGCAGATGGGGAGGCTTGGAAATCATTTGACAGATCATTTCCTGATTTTACAGCAGACATTCGAAATGTAAGACTTGGACTTGCAACAGACGGTTTTAATCCTACCGGAAACATGAATTTGTCTTATAGTATTTGGCCTGTTATTGTTGTGGTGTACAACTTACCTCCATGGATGTGTATGAAGAAGGAATTTAGTATGCTGACTTTGTTAATTCCAGGTCGTTATTCTCCAGGAAAATGTTTTGATGTGTACATGAGACATTGATTGACGAGTTAAAAGAATTATGGGAAAATGGCGTCCCTACTTTTGACTGGTATAGTCAAACTTCATTCAGGATGAAAGCAGCAATGATTTGGACCATTAGTGATTTTCTGGATACGGGATGTTGTCGTCTCAAACCACTAAAGGTTATAAGGCTTGCCCAATCTGCTTAGGAGACCTAAATGCTAGTTGGCACGCTGGAAAGGTGTGTTAATTGGGGAGTCGTACACAGCTTCCAGAAGATCATCCATGGCCATTTGATGCGGCTTCATTCGATGGGAAGCAAGAGTTTGGTTTAAAACCCCAAGAGCGGTCTGGTGAGTGGATTTTGGACATGTTGAACTCTTTTGATTTTGGACGTCTTAGCAATGATCCTGACGTGTTAGCTTGGAATCCAAAACGTCCTTCTAGATTGGAGAACTGGACGCACAAGAGTATATTTTTTGAATTCCTTACTGGAAGAAATTGAGAATAAGGCACTGCCTTGATGTCATGCACATAGAGAAGAATGTTTGTGACATCATTGTGGAACAGTTTTCGGGTTTAAAGATAAGACTAAGGACACTGTGAAGGCGCACAAAGATCTTCAACTCATGAACATACGCCCTCACTTATGGCTAACAACGTCGGGGTCAATGCCTCTTGCACATTACAAGATTAATCCGGCTAATGAGAAGAAAGTTTTCAAATGGTTTGAAGCTATTAAGTATCCTCATGGTTATGTAGGAAATATATCTCGATGTGTAAAAGTGGGGGAGAATAAACTATTTGGATTAAAGACTCATGACTGTCATATCATGCTACAACGTCTTTTTCAGTGGTAATTCGACCATATTTACATCCTGATGTGGTAGAGCCGTTAGTAGCAGTGTCTAGATTCTTTTAGAAGTTATGTGCTAGAGAGCTAAAGAAGTCAGATGTCCTTGGATTAAAAGAGGACATTGTCTACATCATGTGCAAGTTGGAGCGGATTTTCCCGCCTGCTTTCTTCGACATCATGATTCACCTCATGATCCACCTACCAGAACAAGCGCTGCTTACTGGTCCAGTACACTATACCTGGATGTTCCACAAGAAAGGTACATTGCACACTTTTATCTCAAGTTTACATTTATATTTTATTGTTTGCACAATAATAACATCGTAAATTTTAGACAACTTGGGGAGTACAAAAAATATGTCGGCAACAGAGGAAAACCAGAAGGGTCAATAGCGAACGCATACCTCTTAAATGAGTGTGTAACTTACTGCGACTTATATCATAGTAACACAACTGAGGCGGAGTCATCCATAAACGTCTTCAATCTTTCAGTTGTTTCAGAAGTTGTACGTTCATTTGGTAACTTACCAAATTCGTACAAGTTAACAAAAGCTGAGCTCCATGAAGCTCATTGGTGCGTGTTGGACCACTGCTTTGAGGTTGACTACTATAAAAAGAAACATTTGGAATTAATCATAGCAAGACAACCATATAAAGCTGAAGAGATGCACAAGAGATTTTTTCCTGATTACTTTCTTAATTGGGTAAGTTCAATCTCCATTTTATTATTTATTGGTGATATTGTTTACATAGTCCCATCACTTATGAGTTATTCATTATTTCTTTTTCAGATGGAAGAACTCCTACGATATTGATTACTCACAGGAGTTGCACAATTTGGCATGTAAGCCGCAACATCACAATGTACATGGGGGGTGTTTTGTTAACGGTGTTAAGTTTGTGACATTCTACCGGGATGAAGAGCGGGTCACTCAAAACTATGGGGTCATGGTAGAGGGGGATGAAATTTGCTACTACGGGATCATATTCTCCGTTGTCGAATTATTATATGGAGCTGGTATGCCAGTTGTGTTGTTCCAGTGTAAATAGTTCAACACTGACCCAAGTTTATCGAGGAGTACGAAGATGGATCATGGATTTTTATCAGTGAATACATCCACAAGCTGGTATGAGAGTGAACCGTTTATTCTTGCCACCATGGCAAAACAAGTGTTTATCTTGATGATCCGAAAGAGGGTGGGGATTGAAAAGTGGTAAATGTGATGTCTCACCGAAACATATGGAGTGCATCTACACTTGAAGGGGATGCAGAAGGAGCATGTGATGAAGAAGAGGTGCCAGAACCATATCAAGAAGAGTTAAGCAGTATATTCCAGATACACAGACTATTCACATCAACAATGACCCCGACTACGTACACGGGAATGCGTTCATTACAATTCCTGGATCTCAAGTCCCAATGTTGACAATGAGGAGGATGAAGATGAGAACGAAGATGAAGAGACGCATTATGAGGAGGATGAAGAGGAAGACGAAGACGAAGAGGACGATGATACGGAGGATGAGGATTATGATGTCAATGACGTCTGACTTATGTTAATTTCTTTTAATGAGTGGTATTTTTTAATATGACATAAATTGAGTGTGTAATACTTTAAACTTTAAACTCAAGGTTTTTTATTAATATGAAAGCTAACGACTACAAGTGATAAAGACTCCTTATATAGGAGCAAATAAACCCTAGGGCAACTAACATCAAAACCTAAAAACCCATGGATTAAAAGAAAACCAAATCCAAAACAAACTATTAAAAATAATGTCTGAAAAAAAGTAAATCTGCATTTTGAAAGCTTAAACGGACTCGGATGGCCTAAAAAGCCCATAGGTCGTGGCAAAGCGACGAGTTTGGTTCGTTGGGCCGTTCCGCTTCCAGAATTGTATCATAATAGTCAATCGGACACCGAACGCCAAATCTAGAGCAAACCGGGTTTAGACTTGTTTCGATCGATCTGTTCTTCAATCTTTATCGTCATATGTTCTATATATATCACTCTTTAATTTATAATTTCTTTAATGACATTTGTGTTGTATTGTCAAATGTATTTTTTAGAAAAAAAAGAAAAATCCTTGTATCAAAAACTATTTCTTGAGCTGGAGATACCTCATTATTTCCAAAACTTCTATGAAAACCTTTACTTTTTAGGTTTTCGTCGACTAAGTCCCAAAATTTGAAAATGGTAGAAAGAAAATTGGTTCACTTAGATGACAAAAATTCATGGTTTCGTCACCTAACTTCTTAATATTTGGCGGGTCAAACTTCCGCCAATTTTTAGGCCAAACTTTGTGTTTCACTTAAGTGACGAGATAGGCTGTTTTCGTGGGCTGAGTTTGGTTTGTAAACCCAGATAGAGGCCGGGCAACGAGTCTAGCTTAACTCAAATCACTAAATCGATTGTATCCTCCTCCACATCGCCGTCTCCTCCTCCCTTGCGCCACATCCATCCACTATGCCGCCGACTAGTGGGAAGAGGAAGAGACAGGCGGAACAGTCTCAGCGACTGATGTAGGAGGTAGCCCAGCAATATCGACGCCCCACAAAGGTCCCCTCGCGGCCTATGGCGCCTCCATCAAGTTTTGTACCTCCTCTCCCTCCACCACTGCCCGATGTCGACGAACCTTCCCTAAATGATCATCGGCCTGGCCAGTCATCTGCTAAGATCAGCGTTCGGCGTAAACCGCGTCCTGAAGGAGGTAATTTTCCTCACCCGTACTCATCTTTGCCTCTTAACTTTTGGTTTTCTAGTTGGGTATAGTAAATTTTGGATATTGGTTTCTAGGTTTTGTGTAGTGAATGAGTATTGGTTTTGGAATGAGTAAATTTTGGATATTGGTTTGGAATGAGTATTGGTTTGGATATTGGTTTCTGAGTATTGTTGTTATTATTATCATAAAGTCATGTTTTTGATGATAACACCAAGTTGCGTTTTATTAGGATGGTGTTCATGGATTATGTGTATATTTCGGAAGGATTTTGTTTTGCTTGTGTAGGAGTCAGTGCGTTTTTAGCCAGTGTTAGTTCTTTGTCTGACTTCAGAGTGCGCATAAGTGTATCGATCTTGAGCTGTAGAAATTAATATGCTTTGATTGGGGGGACAGCTATGATATTATTATACATTGAGATGGTGTGGGTGTTGACAGTCTGTTATCTTCCACCATTTCAATATCTGTGTTTTTCTTACTTGATCCTCTTAAGGAAGGATCCATTCTGAGTGAAACATGGACCACTATTGGAGCTAGCTTGGTTGTTATTACATGCTCAAATAGTCAGGTCCAACTGCACGCAGCAGTTTTGATTGACACAAATGGTTTGGATAAGGACATGCAGTTTCTATGAACCCGATTTACTTCTCATATGAACTGATTGCATGTGTTGGTACTCCCCCAATTAGATGTATACCACTCATGACATGTTAGATACCTTTACAATAAACATGTCATATAACTTGCAATGAGATAGTTGAATTTCGAGACTGTTTGATGCTAGACATATGGTTAGAATGAATCACTTATTGATCGTTTGTTTCTTTTGCATTTGATTTTGACAGAAACTGATTTTTTTTTTTCGCAGCACCTCCCCCTAAAACCAAGACAGGGGTGGTAAAAGGCTTAAAAGCGGAGGAGATAGTCAAGAGGACTGGATTCAAGATTAAAGTAACTTGGGACGATTTCTGCCACGGTCCGAAAAGTAAAGAGTTAAGTAGCATGTTGACACACGATGTCGGCCACATTATACGAGACGAAATTTCCATGGTGGCTCCAACTTGGGGTGACATTACTGATGATGAGCAGAAGAAGCTGCCCACTAAACTCTTTGTAAGGACTTTTTCTGCTGTTCATGTGTTCACTCAATGCTTAATTAGTTGTAGAATTATGAGATAAATAATGTTGTTCATTTTTTAACAGATCTTTTATGAGTTTGATGTTGATGATAACCTCATGTGGAAGTGGTTGGACGACAAGGCTAAAAATATGTACAAAAACTGGAAGTGCACTATAAATACAATTAGGAAGGAAAACCCGGGGAAGATCCCAGAAGAGTTTGAACACTAGTGGATCAGTGGAACTGGCTCCTTAAACACTTTGAGTCTGATGGATTCACGGTATATTACTTTCATTTTATAACTAACTGTTGCTACTGAAAGTTTGTTGGTTTAAACCAAAGGATTAGTTTCTCCCTTATTGTATTCAGTGTTCATTTGTGTACATATGTGTAGCTGGCTATTGCTAGTTGGTGCCTTTGTTGTTTTTCCTTTGTTGTTCTGACCATTTGACTTTGGAAAACCAATTTCTTGGTTTTTTTTTTCTTGGCCATATTTGAAATCGGTAAAAAAATAAAATTGATGCCAAGGACTCAATTGAAGATATTTTGTGGCTTTTGCATGTCTTTTTCTGATGCTGACTGACAGCATTCTGAAACAAATTGTAG